>OY728128.1:2117013277-2118458902 GCA_963277665.1 Viscum album | reverse complement strand
TAGTTAGTTTTCTAAGTGAGTGCACATTGCAGTGTCCTAATCTTCTGTTCCATAACTAGGATTTCATTGGAAAAGCATTTAAATAAGAAACATTTTTCTTAACTAAAGAGTTTAAATCAAAACCATATACATTTTGATTTCTAATAGTAGTAAATATTAAATAATTTCTAGAATTAAAATGATTGCATGCATCATTTTAAAATTTAACATTGAAACCATCATAACACAACTGAGAGATACTTAGTAAATTTTATTTTAACCCATCAACAAAAAAGTACTTTTTAAATTAATATAGTGTCAGGGTTACCAATTTGGCCTAAGATAATGGTCTTTCCTTGTAAATTATTAGCAAATGTTACAAGTCCATCATCAACATTAAGTAGCCTCTTGAAGCATGAATATTCTCTATTCATATTTCTTCAATATCCACTGTCCAATTACCATAGAGTCTTATAGGATCTCTTTAGACCATTTTCTTGCAAAAGGGATTGTGTGTAGGGTAACTTAGCCACCCAGATTTTCTTGGGTCCAAAGAGGTTAGAAAGTAATGATTTGGGAACACATACTTGTCTCACATATTTCCTATAATCAATGTATATGTTTTGAGACATGAAAACATTGTTAGGTCCATTAGATATTTTTTTCCAAAATATGGTCCAGAACATGAACTAGTAGTGAAATGTCTAGATTTTGGAACATATTTATTTTTAATAATCCTTCACTATCCTAGTTGATATCCTAGACCAGTTGTGTTTTTTGGAGCAATTATTTTCCCTAGAAATTGAGTCAAGGTATCTCTACGGATTGTAAACTTCTCATGATCCGTTTTTAATTGACTATTTGATAATTTAGGTTCAATATTTTATTTTAACAACCGAGCACATTTTTCATTCTCAATAACCAAATCAAACTTATAATTAGAATTTAAAGCATGTTGTCTTTGAAATAAATTATATTTATCCTTGTGTTAATTAAAGGTAGAATCAATCATTGCACAATTTTCAAATAGTTTATCTTTAGTCATATTCTCATCATTATTTGATTCACTTTATTTCCCAGATTAATAAGAATTAGGTATAGGGGAATTGGGTGTTACCACAAATATTTCTATCACGAAACACAAGTTTTCATGTTTGTTATTTTTAATATACAAAGTGTTAGATCCACTTGAGCTATCTTCTGATTCACTCCAAGTAGCATTCATGTCCTTTTTATATCCCTTCCACTTGTCTTTATATTACTTCTTAAAATTCATCTTGGGGAAATCCGCCATCACATGTCCTTTTCGTTTACACTAATAGTATGCTATCTCATTTGTGTTTTAATTCCTTTTTCTATCTTTATTCATTTTTCTTTACTATTATACCGTCCTTTATAGTTTTATTTTCTAAATAAATTATTCTTACAGTAGAACTTTTTGAATCTCCTAGAATGATGAGCCATCTCATCATCACTATTAGAGTCTGAGTCTTCACTAGTATACGTGTCTAAAGAAGCTTGAACATTTTCTTTGTCCTTTATCGTTGAGGTATCATTCTTGAATGCTATAAATTTATATTTAGGTTCTTCCTATTCATCTTGATTTACCTTAAGCTATTTTTTGTACATCATAATTTTTCCAATTAGTTAATTCACGGGTAATTTTCCTATGTCACAGGATTCTTGGATATAAATAGAAGTTCCTCTCCATCTATCAGGTAGGCATTGAAGTAATCTCGTAATCTGATCCTTGTTGTCCACTAGTTTCCCAAGAAGACTCATGGTATTTACTATTTCATTGTACCTGAGATACATTTCAGATATAATATCATCAGGATTAATTTTAAAATTATCATATTTGATAGTATAAGTATTTAATATCATTTTTTTAACAATGGTGGTTCCCTTATGATAAAGAGACAAAGTATCCAAAATTTCTTTAACAATTTTACAGGTAGATATTCTATTGAATTCTTTATATCATAGAGAATAGTACAATGCATTCATTTCTTTACAGTTATTGTTATATGTTTCTTTATTCAACTGAGACCATGTGTCCCTACTAGTAAGAGGCAAACATGTTGTTCTCCTATTGTTTCCCAGATTTAAGGACCCATTCTCTCTAAATACATTTTCACTATTAATTTTCACTGAGCATAGTTATTACCATTAAAGAAAGGTGGCATGTTAGAAGAAACACCCTTAACAATGTTATCCATTGTTAATTAGAATTTAATTAACTAAAAATTTAGATATGAAAAAATTTCACGATCATTAAGATAGAAAAAAAATAAAAGTTGAAAATAATTTGAAAACTTGCACAATAGTTATCATTGTAGCAATAAAAATTTTAACCCTTTGATACCAAATGTCGGTTGGAGTGTAATCTTAAGAGGGGTGGTGGTGAATTGTGTTCCTACATAAAATTCCCATTAAAAACATTGTGATAATGATTTCCCAATTTTGAAATAGCCCAGTTATTTAAAGAATTAGAGACATAAATGTTTAGTTGTTCAACAGGTTTCTTGAAGCGTGATTAGTCCTCAGTTAGGTTAGTGTACAACACTTCTCTATCTTTTGAAACAAGTTTACTGAATTAAAAACATACACACAGTTACCATAACTAACTATCAATGTCAGTGCAAAATATTTTTCTTTTTTAGAAATTATAAGCAGCAGAAAGTATACAAAAAAGAGTATTACAAAATATAGTACATAGTAGTGTTAAACAAGAGGTTCATTCTCTAGTCAACACTTAATCCTCTCCACTTGGTGATCACCTGCCACCAAATAGTTTATAGAAATGATAAACATGATACATATCCTATATCAGGATTTATAATAGTTTTCACAAACTGTCCAGGGGTCACACCCTCTACAATAGTTCTTCAAGGAAAAACAAACAATACCGACCACACATGTTCTCTTCAACAGTTGCATCTAGGAATCAAGGTGTAAGTGATGTTTGATGGGAGGATTTTCAGTATCCTCCAGTTCAAGAATAGGGGACAGTGTGTGTCACATACAAACACACACACATATTAGAAATGTTAAAATAAATGAAAATAAAAATAGATAATATTATAAGATTGATTTTATGAATCTCTATGTGTTTTCAGTTCAAATCTTGACTCTGTGGAGTGATGAAATTGTAGTTCAAGTCTTTCTCAGGAATTGGTCCTCAAAATAGAGTGTCACAACTCCAAGGACTAGCTTTCAAGAACTAAGTGTTCTACTTCTTGTGTTGATAAAGAGTTGATGAAGCATAAAAAGAATATGTGAGTTTTCCCAAATGATCTTTGTGATGTTCTTGGGTTCACAACGTAAGTAATGGATGGTTCTTCTTTGATCTTGTGATTAGGTTATTTTTCATGAATTCCTATGTCTTTTCTTTTTCAATTCTCACATACCCGTTTCTATCTACTTCCTCCATATTATCTTTTATATTTGGGGTCTGATAATAGGAATAAGTAAACCACCTGCAGTCTTCCACATACCACATATTGTGCCCCGATACGGTCTCTTGATATGTCTATAATCAACATGAATTAATAATAGAAACATTAAATTTACCAAATATGACCGATAAAATAATCTTAAGAATTTGAAAAAGATTGGACTAGAAGAGGTGGTAGACCGGTAGCGGTAGCCCTCTCAATAGTAGGCTTCAATGGTAGGTTGCATCGGTAGCCTTCAACGGTAACCTTCAATAGTGACCTTCATCGGTGACCTTCCATCGGTGACCTTTCATCGTTGGCCTTTCATAGATGAACTTTCATCGGTGAACTTTCATCGTTGACCTTCATCAGTGACCTTTCATCGGTGACCTTCATCGGTGACCTTTCATCGGTGACCTTCATCGGTGAATTTTCATCGGTGACCTTCATCAATGACCTTTCATCAGTGACCTTCATCATTGACCTTTTTTCTGTGACCTTTATTGTTGATGATTCATAAGTGACCTTCATCGTTCACCTTTCATCGGTGACCTTTCATCGGTGACCTTTCATCGGTGACCATCATTGGTGACCTTTAATCGGTGACCTTCATCGGTGACCTTTCGTACATAGATAAATTATGTACTGTTAGCTTAAAAAAGAGAGAAATGAAATTAAAAGTACATAGTTATTACATGGAAGAAACTAGGAATGTTGAAAAAACATGATTATCCTATAATAGAAACATTATTATCATATAAATGAAATATGATTTGTGATTATAATAAACACGTGATTCTGACAATATCCCCCTTTTTGATAGTCAAAAATTATGCCAGTGAAAATTTATATTTAAGTATTACTGAATCAGGGTTAATAACATTTTCTAATATCTTCATGGGTGTGTATAAGTAATATTGAACCATGTTTTTTGTGAAAAATATATATAGTGTATATATACAAGGACTCCGGTCAACTTAAAACTTCTCCAACTTTGTCAATAACAAAAATAATGTAAGACAAAAGCAGATGAAAAAAGAACATTGTATTCTTTTTGAAGCAAGAATACAAGATACAAAAAGGTTACCAATATCCCTATTAACTAGCACATCCCACATTCAATCCACATCAGATATGTCCAAGGGATCTTTGTCTTTGTAATTTGAGGAGTCCGGTCTAGAAAATGGAGGGATTGCCCTAGGTATGGTAGTGAGAAAGGTTGGAGGAGCTGCTCCAGAGGCATTAGTAGACCTATAGTGAGTAGATCTCTGAGGAATCATAGGGGTCAAGCTTCTGATGGCCTTTTCATGAGTCATCAATGGGGTAGCACTAGTAGAGCCTGAGGCAGCTGAGGAAGATGGTAATGATGGAGGAATAATGATGGTAGTGTAGTCCACATGGAGGAAGGGTGAAATAATATTTCTAAAATCCATAATTATTCTTAACCCTCATTACATAGATGACATAAAAGCATCTTTATTCACCATAAATTTCTCTATGTCACGAGTAAACTCTCAAATCCTGCTAATTTAATCCTTAAACGCCTTAATGATAGGTGGGATCCTCATGTTCTCTAATAGCTACTTAAAGTGTCCATCCTTATTATGCTTAGTGTACACCCTTTTATAGTTGAAATCAACTTTATCTTTGATGGCCTTATAATCATGAGATGCTTCCCTTAAATAATCTTCGACAGTTTTAGGAATTTCTCAGGTACTGTAAATGACCTGAGTCATAGACTGAGGGTCCGAGGTACTGGCACTAGAGAACTTCTCAACCTCTTCTATAACAACTGATAAAAAAGCATGTAGATTAATATGATCAAAGGAATAAGAGGTATCATATGAACACAGAGGTTCCATAGTGAAAGCCATTGTCTCCTTAAAATCTTTGGTCAGACCACTAATCTGCTGCTTCACATCATCATCTTGTACATACACATGTGGCTTGATAGACTTCTTAAAGTCCTCAAACACAATGACCATCTGCTGAACAAAACATTTGACATACTTATGGTCTCTGTCCACTTGAACCCTTGAATCCATATAGGAGTCTAATCTGGAATTAGATTCATTCACACATTCCATAGAATCTTCCAGAGTTCTGACCTGATTTTGACACTCCTTCACTTTATGTAGATGATTTGATTGAGTGGTAGATATTAATTTTTCTAAGTCAGATTTCATAGGTTTGTGATTGAGAGCCATTTTTCTCACTATAACAAATATATCTCTCATCAAATAATCTCTTAAAATATGATTTTAAGGATTCCAAATCATCCTTCTTCACATAGTCTCGAGGTAAAAGAACTACTGGCATCACAATAGTAGTTTCTGGATTATTAGGAATATGAGGGAATTTCTTACGCTTTTCATCATCAGAGTATTAATAGTCTAAGCCCAAGACCATGAATCTAGGGTATTCTAAAAATTATTCTATCCCATGAGAAACAACAACTGAACCTGTGGCAACAGGTTCCCCCACCCTCACTTGTAGAATTCTCCTGATCAACCACATTTATCTCTGCCATACATCCCTGATCAACTTCATCAATAAGAGAGTCCACTGCCACTTTCTATATATAATCTTCGACTACTGCCATTTCAATTCCAACTTCAACCGATACAGCAACATCTTATTCTACACTTTATACCATTTTTGTATAACTTATCAAAGGAATGAGACTTATAATTTCCTATTTATTTTAATCATTAGTTGTCTCAATGTCATCATGACTATATTCAGTTTCATCTTCCCCCTTTGAGGTGTCTCTAATGTCTCTGAAGACATTTTCTTCCCCTTCTTCTTCACTGGTTTCCTCATCATCACTCTCCCTTAGGACAGTCTTCCCTCTTTGCAATCTCTTTGGTGGCTAGGATAACCAAAGGATACAATATTGGAATAAAAATTTGAGGGAAGGCCAGGATCACTCCTAGCATCTATAGGAGAATCCTCTCTTTCTTGGTCAACAGTATATTCCTCTTCTTAATCTGAGTATACTAGCTCCACTTTATTAGGATTTAGACCAGCGTCTCTATGATTATTAGGCCCAGTAGGATGAGTAACAGGATTGAATTCCTCATACAGCTTAGCCTCATCATTCACCCACTTCCTTTTCTAAGGGATCAAGTTTATCTTCATCAACATGAAAATCATCTTGGTAATGCAGAATTGTTTCCTTAAAACAACTATTTCCTCCTAATTTCTAGAAAATCCTTTCACTTTCAACATCAAAGATATTAATCTAGCATGAAACAATGCATTTGACTTTGTACTAGGATTTGTCATATCCTGTAACTGAATCATCAAAAACATACAAAAATTATTCTTCAGTCCATGCTTCAATAGATACAAAAGAAATATATCCTGATACTTCAAGGTAGAAAATTCCCCTCTCCTAGGACTCAAGGCATGTTGAACAAATTTAAATATTAACTTGCCTTCTCCTTCCTTTTCATCAGCAATCACTTTCCTAGGAATGCCATTCCCTATCAGTTCAGCTAAGGCTTCTTCATAACAGAAGAAATCACTAGTGGGATTCCCCACTCGTAAGTAGTAATCAAAAATCCCTTCACGTGGGACTCTTAAACAATTAGCCTATTCAAAATTGGAAAAGATCACACTTTCTCCATTTACCTTGAAAGACATTCAGTTCTCATTCGAATACTGTTCAAATTTTAGAGACTCATTGAACCCCTTAACTAGCTTCAGTTTATAAGGTTCATTGTTATTTACAAAGAATTCTACCCAATCTTTACCATCATGTTCCATCAGTAATAAAGACCTGCTCGACATCACCCATTCTGAGCTTAGTTCCTTCTCAACCATGATTTCACTCTTTAAAAATGTGGATTGAGCATATTTTCCACTACCATGCTTCCACTACTAGACTCTGGTCTAGGTCTCTTGGGATTTGGTTCATATCCTTCATCACTAACCAATAGTCTCTTTAATCTTTTTATTTCAATCTGCAGTAGTTTGAGGGTTTTAGTAGGAGGAGAGGTTCTATGATTAGAGGGAAAAATGTTCAAGATAGAAGTGGATAAAAATGTTCTTTGTTCTTTATTTTTATCATTTAGGGATTGAGAAATAAAATCAAGTAAAAGAAATAAGTAATAGTAAAAATGCTTCAGATTACGGCAGAAAAACACTAATTCCCAAAAATATCGACTGTCGCTAAGGTGCCAATGGTGAGGTCTGACGGTGAGGTTCCTAATGGTGAGGTCTAACGGTGATGTTCCAAATAGTGAATTCTAATAGTGAGGTTCCTAATTGTTGAGTCCAATGGTTTAGTTCCTAATGGTGAAATCAAATGGTGAGGTTCCTAATAGTGAGTTCCAACAGTGAGGTTCCTAACGATGGGGTCCAATGGTGAGGTTCAATAGTGAGGTTCATAATGCTGAGTTCCAATGGAGGGGTTCCTAAACTTAATAGTTTATCATACCTAACTCATGTTTGATGTAATTTGACCACTCATAATTCATAATATTTGTGAATATATCTACCAATTAGTGTTCAGTGCTAATTAATTCAAGAGTGATATCACCTCTTTGATAATGATCTCTCAAGATGTGATGACTCACATCAATGTGCTTTGTCCTAGAATGAGATACTAGATTTTTAGAGATGTTAATAGAACTTTTATTATCACAGTTTATAGAGACATGTTTTAATTGATATCAATAGTCATGTAAAGTTTGTTCCATCCACAGAATTTGTGACAAACAACTACCACCAGCAATATATTCAGCTTTGACAGTAGATAATGCAACATAATTCTGTTTCTTACTACACCATGATACTCATGAATTGCCTAAATTTTGACATGTTCCAGAGGTTATCTATCTATCTAAATTGAAACTAGAAAATTCATTATCCAAATAACTTATTAAATCAAATGATTGTCCCCTTGGATAAAGTAGTCCTAAGTTTGTAGAATGCTTGAGATATATAAAAATCCTTTTAACACCAGTTAAATGAGACTCTTTGAGCTTTGCTTGAAAATAAGCACCCATGCATACAATGAATATAATATTAGGTCGACTAGCAGTAAGGTAGAGCAGACTCAAAATCATAACTCTATAATTGATTTGAACCACCAGTTTACCAGTTTCATCAGTATCCAACTTACAAGTGGTACTAATAGGTCTATCACTACCTTTATTTCTATCCAAACCAAAACGTTTCAATATATCCTTATTAAATTTACATTGATTTAAAACAATATTATTTTAATTTTGAAAATTTTGAAATCCATGGAAAAATATAAGTTCTCCCATTAATCTCATTTCAAATTCATCATGCGTCATTTTTGAAAAAAAAAGTACAAAAATAATTTTTAGAGGATCCAAAGATAATGTCATCTACATAAATCTGTACTATTAAAACATATTTGAATATAATTTTAATAAAAAAAGTAGGATCAAATATTCCTTTAGTAAAACCTTTTGAAATAAGAAAAGAACTAAATCTGTCATACCTTGCTCTTGGAACTTGTTTTATACCACATTGATCTTTTGAAAGTTTAACGACATGACTTGAAAGATGGGGATTTGTAAAACCTGGGGGTTGTTCAAAAAAGACATCCTCATCTATGTACCAATTTAAAAATTCACTTTTGACATCCATTTGATAAATTTTGAAATTTAGATGAGGTACATAAGCAAGACGTATTGTCATGACTTCTAGTTTTACTACAGGTGAAAAGTTTTCCTTATAGTATATTACTTCTTCTTAACTATATACTTATTCAACTAATATAGCCTTATTTCTAACTATGTTACAAGATACATCGACTTTATTTATAAACACTCATTTAGTGCCTATGTCCAATGTGTATTTACGGCTTTCTACTAATTCCCAAACCTTGTTTCTTTCAAACTGGTTTAACTCTTCTTGCGTAGATATTACCCAAAATTCATCATTAATAGCATCATCAATATTTTTAGGTCTACACTGTGAAAAAAGTCATGTTGTTCAACCTGGTTTCTCAGAGAAGCTCTAGTTTGTGTTCCTCTATTTAGATAACCTACTACAACATCTAAAGGATGGTTCTTGAGAGTTTTAATACTTTTAGAAATAGTTGAACTAGAATCCTCATGGATGTCTATAGTTTCAGATTCAGCATTCCTAGAATCTGGAAAATTTCCAAAACTAGTTGTTTTTACTAAAGGTTCACTGTTTTTATCATTAAGGTATAGAATTGACATATCTTCTTCAAGATTATTAATATATTTTTTCGGTTCATGTGGATCAGTCTCATCAAATTTGACATGAACTGATTTTTCAACACATTTGGTTCTCTTATTGAATACTCTATAAGCTTTACTAGATATTGAGTAACTTAGGAAAATTCCTTCAACACTCTTGGAAGCAGATTTGTCAAGATTATCCTTAGTGTTAAGGATAAATACTTTGCAACCAAAATCTCTAAAGCAATTAACCTTTTGATTCCTATTATTATATAGTTCATATGGTGTTTTCTTAAGAACATGTCTAATTAAGACTCTATTTATTATGTAGCAAGCTGTATTAACAACTTCATCCCAAGAATAGATAGTTAGATTATACTCATTTATCATAGTTCGGGAAATCACATGAAGTGTCTTATTTCTTCTTTCTATGACTCTATTTTTTTGAGGTGTTCTAAGAGCGGAGAAATTTTGATTATATCCATTGTGTGATAAAAAAGATTCAAATTCCTAATTTTCAAACTCACAGCCATGATCACTTTTCAAGGTCTTCATTTTAATTCCACTATGATTTTATACAGACTAGGAATATTTAATGATGTAAGAACAAAATTCAATTTTGTGAGGTAGACATTATACCCAAGTATATCTAGAAAAATAATATACAAGAATATAAACATAGCGATTCCCATTTAAACATGAAATTCTTGATGGTCCAAACAAATCCATGCGATCCAACTCAAGCGGTTGAGAAGTAGAAACTTCATTCTTTGATTTGAAAGAAACTTTGTGTTGTTTTCCTTTTTGATAAGGATTGAGAACATTGTTATGTGGGAATTCCAATTTAGTTAAGTCTCTAACTAAACCGTTCCATGATTGTTTCCTAAGTGAGTTTACATTGCAGTGTCCAAATCTTCTATGCCATAGCCAGGATTCCTTATGAAAATAATTTAAACAAGATACATTTTTATTTGATAAAGAGTTTAAATCAACAACATATAAATTTTTATTTTTAAGATCAGTAAATATTAAACCATTTCAAGAATTAAAAACATTGCATGCATCATTTTCAAATTTAACAGTGAAACTGTCATCACACAACTGAGAGATACTTAGTAAATTGTATTTTAACCTATCAACAAAAAATAGTTTTGAAATTAATAGTGTTAGGGTTTCCAATTTGGCCAAAGCCAACTATATTACCTTTGACATTATCAGCAAATGTGACATGTCCCCCATCAACTTTAATTAGGCTCTTGAAGCACGAATATTATCCTTTCATATGTCTTTAACATCCCCTGTCCATGTACCATAGAGTCTTACATAAGCTCTTTAGAAATTTTTCCTCCCGAACATATTAAGTGTAGGGTAACTTTGGTACCCATATTTTCTTGGGTCTAGAGAGGTTAGAAAGAAATGATTCGGGAACCCATACTTGTATCACAAGATTTTTGTAATCAAAATATATGTTTTGAGACATTAAAACATTGTTAGTTTCATTAGATATATGTTTTTCAAAATATGTTCAAGAACATGAACTAGCAATGAACTATCCATATTTTGGAACAAATTTATTATTAATAATCCTTCTCTATCCTCGTTGATATACTAGACCAGTTGTGTATTTTGGAGCAATTTGTTTCCCTAACAACTGAGTCAAGGTGTCTATAACTACAGTAAACTTCTCAAGATCCCTTATTAATTTCATATTTGATAATTTAAGTTCAGTGCTTTATTTTAACAGATGAGCACATTTTTATTTCTTAATATCTAAATCAGACTTATAATTACCATTTAAGGCATGTTTTCTTTTCAATAATTTATAGTTATCCTTGAGTTCATTAAAGGTATCCTCAAGAAATCCACAATATTAAAATAGTGTATCCTTAGTAATATTCTCATAATTATTTGATTCAATTTCATTCCCATAATAATAAGCATTAGTTTTAGGTGTATTGGGTGTTAGTTCAGATTTTCTTTCATGAAACACAGATTTTCATGTTTGTTCTTTTTAATATCAAAAGTGTTAGATATACTTGATCTATCTTCTAAAGCACTCCAATTAGATTTCATATCTTTTTTATATTCCTTGCCCTTGTCTTCATGTTTCTTCTTAAACGTCATCTTGGGGAAATCAGACATCACATGTCCTTTTCATTTACACTTATAGTAGACTATCTCATTTGTGTTGTTATTCAATTTTTTGTCCCTTTTCCACTGTCCTTTACTATCATACCTATATAGTTTTATTTTCTAAATAACTTCATCATAGAGTAGAACTTTTTGAATCTCCTGGAAAGAAGATCCATCTCATCATCACTGTCAGAGTCTGAGTCTTCACTAGTGGAAGTGTGTACAGGAGCTTGAACTTTTTCTTTGTTCATTCTCTTTGAGATAGTAGTATTGAATGCTATATATTTCTTTCTAGGTTCATCATTTTCTTCTTGATTTAACTTAACCTCTTATTCATACTTCATAATTTTTTAAATTATTTCCTTCACTGGTAGCTTTCCTATGTCACAAGACTGTCGGATAGAAACAGAATCTCTTCTCCATCTGTTAGGTAGGCATCAAAGCAATCTCATAATATGATCCTTGTTGTACACTGGTTTCTTAAGAGGACTCATGATATTTTCTATTTCATTGAACCTAAGATACATTTAAAATATTAGTCCACCATGCTTCATTTTAAATTTATAATATTTGATAATATAAGTTTTTAATCTCATTTCTTTTACATTGGGGTTTACCTCATGTGAAACACACAAAGAATCCCAAATTTAATAATCAGTTTTATAGGCATAAATTCTATTGAATTATTCATCTCCTAAAGATGAGTACAGTGCATTCAATTCATTAATGTTATTAATATATTTTTCTTTAGTCAACTGAGACCACGTGTCCCTAGCAGTAAGATGAAAAGCATGTTGTTCTTTTATTGTGTCCCAGATTTCAGGAATCATTCTCTTTAGATACATTTTCATTTCTAATTTCCACTGATCATAGTTATTACCATTAAAGAAAGGTGACCTGTAAGTAGCATCACCGTCAAATCTATTATCCATTTTTAATTATAATTTAAAGAACTGAAAATTTAGATATGAAAAAAAATTATGATCTTTAAGATACAACAAAAATCATAGTTGAAAAGAATTTTTAAACTTGAATATTAGTTCAGATGGTAGAAATAAATACTTTAACCCTTTGATACCAAATTTTGGTCAGAGTGGAATGTCAAGGAGGGGGGGTGAATCGAGTTCCTACTTAAATTTTTTGTTAAAAACATTATGATAAAGATCCCCCAATTTTGAAATAGCCCAATTAATTAAGGCAGTAGAGATATAAATGTTTAGTTGGACAAAAGGTTTCTAAAAAGTTAATTAGTCCTTAGTTAAATTAGTGTAAAACACCTCTACATCTTTTGAAATAGGTTTTCTGAATTAAACACATATACACACTAACCAATACTAATTATCAAAGTCAATGCAAAAAAAAATTCTGTTTTAGAAATTATAGGTAGTGGAAAAGAGACAAAACATAGTATTAAAAAATATAGTATGTAGTATAGTTAAACAAGAGGTTCTGTCTCAAGTCGAGACTTAAACCTCTCCACTTGTTGATCACCTACGACAAAACAGTTTATATAAATTATAAACTTGACACATAGCCTGTATTGGGCTTTACAACAGTTTTTAGAAGCATTCCAAGTCTCACACCCTCTACCACAGTTCTTCTTGGGGAAACAAATACAGACCACACACATTATCATCCATAGTTATACATGGTAAACAAGGTGCAACTGAAGTTTTATGTGAGGATTTTCACTATCCTCAAGTTCAAGAACAGGAGACAGTGTGTGTAACAAACACACACACACACTTCTAAGAAATATAAATATAAAATAACACAATAGATTTAATATTATAAGATTGAGTTTTAAAATATATATGTGTTTTCAGTTAATCTCTTGACTCCTTTGAGTGAAGAAATTGTAGTTCGAGTATTTCTCATGAAGTTTCCCTCAAAATAGAGAGTCGCAACTCCATGGTCAAGCATTCAGGAACTGAGTGTTCTGCTTCTTGTGTTTGCAGAGAGTTGATGAAGCATAGAAGAAAGAATTGAGTTTTTCCCAAATGATCTTCGTAATGTTCTTGGGGTCACAAAAAAAATGATGGATGGTTCTTCTTTGATCTAGCGAGTAGGTCATTTTTCATGCATTCCTCTATCTTTTATTTTTTTTCTTCCCACATACCCACTTCTATCTTCTTCCTTGATCTTCTCTTTTATATTTTAGGATTGACAATTTGAATAAGGAAACCACGTGCGGTCCTCCCCATACCTTGTACTGTCCCCAAATACAGTCTCTTGATATGTCTACAATCAACATTAATTAATCTGAGAAGAATTAAATTTACCAAATATGACTGTTAGAATAATCATAAGAATTTGAAAAAGTATGGAGTAGAAGTGGTGGTAGAATGGTAGTGGTAGCCTTCTTAACTGTAGGCTTTAATGGTAGGCTGAATCTATAGACTTCAACGGTAACCTTCAACAGTGACCTTCATCGGTGACCTTTTATCGGTGACCATCCATCAGTGACCATTCATTGGTGACCTTTCATCAGTGACCCTTCATCGTTGTCCTTTCATCGGTGACCTTCATTGGTGACATGTCATCAGTTTCATTCATCGGCGACGTTTCATCGGTGACCTTCATCAATGACCTTTCATCAGTGACCTTTCCGCGGTGACCTTCATCAATGTCCTTTCATTAGTGACCATTCATCGGTGACCTTCATCGGTGACCTTTCATCAGTGACCTTCATCAGATACCTTTCATACATAGATAAATATTTCATTGTAAGCTTAAACAAGAGAGCAATGAGATTAAAATTACATAGTTATCACTTGAAAGAAACTAGGAATATTAAAGAAACACGATTATCCTATAATAGAATCATGATTGTCACATAAATGAAACATGATTTGGGATTATAAAAAATAGGTGAGTCCAAAAATCTCCCCCTTTTTGATAATCACAAATTATTCTTGTGAAAATTTAGATATAAGTATTATTGAATCAAGGGTAAGAATATTTTCTAATATCTTCAGAGTTGCGTATAAGTAATATTGAACCATGATTATCATGAAAAAATATAGATAGTATATATATACAAGTACACTAGTCAACTTAAAGCTTCTCCCCCTTTCTGATTAACAAAAATAATGTCAGACAAAAAGAGATGAAAAAAGGGGGTTGTATTATTAATGAAGAAAGAATAAAAGATAAAAAAGGATAAAAATATCCCCATAAACTAAGACATCCCACATTAAATCCACATCAAATATTTCCAATGGAGATTTGTATTTGGAATCTGTGGAGTCATGTCCCAAATATGGAGGGATATGCCTAGGTATGGAAGTGATCAGGGTAGTAGGAGCTTCTAAAAAGGCATACAAATAGTTGTAGTGAGTAGTCTGTGAGGAATCATAGGGATGAAGCTTCTGATGGCCAGTTTAGGAGTAATCAATTGGGCAGCACTGGTAGGGACAGAGGTAGTTGAGGAATAAGGTAACGCTGGAGGAAAAATGAAGGGAGTCTAGTCCACATGGAGGAAGGGTAAAAGAATATTTATGAAATCCAAAATAGTGCTTCCCCCTCTTTTCATAGCTGAGATAAAATCATCCCTATTATTCATAAATTTATCTAAGGAAGTAGTCTATTATCTAAGCCTGCTAACATGATCCTTAAACTCCTGAGTGACAGGTGGGATCCTCAAATTCTCTAACATCAACTTAAAGTGACCATCCATCTGATGCATAGTGTACACCCTTTTGTATTATAAATCATCTTGCTCTTTGATTGCCTTCTGATCTTGATCAACTTCCCTTATATAATCTCCCATATGTTCTTGAATATCCCTTGTAGTGGAAATGACCTGATTTATAGGCTGAGGGTATGAGGTACTTGCACTAGAGAACTTCTCAACTTCTTCTCTAACAACTAATCTAAAAGTTTCTAGATCAATAGAATGAGAGGCTAAAGAGGAAGCAGATGCACACATAGGTGCCATAGTGAAATCCATTGTCTCCTTAAATGATTTGGCTAGACCACTAATCATCCACTTCACATCATCATCTTGTCCACTCACATGTACCTCTATAGACTTCTTAAAGTCCTTAAACACATTGACCATCTGATGAACAACACTTTTGACATACATAACGTCCCTTTACACATTCACCCTTGAATCCATATAGGAGTGAAATCTCGCAATAGATTGATTCAAAAATTCCATAGACTCTGCCAGATTTCTAACCTGATTCTGACACTTCTTCACTTCAAGTAACAGATTTGTTGAGAGGTACAAATTACTCTTTCTAAGAAAGATGTCATAAGTTCTTGATTGAGAGCCACCATCTTCTCGATCCCAATAGATATGTCATCAATCTGTCTCTTCAAATTTGATTTTAATGATTCCAAATCATCCTTATTTACATAGTATAGAGGTAAAAGAAGTACAGGCTCCACAATAGTAGTTTCTGTAATAGTAGGAATAAGAGGGATTATGTTAGGCTTGTAATCATTAGAATGTCAATAGTCTTATCCGAAGACCATGAATCTATGGTCTTCTGATCAATCACCTATCCAATGAGCAACAACAGCTGAACCTATGGAAACATGATCCTCCCCCTCACTTGGAGTGTTATTCTGATCAACCACATTCATCTCTTTCATACCTCCCTGATCAACTTCATCAATAGGAGAGTTCGCTGGAACTTTATCTACATAATTTTCAACTACTGCCTTTGCAATTCAACCTTCAACTGATTCATCAACCTCTTAATCTACACATTCAACCATTTCTATATAACCCATCAGATGACTGAGATATATAAATTCCTCTCCACATTCATCAGTAACTATCTCAAAGTCGTCATGAATATATTCGAAGTCATCTTCCTCCTCTGAGGTCTCTCTAAGGTCTCTTAAGATATTTTATTCCCATTCTTATTCACTAGTTTCATCATCATCATTGTCCCTTAGGATAGTCTCCATTCTCGTAAATCTATTTGGTAAGCTAGGATCACCAAAGAATACAATATTTCCATGAGAATTTAAGGGAAGGTCGGGATCGCTCCTATCATCTATAAGAGAATCTACTCTTTCTTGCATAACAACAGCTTCCTCTTCTATATTTGAGTATACAGAAATCACTTCATTAGGCTTTAGACAATGGTCTCTCTGATTCTTAGGCCTAGTAGTAAGAGTAAAAGGGTTTAATTCCTCAAACATCATAGCCTAATCATTCAACCACGTTCGTTTCCAAGGGTTCCAGTTTATCTTCATCAACTTGCAAATCATCTTGGTAATGCATAAGTTATCCCTTACAACAAATGTATCCTCCTTATTTCCATCAACTCCTTTCTCTTTAAACTTCAAGGATATTAATTTGGCATGAATCAATGCATTTCACTTGGAACTGGGATTTTCCATATCCTCTAATTGGATCATCACCAACCTACACAAATTTATCTTCTATCCATGCTTCAACAAATGCATCTTCAAGGTAGAAAAGTACCCTCTCCTTGGACTCAAGACATGTTGAACGAATTTAAACAGTAACATGTCTTCTCCATTCATTTTAGAAACAATCACATTCCTAGGGATCCCATTCCCTATCAGTTCAACTAAGGATTATTCATAATAGAATTACACACTAGTGGGAGGGACCACTCATAAGTAGTAATAAAAAATACCATCATGTGGGGATATTAAAAAATAATAACATTCAATAGAGGATAATCTCACACTAACTCCATTTACCATATTTGGTTCTCATTCTAAAACTGTTTAAATTTAGAGACTCATATAACTCCTTCACTAGTTGCGGGTAACAAGGTCCGTTGTTATTTGAAAATCATTCGACCTAATCTGGAGCATCAAGTGCCTTCAACACTAATGACCTGCTCGACATCATTTATTCCAAGCATTGTTCCTTTTTATCCACGATTTCCCTCTTTGAAAAATGTGGATTGAGAATATTTTCCACTACCTTTCTTACATTACTAGACTCATCTCATGTTCTCATAAGTTTTGGTGCATCTCCATTATCACTGACCAATGGTCTCTTCAATAATTCCATTTTAATATGGAGCGGTTAGAGGGTTTTAGCAGGAGCAGAGGTTCTACGATTAGGGATAAAAAGTTTCCAAAGAGAAGTGGATAAAAATATGGTGTGTACTTTATTTTTATCATTTAGGGATCAGGAATAAAATCAAGGAAAATAAATAATTAATACTAAAAAAATTAGATTCCGTCTAAAAAATGCTAAGTCCCAAAAATATTGACTATCGGTAAGGTGCCATTGGTGAGTTCCCAATGTCAAGGTCTGACAGTGAGGTTCCTAACGGTGAGGTCCGATGGTGAATTCCAACGGTGAGGTTCCTAATGGTGAAGTCCAACTGTGAGGTTCGTAATAGTGAGTTCCAACGGTGAGGTTCGTAATGGTGCGGTCCAACGGTGAGGTTTCTAACTATGAGGTCAAACTGAGAGGTTCCTAACGGTGAGGTTCCTAATGGTGAGGTCCAATGGTGAGGTCCAACGATGAGGTTCCTAACAGTGAGGTTCAACAGTAAGGTTCCTAAACATAATAGTTTATCATACCAAACTCATGTTTAATTTAATTTAACCTCTTAGATTTCAAAGGATTTGTGAATATATCAGTTAATTAGTGTTCAGTGCCATTGAATTCAATAGTTATATCACCTATTTCATAATGATCTCTCAAAAGTGATGTCTCAAATAAATGTGATTTGTCCTAGCATGAGATACTAGATTTTTAAAGATGTTAATAGAATCTATATTATCACAGTTTATAGATACATGATTGAATTGATATCCATATTCTGGTAAAGTGTGTTTTATCCACATAATTTGAGCACAACAACTACTGGCAGCTATATATTCAGCTTTGGCAGTTTATAATGAAACAGAATTCGGTTTCTTACTACACCATGATACTACTGACTTACCTAAAATGTGACATGTTCTAGAAGTGCTCATTCTATCTATCTTGCAACCAGAAAAATCATCATCCAAATACCTTATTAAATCAATTTATTGTCCTCTTGGATAAAATAGTCCTATGTTTTAAGTATACATGAGATATTAAAAAATCCATTTAACCGCAGTTAAATGAGACTCTTTGGGATTGGCTTGAAAACGATCACACATGCAAACACTGAACATAATATGAGGTCGTCTAGTAGTAAGGTAGAGAAAACTCGCAATCATACCACTATAATTGGTTTGATCCACTGGTTTAACAGTTTCATTAGAATCTAACTTTAATGTGGTACTCATAAGTGTATCACTAACATTATTACGTTCCAATCCAAAAAAATTCAAAATATCCTTAGTATATTTACTTTGATTTAAAAAAATACCATTTTTAAAAAAAAATTGAAATCCAAGTAAAAAATTTATGTTCCCCAATTAAACACATTTCAAATTCATCTTGTATCATTTTTTACAAATCAATACATAAATAATTTTTTAAGGGTCCAAAATTAGTTCCATATACATAAATATGTACTATAAAAACATCATTGGAAATCCTTTTAATAAAAAGAGTAGGATCAACTTTTCCTTTATCTATTCCTTTTCAAATATGAAAATAAATAAGTCTGTCATACCAAGATCTTGGAGCATGTTTTAGACCATATAGAGCATTATAATGTTTGAAGACATGATTTGAAATATAGGGTTTTTAAAAACATGTGGTTGTTCAAAAAATACATCCTCAACTATGTAACCATTTAAAAATTCACTTTTGACATCCATTTGATAATGTTTAAATTAAGATGAGTTTCATAGGAATGAAGTATTCTAATGGATTCTGGTCCATAAAGTGGTGAAAAGGTTTCCTCATAGTCTATTTCTTCTTCTTGACTATATCCTTGTGAAACTAGTCTTTCATTGTTTCAAACTATAATACCATATTCATCAACATTATTTCTAAACACCCATTTAGTGCCTATGGTCAATGTGTGTTTAGGTCTTTCATCAAATTTCCAAAAATTGTTTCTTTCAAATCGATTTAACTCTTATTAATTATATATTACCAAAAATTCATCATTTGATAGAATCATCAATATTTTTAGGTTCAAGTTGTGAAAGAAAGGCATGATGTTCAACCTGGTTTCTCAGAGAATCTCTAGTTTGTGTTCCTATATTTAGATAACCTACTAAAACATCTAAAAGATGATTCTTTAGAGTTTTAATACTTCTAGAAAGAGTTGAACAAGACTCCTCATGGTAGTCTATAGGTTCAGATTCACCATTCCCAGATTCAGGAAAGTTTCCCGAACTAGTTTTTTTTATAAAGGGATCACTATTTATATCATTAAGGTCTAGAATTGACATATCTTCTTCAAGATTTTAAATAGAGGTTTTGGGTTTATGTGGATTAGCCTCAAAAAAGTTTACATAAATTGATTATTCCGCACATTTAGTTCTCTTATTTAATACTCTATATGATTTACTAGATATTGACTAACCTAGGAAAATTCCTTCATCACTCTTGGACGCAAATTTTTCAAAATTATCCTTAGTGTTAAGGATAATGACTTTGAAACCAAAAAATCTAATGTAATTAAACTTAGGCTTCCCATTATTCCATAGATCATAAGAGGTTTTCTTAAGAACTGGTCTAATTAAGACTTTATTGATTACGTAACAAGCTATATTAACAGCTTCATCCCAAAAAAAGATAGTTATATTATAATCATTTATCATAGTCTTGTCAATCTCTTGAAGTGTCCTTTTTCTTATTTCTATGACTACATTTTGTTGAGGTGTTCTATAGGTAGAGAAATTGTTATTATAACCATTTTTTGAGCAAAAATATTTAAACTCCTCATTTTCAAAATCACTTCCATGATCACTTCTCGAGGTCTTAATTCTATGTCCACTAAGATTTTCTAAATACATGGAACATTTAATGAAGTAATAACATGCTTCACTTTTGTGAGCTACAATGTATACCCATGTGTATCTAGAAAAATCATCTACAAGAACATAAAAATAGTGATTCCCATTTAAACTTGAAAATGTAGATCGTCCAATCAAATCCATGTGAACCAACTCAAGTGGTTGAGAAGTAGAACATTCTTTCTTTGGTTTGAAAGAAACTTTGTGTTGTTTTCCTTTTTAACAAGGATTGAAAACTTTGTTATGTGGGAATTCCAATTTAGGAATGTCGCTAACTAAAACTATCCTAGTTGGTTTCCTAAGTGTGTGGAAATTGAAGTGTCCTAATGTTTTGTGCCATAACCAGGATTCCTTATGAAAATAATTTAAACAAGAAACATTTTTATTAGCTAAATAGTTTAAATAAAAAATATATACATTTTCATTTATTAGATCAGAAAATATTAAATCATTTATAGAATTAAAATCATTGCATGCATCATTTTCAGATTTAACATTAAAACCATCACCACACAAATAAGAGATACTTAGTAAACTGTATTTTTACCCATCAAGAAATAGTACTCTTGAATGTAATATAGTTTAGGGTTACCAATTTGTCCTTAGGAGATGATTTTCACTTTATAATTATCACTGAATGTGACATGTCCACCATCAACATTAATTAGGCTCTTGAAGCATGAATAGTACCCAGTCGTATGTCTTTAACATCCACTTTACAAGTACCATAGAGCCTTACGTGATCTCATTAGACACTTTTCTTGAAAAACATATTAGGTGTAGGGTAACATTGGTACCCAAATTTTCTAGGGTCCAGAGAGGTTAACAAGTAAATCTATGGGAACCCATACATTTCTCATTAATTTCTTGTAATCAATAGATATGTTTAGAGACATGAAAACATTGTTAGGTAATTTAATGAAATATTTTTAAAAAGATGGTCTAGAACATGAACTAGTAGTGAACTGTTTAGATTTTAGAAAAAATGTATTTTTATTAATCCTTCTCTGTCCTTGTTTATATCATAGACAAGTTGTGTATTATGGAGTAATATGTTTCCCTAGAAACTGAGTCAAGGTATCTCTACCTATAGTAAAATTCTCAAGATCCCATTTTAATTTTTCATCTGATAATTTATGTTCTGTATTTTCTTTTAATAGTTGGGCACATTTTTCTTTCTCAATATCCAAATAAGACTTACAATTAGCATTTAAAGCATGTTGTCTTTTCAATTATTTATCTTCATCCTTGATATCATTAAAGGTATCCTTAAGCATTCCACAAAATTCAAATAGTTCATCCTTAGTCATATTATTATCATTATTTGATTCACATTCATTCCCAGAATAATATGCATTATGTATAAGGGAATTGGTTGTTACCTAAGATGTTTTTGTGATGAAACACAGATTTTCATGTTAATTTTTTTCAATATTAGAAGTGTCAGATCCACTTGATCTATCTTATGAATCACTCCAAGTATATTCCATATTCTTTTTATATCCCTTGACCTTATCTTTATATATCTTTTTAAACTTTAGCTTGGGGAAATCATCCTTCACGTGGCCTTTTCATTCACACTCAGAGCAGAATATCTCATTTGTGTTTTCTTTCCATTTTTTTCTTTTTTCCACTTTCCTTTAATATCATACCCTCCTTTATAGTTTGATTTTATAAATAACTGCTTCTTACGGTAGAAATGTTTGAATCTTGTGGAATGATGAGCCATCTCATCATCAGTGTCAGAGTCTGAGTCCTCACTAGTGAAAGTGTGTACAAGAGCTTGATCTTTTTATGTGTTCTTGCTCTTTTAGGTAGTAATCGTGAATGCTACAAATTTCATTCTAGGTTCTTCATCTAATTCTTGATTTACCTTAATATCATCTTCGTACATCATAAGTTTTCTAATTAGTTTCTTCACAGGATGCTTGCCTATGTCACATGATTATTGTATAGAAACAGAAGATTCTCTCTACCTGTCAGGTAGGCATAGAAGCAATCTCAAAATCTGATCCTTGTTGTCCACTGGATTCCCAAGAAGACTCATGGTATTTATTATTTCATTGAATCTGAGATACCTTTCAGATTAAGTTCATCAGACTTCATTTTAAAATTATCATATTCGATAGTATAAGTGTCTAATCTCATTTGATTAACATTGGTGGTTACCTCATGAGAAATATCAAAAGTATCCCAAAATTTCATAAGCTGTTTTACAGTAAGATATTCTATTGAATTCTTCATCTCTTAGAGAATAGTACAATGCATTCATTTCATTACAGTTATTATTATATTTATCTTTAGACAACTGATACCATGTATCCCTCAAAGTAAGAGGCAAAGCATGTTGTTCTTCTATTATGTACCAGATTTTAGGACCTATGCTCTCTACATACATTTTCAATTTTAATTTCCACTGAGCATCGTTATTACCATTAAACAAAAGTTTCATGTTAGTATAAGCACCCTCAACTCTGTTTTCCATTGTTAATTACTATTTAAAGAACTGAAAATTTAGATATGACAAAAATTCTATGATCTTTATGATTAAACAAAAATCACAGTTGAAAAGAATTGGAAAACATGCACAATAGATCAGATGGTTGAAATAAAAAATTTAACCATTTGATACCAAATGTTGGTCGGAGTGGAATCTCTAGATGGGGGGTGGGGGTTAATTGAGTTCCTACTTAAAATATTTGTTAAAAACTTTGTGATAAAGATCCCCCAATTTTGAAACATCCTAGTTAATTAAGGCAGCAGAGATATAAATGTTTAGTTGGTCACTAGGTTTCATGAAGGGTGATTAGTCCTTAGTTAAATCTGTGTAAAAACTTCTTTAACTTTTTAAACAAGTTTACTGAATTAAACACACACACACACACCAACCAGAAATAACTATCTAAGTCAATGCACAATAGTTTTTTGTTTTAGAAAATATAAGAAGTGGAAAATAGAAAAAACATAGTATTAAAAAATATAGTACTCAGTAGAGTTAAAAAAGAGGTTTAGTCTCAAGTTGATACTTAATCCCCTCTAGTTGGTGATCACCTGCCACCAAGAAGTTTATACAAATGAAAAACCTAATACACAACCTGTATCAGGATTTACAATAGTTTTCACAAACTGTCTGGGACTCACACCCTCTACCACATTTCTTCATTGAAACAACAAACAATATAAACCACACATTATCTCTTCCACACTTACACGTGGGAAAAAATGTGTAAGTGAACATTGATGTGAGGATTTTCAGTATCCTCTAGTTCAAAAATAGGAGGCAGTGTGTGTAATAGACAGACACACACACCTCTCAGAAATGTAAAAATAAAAGAAAACAATAGAGATAGTATTATAAGATTGAGTTTAGAAAGATCTATGTGTTTTTAGTTCAACTCTTTACTCCTTGGAGTGAATAAATTGCAGTTCGAGTCTTTCTCTGAAAGTTTTCCATAAAACAGAGTGTCACAACTCCAGTGTCCAGCATTCAAGAACATAGTGTTCTGCTTCTTGTGTTGACAAAGTGTTGAAGAAACATAGAAAGAATATGTCAGTTTGTCGTAAATGATCTTTGTGATGGTCTCAGTTTCACAATGTAAGTGATGGATGGTTCTTATTTGATCTATCAAGTAGTTTATTTTTCATGAACTCCTTAGTCTATTTTTTTAACATCCCTCATACCCGCTTCAATCATCTTTCTCGATCATCTCTTTTATATTTGAGGTCTGAGAATAAGAATAAGTAAACCACATGTGGTCCTCCTTGTACCTCATAATGTCCCAATATATGGTCTCTTGAAATTTCTATAATCAGAATTAATTAATTTTAGAATCAATAAATTTAACAAATACAATCGTTAAAATAATCTTCAAAATTTGACAAATAATGGAGTAGAAGAGGAAGTAGACTGGTAGAAGTATCCTTCTCAAAAATAGGCTTCAACAATAGGCTACCTCGGTAGCCTTCAATAGAAACCTTCAACGGTGACCTTCATCGGTAACCTTCGATCGGTGACCTTCGATCGGTGACCTTTCATCCGTGACCTTTCATCCGTGACCTATCATCGGTGAGCTTCATCGGTGACCTTTCATCGGTGACCTTCATCTGTGACCTTTCATCGGTGACCTTCATTGGGGACCTTTCATCGGGGACCTTTATTGGTGTCCTTTCATTGGTGACCTTCATCAATGAACATTCATCGATGACCTTCATCAGTGACCTTTCATCGATGACCATTCATAAGTGACCTTTCATTGTTGACATTCATCTGTGACCTTTCAGGCTTAGACAAATTTTGCACTATAAGCCTAAACCAAAGAGCAGTGAGATTAAAATTACACAGTTATTACTTGAAAAAACAAGGAATATTAAAGAAAAATTGTTATCCTATAATAGAAACATGATTATCACATAACTGAATCATAATTTGGGATTTTCAAAAACAGGTGAGTCCAACATAGAAAATTCCCACTGTTTGTCTTGATCCATGAATCACACTTCCCCATGATTTGCAATGGTTCATCATCCGAAAGATGTACCATGTAAAAATTATTAGAAACCAAATTGTCTAGGAAAATATTCTATGATGTTGAATGGAAAGACGCGCTTGAGTCTAAAATCCAAGACTCTATCGGGCTATCCATGCTCAGTATCAACACATCATTAGTTCCTTCAGTCATCATGTTTTATACATTGGTTTCAGGAGCCTTCCATTTATCTTGGTATTCCTTCTTGACATTCCATTTATTCCAATAAATCTAGTAGGTAGAACCAACCCCCTTTTCCTTGTCTCAATTTTTTCCTCTTGACATTGAGCTTACTCTATGATTATCTCACTGGGCATATCATCCTCTTCCTTCAATGTTAAGTGCAGAACTGGAAAATTTTCCCAATTCTCTCCTTCGAATATCCCCAGTGAGGATTAGGTCTCGTACATCCTCCTAAACAATATTATTGTTCCCTGAAGAACTTCTTAGGGCTGTTACAGTTGCTTTCCAATGGTCAGGTAATGAAGAAAATAAAACCAGTGCACATACCTCATCATCAAGAAAAATATCCAATGATATCAACTAACTAATTATGGTGTTGAGTTTGTTGATGTGATATGTAATAATCTCCCCTTCAACCATTTTCATATTGAACAATCGCCACATCAAGTACACTTTATTTGACGTTGAATTATTCTCGTATATATTCACAAGAGCCTTCATGAACCAATCATCATCTTCTCCACTATGATGTTGAATGCCACATTTTATTCCAACATAAGTCATGAATCTTGCAAAACCTGTTGATCCATAACATCCCACTCCATCTAATCCATGTTCATTTTCTTTAGACACATAAATGGCATGTGCATCTTTTTATGATGAAGATAATCCTTGATTTGCATCATTCAGTAACTGAATTCCATTCCATCAAATCCATCAATCTCCACCTTATCTTCTTCCATGACCATTTTTCAATTCAGGGAATGCGAACTCGACCTTTGATACTGGTTTTTGCAGAAAACGGCAGTATCAATGAAGTGACCAATGATTCACAAAGGAGTAAAAGGAAAAAACAAAAGAACAACAAGATCATAGGACAGATATTTACATGGTTCAAGAAATTATTCATACGTCCACAGAGATACATAATTTCACTTATTTCAATTTTAAATAATATAAGGAAATATCCAAGTTTCACACCTTGAAACCCTATCCCGAAATGGGCTAATAATGAAGATGAGGTATTATGCCACTAGACGCATAAAAATTTCACATCGCTACAGTTCCATGACCACCCAAGTCCAAGATGCTCTAGTAGTCAGCGGTTAGAAGTCTTTATCACTATAGTGTCATGGATAATCATGTCCAAACTACTATAGTGGTATTATGGTGTTGTCCGGTCAGCTCTGCTACAGTATGTCAAAGTTTCTACTATAGCCCAAAAATGTTGGTCGGATCCCTTCATCCACCAACTCCTAAAGCAAGGGAGTGTTTCCCCTAAAAACCTCAATGAGCTCATTGCGGAACTCGACATGAGGATTTAGAGCCTAGTGTTGAGTATGGGGCAACAGAATTCTTCCCAACATAATCCAAAGAGGATCAGGCTACATCAATCCAAAAATCACTGACGTGGATCCTGATCCTCTTCGCCAACCTGCTCTGATGCCACTAACCTAGACAAATTACTTAATCTGAGCTCCTCTTCTTCACTCACCATTACATTATTTCTATTCACAAAATCAATTTCAAGCTGACGATTCATGAAATTCTAGTTTTTTTCCGTTTATTTCTCCCATAGTGTCCTCTTATATTCTGTCTCTCATCCTCCATCCATTATTGTAGACCAACAGTGGCACAAAAATTCCTCAACTTCTATATTACCATCGTCTATGTTAACATATATGCTAGATTGTTTGTTCCAAAAATATTTGGTAATATCATCAACCCATCCAATATCAATCCTATGATAAAATGTCACTTTATTAGAATGTTCTTCGTCTAGGCATGAAACAACATGTTCTTTCCAATATGTATAGCTCTCTGACTATCATAGTGCAATACATTTTCCTCTCACGTTCTACCCAAGAAGACTCATGGTATTTACTATTTCATTGAATTTGATAAAAATTTCAGATATAAGTTCATCAGGGATCATTTAAAATTTATAATATTTAATAGTATAAGTATTTAATCTCATTTTGTTAACATTGGTGGTTCACTTAGGATAAATAGCCCAAGTATTCCAAATTTCATAAGGAGTTTTACAGGAAGATATTCTATTGAAATCTTTATCTCTTAGAGAATAGTACAGTGCATTAATTTCTTTATAGTTATTGTTATATGTAACTTTAGTCAATTGAGACCATGTGTCCCTACCTGTAAGAGGTAATGCATTCTTTTCTTCTATTGTGTCCCAGATTTCCAAACCCAAGCTGTCTAAATACATTTTCATTTTTAATATCCACTAATATTTGTTATTACCATTAAAGAAATGTTTTCTATTAGTAGCAGCATCCTCAACTCTATTATCCATTGTTAATCAGAATTAAAAGAACTAAAAATTTAGATATGACAAGAATTTTAAGATCGCTGTGATATAACAAAAATCACATTTTTAAATAATTTTAATACTTGCACAATATTTTAGATGGTAGCAATAAAAAATTTAACCCTTTGATTCCAAATATTGGTTGGAGTGGAATCTCAAGAGGGGGTTAATTGAGTTCTTACTTAAAATTTTTGTTAAAATATTTGTGATAAATATCCCCCAATTTTGGAACATCCAAGTTAATTAAGGCAATAGATATATAAATTTTTAGTTATACAATAGGTTTCTCAAAGGGTAATTAGTCCTCAGTTAAATCATAGTAATACACTTCTTCAACTTTTGAAACAAGTTTACTGAATTAAACACATACAGACACTAACCAGAACTAACTATCAAAGTCAATGTAAAACAGTTTTCAATTTTAGAAATTATAAGGAGGGGAAAATAGACAAAACATAGTATTAAAAAAATAGTAAACAGTAAAGTTAAACAAGAGGTTTAGTCTCAATTTGAGACTTAATCCTCTCTACTTTGATGATCCCCTACCACCAAGTAGTTTATATAAATGATAAACTTGATACAAAGCCTGTATCGGGATTTATAATATTTTTCACAATCTCTTAGAGCTCACACCATCTAACATAGTTCATAGAGGTGAAAAAACAATACAGACCACACATGGTCTCTTCCACAGTTACAAGTATGAAACAAGGTGTAAGTGAAGTTCTATGTGAAGATTTTTAGTATCTTCCAGTTCAATAATAGGATATAGTGTGTGTAACAAAAAGACACACACGATTCATAGAAATGTAAAAATAAAAGAAAACAATAGAGATAATATCATAAGATTGAGTTTAGAAAGATCTATGTGTTTTCAGTTCAGCTCTTGACTCCTTGGAGTGAAGAAATTACAGTTCATGTATTTCTCTAGAAGTTGTCCTCAAAAAAGAGTGTCACCACTCCAAGGTCCAACTTTCAAGAACTATGTGTTCTGATTTCTATGTTGACATATATATGATGAAGAATATAATTCAGACGTGATTTTTTCCCATATGATCTTCGTAATGTTATTGGGTTCACAACGTAAGTGCTGGATAGTTCTTATTTGTTCTAGAGAGTAAGTTCTATTTCATGCATTCCTCTGTATTTTATTTTTCGCTTCCCACATACCCGCTTCTATATTCTACCATGATCTTCTCTTTTATAATTGGGGTCTGACAATAGGAATAAGTAAACCACATGCGGTCCTCCTTGTACATCGTATTGTCCCCAGATACAGTCTCTTGATATGTCTACAATCAGAATTAATTAATATCAGAAGCATTAAATTTACCAAATATGACCATTATAATAATCATAAGAATTTGACAAAGTATAGAGTATAATAGGTGGTATACTGGTAGCGGTATCCTTCTCAACAGTAGGCTCCAAGGGCTGGATGCATCAGTAGCCTTCAACGGTAACCTTCAACGGTGACCTTCAACGGTGACCTTCTATCGGTGACCTTCCATTGAAGACCTTTCATAAGTGACCATTCATTTGTATCATTCCATCGGTGACCTTTCATCAGCGACCTTTCATTGGTGACCTTTCATCGGCGACCATCATCAGTGACCTTTCATCAGTGACCTTCATCAGTGAACTTTCTTTGGTGACCTTCATCGATGACCCTTTATCGGTGTCCTTCATCGATGACCTTTCATCAGTGACCTTCATTGGTGACCTTTCAACAGTGACCTTCAGCAGCGACCTTTCATCAGTGACCTTTCATCGGTGACCTTCATCGGTGACTGTTCATTGGTTACCTTCATCGTTCATCGTTCATGCTTAGAAAAATTCTTCAATGCAATCTTAAACAAGAGTGCAGTGAGATTAAAAGTACATAGTTATTACTTGGCAGAAACTAGTAATATTAAATAAACATGACTATCCTATAATAGAAACATGATTATCATATAAATGAAACATAACTTGGGATTATCAAAAATAGGTGAGTCCAACATAGAAAATTCCCACTGTTTTTCTTGATCCATGCATCACACTTCCCCATGATTTGAAAGGGTTCATCCTTAGAGAGATGTACCTTGTCGAAATTTCCCGAAATTTTTTTTAGGAAACTCTTCTATGATGTGGAATGTAAATACATGCATGAGTCTAAAATCAAAGACTCTATCGGGCTATCCATGCTCAGTAGCAACACATCACTAGTTCCTTCTATCACCGTGTTTGCTACATTGGTTTCATGAGCCTTCTATTTATCTATGTATTACTTCTTGAGATGTCATTTATTCCCATAAATATAGTAGGTAGAACCAAACCCCTTTGCCTAGTCTTGATTTTTCCCTATTATCGTTGATCTCCCTATATGATTGTCTCAATGGGAATATCATCCTCTTCCATCAACATTAAGATCAGAACTATAAAATCTTCCCAATTCTATCCTTTGAATATCCCCAATGAGGATCGGGTCTTGTACATCCTCTAAAACTAGATTTTTATTCCCCAAAGAATAGCTCAAGGTTATTATAGTTGCTTCTCAATGGTAAGGTAATGAAGACAATAAAACTAGTTCACATACATCGTACCCAAGAACAATATCCACTGATATCAACTGGATAATGATGGTTTATTTTTTGTTTTTGTGGTATGCAAGAATCCCCCTTCAATCATTTTTCAGAATGAACAATCGTCACATCAGGTGCACTTTGTTTGATGTTAAATTCTTCTTGTATATATTCACGAGATCTTTAATCTCCCCAATTGTCATCTACTACCCTATGATGTTGAATGCCACATTTTCTTCCAATGTAAGGCCCACATCTCCCAGAATCTATCAATCCAGCAGATCCCACTCCTTCTGCTCCATGTTCATTGGCTTTAGACCCATAATTGGTAAGTGAATCTTTTTTATGATAAAGATAATCCTTGATCTGCATCATTCAGTAACTAAATTCAATTCCATCGAATCCATCAATCTTCACCATAGCTTCTTCCATGACCAGTTTTCAATTCAAGAAATTAAAACTCAACCTTTGATATTGGGTTCTGAAGAAAATGATGATATCAATGAAGTGAAATATGATTCACAAAAGAGTAAAATGAAAAAACAAAAGAACAAGAAGATGTTTGGGAAAATATTTATGTGGTTCTAGAAATGATCCCTATGCCTATGGAGAGAGATAACTTCACTAGTTTCAAGAGAAAAAAATATAGGAAGGTATCAATGTTTCAGACATAGAAACCCTTGAATGAAATGGGGTAATAAAGAAGATGAAGTATTGTTCCGCCATCTGCATAAAAATTTAGCATTTCTACATTGCCCTAACCACCCAAGTCCAAGATTATATAGTTGTCAATGGATAGAAATCTACATCTTTGTAGTGTCATGGTCACTGAAGTCCAAACTACTATAGTGGTCTGTCGGTGCTGTCCAGTCAGCTCAACTATAGTATTTCAGAGATGCTATAGTGCACGAAAAATGTGGGCCAGATCCCTTCATACCCTATCTCCAAGATCATGGGTGTTTTTCCCCTGCAACCCTCAATGTGCTCACTGTAGAACTCGACACAAGGAGTTGTAGCCTGGTGTTTAGTATGGGCTGCAGGCCTTCAACCCAACATCATCCAAAGAGGATCAGGCTACACCAATCCAATAATCACTGACATCGATCCTGATCTGCTACGCTGACTTTATTTGATGCCACTAACTTAGACAACTTACTTAATCTGAGCTCCTCTTCTTCATTCACTATTGCATGCTTTCTATTCAAAACATCAATTTCAAGATGATGATTCGTAAAATACTAGATTCTTTAATTTATTTTTTTCTCCCATAGTGTCCTCCTATATTCTGTCTCTCATCTTCCATCCATCAATAGAGACCAACAAATACACAATGGTGACATAAAATATATATTCCCATTGCATTTGTTAACATATCTTCTATATTCGTTGTTCCAAAAATATTCTTTAATGTTAGCAACCCGTCTTGTATCAATCCTCTGATAAAATGTCACTTCAATTGAATTTGCTTTCTCTATGCATGAAACACTAAGATCTTTCCAATATGTATATAACTCTGACTATCATAGTGAAATAAATTTTCCTCTCACTTTCTACTCAGCTCATCCAAAAATTTCTTCAGCCAAACTATTTCTTTTATAACTTATGTTACAGCAATGTATTCTGCCAATTTAGTGTATAAAGGAACCGCCTTCTACAGTTGTGAAATATAGCTTACTAAAATTCCATGATTTTGTATGTCCATGGATGAGGCACCTACCATTGGTCAATTTGTCCTACAAAAACAGTTTTCTCTACACCATTAGCATGAAAATGTTTGAATCTTTTTACGAATGACCTTTCCATTATGTGTTGTGCTAGATTGGAGTCAGGGTGTCAACAATTCTCAGGCCATAACTAGTATAAAGGATGACATATATAGTTAAGGTGATTCATGAAAGGATGAAAGAAGTGTAGGTTGTTAGGAGTCCAATGGTGATAATCGGAGGCGACCACTGGAGTTCAACATTAGAGATCATGTGTTCTTAAAGTAGACTCCTCATCGTGGGTAGAAATGGTTCAATCCTAGGAGTAATATTTCTCCCTGATATGTTGGACCTTTCAAGGTGTTGGATCATATTGGATCAATAGTGTATTGCGTAACACCTCCCCATAGATGATCCATATACATGAAATATTTCATGTGTCGCAGCTCCACTGTTATCATCATGATGACTCTCGCATAATTGATTGGGGTGATATTGATGTTGATGATGATCCATCATTTGAGGAGTGGCCTACTGGGATCTAGGACCATCTGATGAAGCTGTTACACAGACATACTATTCCCTTGGTATGTTTCTTGTGGTGATAGAGTAGAATGGATGAGAGTAACAGTGAACGTGAGTCATAGATATGTGCTCAGTACCTTGAGCTGTTTGATGCTTAGCTATTCTCTTGTAGTGTTTTTTGTTTTATGGATGTTGACCTTTTTAGGTTTATGGATGGTTTCCTCCTTTTTTATTCTTTTTATGGAATTTATATCATTTGAGAGGTTTCTCCTCCAAGAGATTTTATAGGATCTGATAGTTTTCATTGTTTGATTTTACACTTTGTTCCTCTTAATGAGGTGGTTGAACTCATGTGTTGTCCTGATTTTTGAGAGGTATCTCACGGGATGGTTGTTTGAATGACCCATTTTTTTTATTTATCTCAAGGTTTGGTTTTAAATTATCGAGGATGAGAATCATTTTAGGGGTATTTTATGTATGGTCATATACCCTAGTGTCTATTTACATGGTGAGTTTTAGGTGTTGGATGTGTCCAAAGATAGTTACAAGTAGTTTTAAGGGATGACAAAGGAGTAATGATGAGAGACTTTCACATGGAAGGTTTCAATTGTTTGGAGCTTTGGCCTATACCATAGGGTTGACCATTGCAGCTTAGAGAGAACAATCGTCGTGTAAGGAGGTTTAAGGGAGGATTTCAGATTCAGTACCAATTTTTTCATGGCTACGAAATGAAAGAGAAATGTGTTGTAGGACTTTCCCTGATGGTCATCCACTACAGCCTAGATAAGCTTGACTGCTTCACAGTGATTTGAGGTGGTTCTTCCAATTTAAGGGTAGTTTCTCTATAGAGGTATGTTGTGGTGTAACCTCCCTTCTAGGTGAATGGGGTATGCATCATGGTGGTTTTGACTGCACCATGGTCCCTCCTAAGGATTATAAGATCTATGAAATAGAGGGTGGTGTGGTTCTCAGATGTGATTTGACAAATAGGTCGCATCGTGGTCTAGGGGGACTATGCCTTAGTCTAGATGGATTGTGTTGTGGTCTAGGGGGTAAGACCATGGTCTTGCAACATTCGCCTATAAATACTTAAACCCCCTCCAAAACAGATTTTATCCCATATTGTTCTATCAATCACTTTGGTACCAAGGGGATCTTTTTAAGGCCTTTTAAGCCCCTTTTGATTAGGTTCAATCCCTTGGATTCTTGAGTACAATCCATGATGATCCAATGTGTTTTCCTATTTTTTCTTGAAGTTTCTTATTTATTTGGTCTCATTTCCTCATCTCTGTTATTTCCATGATTTTGGTGGATGATGTCTATCATTCTAATAGACTTTTTTACTGTTTTTATTTGTTTTCATGGAATGAGTTCCTTGGGAGATCATAGATTCCTTGTAGGAGAGGTGATTAAAGATATGTGCCATCGTTCCATTACTTTTAAAGAATGTTGAAGCCTTTATGTAGGGGATTCATTGATTTTATTTTATTCTTTTCATGAAATCACAATGTTATCATAATTTATCAATTTGTACGATGGTGGAATTAACCCTAATTAATATTAAACTAGATTAAATAATGAACTTGGATTATGGTTTTCGAACATATGTTTTTATTTTCACAATGATAACGATTTGGCTCTTGATTTATTAGATAGTGTGTTATATATGTTTTTATAAGTTAATAATTTTCGTTATGATTGTTTTTTCATGTTAAATTATTGAAAAAGGTTAAAGAATGTAAAGATAGTAAATGTTTGTTAGCAAAATAATTTAAAAAGGCTTGATTAATAAATTGTTTTTTCTTATATTGTATTTGGAAAACAATGATGATTAGTATATGTTTAATTGAAATTGTTCTTCCATTAGTTGATGGAGATGGATAATGAACTTGAAGATGGGATACTTGTTGACAATAATAATAAATCGGCATGTTAAATGAGAATTGTTCTTTCTCAAGTTTTGTTTAACCTGGATAATTGTTAGAAAGCATGTTTAAGTAAGTTGGTATATTATTATAGCTAATGCCTTAGGTCCCCATATTTGTTACCTAAGTAAATAAATCTGTCAATTCTAGTTGGAATAAAACTAGTTGTTTTATAAATATAAATGGTTGGGTCTGGGAGCTCTTGTTTCTGTGAAAAAAGGTTGGGTTCCATGTTTTAGGGCATAAATTCCAAATTGGATTTGTTTGTTTTTGTGCTATATTTTTTGTTTCTCTGGATGTGAGTATTGCTTTACGATTTGATGTGAGCATGAGATGGATGATGGTTGATGAGATATGGGTGGGGAGTCTCGAGTTTATAGAAAAATTGATGCTTGTGATACGAGGGTGCATGGTAATATTCATTATGGTGTCGGGGATGGAACTGGTTGATGGAACAGATTAAAGTTGGGCTTGTCTTTTGTTGTGCTAGAGTTGGTTTCTTACTTGTTAATAAATCTATTTAAAGGCCATATGGATGAGTTTCTTTTTTATCTGCCTTACTTTCCCCATTTTCTGAGCCAACTGGGTTTTCTTGATTATTCTTGATTATTCTTATCTTTGATGGTATCTTAGGATGCTTCCTAGAGTACTTGGAATTATGGAATGATAAACAATGTTTAATAAATGTTTTACCCAGGGGTTATTGGTTAATCGAATGAAAAAGATGATAATCTTTAGAAATCATGGACCCAATTAGATTATTCCATGAGGGAATATAATTCACTTTAAATAATTAACATAAATCATAAGAATGTTTATTAATATATAATGAATTAATTAACGTAAGGTTAAATTATAAAAATAAAACATGTAATTTAATGCAGTTCTCCTTAATTTCTTTTTTTCTTATAAGATATCTTATCCTTAGTAGGGGTATCTAGGTGTACGAGTGATGATGGTTGCAGTTGATCCTTAGACTAGGTTAATGGATATGGCGTAGTTGTGATATATATTATATCCTCTATGTTTTATGACTTCATATGAAACCCCACCCACGTTGGTAGGGAGACTGGCACCTAGGGGTCTCAGAGAGGGTGTTTTCCCCAACATCCTAGTTGGCGAGGGATGGATGGATGACTACCCCCTCTGGGCATGCTCTCTTCTCCTACTATTATTATTTGATGGTATGAATTACTGTTAGTTTCCTCGTATATGTGTGTATAGGGTTGTGATTTCTTGTGATTATTTCACGCTCATGTATCTATGCATATAGTATTTTAAGGATTATTATATGTATGAAATGTATCAGTTGTGATGGATTGAGGTACATACTCTATGTATGGGCTGTGATGAATTGAGGTACAATAGCTGCTATATGATAAATGATGTAAGGCATGTGGTGGCTCCCAAAAACTATTCAGTTACTACACAAAGATATGTCATGGGATGATGAGATGATGTGATGCATGTGATCCACGGTACTTCAGTACATGTGTCTTCTGGATGGTTTCTTTTAGAGATAGATGGATAACGACTTATGATGTTGGGGTAGAGAAAAAAACTAGTGAGGAAGTGGTTGTGGGGTACTCTTTTGTTTATTATATTATTCAATCCATTATATGTGTTACTTGGTGAGAGTTATACATGGATTTGATAGGAATATTAGTATACCTACTTAAGTGATGAGTTACATTCACTTGTTTTTCACCAGGATTTAGTATGATTTTTTTTATATTTTTCATGAGATGATCTAGGGAGAATTCTACAATGTATACTAGTTATTCTTACCATAAAAATATATAAAATGTATTTTAGGATTGTACGAGAATGCTGGAGACCAGGTTCTATCATACTAGTTTTTTTTGTTTGAGATCTACTTGGGATTTGTGGCCACTGCCAACATTATCTTTTTATACTTGTACTTTTCTTACAGTTGTTTAGTTATTTGAGATTTCATTCATGTATTTGATATTTTTGTTAAATTATCTAACTAGGATTTGATTGGTGTACTTATTTTATATATCATTCCTCATTTTATATTAAAGGGAAATGGCTCTCATTTATATGCATGATATACCCCTAGTGCCTATCGCTAACATGTGGCATATTAGAGGAAAACATAGGGTAGTTACTATCTCCCTTCTCTCATTTCCAACAAAAGAGGGGTACCTTTGGGGGGAGGTGGTCATGACACACTACCTTAGGTAAAACTAGGAAACTCACATTTTCCATCATAATTGGCATATATAGAAATTTTTAACTATATACATATTCCCCCTTATTTAGTTATAAGACATAGTGGTTTCTAGATATATACCTTTCTCAGCTTCATATTCATGATCCTCTTTCAACCAAATAATTAAACCAAAATGGTTATGATAATATCTATATTATGAAAATTAAAACATCAATATGAATATGTATTCCCTTATGACACAATTTTTTCAACATACGATACTTTTGGATTAATCTATTACTCTATTTATTCAATCCTTGGTTATCCCATAAAATTTTTTTTCTATTAGGTTCTCTATCATAATTACTTATCATCATTCATAAATACTTCAAAATAGTTTATAATGAGAATTTGAATACCCAAATCATATCCCCCATGAGTGTATCTCCAGGTTTGCATTCTTATTTCCACTCATTGTGTATCAGAGTGATGAGTGAGTGAGTTCTTAACTATCCCTTTTCGAGGTGATTACCTTAGGTTAATATATGCTACAACCACATCCACTTTCCAATATCCAGATAGGGATATATTTTTTAGAAAATCTACATAATATCATCATCATCATCGGGTAATTTTTTATTGAAAGAAGGAAAGGAGTACAACGAGGAAAGAAAAAAAACAGCAGGAAGGAAAAGAAAAGAAAATAAACCAGAAAGACACGAGGGTAGAGCTCCCCCCCTCCCCCCTGTGTCCAAGGAGGAATCTACGGAGGTCTGAAATAGTGAATACGGAGCTCATCCCCTTTGATACATTCAATTCCATTGGGTTGGATACTACCCACTGTGTGAAGGAACACCTCCTCCGTGCCATGGAAGTCCACTGAAGCCAAGTGGTATGCGGCCTTGTTCCCCTCTCTACTTGTGTGAAGGATACTCACATTGGCACTCATAATTTTTCTACATTTCCTAATGACATAGCTAATCCACCATGGGGGTTCACCACACCCTTTCATGGAGTTGTGCACAATTAAGGAGTCAGTTTCGATTTCAGAGATATCTAGGTCTTTTTGCATGCAGAGTCTAAGCCCGGTGAGAATCGACATCGTCTCCGCCTGCAGAGAAGAGTCCTGACCCAATCTGGCTGAGAAAGTTAAGTACATTGAACCGTTGTGGTCCCTGACAACGTTTCCTCCACCCAGGTCCCCTTGGACGCACGAGCCATCCGTATTGAGTTTCAATCCCACTGTTGGAGGATTCCAGCATACCCATTTTCTTTCCCTTCTTCTCGGTGCCTCATCCACATTGGAGGCCACTTGGAGCTGGCAGAGAGTAGGAGTGACCTTCCATGTCCCCATTGCCGTGTTCAGGTCGAGTAGCAAGGTTTTCGCCTACACAAAAATACTGCGAGCCGACACCCCCGCGCCCTCCTGTTTCAATTTATTCCGCGCCTGCCATATGGTCCAGCACCCCACATACAGTAGCACCACACGGGCCACACTCTCCGGCCCTGCTCCCTCCGAGCCTTGGAACCATTGAACAAGAAATGCAGGAGTAGACCCATCCAAGGGGAGGGGTCGCATATAACTTTCCCATGACCTTCCATACCTCTCGTTCCCAGTCACTGTCGAAGAAAAGATGGGAAGAGCTCTCCTCACTAGGGGTGCTACAGTATAAGCACCTAGACGCATGCTTAATACCGAATCTTCGGATATTGTCATCAGTCGGAAGGGCTCTGTTACGAATTCTCCATGTGAGAAAATTGATCTTAGTGGGGATACTTTTCACCCAAAGGAGCTCATCCCAACCCTCTGCGTGGATCTGTCTGTTAACGATGCGACGGAAATCCTTCAAAGTGAGCAGGCCTGAGGAGTAGGATGTGAATACACATTTGTCCTCCTCTTCATTAAGCTCAATGAGTTGAAAGAACTCATGTTGATCCTTATCCAAAACCGAGAGGGTGAAGCTGGGGAAGAGACTGGCCTCCTTGAATGAAATATCTATAGCCGGGCATCCAGGGAATCTCAGCACGGTACCGCTCCAATCCTGATGCCAAAAAGACAGATCCCCATTCCCCACCACCCATCGAGAGAAGGGACGAAGCATATCCATAATCAGAGCTATCAATGACCAGAGGGCAGAATGGTTCCTCTTTCTCGAGTCATGGAGGCATGTCGCATACACTTTCATGGCAGTCCCCCATAGTGTTCGTCGTTCCATTACACTCCATGCCAGCCTGGCATGCATGTAGTAAAGGGTGTCCTCGAGATTACGAATGTCAATACCTCCTTCATTCACGGGCCGCGCCATTTTCCCCCACGCAACCCAGTGCCTCTTACTCTCTGAAATCGGATCCCAAATAATATATATTTTATGAAAACATTAGGATGTTAACCAATACGTAGACTTATTCCTAGGATTTTAATTAGGGTTATCTAACCCTGACCCCCAAATAACTTGTGCATTATCACCTTAGCATCAAATCATATACTATTATGAATGGTTATTTATAACTTCAAAATTTTAATCAACCTTAAATTATAAATCCATATATTGTCATAAAAACATCATATTTTCCAAATTTATCTTAAACATTCCTTTGATACCAAATTTTATTCCCCAAGTCAACACTCCCAAATCTGGTTCATGTAAACACATATATTACATTACGTTCGTGATAGTTTCTATAAAATCATGTATAAGACCAACCTTAATTACGAAATCAAAAGTACTATTATATCTCTTATATATAAAGGATTTTTTTTCAGGTTTATAGATTTAGAGAATTAGGATATAACATAAACCGATATATCCCATGTTCTTTGTATAAAATGGAAAATTTTACCATTATATATGAAACTACATAATTCATGAATAGTCTTCAAACATCTCCCACAAATTGTTTCAGACCTATTATCCTTAAAAACATTTCACATGTACTAATTTTTTCCACAACCCATGGAAATGGAATCATAAGAAGTTATGAGCTAAAAAACTCAGTAAGTTAATCATATAATTGATGAAATTAAAGAATGAACATTGGATAAACATTATAGAAGGAATAAGTAAACAACAGGAATACATAATTGAATTGAAACTGAAATCATTCTATATACATGATAATAAATCCAAATAGGGATATCAATAAGAATGATATAATAATAATGGAATTCATAATACCAGACATGAAAAACCATCTGTAAAGGCCATGCAGCAAAAACATTTACTTGTATTCAATAGCGCAGTCAAGACATCCTGCAATTAAGGCTTTATGCGAAGAAAATATCCTGTTATGGGAAGAGGCATACAAAAACACCCAAGTTGTTTTATCTCATGAGTCTCTTTGATGCTTCAAGGGGATATATAATGTTAGGCCCCAATCAAAAAATATATATGTCTAATTCATTCAACTTAAGATAAAATTGATTAAAAAAAATACATAATAAGCCCTTACAACAATCATCCGAATTAAAATAACAACATACATAATGCCAACTGTTATCCCCATGTCAACAAAATATCATAATTATAGGTGAACATAATTCAATTTGAGGTATGAAAAATGTGATTTTCACACTGTATTGATCAATATGTATAAGACTAAGACAATACTGGAGTAACATGATCTTAATCCATCCAAAGAAAGAAATCAGGCGGTTTTAATAGAATGTATCCCAATAACTGAAAAATATTTATCAGAGAGTTTATAAGGTAGGAGTTTGTATCCCCAAACAAAATATATAGAATTCCACATAATAAAATACAATCATATAATTCCCCAAACTTATATTAAATAAGTTCAAATAATGATCAAAATTCAACAAAATAATTATGTTTCTGAAAATAATCACCACTGGGGAAACAAAAAAATCAATAGCCACTCGAATATGGGAACATTATTTGAATATTAAATACCATGAAATACAAATAAAAAAATTCATGGAATATTAAATAAATATAACACCATAAAAAAGGAACATGGTTCATAAAATTTATTATGTATTAAATAATGAGAATTAAGACCAAGAAAAGTCTTACAACTTAGAAACCTTAAAATTAAAACTCCTTGAGGGAGAGGGAATTAAATTGAAATTAACATAAAATTATTAGAAGATAATTCATGATAAAATATCTCAAATAGGGAGTATATACGATATATGAATTAAATTATGTGAATAAATTCAATACTTGTCTCAATGAAGGGAAACTAAGACGAAAACCCGTACCTCTTGTCCTAACATCAAAAAACAATATTTAATCTCCTATATCAAAATTTTTTTGTATTAATCAATTAATTAAAAACCATACTCATATTTATTTCTATTCACACTGGTCATAATTTTTCATTATCAACATTAATTCTTCTAATTTCCCACATCAGGTGCTAATAGTTTTGATTGTTTTTATTAGTTTCATAATAGTAGTGTAAGTGATTATTCATATTTAAAATTTCATCATTACTATACAATATAAGATATTGGAATATATATTCAATGATATTTTATAAATTTATAATTTCATTTTATTTCAGTTTTAGTTATGAACCATGATGACGATATCAATGTGACTATGATTTTGTGATTCTTAACAAAATGAACAGAGTTTTCATAATTAATGAGTTAAATGTTGATATATCCTTACCATACCAACAAAAAAATCATTATATATTCATTTATATCATATTAGACCACTAAATAATTTCTCATATCGGTTCATGATATAAATTTATAGTATTATTCAATTAGGTGGATGAAGAGATCCAAGCATGAACACTCCCTGAATTAATGAATGATTATGATGTTGTTTAGTTTTAATATCATTATAACATAAGTATAATTATCATAATAAATGATTATTATTGTGATATATCATAATTATAAATATGTTGAAGAAGAATTAATGGATATGAAAACATTACATAATTTGAATAAAATATTATCTTCCTAGCACACTTATTTTAAACAATTAAATTAACAATAATCATTTTTTTATCATATAATTAATAGGTTCTCTAATTTTTTATACCAGAACATTAATGATATCATAAAAATAATATTTATACTTTAATACCATCCTTATATCCAACTTTTTTAGGGTTTAACGGAAATAAAAACATGTTACGTTCGGGAGGGAGTAGTCCTCTTAACGCACAAATGATGATTTTTTTTTTCTTAATGAATGGGGAATATAAATAAAAAATCATAATAATAATAAAATAATAATAATAAATTTTATTATTTATTCTAATATAATTATATTTTTGAGGTTATATTAAATTTTAAAAGATAATATTAATAAAATAACTATGTAGATAATACTAACACCGGGGACATGAATTTTCCTTGGAAGTATCCTTGAATTTGAGTGGCTTAGGCTAACTATAAATAAATAGAGGATTGTGTGGTTGGGAGAGGTTTATAGGGATGTTGAAATTTTACAGTTTCAGGGATGAAGTTAAAGGAATGGTCTGTCTTGATGTGGTGAATATATCACACTTTAATAAGTGAAGGAAAGGGTAGTTTGGGGAACACCTTTACATTTTTCAAAAATTTCATGACACTATTCAGGGGATAATGGATAAAAAGTGGAAAAAATTGTTCGTTACACATTTATTGGTAGATCCAAAGCTAAAAAAATCCTTTTTAGATCCTTTTTTTAAATAATTAATTCTTTTCACTAGGTTAAACCCATTTTACCACTTTTTCTTTTACTTTGGTATATAATTTATAACCATAGAAATTAATTTTAAAGAAAAATATCAAGAGTTAAATTTTCACCTAATTTGATACATATAATATAAAATTTGAAAAATACTTTTATGAAATAAAACTTTTAATCGTGGGAAATTTTAATTTTATAATAAATAAACATAATCACTTAAAAACAGTTTTTAAATAAATAACATTTTTAAGATTTCAATTTTTGTATATTATAAAATTATCATAGACACTGATTTCAATGAAATATATTGATATATTATAAGAAAAATAAATTCTATGAGTATTTCAAGGAAATGAAAAATATAATATCCCTTGAAAATACATGATTTTATAGAAAAATACAAAAAATAGTTTCCATATTAATGTAACATTTTAATTATTAATAAAAAAAATTCCATATGTTTTGTAATCTCAATGAATATTTTAAATGAATATTTGTATACCTAAAATTCATATTTTATTCCTTAAAAGGGTTTTAAATATTATAGGTTATGCCAACATAATGATAAATTCATGGAAATAATAATTTTTTTAAATCCCACATTTTTCGACTAAAAATAAATCTTATTAGAAGATGTCCAAAAATTATTAATAATTAAACGTTGATATTAAGAATTGAAAAATGAGGTTATTTTTATTAATTTAAATTTACAAAATTTATAAAATTCATTTTTCTGAATAAAATCATAAATAATAATGAAAAACTGTTTTTATCAATAATTGAAATTTTAAAATATTAACAAATAATATTATTATTCGATATACTTTTAAAACAAAATTGGTTTTAATAAATTATAAATATAAAACATAATTTATAATTATTAATATTTTTCTTGAATTTGACATGTGTATCATATTAAAGTTAATTTTTTGGAAAATATATTTTATAAACAATAAATGATCTTAATAGCCATTTTAGGTAATTTACTTCAATTTCAATAATTCTAAATGTAGCCTTTATTTTCCCTATACATATTTTTCATAATGATTTTATTGATATTAATTCCTTTTAATTCAATGGCTAGGTTTTAATGACTATATTTATATATTAATATTTTATCTAAATATATCTCGGTTTCTTTTAAGTTTAGTGTTTCATTTAGAGAAAGATATCAAACAAGCTAACTTTTCTAAATGTAATAATATATTATAATTTTTTATTGTCACAAAATTTTAATTACTTATCAATTTTTGCATATAATTTCTTCTTTAACTCACTACAAGAAAACCACCATTTAGCGGCGGTTTTTTCGCGGCGGTTTTTAAAACCGCCGCGAAACACGTTTTCGGGCAGTCATTTCGCGGCGGTTTTTAGAACCGCCTCGAAAAAACCACCGCTAAACGGAAAATTTATTTTTTTATTTTTTTTTAATTTTATTCGAGGATTAGCGGCGGTTTTGGTAAAACAGCCGCTAAATGAAATGAAACAAATAAAAAAACGTGAGAAACCCCGAAATCACTAAAACGACCATAACTTTTGATCCGGTTGTCCGTGGAAGCGCCACGACCAGTCAAATCAAAGCTCATGAAGAGATCTAGAGGCAAATATAATCAAATCCGTGAGACGGTCTAAGGTGTGGAAGATATTATAGTTATAAAAAATTTGAAAAAAGTTCTCCAACTTCAAACGGCCATAACTTTCACTCCGGGTGTCCGTTTGGGCTCTACCACATATCAAATCGAAGCCAGCGAATAGAGCTACGCACCGGTTCGACAGAGGTAGCTTCTGTCAGGTTTTTCAACCCAAAAAACCCCTCCGATGGCCTTCAAAACCCCATTTCCGTCACCGGTGTCCCGTCAAACTTGTCTTCAAACAGACCTAACTTTCGATCCGCATGTCAGTTTGGCCTCCTCCACCTACCAGATCATAGCTCGTTCCATGAGTTTCAGTTTGAATGGTCGTGGCACCCACATGCACTCCTAGATCATATGTTATGGCCTTTTAAGTGGGTATCAGGTTTGTTATGTTTTTCAGTGTCTCGTTTCTAGCACCTGTTCTCCGTCAGCTTTTTTTAAATGGTCATAACTTTCGATCCGTTTGTCCATTCAGACTCTTTGACCTTTCAGGTTGAAGAGCGTTTCCGGATCTTTGATTTGACAGGTCGCGGATCTAAAACGGACTCTCGGATCATAAGTTATCTCCGTTAATGTGAGTCCAATGTTTTTGTCTCTTTATGACCGTTTTGATGGGTTTTAACGGTAGCTCCATTTATTACTGTTTATTTGGGTTTCCATGACTTTTTATCTTTATCAATGGTTTTTTATGGGTTATTATGATAATTATGTTGAATTGTTAAAGAGTTTTCCAGAGTTGTCACGAGTTTGCATGCGTTCTCATTTTTTCTAATGCATCATTCTTCATATGCTTCTCCATCCTTTTTCATACGTTTTCATGATTTTTCATCCCTTATCACGTCTTTACATACTTTTTCATGTGTTTCCTTTATTATTTATTATTTATTATTTATAATATACATTAATTTATTTATTATCTATTATTTGTAACTGGTTATTTATTATTTATTATTTATTATTTATTATTTATTATTTAGTATTTATATTTATTTATTAGTTATTATTTATATTTATATTTATTTATTATTTATTTTTGTGTATTATTTATATTTATTTATTATTTATTATTTATTATTTATTATTTATTATTTATTATTTATTATTTATTATTTAGTATTTATATTTATTTATTATTTATTATTTATATTTATATTTATTTATTATTTATTATTTATTATTTATTATTTATTATTTATTATTTATTATTTATTATTTATTATTTATTATTTATTATTTATTATTTATTATTTATTATTTATATTTATTTATTATTTATATTTATATTTATTTTTTATTTTTTATTTATTATTTATATTTATTTATTATTTATTATTTTCTATTTATTATTTATTATTTATTATTCATATTTATTTATTATTTGTTATTTATTATTTATTATTTATATTTATTTATTATTTATTATTTATTATTTATATTTATTTATTATTTATTTATTATTTATATTTATTTATTATTTAAATATATTTATTATTTATATTTATTTATATTTATTTATTATTTATATTTATTTATTATTTATATTTATTTATTATTTATGTTTATTTATATTTATTTATTATTTATTATTTATTATTTTTATTTATTATTTATTTATTATTTTCTATTCATTATTTATAATTTATATTTATTTATTATTTATTATTTATTATTTATATTTATTTGTTAGTTATTATTTATTAGTTATTATTTATTATTTATTATTTATTATTTATTATTTATTATTTATTATTTATTATTTATTATTTATTATTTATTATTTATTATTTATATTTATTTATTATTTATTATTTATATTTATTTATTATTTATTATTTATTATTTATATTTATTTATTATTTATTATTTTCTATTTATTATTTATTATTTATATTTATATATTATATATTATATATTATTTATTATTTATTATTTATTATTTATTATTTATTATTTATTATTTATATTTTTTATTTTTTATTTTTTATTTATATTTATATTTATTTATTTTTATTTATTATTTATATTTATTTATTATTTATTATTTATTTATTATTTATATTTATTTATTATTTATATTTATTTATATTTATTTATTATTTATATTTTTTCATTATTTATATTTATTTATATTTATTTATTATTTATTATTTATATTAATTTATTATTTATTATTTATTATTTATTATTTATATTAATTTATTATTTATTATTTATTATTTTTATTTATTTATTATTTATTATTTATTATTTATTATTTATTTATTATTTTCTATTTATTATTTATTATTTATATTTATTTATTATATATTATTTATTATTTATATTTATTTATTAGTTATTATTTATTAGTTATTAGTTATTATTTATTATTTATTATTTATTATTTATTATTTATTATTTATTATTTATATTTATTTATTATTTATTATTTATATTTATATTTATTTATTATTTATTATTTATTATTTATTATTTATTATTTATATTTATTTATTATTTATTTTTATTTATTTTTTATATTTATTTATTATTTATTATTTATATTTATTTATTATTTATTATTTATTATTTATTATTTATATTTATTTATTATTTATTATTTTCTATTTATAATTTATTATTTATATTTATTTATTATTTATTATTTATATTTATTTATTATTTACTATTTTCTATTTATTATTTTTTATTTATTATTTATTATTTATTATTTATTATTTATTATTTATTATTTATTATTTATTATTTATTATTTATTATTTATATTTATTTATTATTTATATTTATATTTATTATTCCTTATTTATTATTTATTATTTATTATTTATTATTTATTATTTATTATTATTGAGTTTATATTTATTATTTATGTATTATTTGTTTTTTCAATTAATATATATATAAGTATATTAAATTCTGTTTATTAAACACATGGCGAGCTTGCTGGAGTGGTAAAGTCTTTGGAAAATATGCAAGAGGTTAGGGGTTCAAATCTCACCAAACGCAGAATTTATTTATATTGCATGGGTATGCATGTGCATGTGCATGGGCATGGGCATGGGAATGTGCATGGGCATGGGCATGGGAATGTGCATGGGCATGGGCATGGGAATGTGCATGGGCATGTGCATGTGCATGGGCATGTGCATGTGCATGGTCATGGGCATGTGCATGGGCATATGCATGGGCATGAGCATGGGCATGGGCATGTGCATGTGCATGAGAGGCATTTACAGTAAAAATTTTAAAATTGCACTTTGGTCCCTATATAGTAAAAATTTTAATTCTAGGCCTTTACACGCATATGAATTAATATCCTTGTCATAAATATCAAAAATATGTTATCACTACCTTATAACACTATAAAATGGTACGTGATAAAATAAGAACTATTTACTTGACCTGTAATCACTCTTCATACTTTAATAAACCTTTAATATCTTATGTTCATTTGAAAAATTATATTTTATCATATTAAATTTTATGATCAATAAACTTGTGAATGAGAGGACCGGTTTGACATATGCCTAACACTGAGAGGTGGGGGTGAATCAGTATTGGGTACTTTATAAACCAATTTCTTCTTTTTATCCCTATACCTATTGACCTTTTTGGATCTTGATTCTCTTATTCTATTTTCTCAATCCCATATAATAATATGAAAGTAGTAATAATATACACACAATATTTTTACAAGGTTCACCACTCAATAAGAGAAGCTACATCCCTTCCGTGTATGGTAATGACCAGTGCACGGAATCTCCACTATAATGTGGTAACAGTTACAGTAGTTGACTAAGAAATAAATCCACTAGTCATTGTGGCTCCCTACACATGGAGGAGGGGAGGAAATAATCGCTTCCCAATGTTTCTCCCTACATACAAAGGGGGGAATGGAATCAATGCTCTTCCAACATGAAACAAGTCAGATATATCTTTACACTTTATGGTTCCTTATATTTCCAGTGTAGAAAGTCTCTTGCAACAAATAGCTAGTTCTTTATACTGCATCTAAAGACAGTCTTCTTTTTGTTAAAAGAGTTTGCAACACCAAAGGAATCTTCCACCTATTGAGACCTGTTGCATGCTACAGTGCAAAATTGTTCTTCAACAACCTTCTTCTTCTCCATGTTACATTCATAGAAGAATGAAAGTAACCAATCTCTTATTTCATTATATAAAACCTATAAGTTCAACACTATTCTTCTTCTTCATCCTCTTATTTAATGAAAAACCAGCTGCACTAATACCTGCTCTTCTTTAAACATTCTCTTTAAGTGAAAAACCAACTACACTAAACACTTATTCTACCTCTTGCTAGAAATAGAAGTTATATTTGGGATTGTTAAAAAAATTAAGTAAAGCTCAAATTAGTATCTACATAGTTTACTAGAAGTTGGTAAGAACTTCTTTCACAACTCATAGCTTGCGCACCAATCCCTACCTGCACACCACCCTTCTTGTGCGCCTTCCTGCTTGTGTGCCACTAACTTCATGCACCCCACAATTTTGAACAACTCACAATTTTCATTCCACTTTTGGCTTACAAAAAATACACCTATTCCACACAACTCCCTGCTTTCACACCACTTACAACTTTTTCTCCACTTTTGCTTCTGCGCCACTCTGCTTGCGTGCCACTCCTCTTGTGCTCCACTCCACTTGCATGCCGTGTGAATAACTACCGACTTACACAACACTTCAGCTTGCGCACAAATTTCTATTACTTGCGTGATTAGAACTCAAATTTTATCTTAACTATTTAGATTATAAAAATTAGGAGGGTAACCATTTATTTATAGGAATTTTGGTCACCCTGTGCATGAGGCATACAACCCAGCTTATGCACCACTCCATCACTTGCACACTGCTCCCTCACTTGCGTGCCACTTCATCACTTGCACGTCACTCCATCACTTGCACGCCACATTATTTCCTTTTTCGTATTTTGATGTTATGATCTTCAAATATAACTTGCGTGCAACATACACTTGTTCTCCACTTATACTTGCGCCCCAAAATTGTGTGTCGGTTATACATGTGCACCACTTTTATTCCTTTTCCAAAAACACTTCTCTACTCCCCCTATCTTGTAAGGACCCGACCCCAATTTCCCAGAGCTGCTCCCTTATTGATTAAATTTGCATATAAATAAGAAAAAATCATCCTGAGGGACCGAGTAGTTTAGTATTATTGGAATCAATATACATACATAAGTTCAATACTACAACTTGAAAATAAATACAACATAGAAAATCCTTAGATAACATCCACAAATCTTAGGTTAATTCAGAATTTCATTCATAATAAACATCTTAATTTAATGAGAAAATGCAACATAATAAAGGGGTGATATCATATACTCATTAAGGGTAAGAAATACAGCAGAAGAGAATATAAACATTATACGTGGTGCATAATTGAAAACACATGCCTTTAAAAATATACTTGAACATAATATGGCAGAAATATGAGATGAGTAAATATTGCCATAACCTATCATAATCATCGGTATTATACTAGTCAAATAACCACATGAACCATATATATTATATTAATAATTAGGGAATGAATAATGCATGACAATATAATCATACTGTCAAGGCCTCATGCCAAGGCCATAAATAATCGTTTTGTTAAGGCCTTCTTCCAAGACCATAGTTTGTCTCATGAGACCTACCGATACACCGAGGGGTTATAGAGGGACCCACAAAAATCATACTATGTCCAATGCCTTCCTCATATTAATTTGGATAATCATAAACAACATATACATTCATATTGAAATTAATATATGAAATTCCAATAACATACCCCGAACATTAAGCATAAAAACTATCCATTCGGAGTAAATTGGTGATTGGTTTAAATACAGCACATCTATAGTCAAAATAATCACAAAATATTAAATTAAACATGGTATATGATAACATGGAATACAAAATTTTAATAATACATAATAATCAACAATAGTGCTGAAATAGATGATGATATACTTATAAAATCTTTCAGTAAATCTTGAGATAACTACTCTTTTACTTTGAAAAGAAGAGTTCTTTTGGAAAAATATTTGTAAAACCCATAAGTGAAGTAATATATTATTTTAATGATAAAATTATTTATTTTATAAAGATAATGGTTCCCAAAAATAGATTATATAGTGCCTTTGAAAATAGGGATGAATTAGAGAAATTCTCTTGTATCGGGCTGGTATTTCAGAAAGAATTTCGAAAGTTCCTTTCAAAACGTGCAACCATAATTAAAATACGAAAGTTTTTGGGTTGGTAAAAATATATATAAAACTAAGATATATTTTATAAGGATTAAATAATAATATAACATAATTTCATTGAGGCAATTAGACAATGAAAGTAACCTAGATGAAAAAGGAAGTTCGGGTGGAAAAACTCTTACCACATTGTAGTCAATCGATCTGTATGCCCCAAAATTAATAATATTAAAATGATACATAGAATAAAATGAAAATAAATATATTCATGATATGTTATATCAATCGTAACTATACACACACTATAGTCAAGTATTAGTAGTGAATACGGGAAACCTCACAAAAATGGAAGTGAGATAAAGAAACCCCTTACAAAAATCTTATAATTGAAGTGAGACTTTATAGAGTGGATGGAATATGTATATAGACAACAAATAAACATAATTAAACGTTTTATAAAGAAAAATTTTAACAGAAAAAATTTAATACCACATAAATAATGAAGTAGAATGTTAACCCAAAAAATGGAAATCTGGTTAAGAATTCCCTTACCTTAAGTCCAAATGTGTTCCTCTCTTGATCTTAAGGTCCTGAAATATGAAATTAGACTTATTAATAACGTATTTCATAACATATTTTACATGTATTTAGTTTATCATGATTTTTTAGGTCATTTATTCCCTTCTTGAGAAGTTATTATATTGAATTTCGTCGTTCCACAATGTTCGTTTTCTTTATTTTCATAATCAGTTCACTTATTCTTAAGTAATGGAGTTCATGTGGAATGGATGTAAATATCTTGAATTTAATTTGAATATTATTTATTATCATATATAGGTTATAGTGGTAAGTTATATAATTTTATTACATGGAATGAGGATGAATTATTATATAGAACTTTAATGATAACTGTTTCAGTTAATTTGTCGGTTTTGATTATAACAAACTCATTTTTCATTATAACTTAATTCCATTTGTACAAATGGATTACATAAACATACATAAGGTGTATTACATATATAATAATATGGTTCAAACATAAGATGAATGGTTTCATGACCATAATTGATAATGATAATAGATATCGAAATCCCATCGTCCTTGAATGTGTTAAATTGACACATCTCGGATGGTGTTCTTGCTACTATTATAAAAGAAGGTAAAAGGAGGAGATGATGATAACTTATTCCACTATCATGAAAACATTCTAGTACATGTAAGGTATGGGATTCACCACAACATGTGGATAATTATAGTTAATAATAGAAAAGGAAAACAAATGAACTTGAAAGGAATGAAAAAGAATTGAAAAGTGGAATTTACCTCTTGAACCAAACATCCTTGAGAGCCTCTTTAAGGGAGAGGTTTTGGTCTTTTTATGAGACAAAGGATTGATGGATGTTGGAGAGGAGGTTGGGAGGAAATTTTTACAGAATTTTGAGAAGTCACAATGCTTGACAGGAGTGAATAGAAAAGGGAGTGATGGTGGGTTTTATAGTGGAGGGGAGAAGAGATTTCACAATTTTATATTCATTAATTTGTTATTTCTCGCCAAGACAAGGAATAGTGGGTATTCCATGAACAAGAATAGTAATATTATAATGTGAATCTAAATAAATTGTGATTACTTCAGTATAACATCATACATGACTCTATAATTTGTGTATTTAGCTTATTTTGTAAATTATGGTATTTTACTATTCATGAAAAATGCAAGTATTTCGAAAAAATCCCAAAAATTCACCCCAACCATTTTTTGACGTATACACTCTAAAAATAAAGTCCATTTCTGAAAAATAATTTTCTATATATGATTTATTTAATATTTAATTAAAAACATAATTTATTCTAAAAAAACAGTTTGAAAACATTTATTTACTTATTCCAAAACATAGGTATATCATACTCTAACATGAATATTATTTATATACTATCATAGGTAAGGATACTATTCATTAGGGTATATCACTATTGATAAGGGTATGTTACTATTCATAAGGGTAGGTTACTATCCACCAAAAATTATGTTTTTCTTATCAGACTCCAAATAACTTACTCATTGCAACCGTGTATGTCAGATTTTTGAAATTTATATCATAGAAGTGACAAACATATGTTTACATAGATAGGTTAAAAAAAATTGTTGTTTGTAGAGACTCGGTGATCCATGTATTATATAATAAATCTATATTTAAATTCTTTGGGTGTTACATATCTTTCATAAGTATTGCATCACAAGGTCTCCAATATTATGATATTTGTGAAATACAAATCAGCAATGAATCGTCATAGTTTTTTCTATTCTGATAGTTCCAAGTCCATTCACTACTTCATGTCTTCTCTTCATCTTCAATAATCATTATTATTTCTTTTTATACTCTTTGGAATATTAATTGAAAAGTAATTATTCATCCTCACTTCAAATCCTTATTCCTTTTTAGAGTGTTAACTCTAATGAAATCCAATCATCTCTCTTCATCCAATGTTAAGTCTTCAGGCTTATTCAAACCCCTTCAAAGTTGTAGACAGTGTATCAAATTTGATACATGTATTTGGAACATTAAGAAAAATGCAACAATCATCTTATTTGAAGGAAATGTGTAATGCATGACCATCTTATAATTCCAATCCATTACACACTCTCTCTTCTTCTTGAACCAGCATTCTCTACTTCATGAAAATCATATGATTCTTTTTTTCAAGTAAGCTCTTGCATGGTTCTCATGAAATCGTGAATAATTTCATGGTCTTATTTAAATCTTCATTCTTGTTAAATAAACTTTATATGGATTATACTTCACCATTCTTCATTGTTGTAAACAATGTGTCACCTTAGACACAAGTTCCTTGAACTTAGGATCAGTTCAAAAATCATCTGAAAAACATTCTCTATTAACTATAGAGGCCTTATTCATCTCTTTCTTCTTTTTTAATAGTATTGAAAACTGTTGAAAATAAATAAAATCTTCATACACAATGTTGTCTGAACAATATCCCCCTTTTTATTTCGTTTTTCAATACCTTAAACTTCTTATCAAATGAATGTGTCAATGTCAAAATGAGAGTCTTCTCTCTCCCCTTTAATTCTTTCTCTCCCACATCACTTTTCAAACATTAATTTCACTTTCTCTCCCACTTATTTATAAGAAATAAAAAGTCAATAGTAAAATTTTATCATTCCTTTATTATGAAATGTTCCATAAATCATTTTAAACTAAGTCTACTTGAGAAATGCTCGGAGTAGAAAACAGGAATATTTTATTTAGACAACCAAGCTGTCCATTATCCACTGATCATGATACCTCATGAGATGAGAACACATCTACTCTTCCTTAATGGGATTTCCATTTTCATTAAGGGATTACTATAATAAATGTGCTATGAAATAATTAACCTGAAACTTCTTCTCTCACTTAAACAAAAAGATAAAAAACATTCAAGTGTAATTGGCAGGATAAGTGGCCTTGGGGCACTTCCACTCTTCTTATGTCATTGATTGACTTAGTTACTACATATTTGTAAAAAAAATCACTTTGAGTAACCAAGGATGAGAGGTTGGCTGATGAAATACCTTTTCCATTGACATGATCCTCATACAATCTTCAGAGTAATTGATTTTAATACCAACTGAAATTTATATTATTTAAGATACTGACTCTAGAAGCTTATTAATTTTTCTCCCCCTCAAGATAAACACTCATCATCATTTTATTAAATAGTGATCCTTCATTATATTGTTATTTTAATACTAATTGAAGAATCTTCCAAGGATGTAAACATATTCAACTTTTCTATCAGGTGTTGTCATCACTCACAACTTCTCAGGTTCTCCCCCTAATAGCTTGCTTTACCATCAATTCCCAATATTAGAAATACAAATACAATACAAAAAAATATTTAAGGAAATAAGGTGGATCCTTCTTGATTCATAAACATGAAAAGGAAGGATGATATGGTTTTATCAACAAATATTTTCCATTGGCTCCACCCCTCTCACTTATATAGTTTATCATTATTTTTTATTATTGTTGTGTGGATCTTATCACTTATTCTATTTCTTTTTGTGTGAGCCTTATTTCTTCATGATATTTTAAACCACTAGTATCTCCTAGTGCCAAATTCGTTTTATTGTGTAATTATTCATGAGATGGAATGTAATTAAATTTATAACCATGTGACCAGCCATGTTTCACCTCACACACAGTTCGTTCTTTACATCATGAAGAATCTTCTTATTAATTTTTGATCTAGTCTTTGCTTGTGAATCATCCTTTTCTCTCATTATTTAAAAATATTCTAGCTAGGTAAACAATAAGTCATTAGTAATGATGGAATAAATACTGGATATTTTACATGGCTTCTTCTAAGTTTCAGCCTTCTTGGTAGTTCCTTTGGATGCACCACCCTTGAAATTCGTGGATCTGTAATCCAATGTCTTCTCACCTTTCTTTCTTGAAATCTTTGTGGGATAATTTTTTTTACAACATTCTTATTATTACTTCCCGAGGATAAATATTCATTCTTAGATATATTTTGGTGTCTTGTTTTCTTATAATATTTAAATACATATTGATATGGATATTCACAAACTTTTTGACAACAATCATTTCATTCATTATAGATTTTGTCAAGAATTCCAAATCTACATTCACTATACATATGCTTCTGTATCTGTGGATTTTGATTATTCCTCTATAGATTAATACCCCTTAATAAAGGCTTTCTATTTACTTTTCCATTTAATTGATTGTACGAACAATCCAATGCACAATGACCAAATCTATTGCAGAACCAACAATGACCCACAAATCTTGACTTCTTGATATCTTATGTATTAAATTTTTTGTACTTTTTCTTGATGTGTTGTGCTCTCTATGGGGATTCATTTTCCAACTTATTTTTCATATCCACCCAATTCATGGTGGTAGGTTTCTTGTCACATTTCTTCATACATACTTGTTTAGAATTTTTATCCAACCCGCACTTTTTGAAGAAGTATTTTTAGAAACATTAGTACAAGAGGATATGGATTGTACCTTAACTTTATCAGCTTCTTATGACAGATCATTGAATGAGTTCATGATATTCATATCACAAGTCGGATTTATTTTGATAATATAATTCTCCAATGAACATTGAGTACCAGCAGCAATTTTTTCTTTCTTTTGTGAAGTCTCAATATTCGTATTCTAAATATTGGTCAACTGAGCTTCCAATTCTTGACATTTCATGTTGAGGATGAATTTATGACCTTCAATAAAATTCAACCAGTAATACACTGACCCTAGTTTCCCAGAGTTGGAGACTTTTTACCTAATATTGGAATAATAACAATGGATCATGTCATGAAGTACCGATAAGTTTAGTATAATTGGAAGTATTAGATACATACATAAGTTTTAAATTACATTATGAAATGAAAAATAACAACATTATGTCCCATTTGAAAAAACTCTTATCCCTTATCCAATTTCTATAGGTTAATTGTAATATATTTCTTCACATCCTGGGAAACAGAAAACATAATAAAGGGGTGAGCTCAGATGCTCATTGAGGATGACAATATAACAGAGACTATTATAAATTAGAATAAACATATAATGAAATGTATAAGACTAAAACAAAAGCCTTTTAAACTTAAACTTCAGTATAATATGGAAAATGTAATTCAAATAATTCCATTTACAGATTCACATGGATATTCTACAAGTCGAATAATCACATGTAATATCAATAGATAATTTCATAACGATTGAATGCATAATTATGGACACCATAACCACATAGTCAAGGCCTCGTGCCAAGACTACAAATAATATTTTGTCAGGGCCTTGTTCTGAGACACTATTTTATCTCATGATACCTACTGATACATCAAGGAGCTATAGCGAGCTCCACCCATCACTTAATAAGTCCAATGCACTCCTCATATGAAAAGGTTGAAACATAACATAAACATTTATATTAAAACTAGCATATGAAATGTTATTACTTTAACCATAATCCATGAATGGTATAAAAATAGAACTTCCACAGTCAAAAATATCACAAAACCTTCAATACCATATGGAAGATTGTATACTAATAAATCAACTTCAAACAAGTGTAAAATCCAACAAAGTATGTGGACATAGATGAAATCAAAACTATTTTAGAGAAATATCTCTTTCTATTTTGAAATCATTTAAAAGTCACTTAATTATAAAAGAAAACATTTATTTTGAAAATATTATTCTAATATTTTAAGGTAATATTCTAAGGTTTATAATGGTAGAAAATATATGCACCCACCATATAAGTTAAAAAACATTCTTACCATAATTTGTCAAAAATGTTATAAGGTACCTTTTTTGGAAATTGACGGAAAGATTCATTTAAAAAAAATTTATAGAAAGGTAAAAAAAAGGTTTTAATGAATTTAAACCATGTTCTAGGAAATATTAAAAATGTTTTGAAATAAATTTTTAAGAAACATGGAGTGGATGATAAAGAAGTCCTAGAAGATACTTACGTATAATGAATGCCTTCGTGCCATTGGAGGAGGATACTTACGTATAAACAACCTTATATATGTAAAGAGATTGGAAAATTAACCCTTACCTAGTACTTTTCCTTAGTTAAGGGTAATTTAACCTTCTGTATAATAGATAAATCATTGTTATTAAATTATACAAGAACAACATACATCCATATGATATCATATATGATCTTCTAATATTTCTTTGTTAATAATATTTCAGTAGTATCATTGTTTCCGGTGTTAACTGATTCATTTTTCTTTTAAATTTTTTATTATGATAGTCATTTTTGTTATAGAGAGGATGATTTTATTTCATATCCAGAATAATATTGAGTTCTCAAAAATTGTTTTTAATTATAAAATAAAAATTATTCTTGAATGATTATGATGGGGAAATGAATCTTATCGCGTTCGTGGAGATTATAATACATACGTACGCCCGAGTGAAAATATCATTATATTGATGGAGAAATTGTGTGTAATTGGATGTTATATTACATACAAATAATAATTAAAATTTTAAATTTATTATTTAAATAAATTATAATCATTATTATACCCATCCAAATAATAATGTTTTGAATAACATACTACACCACGACGTGGAGACGATAAGCAGTAAGTACACACAAATGGTGATTTTGTCATTTATAGGATGGATAAAATAATGAATATGGTTGTAAAATATTTATAATAAAATCAATGTATGTATATGGTACTATATTTTTTATTCTGGTATGGAAACAACAAAGCAATAGGAAGTGGAAGAAGAAAAAAACATTGAAAGAGATGATGAAATTATCACCTCTTCTTTAGGTGCTTCCTTTGGATTTGACCAAAAGGGATCCCTAGGTTGGATTTTTTGAACAAATTATGGACTATAGATTTAATTGATGGTAGTTGGGAGGATATTTGAGTAGGGTTTGTCCGATCCAAATGGCATTGGAGGTGTTATTTTCTGAGAAGGGCAAGTACCCTTTTATAAGAGAGGTGAGGGTCACATTAGAAAAAACATGAAATATTTATTTATTATACAATAACATTTGGTTTATAATAGATCCAAAATGATTTTTTTAGATTATAAGGTGGGGATGGGTTGAAAAAATCTCAAACAATAGGTTTTATATTGGTTTAGATCATCATATAAACCATATCGTTTAGATTTAACTCTTAGTTAAATAGTATAACTTTTACCATTTATACTTGTATTATTATAATAAATGGTTAATAAACATAATATAAAAACACAAGAGAACCCCAAATGGTTAATCATTGAGATATGTAACCTTATCAAATTCCTTTTTCTGAACCTTATATTTTTTAGAATATTCTATCATTTAATAAAATAGTATTTGTTTTAAAAATACATTTATGTCAATTTTAAAACTATATAGTATTTGGTTATTTTGAAAGTCATATAAACTTGATAACTTCAAAAAAGAAAAATTAATCAACCATAACATGTCATATTAACCTAAATAATAGTGTAATGCATCACGAGTCTCAGTTTTTATTTATTTTTATATTTATAATATCAATTATTTTAATCATTTATTAATAATATAATTATTGTATCATCATTGTGTCATAAATAAATTTAATTATTTAATGTATATAAATTATATACAAAATAACATTATGTAGGAAATATTTTTATCTTTCTATTTAATATTTATAATCAAATTTATCTTATGTATAACCCTATATAAAAAAATTTTAGTAATTGAAATTGTAATTTAACACATTTAACTCTTCTTTAAATAAAATAATAATTAATTTCCAAATCTAATTCATGTGGATCAAAGAGGATAATATTTTATTCTTAAGGTTTTTTTTGGTCTAAATACACTTATACATTAGAATTAGGACATTTTTAAGCATAATTATACTATCATTGATTCCTTTAATTAACCTATTTACTTTTATCCATGGTAAATAAAATTCAAAAGTTACTATTACCAAAAATTATCTTCATCATATTGACCCAAATTTTACATATTTATTTCAACCGTGTCTCTCGAACTTTTTAAATTCTATTCATCAAAGTAGTAAAATTATTTTTTATGCAAATTTGCAAATGTGCGTAGAAGGTGGGTAAAATAAGTTAAAAAGTTCAATAAAATTTTATATATTTACTATTATTATAAAATGACTCCAGTGAATTAGATTGGACTAAAATAGGTATTATGTATCTATTTTTACTTTAAATTAAATTTAAATAATAATAATTATTATTTAAATAAAAGTTGATTTTAAACAATAATGTAGTGTTTTCACTATTCATCAAAAATTGATTGTTTTCATAAAAATGTAAAAAAAATTCCTTAAGATAATGTTGATATTCCAAATCCAAAAATGAAGTCCATTTTGAAAAATAAAAATTTCAAAATTTCAAAAAGTGGGTTTTAATATTCATAACGGCTATTTTGATTGTTCGTGGTGTGCTCGAACTCGAAGTTGCGTACAATGCAAGCTATTATATTATTCAAAGAGAAGCAAACCGTGAAATATTAGGGTGTTACATTCTTCACTCTTTAAAATTATTTCATCATCTAAATTTCTAGAAAATTACTGCATAAAATGATTTGGGTGGTTCTTTATCATAAGTTCCTCGGTTTCCCACATTTCCTCTTCTATCTTATGGTTTATACATAGAATTTTTACCAAAAGAGTCGTCTATTTTCTCAACAATTGTTCTCTGGTATCATGAATCCTTATAGGCTCTTCACAATATGATAGATGAGGTTCCAGTTCTATTTCTTCAAAGTTGAGTCCAGGCATTGGGTTAGGCATGTATTGTCTCAGTAGTGATACTTGGAACACATCATGAACTTTAGGGAGATTTGGAGGCATTGAAAAATGATAATCTACAACTCCAATTCGTTCTAGAATTTCAAAAGGTCTGATGTACCTGGGACATAATTTACACTTCTTACTGAATTGTATAACACCCTTTCATGGATATACCTTCAAGAAAACATGATATCCTACTTGAAATTCCAAATCCTTCATTCGGTTAATGGCATAGCTATTTTTTCAACATTGAGCTGCTTTGATGTGGGTTTGGATAATCATCACCTTTTCTATTGTTTCCATTGTTCTAGGGCTATGTGTTTTCATTCACCAACATCATCCCAAAAAGTTGGTGTGTGAAATATCTTTCCATATAACACTTCATATTGTGTCACCTGAATACATGAATGAAAGATATTGTTACTGCAAAATTCAACTATAGGTAAATATTGATCCCACATACCTTGAGAGTCAAGTGATAAAGATCTAGACTTGTATTTTAAGGTTTGAATAGTCCATTTTAATTTTCCATCAATTTTAGGGTGGTGGGAAGTGCTCAAACGAAGTTCAGTATCTAGGGATTTATAAAGACTTTTCCTATATCTTCATGTAAAATGAGGATCATGATCAGAAACAATAGATAGCGGTACACCATGAAGTCTTATAAGATCATTAATATATAGTCTTGCTAAACGTTCAAGTTGTAAATCATCTATTATAGCAAGAAAATGTGTCGACTTGGTATGATGATCAATAATTACTCATATTTCATCATTCCTTCTAGGAGTCTTTAGAAGCCCCATGAAAATTCCATCGTAATATCATCCCATTTCCACTCAGTTATGGGAAGAGGTTGCATGACTACTCCAAGATGTGGTCTTCTAGCCATAAACATTTGACAAACAATACATCTTGACACATAATCAACAATCTCCCTCTTCATGTTGTCCCAACAAAAATGTTCCTTCAAATCTCTATACATTTTAGTGCTACCATGGTGTATAGAGAAATTAGAGCTATGAGAATCATCCAAAAATTCCCTTTTAGATTAAGCATTTTATGAACACAATGTCTCTTCCCAAATTTCAAAATTCCATCTTCATATATGAAGTCAATCAATCTCCCATCATTCATAACTTCAATTTTCTTTTGAAACTCTTCATTATCAGTATAAGAACTTGTTATCCTTTCTAATAAAGATGGTTTAGCAACCATTTGAAAAATTATTGATGTTTCACCTTATATAATTCTTTCTATATCCATCTTTACTATATCCATGAACATAGGATCACTTTCATCTATCATCTTGGTCAGAACTCCATGATCCTTTCTTCTCAGAGCATCTGTTACCTTATTTGCCTTCCCCATGTGGTATTGTATAGTGCAATCATAATATTTGAGTTCTTCAAGCCATTTCCTTTGCCTCATGTTGAGTTCTTTCTGTGAGAAAATATACTTCAGACTCTTGTGATCAGTATATATATCACATTATTCCCGTATAGATAGCTTATCCATATCTTCATAGAAAAGATTACAACTTCTAACTCAATATCATGAGTGGGATAGTATTGTTCATGAATGTTTAGTTGTCGTGATGCGTAGGAATTAACTCTATCATTCTGCATAAGGACACAACCAAGTCCTTTGTTTGAAACATCACTATAAATAACAAACCCATCATTCCTAGATGGTAGAGTCACGATAGAAGCATTGAATAATATTCTCTTTAGTTCTTCAAAACATTCTCCACACAGTTTTGTCCAAATAAATTTAACACCTTTAAATGTGAACATGGTTAATGGGATAGACAATAGGGTAGAAATTTGGATGAAATTCTGATAAATACCTACTAAACTAATAAAATTGTGTACCACAGTTATAATCGATGGTGCTGGACATTGATGTATTTCTCTTGTCTTGGAAGGATCAATAGATATCCCATCCTTAGAGACAATATGGCCAAGATAAGAAATACCCTAAATCCATAATTCACACTTGCTAAACTTCCCATATAATTCATTTCTTTTGAGGGTTTTAAAAATAGTGCATAAGTAATTTTCATAATCTTCATAGATTGTTGAGTATACCAAGATATCATCCATAAATTCCACTACAAATTCGTCAAGATTTTCCTTGAAAACACTATTCATTAGATCCATGAAAATAGAGGGTGCATTAGTCAGTCCAAAAGGAATTACTATTAACTCGTAATGCTTGTACCGGGTTTGAAATGATGTTTTCGAAATGTCTTCCTTCTTTACACACAAATAATGATATCCATATCAATGGTCAATCTTTTAAAAATGTTGAAATATATCAAGTTAATTGAATAAATCATCAATACGAGGTAGGGGATACTTGTTCTATATTATTATAGCATTGATCTCTCTGTATTTAATGTAAAACCTCATAGATCCATCTGTCTTATTAACAAAATGAATGGGGTCTCCCCATGGAAAAACACTAGGGAGAATAAATCCTTTATTACTCAATTCCTATAGTTGTTTCTTTAGTTCCACTAATTCCATAGTGTCCATTCTATAAGGGGTATTCTATATGGGCCTTAAATGAGGAATTAAATCAATTGAAAACTAAATTTCTCGTTTTAGAGGATATTCAAGTAAATCCATTAGAAACACATCAATATATTATTGAAAAATAGGTAATTCCTCTATTTGAGCATTCCTTTATTCACCCATAGTTATTTTAATATATTCCTCCCCAAAAATGAAATTTAGTAGAGCTACTGGGGGTGGATCTAGATAAGAATGAGATGGTGATATTTCTTCTCTAAAGATAAGGTATTTATTATCATCATCCAAAATTGTAACCTCCTTCATCTAACCACAAATATTTGCATCATTTTCCAAAATCCAATCCATACTGAGAATTACATCAGATTAAATCATGGGTATGATGATGAGATCTGCAGATAAAGAATGTTTATATGCCCTAATGGGAATTAATTCACAATTGTTTAGTAATGATACTTCCCTTAGGAGTTTTGACTGAAATCTACCTTGTTAAATAAAATTGTATGTATCAAATTTTCTTAGAAAACTATGTAGATATGAAATAATGTGATGATACAAAATAAATGAATTAATTGGATAAATTTGAGGAAACCATTAAATTACCTGCCACTATATCATTCAGAGCTTCAAACTCAACAGTATTGATCACATAATATTAGCCTTGAACCCTTGGCCTTTTCTGAGGTAAGTTTCCTTGGCGCTTTAGATATTATTTTGTATAATTCTCCAATTCTCTAATATTTTAGCATTCAACATTGACATCCTCTTCCTTTCCCATTCAATCACGAGATTTGTGGCCTTTTTCACCAAACTTGTAACAGACTCTCATTCCCTTCAGGAAAGTACCGCTATGATTCTTCCCATATTTACTGCAGGATGTAAATTCAACTTTTCCCTTCTTTTCCTTATTTCCTTTTCTAGAGTGTTCAGAAGATCTCTTCTTCTCTTATTTTGATTTAATGTCATAACCCTTAGAGAATTCATTTTCTGCCTTGATAGAACATGAGACAATATCTTCATATGATGAGAAGGATTGTGAGACTAATGCTTGATGGAGAAATGGTTTTAACCAATTAAATAATAGAGCAATCTTACTCCTTCGGTTGCATATATAATCTACTGTATTCCTTTCTAACCTTGTAAGGTTAGCCTTATAGTTTGTGACATTCTCATCGTCCTTTTTCCTCAGACTTAGAAATTCTCTTTCCATATCTGCTCAATGTTCACTAAGAAAGTATTTTTCTACGAAAATATCTTTAAGCTCACTCCATTACAAATTTGATACTTCTTCATCCTCCTTTGGGTTTTGAATTAATGACCACCATTGATGTGGATCTCCCGTGAGGTGATAAAATGCCATGACAACTTTTTCCCTTTTCCTACTCCCCAAATCATGAAATATTTTCTCAAATAACTTATCCAGTGATCAGCGAAAAATGGATTTGTAGTCCCATTTAATGTTGGTGTTTATTTCCTCGTGAATTGGACTAACATTGATCCTCTGCATTATGGATGAGGGTCCTCTATATGGCTAAGTTTATTATTCAAAAAATGAGTGAGTTGTCGCAGTATGTTTATAAGCTATTCAGCACCAGTTGCATCACCAACTCCACTATAATTATCTTGAGTAGGAGGGTAATCTCTGCATGGATTATGTACTTTGATACAGTTTCCATTCTTTCCACTAGGCTCCATTTCTAAACAATGGAATACACTAGATTAATTTATGAATCACAATATATAATTCCAAACTAGTAAAATACCTAACAAAAATTGAACATTTTAGGCATATAATCCATAATCATAAAAAAATGTTTTCTTTGAGGAAGTATTAGTAATAAATCCTTAATAATTGTTTTTAAAGAAAATTTGAATTATCCTAAGCATATCCCTTGAGGGTGTTGTAACCAAGAATACAACAAGGCTCTTTTTCATGTACCAGGATACCCCAGGTCAAGCCCAAAACTCTTTATCGGAGTTTTTACTCATAAGTACATCTGTTCTAGAGCTGAATCTACCTGCACGTATCTATACAGGGATTTATTTCTTGGAAAATTCACAAAATATCAACATTATAAAAATTCTTGGAATTTGTTCTATATTAATCCTCAAAGTTTATCTTAGGGTAATGTTATCTAATTAGTGTTTTTCTCAATCTAGTTTCCATGTTTTATACTAAACTTCCTATGATACCAAATGTAACACCCCAACCCTTGTTACCTAGAGTTGGTGCATTATTAAATATAATTGGCATGATCACAAGGGATAATGTTCCAAAATACCTATTAGTTTAGTATCATTGGAAGTAATAGATACATAAATAAGTTTTACATTACATTATGAAATGGAAAAATAATAGAATTTTCTTCCCTTTGAACACACTCATATCCCTTATCCTATTTCTACATGTAAATCATAATATACTTCTTCACATCCTGGGAAAAAGAAAACATAAGAAAGGGGTGAGCTCAGATGTTCGGTAAGGATAAAAATATAGCAGAAACAATCATAAATAAGAATAAACATTTAAGACAATGTATAAGACTAGAGAAAGCTTATTAAACTTAATATTCATTATAATATGGAAATTATATGTCAAATAATTCCATTTACTTATTCACATAGATATTCTATTAGTCAAATAATCTCATGTAATATCAATATCTAATTTAATAATGATGGAACACAAAATGTAGGACATCATAACCACATAGTCAAGGCCTCATGCCAGGACTACAAATAATATTTTCTCAAGGCCTTGTGCCAAGAAACTAGTTTGTCTCATGAAACATGCCGATGCATCGGAGAGCTATGATGGCCTCCACCCGTCACTTACAAAATCCAATTCATTCCTCATATGAAAAGGTTAAAACATAACACAAGCATTCGTATTAAACCTAGCATACGAAATGTTAATACTATAACCATAAACCATGGATGGTATCAAAATTGCACATCCATAAACAAACATATCACAAAACATTCAATACCATATGGAAGATTTTATCATAATAAATCAACTTCAAACAAGCATAAAATCCAATAATGGATGTTGACATATATGAAATCAAAACTATTTAAGTGAAATATATCTTTTTATTTTGAAATCATTTAAAAGTAACATACGTATAAAAGAAAAAATATATTTTGAAAATATTATTATAAACTTTAAATGAATTCTTGTAAGGTTTATAATGGCAGAAAATAGATTCACCCACTGTATAAGTTAAAAAACATTCTTACCATAATTTTTCAAAAAGGTCATAAAGTACCTTTTTTAGAAAAAGATAGAAAGTTTCCATTCAAAATTTTTTATAGAAAGCCAAAAAAGGGAATAAATTACTTTAATACATATTCTAGAAAATGGTAAAAGTGTTTTGAAATTCATTTTTAAGAACCACAGATGTGGATGATTAAGTAGTCCCAGTAGATACTTAGGTATAAACTACCTCAGATAAGTAAAGATATTGTAAAATTAACCCTTACCTTTTAATTTTACTTAGTAGAAGGTAAATTAACTTCATGTATAATAGATAAATTAATGTTATTATATTATACAATAACCACATACATAAATATGATATCATATATGATATTCTAATATTTCTTTGTTAATAATATTTTAGTAGTATCATTGTTTCGGGTGTTAACTGATTCATTTTATTTAATATGTTTTGTTACATAAGTCATGTTTTTATGGATAGTATGTATTTAATTCATATCCAGAATGATATTAAGTTCTCAAACATTATTTTTAATCTTAAAATGAAAATTATTCTTGAATGGTTATAATGGGGAAATGATTCTTATCGCGTTCACGGAGACAGTAATACGTAAGTACGCACGTGATACAATATCATTCTATTGATGGTGAAAAGTATGTAATTGGATGGTATATTACATTTAAATAATCATTAAAAAAATTTGTTTATTATTTACATCAATTATACTCCTTATTATACCCATCCAAATAATGAATTGTTGAATAACAAACTACGCCATGATGTGAAGATGGTAATCCATATGTACACATGTATGGTGACTTTGTAATTCATAGGATGGATAGAATAATGAATCTAGTTGTACCACATTTATAATAACATCACAAAATGTAGAAGGTACTGGTGTAATTATTCTGGTATGGAAACTACAATGTAAGAGGAAGTGTGAGAAGAAAAGAACTTTGAAAGAGGTGATGAAATAATTACCTCTTCTTCGGGTGCTTCCTTTTGATTTTATCAATATGTATCCTTAGGATGGATTTATGATCAATTTAAGGCCTCTAGGTTGATTTGAGGGTAGTTTGGAGGATATTTTAGTAGGGTTTGGTGGAGCCAAATGGATTTGGGGGTGTGATTTTGGGATAAGGAAAAATACCCTTTTATAAGAGAGGTGAGGGTCACCTTAAGAATAGCTAGAAATATTAATTTATTATAAAATCATATTCGGCTTATAATTATTACAAAATGATTAATTTTGAGGCTAAGGTAGGGTTAGGTAGAAAACCACTCAACTAATCGGTCTTAGATAGGTTTTGGTCACAATATTAACCATATCTTTTAGATTTAAGTCTTAGTTAAATATTTTAACTTTTACAATATATTCTTGTATTATTCTAATAAATGCTCAATAAACATACTATAATAATCCTTGAGAAACACAAGTGGTTCATTATTGACATATCTAACCTTATCTAAGTCCATTGGTTAAACCATATATTTTTAGGAATATTATATAATTTAATAAAAAAGTATTTTTTTTAAAAAATTTATTTATGTCAATTTTGAAAGTATTTTGTATTTGGTTTTTCTGAAAGTCATAACAAATTTACCACTTCAAAAAAATTATTTAATAAACCCTAACAAGTCATATTAACCTATAAAATTTGTGGAATGCATCAAAATTCTCAGTTTAAATTTATTTTAATATTTGTAATAACAATTATTTTAATCTTTCATTAATAATGTAATTACTATATCATCATTGTGTAATAAATAAATTTAATTATATAATGCCTAAAAATTATAATATCATTTATACATTTAATTACCCTATTTACTTTTAACCATGGTAAATAAAATTCAAATGTTATTATTCACCGATAATCAACTTCATCCTATTAAACCACATTATACATAATGATATCAACTGTTTCTTTCATGTTTTTGAAATTCAATTCACAGAAGTCGTAAAATTATGTTTTATGCAAATTTGAAAATATGTCTTGAAGGTGGGTAAAAGGCGTTAAAAAGTTAAATAAAATTTTATATATCTAATCTTATAATAAAATGACTCTAATTAATTAAATTGGAATAAAATATTTATTATTTATCTATATTGACATTAAAATAAATTTAAATAATAATAATTATTATTTATATAAAAGTCGGTTTTAGACAATAACCTAGTGCTTTTCACTATTCATCAAAAATTGAAAGTTTTTAGAAAAATACCATAATTTCACCCTAAGCTGATTTTGATATTACAAATCCAAAAATAAAGTTCTTTTTGAAAAATAAAATTTATAAAAATTTCAAAAAATGGGTGTTACTATTCATAACAGATAGTTTGATTGGTCGTGGTGTGCTAGAACTCGAATTTGAGTACAACACAATCTATTGTATTAATCAAAGAGAAGAGTATCATGGAAGCTTGGGGTGTTACACATATTCTCTTCACAAAACTTATTAATTACATCAACTTTATCCTCATGCATCTTCACTTTGTTTTGTGATAAATAGTCTAGTTCTTTAAACTTCATGGAAGCTACATTCAAATGTAGACTCTTGACCTTAGTGCTCTTTATCATCTCATTTTCATGTGCATGGAACTTCTCATAGAGAGTCTTATTGAATCACTCTTTCTCCTCAACTTCTTTGAGACATTTTGAGAAACGTATCTCAATTTCCCTATTTGTTTCTTCAAAGGAACCAACCTGTCTTGAGAGATTTAAACGTTCAACAATTTTTTCTTGCAAGCCTTTCTCCAAAACATCATTTTCTTCTTCCAGCTAGGTGATATCTTTCTGCATACATTAAAATACTCTATAGAAGAGGGATTCACTTTCTTCTATAATGCTATGCAGAATCCTTCTTAATCTATAAACTTGAAATTCTTGAGAGGTTGTAGATTTATCAACACCACTTATGCTAGTATTTTCATCATGAGAATATTTTTCAAATATACTAACACATACCTGCTGATCATTTGAGGTAGTAAGTTTATCCATATTCTTGGTGGAAACATGAGACACCTTCTAATTACATTCCAAACCTGATGTGTCTTCATTGTTAAAAAGGTATATAGAACTAGATACTTCCTCTTATTTATATAAGATGGAATTATTCTTCAACATTCTCTTCTCTTTATTTTTCTTGTTCATCGTTGTCTTGGTAGATATGGTATTCTTCTCATAGACAACTGAATCATCACTGAAACATCACTTCATTAATAACTGAGGAATGAAATTCAACTCTACAAAATAGAATAACTTCACTACAGTGAATCCAATAGATATGAACCTCCCTTTGATTCCAATTGAGATGGACAGTTTAGGATATTCCTAACACTAAGAGGGGGGATCGGTGTTGGGGACTTTTTAAACCAATTTCTTCTTTTTCATCCCTGTTCCTCTTGACCTGTTTAGGTTATTGATTTTTTTATTCTATTTTCCCTATCACATGCAATAATATGAAAGTAGTAAAAATATTCACATGATATTTTTACAAGGTTCACCACTGAATAAGAGAATCTACATCCTTTCCGTGTATGGTAGTGACCAGTACATAGATTCTCCACTATAATCTAGTAACTTTTACAATGGATTAATAGGAAACAAATTCTCTTATCAGTGTGGCTCCCTACACTTGGAGTGGGGATGGAAATAATCTCTTCCCAGTGTTTCTCCCTACACTCAGAAGGGGGAAGGTAAACAATCCTCATATAACTTGCAACTAGTAGGATATATATTTACACTCACTGGTTCTTTATACTTCCAGTGTAGACAGTCTCTTGCAGCCTTTGGTTGGCTCTTTATACTACCTCTAATGAAAATATTTTATCCATTAAAAGGGTTTTCAACACCAAAAAAATCTTCCACATGTTGAGACCTATTAGATTATACAGTGCTAATTTGTTCTTCCAAAACCTTCTTCTTCTCCTTGTTACTTACTTTGAAGCATTCATGTAACCAACCTCTTCTTTCTCTATAACAAACCTTTAAGCCACACACTCTTCTTCTTTTGCTTCTTCAATGAAAAACCAGTTTCATTGAAACCTGCCCTTCTTCACACATTCTATTTCAGTGAAAACACAACTGAACTGAAGTCTTCTTCTTCTTCTTGATAGAATCACAAGTTATCTTTTTGATTGTTAAAACAATGAAGTCTAGTTCAACATAGAATCATCATTGTTTACTAGAAGCTGGTAAGAACTTCTGTCACAACTCATAGATTGTGCACCAATCCATAATTGTGCACCACCCTACTTGCACACCTCCCTAATTTCATGAAACCAACTACATTCAATCCATAATTGTGAACAACTCAAAACATGGGCACCACTTCAGTCTTAGACACAACACACTTGTTTCAAAAAACACCATACTTGGGCATCTCTCACAAAGTTCCCTCCACTTATACTTGTGTTCCACACTACTTGTGCGCCACTCTACTTGTACGCCACTCTACTTAAGCACCTTTTGAATAACTCCCAACTTGAGAAAAACTTCATCTGGCGCACCACATTATACTACATTCTCAATAAGAGCTAAAATTTTCTCTTAAGTGTTGAGGTTATAAAAACGAGGAGGCTAGCCATCTATTTATTGGCATTTTGGTGACCCTGCATGTGAGGCATGCAACTCAGCCTACACGTCGCACCATCACTTGTGCGCCGCTCCATCACATGCACACCACTTAATCACTTGCATGTCACTCCATCACATGCACGACACTTTCTTTCCTTTGTCATATTTTTATGTGATGATCTTTAAATATGACTGGCATGGAACATACACTTGTGCACCACTTATACTTTCACGCCACTTATACTTGTGTGCCACTTTCTTTCCTTTTTCAAAAACACTTATCTACTCCCCCTATCTTTCATAAGGATTGCATCAAGAGTTCTCTAAACTTATGATATTTTTTGAAATAAAAATCAACAATGCATCATCATAGGTTTGGCCATTCTAATAGTTCCATTCCCATGCACTACTTCAATTCTTCTCTTCATCTTCAATAAGCATTATTCATTATTCGTATACTCTTTGGAATATGAATTCCAAATTACATCTTCATCATCACTTAAAATCCTCATTCCTTTTTGGATTATTAATTCCAAAAAAATTAAATAATCTATATATATCCAAAAGTGGAGGATTGAGGTATTTGTCAAACACCTTCAATGTTGTAGACAATGTATCACCTTTGATAAATGTATTTGGAACTTAAATAATAGTGAAAAAATCATCTGATTTCAAGGAAATGATTAATGAATGACTATATTAGAATTCCAATCCCTTCCACACTCTCTCTTCTTCTTCAACCATCATTCTCTACTTCAAGAAAATCATATGATTCTTTTCTTCATGTAAGATCTTGCGTGGTTCTCATGCAATTGTGAAGCATTGCATGATCTTCTTCAAATATTCATTCTTCTTCAATCATCCTTAGATGGACTATACTTCACCATTATTCATTGTTGTAAACAATGTGTCACCTTTTACACAAGTTATTTGAACTTATGATCAGTTCAAAAATCGTCTGAATTTCATTCTCCATTTAATATGGAGACCTTCTTCATCTCCTTCTTCATTTTGACAGGTATTGTCAACTATTGATAACAAATACCATCTTCATGCACAATGTTGTCCCAACAGTGAATAACTTGAGAAATAAATTCATTTATAATTTTTATAAACATTAATATAAATGAATTAGTTTTACTTATGATTGATCATACATGGATTTTCACCGACCCCCGCACATGGGGACACTTCATCTGAAAATCCTATTCATTAGAATAGGTGAAACTTGTGAATACACTTAGTGTGTGACCCTCTAGGTCCTTATCTCAATAGCAGTGAGTCCAACCCATAGACCAAGAGTAGAGTATAACAATCCATCATGGACCCTAAAGAGATAAGTAATTTCATAAATATGACTGTTTCATACAAAAACATTCTGTGTAATATAATCTATTTATCTTGAGATATCTCATAAAGCATGAAGCACACTTGTGTCATCATCCTTTTGTTTCATTAAATATTTGATGACCTTACTTGATGGAATTACCTTCATTTATCATGGACATGGATTTATAAATGTACTTCCATCTAGGTCAACATAGGCACTCAATATATCACTTCCTCAATATAGAAGTGAAAAATTCTATGTTGACCATTAAACTAATTCCATAAAACCAATGGCCCAACCAACACAAGCTACCCATCCATGATTTCATTATTAGAGTTTTTACCTTACATCAAATTATGAAATCAAATGGACCACATTGATAATGATCTCAATTCAAGATACCAATACAAATGTCCGTAGATAGGGACATCCAATGACACCCAAAACATGTGGTTTTCCAATTTGAGAGTTTTTACTCATGATCTTAACTACTCAAGATCACTAAGTGAAAAATTCAAGAGAAGAAGTATCGATTCTTATGATCCCCAAGCACCTGATAGCTAGACATCATATATTTCCCACCATTATAATGGATATAGACCATAGGTCATATATATTTAATATTACCATCATAATTTCTCCAGGGTCTCATTATAGTTGAGAATTGCTATAAAATTTTTATAAGAAAAAAAATCTGAGGAAATTACCATATAAATAGTGGATATAGAAATATAAACACTATTATAGTACAAATAAACACACACACACACATATCAAACTGTATACATGTATTGGTAATAAAAAGTACTGTTTAAGTTGGGTCTAGGGAACCCAACATTAAAACATTCCCAAATTCACTAAATCCAACTTTAAAACCATCCTTGTTAGCTCTTACATGATAATATCATGTTTCTTTCAAGTTATGACTTTAGTCACGGGCCTGCCACATCTCCACCGCATTGGTATTTTTCTATATGTGACTTTATCACATTGATTAAAAATTCTCAATAGATTATACCCATATTCATATCCCTTTTTACACTATCTAAAATTGATACTAGTAATATAATTTTCATAAATAAGAAACATTAATTACTCGGTGTGATTCCAAGAACTGGAAAAAATCATTTCATATTTTACACTGATTCTTTATCTGCCTTAGATGCCGGAATGAACTCATAATTTTTAGATACAGATACCACTAGCTTGAATTAGTTTTTATATATCATTACCTTAATATAACTATGATATTATATCATATTGACCATATTGGGAGACTAGTTTGTGCCCCCTTGTAACTAGTATCCCTTCCTCTCCAAATACTAGGTACATATCTTTTGTACTTGGTCAAGTAAAATTAGATAGTTCTGACTGTTTCCCTAATAGTTATCCATTATATAACTGATATTTTACAACCATAGAGTATATGATGGAAATATAACATCTTATACATATCATGGAATATGTGATAGATCCATTAGTGTCAATTATGGAATTATTCTCACCACATTAATCTCTTCCAATTCCTATGAATGTATTATTGGATTGAATTATTCAATGTAACACTAGTATCAATTATCTCTTGAATAATTAAAACTTTTATTTTATCAATACCATTTTCAGTATATGTAATATTAATTTGGTCTAAGAAACCATTAAATATACATCATTATATCTCATTACATATAACTTTGGTTTCTACTTTACATCAATCTCTATAGAGTTACTATCATCCTAGTCTTAACTAAATCTAAGACCACCAACTATTTTCCATATTTTTTCAAACATATTTTACATTGAAAATAATAGAACTCCTACTAACCTCTGCTATAAACATGAAAAATAATCATTCTAAATTAATATTCTATGATCTAGTTTCTTACTTTAATCTAGAACTAGATTTTGGTAACTTACACACTTAAAATAATTATAATATTCCACCATCCCTTTTTGGATTAATTGTATATACATCATCCATGATTGGTGGCCTTGATATCCAATGATCAATTTAATTATCATATAATTTCTCTATGATGAGTAAAATTCTCATGTATTTTCCCACAATGAATTTGTAAGAACCTGGACCTTTATTTCAGGTACGTATTTCCTTTCTAGTCATTTTTGGGAAAAAGAGGAGAATCTGGAAATTTTCATATTACACACCATGTACATTATGAGTACACACCATATACTTTGATGCTGCATGAGGCCATGTTCTGGTCGTGTCATGGCCACACACATAGCCCTGTATGGGTGATGAGGAGGCCTCATAATGCAGAGTACGGAAAAACCTAGTATTCATCGTGTACTCCAAAAGTACATACCGTGTACATTATTTTATTTTGTTAAATGGACCGGGGTCATGTCCTAACCCCAAAAAAATCTTCTCCTCTAGCTTCATTGACTGAGAGTGAGGGTAAAACCATGGAAATTCTCTGAGCCGCCGATCCGTCACCATTTATCTGAATTGAACGCCATCGGTTGCAACAGAATCACAACGGTGAGTTCTTGGTTCTTCATTGGCCACGTTTCTAGATTCTTTCTCTTACGAGAGTTATCTAAGGTTGAATGTTTTAGAAGTTTTTGCAGATGTACTCTGTTCGAGGACGATTCACTGGTTGTGGTTCTAGTATATCGATCTTCTAGGATCGAGGTAGGTGGTTTGTTTCCTTACATTGAATGTCATTGAATTTTTGAGCAAAATTGTCATATTCCCATGTTTTGGGTATCTCAGGTTAGGGTTTTGATCCTATATTATTATCAGCCTTATATTGATGGGAGATTGAGGCTATTAGATAAATAATGATTTCTTGTTAGTATGTTGAGGATCACCCCATGTGTTTTTTTTCTTGTTTTGGTTGTTTATCACTGTTTGGCTTAGGTTGCCTGTAAGTCAGACCTTGTTGCATTGATTGCCTTCCTTGATATAATTTATTACATGTATTTTATACTGTTTATATGTTTTTGGATTCTTTGAAGCTGTTATACAAGTAGTTTGTTGAACATACTTAGGGCTGTTGACAGTCGATTACGCTCTACTAGACTGCTCAGGGCTGTGTGAACCTGGTGGGGTAGACTAAAGAGGAAATTGAAAATTAAAGGGCTACCCTAGAGAGTGAGTTATATATTAGTATCATTCACATGACCTATGTGAATTGGACATTGTGCTTATTTAGAGTGTCCTTAGTTATGTATCGAGACTACATGGGGGATTAGACGTAAGTGCTTCATCAAGGAGTATATAGATATCGTTGCTAGACTGCAGGGGAATTGACTGTGAGAGCTTCCCAGAGTATCTGTGCCTTTGTAAGATTACATGACTGGAGGGGTCTACTAGTACGAGCCACACAGAGAGTCAGTGTGAATATTTTTTGGTTGGTTGTGACGAGTCCACCAAGCCATGTAATAATCTTGGTTTATTACTTCTTGTTGTTTAGGTAGTCTGCTTGGATACCTGTTGTGTTACTTGCTATGCCTTGGGAATATAGAGATGTTTTCTAGATTCCTTGGTTGATAATTAAATTATTGAATAAATTAATAAATAAATGTAAATGGATATTTGTATTATTGTTTACTTTAATGTACTCTTGTTTCTCTGCTGAATTTATTTCCATTACTTTTTCTATATTTCTCACTGATAGTAGGGAACAGATCATGTGGTGGTTGCCTACTGGGACTAGTCTCGCACCCTGTTTGGGTCCTGCTTTTCAGCGCAAACAGGTTATATGATTGCAGGTGTGGATAGGGATTGTGTCCCTTCTACTTCAGGTACATTATTTCTTGCTGGAACTGGAGAGCATAGGACCGAGCTTAGGCTTGCGATGTAGCTCGAGTTGCAGTTTACTTTTCGTAAATTGTTTCTCAGTTGTATTTTAGAACATTGTTGTGTTTCCTACTTTCCTTAGATAATTTTAGCTGCTACATCATTATCATCATTTCTATATATTCCTTGATTCTGTTTTTAGTTTTAGTTATTTTATGTTGTTTACTACTTTCATTATTGACTGTTATTTCCTTTTCCTTATATACCGTACCAAATTAGGGAATAGTTTCCCCAATGACTCACCAAGACCCTCGCTACTAGTCAGTAGCCTCTGACATTTGGAGAAATGTTCTTGAGGTCATGTGTTGAACCGGGTACGGGGAACTAGTTGAGTGGCTCCAGATTCGGGTCGTTACAAAGAGGTATCAAAGGAGGTTGTTTTCTTTCTTTTTTATTGACTTACTATTTAGCGACATTAGACAGGAATAGAACGGAATAGGTAAATGGTAAATAGTTGTGACCTAGTGTTCTAGAACCCGTGTACAGGGAAAAATCTGGGTTACCTCGAATATTGAAATTTTCGAGTTTTCCAATGTTACTGTTTAATTGATTTCACCCTTGGGTGGTGCACCTGTTTTGTGTGGTAACTGTTTATGTGATTGTGGTTCTATTTTGTTGTAACCCAATGAGATGAGGGTATTCCATCTCATGCAGCATATAAGCACTTTTTAGGAAATCACATGTCATGAATTTTCCATGTCATCTAGATTACATTAGAAATTGCATGCTGTTGTGATAGAATTTGTGATAGACTATACATGTTGATATGATAACTGATGTGATAAAATACCTGGTATGTTTATAGGGTATCATTTGCTTAGAGATTATTTATCATGGATGCCAAAATTTGGTCTTTGAGGTGTTATGGGCCCTTGAGGATCAGAATTTTGTGGATTGTGAGTTTTTTATACTGTTTTCTTGTTATAAGCATTGTTATGATGTAATTATTTGATTAGCGGGGAGTATGGGCCACCAAGGATAGAAATTTGGTACCGTAACGCTTGTTTGTTGGTGTCTTCTAGGCTATGGTGGAGTTATGAGGATACTATCTAGAAAAACCAAGAATAAACGGTATGTATGTTAGGCATACCCGCCATGTAGTTTATAGCTATGTCGTTGACTACGTGGGAAGGGACACGGGGTGGTGAAAGTTCATGTAATAACACGCCATGTACTAGTTTAGCATGTCGTGTAGTCTGAAATAGGTACCCCAGATGGGTCATGAAAAAAATGGGACGGTGTTACCCTTCCCTGTACACACCGTGTCCGTCTTGAACATGTCTTGTAGTGTTGGCCACGTGTCAGGCCATGTCTCTAACAACACGGGCCAGGTAAGGCATGTCTAGTAAACGCCATGTCTTTTTTGAACACGCCATGTAGTGTGGTCTTAGAGGAGCTGTTTGACCTAGCCATGTAGTTGAATACATGGGTTGTAAAATCCACCAGAAAACACACCAGGTACCATGTTGACATGCCGTGTAGTAGTAGTCCGTGTACCAGTATGTGTGACTAACAACACAGACATGGGAAAAATCTTAAGGACATGACGTGTAGTGGAAAAACACACCATGTAGTTACCTACTGGGACAGTCTATGTCCCTAGCCATGTAGGAGTAACCGGTAAATAAGAAAATTTTTTAGTACATGCTGTGTAGTTTGAGAACACTCTGTGTAGTCGGGTGGTTTACATAGCCATGTCTGGCCAAGGTACACGCCCAGGGTAAAATTTCAGGAAACACACCGTGTAGTGGTATACATGCCATGTAGTCATTTTTTTCCCAAATTTTAGAGTTTTTATCTCCTGTTCCATTTTAGTCTCTTAAGATTCATCTGTGTTCATCTTAAATGTAGGTGTGATTTTGACCTTTCAGAGCTATGGCACCAAGACGACCTCCTATTGCACATCTGGAACCAGGCAGTGGATGTATGCCCGATACGGAAGATCAGGGACTACCAGTAGTTCCACCTATCATTCCGGACATGACACTGTAGTTATTCCAAAAACTGGTGCCGATGCTCAGTTCAGAGTGGGTTTCAAGAGATTCATGTAGGCCTTCCAGGGAGCTCATCATCCTGCCGCATCTATGGAAGAACTGACACGGGTTTTTTAGCAGCAACATCCTCCCACGTTCATAGGGGATGGAGGATCGAATGTTGTGGAGTCATGGATAGAAGCCATTCTATCCATCTTCGATCACCTGGAGACGAATTCGAAGAGGATAGTGAAGCTCGTGACTTATATGCTACTATATTCTGCCAAGAGATGGTGGGATGTGGTTTCGCTGGAAGGGCGCCTACGGCCTACGGATTTGGACGAGCTTTAGTGTACGTTCTATGACTAATTCTACCTGGAGACGCTGAGGGATGATAGAGAGAGAGAGTTTATTAACCTGCAGCAGGGCACTCTCAATGTTATGGATTATTCCTCTCGCTTCACTGATTTACAGCATTTCGCTCCTGTTCTATGGAATGACGAGCTGTTTTTTGCAAGGAAGTTTGAGGAAGGCCTCAGACCGGACATCAGATCCTAGGTGAACAACTTTCATTTGATTTCTATTACTCTAAAAGTCAACCATGCACTTATCATGGAGATAAATCTATGGGAGACAGAAGCTGTGGACCAGGGCAGTTCAGCATCAAGGGCTGACTCGTTTCAGATAGACAGCCGGAAGCGCCACCGAGAGTCTACACGTGGTGACCCAAGGAAGCGAAGTATTCCTTCTGGTATACGGGATCTTCTGTATAGCAATGAATTGGTGTGATATCAGTGTGTAAAAATAAGGAATAAGAAGACTCAGTGCCTAAGAGACCGAGTGGAGTGCCGATCTTGCGGCAAGATGGGCCATCTTTGGAATTTTTGCAAGGTTCTTCTTCCTGCAGCTAGTGAGGAAGGGTGAGTTTCGACTCTGCGTATAAGAGCAGGATTACCAGTTCCGTAGCAGACTGGGGGCTGGAGTTCTTCAAGTAATTTAGGCCAGGGTAGAGTCCATGGACGCAGTGGTCAGGCTCAGGGAGGGTCAGCTCAGGGATCTCAGGCAGCTATACAGGGCCACGGTGCAGGCCAAACTTTTGTGGTAGAGTAGATTCATCAGGATCAGGATCCTGGACCTTCTACAGTTCGAGGTACGATTTTACTATCCTCAGATTAATCCTCTACACTTTTTGATACATGTTCTTCTCATAGATTTGTTTCTGTGCATACTATGGAATTCCTTAGACTTACTGTGTATACTTCTGAGGACATGTAGACACTAGGCACACCATTGGGGACTAGAACTGCTAATGTACGACAGTGCAAGGTGTGCCCTCTATAGGTGGCTGGGTATCACTTTCTATGGGACCTCTATGTCCTAGAGATGACAGGATATGATGTCATTCTCAGAATGGACTGGCTCGTTTCCTTTCGAGCAGTCGTCAACTGTTATCACCATAGGGTGAGTTTCATATCACCGGAGGGTGAATCTTTTCTTCCTAAGGGCATGTGGGATGTCTAGGTGAGTAGAACATGACTAGAGCATCATGTGATTGGAAGAGTTATAGCTTAGAATTTTAGTCTGTATCTGGATGACTAAGGGACTTCACAGTTAGACTTTCCTCCAGTGGTGGATCATTTTTGGGATGTGTTTCCAGAGGACTTTTTAGGTTTTCCTTTGAATCATGAGGTATAATTTTCTATTTATCTTGTTCCAGGAGCAGCACTGGTGTCCATTCCTCCTTATAGGATGGCTACACCTGAGTTACAGGAGCTCAAGATGAAGATGGAGGAGTTGAAAGCAAAGGGTTTCATCCAACCTAGTACTTCTCCTTAGGGTTCGCCTGTCCTATTTGCGAAGAAGGAAGACGACACCCTGAGGATTTGTGTGGATTATCGAAAGCTGAACCAGTTGACAGTCAAGAACCGATATCCCTTTCCTAGGATTGATGACCTCTTTGATAAGCTTCGAGGATCCCGGGTGTTCTCGAAGATCGATTTGATGTCTGATTATCATCAGTTTCATGTCAGGCCATCTGATATACCTCTTACAGATTTCTGAGGAAGGTATGACCTATATGAGTATTTGGTTATGTCGTTCGGTCTCACGAACGCATTAAAAGTTTTCATGGCACTGATGAACCGATTTTTCCATCCTTACATGGATTATTTCGTGGTGGTTTTCGTGGATGATATCTTGGTGTACTCTCACACATGACACGGCCGTTCTACCCATCTTGAGATCATTTTGAGTACACTGAGGGAGTATTGGTTGACCCAGAGAATGTGAGAGTAGTATGAACCTGGGATCAGTCGAGGAATGTCTTCGAGGTATGATGTTTCTTAGGTATGGCTGGTTAATATAGGCAGTTTATACATGACTTATCATGATTTGAAGTGTCATTGACTGGTTTGACTAAGAAGGGGGTGATGTATGTTTGGTCATAAGTGTATGATTCAGCCTTTCAGGAGATGAAAGGGAGACTGACTACCACACCGATTCTAGTTTTTCCGGAGCCAGGAAAGAGTTATACAGTTTTCTGTGATGCATCTAGCATCGAGAGTGGAGAAGTGCTTATGTAGGAGGATCGTGTTGTTGCATATGGATCTCGGATGTTGAGGCCACATGAGAGGAATTGTCCTACATCTGACCAGTAGTTGGATGCAGTTGTTTATGATTTGCAATGTTGGACACATTATCTTTTGGGAGAGCATTTTGTGGTATATACTGGCCACAAGAGCCTCAAGTATATCTTTACGCAATGTGACATGAATCTGAGACCGCAGAGGTGGGTTGAGTACATACAGTCTTTCGATTTCGAGCATGCTTATACGCCTGATAAAGGAAACGTTGTGGCAGACGCACTAATCAAGAGGACACAGATACAAGCAGTTCAGGAGGCCAGCAGCGAGTGGTAGCTTTTGGCTCTGTTCTCTAAAAAGTGTTCGGAGGTTCACGACAGACATGGTGAGACTTTTTTTTCTTCTGTAGCTGTTACCTCTACCATTTTGACAGAGTTCAAATAAGGAAGCTATCAGATTATGAAGGCCTAGTCCTACGGGATAGAATGTCAGGAGAGGACCCTCTTCCTGGATGGACCGTAGAAGAGGGTGAGATCTTGTGCTTATAGGGACGTGTATGGGTCCCAGCAGCCATACGCGAGGAGCTGATTCGAGACATTCATTCCTTAGTTTGGGCAGTTCATCCTGGCATCACCAAGATATATCGTGATCTACACCGCCAGTATTGGTGGCCAGGTATGAAGAGTGATGTTGCTGGTTATTTCATGAGGTATTCACCTATCAGCAGGTGAAGGCGGATCACCAGCGACCAGTTGGGCTTTTACAGCATCTACCAATTCTTGAGTGGAAGTGGAATGATGTCGAGATGGACTTCATGACAGGGTTACTGAGATCACATTGACGGAATGAAATGGTATGGGTTTTCATTGACAGGCTCATGAAGGTTGCTCACTTCTTGCCGATTAAGGAGACCATCGGTGCTGATGAGCATGGACGGTTTTACATCAATGAGATTGTATTCTTTCATGGGGTTTGGAGTAATATCATTTCAGATAGGGACTCCCTCTTTATGTCGCATTTCTGGAAACTGCTACAGAGGGCTTTGGGTATACAAGTACTTCTGAGTACAACTTACCTTCCCTAGACAGATGGCCAGTAAGAGCGCACGATTCTGGTGCTTTATTTCATGCTACGAACATGCATCCTTGATTTTGGAGGTTCTTGAGAGAGAAATATACCTCTAGTGGAGTTTCCTACAATAATAGTTTTCAAGCAACTATTTAGATGGAACCTTACGTGGCTTTGTACGGTAGGTCGTGCCGATCACCCTTGTGTTGGCTGATGGAAGGAGTGGTTTCCATGCTGGGACATCATATTGTTCAGAAGACCTTAGAATAGGTGTAGTTGATTTGGAAGAGGATGGATACTGCACATTATCAACAGAAATTTCATGTTGATCAACAAAAATGACATTTGGAGTTGAAAGTCGGAGATCAGGTTTTCCTACAACATACACATAGGTTGGGACACAAGAGGATCAAGAGACAGTGCAAGCTTTCACCGAGATACGTCAGGCCATTTGAGGTTTTGGAGAGTTTCGGGATGGTTTCTTATAGGTTGTAGTTACCTCAGAGGGAACCAGGATATGCACAATGTCTTCCATGTTTCTCAGCTTCGATGTTATTTCTTAGACCTGCCTCATGTTTTTTTTATCCCAATGAGGATGAGCTGGAGTAGGATGCTTCATTTGAGGAGCATCCTATCAGAATTGTTGATTGTGGTGCAAAGGTACTCTGTGGCCAGATTGTTCCGCTGGTACGGGTACTATGGAATCACGACCATGTACAAGACGAGACTTGGGAGAGGGAGGCTGATATACGATCACAATGGCTATATTTGTTTGGGATTTCTTTCTCTTCACCGTTCTAGCAAAAATTTGGGGACAAATTTCTTTAAGGGGGGATGTTTTTAGGAACCCAGAACTTCTTTTCAGTTATGTTTTCCTTTTCTGGTCATTTTTGGGAAAAAGAGGAGAATCTAGAAATTTTCAAAGTACACGCCGTATACATTATGAGTACATGCCATGTACTTTGATGCCGCTCGAGGCCATGTGTTGGTAATGTCATTTCAACACACATGTCCATGTAGGGTTGATGAGGAGGCCTCTTAATGTAGAGTACAGAAAAACCTAGTACACGCAGTGTACTCCAAAAGTACAGGCCGTGTACTTTCTTTTCTTTCGTTAAACAGACCGGGGTCGCATCTTAACCCCAAAAATTCCTTTTTCTCCTATTTCTTCGATGAAGAGCAGGGTTACAGCCGCATATCTTCTCCGACCCACCAATCCATCACTGATTATCCGAATCGAACGTCGTCGGTTGCAATAGAATCGCAGCGGTGAGTTCTTGGTTCTTCTTTTTCCATGTTACCTGATTCTTTCTCTTATAATAGTTATATAAGGTAGAACGTTTTAGTTTTTTTTGCAGATATACTCCATTATAGGATGACTCACGGGCTGAGGTTCTAGTATATCGATCTCCTAGGATCGAGGTGGGTGATTTGTTTCATTACGTTTAATTTCTTCGAGTTTTTGTGCAAAAGTGCCGGATTCTCAGGTTTTGGGTATCTCGGGTTTAGGTTTTGATCATGTATTATTATCTACCTTAGATTTCTTGTGTTCTTGAGGCTATTGGATGAATAAGGATTTCTTGTTAGTATGTTGAGGATCACCCCATGGGTGCTTTCCTTGTTTTGGTTGTTTATCACTATTTGGCTTAGGTTTCATGTGAGGAAGACCTTGTTGCATTGATTTCCTTCCTTGATATAATTGAGTGCATGTATTTCCTATTATTTATATGTATTTGGATGATTTGTAGCTATTAGAAAAGTAGTTTGTTAAACTTACATTGGGCTGATGATAGTTGATTATGCTCGACTAGACTGCTCAGGGCTGTGTGAACCTGGTGCGGTAGACTAAAGAAGGAATTGATGACTAAGGGCTTCCCAAGAGAGTCTGTTATAAATTAGTATCGTTCAAAAGACCAACGTAAATTAGAAATTATGATTCCTCAAAGTTCCCTTAGTTATGTATGAAGGCTATAGAGAGGATTAGATGTAAGTGCTTCATCGGAGATTCTATAGCTATCGTTTCAAGACCACAGGGGAATTGACGGTGAGAGCTTCCCAGAGTGTCTATGACTTTGTTGGATAACATGACTAGAGGGGTCTTCTAGTATGATCCACCCAGAGAGTTAGTGTGAATATTGTTTGGTTGGTTTTGATGAGTCCACAAAGCCAAGGAATAAGCTTGGGATAGTACTTCTTGTTGTTTAAGAAGTCTGCTGAGATACCGGTTCTGTTACTTGCTATGCCTTGGGAATTTAGAGTTTTTTTCTAGATTCCTTGGTTGATATTTAAGTTATTGAATTAAATTAATAAATAAATGTAAATGTAGATCTTTAGGATTTTTTACTTTAGTGTACTCCGATTTCTCTGCTGCATTTATTTCCTTTAATTTTTCTATATTTTTCACTGATAGTAGGACACAGATCTTGGGGTGGATGGCTACTAGTACTAGTCTCACACCCTATTTGGGTCCATCTTTTCGGCCCAAACAGGTTATATAGTTGCAGGTGAGGATAGGGATTGTGTCCATTCTACTTTAGGTACATGATTTCTAGTTGGAGCTAGAGAGAATAGGACCGAGCTTAGGCTTGAGATGCTTCTGGAGTTGATGTTTACTTTTCGTACTTTTTTTATCAGTGGTATTTCAGCACATTGTTGTGTTTTCTTCTTTCCTTAAATACTTGTTCCTGCTGCATCATTACCATAAATTCTATATATTCATTTCTTCGGCCGTTTAGTTTTAGTTATTGTATGTTGTTTACTACTTCTATTGACTTTTATTTCCTTCCCCTAGTATACCTTTCCAAATGAGGACATTGTCTCCCCAATGACTCACCAAGGCCCTCACTGCTAGTCGGCAACCTCTGGCATTTGGGGAAATACGCTTGAGGTCATCTGGAAAACCAGGTATGGGGCACTAATTGAGTGCCTCTGGATTCAGGTTGTTACAGAATTGGTAGTACCAATCGATCCTTATTGGTACCACGCAAGTACCATCCATGTATAGCGTCACATGAATACCCACTACAGTATTAAAAATAATAAGCCTCTTGATATTTGTTACATGTAATCCATTTTTAAATATTGATTAATCTTGTTAATTTTATCTAATTACCTTATACTATTTAATTTTATGAATTATTATTATCAATGAATAATATATCCCCATCCATGGTGAATATAAAACCATCACCATGGTTTTATCCTTCCTACACAGTATGTGTCTCTTGATCATTATCTTTCCACATGCTCTTGTGAAACTTGTTCCAATGCCAACCATTTTTGCATCTCATGCATTGACTAAACCAATGTTAATATTTCTTCCACTATCTCAAATAGAGATGTGAATCCTTTTATATAAAAAATAGACAAGAAATTTAATATATCATTTCTATCATAGGGATTACTATAATATCCTTAAAAAAATAGGTTTATTACTATAGATGGACATTGTGTTTTTATTTATGTATGTTCGTTTCTACCCTAACAAAATCTTTGCATCTAAACATGTTTTCTTATGAAAATGGATTTATATCATACTAAAAATCATATGATATCCTTTTTTCATTTTTTTGGCATATTATTATGGGATAATATCATTATTTTCAAAGCATGTATCAAAAAACGGAAGTATATGCAAAGCATGAGTCTGGAAATTGATGCTCCTTTTACGTAAGTCATAAATATAATGTGTATAATTAAATGTGAATTTAGGAATTTCTCCATGATACATTTTATGGATCAATTTTAAAATGTATGACTCTTCATCAATAATCATTATTATCATCATAGATTTGATGTGTATAAGGCAATGTGCGTTTGGAATTAGTCCACACTATATTATATTGATTGATGAATTCTTCATCAAGATATTCTTTGTCACACTATCCAGAAGCATATCATATCCTATGAACATGAATATAACATACTTCACTTTCAAATTCATTAAATACTTGAAGCAATCATCAAAAGTATACTTACCAGTAGCTTACCCTTGGAATAATTCACACTCTCTAGATGAACTAATTTCAAAAGCTTTGTGTGATACCTTTATTTATAATGGTTTATTTGTTAACAACTAAGTATATAAGTCTATAGATAATACCTAATGTCATTAATCACAAATAGTCTTAATCCTTACATGGAATATCCTTGAAAACTATTTAGTTTTTCATAATAAAGTATTATATTTATACAATTGGGTATATAAGTCTCACATTTTATATTCATCACATATTTATAATGATTCTATAATTACAAAACTATTGTTTGTGCATTAATAACCTCAAACAACATTCATTCCATAACTAGAATAATGTTTACTTATGTCTAAAGGATATTTTAGAGTTCAAGTAGAACTATTTAATTGGTAATTAGAAGTTGCGCACTTCTCACCATTGACATAGGAACCAACCTATCTCAGCTACTTAGATAACAGACCTTATTTCTAATAACGTTTCTTTACTAACATGGTTATTATATTTTAATACCCATATGTAATAGGAATATTTTATTTAATACCCCAGAATTATGTCAGAAAAATCAAAAATAATGATGAATATATCTGAAAAATAAGTGACTCCTTTCTTCTTCAATTAATTACATTGCAATTTTCTTCCATAACATTATTTAACAATATGTGAGGAAAATAAACTCTGGTTTAATACCTATTTTTTACGAATGTTGTAAAGGTTCCTTTGTCTTGACACTTTCCATTGGCCTTTTCTCCGTGACTTTTATATAGTTATCCATAATAACCAAAGATTATACTTTCTTAAACTTCTTATTTTCTTGATGAACATTACCCTAAAGTTAATAATGAATTTTTATTCATTTACCATTTATTTTATAATATTAAATGAAACTGTAGTAAATGGGTGAAAATGATATGAGAAAGGTATGTATTGAAATTTCATTTCCTATTTTTCAATTTACATATCCAGTGTAATCATCATCCATTCATATCTAACTTCACTTTATCCTCACAAGCTTCTTGTATATGGGACAACTTGTATAATCATCCATGTCCCAATGATTTGTCCACAAATGACATTGGATATTGATTATAACATTATGACATAGCAATAATATGCATCATACATAAGTTTCTTGTAAGAATTTTTACACCCTTTCTTCCTATGGTATCTTAACATGTATTGGTGACAACAACACCTTGAATTTACAATGTCACAGTGCCTTGTGCAAGTGTCTATACTAATATTTAAAAACTCATTCTAGTTTGGACCTTTTCTTTTTCTAATATCATTATAGAGTAATTTTGGTATTCTTTTAGATTTTATAAAAAAATAAAATCTAGCAGATTTGTACTTTTATCTTGATTACTAGTAGACATTTTTAAATTATTTATTTTAAATTCCACCCACTATTTTTTCAAATCCCAGTATCCCTCAACTACTAGATTTTATATACCCCGTCACTTATTTATTCTAGTGGTAAGGATCCTTGGAACCCCTTATCATTGACTACAAAATTTGGCTATGACACTACTTAGAGAGTCCAAGGTAGGAACTAATCTGGACAACAACGTTAACTCACAGCTCCTTTATCTATTGAGTGGAGTCCCATCTCTTGAGAAAAATCACATTGAATTTATTAATGATTTTCCTCTAATGTTGAAAAAATCTATCTTTAGAAATTTATTTTCTATCCAATTTATCTAATTCAAACAAACACTCTAATAAGAACTCCATGGTGGTAAGAGGAACCCTCAACTTTGGGTGAAGAGCACCCCGAACTCCCTGCATTTCTCAAATTTGAGTGATGGAAGGAATTTAATGACATAATATTTTCAATGAGGGTTTTGTTAATTTAATATCAATGAATTAAATCATTTTCTATTTAACATTATTGTTTTATGTGATTGTTCTCACTAATTAACCATGTTTTTAAAAAGAAAAAATTAACCACACATATTCATTTTATCTTTGCATTATTGTTTATTATTATGCTATGTGATTTCATGTAATAAATACACATTCAAAAAATAATAAACCATGAAAATTACAAAATAAAGAAGTAATGACTTGAACATGAGTATTTAACTATTAGTCAATCCATCAAGTGAATAATGGAATAGCAAAAACACTAGGCAAATTCCATAATTCAATACCGGACATGAATTACAGTTCTCACAACTCAAATTCACATCACCTGATTGGTTCACACTGACTCTCAAATCAAACCACTCTTCCATAAACTCCTATGATCAATACAATTTCTTCTCACACATAAGTTAGGGGAATTTGGGGTGTGAAAACACATATTATCACTTAAATGTGTATACATACTCCATTATACAAATTAAATATGGAGGGACAATGCACATATCATCAAAATAAAATATTTATCAAATTTTAATGAATTAAATGAAATAATTAAATTAAATAAATAATAGTTCAAACATGCATAGGTCGTTCTTAACTCATGATCAGTCAAAATGCAATTATATTTCTTAAGAAAAATTGAATTTTCTAAAATTAATCTCAAGGGTATTTTTTAATGGATTAACTTGAATTAAAATATTTTTAATTAATTATGAATACCTCCCGCATCATCCAAAATGATTTAATTAAATCCCAAAATATTATATTAAATTTATGATTTCTATTTATAAATTTTCAGGTCTATTTTGACATCACGTAGATCCCTAGAAATTAATTTAGGATTAGCGATAGTTAAAATGGGTCCTACCAGTTGGATCTAGAAAAATATGGGGAATAATTTTAAAATACATAGTATATATATATAATATGAAATTTTAATAAGATTCTAAAGATATATTTGTCTCCTTTTTAAATATATATTAAACAAGATTCAATGAAATCTATGAATAAGATTATGGGGGGTGTTTTTTACTTTTAATTAATCAAGATAAATTGAGAATATTTAAGTTAAATTACATGGTAGGATCTATCCTTTTAATTAAACAAACATCCATGTGAAACTTTAAACTAGATTCCATGGGAAGCATTATCCTTTTAATTAAAAAATGCTTCTAAGGTGAGATTGTTTTGCTAACTGACTACCCCAAACAATTTTCGGTATATCCAGATAACAAGTAATTTACTCACAACATTCATTGAAAAAAATCAATCACATTTGTAGAAATTAAATTGAAGCATAAAATAAAACTTTAATTTTAGATGCACTTTTCACACAAAAACCTATTGATCGTTGATTGACCATATCATGAAGATACGAACACAAATTGTTGTGATTTCTGTTGTTTTGGGACCGTATCAAAACCCTATTTTAGAATAATCGAAAATTTAATTGAAATTTAAAAGTTTTTGAATAAAATAATTACAGGTCTTCTCTATTACCAATTGAATGAACCTGGGCCCAAACAGAAGTGTGAAAGACACGCATTATAAAATATCCAGGTTTGGATTCATGTTTATAACACTGAATCAAAAAAAATCCTATATATATAAAATGATATCATGTAGTTAAATTTAATCATATAAAACAAAAATTGAATGAAATCTTAAAGGGTACCTTGTTCGATTGGAGTCTCCATTTTGATTCGCTCAATGTTGACATATCGTGGATGAAAGGCACCAAATCAGGAATCCTATAGATCTTCCACACATGATCCCAAATTATTTTATCATAGGTATAAATTTCTTGGGAGCTATCATGGTAAATATAATAGATTTAAGATGTCCCTTCGATCACTTGAACAACACAGACTCGATTGAGAAATTGGGATCAATTTGACCTTGTTCTTTCTTCAGAATCTCTCTCTAAAAACATGAGAGGATAGGGGATGATATATTATCTCACATAATTCATGAAAATGGTGGATCTAACTATTCAAGAGGTTAAAATATGATTTTATACTTAGGTAATATTTTTGAAATTTCATATTGGTCCTTGGAATGTGATAACCTTCATTTCAGACCTTTTCACACACATATGCCTTAATAAGCTTTTAATAAATGTGAAAAAATATTCTATCACTCGCTTTTAAAACAATAAAATTTTATGTGATAAAATATTGACCACTAACTCGATACATAATATTTCCAAATAATTAACAAACCTTGAACAACCTATGTTTGTTTGAAAAATTATTTTATCTTGTATTCACTTTTATGATCAAAAAACTTTTGAAAACCTTGAGAAATAAATTAAATCATAATTATTATAAACTTAAATAATATAATTTAACTATTTTTACCTATTAACGATCATACTCGGATGTTCATTGACCTCCTCAAATGGGGACCACTTCGTCCTAAACTCCTATTCATTAGAATAGGTGGAACATGTGGATACACTTGGTGTGTGACCCTTTAGGTCCTTATCTCGATAGCAGTGAGTCCAAATCAAAGACCAAGATCAACATATAGAAACCTATAATGGATCCTAAGGTGGTAATTAATGTCATAACTATGAATACCTTCTAGGAACGCAATTTGAATAATATAATCTCTTTGATGTGGGATATCTCACAAAGAAGAATCCACACTTGTGTCATCGTCCTTTTTTTTTCATTATATATTTTTTCACCTTACTGTATGAACTTACCTTTATGTACTATGGATATGGATTTATGAATTTATTACCATCCTGGTCATCTTGGTCCCTTAAGATATCTCATCCTCAACTCAGAAGAGACAAATTCTATCTTTACCATTCAAAAAATTCCATACCACTAGTGATACACTCAACACAATATACCTCACCTAGATTTCATTATTATGGTTTCTTCCTTTTATCAAATTACGCAATCAAATATAACACATTGATAATGATCTCATGTTAGGATACTGATATACATTTTCATAGATATAAATATACAATGACACTCGAAACATGTGGTGTTCCAATTGAAAGGTATGTCCTCATGATATCAACTACTTGAGATCACCAAGAGATTACTACATGAGAAGTATTTTCAATGATTATAATCCCTCATCACATGATATACAGACATCATATGCATCCCGTCAGTATGGTGTACCTTGACAATAGGATATATATATTTAATATTACTATCCTTGTATCTTGAGGTTCTAATTATTGATGAGAACCGTTATAACCTTTTGATATAGAAAGTAATATAAGTAAATTAACATATAAATAGAGTATAGATAAATATCAACACTATTATGGTATGAATAATCACATGTATATAGAAAACCATATACATGTAATAGTAATCAAAAACACTATTCAAGTTGGGTCTTGGGTACCCACAATTACAATAGTTGACACTGATTATCATCATTAAACATAATATTAATGCAATTATTAATGTTATGTACATAATCCTTGAAATTATCATATTAGTGTGTTGATGGAAAATTTAGTGAGATTTCTCCCCGTTCCTTTCATTGACTAGCCTCTTCACATCACTTCAAAATTATTTTTCTGGATATAATTAATTCCCACACTTAAAATTTTTATTAAACACCATATGGAAACATTCATTATGCTTCCTTCCTTAATTATGAAATGAGGGAAGATTAGTTTTATCTCCTTAATTTTTTTTATTATTTTAATTTCCTAAAAATCCCATATTTCTATTTTTATTCCAAAAATCGTGAGAACACTGTGAGTCTCCAATTTCTCTCTCATATTTGAGAGATCATCGACCAATTTCGTCATAGCTATAAAAGATTCTTGTAGACAATGAATTTTGGAGACTTGGTCTCATGGCACTAAAGAATTGATCAATTTTTATTCAAGTGTATTTGATAAAACCTCAAGTGTACCTTTAAAGTTTATTTAGAATCTCTTCATAGGTACTGATAGATCCATAATAATTTTATTTTAGTTCCCAAAATTCCCATCCCATTTTCATGCAAAGAGTTTTGGAAAAATATTTATTGAAAAATACCTTCTTAAAATCATCCCATTTCATAGATTCAATTTAATCCTCTTGCCTAATATTCTTGATAAGAGTTCACAATTTATCTACTTAAAATTCAAAATGATATACTATTAAGAAAACCTTTTCATGTTCTGAACACAAAAGAACAAAAAATATTTTTTTCAGTGGTATTGATCCATTTTTAGTAATTAGTGCATCATATAAACCATTTAAAGAAGGTGGATGTTGTTCCATAAAATACTTAATTATCAGTTGTTCCATCCTATAGAATTTGGGAAAATAAACACAATTTATGTTTCCATTCATAGATTGAGAGAGTTGGGTGAGAATATTAGAAAGATTTTTCATCCCAAATCCCATTTCAATGGGTTATCATAAGGAAAATTGTTTAATTTTTTATCACATTCACCACTAACATGATTCCTCTTGGATATGTCTATTGAATATGACTAAAATGAACAGTTTTACCAATAATGATCATAATACATAGTCATGTAATCATAAAAAATATTTCCTAGTATGTCTAAATCATGACAACTTCTTTTTAATATTTGAAATAATAGGTTTAACCTAGTTCATTCATGGTAATAATATTTTAAAATTATTCATAATGGTTCATAATGTAATTAATTGGTCTTGAATCATGTCCGATCCAAAGTGACCTATGACCTTAAGAATGCCTCCTCAAACACCTGAGGCTGTCAACCAATGGTGACAGCCCAATCCATAAGTTGGGAGGTTATTCCCTCTAATTATAGTGTGTAAAATAGTAAAAAATAAACCAAGAATTATCTATATCAGGGTATGAAAAATAAACCATCCAATCACATTAAATAATAAATGATGACATCCTATAAAATATAAAATTTATCTCCCACCAGGATAATCCCAAATACAAAACAAAACAAAAATGAAACTGACACACCTTGTAACAATTACCAGCCCTGATCCTTGTCAAAATATCATCATACCCTCGAGCCACCTCATCCCAAACGACTGAACAACATATTATCTTACTCAAAATATAGACATAAGTCTTACACACACACACATTGAGATTCCAATGTAGGATGTGATCATAAAACATAGTAGGGTCTCAAAAAGAACCCCTAATATATTATGTCAATTGAATGCTCATTTACAGGGATGTGAAATATAATAAACATGGTCAATGAGTCATCAAGCACTATCTAGGATACCCGAACACCCAAAAAGGTACACACACCTTTAGGTCATCAGGTTCTAACTAGGTCAAAATGAACCAGACCAAAACTGCTACAACACCATGCTATAATTAACCCATTGACTAATGTAATCATAATAATTCCTAAACTATACTCAAAGACTTCAGGTATAGAATCATCAAAAACCTCAACTAGATACCCACTATCATTGGGCATGGTCATATGTGAAAAAGACTTAGACCATCCCTAATCACTCTAGGGAGGGTAATCTGTTATCTGTGAGGCCATAAACTAGAAACCATGGTGGTCCTCAACCCAAGATACCCATATTAGGGCCTAACACATGAACACTAAACTAACCATCCCTATAAATTTCTTCAACCTAACACTTGGGAATCAAGACATGGCCATCAGCTGACTAATCCATGTAGAAAAAATGGAGGTCCATCAGCCTATCCCACCCCCATAGGCTCTAATGCGGCTATCCCAAAAACCCAATATTTGTACATCAAGGTCCTCATCTTGGTAATTGATAGAGCATGGAACAAATATACACTGACCAAAGCCTCTAATCCAATGTCACCTAGAACACTAACCCATCCCCACTAAAATTAGGGAGGTCCATCAACACCCTTAACCATTGTTGTAGACACTAGGGATGCCACCTCAATCGTCCCAACCCAAGCCTCCTCAAGGAAAGGTCTATCGAGCATAGGCACACAATGTTGCAGACCATCACTTAGGTCACCAGTTGATCCAATGGTGCTAGTCACTCGAGACCAAGACCCTCATTTCAACACATATCAACTCATCTATAAGGGCATCCACTAAGTCCTTAACACCTTCCATGGTCTCTTCTCGTCAATACCACCTCAATACAATCACCCATTAATGATGTCATTACCTAAAGGCTCACCACAAACTAGACCTTGAGGTCTATTCTAACACCACCGAAGTCCTTATGTGAACCAGGTCCAAATTAGGGATTGAACCAAGACATAGAATCCTAAAAAACATAGAGTCCCTATTTCAAGACCTAAACAAATTCAATGACCCACATCTAGGTCCCATCTCACAAACTTTTTGAGAGAACCATCATCTTTTCACCTAGAGGTAATTGCTCCAACATCCTTCGACAAGTCTTATAAAAATTATTTCACTCACATCATATGATAGGACTCGCCTTCACCCTCATAAGTGAGTTATCATCATACACATTACATACAATAGTCTCTACCATCATCATCCAGTCCCAAGCCACCCATACCTTCCCACAAGCTCTAGGTAACTCATTATAAACTATCAGTATCTCAATATACACCTCGATACCTTCCCAAGGTCTTTTGTTAGCTCAAAAACACCATATACTCTTGGTGGACAATTTTTTTGAGTGAGCCCAAATCAAAAAAGTGATCATGAGCACTTATTCCCATCCTAGGAGGCCCAGCCCACCCCCATTAGTTTACCAAAGGGCCAAACCATCCCTAACACTATTCCCAAACCCTTTCATTTATGCAAGCATGAACTCTCAAGGATATTCAAATATTTGGTTTTGTATTATAGGGTCCACCTACCTTGATACTAATGTTATCCATTTTCTAAGCTCCACTAAGCTATATCAAATCACTCATTAAGAACATGCGGGCCTCTACCAAGCTCTTCCAAGCCAACTGAGCACCCCCCAAGCTCGTGGGAAAATATCTCATGTGAAACATAAAAAATAATTAAATATAGTCAATTATAATTAATTATTTAGTTTTATTCAATGTAGAATAATTGCTGAAAAGATTTATTAACACCACCATCGCACCAAAATTGTGACCAACCATCCATGGATGGTCTGCATGACACCCCCTAACACCATCTTTGGTGAACAAAATATCACCCAAACCTGATTCCGCCATTAATTGAATTCCATTAATGTATTGCCCTGACCCCTGTTACCCAGATTTAGTGCATTATTTTAATACATTGGCATGATTTCAAGGAATTGTGTCTCGATGTACAGATCAGTTTAGAAGCCTTGGAAAATATATTACATACATGAATGTTACATTACACTTCATGACATACAAATCAACATAAATAATCCTTTATTAACACCATTATTACCTTGGATTAACCCTCTATATCAATCACACTACACTTCTTGGAATACTGGGAAAAATAAAACATTGAAAGGAGTGATCTCAGACGTTCAGTAAGGATAAAAATACAACATAAACCTTCATAAATAAGCATAAATGTTTAAGGCATTGTATAACTAAAACAAAAGCCATTTAAACATGAACATCAGCATAATATGGAAAAAATAAAATGATGTAATTCCATTTATAGATTCATATGGATATTCTACTAGTCGAATAATCACATGCAATATCACTAACCACTTTCATAATGATGGAATACATAATGCCATACTATCATAACCACATAGTCAAGGCCTTGTGCAAAGACTAAAAATACAATTTTTTCAAGGCCTTATGCCAAGACACTAGTTTGTCTAATGAGACCTACCAATGCATCGAGGATCTATAGCGGGCTCCACTCGTCACTTTCTAAGTCCAATTCACTCCTCATATGAAAAGGTTTAAACATAACATAAACATTTGTTTTAAAACTGGCATACGAAATGACAATACTATACCCAATAACCATGGATGCTATAAAAATAACACATCCACAGTCAAACATATCCCAAAACCTTCAATACAATATGAAAGACTTGTATCATAATAAATCAACTTCAAACAAGTTTAAAATCCATTAATGGATTTTGACATAGATGAACATGATTTTTAAAACTCTTTGAATGAAATATCCCTTTTTCATGAAAACATTTAAAAGTCACAAAATTTTGAAAGGAAGACATTTAAATACATTTTGGAATCAAAATGTCCCATACCACTTTGAATCTTTTAAAAGTAATTAACATTTTAAAATATTCATGTCCATTTAAATAAATCTTTAAAACCATTTTGAAAACATGGACATTAATGAGAATGGTTTAGAAGAATAAATCGTAAAAACATTTAAAATGATATTTTAGTAAAAGGTCACTTAATATAATCCTATTGAAAACTATTTTATGAATCATGGACATGGATAACAAATATTTCCTAGTATATACTTATGTAAAAACAACCTCGGATAATAAAGAGATTGTGAAATTAACCCGTACCAATTTGGTATCTTACGAAACATACACCCCATGAAAGAGGTATCATAAAATGAATATGTAAATACACATAAATTAAATTGTATTACACAATGAATACAATTATGGGTAGTACATACACCACACAAAAGGTAATAGTGGCAATATGGTACGAATATCACGGGAATACGTAGTGAGATGAAAACCCCTTACCTTGCACTTTCCTTTAGTCGAGGGTACGTTTAATCTCATGTATGAAGACCATAGTATGATATTAAATTATACCAGAACAACATTAATATTTATGATACCATAAATTATTTAATTATGACTTTATACTCTCCAATTAATAATAATTTCCATGTTAAATTAACATTTCGGGTAATAATCGCTTTCTTTATCGTACGTGTTTTAACTTGTTACTCTTGATTGTATCACTTAGATCATGATTTAAAAACTTACAGAATATAAAACATGATTTATATATCATATATATTTAGAATATAATTATATATAATAGATATATATATATATATGAAATGGAAAACACCGTTTATGGAGACGATAGTCTGTACGTACGCATAAACAATGTTTCCATTTTCATAACGTATTGAACGGAACTAAGTGAATAAAATATATGTAAGTACATATATATATATGTCCATTAGAATTATTATTTCATATATTTCAAAAAAATTATTAATATATATTTTTATAACCGTCGATGAATGGTGAATGTGTAAATGAATCACATCGCATCGTGGAGACGGTAATCTGTACGTACAGACGACCGACAATATCATTTCCTTAAAAGTGTGGGATTGGATGGTATATTAACATTACAGAAACATTATCATGTTATTTTCATTATTTATATACATATTACTCATCATTATATCCATCCAAATTACATTTTGTTGAATAAAAAATTATACCACGGCGTGGAGACAGTAAGTCGTACGTACGCACACATGGTGACATTATAATTCATAAGATGGATAGAATAATGAATATAGTTGTGAAATGTTAATAATAACATAAAAGTATATAGGAGATACCATAGTTATTATTTTATAATGGAAATAACAAATAAAGAAGAAGTGGAAGAAGAAGAGAACTTGAAAGAGGGTGGTGAAATCATTACCTCTTCTTCAGGTTCTTCTTTTTGATTCGATAAAAAGAGCTCCATAGGACAGATTTATGATCAAAATAATTCCTCTAGGTTGATGTGAGAGAAGTTGGAAGGATATTTTTGTAGGGTTTTGACAAGAAAAATGGCTTTGGAGGTGTGATTTTGAGAGAAGGGGAAGTGCCCTTTTATAAGAGGGGTTGGCGTCACTTTAGGAAAAGATTAAAGTATTAATTTATTATACAATAATATTAGGTAGATAATGGTTCCAAATGAATTTATTTTGATATGTAGGAGGTAATGGGTCGAAATAATATCAAATAATTGGTTTTAGACAAGTTTATATTTCCATGTTAACCTTATGATTTAGATTTAACTCTTAGATAAATAGTTTAACTTTTACCATATCTTCTTGTATTCTTACTATATATGGTCAATAAACATACTCTAAACTTCCATGAGAATATCAAGTAGATAATTAATGAAATATATAATATTTTTTAAGCCCTTTTACATAACCTTAAATTTTTAGAAATATTATATCAACCAATAATATTGTATTTGTATAAAATTTTAATTTATGTCAATTTTGACACTATTTGGTATTTTGTTTTTGTGAAAGTCATAAAAACATTATTACTTCAAAAAAGATACATTGAATCATACCTAACAGATCATAGTGACATATAAAATTCTACAATGTCATAAAAACTTTTAAATTATATTTATTTTAATATTTATAATACTATTTATTTGATTATTTCATTAATAATGTAATTACAACATCATCATTGTGTCATAAAAAAATTATTTATCTAATGACTAAATATTATAAATAAAATACCATGATGTAGGAAATATTTTCCTATTTCTAATTAATATTTATAGTTGAATTTATCTTATGTATAGCCCTAAATTAAAAATGGTTTAGGTAATAAACATTGAATTCAACACTTTTAGCTCTACTTTAAATTAAATAACAATAAATGTCCTAATCTAATCCAAGTGGATCTAAAGGGTCATATTTTATTCATAAGGTTGTTTTTGGTCAAATTACACTAATCCAATATAATTAGGAAATCTTTTAGGGTAATAATAATTTTACATTTACCCTCAATTACCCTATTTACTTTTAACCGTGGAAAATAAAAGTAAAAAGTTACTATCGACCAAAAATTATTTTTATCTTATTGAACCACGTTTTACTCCTTTATATTAACCATGTCTCTCAGATTTTCGAAATTCAACTCACATAAGCAGTAATATTAAGTCTTATGTGAATTTACAAATTCTCCTAGGACGTGGGTAAAAGACGGTGAAAAGTTCAATAACCTTTTTCTATATATAAATTATTTTAAACTGACTCCAATGAGTTAAATTGAACTTATATAGGTATTATGTATCTATTTTGACCTAAAATAAAATAAAAAATAGATAAATATTTAAATAAAAAATCCGTTTTAAACTATAACTCAGTGTTTTTCCCTATTCATCAAAAATTAAATGTTATAAAAAAGATACCAAAAATTTACCCTAAGCTAATTTGGATATTCCAGATTCAATAATGATGTCTATTTTACGAAATTAAAAACATAGATGTTTCATTTATTAATTTAATATTAATTCTTGCTATCAAAACCAAAAGGCATATTTTTTAAAAAGTAATAACTATCAAAAGTTTGACACTTGTTTAAGTCCAATTTCAATGTGAAATTACTTAAAATGACCATAATTGGATTAAATGGTACAAATATAATCTATTATACTTTATAAACAATAAAATTTATATTTTATCCCTAAAAATTATTTTTATTAAAAAAAGTAGTTTTCAGTTAAAATGTAGTATTTTTCACTATTCACCCAAATATGAAAGTTATTAGAAAAACACCAAAACATTATTGAAACTCAATTATTATGTATCTATTCTAATGAAGAAGATTATTTTGTCAAATTTAATATATAAAATATTCAATTATTCGATTTAATAAGGCTTCACCATTAAATTGCGGTAAAATTGCATTTTTCGAAAAATATTTCTTTTATGTGAAAAAATGTAGGTGTTTTTACATTATGTCTAAGAAACTCGTAATATTGATACAAAAATTATAAGGATTATATAAAAGTCAAGATTAAGTTAATACTGCTCATAACAGCTTTTGAACAGCTAGTTTGGTAAGTCATGTTGTGCTAGAACTTGGTGTTGCGTGTAGTGCAAGTTATTGAATTACTTTGAAGAAATAATGTAATATAAAATATTGGGGTGTTACAGTCTTCCCTCCATCAATAAATTGTGTCCTTGAAATTTGAAATTATATTTCAAAAATTAATGGTTGAAAATAGCAAATAACATTGGGAAAACCCACATCGGAAATTAGGTTAATAAAATTTAGTCTTAATAAGAGGAAAATGGAAATGAAAGGGTCACCACCAAATTATGATCTAGATTAGGAGAAAATTGGTGGAAATTAGAGACATATAATTGGAGGGAAATGTAAATATTTATAGGTAGTTATTGAGGTCATAAATCACAAACAAGTGTAAAATTGAGGCCCTTAAATCCATCAATCTATAAGGATTTAAAATATCTTCCGTTCAACAAAACATATGGTATTAGGATAACACATTTTTGTTTTTACGATACCTTTACTAATGTATAAGAATAAATTTCTTCATAGAATAAGAGAAGAATAAAAATATATACTTGACAAGTAGAGTCCCATCCTTTAACTAATTTCTACCACAGACTCATCTTTCGCTCTAAAAGATAATAGAAATTCAAAATAATATTATATTTATCATATTCTTATAGGGTTTAAAAAAATGAATCTATAATTCATCTACAATATTTTTTAAATGACTACATTATTCAATCCAATACATCACGTGGTCCAGTGGTAGGTGATACACCTTTTTCACCCTTCGGTTGCGGGTTCAAGTCTTGCCGCCTTGCTGGATGCGACGGGTTGTGGTCCAACCTCCGGGTTGTACTTTTATGGAAATCCAAAAATAATCTCAAACTAGAATTATCCAAAATAATTCTGTCCAAACTCATAGTCCAAAATTTATAAGGATGGTAAACACAATGAAGATCCTTTTTTCCGCGTAATGACATGTGAAAACCTTCATCATGTATTCTTTTAAAACACTACAACATCCCGAATTACCATAAAACCTTATTGATTACATTCATGATCCCTTATTTCTTATAGAATATTGTATATACTCTTTCAATACAAAAATGTTGTAAACTCCAATAATGATGGAATATACAAATCATTAATCACTTTCAACATAGTCAAGAATATCCAATATAATTTATCCAAATCAAACATGTATGATTCCAAAATCACTACCTCGGTATCAGAACCATATTATTTTTTATCTTTCTCTCAACCATATATTTTCCAAAAAATTAACCTACTATTGAGTAACTTTTCTTGGTTCCATACAATCTAAAGTCCTTAATGAAATAGTACTACAGTAAAATCCTTATATAGTCCATAATTATTATAACCAATCCATTGTAGATACAACAAACAAATGACATAATTCTATAATAACAACATAAGAACTCTAATAACTAATCCTCATCTATGGTAGTATCATAACATGATTATTATCCAATAGCATCATTTAGGGAATTTTCTGATGACTTGGACATTGGTTTGTGTAGTTTCCCAACTCCTTACAAATGAAGTATTGTACATTTGAAACCTTTTTCTTACCCTTGCAGTCACATACATGGTGTCCTTTTTTCTCCACACGTATAACAAACTCCCATTCCCTTCAAGAATGTTCCAGGGTGTTTCTTCCCATAGTTATCACATATGGGAAAATTATTCTTTTCCCTCTTCCCTTTATCCCTCTTTCTCTCTTACATCCTTTTCTTCTCTTGCTTCCCTTTAATGCCATAGGACTCAAGGAATTATTTAATTAACATATTAACACATGATATTATTTCATCATTTGAAGAGAATACATGGGTGACTATTTCAATTCTAAATGTTGGCTTAATACCGCGAAAGATATGATCCTTATTACTCTTTGGATCAAACCTATTGTTGGAGTTCACATTCTTTCTACTGGGTGCCATTTCTATAAAATAGCATAAACTGGGTCAGTTTATGAATTGCAATGAATAATTCCAAACTTGTAAAATACATAACATAAATTAAATAGTTTATAGATATAATCCATAATCATAAACATGTTTTCATTGAGGAAGTATATACTCATAAACCCTTCATTATTATTTGTAAAGAAAATGAGAATTATCCTAAACATATCCCCAGGGAGTATCGTAACCAAGAGTGCAGCAACGCCCGTTGTCGTGCACCAGTTCCCATTCGAGCCTATATCAAAGTGGTGTTTTTTAGGTTTTACCCCTAGGTACATCTGTTCTAGAGCAGCCTCTACCTGCTCGTATCCAAACAGGGATGTATTTTCTTGAAAAACTAACAAAATCTCTACATGACCAAAATAATTGGGATTTCTTCTATACTAATCCTAAAAGTCTATCTTTGGTATATGTGCTCAAATAAAAGTTTATCTAAATCTATATTCCAATGTTATTGATAAATTTATTCGTATACCAACTGTAACTCCCTGACCCCAATTACCCAAATTCGGTGCATTATTTTAATACATTGTCATGATTACAAGGAATCATGTCCCGAAGGACTGATCATTTTAGCAGTCTTGGAAAATATATTACATACATGAATGTTACATTACACTTCATAACATAAAAAACAACATAAATAATCCTTTATGAATGCCATTATTCTTTTGGCATAACCCTGCATATCAATCACAATACAATTCTTTGAATCCTGGGAAAAATAAATCATAGAAAGGGGTGAGCTCAGATGCTCAAAAAGGATAACAATACAGAGGAAACTTTCATAAATAAGCTTAAACATTTAAGACAATGTATAAATAAAAAATGTCTTTTAAACTTGAATTTTAGCATAAATGTCCAAAAATAAAATGAATTAATTCCATTTACTTATTAACATAGATATTCTACTAGTCGAATAATAATATGCATTATCACTAACCACTTTCATAATGATGGAATACATAATGCCAGACTATCACAACCACATAGACAAGGCCTTGTGCCAAGACTACAAATAATATTTTTTTTCAAGGCCTTGTTAGAAGACTCTAGTTTGTCTCATGATACCTACTGATGCATCGAGGAGCTATAGCCGGCTCCAAACGTCACTTACTAGGTCCAATGCATTCCTCATATGAAAAGGTTTAGACATAACATAAACATTCGTATTAAAACTGGCATAAGAAATGTCAAAACTATACCCATAAACCACAAATGGTATAAAAATAACACATCCACAGTCAAACATATCCCAAAATATTCAATACTCTATGGAAGACTTGTATCATAATAAATCAACTTCAAACAAGTTTAAAATCCATTAATGGATTTTCACATAGATGAAAATGATTTGTAAAACTCTTTTAATGAAATATCCCTTTTTTATGAAATAATTTAAATGTCACACAATGTAGAAAGGAATACATTTAAATAAATTGTTGAATCAATGTGTCCCATACAACTTTGAAACATTTTAAAGTAATTAACATTTTAAAACCTTCATATCCATTTCAATAAATCCTTAAAACCATTTTAAAAACAAGGACATTAATGAGAATCATTTCGAAGAATAAATCTTAAAACATTTAAAATGATGTTTTAGTAAAAATTCCCCTAATATAATCCCTTTGAAAAATATTTTATGAAACATGGACATGGATAATAAATATGTCCCAGTAGATACTTACGTAAAAACAACCTCGGATAATAAAGAGATTGTGAAATTAACTCTTACCAATTTAATAACTTACAAAACATAAACCCCATGAAAGAGGAATCATAGAATGAATATGTAAATACACATAAATTAAAGTTTATTACAAAAATAATACAATTATGGTCAGTACATACACCACACAAAAGATAATATTGGCAATATGGTATGAATCTCACGGGAATAAAGAGTGAGATGAAAACCCCTTACCTTGCACTTTCCTTTAGACGAGGGTACATTTAACCTCTTGTATGAATACCGTAGTATGTTATTAAATTATACCATAACTATATTAATATTTATGATGACATACATTATTCATTTATGACTTTATACTACCCATTTAATAATAATTTCCATGTTAAATTAACATTTCAGGTAATAATTGTTTTCTTTATTGTACGGGTTTTAACTTGTTACTCTTGATTGTATCACATAGATCATGATATAAATACATCCAGAATATAAAACATGATTTATATATCATATATATTTAGAATATAATTTTGTATAATAGATATATAAATGAAATGGAAAACACCGTTTATGGATACGGTAGTTCGTACCTACGCATAAACGTTTTTTCCGTTTTCATAACATATAGAACAGAACTATTTGAATAAAATATATGTAAGTACATATATATATATATATCTCCAGTAGAATTATAATTTTATATATTACAAACATATTACTAATATATATTTTTATAATCGTCTATGAATGGTTAATGTGGAAATTAATCTCATCGCGTCGTGGAGACGGTAATCCGTATGTACGCATGAGTGACAATATCATTTCCATAAAGGTGTGGAATTGGATGGTATATTGATTTTACAGAGACATTATCATGTTATTTTCATTATTTATATACATATTACTCATCATTATATCCATCCAAATAACATAGTGTTGTATAACAAATTACACCACGGTGTGGAGATAGTAAGCCGTACGTATGCACGCATTGTGAAATTATCATTAATAATATGGATATAATAATGAATATAGTTGTGAAATATTTATAATAACATCATAGTATATAGAAGATACTACATTTATTAACTTATAATGTAAATAACAATTAAATAAAAAGTGGAAGAATAAAGGAACTTGAAAGAGGGTGGTGAAATCATTACCTCTTCATCGGGTTCTTCCTTTTGATTTGATCTAAAGGGCTAATTAGTATGGATTTATGATCAAAGTAAGGCCTCTAGGTTAAATTAAGGGAAGTTGGGAGAATATTTGTGCAGTTTTTGGTCGATCCAAATGTCTTTGGTGGTGTGATATTGAGAGAAGGGTAAGTGCCCTTTTATAAGAGGGGTGAGGGTCACTTTAGGAAATGATTAATGTTTTCATTTATTATACAATCATATTCGGTTTATAATGGTCAAAAATGAATTTATTTCAATAAATAAGTGGTTCTGGGTCGAAATAATCTCAACCAATAGGTTTTAGACAAGTTTAGGTTACCATTTTAACCTTATGATTTAGATTTAACTCTTAGTTAAATAGTTTAACTTTTACCTTGTCTTCTTGTATTCTTACTATATATGGTTAATGAATATACTCTACACATCCAAGAAAATCTCAAGTGGCTCATGAATGAACTATATAATATTATTTATGCCCTTTGGAAGAACCTTACATTTTTAGGAATATTATATCAACCAATAATATTGTACTTGTATTAAATATTAATTTATGTCAATTTTGACACTATTTGGTATTTTGTTTTTCTGAAAGTCATAAAAACCTGATTACATCAAAACCTATACTTTGATTCATCCCTAACATGTCATAGTCACCTTTAAAATTCGTGTATGTAAAAAAAACTTTGAAATTATATTTATTTTAATAATTATAATACCATTTATTTGATTCTTTCATTAATAAGGTAATTACTGCATCATCATTGTTTCATAAATAATTTTAATTATTTAATGTCTAAAAATTATAAAAAAATACCATGATGTATGAAATAATTTTATCTTTATATTGAATATTTATATGTGAATTTATATTATGTATAATCCTATATTAAAAAAAAATTAGATAATAAACAATGAATTTAACACTTTTCACTCTTCTTTAAATTAAATAATAATAAATGTCCTATTCGAATCCATTTAGAACTAAAGGGTCATATTTTATTTCTACGGTTGTTTTTGGTCGAATTAAACTTATCCAATAGAATTAATAAATGTTTTATGGTAATATTATTATTATTTTTACCCTTAATTACCTTATTTACTTTTAACCATGGTAAATAAAAGTGAAAAGTTACTATTCACCAAAAAAATTATCTTATTGAACCAAATTTTACTCCTTGATATTAACAATGTCTCTGGGATTTACAAAATGCAACTCACAGAAGTAGAAAAATTATGTTTTATGTGAATTTACAAATTCTCTAGGGAGGTGGGTAAAAGACGGTGAAAAGTTCAATAAAATTTTTATATATCTAAAATTATTATAAACTGACTCCAATGAATTACATTGAACATATATAGTTATTAAATATCTATTTTTACCTAAAATAAATTTAAATAAAATAAATAATTATTTAAATTAAAATTCGGTTTTAAACTATAACTGAGTGTTTTTCACTATTCATCAAAAATTAAAAGTTTTCAGAAAACTACCAAAAATTTATCCTAAGATAATTTTGATATTCCGAATTCAAAAATGAATTCTATTTTACCAAATTCAAAACATAGATGTTGCATTTACTAATTTAAAATTAATTCCCGCCGTCAAAACCAAAAGGCATATATTTGAGAAATAATAACTATCAAAAGTTTGACACTTGTTTAAGTCCATTTTCAATGTGAAATTACATAAAATGACCATCATTGTATTAAATGGTAAAAGTATAATCTATTTATACTTCCAAACCATTAAAATGTATAATTTAACACTATAAATTATTTTTATTAAAAAAGTTGTTTTCAATTAAAATATACTATTTTGCACTATTCACCCAAATATGAAAGTCATCAGAAAAACACAAAAATTTTATTGAAACTAAAATTCATATTTCATGATTCTAAAGAAGAATTTTATTTTGTAAAATTGAATATATAAAAGTTTAAATATGGTATTTTTAAAGGCTTCACCATTAAAAGGCGGTAAAATTGCATTTTTTGGAAAATACTTCTTTTATCTGAAAAAAATGTATTTGTTCTTACATTATATCTAAGAAACTCATAATATGGATTCTAAAATTATAAGGATTATATAATGTTAAAAAATAAGTTAATACTATTCATAACCATTTTTGAACGACTAGTTTAGTAAGTCATGGTGTGCTAGAACTCGGTGTTGCGTGTAGTGCAAGTCGTTGAATTACTTTGAAAAATTAACGTACTATGAAATCTTTGGGTATTGCAATTAAAATTAAATCCTTAATTAAATATTTCAAGAAATATAACTTCACTAAAACTAATTATAACAACAGGTAGACAATATCGTTGGACTCCCATTCACAAGAAAAGTGAAATTCCCATCAAACATGGATAATTTCACCATGATCTGATGAAATCATCATTGAAAACCTACCCTAACCCGAAAGAAATCAGACTGTAGTGAAGGGGATGGCATGAATGGAATAAAAAAATAAAATCTTACCTCAGTTGATTATCAGAAACATCCTAGATTCATCTCCCCTCAGTGGTGGATCAAATGAGAGAAAAGAGAGGGAAATTTATACAAGAATTGCCTCTCATAATCTCCCTTTTCCATTAACAACAATCATCACTAACCCCAAAATTATAGGACTACCCCTGATTAAAAAAACTAACCCAGGTATCCAAGGGCTAGCTTGAACTGGGCCACAGGCAAGCTAGTGTGCCCATTAACTTCCCCCTAGCTCTATCCAATCCATTGGTAAGCATGTGGGTGATGTATAATTCTAGAAATCCAGAAACCACCTCCCTACCTACTTCACTGATCTAACAAGAATCTAGATTGCACCCACACTTCAAACATGATCCAAAATATTTAATTTAAGATGATCAAAATTCTATATTTCTATTATGAACACCAGTTCTCAAAATAAACAATCTACCGACTAAGAAAATTCAAAATTCCCTAAGAATTTACAACCTGTAATGATGAGGGTCATCACAGACTACCCACTATAAGGATTATTATCCTCAATAAGTAACGAAAACATATGGACCACATCTATTGACCCACCAAAGTCATAAAAAAATGTGCACTATTCACATTATGTCCCCCAAATTGTCAATATATATAACTTCCTATCCCATGTGCCACACACCGGTGCCATGATCCAATTGGTTACATGACCTTAAGCATGCCTCTTCATATGCCAGAGGCTACCAAATAGCAGTGATGGTTTAATATAGATTCCATGGGGAGACCTACCATATTTATCAAAGAAGAACTACTACAAAAAATAAATTAGAATAACAAAAGTATATAACCAATAACTAGATAAAAATAGTATCACATGATGATTAAAATAGGAATACAATATCCAACCCAAAACATTATATATTTCATGCCAAGTACATTTCATGTTTCAAATAAAAAAACCAAAAATAAAGATACCATATCACTCCTAAGTGGGTCCCAACACCGTGTTCCGTTCCATCATCCATTATCCATCCTAACTCAACCATCTAATATAGGGATCTTTCCCTTAATCTTCCCTACAAACATGATGTATATTCAGGTATTGATAAATAATCTCAAGTAGGGTTTGAGTAAAATGTAGTAGGCCACCACCAATGATGTCTAAAACAATATAAAATCACTAAATTAGTGTGCAATTATATAATGAATAATGTACAATGCATAAAGTAAATAGTTATCACATTTCATTATTCTTTAATTAGCCACATATTTTCTCGGGTTGACAAAGACACACAACCCATCAACACCTACTTCAGCCGGATATTAATTTTAAAGTACCCCCAAGTGATATCACATATCATATAGAAAATAACAATTCATTATCATAGGGTCTTTCATTATCAATTTAATTTAAATTCATGTTATGGCCATTTTGAAATATAGTCAAAATCCAATCTCATGGGCATAAAAAGTCATGTATAGCACCATATGGGTCTATGGAGAATTAGTACCTATACACACCTGATGGATATTTGAATCATCAGTACTTGTCCCATATAATAATATTCACATGCATGCATTTAGGTATATAATGTCATGGATAGCATCCCATGGGTATTTGGAGCATCAGTTCATGTCCCACACCCCATTTCACAATCAATCACATATATCAAATATATAAAATTCAACAAGTTCAATCAATATTAACCCTCATATCAAAATTTCTCATCATGGTGTTCCATTTCAATTACCAAAACAAATATCGTTCAACACTTTAAATATCAAGGAACAATATGAAAATTTCACCATTAAAACCTATTGTACATTTATTGAAAACCCATTAACTCTTTAAGGTTATGACAATTCTCCCATTAGTTCCCATTAATCAATCATTTAAACATTCAATTAGTCAATCAATTCCATAATCCCATCAGTTGAAAAATTCCATAACCCCATCATCACCTCATTTTCATTATCACAAATCAACATATTTCAATTCCCCAAATACAATAAAATTGATTAACACATGGTAATTTAATATAATCAATTCAATTTTGGATTCAATTTTCCAATAATAGAAATTTATATTGAGCAATTACATACATTTAATTAAGTAAATATTATGGGAATGGATTTTTAGACCACCAACCTCAAGATCATTGATGGATGCCTACCAATTGAAATCCTTAAATTGAAGCGGAATGTTCAATTTCACAATGAAGAACGAAATCTATACCCCTTTTAAAATAGATTATATTTATCAAAACATATATATATATATATATATATCCATTACCAATATAATAATTCGTCTCTTCAAAATATGAGAGAAATATGAGAGAGAGGGAGAAAACCAATTGGCATGAGATCTCTTATTGGGAGAGGTGCTAATCTGTCAAATGGATATTCGATTTCCAAAGATCAGAGTTAAAAATCCATCCGAATACATTAAATATACTTAAAAATCATATAAAATCTTTAGATCTTATTTGGGGTGAAATGGGGTGAAGAATGTGGGTTCAGAAATTTTAAAAATAATTTCCCGAGGATTAAATCATGTGTGCACAATATCATGGATAGGGGTGCATGATTTTCCAAACTATGCACCCCAGCGATGATTCTATCCTATGGGTGTGCATGGTTACTCCTAAGAGTATTAAAGGTTGGAAAGACCTTGTTCAAAATGGGAAATTCCTCTCTGTCTCGGGTAAAATGGTTTTCAAGAGGAGGACACATGGTTTGGGAAAATAGTGCGCCAATCGCGCACTACCTAAAATGCCTAAAAAACATCCAAATATCACCTGAACTCACCCAAGACATTCTTCAACTAATGTATAACCAAAATAAGAAAAAAATAATACCTATAAAAAACATGGATAAATCAATTGAAAAGGTTAGGATCTTACAATCTCCCCACATTATTACAACATATCCTCGAGTTGTACTCCCAAGTATCTAAAAGATTATAAGGTGAAAAGATTTGGATGTTGTGCCTACATATCCAATTATCTATCCCAGGTTTCCTCCTAAACACATCTTTTTAGACATAATACACTAATTATCAGCATGGAATTTCCCAAAAACAGTTTCTCACTATGATCCAACACACATATTAGATTCTCCTCAAAGGATACATCTATCTCTAGCTCAACATCATCCATATCGATCACATAAGAAGGGTTGAGGTGATACCATTGAAGTTATGACACATGAAAAAATTCATGCATAACAATGTACCTCTATAGATGATCCAATTGGTATGCCACCATCCTGATTTTCTCTATAACCTCAAAATGTCCAAAAAACAGGGGCACCAACTTGCCATGCCTCAGAATCCTATATTAACCCAATCAGTATGACCCAATATAAGAACCTCATATAATGTCATCTGAATAGTTTCCTAATATCTATTATTATAGGAAAATTCCACAAGTGTTACATGATTCTACCAAAACCAACCAAATCCTACAGAACACGCTCGTAACATATCATCAAGAACAAGAATTTTACACTTTGACTAACCATCTATATTTGGATGGAATGATATACTCAGGAGAACATGTCTACTAGGAACCTTCTACAATCCCTACCATAATTGAAAAGAAAAATGTTATTCATGGTCTATGTAATGTCCCGAAAATTCCCTGTAATTTTTAAAATATATATATATGGGATTATTTCGAGACCAACTTCTTAGACATCACTTGATTTCGAGTCCCGGTGATCCCAGAATAAGTGTTTTATTTTTTATGTTTATTTAAAATATTGCACGTACATGGTTTTGGAAACTCGTAAACGAGTGCTCATATTAAGAAAATTAGGGTACCATTTCATTTGGAAAGAAAACTTTACCTATGGAAAGGCATAACCTCAACCGGTGTTGGTCAAGGGAGAAAGTTATTTTTTGTAATTTTTAAGAAAAATATTTTAAAATTTTATTAAGGTAAAAAATAATAAAATCAACTTTTAGTTTATTTTATTAGAATTTCAAATTCCATTGCAATGTAACAATGTTTCAATCAAACTGTAAAAGAAACATTGTTTTATAAATGAAACAGTGTAACGATGCTGTGACTTAGTATAACAGAAACACTGAAACATGTTTTCTCCATTTAATGTGTTAACCGATGATGATGCAGAAAAAAGTCCGTAACTCCCGGAGGAAGTTTCAAAATGACGAAGCGAAGTCATATTCGGAATCCGAGGCCCGATCCGGAGGCCCGGGATGTGGTGCGCGAAATAAAGGAGAACCCACACGAAAAATTGTTCTGAGCGCGTAGAATCAACAGGTTTTGTGGAATTGAGTCATTGAGGCGCGCAATATTTGCGCGCCCCAGTTCCGCACGGTGAGTTTTTGCACACCGGCTACGCTCGGCGCGAATAATTTCGCGCGCCGCCGGGATTCCGCACCGTAGGTCGCCTATAAATAGAAGGTGACCCCGAACGGTGTGGGGGTTGAGGAATCTGATGTGACTCTCATGCACGCAATTCGGCTCCCCCCGCACGCAAGATGACTTCCAGGTAAAACCCTCATTTCGCGCAACCTTGCCCCGGAGTTCACCTTTGCGCGCAACTCCACCGGCTTCAGTGGATTTTCCCCCATCCCCAGTTTCCAGCCTTGCGCGCAATGCGTGTCTTGTGCGCGCAATAGGCTACCGTGCACACAAAACCCTATGCGTAGTTCCCTCTCCGCGCGCAATTTCGTTGCTCCAATTGCACATCATCCCGGAGTTTTGCGTGCAAACCTTCCCTTTTGCGCGCAAAGCCCAGGACTCCTCACCTTGGCGCCCCTTGGCTGCCCCTGCATCGGCACCTGATGTCTCCCCTGTCGGGCATGCGCGCCATGCGTTGTTTTCCCGTACGGCCTCCCAGGCTTGTGCGAAGTAACCTCAAGGTCCCTTGGGACGTGTTTCCCGTTGCGTTGCTTTGCCTTATGCTTCTCCGCATAGGCACGCTAACGGCTATTGCTTCTTCTCATAACCAGGCTAACGTGGACCTCCCAGTGGTTTGCCCTGCGGCCCCCTTCACTATGGCCTTGCCAATGCCTTCCCTTCCACAAGGGGTAGTGGGAGTTGGGCATGTAAGCCCTAGGGGTGTGGAGAAAACCCACCTCGTCCAAGCTTCCGGACGTTAAACTGCTAAGAACCTCATCCTTAACACAAGACGTTAAACTATGGTCTGACCCCGTGCTTCGCACGCAGGGTCCCCCCAGCTCGGACATTCATTACGCCTCTCGTCTCCACAGGAATGGACTCTTCCTCACATGGAATGAGATCCTCCTTTTCAGAGTGGAATTTTTCCGTGGGGGAAGGGCTGCCTCAGAGCGTAAGCCCCTAGCCTTTCTTGCGGATGATTGCATCCGTGAATCTCCGAACTTGCCCCCTGCCAAGGCTAGTGGAGTCCTTTTCCCACTGCGCTTTGTCGCACCCCGGGCCTCCACCCTAGAGTAAGCCCCGGCACCAAGGGTTGTTAACCACTCGTAAGCCCCTGTTTCCTCTTTGGGCCGCTCAACGTGTAAGCCCCATTCCGCTTCTCACGGACACACCCTTTGCGACATGATCGTCTGGTCCCTGCTGCCTATTGTTTCCCACACCGAGTATGACTCACATGGGCTTAGAGTGCGCATCGACCATGACATCCTCTTATGGGCCGCCCCAGAGCATAAGCCTCATCCCAGCAAACTACGTGGACATCGATCTGTGCTAACGAACGGTACGTAGGAAGCCTCCACGAGGTTCAAACCCACCACCCGGTCGTCCCGACCCCTCCATGTCGGTTCCCTGACCACCTTGGGCTGCCTCAGAGCATAAGCCCCAAATATTCCATCCCACATGACATTAAATTGTATTACATCCCGCATGATGTTAAACTGTATCGCATCCCACATGAAGTTAAACTTTATTCTGTCCCGCATGACGTTAAACTGTATCGCGTCCCGCATGACGTTAAACTGTATTCTGTCCCACATGACGTTAAACTGTATTCCCCCGGTTGGGCCGTCTCAGAACGTAAGCCCCATGTCTCACTCCACCATCCATCCTGATCCTTACCCAGGCTGCCACATCCCGGTGAGATCATTCCACCCCATCCCACTCCATGATATATGGGAAGCCGCCCACGTGATGGACCCAACATCGGTGTTCCCCTCTAGGGATCCTCCAACCCGATCCATCTTCGCAAGACATTAAACTCGCGACATACCCCGTGTTAAACATTGGAAGATAAGGAAAACCTCAGATGGTACACATTCCCCGCGTTCGATGTGGGATGCCTCGGGCTTCCGCGCCCTCGAGAAGCCCTGTTATGAGGGACCAAAGAAAAACATGCCAACGATGCCCCAACATGACCATTATCCTCACCGAAGGTTGCTGCCTCGACAAGACCCCTTGGAGTGTATTGACGGAAGCAGCGTAATTAACTGGCGTCCATGTAGATATGGCACCGGGAATGAGCTTCACGAACCCGTCTTAAATCTCTGAGGGAGACCTGGACTAGGTAATGAGCTCCGAGGAGGAATCCACAGAAGGAAGAACCGACATCCCTTCATCCCGGTTTCGATCAAGGAGCAGACGTCCCTGAACAAGGAACGGATGTCGCCCGCCTTTGGAAAGCAGGAATGCGGGGCAACAAGATGCGCGTCCTCCTCCACGGAGGGATGCGCGCCCCCCGGCGAAAGCGTCGGAAACTAAAAATGGTGAACCCAACGTGAAGCTCTTCTCCTAAAAACGGGGAATGGTAGTCGTCGGGGCATCATAAGAACAGCATGTCACCAGGTCTGGGTAACCCTCACCGGGACGTGAACCCACCAGGGGTCGAGGCCGTCAGGGCGATGACTACTCCGTTCTGCGACGTCGTCAGCGCGGATCCCTCTCGCCAACCATGGAAGACGGAATGACGATGGGCCTTGGTTGTTGATCTCCTTTCCTATTGATGCTAATGGGTTTATCTCCCTGTTTCCAGGAATCAGATCACTGCATTCGGAGCTCGATCACCACCTGCCCACCAGCGTAGGGGCAAGGGCAGTACCGACGCAGCTACCCTGTGCGGTCCCACCTATTCGGCGGTCGCTCCGGCTTCGACCGTCATAGCAGCCGGGCGCTTGCGCCCCCTCTCCCCATCAAGAATCATACAACGGAGGGTGATCAATAACCTGGTTCGTAGGTATGACGAGGAAGGGGTCATCCCCACCAGGGGCATGGCCCGCTTGGATCTAGAGACGGCTGCGCCTCACCACCATCGCCACCCTCGAGGGCCACGCAGGGAGCCGCCACTCCCCACGCCAACGTTCAACTGCTTCGGGAGCCTATCCCCGGAGCACTTTGAGACATCCCTCCCCTACGCCAATGAGGTGGGGGATGTCTGGGTCCACCCGATCGGAGATCCATCCCAGGGGTTAACGGCAAGAACCCCTGCCAGGCCGCGTCGACGCTACCGCCCGACTCCCCGAGCTGAGGAGCAGGCAATCTTCATGCCCACACCTCCAGTTCCAGCCCGTCTGACTCGACGCCAACGTCGGGCGCGAGCGGGAGAGAATGCCCATCCTGGGGCACCAGCATCAGCAACCACTGTGGCCCCAGCCACTGCTGACTCCTGTTCCCAAATCCCTGCGCATGTTGAGCAGGGGCAGTCGCGTGCCCGACTTGGATCAAAACCCCGACCGCCCTGCAGGTAGGATGGGTCGAATCTCCCGGTCGTGGACTCTGGCAATGGCCACTGCGGACCAATCCGCAGTAGTGCTGCTCACAAAGAGGGCTCATTCCGTGCCATAGATTTGGGAAGTCGAATGCTTCTTTGCGACGGCTATGCTCCTGGTATGACTCCTTCTAGCACCCACTGCATGGGGTATGAGGTCACTCCCTCTACTTCCGGTCGCGAGCATGGAGCCGTTGTGTATCAAGTCGCTCACTCACATGGAGTTCCTCCCCATGTCCCTTTCGACATCTGTCCTGGTGCTTCTCATACCCCAGCCTTCGGTCCCCTCTGCTCCAGCACTATTGTGGCCGAGGAACCCCATGACGGAAGTCGTCCTTACCCTGAGGAGCTACCCAGGGGCAGGAAGTTCGGGCGTCGTCACCGTATGAGGAATGTCCGGGGAGTCCGGACAGAAATCAGGCCAGTCCATTTCTCAGATTCTAAGGCAGAGTACGACTCGACGATGGACCCCCCCCCCCCAACCCTTCGAGTTGAAGGTAGGGATGGGGACGTGGCGCGTCAGTCTCGTACTCCCCGAATGCGAGATCCGCATGATTCGCTACTCCCTTCGAAGGTATATTCAGGAGGACGAAGACTTGGCGTACCACCAGGGATCAAGCCCGTAGTTGCCGCTGACCTCCTCAGAAGCACCTCCTGCCCCTATTAGGGAGAGTGAGGAACTTTTCTGGGGGCTGATGGAAGAATCGCGAGGCGACACACCCTCGGAGAGCACCGACACTGTGACAGGAGGCCCATCCACCGGCCCATCCTATCGCGACGTGGCAGCCAAGGCACTGCAATCCCTGGAGGATGACCCAGGGATCAGCGGCCAATCGGCATGTTCGCCGTATTCCCTGCCTGCCATCCCACCGCCCCGATGGCCTGCTTCGGCGCCATTACCAATTCCCCGACTGTCCTCGGTGGATGAGCAGGGGCGGCAAGTTCCGGACCCCGAACCATAGTTGTGGAGCTTCTGGACCGTTCCTGCAGTGGGCCACTTCCCTGAGAAGTTTTGGCTGGCCGCAGAATCGGGTTTTGATGTGCCAGAGTCACTCACCCCAGGAGAGTTTGAATGCTTCCGCCAGATTCTTCGGGTGACTCACTCCCGCCTCTACCATCAGCTAGTGCCTTATCACAGGAGCCAAGCGCATCTCGAGAAGATTGGTGAGCAGTGTCGTCGGGTCGACCTAGCAGAACTCCCCACGGTCCGGCACCCCGAGTCGCTGGACCACCTGGAGGCCCTTCAACAACAATGCGTCTAGAGTTATCAAGTACTCTGCAGAGTTATTAAGGAGGCCACCCCCCACGCGCACGTCCATGGGTGGGGGAAGTACGCTGCTCTCCTCTTCTGTGCGATCCGCCGGCAGCCCGATCCACTGGGAAGCCCTGATGGAACGTCACCAAGGGCAGTAGCAGTCAACATGGATGAACCTTCAGATAAGGGAAACATTGTGGAGCCCCTGGATGGAGACTCACCCCCTGAGGATAAGCCGCTACTGGACCCATCTGGGAGGATTACTCGCCAACAGGGGAGCCTCTTAGGTCTTCCTGTACCCACGGAGACAATGGCGCTAGGCCGAAACATCGGCAAGGTTAAAGAGCCCATCGGGTCTGTCAAACTCGTTGACCCATCTGCCTCAGTGTAGAAGGCAGAGGAAGATACCGAGAAGGCCACGCTGCGCCAACAGCTAGCCGAGAAAAAGAGGCTGGTTGATGAGCTCCTAGCCGAACGCATTGCAGAGCGGCGGTCTGACTACAGAAACCCTAGACTAGGACAGCATGGGCAGGAGCATCTAACCCTTTCTGAGGTCCCCCCGAGCAACCATGACCGTGTCGTGTTCACCGACAGGGGAGACACTGGAGCCCATGGAAAGAGGGCACGATATGTTTCGCCGAACCCTCCCGAGCGGCGAGACAACCTGGGGGACCCTGCTCAGTTTCCTCCCGCCGCTCCAAGAGTCCCTCCACCAGCTGCCCCACGAGCCGCTGAGTGCGACTATCGTGTCGAAGAGCCTGGAAATGCGCTTTTGGTTAGAGATCCCCATCAGGACAGGAATCCGCATCCGGATGATCTGATGGAAGTACTCATCGCTCACTTGGAGGCCCTGGAAACTCGGCAGGTGGCGATCCCACCGGATGGCACGCCGTACCAGGCATGGGTGGATGACATGTCGGCCCCGCTGGGATTTGGGAACCCCACTTTTTCACCCTTTAACGAGACCTAAGACCCGCGACAACACTTGGCCCACTTCAACTCGAGGTTCGGTCCTATGTTAGGGACTCTGGCGCAGTAGGAGGCTGCCAAGCTCCGGTGCTTCGTTCAGACACTGGAAGGACCACCATTCGTCTGGTACGGCCAGCTCCCTGTTGGATCTGTGACTAGCTGGGAGGACCTTCGCCGGCAATTCCACTACCATCTCAGTTCCACGACCCAGAATACGAACATTGCAGACCTCTTCAGGTGCATGCAAAGGCCCGACGAGCGAGTCGCAGACTTCATCACCTGGTGGAAGGGGCTCACGTACTCCCTTGACATGTCGCTGACTCAGGATCAATTATTGACGATGTGTGTAGGGAATGTCAAGGCGGAGTTGGTTCCTTCCCTGATCACGCAGAATTACCCTAGAGGGTTCTAGGACTTCTCGGACAAGGCTCAGCGCCTCGAAGAATCCCTGCAACAGGCCATTCAGGCACGCCCACTGCCTCCTGTGATCTCTGCAAGGAGATCCGCCAGAGCCAAGCCCACTGCTATGGCCCAGATAGAGGCCCCCAGACAGCTAGAGTTGCTGCCATTGAGGCCAGCTCAGCAGGCTCATAGGGGTCCACCCCCACGGGCACAGCCTCCGGCCCAGTAGCGACCGCCTCAAAATCGGAAGGCACCTCCGTGTAACGCACCGCCACCACCTAGGCTAGGTAATCCGGCTCCGCCTCCTCGTCCTTCTCCTCCGGACCCTGGCCATGGTCAGCCCCAAAGAGTCCCCTTTCCAGACATAAGGAATCGGGCTTACTCATTTGGCGAGGCACAGGTCCCCGGTTATTTCTGTAGCGCCTTGGAGTAGAGGATCGTGTAACTGTATGAGTGCCGGATGCCAGAAGAGGCATGTCTCACAGATCGCCCTAAGTACTGCCCTTATCACCGGTTCCTGGGACACACCATCCAGCAATGCTATGTGTTCAAGGACTTGCTCCAAGACCAGATTGACAATAACATAGTCAGGTTGGGCCCAGCCCTGGCACAGGTGGCAGGTGTCTTCGTGGGATCGGATAGCAGTAGTGACGACGGCGATGGGTGGGAACAGGTTTCCAACCATGGGTCCCGAAAGCATAACGACTGGATGACCCGTAGGACGGTTGCCCGTGCCCATGGCATCATCCGTGCCTGCCTGGATCAGCCAGAGCCCTCGGAATCTACGAGCGCCGCTTCGGCATCGTCGTCCCAGCCTACTTCTTCCCAGAAGAGCAGGCAGCAGTGCAAGAAGAAATAACGCACCCTGCCATTGCTATCATCTTCTCGCACGCATGGCGGTTTTATGCCCCCAGAAATGGGGATCCCTCCGAGACCCCGGCCGGTAATGGATGAATCCTCGAGTGAGAGCCCGGGGTACTCTTCGGTTAACACCGTAGAGTTGGAAAATCCCTTTGTGGCTCCCGACAATGAGGAGCGCCAGGTGGACCTCCCCGAGAGCCCGGGGTACGCTTCGGTTAACACCGTAGAGTTGGAAAATCCCTTTGTGGCTCCCGATGACGAGGAGCGCCAGGTGGACCTCCCCGAGAGCCCGGGGTACGCTTCAGTTAACACCGTAGAGTTGGTAAATCCCTTTGTGGATCCCGACGACGTGGAGCGCCGGGTGGACCTCCCCGAGAGCCTGGGGTACGCTTCGGTTAACACCATAGAGTTGGTAAATCCCTTTGTGGCTCCCGATGATGAGGAGCGCCTGGTGGACCTCCCCAAGAGCTCAGGGTACGCTTTGGTTAACACCGTAGAGTTGGTAAATCCCTTTGTGGCTCCCGACGATGAGGAGCACCATGTGGACCTCCCTGAGAGCCCGGGGTATGCTTCGGTTAACACCGTAGAGTTGGTAAATCCCTTTGTGGCCCCTGACGGTGAGGAGCTCCTAGTGGACCTCCCCAATGTCCCCAGCTATCGCCAACGTCAGCGGAGCCATGGCTATGTGAATCGTCGGGGAACGGCAGTTGTCACCTCCAGTCAGGTCGTGCATGATACCGAGACCAGGTAGCAGGCCCGGTATAGAGAGCAGCACTCGCGACTCACTCACCAGGTGACAACAGGTTCGCTTCCACCACCGTTTGTATTGCTGGATCAGGGGGAACTGCCTTGCTCGCGTCGCAACTAGCCCAGCCCTACCACTGGCCGACTACGGCCTTCCAGTCCTAGCATAGCAGCCACCTTTTGGGCTTCAGCTGGTGAACAGCGGGACGTGCCTAGTAGCAGTCAGTCACAGGTCCCGCCAGCAGGGCCTGTTATGCCCCCAATCGCAGAGCAACCTCCTGTAAGCATAAGCTCATGTTTGGCGCGAAAGTATGATGTCCTGAAACATCTGGCCGACATTCCGGCAAGGCTTTCTATCCTTGAGGCCCTCCGCCTGTCGTCTGAAATGCGTGAGGCTCTCTCCGAGGCTCTAAGGAGCCCCCTCTAGTTTGAAACTGAGGTAGCGGCCGCAGAATCCTCCTACACCGAGGTGATTGAGGACGCCGAATTTCAGGCGGTTATCTCATTCTCCGGTGAAGATGAAGACCCTCCCATATAGGGGCACATCTTCCCGCTGTACATCACCGTCCAGTTCAATGGCGTGGAGGTTCGTCGTTGTCTTGTTGACACGGGTTTTGGGATTACCTTGATCCCATCTCGGACACTACGAAAGCTGGGGTTGTCCGAGGATGATTTAACTCCCTCTAACCTCAGAATCCATGGGTATGATAGGACCGAGCAAACTCCACTCGGCAGGATTCATCAGAAGACCCAGTTCAGCGGCTTAATTGCCAATACTGAATTCATGGTTGTCTCTCAGGACACTGCCTACAACGCATTGATGGGCAGGCCGTGGCTCCATCTTTACGCGGAGGTTCCCTCATCATACCATCAGTGCCTCAAATACACCCTTAAGGGTCGAGTGGGTGTTCTCCAAGGAGATGCGTCTTCGTTTTCCTCTTGTGAAGCTCGTTACTTGGACACTGACTATTACAAGAGCAAGGACACGCAAATCCTGGCAGGTGAGGTTGAGCCTGCTGCTGTCGCGAGTGATCCCTGGGCAGGTTTGGATGACGGATATGCCTTCCCAATCCATCGGTTGGAGGCCACGACTCCCGATATGGGAGAGTGATTTGTTTTCTCGGGTACCAGAGGAAGCCACATTTCCGGGTCTAAGCGATGGTGGGAAATCACCTCGTACTCTTACACCAACCAGGTTCAGGTGATCCCCGAGCCTCCTACCCCCGTACGATATCGGGACGTTGGGATCATGGCAACGGCAGCACGTTATACGTGTCTATTTTTCCAATCAGGGATCGACCGGCTCAAGCCAATGCGTCACCAATACATTGATGTCATAAAGAATGGCCCCTTGGGCCGCAGACCGGATGGGATTGGATCAACCGCCTTCGTCGCTATGGTCTCCGTGGTGCAAGAGTCTCCCGTCGTGATGACCTCTGCCGCCCAAGCCGGTACTAGCTCCCCATCAGGGTCGAGCAGCCTTGAAACGGCTCCCCCCATGGAAGAACCTTCCACAAGCGGAGAAGAAGACATGGAAGATGCTCCTCCTTCCTTTGAGGAGGACGTCTCCACCACGGTCGACGAGCTAGTACAGGTGAACCTCGGTAGTGAGGCGGATCCGAGACCCACATTGGTCAGTGCCGCTATGCCTCCCGAGGAACGGCAATAGTACATAGACTTCCTCAGACAACACCATGATGTGTTTGCTTGAAGTTATGACAAGATGCCGGGACTAGATCCCCAGGTATCCAACCACCACCTTGGCCTCCCAGCAAACCATCGTGGGTTAAAGCAGCCTCCCAGAAAAATGCTCCCCTTTCATGGTGTTGTGGTTGAGGCTGAAGTTGATAAGCTCATTAAGGCCAACTTCGTCAAGGAAGTCCAGTACCCCAGGTGTCTAGCCAACATTGTGCCCATCAAGAAGAAGAATGGGCAGATCAGGGTCTGCATCGACTTCTGCGATATTAATCGCCACTGTCCAAAGGATGACTTTCCCCTTCCCGTGACAGAGCTATTGATCGACGCAATGGCCGGGTTCCAAGACCTCTCCTTCATGGATGGGTACTCTGGGTACAACCATATCCAGATGGCCCCCAAGGACGAAGAGTTCACTACCTTCAGGGCCCCCCAGGGCACTTTCTGCTATCAGGTTATGCCCTTCGGCCTGAAGAACGCGGGTGCCACCTATCAATGGGCTATGCACCGCATATTCAAGCCGATCCTCAGGACGCTGGTGGAGTGCTACGTAGATGACCTGGTGGTTAAATCTCGTCAGTGCCGGGACCATCTCAAAGACCTTGAGAAAGTGTTCGGTTTGCTCCGTTCTCGCCACTTGAAGATGAACCCGTTGAAGTGTGACTTCGGGGTCACCTTCGGAAAGTTTCTTGGCTTCATCGTCAGGTATTGAGGTATCGAGATCGACCACGACAAGATCAAGGCCATCAGTCAGATGCCTCCCCCGAGTAATATTCGGGAGCTTCGAGGCCTCTAAGGCCACTTAGCCTATATACGCTGATTCATTGCGAATATGGCCGGAAAGTGTAATCCCTTATCTCGGCTCATGAAGAAAGGCGCCGCCTATGGGTGGGATGAAGAGTGTCAGACCGCTTTTGAGGAAATCAAGCAGTATCTGCTTCAACCTCCGGTCCTGATGCCACCCGTTCTAGGAAAGTCGCTAGACTTTTACGTGACTGCCCTGGAACAATACCTCGGCGCCCTTCTCGCCCAGAAGAACTACACAGGATGGGAGAATAGCCTCTACTACCTCAGTCGCATGCTCCTCGATGCAGAATTTAGATACTCTCCCATCGAAAAGAGCTTCCTGGCGCTCGTATTCGCCATACATAAATTGCGGCACTACTTGTAGCACCACGAGGTACAGCTGGTCTCTCGGGTAGACCTGTTGAAATACATCCTAAGCTGGCCTATGTTGACCTGCCGATTGGCACGCTGGGTGGTGATCCTCCAGCAGTTCGACATTAGGTTCGTACCTCAGAAGGTCGTCAAAGGACAGGCGTTGGCAGACTTCTTAGCTGCCCATCCAACCTCTGCGGACCAGCCACTGGATTTGGGATTTCCTGATGAGGCAATCCTCTCAGTCGATCACGCCACCCCATGCTGGAAGATGCAATTTGATGGTGCCTCCATAAGCCCTACCGGTAAAGGCTCAACGATCCTAGGCTTAACAGAGTGGGACTGGGTATCGTCTTCATCACCCCGGAGAAAGCCGTTCTGCCATATTCATTCTTGTTGTCAGAAGGTTGCACCAACAATGAGGCAGAATATCATGCCCTCATCACTGGCCTTGAGTTGGCTCTGGAGGTTGACGTACCCCACCTGTATGTAAAAGGGTACTCTGATCTAGTCATCAAGCAGGTTAATGGTGACTACGCTGTTAGTAATCCATAAATCATGCCATTGCTGGAGTGCACCCTCCATCTAATGGCTAAGTTCCCATCTTGACCAGATGTCGTTCACGTTCCCTGGTTGTAGAACAGTCGAGCGGATGCTCTGGCCAGCCTGGCCGCATCACTCGCAAAGCCCGAACATGATGACCTAATCATCCACGTGGCGCACTGAAGAGTCATTGCTCCTGTTATCCCAGAGGGTGATCGTGGCCCGCGAGTGAACCATCTCACTACTGGTGCCCCCGCGTCAAGACCCCCCGGGGCTTCAGGCATGGTGATCGAGACATTTCCTGACTAGAGGACACCCTTGGTTGAATATCTCCAGCACGACAATATTCCGATGGACCGAGCAGAGCAGGAACGAATCCGGCGCCGCGCACCGCAGTTCACCCTTCAAAGCGGTCCCAGCCGTGAGCAGCTCCTATACATGCATGGGTTTGACGATGTTCTCCTCTGTTGTCTTCAAGGAGTGGAGATCCCACAGGTCATGCAGGAAGTACACGCTGGCTCCTGTGGCACCCACCAGGCCGGGTCGAAGTTGTCCCACCAGATTCGGAGACTGGGATACTTCTAGCCCTCCATGATCCACGACTGCATCGAGTACGCCAAGAGGTGTCATGCGTTCCAACTTCATGCTAACTTTGTGCATCGGCCACCGGAGCCTCTCCATACTACTAAGTATTATTGGCCCTTTGCAGTCTAGGGGTTGGATGTCGTAGGGCCTTACCCTCTGGAAACGGCCCGCCAGTGCCGGTTCATCTTAACCGCCACGAATTTCTTCTCAAAGTGGGTAGAGTCAGCCCCTCTCAAGGATGTCAAGGCTGGTTCTATCGCCGACTTCATGAGCTCCAATATCATTCATCATTTTCTAATACCTCACGCTATCCTCACGGATAACGGAACCAACTTCCGAGCGGCCAAGCTGAAGATATTGTACGCCAAGTACAACATTCTCTCTAACCACACCTCCCGCTATCATGTGCAGGCGAATGGACAGATTGAGGCGTTTAACAAAACCCTCTCTAAAATTCTGCAAAAAATGGTTGTTCAGAACAAGAAAAGTTGTCTGGACAAGCTCCCCAATGCCCTCTGGGCTTATAGGACGACGACTCACAATTCCACCCAGGTGACTCTCTATTCCCTAGTATACGGAGCTGAGGCCGTCCTTCCCATCGAGGTCCAGCTTCCCTCATTGCGCATGGAGGTCTACGACCAGAAAGCACCGGATAGAGTTGCCGAGATCCGTCTAGCCGAATTGGAAGCACTGGATGGAAGTAGGCTTCGCGCTTTACATAATTTGGAAAGGCATCAGAGTAGGATGGCTCGAGCTTTCAATAAGAAGGTTCGTCTCCGCTCCTTCTTGCAAGGTGACTTGGTGCTGGCTCTCAGAGCTCCAATGATTCCCAGTAGAAAACCTCCCAAGTTGGAACCCAATTGGGAGGGACCTTTTATTGTCCACAAGGTCTATCCCAATGGTGCGTACTCCCTGGTGACTATGGATGGTGAGAATATCACTCCTCCCACCAACGCCAGGTTCCTCAAGAAGTACTTTGCCTAACTTTTATTGGACCTGCATGACCTTAAACTGTATGGTCCAGCACGACCTTAAACCACACTCTGCCCTACATCTGGGTTCCTTGGTCCGAGCTCTAAGACCTAAAACTAAGATCCTCTTGGTCCGAGCTCTAAGACCTAAAACTAAGATCTATATTTCGTCCAACATGACGTTAAACTATATTTACAAAACTACGTGTGGCTTTATTCCCATCCTAATGGGATACGTATGACCGCCCGGACATTTCGTCTCGAGTCCAGCCCAGGAGTTACCAATCTCCACCCTTTATTCTCGGTCCGAGCTCTAAGACCTAAAACTAAGATCCATATTTCATCCAACATGATGTTAAACTGTATTTCCAGAACTACGTCTAGCTTGATTCCCATCCTAATGGGATACGTAGGAACACCCAGACCTTTCGTCTTTGGGTCCAGCTTAAGGTCCGTCGTCGTGTCTGTTTCGCCTTTGGGACCTTTACCCTAGGATCGCGTGGCGTGATGTGAGAATATGTCCCCATTCACGTCGGGTTTGTGATAGCTACACCACGCGCACTCTGTCCTCAGGATTTAGCCCTCCTATGTCCAATGGGATTAGAAGATTCTTTCGAGAACTACGTGTGGCTTGATTTCCATCCTTATGGAATACGTAGGACCGCCTAAACACCTAGATGTCAGGTCCAGCCCCATCTCTTAGGAGATCCCACGATCTCCCGGTGCCCAGGGTGTTTGGCATTATGCCCCCTCTTTTGCCCAGGGATCCTCCATCTTTGGCCGCTCTCGGACTAAGACCTCTGACCCTTTCTAGTGGTCTGCTGATGTGCTCAAGGCACTCTGCTCTAGAACTTGGAGTGCCAGATTCGACTTAGGCAAGTTCTATCCACTTTCCAAGCTTCATTTTCCCCTTCATTTGGGCCCCCGTCATCCTTCATACCCGGAGGGACCCCCAAGAACGGCCGGGATACAACGTCCAAGGGCTCTCCTACCGTCATGGGACAATGCCCCCGAGGGTTTTAGACAACAAATTGATACAAATCCTGCATTGCGAACATGGTCAGTGGTTGATGCTCATTTGTTTGTCCCCATGGCTAACACGACATGATGATGTGTTGCGAACATGGTCAACAGTAATCCTCAGTCGTCGCGCCGGTTCCCCGGGCCCTGAATGTTGGTGGCATGGTTCATGTCATGTTCCGCCCCACCGTGTCAAGGTGGAATCTTGACACTCCTTGTACTAAACCTCAGTACACCCCCGCACATCAGACAGACCGAGCTACGTAACAGAATCTATCTGGGCTCCCGCGATCTGAGCGCTAGAGTATGTGCTTGGGTCTCTTCTTTACGGGTTGCGTGCGGCTTGACCTTCATCCCCTTGGGGAGTGAGGAGTCGCCCAAACATTGAGTTTCGGGCCCAGCATAGCTGGGAACTAGCATCTACTGCCCCTCCCTAATTGTTGAACCCTCGTAGGCCCCTTTGGCCCGAGGCTCCTCTCTTGGACGGTCCAAACCATATGACCTTAAACTGTGTTGTTGGTCCAAACCATATGACCTTAAACTGTGTTGTTGGTCAAAACCATATGACCATAAACTGTGTTGTTGGTCCAAACCATATGACCTTAAACTGTGTTGTTGGTCCAAACCATAAGACCTTAAATTGTGTTGTTGGTCCAAACCATAAGACCTTAAACTGTGTTGTTGGTCCAAACCATATGACCTAAAACTGTGTTGTTGGTCCAAACCATATGACCTTAAACTATGTTGTTGGTCCAAACCATATAACCTTAAACTATGTTGCTGGTCCTATCACACGACCCTAAACTGTGACATTTCAGAACTACGTATGGCTTGATTCTCATCTTTATGAGATACGTAAAAGTGCCTGGGGCACTTCCCCGCGGGGCCAGCCAGCCTACCTTAGTGTTCTGTCCCTCGACTCGAGCATTTCCCCAGAGAGCACAGGGTAATTAGGGCTTAGGTCCTCATTCACGTCGGATTTTGTAACTGCCGTGCCATGTGTCTGTTTCTCCCTTTTCCCATCTCATGGTCCGAGCTCTAAGACCTAAAACTAAGATCCTCATGGTCCGAGATCTAAGACCTAAAACTATGATCCTCATGGTCTAAGATCTAAGACCTAAAACTAAGATCCTCATGGTCCGAGCTCTAAGACCAAAAACTAAGATCCTCATGGTCCGAGCTCTATGACCTAAAACTAAGATTCTCATGGTCCGAGCTCTAAGACCTAAAACTAAGATCCTCATGGTCCGAGCTCTAAGACCTAAAACTAAGATCCTCATGGTCCGAGCTCTAAGACCTAAAACTAAGATCGTCATGGTCCCATCTCTAAGACCTAAAACTAAGATCCTCTCGGTCCGAGCTCTAAGACCTAAAACTATGATTCGTATTTCGTCATGCATGACGTTAAACCGTATTCCATCCAACATGATGTTAAACTATGTTTCAAGAACTACGTGTGGCTTGATTCTCCTCCTAATGTGATACGTAGGACCACCCAGACATTTTGTCTTGGGTCCAGCCCCAGGGATTACTAAACCTCGTCCTTCCTTATTGTCGGCCACTCGGCCCGACTTCATGGGAAGTGGTGTAATTGGGATATCTACCCCGAGCATGTTCGGGATGCCCCATGGTAATAATGGGAAGCGGCAGTTCTCTATCCACAGAGGTCCTACCTAGAAATTTGGATGACCCATGATCAGGTTGGTACGTCCGCCTAATGCGCCTTCACCATGGTGGCGCAATTTCGGGAGTGTTGGAATCTGTTCGAAAAACCCACCACTCCACCTTCCACGCTTTGCGTCCCCCTTATTCGGATCCTCATTTCCTTTCATGTTTGACGGGACCCCTTAACAGTATGGATGCTCGACCTATGGTCTGCCTACTGTCTTGGTCCAACGTTCTGGAGAACTGGTCATGTTTGACGGGACCCCCTAACAGTATGGATGCTCGACCTATGGTCCGCCTACTGTCCTGGGCCAACGTTCCGGGAAACTGACCAACGATATTTGAGTTAGGCCCCATGTTGCGAACATGGTCAGCGGTCAGCCCTCATTTATTGTCCCCCCATTACAGGACAATGTGATGTGGATGCTGTGTTTCTGCCACGGTTGACAGTTATCCTACATGGTTGCACCCCATTGGGTTCCGAATTTGGGCAGCGTGGTTCACCCTTCCTCTCCATCCCCCTGTGTACAGATGGATTTCAATGCCCCTGGCATTGCCCCGCGTGTGTGTTAATGCGCATTGAGAAGTCGACACATCAATCGGCTCAGGGGTCCCCTCAGAAGTCCAGGCCCAATTTTGGACGCCTGAACCTTGGTCAACGCCTCACAGTTGAACGAAATGATGGTACGAGCATCTTCTGCTTCTTACGTTGGGCACAACCCACAGGAGCCTAGGGATGAGTTGTTATTCGTTTCGAAACTATGGTTGAGCGCATGAAACTAAGGGTACAAATGAGTGGATTTGACCACATATTGGATTGATACGATGAGCAGTACAAGCAGAAAGTTCATGAGATGGCAAAAACAAATCCCTTAGGGATTAGCGTGCTGAAGCAATCTTTCCAGTGCTGCTACCCTCTGGCTGGTAGCCTCCAGGACCGCTTCTCCCTCTTTGAAGACTCTCTCCTCATTGGTCACCATAGAGCACAGCTCGCCAGCCCTAGCTTGTGCCTGCACCCGCTCGGTTTGAAGTACGGTCATCTGGTGACTCGCCTCCACCAGTTGATCATGTGCATCAGCCAGCTGGGCCGTTAGTTGCTCCATGAGCTCAGAGCATGTTGCGATGAATGCCTCTTTATCTGCCGCCAGCCCTTCGAGGTGTCGGACTTTCTGTTCCGCCCTTAGTAGCTCTTGAGCACTCACCGATCCTTCCCAGCACTGGGCAATGTTGGTGCGCCGGCTGCTCCCACGGATCTTCATGGCCATGTAATCATGGACCGTCAGATGAAGATGCTGAGCGTCAGCCCCTCCGGCGTATAGGAAGCACAGCCAGGTCTGAAGTGATCTCATCTGCCTCAGCCAATCCGACTGGGGCTGCTTGAGGAAGCGCTGGATACACTTCCACCCTTTGCACCGTGTCATCCGGCTCTCCTCGGCTGCCTCTGAGTCTGAGTCATCAATCTCCTCAGGGTCAGCAGGTCGGTATATTGGGAAGGCCACCAGCAAATCCCCAGCAGGATCCACCCCAAGGATGTCTTCGTGAGGAATAGAATCCTCGACGTCCGGGCGACCTTCTCTCACCCCAGCAGCAATGACGCCTCTACCAGCTTCCGAACTCATTTCAGGAACAGCACCGCTGATGTCCACCGCCTCCCATTCATCAATTGTCGGGGCCGACTCAGTGAAGAGATCATGTTCCGAGCGAGGTGGTATGTCCGCCGCTGGTCCACTCGCTGATGGCCCAGGCTCCGCAGCCTGACGTGCCTCCCGTGTTGAGATCACTGCGCAGGGCATACGCTGGTCAGACGGGATCATTTGACACCAAGCACCAGTAGTGAAGCGTGATACTTACATGAATCCAGAGCGTCGGTCCCCAGTGTTTCAGCCGCTGTAGGAGCCGCCATAAGGGGAGACCCCTCCGCGCTGGTTAATTCAATGATGGGTGTCGGATCCCCATCATGTCCCACTGGTTCCTCTCCGCCCTCCTCTGGTGGGGATGCCCATCCACCACTCAACTGCTCCTAAGTAGGATGGGGAAGTGAGTTAGAAGTTGGAAAAGAGAATGGATGAATGAGGTAAATGAATGGAGACAGAGACAAACCACGAGAATGTTGGTTATGTCGATACCAGAGTCAGAAATCTCACCGCTCTCTCGGAGACTCCCTTGGTAGGTCGCCCCTTGTGACCCCACACCCTCGGGCTCCTCTTCTTCATCTTCTCCCTCGCCTTCATCCTCTCTGGTTTCCTCCTCCCCCTCCATCTCTTCATCACTGTCGCCCTCTCCCGGCAGCATCGCTTCTAGATCATGCTCCTGGCCGAGCATCAATTTCACTAGGAAGGTTGGCTCCGTATGCCGCCCCCGTTGGCGTGCGTATGCATCCATGGCCGTCAGATAAGCATGCCGCTGATGGAAGTTTACTCGGTCGGTAATTAGAACGAGCCCGACCTCTGGCAGTTGGATCCCGTTTTGCATTATATTCTTCCAGATGGCTTCGACGCTCAGCGATTACCGCAGGGTCATCCAGGCCGACCACAGTGCCAGGAGAATTGCGTCTTGGGATGGTTCGAGCAGATATCTTATCTGCTTCTCGGGCAGTTCCCTGTCCGCCTCATGTGACCCCCCTGCAGATAACGAGGACGTGGCAGCACCATGTGATGTTCCCGCTACCGAAGTCCCGGTCTGCGCAGGCCTCGCTGCCTGACGCGCCCTTGGTCCTCCCCTTCCGACTGCACCGTGCCTTCTTTCTCATCGCCCGGTTTCCGCACGAGTAACCTCGAGTTGCCGCACGCGCTTGCGTAATAGACCCTCAGGGTACGAAATGGTCCAGTTTTCGGCGTATTCGGTTTCTAGGCCGACATCAACCCCGGTGGGAGGAAGAGTAACGACGTCGCCAGAGCCGAAAGTGGTAAACATCAACCACATGTGGTGCAGGACGCATGGATTCTTCTCCTTCCAGACAGCCGTGAATACTTTCTTCAGCATTTGTTGGAGGCACCCGAACTTCGTGGTGAATCAGGATGGCACGTGAGGCTCGCAGATCACCTTCCCGTCGATCTGAGCCACGAGCACCCTACCCCGAATGCTCTGGAAGTACTTCTGCTTTTCCAGAGAGCCTCGCCCGTAGTCCACTAGTTGTCCGACTGGGGTGGGGAACGGGCTGAAGTTGAAGTTGGTATGGTTTCCAATGTGGATCCTCACACCCTCTTCATTGAGCGTCAATGTCTCCACCCCTGCGATTTTTAGCAAGGACGGTCACAAGCCATTTCCCGGAAGACGGACGGTGTTTGGGAACATATACCCTCGGAGATGAGCCACCACCCAACCATGGAAGATCTGGAAGGGACCACATACTCTCCGAGGCGACCCCCCCTCGTGAGATGTGTCCCAGGATGGTATACAGCTTGTCCAGAATGGGGACACCCAAGTTGAACCGTTTGTTGGCGGCCATGGAGCCCGCCATCACCAAAGTTGCTGGACGGACGCCCATCCTCACGTCCCACACCGGCAAGAGCGACCCGATCAGGAAGGCGGCAAGGAACCTGGCATACCGGATGTTTGGGTCTCGGGCCTCAATGATGCGGTAGCCCCATGATTGGTATTTCCCCACCTCAAGGGTCTTCCAATAAGACCCGTCCTTACTCCTCTGAGTCGCGGTTGGGCACTGTTTTCCCCATCCCGGCATCTTGACGGCGGGATCCCTCTCAAGGAACAGGCTGAACCAGCCCTTGTAGGCGATGTCCTTTAGGAAGTTCTTGACCCCCAGCCTCTCCTTGGCTAGCTGCAGCAGGTGCCACGTCAGCATAGGCATCCGCGACCTGTCTCCCCAGGTGTTCTTTAGAGGAACGAACTCGTCGTATTGGTAACCCTCTAGTGGGATACCTCTGATGCAGTGAACATCCCATAGACTGATGCCGACATCCCCATGATGAGGGTGGAACGTGTTGGTGTCAGGAGACCACCAGGTGAATAGCTCCGGTCCATGTTCAGGCTGGTGGTGGAAATGGAACTGTGATGTCCATACCGCCTCGAACAGAACAATATACCACAGTTCTTCCCTGAACTGTTCGTAGGTGTTCCAAACCCAGAACGCCCAGGCCCATTCGCTGGTGAAGTTACCCCCGGACCGCAGGTCCCAATCCTTCAGCCAGCCCTTCGTGTCATCCGTGATGCTTTGATGGAACGTGCTCGTGTAGAGGGCCGGAGAATCCTCTTCCACAGGCTCGTCCCCAGTAATGGTTCTAGTCCTCGGGTTCAGGACATAAACGTCCATATGTCTAGTTTCCCTAGCAGGATGGCTGATTTTGGTGATGTTGTAGCGAGGATGTTCATCCTCCGGAGTCACCCAAGACCGCGGCGTGTCCACTTCGAAGCCCGGCAGGGGCACCTCCTCCAGGATGCCAAAATTCCAGAGTGGGAGGTTGTCTGATAAGGGATATGTCTTCTGGGCCGGAGTCAGCAGATTGAACAAGGTTAGATTGCTTGAGACAATCACCTTGGCGCCGGAAACCTCCTCGTTTGCCGCCATTTCTGTTCTACGGGCAGCGGCTTCCCTCTCATCAACTTGGTTTGCAGCCATCTCGAATTTTTCAAGAGTTGGCCGAAATCAGGATGCAGTGCGCGGAATCGGAGAGTTCGGTGTGAAATCTGGATGAGTTGCATGGAATCTTGTAGATGATTGCGCAATCGGCACGCGAAGCACGGAAAAGCCTGAACAGGCACGAGATCACGGCTGAATTTCGGATGGAATTCCACGCTGCCAGTGCGTTATAACGCGCAGCTGCGGAAACGATTTCGCACACGAGAGTGATAAGCTTATCGCGCGGAAAAAGTGGAAGTACGGATTTGGGACCCAGCGCCCCTTTTTATAGGCGAGGCCAGGGTTCTGCGCCGCACAGAAAGAGCATTTCGCGCGCGTCCGTAGGTTTTGCGCACCCCATCGGTATTTTGCGCGCAACTTGAGCAGGAGGCTCAGCACTTTGGCGTTTCGGCGTTTCCCTTGGAATCCGATCATTGTGACCTCTCACTGATCCAATTCCAAGGGGGGCATTTGTTGACGCCGAAAAAAGTTCGTAACTCCCGGGGGAAGTTTCGAAATGACGAAGCGAAGTCATATTCGGAATCAAAGGCCTGATCCGAAGGCCCGGGATGTGGTGCATGAAATAAAGGAGAACCCACGTGAAAAATTGTTCTGTGTGCGTAGAATCACCGGGTATCGCAGAATTAAGCCGTTGAGGCACGCATTATTTGCGCGCCCTGGTTCTGCGCGGCGAGTTTTTGTGCACAGGCTACGCTCGGCGCGAAGAATTTTGCGCGCCACCTGGATTCCGCGCCAGAGGTCGCTTATAAATAGAAGGTGACCCCGAACAGTTTGGGGGTTAAGGAATCCGAAGTGACTCACGTGCACGCAATTCGGCTCCCCCCACATGCAAGATGACTTCCAGGTAAAACCATCATTTCGCACAACCTTGCCCCGCAGTTCACCTTTGCGCGCAACTCCACCGGCTTCAGTGGATTTTCCCCCTTCCCCGATTTCCAGCCTTGCGTGCAATGCGTGTCTCGTGCACGCAATAGGCTGGCATGCGTGCAAAACCCTGCATGTATTTCCCTCTCCACTCACAATTTCGTTGCTCCAATTGCGCGTCGTCCTGGATTTTTGCGCGCAAACCTTCCCTTTTGCGCGCAAAGCCCAGGACTCCTCACCTTGACGCCCCTTGGCTGCCCCCTGCACCGGCACCTAATGTCTCCCCTGCCGGGCATGCGCGCCATGCATTGTTTTCCTGTATGGCCTCCCAGGCTCGTGCGAAGTAACCTCAAGGTCCCTTGGGCCGTGTTTCCCGTTGCGTTGCTTTGCCTTATGCTTCTCCGCATAGGCACGCTAACAGCTATTGCTTCTTCGGATAGCCATGCTAACGTGGACCCCCTGGTGGTTCGCCATGCAGCCCCCTTCACTATGGACTTGCCAATGCCTTCCCTTCCACAAGGGGTAGAGGGCGTTGGGCATGTAAGCCCTAGGGGTGTGGAGCGAACCCACCTTGTCCAAGCTGTAGGACGTTAAACTTCTAAGCACCTCGTCCTTAACACAAGACGTTAAATTGTGGTCCGACCCCGTGCTTCGCAGGCAGGGTCCCCCCAGCTCGGACATTCATTATGCCTCTCGTCTCCACGGGAATGGACTCTTCCTCACATAGAATGAGATCCTCCTTGTCGGAGCGGCGTTTGTCCGCGGGGGAACGGCTGCCTTAGAGCGTAAGCCCCAAGCCTTTCTTGCGGATGATTGCACTCGTGCATCTCCATAATTCCCCCTGCCAGATCTAGTGGAGTCCTTTTCCCACTGCACTTTGTCGCACGATGGGCCTCCACCCTGGAGTAAGCCCCGGCACCAAGGGCCGCTAACCACACGTAAGCCCCTATTTCCTCTTTGGGCCGCTCAACGCGTAAGCCCCATTCCGCTTCTCACGGATGGACCCTTTGCGATGTGATCATCTCGTCCCTGCTGCCTCTTGTTTCCCACACCGAGTATGACTCACGTGGGCTTAGAGTGCGCATCGACCATGACATCCTCTTATGGGCTGCCCCAGAGCGTAAGCCCCATCCCAGCGAACCACGTGGAATTTGATCTGTGCTAACGCACGGTACATAGGAAGTCTCCACGTGGTTCAATCCCACCACCCGGTCGTCCCGACGTCTCCATGTCAGTTCCCCGACCACCTTGGGCTGCCTCATAGAATAAGCCCCAAATATTCTGTCCCGTATGAAGTTAAACTGTATTCCGTCCCGCGTGACGTTAAACTGTATCGCGTCCCGCATGACGTTAAACTGTATTCCATCCAGCATGACGTTAAACTGTATCGCGTCCCACATGACGTTAAACTGTATTTCGTCCCTCATGACGTTAAACTGTATTCCCCCGCTTGGGCTGTCTCAGAACGTAAGCCCCATGTCTCACTCCACCATCCATCCTGATCCTTACCCGGGCCACCACATCCCGGTGAGATCATGCCATCCCATCCCACTCCCTGATATATGGGAAGCCACCCATGTGCTGGCCCAAACATCGGTGTTCCCCTCTGGGTATCCTTCAACATGATCCATCTTCGCAAGACGTTAAACTCACGACATACCCCGTGTTAAACATGGGAAGTTGAGGAAAACCTCATATGGTACACATTCCCCGTGTTCGATGTGGGATGCCTCGGGCTTCCGCGCCCTCGAGAAGCCCTATTATGAGGGACCAAAGATAGACATGCCAACGATGCCCCAACGTGATCATTCTCCTCACCGAAGGTTGCTGCCCCGACAAACCCCTTGGATCGTCTTGACGGAAGAAGTGTAATTAACTGGCATCCATGTAGATATGGCATCCGGAATGAGCTTCACAAACCCGTCTTAAATCTATGAGGGAGACCTGGACTAGGTAATGAGCTCCGAGGAGGAATCCACGGAAGGAAGAACCGACATCCCATCATACCGGTTTCGATCAAGGAGCAGACGTCCCTGAAAAAGGAATGGATGCCGCCCGCCTTTGGAAAGCGGGAATGCGGGGCAACACGCAGCACATCCTCCTCCGCGGACGGATGCGTGTGCCCCGGAGAAAGCGTCGGAAACAACCGAATATGGGATTTATTCAAAATATGGTATTGCTCCAATCCATGGAGAATTGGCGTTGACGAGCACCGATCGACGAATCGCCCGTGTTGGCGAGTACCTTTCTCCCTCTGTTCATCCATCATTTGGAGGATCTCCAACAACAATGGTGGGATACAGATCAAGGACCGACGATGGGTGACCCCATTCTTCATCTAATAATGATCTAGTCATAGGTATGGGTTGTTATTTCAAATTTTGTTTCCTCCATTCTTGATTTCTAAATAACGAACAGGGATCAGCCCATGTATCGGTTGAACTGTGACTCGATCGTTTTTGAGAGCGGTGTTTACTGTGAGATGATTATGGGGGAAATGAGTTTTCTATTTTTTTCATTATCTTGACCCTTCAAACATATCATATCGAGGACGAAATAAACAAATGACCAATGTTTTATCATCAAGTTTCTTTTTCATTATTTTATCCCCTGTGTTTTTGTTTCTTCATGGGATGACAAATGATCGATCATTATGAAACCATTTCATAGTGCAATGATCTGATATCATGGATCCGGGATAGACACAGCATGATGAAGGTGCGATGATGATGGTGGTGATCAGATCATGGCAGTGCGGGAGATATCACACATGAATGGCTTCACACCAGAAAAGGATGATGGAACAGTTTAGAACACCTGACGATGGAGAGAATAACCCAAGGACTCATGTCCATCTCCTGGATCAAAGAACAGACCATCGAAGTGTGTCTAGTGGCCCGTAGAAGCGCCTGCTATCACGCTGGCAGCATGTGGTTGTGATCACATGCCAGACAACGGAGGCAGCGTGCTATGACGGTAGTGTTAGCAGCCAAGTCTACACAACATACAATGTGGAGGAGTTCATGGGTTTGAGTTGTGAGGGGGTCAGTTGGACCTACAGCTCATGTCGTAGGCAGGATCTGCAGCCGGTTCAACCGGCCGCGTGGCGTGGAGCGGACATGGAAAACTGCCACATCTGGGAAATTGAACTGGCCCGCATCCCAGTAGGATGGGTTGGATTAGGAAAGCCAGACCCGATCCAGACCTGGCCAGGATACTGGGATAGGATGAACCCATCTAGTCCCGGTTGGGCCCAGTGGGCCGGGTCGACCTGGCGGGTCAGGTTGGACCCCGCGGACCGAGTTGGACCCGGTGGGTCAGTTCAGACCTCGTGGACTAGGTCAGACCTAATAGGGTAGGTCAGACCTGATAGGGAAGGTGGGACCCAGTGTGGTGGGTCAGACCCGGGTCAGGTTGGTCTGACTGGGTCGGACCAGACCCAGACCCCACCAGCACCTTTTTAGTAAAACAGTCATAACATCCAAACCATGCGTCTGATTGATGATCCATTTGCAGTGTTTGGAACCTTGTGGTGAGATGGTCCTTTTGAAATACTTCATGTGTGTTTTTGTTGAAGTTGAAATACAACTGATGGCTTGAGAATTAAATTCTCCCAGAATCAAGTCTTCTTCGAGCGGGAATCCTACAGACGAGCGAACCTTATTGGCCCAAAAAATGAGTGGACCCGAGTGACCTAGTAGATGAGAGGATCTCATTAGAATAGAATATGAGGGGATGTCAGCAGCCCAAAATACGAGTGTACTTCAGTGTCCTAGAAAACGACTGAACCTCAGTATCCCAACTAACGAGTGAACCTTAGTGGCCTAGAAGATGAGCGGACTTGAGTGGCCCAACAAATGAGAGAAGCTTAGTGATCCAATATATGAGCATTACTGAGTAGCCTAGTATACATGCAGATCTTAGTGGCCCAATATTCCACAATTACTCATTGGAAATGATTCCCATGGTAGTACATGATGTTCAACATTACGAATGATAGTCTTTCTTTCTATACTTTAGTTTATACCCATGTGAACTGAGTCTAGTGACTCTCTCTCTTGACTGTACTTCTAAGAGGCTACAATTCATGTACTTATTTTGTAGTATACTTTGTGCTTGCTTTACTTTTTGGTATTACCTTTTTTGTTTGGGGTCCTTACTACGTATTATGTTACTCACCTCTATACGGGCTCTGCCCGCACATGTTGTTTCTTGTGAAGATGGAAGACACTTCAACATAGACATTGGTGGTCCAGTACTAGGCTATGCCTAGTGAGATCCGATTAACGAGTCATACCTATACAACTTTAGGAGGCACCCCCTTCTTAAACCTTTTAGGTTGGTATTATTGAAGATGGACTTTAGGATCTTGTACTTGTCTTTTTATTGGATTTTTATTCTGGACCATTTACATCCAATTTTGTACTTTTACTCTCAGTGGTTGCCTTAGTGGAATGCTTATTTAATTTTCAGCTTTCTGGGTGTGGATGTTTGTGTCTGCATGCGTACAGGTACTTCGGAAAATTCAACCCAATTATGAGATAATTCCTTCACCACTAGTCACCAACCCCTGGCCATCAGGAGGTGGTCTTGGGGTAATCATGGAACGAACCCTGGGGGACAGGTCGTGATAGTATAAAACTATACTCGACCACACCCCATGTATATTGACTATACCCGGACCATAAATATCTCCCAACTGATCCACAGAAAAGGAATCCTGAATAGGAAAAAAAATGCACTACTTTCATCATTCGGTTCACAACCACCCAAATAGCATCATTATTTCATAGTGTCCTCTAGAGACCCACCAAAAATTACAGATTAACATCATCCCACTTCCATTATAGAATGGGAAATTACTGTATTAAACCATCAGGTCATTGATGCTCTACTTTCACCTGTTGAAAGGTGTAGCATCGTGTCAATAACCATACAATCTCTTTTTTCATTCCTAGTCACCAATACTATCGATTCTGGTCATGGTAAATTTTGACCAAACCCAGATTCAAATCCCACTATTAGGAATGAAATTCATGCATCATCACCTCCCACATACTTGAAGGCATAACAACCCAATTACTGACAAATATGATCTCATCCCTATCTAAGGTCCAATGTGAAGGTGAATCCCCACCTTCAAGGATTTACCTTAAGTACAAAAATTCTAGAACACCATACTATCTCTCCCTAATCTGGCTCAAAGGTATGGAATCCATTGAAACAGATATGATGGTCATCTTTTCTTCGACCTCCTGAACCACAACATACATCTCTCCAAGCATGGTCATTGTCTTCCACTCAGAACTATACTTCTATACTGCTTGATTATATATTTTTCTACTGAAAGCATCAACAACACCATTTCCTTTCCTGACCATATTTCTAACTCAAAAGAAAACAATTTCATATACACAACCCATTTTCACTATTGGAGATTCATATATAATTTCAAAAATATTTAATTTAATATCTTGATATCAGTATACACAATAAATTTTTTTCCCAACATATAATTATGACAATAATTTAAAGAATAAACCACTACATCTAATTTGATATCATGAATATGTTAACACTATTCATGTGGTCTCAACTTATGATATCTATATACCACAACTTTATCACCCTACATCAACAATGCTCCAGGATTGATCCCAAAAGCATCACAAAACACCGTATACTCCTCACTCGACTCAGGTATGATCACGATTGGTTCCATTTTCAAGAGTTTATTCAGATCCTAGAAGGCATTTTCACATGATCCATATCATCCAATGTTTATCCCCTTATTTTTAAATCCCAAAAGAGGTGATTCTAATTAGGAAAATTCTCGAATGAACCTCTGATAGTAACCCTCTAACTCTAGAAAATTGATGATATCAAGAAACATACTTGAGATTATTACAAGATACAGCTTCCCAAACATTATTGGGTCCACTAAAACACATTCCTTTGAGATGATATAACCCATTAAATATACTCGATTGATCCAATGTGTGAACTTAGATAGATTGGCATATATCTGATGCTATCTTAGTGTACTTAGGATGATGTTAAGATGCTGGGTATGATCATCATGAGTTTTTGAGTACACCAAGATGTATTCTAAAAATAATATCAAAAAACGTTCTTGGTACAAGCATAATATTCTAATCATAAATTCCATAAACATTTCTAGTACATTCATTATCCTAAACAAAATCACGACAAACAACTTTGGGCTACAAATTCTTCTAAAGGTAGTAATAGATATATCAAAATTTTGAACTCTCAATTGATGATACCCTGATCTCAATTAAATCTTGGAGAAGACACAATCTCTCCTCAACTGGTCAAAAAGATCATCGATATATGGAAGAGTATACCAATTCCTAACAATCATCCAATTCAACTTCTGATAATCAACATGAAATTACAACGTCCCACTACCCTATATTGTAAACAAAACTAGAGAACCCCATGGTGATATATTTCTATGGATAAAACCCTTATCCATAAACTATTCTAGTTGAGTTTTAAGATCTTTATGTTTTATTAGTTCAGTTATGTATAGTGGAATAGAAACTCGATTATCCCCAAGAATGAGCTCAATTGTAAATTCTAAATTTCTCTCCAGTGGAATCTCTAATAAGTCCTCAAGAAACACATCCTAGAACCTATCCACTATGGGTGGAATGAAATCATGATTTTCACCCCCATCATCTTTCAAAATATTAGAAAACTAGGAGGTTATCTCACGTGGTTGCTGAGGATCTGGCCTTGTACATATCGCTTGGATATCCCACTCTCCAAGATGAATATAGTTATCACCCTTAGGAGACAAAAAATTCACTCTCCTATAGTAATAAATGATGTTGGATCAGTACGCCACTAACCAGTATATACCCATAGTTAGGTCAAATCCTCACATGTCATGGATATAAAGATCCCATAAAAATGATACTCCCCAATCTTGAGAGAACAAGCCTTTCACAAATAGATGTCCCTAAACCATACTCCCACTAGTGTATCGATAATCAACTTTGTTGGGCATGTATTATCCAATAATAATATATAAATCTTACTGATTTTGCTGATCACAAATACCCCTGTTTGTTTTACTAATGATATTACTTTGTGTTTATTTCAGGAAATTAATATTCATTACAATGTTTATTCTAGAATTATATTCATGCTTTTAATTTGTAAGGAATGTTTTTAAAGTGTTCTGAACACTCTTAAATATATTCTAGAAACACTTTTCATACAATACATTCAGAATTTAATGTAAGGAATAAACCCTATGCTTGAAATAGTACATATGGATAATGAAATATATGTTTTTATTCAAAAATACATTGGAATAAGTTGTGTATGGATCATCAACCCTATACTGAAAGGAATGTATGGATAAATAACCTTAGGTTTGGATGAAATTTTATGTTTATAAAGAGAAGAAAGTATGGTTAAAGAACCCTACATAAGTAAGGAACCCTACATTTAAGGATACAAACATATGGTTCATCAACCTTACTTTTATGATCAACCTTATGTTTTCGACCTTACGTTCGAAGAATGAACCCGGCGATGTTGAACCATATGTGTGGTATTTTGTAATTTTGTGTAGTAACCCTATGTTTGAATTTTCAATGACGAGAATTTAATTTCACGATCGTATCTAATATTTCTACAATGGTCTTGATAGAATTACATATTGTTTCAAAGATTTTTTATGAACAATTCAAGGCTCATTATGATTGATTCAAATAAATGTATTCAATGGAGAAATTTACTCCTAATTCTAAAAGAAGTTATGAGTCTCCTTGATAATTTTGAATTTGAATATTCATGATCTTTTAGGCGAATTTCTTGGATCTGGAAATCTGATGTAGGATTTATTCACTATATATTCTACTAGTATATCTTTTTAATATACAAGATATACAACTCACATGTTTTTATATATGATTTCATTATTGAAAAATATCTTTTACAGTGATTCTGTAACGAATGAACAATTCTGAAAGAATCTATACTTTGGAGACATACATATTCAATCTTTTACTACTGTAAGGTCACTAATGTTATTTGTTTCAACTTTTTTTAATATAATTTTTCAATTGGGATCACATCAGAACTACCATTTCTTGAAGATTTCTTTCTGATAAGAAAGAGACACATCTAGTGTTAATTTCTTCTACATCTATTGTGAAGTTCAACCCGATCTATATTAAAATCAATATCTTTTTATTTTTTGGAGTAACAATTGCATTGAATTAGTTGTGGTTGAGTATCAGCTTCTCGATCTATGTTATGGATAACTGGTACCTTGTTAGTTAACTAGAAGGCCTTATTTAACCTTATTTGTGAAGGTGTCAGCTTCATGCACTTCATTGTGGATTTTTGGTCTTAAGATAAGAGGACCTTTATATTCAAATTCACCAAGATCACAATGAGAGTAATTTTTAGAGTGGACTAGGGGACCTTTGTGATCTGAAACACTATAAAAATTTCATGTTATTTCATTCCGTTTATCTGCTAATCATATTTCATATAGAAGAAAAATGATGCATATATGCATATTTCAAAAAGGGATTCAAAAGACAGAATTGTGGAAGTTTCTTGAAAAATACACAATTCACCCCCCCCCCCCTCTTATGTTACCTTGTTTTATTCAGAACTAACAAATTGGTATCAAAGAAGATCTTTTTAGATAAATCTATACAAATATAAAAGTATAAGTTCTATACAAAGTAAATGTAAATAGATTATCCAATAGAATGAATGCCAATGGTTCATGCTCCATACTTTAATGGAAAAATTATGAATGCTGGAAATTTATAAAGATTATCTATATGAAGAATATTGGCTTAAAAGTTTATTTGAAAATCATTAATCCTATTAAAATTTCTATGAACCCAGAGTCATAACCTACTGAAATAGAAGTTGAATGTGATATCAATTAAAAAGAAATGAATTCTATCATCTGCGGTCTTGGACCATATGAGTTTAATAATCTTTAATAATTTCTTACAACAAATTGTATGTCTAAAACTATTGTATATTCCTATGATGGAACATACAATGTAAGAGATACAAGGTATGCTGAAACAAAGCTATTATTTGACACATTTAGAATGATTGATGGTGAAAGCATCACACAGATGAATAGAAAGATAACATATATATTCAATAATGTTACTACCTAGTGAGAAACAATTAAAAAATCTGATCAATAATTAAAATTAATCATAGTACTAACCTCAAAATGTATTGGCATATTTTCTACTATTTGATAATCATGACCTGTCAAGGATCTGACAATGAATGAATTAATTAGAACATTGATGATTTATGAATCATAAATTCAATCTGAAGTTGAAGATCATAATATTTTAGTGAAAAAGGAAAATACTACACTCGATGTGACATTTAATAAGAATAGTAGAAAAAAAACAAGAAGGCAAAATAAAAAAAATCAGATGTCTCATAATCTAAAATAGAACAGGCTCAGCTGGCTAGAATGATCAGAAACTTTTTCAAAAAGAAAATATGATTCATAAATTCTTTTAAGGAAGATTAAAAATAATTTATAGAAGTTTTATACAATGAATTTAAGAAATTGGGTCATATTAGACATTATTTACCTCAGCTGAAAGATGAAAGAAAAGGTCAGAAAATAAATATCAAAAGAATACAAATTACGAGAATAAAGGAAAAAGAGCCATGAAAACTATATGGAGTGTATGCTCCTCAAAATATTATTTTGATAAAGAGACAAAAAATCAATAATCAAATATGTGTTTTATGGACAATGAAGTAGAAGTGGTACACTTATACTACCCCCCTTCTTTTGACATTGGTAGTTGATAAAATGATAAATTAGATTTTTACTATTATATGTTGGAATAGAAATACGATTCCTTGTTAAAAAATCATAAATCATTGAAAAATATTCACAATATAGTTTTATGTGATAGAGACACTTTTCTAAAACATCATAAAGAACTAGTTGAAAAATTCAACTCATCTACAACAAACTGCATTGATCATGAAAAAAGGATTAAAGAACTAAAGGATAAAGTAGAATCTTAAAAGATTACTACAATTACTTTTACCAAAGGAGAAGAAGTTTTAAATTAAATTCTTGGAAATAATGTTATTAAATGATAAATATTTGGAATAGGAAGAATGGGATAAAAACACTGTATAAGAATTATTTTTTCGTAATTCAAAAAATGATACCTATTAATACTGTTGAATTAAAGGTTAAGTCACTAACAACTATTATTTGAGAAAATCCTCAAGTTAGACGAATTAAAAATGATTTTATTTAAAAAAAGTTTTTCTAAAGTAAGTAATATTAATAATGGAAAAAATAAATCAGATCTAGATTTTGAGAACATTGCTTTCTAACACTATAGAACCTATGAAAATATAGGTACAAAAAAATGTTTATTTGATTTTGAAAAAAATAAACCTCAGGAATAGAAAAGTTATATGGTATATGGATAGTGTTTGTTCCAGGAACTGTAGAATTACTATAGATGGTATTGTATCAATACTGGGACAAACTAGAGAAATTATTGTAGTAGGTACTGTTTAGTATTGTAGCATCCAAAACTATTTACCTTAGGCCACCAGTTTGGTATTAGTGTCATTAAGGCCATTGGGCCACCCTGGACTTTGGGTTAGTAAGGCGTTTCGGACACCTTTAAGTCCTCCTGGCCACCTTAAGGCCTTCGGGCCACATGATCAATGCAGTTTCCCCAGGCAGACTCTATAAAAAAGAAGCATCCCCTGAGGAGGATTCATAGCAGGTGCACTCACCAGAGCAGAACCAACAGATTTGGAATAATGAGAAGGTATGGCAACACCATCCGGATTAGGCTGTGCTTGCATGTGAAGATTAGCCGAACGATCATGCCAAGGTGGAGGGATACCATTATGATATAGATGCTAGGGAGGGTCAATTAATTATAGTTACAATATGGTTCAATTCCCTATGAACTTTTGGTCATTTAATGTCTCTTAATCCTACACGTCATGTAATCTCTAAGGACTACGGGCCTTATAAATGTTCCCCCTCAACCCTTGAAATAGTGGTTTTCAAAAATCAATAAAACAAAGAATTCCTTCAGGAAATTTAGGTCAATTGTTTATCAACTTGGTGATGATGGTTTTAATGTTTAATTTTCTAACAATTCATGCTTGGTCTTTAAAGATAAACTGCTTAAATTTAGAGCACCTAGAACTGATTCTGTTTATATATTGGATATAAATTCCTTAGGTAAATAGAATGTGAATTGTTAACTACTAATACAAATGAGTCATATATTTGGAATATGAGACTTGGTCATTATAATATTTATGATTTAAATAAATTATTTCAGAAGTAATTAGTTTTTGATTTACCCTGTCTTAAATTTTATAATGACAGATTCCATGATGCATGCCAAATTAGTGAACACCACAAATCGTATTCCAAATCTATTAAATAAATTTCTACATCTAAACCTATTGAAATTATATCAATGGATTTTTTTGGACCATCCAAAGTACCATGTTTGGTTGGTAAATTATATTTTTATCTTGTATCTGATGATCAATCGTGGTTTATTAGGTGTATTTTCTAAAAATCAAAAGTGATGTTTATACTATTTTTTTTAGTTTTTATAAAAAATTTCAAAATGAATAATGTGTTAAAATAATTTAAATTAAAAGTGATCATGGTGGAGAATTTGAGAATCAATAATTTAATTATTTTTTCTCAAATATGGGTATTAAACACACCTTATCTACACCAAGAACACCTCAAAAAATTGAATTTTTGAAACAAGAAATAGAACTATTCAATAAATTTTAAGTACTATGCTAAATTAATATAGTATTCCTACCCAATTTTGGGAAAAATATGTAAGCACAGCCTGCTATATCAGGAATAGAGTTTTAATAAGGCATATTTTTAAAATTACACCCTATTAACTTTGGAATAACAAAAAACCAAAAGTAATGTACTTTAAAGATTTTGGATAAAAGGATTATATCTTGAATACTATGTAAAATTTTGTTATGTTCGATCCAAACGAAGATGAATTAATATTTTTCGGATATTATGCTACTTATAATGCCTATAATATGTTTAATAAAATGTCAAGGATTGTTAAAGAATCTGTTCATGTAATGTTTGATGAAACTGACCCTTTCATTAAAGAAAATGATCAAACCAATGAAGTTACTGATTCGATTGATAACATGAGACTTGAAACCACAAAAAATAATTTTGAAAATGATATTAATAAAATACAGTCCACTTCATAAGAACATGATACTAAAGAACCTAAAAGTGTCTTGACTAGACAATATAGAACCGTAAAGAACCATCCTTTAGAAAATGGTATAAGAGACCTAGATACAGGATTTCGAACTTGAGGAAATGTAAGAAACATAGATGAATTCTATGCCTTTCTATATCAGTTTTAACCTAATTCTATTAAAGAAGCCTTATAATATAAGAGTTGGATTTTAGAAATAAAATAATAACTAAACCAATTTAGAAGGAATGAGGTATGAGAATTAGTAGAAATACCGTCCAATTATCTAGTTATAGGAACTAAGTGGGTCTTTATAAATGAAATGTATTATCAAGGGAACATAACCAAAAGTAAATATAGATTAGTAGATAAAGGATATAATCAAGAATAAGTTATATATTATGATGATAAATTTTCCACTGTAGCTAGATTGGAATCCATTAGAATAATTTTAGCTTATACATCTCATATAAACATTATATTATATTATATGTGTGTTAAATATGCCTTTTTAAATAGATATTTAATATAGGATGTTTATGTCGAGCAACCTCCTAGTTTTAAAAATCCTCAAAAACCAAATTCTGTTTTTAAACATACCAAAGCTCTTTATTTCCTTAAAAAAGAACTTAGAGCTTGGTATGAAGGATTATGTTCTTTTATTTTGAAAAAAGGATTTACTATTAGATTGAAATATCCAAAAACTTTTAAGAAAAATATTTGTTCTGATATTTTATTAGTGAAATTTTATGTTTATGATGTTATTTTTGGTTCAAAAAATAAAATACATTATAATGTTTTTTTAAACTAATGAAAAATAATAATTTTAAATGAGTATAATTGGAGAAAAGAATTTATTTTTAGGATTTTATATTTTTCAAATAAATTATGGAAATGTATGAAATCAAAGTAAATATATTATAGATTTTTTTGCAAAATTTGGGACTTGAGACCAATAAGACATACACAACTCCTATGTGTACAAATATAAAACATGATTTGGATGACTCTAGAAAACTAGTTGACAACAACTTATATAGAGGTATGATTGGTAGCCTTTTATATCTTACTAGTAGCATATCGTACATTATTTTTTTTGTATGTCTACTTTGTATATTTTAATCAAATCTAAAATAATACAATCTTACAATTGATAAAATAATTTTTAGATATTTAAGAGGAACTGTTTTTCAATCTCTTCTTTACCCCGAAACTTTTTATTTTAATTTAATTTCATATTCAGACACTGGTTTTGGTGGTTGTAGATTAGATATAAAAATAACCTTCGGAAGCTATCACTTTTTAGTAAAATATTTATAATCATTTTCAAGTAAGAAACAACACTTTGTTACCCTATCAATAGTTAAGTCAGAATATGTGTTTGATGGTAGTTGATGTGCACAAGTATTGTGGATGAAAAACACTCTAATGGACTTTGGATTAAATTTTAATAGTATCCATATTTTATTTGATAATACTAGTTGTATAAATATTTTAAAAAATTCTATAAGTAATTCCATGACAAAGAATATTGATATAAGGGATCATTTTCTTATAGACTATGTTCTCAAAAGGGATATATCTTTAGAATTTTTCAATACCGAAAATCAATTAGATGATGTTTTCACTAAACCACTTCCTAATACAAGTTTTTATTTTATTAAGGGAGAGTTAGGTTTATTTAATTTTAAATAAATATTTATAGTTTTATTATATTTAATTATTTTATATTTAAATTGTTTCAATTTATTTTGGTCAAATTTGTTTTTAGTATTATTTTATTTAATTTCATAAATATTTTTTTTCTCATTTTTGGTTTCATATAAAATATTTTTTAAAACAAAAATTAATGATCAAATTATATAATAAGAATAATAAAATAGATTGTGTCATTTTCTATCAGAAACCCATTCGACTTATCTTTTCTTTTCATTTTCAAATCTTTTCATATTCCAAAACCCTCTTATTTATCTTAAACCCTATAATCCAAAAACATTCAACCATCATATTTTGAGAAATGACGAAGACCAAGAGAACTGATGAAGGTGAAGCAAGTGATCCAAAGTTTCAGAGTGTTCCCTCTAGAAATATTATTCAAGGAAATGTTTTCAATTTTGAATGGATGTATCAGAATGACCATCGACTCAAGATATCTCTAAAATTATATGGTTTGGAATTTATATTCAATGATGAGAATAAAAATTGTCTTTATGATGTAAATATGAGTAATTTATTTAGTAATTTTTAGTTGAGTTTTAGTGTATTAGAAGATATGATATCCTATCGAATAGAATATAAGGAATTTTAATTATATTCGGTTGAAAAAACTCAAATTTTAAAATTCCCTCATTAATAAGTATTCCATTTTGATCTTAGATCAATTAGAAATCAATATCATTAGTATGAAGATATAATATCATTTCTATTTGGATCAAAAAAGTTTATAAAACGTTCATAAAATATCTTGAGGTAGACAAAAAGATTTAATTAATTTTATTTAAACTACTATTTCTCCAATAGTTAATAAGATGGAGAAGATTTTATACCTAGATATGTATTTAATGTTTCTATTTATTAGTGACATAAAAATGAATTTTTCTAGATATTTGTTGATCTATTTAATTTATTGCTGCCATTCTAAAGTAAGAATTTCATTTTATCATTATGGAAGGTTACTTTCTCTGATTCTTTATAGAATGAATTTGATTCATATTTTTTGGTACTTGAATCAAATGACATAATAGTAATGTGTTTAATACTGGTACTCCTTGGAAATTTTGTCTTTAATGGAGTATAGTGAAAGGAAGGTTAATTCTTGTTGGTGAAGATGACCAAAACAAATATGGATCTTTTTTCAGAGAGATAAAAGGGATTTAATAAATGAAGAAGTTGGAAAATCTAGAATAGAATGTTTTGTTAATTATACTAAGAGAAAACATAGATTTTATGATACTATGATCCCTGTTATATAAGAAGAATAATTTCATGAGGAACCCGTTTCAAAACCAAGGGCCCGATAAGAACCACAACATGAAGAACTATTGTTAGGATCTAGAGATGCAACATTGTGAGTTCATTTGGAAGAACCTTAACACACTAAGGATCAAAAAGAAGAGAGAAAATATCACGAGCTTCCAGATGTTCCTCAACCAGATAACCATGAAGAATATTCTTAATAATATCATATAGTTCAAAAATCAGCCATTGAGGCCACTTTTATTGTTGACAATCAGGCTATCTCAACCATTTATCATTCAATAGAGAGTCCTGCATCTATTTCTGGATAAAGGAAAAATGTTCTTCATGATATATCATTATCAAGTGATAATTCTATTAAAAAATCCACTACCAATAACATAGCTATTGTTTAATCTACTTATTGGTCAAATAATCTCAATGAGGGACATTTGATTCAATAAAAAATCATATTTAAGATCGTGTGATTATGTTTAACAAGTTCAAGAGGAGAAATCTAATATCAGACAAGAGCTGGAATCTTCAACAAAATATTTTGATGATTTGAAAATTTTATATCATCCCAGGTTAGAGTTAGAATTGGTTAAGACTCAGCTTCATGAACTTAGAGAAAATTCTATGTCAAAACAAGATTTTGATGCTTTTAAAATAGAGATGTTGGATCATATTAGGGAGATAACATATGAATTTGTTTTTAAATTTTTTTTTTCAGATCTGAAAACGTATTTGGGGAGCCAATTTGAATAAATCAAGGGACGTATCAACTAGGATGGAGCTTCTACCTCTACTCCAACAACATCACCATATTTGATCAAACTGTTTCAATCCATCACTACAATTATGGAAGATATGAATGATAGAATATAGAATATTCAGTGCAATAGTGCACCCTTTTCAATATTGTTCGAAAATCAATAGTTTCTTTTTGAGAAACTGACTTCAAGTGAACCAGGTATTAGGTTGCTGCTCAATAATTTCAATGATAATTTATATTAGTTTTTATAGACAGAGGATAATTTTCATGACTTTTTAAAAGTCAAATTTATTGAAAACCTGAATTTTATTCAAGATTCAAGAATATTGATATGGAATTTAGGATATAGTCTTATAGATAGGCTAAAAGAATAGTTTTCAAAATTGAAAGAAGTTTTATAGGAAACTCAGGCTCCATTAGAACTAGGAACCGAACCTGTCTAAGCCCTTTCACCTTCCACTAGACTGGCTATCTAACTTGGTTACCTTAACCCGACCATATAATGTATTTTACATTCAAATAATAAAATTCCTTTGATCATTTTATATTTTTTGTTCCCTTTTAATTTGTTTATTATTTTTTTATCTTGACTGCCAGAATAAATGTCTTATTTATCCAAAAAGTAAATTATAAAAAATTCATTTATGGTTTTGTGAAAAAATAAAAGTGTTTTAATCCTTTTTCTAATAATATAGTTTTGATATAACAAAAGGGGGAGAAAATTAGTTAAATAAAAAATTTATTTTTTTTCAAAATAGTTCTTTGAAATAAAAATAATAATTTATATTTTCTTATCGAAATAATAATTTATATAAATGTATTTAAAAAATATATATATTTTCCATTATATATCTTATGGGGTTTGTGATCATCAAAAAGAGAGAGATTGTTTGGCATCTATTTTCTCAACAATACAATATAAATCTTATTGATTTTAATGCTCACAAATTCCATTGTTTGTTTTACTAATGATATTACTTTAAGTGTATTTTAGGAAATTAATATTCATTACAATGTTTATTCTAGAATTATATTCAAGATTTTAATTAATAAGGAATATTTTTTACTGTGTTCGGAACACTCTTAAGTGTATTTTAGAAACAATGTCCCTACCAAACATTCATGACATAATATAAGGAATAAACCCTACACTGAGAATAATGCATATGGATCATGAACCTTATGTTTGTATTAATCCTTATGTTGGAAGAAGGTTCATATATATCACCAACCCTATGATGGAAGGAACAAATGGATAAAGAACCATACATTTGGATGTAACCATACATTTTTAAAGAGATGAAAGTATAGTTAAATAACCCTATTTACGTAAGAAACCCTACATTTACAGACAAAAATATATGGTTCATCAACCTTATATCTATGATCGACCTTATTTTTTCCACATTATGATTGAATAATGAACACTAAAAAGTTGAACCCTAGGTGTGGTATTTTTTCATTTTATGAAGGAACCCTACATTTATCATTTCAATGTTGGATATTTAATTTCATGATTTTATAATAGATTTATGCAATGGTCTTGATATAATTATAGGCTATTTCAAATTTCATTTATGTTCAATTCAAGGAATATTATGACCAACTCAATGAACTGAATTCAACAGTGAAATTTTCTCCTATTTCTAAGGGATGTTATGAGTCTCTTGGAAATTTCTGAATTTGAATATTCACAATCTTTCATGCAACATTCTTGGATCGTGAATTATGAAGCAGGATTTCAAATTTATATATTCTACCCGTATATCATTTAAATATAAGGGATATACAAGTCACATATTTTCACATTAGATTTCATTGTTGAAAAATATATTGTACAGTGCAGATGCAACGAACGATCGATTCTAAAAGATGCTACACTTGGGATACATACATGTTCAGTATTATACTGGTGTAGGATGACTAATACTATTTTTTGATACTTTTATTTGAAAATGATTTTTCAATTAGGATCACTTCAGAACATCACTTTATCAAAAAATTATTTTTTGAAGAAGAAGGTACATACACTATAAATTATTACTGCTACAATTTTGAATTTAAACCTGATCCACATTCAAATCAATCTCTTTTGATTTTTTTGGAGTTTTAAATACCCAAACTTATTTTTGGTAGAGTATTATATTCTTAATTTATGTTGTGGTTAACAGGTTCCTTGTTAGAGATCTATAATTCCTTATTTATCCTTATTTGTAATAGTGTCAACTGTCTGCACTCAGTTTTGGATTTTTGCAATTATGATAAGAGGAACTTGCAAGTGAAATTCCCTAATCTCACAGAGAGAGTAATTGTTGGAGTGTACTAGGGGACTTTTGTTCCATAAACTACTATAAATTTTCTGTGTTATTTATTTTTATTTATCCACTTCTCATATTTCATATAGAATAAAAATGCTACATATCTTCATATTTACCAAAGGGATTCAAAATCTAGAATTTTGGACGTTTCGAGAAAAGAAACAATTCACCCCCCTCTTGTGTTTATTTTATTCTGACCTAAAAATCACCCCACTCATGAAATCCAAAGTCAGAATCAACCCGTTAAAAATTTGTGCAGATATAAAAGAATGAGAGGCACCAATATCAAATAAGAAACTAGAAAGTATATAAGTTAAAATAATAATACATCTAACTGTTGACTAGGCATCCTCACTATCCATAAGTGTAGGATGAGTTACATGAAACTATCCTACACCTATTCCTTGTGATATTGTCTAACTTACCTAAGCTACACCACTATACAAATATGGGTGATCCTTCCCCGAAGCATCTCATACACTGTCTCAACTTCCACGCCCTGTAGAACTCCAACATATATACTTATATGTGGTCAAAGACCCCCTTACAACACTATGATTCTACCTAGATCTTCCATCATTAACTATAATCTATGGGTTCCTTAAAAAACTCCTTATATGTCCCATCCTACCACTAGATCGGCCCTCAATTGGTGGTCAGGGATAGTGTCAATGAAATTGACCAGGCCTACCGAACTAATGGAAGAGAACTCGGAAAAAATCTAGAGTAACTGATCCTTCCCCCTCACCACTCTAATTTCAACTACATTAGTCAAAATTCTCATAATGATGATCTCTACCCTCAGAAGACATACATCCTGATCATCCAGTATAATCCACTAATCCTATATTGGAATCCACCTTTAGGTTCCCCTCATATATGAGATCCAGATCCACTACCTCATCAAACTTCTTTAACCAGAAGATGTTAACTTGGGAATTAATCTCATATTAAATCCTATCCTAAAAATGACTTTTGATAGTTGTTTCATCCCCTTCCATCACTGGAGAAATGCATTTAAAGGAAGTAAAGTGACCAAAATATTCCATCATGGACATACTCTCTTGGTTCATCCTCATAAACTCTAGTGCCCTCTCCCATCTTAGAGCCTCTAGATATAATTACTCTAGTAAATTCTATTGGAATTGCTTCCATGCCATGTTTTCTAGATATCCATCCTACATATGGATGTCCCACCATCGTTTTGATGATCCTCATAACATATAATATATCATCTTTACTCTTTTCATAGAAGGAGTCTCTAAGTGGTCGGGTATTTTCTGGATAGACTCAATCCATAAATAGCCTACCTTAGGTCCACCCTATCTCATAAAAGTTAGAGGGTGCTAAAACTAAAACTCTCATGTCATGTCGAACATACTCACAAAACCCTACCAAGGTCTCTTTCCATAAAATTCTCAAAGGGATAAATGTTATCACAGAACTTCTCTCCAACATCCTCACCTAGAACTATCAGAGCCTCAGGTTCCACTACTAGTAGCACATATCTATCCATATCCTCTTGTTGTCCTCTCAACAATAATTATTGTGGAGGAATATATCTATAATGAAAAACATGTGTCTTAGGACACATTTCACAACATTACCCAATTAATTGAATTCACATAAATCCACAAAAAGTCATCCCTAAAACCCCACCACATGGTCAAAACTAAGCCACTATCACTATGATTAATCATCATACATCAATATCATGGTTAACAAAGTGTAGACACATTTTCGCATCTCAACTTTCTCATTATAAACCCATTTTCTACATTGTGCATCATTTTTTAATTATCAATTCCATATTAGGAACCATATTCATCTCAATCACACAATCATTGAAAAATATTTCAATTTCAATAATTTACCCAAAACCTTCTTTTCCATGTGTTCCTAAAACTAATGCATGACAAAATAATTCTTGAGTTTCTAGATGATTCATTTATACTCAACTATCATTCCATACCAAGACACGAGTAAAATATCAGAAAATCTTAGAAAAAATAATCACCTTACCCAACAAGTGCATCACCCTAGGTGAAATAACATCAAAATATAACAACACACATCGATAAAAAATCCCCACCCTAGGTATTTGGTTTTACCCCCACACATGGGTTAGCTACTCCCATGAAAGAGTTCTTTAACAAGGAATGAATCATCCTAGTCTCCTATCTACATTTACCATGTGGTAAGACAAAATAAAATAAAATAAAACCTCATCTGATACTACCTTGGAATGTCCTAACATTGGTGACACGCATCGGTGCCCCGAGGTAGTCGGTTACAAGACCTCAAGCAGACCTCCCCGTATGCCAGATACTGTCAACTAGAAGTGAGGATCTAATATAGATACCATATGGAGACCATCCCTCTTTATTAAAGAATAACAACAGCGGGAATAAATAAAAATAACCAAATTATATAAGCAAAAACTAGAAAAAACCAGTATCACATGATGATAAAAAGTGGAATATAATACTCAACCCAATATAGTTAATATATCATGCCTATTACATGTTATGTGTCAAATGAAAAACCAAAATAAAGACACCCTAACACTCCCAAGAGGGTCCTAACACCATGTTTGGTTCCCTAATCATTGTTCAATCTAAATAATCCATCTAACATAAGGATCTTACCCTTATCATGTCTAGTAAACATGAAGTCTATTTGGGTACTAATCTGGCAGCCTGAGTAGGGTGTGAGTACAACTCAGGAAGCCACCATGAATTGTGTCTAAAAAAATATCAAATCAATAATAGTGTATGTGATTGTATAAATGATAAATTACAATGCATAATGTAAATAGTTACCACGTTTCATTATTCTATAATTAACCACATTATTTCCCAGGTTCACAAAGACACCCAACCCATCAACATCAGCTTCATCCTATACCGAAGTCTTAACAATCCCCAAGAGAGATCACATATCACATAGAGAATCAAAATTCATTATCACATGGTCTTTGAATATCAATTTAATTTCAACTCATTTCATAGAACTTTGAAACCATCTTCTAAGGCCAATATCATGGGCATTGAACATTGTGTCTAGCACACCATGTGTATTTTGGAGCATCAGTACTTTTCCCACACCCCATGGGTATTTGGAGCCTCAGTCTCTATCCCATAAAATAATATTCACATGCATGCATATGGGTCTAAAACATCATGCCTGCACCCCATGGGTATTTAAAGCATCATTTTGTGTCCCACACCCCATTTATCAATCAATCACATATACCAAATTCAACATGGTTAACCAAAAATAACCCTCTTATCAACCTTTCTCGTGATGGTGTTTCATTTTAATAACCAAAACATACATGGTTCAATACTTTAAATCTCGGGGAATTATATGAACATTTCACCATTAAACCCTTTTCAACATTTAATCAGTACCAATTCACTCTTCAAGGTTATGTGAATACTTCCATTAATTACCATTAATATATAAATTCAACATTCAATTAATCAATCAATTCCACAATCCTATCAATTGAGCAGCATGTAACCCCATTATCCCCTCAATTTCATAATCACAAATCAACCAATTTCAATTTCCCCAAATTCATCCAAATTCATTAGCACATGGAAACTTAATTTAATAAATTCAATACTGGACGAAATTTCACTATCATGGAAATTTAAATTGCATAATCAAATATATGTAATTAAATCAATACTATGGGAATTGAAATTTGGACCACCTACGTCAAGATTATTGATAGACACTTGCTAACAAAAATCCCCAAATTGAAGTGGAATACTTAATTACACAGTGAAGAATGAGTTATAAATTCAAAACCAAGATCCAATATCAAAAGGATTATATGTATCAAAACCTAGATCCAAATTCTTTACAGATGGATGAAAACATCCCTTTAGAAGATGAGAGAAATACGTGAGAGGGTGAGAAAACCAATCAGTATGAGATCACTTACAAATAGAGGTGAACATCTATCAAACAGGTCTTCAATTCACCAATAATAGAGTTCCCAAGCCCTAGGAATCTATTTTGTTGCTTCCAGAAAATATAGAAGACCTTTAGGGTCTAGTTTTATTGAATTAGGGTGACGTTTGGGGGGGGGGGGACGGATTTCAAATTGATTTTAAGAGTATAAAATCCCACATGAACATTTTCATAGATAGGGGAATACAATTTACCAAACCGTGTACCCTAACTATGTGGCTCTCCTATGGGGGTGCATAGTAACTTCTAAGGGGGAACATGGTTTGAAAAATTCTGTTCCAACCATACAATCCCTCTTTATTTGGGGTTGCATGGTTTACTAGGGTTGGGGAAGTGGTTAGGGAAAACCATGTGCCAACCATGCACTACCCAAAGCCCCTCCAAAAACATCAAAATTTCACCCAAACACACCAAATAAATGACTCAAGAAAAGTATAACCAAAAGAGGAAAAAGAGTACCTATAAAAAAGTTGTATAAATCACTAGAAAAGGTCAGGATCTTACAACACAGTTCTTCTACACAACTCCAGCACTAATCCTAGACACACTGGATTCTGATCTGATCCCCAAACCACACGCATCATATCCCATATGACTTTCCTAACATATTTCCAACTCCACCACATCATAACCACATAAAAACCGCAGTCATAACTTCGTATTATTTTTTACAAAAATGCTTGGCCCCTCACACCAACACATCACTAAACCTCAAGATTGATCATGATTCCCTACAAACAAAGGAATACTAACATTTTATAGGAACTTTCACTGAATTCTGATCCCAAATCTCAGTGTAAATTCACGATTTTATTACCAATCACCTTCTCCGATCACCATACTTTCACTATAAGCACTGATGCACCACCGATTTGATAGTTGTTTGAATCATGCCAAAACCACCCCATGCCCTATTGTGATGAATCCAACCCAACTAAAACTTTACTTGAAATCTAAATATGGTATTTCCATGGAACCAGACTTACTCGGGTTTTCCCATGAATTTTAATTTTGATGCCACATCGACCATCCATGATTTGTCTCACCTCCATGACCATCCAAAAACAAGGTTCATTATCCCATCAAAAAATTGAGGTTTCCCATAACAGAAGTACCCTCATCATATCCCAAAAATCTAGACACCCGAGTTCCACGATCTATCACTCATCTGTTAATGCATGCAATGGCAAGACAAGTCCAACCTACTCATACACGAGCACCAACTCCGAATTCCAATTTCCACATATTCCCAATTTACCTGAACATTATCATCAATACAGCCAAATATCATCCAAAATGTGTGGCACACCCTCGAACTTGCAATTGGTGTTCTCCCAACCATATTTCTTCCCTTATACTGCTCTATGATCACCAACACCAAACTGGTCCAAACACTGCATACATATCACTCCTTCCAAGTTGCACTTTACCATCTCTAACAACTCTTTCCAATGACCGATATAAAATTTCCCATTCCACATTACATCAATTCATTGTTGACGTCACCTTTCACATCCAATGGATGTATCAAATTTCTCACCAAAAGCTATAAGATTCCACTATGACACAAGTCTCACTGAACGCACCAATCACCACACCTCAAGTGTGACTCTAAAACAAAACCTCCACTATGCTACTATCATATAACCTATCACGCTCATCCATAAACTGAACTATTTCAAATAGATCCATTCATATCCCATTTCACTGAACCCAAAACCAATTGGCACAACACATCACCTACACGCACCTATCATTACACACCAACACCTTTCCCAAAAGTCCTACCCAATACCACTACCCTCTTCCAATGTAGAGTGAACCACTGAGAACCATCCCATGGGTTCTACTCCTCTATCCAAATTGGTCTCAATTGGATCCAATTGCAGCATTCACCTACACATATAGATCACAAAACCGGACTCACGCTCATGTGAGTCTCATCTGTTTAACCTAGCCTCATGAACCAAACCCACTGAACATGACCCGTACACATGTTAGTCACACACAAACCAAAGTAACCTTGGTACTACTATTTAAAATCACACCATCTACCCATTCCTAAAAATAAAAAATGATCACCCACCACATGAGATTCATCACAAAACGACAAAAATCTAACCACACTCCCACCATTCTAGCTGAAGCACATCCTACACACTGGGTGAGGAACCCAAAAATTCATGACATTTGATACCAAACCTTATACTACAAGTCATTCCACTTGACTTTCCATAACCCACTAAAATTTTTTCTTCCATAGGGATATCTATGCCCATCCTAATATCACCTCTTAGTAATCCAATTCCTTCATTGAGCCATCAAGGGAATAATGTGCATGAACTGGCCCATAATGGGTTTCCATGATTTTTTCATCGAAGGGACTACATTTCCACCACTAGGTCCCCTATAAACATAAGATATACAAGGTATTACATCAAAATAAATACACTATGTCTCCACTGAGTAGAATTACACCAATATATTAAATAGGAAAACACCATATAAGTTGTAGTTGACAGTTTAAATAGTGGACCTATAATCTAGAAACAACCATATGCAAGCACAAATATGCAGTGTGAATCCAATGTTCCTACTATAATTCATGTAAATGACCTTTTTACTATGTGATAAGTGAAGAACATATGCCTCTTACCAAACATCCAAGATCCAAACCATCATTAATCATCAACCTCCAAATGCATGTTCCTCACCCAAGGTGAAATCATAAATCCATAACATCGTAAACTAAGAAGAAATATCCCTTACCCTTGTTACATGGAATTACTACTAGAATAGGTGTTCTTAACACCCCAGTCAAGTATTCATCATAGAATCCAACACATCCCAAAAATATCATGTCTTTAAAATTCATAAATCATAAATAGAAAAAAAACATTGATACCAATTTGTAACACCCCAATCTTTAAACTCGTCTGATCTGAAGCACCATATGGCCTCATGAGTTCCTCCCTATATGAAAGAGGTTTCTAAATAGTAGTTTGGGGCTAATACATAAAATGGGGGATAATATTCCCTTGAATAAAAGTGATTCAAAATGTGATTAAATAACGAAGCATCATCCACATCAGAGCATGAAAAATATACCATCCAATAACATACAATAATAAATGATGTTTTCATTTAAAACATACAATTGATCTCCCACCGAGTTAATCCCAAATAAAAAAACAAAAATATAACAAACACACCCTAATGATACTTACATCCCTGGGCCTTATCCGAATATCCTTGTTCCCTTTAGCTTCCTTATCCCAAACCACTACACAAGAAATGCATTGTCCTGAAATGCATACATAAGGTCTGAAATGATATCAATATACCTATGTAGGGTCAAAGAATAAAAATTATTAAGCTCTCTCTATGAACCTATAATATCATTATATTTGTGTGTATGCGGGATTAAAATAAATTTTATACACATGATCACCAATTCATTATGCACTAACTGGGCTTCTACAACACTCAATAAAGTACACACACTTATCAGGTCATTTTTTGCTAACCAGTCCACCCCAACCCTAAGTAAACCTACAATTACACCATTAAATAATACATATATCACCTTATTTTGTGGTACATATTTCTTTCCCATACCCCCAAACATAGTGTAGGGATACATCCAAAATCTACACCCAATACCCATAGAAATTGGGTATGGTCATACATCCAAAAGCCTTGAACCAGCACTAATCACTCAAGGGAGGTCCATTGGTCATATTTCATGCTATGGACTAACCCTTGGGGTGGTCCTCAAGCCAAGAAACTCATGTCAAAGTTCAATGCAGGTACACCAACACAAGCCACATCTAGTAAGGTCCTTGACCCAATACCTATGAAGTAGGGCATAGTCATCGACCGACCCATCCTCATAGACACTCGGGATGTATATAAAACTGATCCATCCTCATAGACTATAGAGAGGCCATCCCACTAACATAAGTAATGCATTGTAAGGTCATAAATATGATAACCAAAGGAGAAGGGAACAATCATATACTAAACCAATCCCTTAAGGAAAGGTAGACTAGCACACAAAACCATCGCCATAGAAACTGATGGGGTCCATTAGCACCTTGACACATCCCTATAAAATATAAGAAGGATACCTCAAGAGTTTTTACCCTATCCTCCTCATGGAAAGGTTTTTCAATCATGACAACATAGTTTTCTAACCCATTAATAATCTCACCAGATGATCCTATGGTGATAGTCACTTCATACCTAGCCCCTTGTTGGGGAGCTTCTTAACTCATCTGATAGGGTGTCTACTGAGTCCCCTAGACCCAACACAATATATTCTCATCGATGCAACCTCAATATCATTATACTCTAGTAATTTCATTGCCTAAAGGATCACCCTGACCATGAAATCAAGGTCTATTCCAACCTTTCTAAAGTCTGTCAATGATTCTGATCCTTTTACCTAAGGAATATCTGAATCCATCTCATCCTGAACCTCTTGAAATTAAAATTACAAGCCCTGAAAAATCCCAATACCCACACTTGGGTCCCATATTTCATCTCCTAAGGGAGATCCTAAACTCTTTAATTATTATAATTCAATGCAATATTGTTCACAAGTCTTAAAGGACTTTTACTTCCCACCTCATATGCAAGGAATATCCACTGATGACAGGATGGAGTTCCCATCATATCTGAGACATATGACAGACTTTCCCATCATCATCTAGCCCCAAGACACACATTCCTTCCAACTAGCTCTTGGTAACCCATACTAGGAAATCTGTATCTCAACACACAACCCAAGTCCGTCTCAATGTATCACATCAGCTCAAAAGTATACTCTTCCCTTGAAAACTAATTTTTCAGGGATATCCAAAATAAACCAAGTTCATATGAGCACTTATTCACATTCCAGGATACCCAAGTCACCCCATCACCGCACCAAAGGACCCCACCGGCCCATATACTCCATTATTGACCCCATGAATCTGTGAATTCATTCACATTCAATTATATAAAAATATATGGTCTTTTATTATATGGGACACCTACCTCGATATAATAGTTATCCTGATTCCAAGCTCCATCAAGCCTCATAAAAGCATCCAAACATCCCTCTCATGACTTTTACAAGCTAGTCCAACCCAACCAATAACTTTCCCTGATCCCAAACATCTATCTCATATGAAACATCATAAATAATTATTTATAAACTATTATAATTAATTATTTAATTTAAACTGAAGTCACCTAATCTCTGGAAAACTCAACGATCGTTATCATTATGATGAAAGCATGAAAAAAACTCATGGAAGGTCTATCACACCTCCATGAAACTAACCCTGGTGAAATCTATATCAGTAGACATTGATTCTATTATCAATTTAATTCAAATAAAATGAAAACATCAATTAATTTTTTTGACCAACATACCTTCACCAAAACCACTTTTTATGGTGTGTAGACAATGTCTCAGGATTCCCCCTTCACAACCAAAGTGAAATCCCTATCAAGATTGGATTAATTCACAATGATTTGGTGAAATCTTTACAAAAACCCTATCCTAAAATAAATTAAATCATATGGTAGTGAAGGGGACGAAAATAAAAAAATAAAATGGATAATATTACCTCAATGTTTCTTCTCAAACCACCTAGAGTCATCCTCACTTGATGGGGGATACAAGGAGAGAAATGGGAGGGAGATTTAGTGATGAATATCCTCTCCTGAACCCCCATCCCCATAAGAAACAACCATCCTTGAACCCAAAATTATGGGGCTACCCCTGATTAAAACATATAAAATAGGTTTCCAACATCTTTCCAGTGGGTGTCATCAGTTAGTTCCTAGATCCACTGACTAGCAGGTGAACCCAGGCAGAATCCCTTAGTTATGTCCAACCCACCATCTAGTCAGTGGGTGCTACCGAATCATTGCAACCATATAAACATATCTAAACCTCATCCATAGATCTCCTGAGTTCCTGAATGCCACCATATATTTGAACCATGTCTAAAATATTTACTATAACTTTCTCAAACGTTTGTCTTTCCATCAGAACACTAGTTCTCAAAATGAACCATCTACCAACGAGGAAAATTCAAATTTCCTTGGAAATTTCAGACCTATAATGACAAGGATTGTTACAAATAAAAAATCTTAATTAACCCAACCATATACCCTAGAAGTGTCTATATTGGTGTGAATTCTTAAGATCAGTCATCATGCATTGATGATGATCATGTTAATACCCAATACACCACTTTAGATGTTGTTACCTATAGGTTAATATATTCCATAGCTGAATCCACTTTCTTGTATACATACATTGATATATTTGTGAGGACAACACACAATATCTACTTTACCACATGTGTAAGATATCCAACAATGTTCTTTAAAATATCCCACAATGTTCCTCTTACAATGTACACTTCTTAGACCATCCCTATATAAAACATTTCTTCATAACCCAATAAATGTAAACATAAGAAAGGGTGTTCTTAGATTCTTAGTAAGGGAAATTATAAGAGGTATGAATAAATGATCATAATTTATCATAACATAAGCATTATGCTATGAGAACATAATAATATATTATTATAATCAAACCCGACAAGTCCTTTATCATAAATTATAAACCCTGGAATAAGGATCTATTATAACAAAAGACATAATTCATAAGTGTGTAGAATCATAAATAAAAAATCAAGAATCATGAGAATATATAACATGCATAATACATAAGTTTTTGGAATGAAAATAAGCATATAAAATAATTTCCTTAGTCAAGGATAATTGATAAAACTATAGTAGTGGATCAGGTTCACAATCCATCATTTCCGTAGTTAATGCTGACTTTTAAGAATATATTAATGGAAAAATTACCTTACTGAACTAGATTCACTCTACATTATAGTACTTATTATCTCATGATATATCTATCTTTTCCAAAAGAATTGGAGTGTTATAGAAATCTAGGACCACACATCACATAATGAAAACTATACATATGTGTGACATATTATCATAAAACATTCATCATGTCATCATTTAATAACCCATGGAAATGAAATAGGTTTAATAAAAATTTCATCATTTCATTAGAGTATAACCCATGGAAAATAAATGGGATTCATAAAGGTTTCATTATAAATTAAATAACCCACGAGAAAGAAGCGGTTTTATAGAATTGTCCTTAAATCATCATCATCATAATAAATCCAAAGATACACAAGGGATGGTATCAGAAGATCATATCCTCGATGTAGAATATCATTCCTTAAAATATTTTGACATTGATAAAAACACCTTTATAAGAACATTTGAACCTTTATTTGAAAACATGAGAGAAATATCCTTTTATTTTTATAACATTTTATCTAAAAATTACCAGAATATTTTGAACATTCATTTGTCTCAAATAAACTATGGAGGATTTTATAGTAATCTTCAAATAAAATAATGGTTGTGATAGTGGTAAAATATGTCCATACCATATATGTAAAAATATAGCATTCTTTTCAAACTTTTGTAAAATCTAAAAATTGGTTTGTTCAAAAAATGTTTCTTTAAAAATAAATCATTTAGAAAATTGTAAATAATGTAAATGTTAAAAAAATATCATTTTTAAAACATTTCATTTAGAGGGAAAATATTCCATAAAACAATTTTTAAGAGCATGAACAAGGAATAAAAAGTTCATTAACACAAAATGAAATCAGTTTGAGTTTTCTTTTAAAAAAAATTCCTTGATCATTTCAAGTAAAAAAGAGAAGAAAATGGTACTAATATATAAAGATTCCAAAAATGAGTAGATTATAAGAAAATATTTGGTGTTTAAAGGATAAGATCTATATAATTTCCCTGAAGTTAAAGTTAACATAAATAATCCCAAAATGAATTGAGATGGTACATAACCCCTTACCTTAAGTCCCATATTGATTCATTCACATTAAAACTGATGTTATAAAAAAATTATTTATTATAAATATATTCTTAAATTTTATTTATACAAATCATACTATTTACCATTCCTTTATAATTTTCAATTGTCATTTTATTATTAATTTCTACATTAAAATGATCATTTAGGTGAAAACTAGTCCTTTTTCAATGCATGTTTTGGTTAGATGGTTATAGTAATCAAATCATGTTTATGGTCAAATAATCTATGAATTATTAATAATGACATAATTATAATATTTATTCATCATATAAACTTTTATAACCATCCACAAAATTTGGTGATGAAAAATTAATTATATCACTTCTCAAAGACGGTAGTCCATATGTACGCACAAGTGATGTTTCCAATTTTTGATGGATTGATTAAAACAAAGGTAATTAATATTTAAAATTTAAAATTTGTTATTATATCTTAAAAAATATTCATTAAATATTTACTTATTATGATACAAATCAAGCATATATAAAAAATAAATCATATCACGTTGTGTAGGTGGTAGTTTACACGTATGCATAAGAAATGTTAGAATTTTCCAATGGATGTAAAGATTAAAAGGTAGATAAGTTGTTATAATTCAATAATATTAGATATTATATGTATATAATATATAAAATTTAAATATATCAATATAACAAACCATTAATTATGGTTATGAAAAAAATATCACTTCATGAGGTGTTAGTCCGTTTGTATACATGAAAAATGATTTTGTTTTTTATTTGAAAGAGAATGAGATGAATAAATGATGAAACATCGATGTAATAAAACCTAAATATTAGGGATATACTTATATTATTATATAATCATAGTTATAATATAATTTAAGGAGGTATAATAATATATAAATTGAAAACACTTGGTTAAGAGTTATAACTCTTCTTTGGAAAACCACCTTTGGATTACACCTTAAGCCGTATAAGGATTGTATTTTGATAAGAAAAAGACCTATTTATCATGGTTAGGGATGTTAGGAAGTTATTAGGGAATTTATTTTATGATAAATAAGGCTCATGAAGTTATAATAATAGAGGATAGGTGGAATTCTTTTATAAGGTAGGGAGAGGACGCACTACAAATTCTTCAAAAGATTAAAATAAATTAATATTTTACGTAAGAAAAAAAGGATAAAAAATTCCTCATAATCAATGATGGGATTATATAGGGTGTAAATATTACCATAAAATAGTATTTATACAAGCTTTAACGTCATTTTAACAGTTATTATTTAAATTTTAACCCACTAAATCAGTTTTAACTCTTACCATGGGAACTGACTTTTTTTTACCAAAGTTGATGTTCATAATGACCAAATATTAAGTTTAAATTCTTACATAATAGTAATTATTATAATTAAAAATATTGTATCCATTATACATGATTAAATTTCTATAATTTTTAGATTTTTCTTAAATCAGTGAATGAAATGTAGTAAAACTATTTTTAGAAAATGTATTTTTAATCATAAAATTGTGTTTACCTTCATTCCTTTACATGTAAAAATAATTAAATGACTGATAAATTTTTTAAAAAAAATAATATCTAAAAAATTAATTAAAATCATTCAACTATATCGATTAATTTAATTTATTAGTATTTAAACACATTGTGTGTATAAAAGTATATTTTTTTGAAAAACATCAATTTTTTACATTTAAATAATATTATTTTAATTTATAACCAATTTAAAACTATAGAATTAATTTTATAAAAATGTAAATAATAATTTTCATAATTTATTTATTCCAATCCATACACTATAATCCAATGGTTAGGTAATAACTTTCACTTTAAATAATAATATTTTACCTGTATATCGCAGTAAATTTTAACTCAGTGCTTGATGTAAAGAAAGATATCAGTGAACTTAAATATATTTAAGGATAGATATATTTTAAAATATAAGAATGTTAAATTAAATAATTAACAATTCCATGTTATTCTAGGATTTTTTTGGTGATATATATGATCATGAATGAGAATAATACTCATAAGAATCTCTGGGGTAGTCAGAGGGATGTTAGACACATTCATAGTGATTTATTTAAAATAAGGTAATAAAATATTATCATGCTACCGTGATTGACTATTGATATTTTTTCATTTCATTATATGGGACCCCATACCACTACCCTATATTCAATATGATATATTCCAATGCTATTTTAATCATTCAACATTTTCATAGGTTGTTTCTAATGTTTAAATTGATTCATCATGAAAGTATACTTACAAAAATGTTTACCCCAAAACCCTTATTAACATTGGATCTCTCATATAATGGTTATAGATCCTCATGCCTTTTTATTTGTTAATTATTAGTACTATTAAAATTTAGTATAAATATTCCTTGATAAATAGACCATTATCTCAAAATCAAAAATTAAGATACATTGTAAATCAATCTCTTTAATAGGTAATAAATATCATGTAATGTTTGCTATTTTTTATTTTTATGATATCTTCCTCATGCATTAGTTATGGTTTTAGTACCTTAGGTTATGTATGTTGAAAATGGAAGAAAGGGAGGTTTACTCATCTAATATAATATATTATTTTATATTTAGTGTCTATCTTATATATTTTATTATATTCATGAAATCCATTATAGAAACAATACAACATTATCATTTAATGAAAATAAATAATTTACACTGGCTCATTTAAAATGATGACAACACAATGATTTTTTCATCATGTATTTGAAAAAAAGACATTAATTATATTAATATTAAATTATATATAGGAAGTAACTCTATAATTTAATACTATCATGGACGTAATATTGTATTAACATTGATGAAGTTTTGGTGGTGTTAGGATTGGGTGCCAAGAGAGAATTACAGTTTTCCCTTACAGGATAAAAAAATCCAACACAGTTCGTTGTCAAAGTTTAAAACCATGAAATAGGTCATAACACCATAGTCAAATGGGATGCTAATTTCATGAAAAATAATACATATAATATAGTTTAATACCATAAAAAACGTATAATTATCATTAATTTAAAGACTTTCTAACAAGGAATGTTTTTGTCCCTTGTTGGGTTGTGCAACAAATACTAATACTATACCTTTTATGGTGATTAAAAAATTACTATTAGTGTTTTGGTTGTGTTTATTCCACTTGGAAAAATATTATACCATTTATTTCTATGAAAAATATAATTATGTTGTGATTTTTATGTCCATGAAATTATATTAATACATCATATAATTTTTGGTTATAAAACTAAGGACTCTAGGTGGAATGTTACTAGATATTACAGATGTGTGGGACATAGGAATGAACATCCCTCAATATCTATGATAATTATAAATCACAATGAGGGTGTAGGTATTATATCACATAGAAACTCTATAATTACGATAGATTAATTTAAGCTTCAACTAAAAGCATTGGGAACAACACTACGGATGGAACCAAATATAAGAAATATATAAAAGGATTCTGGATGGTGAACAAGGAGAATCATGGGACTTATTCTAATAAGGTGTCCCAGTAATAGATCTTTCAACATCATTAGTCAGGTTTTAGTTGAATGTTGGGATGGATGATATGAATTACTCAAAACATATGATCCTTATTTTCTTAAGGTTATATGATTGAAAACTCTTTTATGATTCTCAATATAAATAGGAACACCGTGAGTATGATCTCTTATAGGATACAAGGTTATCATTATCAATGTAATACATGTTCATATAAACCATATGAATGTTAATTATTCCAGATTTTGATGTGTTGGGAAAATTATTTTTCATAGGAAAAAAACATTAACAACATGAATCTATTATGGTTAGAAGGGTCACTTAGGAAAAAATTAATGTTTCTCCGTGGTATATGACATGGAAAATAGTTGATCCCGTGGTTTTTCAGGAGGTATTATTAGAACATCTTTATATTAAATGGTGATAATATTAAATAAGTTCACCAAAATTACCATTAATAGTTCATAATAGGGTTTGTTGTACAACGGTTAGGATTTAAGACCTCAATGAAGTTATCTTTCGTTAAAGTATTATGTCGGAAACTTTAGAGGATTCTAATTCACTAATTTTCCCTATATTCTCGTATGTTTTGATTTATAAATAACCTAAGAGAGTTTATGGATCAGGGTTATGGTAATAATACATTATATATATCAAATTTTCTCTACTGGTACTTGGTATCATCTGCATTAATATTGAAGTCAATTGGTCTTTTTTTGGAAAATAACACCACAGAAGCCATGCCTTTAGTAGGGTGGACACTTTGTTTTATATAAGGCACATGTATAGGTTTCAATAGGGTGAAGATTATATCTATACTATGGTGTATTCTCAATTTTTAGTAGGGTATTCACTTATCCTAGGAAATCATACATGATCATTCTTCTTATTCTGTAATGACCCTTCCGAATGGGTTCAAAATATTTGTAAACATTGAAATTAAATTAGCTATAACAGTTGACCTAATTTTATATTTTTTCTCCATTATATGTTAAATCAATGATAATTTAATGATTTACACCTAGATATTAGGTACACTTATATCCATTTTATATGCCTATATATTAGGTAAACCTAAATCCATTTTTTCTTAAGTACAAAGTTGTTTTAAAAGGCCTTAAAAAATTATTCTAATGATGATGCGTACAATTAAGTTTCTAGTCCATAGAAGAGGCTCTATTCCATGGTGTGTAAGGAATCATAAACTCCTAAAGATATAAGATGAATATTTTTATTGATATTTGTACATAATTAGTTGAATGAAATTAAATTAAATGTGGCCAATATAATTTCTATGGTTTGTACTAAATAAATATATTTTTTCTTTTGTTTAAGAATTTATATGAAGGGGTAATATGTTTTTCAATCCTATATCGTTTTCCTCTCCTCTGGTTATGTTATATCCAGATGTCCCAATGTGAATTAATATACATTTTTTAAATATTAATACCAACCACAGGGGGTGGGTTTCTATGGGGTCCCTAGTTATGGTTTATAATAAAATTGATTCAATTTATAACTATAAAGATAGTGTGAAATCAATGTTTTTCCCTTTGAGAGGAATATTTATATGATTAAAAAAGAAACAGGGTTATGAAAATGTTTTGGATTATGTTCTCAACTACTCAATTATTTAAAATTTGAATGAATGTTGGGATATATTTTTTAATAATAATTTTACTATCCTTCTATTTTGAAGGACTGTATACTTATCAATTATTCTTATAGTGAGGTTACATAATTTTTTATTAATTATTGTATGGTTTCCATTTTATTATATTTTATTTTAAGGTGAGTAGTACATTAAATATTTCCATTTTAAAAAAATGATAGAACAATAATAAATACGATGAGATGAATGAAATCATATTAATAAAAACTATTTTGTACTATTATAGAAGTGGAGATATGGGATACTAATTATAGATAATATATGTATAACTATTTTAGTTTCTTTATTAAATTAATGAATGTTATAGTATTTACATATTCAATCTATGACCAACACCTAATTTGAATCACTTGTTTTTTAGAACCATATTGTATTAGATTCTAGGTGAAATAAAGTATCCAAGTTTTATTGGATAGTGTAATGGTCTAGTTACTTGGGAGTGGTGATTTGGGTGGGATCATTGATCACCTAATTGAATTTATACCTTGTTAAGGTATTAGGTGTGTCAATATAGGATGAGGATAGACTCTTTAGAGTCTTCCCAACTATACGGATGATATTATTGTGAAATTATGAAATTGGAAATGTATAGAATAAGTTTAAAGGATAGAGGTGAATTCGAGTACTCATTTGTTGTTAATTGGGAGTTTATATATATTTTGGAAAAAATTTAGAAAGGTTTCAAAGTTGCATATTTTTACTTTAAAAATTAGAAAACCATCGTTTATAAAGTTATTTATTCATAATGGTATATATAAGTGAAAATAAACCTGTGAAAGGATTGAAATAAATGGTTATGTATGATTCATAAGAGAACATATAGAATTTCACAGAGTATATAATTGCAAATCCCTAGAAAATACAATATGTAAAATCCACACTATGATGACACATAAAGGTCACGATGTGTGGAAGTGTGATATAGAAAGGGTCACCCTATTTTGGAAAAATGGTAAAGTCCTGAACATTAGTGTATGATAGGTAAGGGATGATACTAACCTTCAGATATGTCTGGGAATTACAAAGATTATGGTTTTGAATTTGGTTAATTTTTTAAATTCTTAGGATATGTAATGGTCACCACTATGATATTTAAGGATTACACATATATATAAAGGTAATATTTAATGGTACTCAATACATAAAGGTAAAAAATAATGGTAATATGTAATCGTATTCAATACATGAAAGTCAATCTGAACTAAAGAAATGTTAAATTATGGGGGCCACAATGTGATACATAATGGAAACTCTATTGTAAGTACTGGCCATCCAATACATAACAGTTAGATGAATTATTATGTTCCCACTATGATGGCGTAACTAGAGGTTCCCTAAGACATGTAAGGGTTCAATAACTTTTAAAAAATCTAGATGATATATAAGGGAGGTATCAGGGTTATATTCAGGGGTCCATATATATAAAGGTTGATATATAACACTATACAATCGATATATGTAACTATAAAGGAAAATCTAGAGTTTTCTAAATTTTTATTGTTATAAATATTTATATATTTTTATAAAATAATTATTTTATTTATTTAATATGTATTAATGGGGAATTTATTCTATTTTGGAATGAAGTTGATAGGTGGGACCTTGATTTCTATCTCATTGTTCTCCTTATCTCTAAGTGATTTTTAAATGAATATTTTTGGTTATTTATTTAATCTATTATAGGTTGTATCCATGGGTATGGATAGTTATTCAAGACATTTATAGGAAGAAGGGTGAGTATATCTATATATATGATCAGGGAACCAACATAACTTTAGTACGATATATAGATACAGGTAGGTAAGAATGTGAGGATGAAAATGAATTATTTCAAGGTAGTGTTATTTAATAAATTCCTTATTGAGACATTAATGGTGTATAAGTCTATAGAGTTTATGAAAATGGTGTAGGGAGAGAACATATCATGTATTATTATGTTAGGATTATATATTTTATAATATTTCCACCGACAATAGTGGGATATGAGATTTTCAAAGTGTAGATATTTGATTATGGTTTATGGTATGGTATTGGGGAACATGTATTCATCCTTAGGTTAATATCATTTTTGGAGGTGGTAAACCATGTGCTCTTAGTGTAGAGAAACTAGGAATATCGGATTACAATGAGCTTAAAATTGGTGTTATGAGGATAGGTAGTGGAACTATGCGTGGCAATAAATGGGGAAATTAAGATACCTAATAGATATGTATAATAAGAGGTTTAATGATTCTACTATATAGTAGATCATTGATGAGGTGTTTAAAATTTAATCATATAGGAAAATTTATAGCCTCGTCTGATTGGATATCAAAGGATTTTTGGGAATGAGACCAAGTGGGAAATCTAGAGCGGTATTGTAGGATTACCTCATCATCATCTAGGGGTTATGGAACAGTTCAAACATAGGTTTCTAAGGTATGGTTGGGAGATAAAAGATCATGAGAGTTATTGGGGGATATTATCTAGGATTTCAATGAACATGTGGGTTGAGGAAATGGATATGATTCCCAATAGTGTGGAAGAGGTTGATAGTGATTGTGACTCTATAGGGAAGACAGATATCAGGTATCCCATTTCCAGTTCAGCTACATGTGATTTAGGTGACAATTTCAAGGCACTCCAGGTAGCCATTGATAGTAAGTGGTAAATCATGAAATTATTTGATTGAGTTTTATATTACATATACTAGTGATATATGTGTGTATATGATAAATGGATTGATTATATGTTGGCTGTGGTATGGGTATCGAGTATGTTGTGGGATAAAAGTGGGCATCAAGTCTCATGTGAGATGATTATGAGACATCGTGTATAATGTGTGATGATTGATTAGTTGACTATAATATATGATGAAATTGGGAATAATGTGTGAAAGGAGATGATTTTGGGCATCAAGTATTATTTTAGATGAAGGTGACCATAAATATGATATTAAATGATGATAATTAATGATTAGTGTTTATGTATGGTTAGCTAGTACATGTGGGATTCCTGATGATGGGTGTGTATGAAACCATCATCATATTGGGTCAAATGGTAGAAATGATATAGGATAGCTGATTCTGATCATGGAGAATGACAATAGAAGGTATTAGTCAATTATTTTGGGTATCCCGGGTGATAGTCAAATGCATAGATTGATTCAGTGTCATATTTATGTTTTGTGAAGTTAGTAGGTTGTAAACTCAAGTTTTGGTAAGACCTTGTAAGTATGCAACCCAACAAAGATCAAGGTTGAGAAATCATATGATTGGGAGGTTGTAATTTCTTGTGTAATCAATAGTGGTGTTTTAGGTAAGTTATTAGATCAACCTTGAGAATTTGTCCCCTTTCAAGGTGTTGAGGTTGTAGGTATAGTCCATGGATTGATTCTTGAGATTTATTTGGTGCTCGGGGTTGATATTTTTGTGAGATTCTATTTTAGGTGGTGTTTATAAGAATTATGAAGGCATGAGGTGATTTTTTATTCATAGTTTTTTATTATTTTCTATTTTGTACATATTTGGGATGAGATATTTACATGTTTTGGAGTTGGATTATCATTCTATTAAATTAGAAAACTCCATGTGTGTATGGATTATTAGTATCTTTATATATACAAGAAAAACTATGAAGGATTAGAGAAAACATGGTTATGTATGAAACTTAAGAGTTACTCTGGAATTAAACTAAGTATGTATGACAGAATCCATAAAAAAGAATACATAAAATTCATCTAGTGCATAAGGGTGACATGTAAAGGTCACTCTGGGATGAAAAAATTGTAAATTATTAAATATAAGTGTATGATACATATGTGTTGATAATGATAATAAAATACGTAAGGATTATTCAAATATACTGGTTGATAATTTGGCTAAGTGTTGGAATCCCATAGATAAGTAAAGGTTACCCCTATGACCATAATGGAACCCTGCATTCCTAAATGAAATATATATGAATAATCAATATTTAAGGGTCCATTTAAACTGAAGAAATAGTAATGTATAAAAGTCACCCAGTAATACATAAGTGTAACTGTAATGACCCAATGTTTTATCAATGGAAATTTACATCTTATAATTATGTCATATAATCAAATGAAATCACAACATAATGAAATACTAAGTGATATGTGACCTTTCAGCATAATTTTGTCACATATGTGATTTGAATTTCGAAAATATAATTTACACAGTTGTGACCAGTAACATATTTAGAGTCTGATAAGAAAAACATAATTTTTGGTTAATAGTAACCTTCCCTTTTGAATAGTAACATACCCTTATTAATAGTGATATAACCTAATGAATAGTAACCTTAGCTATGGTAATATATAAATAATATTCATGTTGAATGTATGACATATAGATATTTTAGAATAATTAAATAAATGTTTTAAAACTTATTTTTAATAATAAATTATTATTTCAATTAAATATTCAATTAATCTTATTTAGAAAATTATTTTGGAAAAATGGACTTCATTTTTGGATTCTACGTGTCAAAAATTTGTTAGGGGGAATTTTTGGGATTATTCATAAATACTAGAATTTTTGGGGAATAGTAAAATACATTAATTTACTATATAAATACATTGTAATTTACATCCACTATTTTTGACAACAAAAGAGACGTATGCACCCAAATCTAGAAATAACATGAATTTATGACAATTCTTGGTCTGGTAATCTCACTATTTCTGGACTTTAGGGAAAATAATAAACTAATGATTAAAAAATTATCAAAACATCCTCTCCTCCACTATAACCCCCCCCCCCTAACTCCCTCTTACCTTCCCTCATCTCAAGCCTTGTTCCTTGAAAATATTATGGCCAAATATCTCCCCAATATCCTCCCCCACGTCTAAATTCCCCTAGTCTCTTCAAATTACAAAAACATCTCCCCTTATTCATTTCTTTTAAGTTCTTTTCTTTTTTGTTTCTTTACTCACCTCCCTTTATAAAAATGGAATGATAATTCAAGTAACATATATGTACTCGAATGATATTATGATAATGGGATACTTCATTGTCTTTTCTCTTTTCCCCATATTTTATTTGAATGAAATTAAAACACCGTTTCATATGTGTTGATTTATCACCTTCAAGGACAACGATTTATCAATTTCTATAATAATATTTAATTCTGGTCATGAAACCATTGGTGTTATGGATGAACTAGATTATTATATATTTAATATATCCTAGTTACAGTTATATAATCCTTTTGTACAAATGGTATTGAGTTATAAATAAAAACATTTTTATTGTAATCAAACCCATTGATTAACCAAAACGGTTATCACTATGGTTTTATATAATAATTCATCTCCACTCTCAATAACTGAATGTATTTTTAAAACCATGTAATCTTATAGGATTTCACTAATAACTTATGAATTTAATTCTGTACAACCATTATGATCTTACAAGATTATCTGTTCAAAAGTAAAATGGTAAAGAAAGTTAAGGAAACAAACAAACCCAAACATTAAAATTGAATATCTTAACCCATAAAAAAGGTGAATAATGAACTTAAAAAGGTTATAATAAATATATTACATATATGTGATGTTATTTACTTATAAATTAATAAACCTAATTTGTTTTTTAAGGTCATTAATAACATGTGGAGAACTCCACCGGCCTTAAGGTAAGGGATCCTCTCTATTTCACTCTTAATCAAGATATCCTCTATGGTATTCCATTTTATGTGAAATAACTAATGATGGAGTATGATTATGAACCTCCCTAATACTTCCATAATGATGTAAAAGTGATGAGAATTCCATTATCTCTCACATCAATCCCTCTTAGGTACACCTGATACCATGCCGATAAACTGTAATGAATTCTACCCGAACCTTATTTGTTCTTTCGTGTTACCTTATCATTCATTACATAAAATGGATTTATCTTATATGTTTATGAAAATATTCTAAATTCCACTTAGTTTTAAAAAATTAATTTATGAAGACCCATTCATCACTCTGGTTTTGTTATATACATGTTTTAATAGATTCCCTCCTTATAACTTTCCGATTAGAAAACATGTTTTATGGGAACTTCTAAAATTTTTACCCAATATCATATGCACTATATCCTTTATTTTAAGACACCATTTTCATTATAAAATATTTCTTCTATAATGAAAACATTCTTGGTTTGATTCTGGATTTATATAAAATATTTTCCTCTTTTTTATTTTAAATTCTCTATAGTATTTTCCTTAAAAACGCACCAAAAATATTTTAATGCTAAAATTTCTCAAATGCATTTCCAAAAGGTTGTCACTTATGTTTGAAATAACTTTCCATGATATATTCCTATTTACCTACTAAACTCCCATGTATGATCTAATTCTTTTATTTCATGGACACTTTCATGATACACCCACTAGTTTTGCTTTATGTCATGATTGTGGAACCCAATTCCTTCCATGGGTGACCCTTGTGTTTATATTAGATTGATTATGTGTTATTATTTATGTGGAAAACATATTCATGAAATTTAATATGGTTTCCCCCTAATAGCACACCAATGCATTGGGTAAATTTAATTCTCATGAGATTCTATGTGAAACGGGTTTGACACTTAGCCTTGACCTGCACTACTATGGGAAACGGGATTGGTGGTTAGCCTTAACCCATACTACTATGGGAAATGGGATTGGAGGTTAGCCTTGACTCCTACTAAAGACATGTTTTATGATTCTTCCACATTTATATGATTCCATGTTAAATGATCCCATTTTTATATGATATGATTTCATATGTTCCATGCTTTTTATTTCATTATATCATGCCTCCTACCACACGTGATTAAGATGTATTCTCATGTTCATTCTCATACTAGAATTTTTAGCTCATCACTTTGTTTATGTGTTCCGTAGGGTACCCATTGTAGATTTAAGGGATCAAATGAAGTTAGGAGCTTTTAATGGAGATTATATAAAGTGTTTCCCCCACGTTTTATATTTTATTTACCTAGACTTCAAAGACACTATACATAATGATCCTTGGCCTATACTCTGACTTATAATTATTCTTCAATTCATGTAATGTTACGCATAAAAGGATTTGGTCTCTATAGGTGGTATCAGAGTATGGTCTAGTTATTTTTGGAGATTATGAATAGATCCCCTTAGTGAGAACCTTTAGGATGAGATCAATTATAAGAAAACATTCCTAAATTTTTGTAATTATATAGTAATTGTTTTATCAAGTAAATAAATACATATCTGGATAATAACAGGTAGAGGTGGCTCTGGAACAGATGTACCTAGGATTGAAAACTCTAACAAGGAGTTTTGGGCTTGACCCGAGGTTTCTTGGTACACAACAACTTGTCTTGCTGCACTCTTGGTTTACACTCACGTGGAAAATGCTTCGTTAAATTCATGAGATTAGTAAAAACCTTTATTAAGGGAATAAAAAATCCCATAAGTATATAAGTTAAGAAATATATCCAGGATAACCTAGTTTGAAACATAGGGAATCAAAATTTATGATATACTTATCATTTATAAGTTTATCCTTTTATGTTAAAAGTTTCATTTTTATGATAAATAGATAAGTATTCAAGCCCTCTAATTATATGTTCTTTTTATTAGTTATTAGGCTGAAATAAAATAAAATGTTCCAACAATCAATGTTATAGGAAATATGAAGATTTACCTAATTATTTTCCTAATATGACAGGAATGGGTGCTCAAAACATCATGATAGTACTCAGTCAGTTGGCTTGAGTAATGAATAATAACATGAATCATGCAGAACTCCCTCCTCCTCCATGGAAAGAGAATGTGTCTATAGAATCTACCAAGAGGAAAATTCCTCCCATGTTTATCTGGTCTTCTGATCCCATACTCGTGGAATAATGGATTAAATCCATTGAAAAGATATTACCTATCCCCCGATGCTCAGAAGAAGAGAAATTTATACTGGAGGTATCATTTTGATGGGGAAGCTAGTCAGTGGTGGAAACTGATCAAGAATACAATGTCCAAAGAGGAAATTGATTCCATGTATTGGAAGTAACTGAAAAGAATTTTTTTCAACAAATTTTTTCCTTGAACCCTCCATCTCTATATGGAAATAGAGTTCCTCCAACTCGAGCAGAAGAAAGATGAGTCTATCAGGGTGTATGAATCAAATTTTATAAGTAATTCAAGGTATGCCTTTAGATTTTTCATGAACACCGAAATCAAGGTGTTTCACTTCTTCAGAAGAATAATGTTTAGTCTACAAAAATTGTTGGCAATTTGGGACTTCATCAGTTATGAGGATATTGTCCATTTTTACCTCAAGGATAAAATGGATATTGAAGACTCTCAGTGGTCTTATGGGACCAGTGACAAGAAGTGGAAAATGGAGAAAAAAATTAGTGGTTCATCAAACAAATACCATGATAGAAAGAAGCCTAACTTTTATCCTTGTAAAAGTTGTGGGACAAGCGTCCTGGGAACTATCTGAAGGGAAAAAAGAATTACTTCAAATGTAGAAAGTTTTTACATATGGCTAAAAACTATCGAAGAGATATTTATAATACCAATAATTTAGAAGAATAAAGGAAGTTTCATATCAACACATATCCTATAGTGAAGTGTTACAACTACAAGGAGCATGGGCATTATGTTAACAATTTCCCTAAGATGAGGGTTGTTAGAGGAAATCAAAAACAACCTTCAAGGAAACAAGGAAGGGATTATTCTATCACTACTGTTGTGGTGTAGCTAGGAAATGATGTAGTGAAAGGTATTCTAGTTATTCATTCCAGAATATTGGGTATACTTTTTGATTCTGGTTATACGCATTCTTTCATATCATGTATGTTTAGTAGAACTATTCAAACACCACATCAAAATTTGGAGGAAAATATATATATGAGAACATAGAATGGGGAAATTATTGCATCCATGGTTTATAACTAATCCCTGATTAACGTTTGTGGAATGAACCTCCTAGAAAATCTCATCATACTTCATTTAATGGAGTTCAATACTATCTTGGGCATGGATTTTATATATTTGTACAAGGCCAACATCAACTGTTGGAAAAGGGAGATCACTCTTCACATCCCAAAGAATCCTCCAATTATTTACAAGTGTAAGGATGAAGATGAATCTACTTTACAATCATCATCTCATTTGTGGGTATTGTTGCCTTATGAGAAACCATATCTAGCTCAAATGATTGAGACAATGGAGAGAATCATTCTTGAAGACATGCCCATTGTAAGGGATTACTCTGTTGTATTCCATGAAGATTTGTATGGTCTTTGTCTTGATTGAGAGGTTGAGTTCTCAATTGAACATATCCCTGGATCTCTTCCTATATCAATGAAACCTTACAGAATATCCACCATAGAGATAGGGGAGCTGAACAAGCAGTTTTAAGAGAATCTGGGGAAGGGTTTTATATGCCCAAGTGCTTCACCATGGGCCGCGCAAGTACTCTTAGTCAATAAGAAGAATGGATAAATGTGTCTCTGTATTGATTATTGTGAACTCAATAAAACCATGATAAAGAACAAGTATCACATTCTATAGATAGATGATTTGTTCGATCAGCTTCATGGGGCTTGTTATTTCTCTAAGGTGGAACTTCGTTCGGGATATCACCAACTAAAGGTGAGGAAGGAAGATAATCCCAAGATTTCCTTCTGAACAAGGCATGGACACTGTGAGTTCATAGTGATTCCCTTCAGAATCACTAATGATCCAACAATTTTCATGGATCTATGGAATATAGTCTTTTGAGATTACCTCGACAAATTTGTGGTAGACTTTATTGAAGATATTTTAATATACTCGAAGTGCAGGGAGGAACATGAGAAACATTTTAATACTATGTTAAAGACTTTTATAAGGGATAATATGTATGCAAAGTATAGTAAATGTGATTTCTTGATGGATAATTTATAATTCATAGGGCATGTTATCACTAGTAAAGGGATATCTGTGGACCCTTCCAAGACAAAGGCAATTAAAGAGTGGCTGATACCAACATCTGTAATGGAGATCCGCACTTTTTTGGGTCTATCCTGGTATTATCGACGATATGTGAAGAACATTTCATGATATTTGAACACAATGACGAAGACTACATGGAAGGGGGTAATGTTTGTCTGGACTCAGGAGTGTGAAGACTATTTTAAGGAGTTGAAACAGTGGCTTATGACTGCTGCAGTACTCACACTCCCAATAAGTGGATAACTCATTGTTGTGTATGGTGATTCTTAAAAGAAGTTATTAGGTTGTGTTCTAATATAAAATGATAAATTGATAGCCTATGCCTCAAGGTAGCTGAAAATCCATTAGAAAAACTATCCTACACATGATCTAGAGTTGGCAGTTGTGATCTTTGCATTAAAAATCTAGTGGCATTATCTCTATGGAGAGAACTGTGAGATATATTCAAACCATAAGATTCTAAAATATATATTGACAAAAAAAGATCTTAATATGCACCAGAGAAGATGGATATAGCTCCTCAGGGATTATGTATGCTCAATCCACTACCATCTCGGTAAGGAAAACAAGGTGGAGAATGCTCTAAGTAGAAAATATCATGCATCTTTATCAATGATGAGTATTGAAAATGATCTTATCTTCTTAGATTTGTAGAGGATAGACATAGGAATCATTAAGGTAGGAACATAATAAATCCTTTCTCAACTTATTTCTCAACTATCCCTAATGGAGAAAATAAAGGATGCTCAAATAAAGGATGTGGAAATTTTGAAAAGGGTGGAAGCTATCAGAAATGAGAAATCCTCAGAGTTAAAGATTGATGAGCAAGGTTTTGTAAGATTTGGGTAACGATTATGGGTACTATATGATCCAGAGATAAAGAAGGAGCTTTTGAGTGATTCAAATAGCTCAACCTTCTCTATCAACACAGGAATCCCAAAGATGTATCGAGATCTCCGTGAAAACTTTTGGTGGGACAATATGAAAAGGTAGATTTATGGATATAAATCAAAGTGCCTAGTATGTCATCAAGTGAAGGTTGAGAGGAAAAAGTCTAAGGGAATGATTCAACCACTACCCATACTAAAATGGAATTGGTAGGAAATTAGCATGGACATTGTCACTAGACATCCAAATACATCCGTAGGAAACAATGCTATATGGGTCATTGTGGATCGTCTTATGAAGACAACTCACTTTTTCATGATTCGAGAGGAATTCTCATTGAATTAACTTTCACGGATTTACATCAAAGAACTGATAAGGGTTTATGGAGTTCCACAATATATTGTTTCTGATCGTGATGTGAGATTCACCTCGATGTTCTAGAAAAGTCTCCAAAATGCTCTAAGCACTAAACTGAACTTCAGTACGGACTATCATCCTCAAACTAATGGCCAATTTGAGCAAAATATTCAAACACTAGAAGATATGTTGAGAGCATGTTCTATGGACATAAAAGTAGGATGGGATGAACATCTTTCACTAGTTTAATTATCTTTTAACAATATTTTCCACTCGAGCATCTGAATGAAACCATATGTATCCCTTTATGGAAAAAGGTGCAGAACACCAGTGTGTTAGTATAAATTCATTGAGCGTAAGCTGATAGGACTTGAAATGGTTGGTGAAATGTGGGAGAAGGTGAAAACCATTAATCATCATATCCCGGCATCCCAAAGTTAAAAAAAGAGTTATGAAGATAACCGTCTACGAGACCTTGAGTTCAATGTCAGAGACATGGCATTTCTACGCATATCTTTGTGGAAGAAGGACATGAGGTTCCGAATGGAATGGAAGTTAAGTCACATGTACATCAGTCCCTTTGAGATCCTTGATCAAGTTGGAGCTGTGGCCTATTGACTGGAACTTCCACCTACCATGGCCAAAGTACATGATGTCTTTCAGGTATCTTTCTTAAGGAAGTACATACCAAACCCTTCACATGTACTCTCTTCAAAGGTGGTATAGTTGGAAGATAATATATATTAAAAAGAGTTGCCCATGAAGATCTTGGATCATATAGATAAAGTTCTACATAAAAAAATTACTCACTTGTTCAAAGTACTCTGGAAGAACCATAAATACGAAAAGGCAACATGGGAACTAGAGGAAGCAATGAATGAAAAGTACCCGCACCTATTTACGGCATAGAATGTAAAATGAAATTTCGAGGGTGAAATTTCATAAGGGGGTAAGAATGTAACGAACCAATGTTTTATCGATGGAAATTTAATTCTTATAATTATGTCATATAATCACCTGAAATCACAAAAAAATGAACTATTAAGTGCCATGTGACCCTTAAGCATAATTCTTTCACTTATGTGATTTGATTTTTGAAAATCTGACATACACTGTTGTGACCAATAAGTTATTTGGAGTCCTATAAGAAAAACATAATATTTTATGAACATTAACCTCCCCTTATGAATACTAACAAACCCTTATGAATAGTGATATACAAAAATGAATAGTAACTTTACCTATGATAATATATAAATAATATTAATGTTGAAAGTACTATATACATATATTTTAGAATAAGTAAATGAATGTTTTAAAATTGTTTTTTATAATAAATTATGATTTTTAATTAAATTATAAATTAATCATATTTAGAAAATTATTTTTGGAAAAGATATTTCATTTTTGGATTCTACACGTTGAAAAATGTTTACGATTAATTTTTGGGATTTTTCTGAAATACTTCAATTTTTGGTGAATAGTAAAATACATTAATTTACCATATAAATACAATATAATTTAAATCCACTATTACCGACATCAAAAGTGATGTAGGCACCGAAATATATAACTCACATGAATTTATGACTATTCATGGTCTTGGAATCATCACCATTTCTAGTCTTGAGGGAAAATAATAATGTAATGATTAAAAAATTATGAAAACCTTCCTCTCCTCCACGATAAAACCCCCCATCACTCTCTCTTCCCTTTACTCATCTCAAGCCTTGTTCCATGCCAATATTCTACCCAAATTTCTCCCTAATCTCCTCCCCCACTTCAAAATTACCCTAGTCTCTTCAGGATATCAAAACCTCTCCCATTAAGAGGTTCTCAAAGGAGGTAGACTCAAGAGGTATATTCCTCTTTCCAATACATTCATTTCATTAAAGTTATTTTATTTTCTGTTTCTTTACTCACCTCCCTTAACCCAAATGTTATGATAAATATTGTAATATACATGTACTAAAATTCTATTATGCTAATGGGAAACTTCATTATCTATTATCCTTTCCCCATATTTTATTTGAAAGAAATGAAAACACCGTTTGAGATGTGTTAATTTAGCACATTCAAGGACAACAGTTTATCAATTTCTATTATCATATTTAATTATGGTCATAAAATCATTTATGTTATGGTTTAACTATATTATTGTATATGTAATATATCCAGGTTATGGTTCTGTAATCCTTTTGTACAAATTCTATTAAGTTATAAAGCAAAAAAAAATATTATTGTAGTCAAACCCACCGATTAACCAAAACGGTTATCACTTAGGTTTAATATAATAATTCATCAAAAATACCAATAACTGAATGGATTTTTACAACCATGTAATATTCTTGGATTTCACTAATAACCTATTAATTCAATTCTGGACAACTATTCTCATCTTACAAGATTAACCATTCCTATGTAAACCGGTAATTAATGTTAAGGAAACAAACATACCCGTACAATAAAATTGAATATCTTAACCCATAAAAAGGACAAGAATGAACATAGAAAGGTTATACTAAATCGATTGCATATAGATTATTTTCTTGACTTATTAATTAACATACCAAATATTTTTATTCAGGTCATTAATAAGAAGAGGACAACCCCACCGATCTTAAGGTAAGGGATCCTCTCCATTTCACTCTTAATCAAGATGTCCTCTATGATATGTCCTTTTATGTGAAATCCCTAATGATGGGGTATGATTAAGCACCTCCAAAATATTTACCTAATTATGTATAAGTAATGATAAGCCTCTAATCCCTCTCATCATGCCCTCTTAGGTGCACCCAACTCAATGTAGATAAACTGTAAGGAATTCCACCTGAACCTTCTTTGTTCTTTTGAGTTTCCTTATATTTATTTATATCAAAATAAAGTTATCTTATCTATTTTTTTATATATTATAAAGGATATTTAGTTTTACAAAATTAGTTTTTGAAGACACTTTCATCACTCTGTTTTGTGGATATACATGTTTTTAAAATATTCCCTCCTTAGAACATTCTGATAAGCAAACCTTCTTTATGGGAACTTCCCGAATTTTTGCCCAATTTAAAGTTCACTATATCTTTTATTTTAAGACTCCATTTTCATTATATAGTTATAATTTTTAATATATAAACCTTCCAAGTTCAATTATGGTTTTATATAAAATATGTTTCTCTTTTCTATTATAAATTCTCTATAGTATTTTCCTTTAAACCACACCAAAAATGTTTTAATGCTAAAATATCTCAAAAAAATTTCCTTTATGTTTTCAATTATATTTGACATCACATTCAATGATATATGATTATTTTAACTAATTAACGTCCATATATGTTATAATTCCTTTATTTCAAGGACACTTTCATGATACACCCATTGGTTATGCTTTATGTCATGATTTTGGTACCCAATTCTTTCCATGGGTAATCCTTATGTTTATGTAAGATTGATTATGTATGATTCTTTATATAGAAAAAATATTCATGAGATATAAGATGGGTGCACCCAGATAGTGCTCCAATTCATTGGGTAAATTTAAGTCTTATGAGATTCTATGTGAAGCGGGATTGGCAGTTAGCCTTGACTCATATTAACGAATTTTTTTATGATTATACCACATTTATATGATTCCATTTTTATATGATCCCTTGTTTATATGATATTATTTCATATGTTCCATGCTTTTGATATCATTATGTAATACCTCCAAGATCATGTGCTTAAGCTGTATTCTCATGTTCATTCCCTTAATGGGTCTTTTAGCTCATCCATTTGTTCTTATGTTCCCCAGGGTACCCAATGCAGATGTATGGGCTCAAAAGAAGTTAGGATATTTTTTTGGAGATTAAATAAATAATTTTTTTCCCCAGGTTTTATGTTTTATGTACATAGAATTCTAAGACACTGGACATAACGATCCTTGGCTTGTAATTTGTTGTATAATTATGGTTAAAATCATGTAATATAATGTGTAAAAGTCTTGGGTCACTATAGTAACACCCTTTTATATAAATTAATATTAAAAAAATGTTTAAAAAAGGTTAATTATTTGGTATATAAGGGTAATAATATATTCCCAATGTTACATAAAGCTTCTATAATTTATTATAAAGCTAGATGATACATAAGGGTTGTCTTAGGGTGATATGTAAGGGTCCCAATAGGTAAATTTTATATATATGGGTCTCCAAGGGTGATACGTATGGGTGATGAAAAATATATATATTTCTTATTTTTGAGTGTGATGATTATTTTTTTTAAATTGTATAAAATGATCCATTGATTTAATAAGTATAAATGGATATTTTTGTCCATTTATTTCGGAATATAGTGGGTATACCCTTTATATATCTTTTGTTATTATCTTCTTCTCCAAGTGATATCATCATTTAATATTGATTATTATTTATGTCAATTATTATAGAGAGCATCCATTGGTAAATCTAGATATCCTTGGGGGATTATTGTTGGATTATAAGTTCATTTATTTGTTTTCCCCTAGTTTTCCCAAAATCTGTGATTATTTTTTCAGATTACTTAGTTTCTTTTTATCAGAGATGGATCTAATGGATGTTATTGACAAGTAGAGTAATTCATTATCTATATAGGTAGTTCCTAGATATTTCATAAGTTATATGTGTTTCTATGAATTGTGTAAAAAATAGGTATGTGTAGGGATTAGTGGGAGACCAGGAATGTATCCATTTTGGATTTCCATTGTCTGTAAGAGATACATGGTGGTATTATTATGTTAGAAATAAATGGTTTGGACTTTAATGGATTGTAATGATTTGTGTTGTCGTTTGGGTATTTTTATGGATTGATATAAGGTGTTGTAAAAATTTAATTCATGATATATGATTGTTGATATATTTGATTGGGAACATGGTGCGTGTAACACATGTGACTTTGTGGGATGTTGATCACAAGGAATAGGGAGATAAATTCTCTTTAACACAATACAGATGGCATTGACCATTTTCATGGGTGGATATGAAGGCTTATCGATAAAAGGTAGATATTTAAAAAAAAATTATGGGTTTCAACTAAGACTCACTGGTGTCATGTGGACGACATTAACCAATTCTGTTGCTGGTGATGGAGGTCTACTGATGTGTGTTCATTGGTTGTTTGTGATTTTTTCACCATAGGGGATGAGGCCATTGTGGTTTTTTTGACACATGATATATCCAATGAGGTGGTTATAAGCAATATTTTCTTGGTAGTATCCTATTTAGTTAAGGTACATAGGTTATATGATGGTTATTTTCATAGATATGCAGGAGGATACACCAAAGTTTTCTATGGATGGTGGTGTGTGAGACCATCATATAGGTGTGGGATACTCATATTATATGTGCGATATAATGGGGATTATGAGACTGACTCAAGAAAAGATTGTTCCCATCATTCCTTTCTATTTTTTAGTATATTATGATCGCTATTAGTAAAGGGTTTTAAAGACCATGGGTCAATAATTATGAAATTTGGACATGTCATTGAGGTATCATGGTTGATTTATAATTGTGGCTCTATATTACAAAAAATTGGTCAGAAAATTTGGAGAAATATCAGTATTAAAGAATGTGGATATATCATTCCACTCTAAAAAAGGTTAAGGTAGGTAAAGGATAAATTTTTGTTGGTTAAGCATTATTGGAGCTGGTTTTATTGTTTTTTTATTTTATGTGATTTTCATTCACTAGTATATGTATGCATATTATCCAGGGACACCGATGGTGGAGGAAAAAAATGTTTTTACTAAAAAACTACACAATCCCACTAGGATATGTTCATAATGTATTTCACAGGATTGAATTAAGGGTTAATTATTTTTATTAGGATACCTGTGGATATATAAGTGAACTTGTTGCATGGGACATAAATTATGGGATTGCAGATGGTCTAGGTGAGATGGATGTTTATTTTTGTTTCTTGTGTTGTTTATATGCTGTCAAACAATGAGTGATACTACTTATTTTTCTATGAATTTAATGAAAATGTATATTATTAAATTTTTTATCATATTTATATATTGGTTCGTTATCACGTGTTATTTAACATTTCTTTTATAATTGTGTTATTATTGTTTATCTATAATGGGTATATTCTCCCCACTATCACCCCATATAACCTATGTGATAGTTAAAAACCTTTTTCATATGGGGAGGAAAGCATATGGTCTAGTGTCACACTTCTCTAGTTGATGTATAGTGATTTGGGTTAGAAAATTATAAATAGATTACTAATTTAACTCTTTGAGAAGTATAATTTTTTTTTAAAATGATATTTTATCCCCTAATAAACCATGTATTGCATTATTTTGAAATGGACTTTAAGCGATGTAGTTTATAGGGAGTGAGTTTAAAGGGGGCTTTATAATATATTATTTTCTAGATTATTTCATGTGTGTGTTAGAGAGAAATATTTTTGGAGAGTTTTATTATTGTGATACACATGGGAATGAGGGCATACTTTGGGATGAACTTTATTTTATGGATTTTTTGTTTCACTCATAAAGGAATTAGTATGCATTACCAACATTAACTCTTGAGGTATTTGGATGATGAACCTACTAAGTATAATATACACTCACCCATTTATTTATCTCAAATTTTTTATTTTTTATATGATATTAAAGGGTATAATTAGTTTTACTAATTTTATGCATTGGTTAGATATATTTAGCGGTGTCTTTGTTTCTATTTTTATTTCTTAATGAATTTTTCAATTTATTATCATGTTATTTTTTAAATACCCAGTTTTTTTTGTTATTGACATTTATGAATTTAATGGTCTCTATATAATTATGATGATATGGTTTTTTAACTATAGAAGGTTTTTGATGTGTATGGGTTTTCATGTAAAAATCGAATTTCCACCCATAATGTGATTATATACCCTTGGATTCATTCACAACCTAATAGACTATTTATGGTGGGATATGAGGGAAAATCACCATCTCACTAATAAATTAAGTGAAGTCTTGGTAGGATTGAGGCATGATTTAATGGTATTAAAGTACATTTTTGGAAGGGGTCTTGTGTATGGACTTGTGATTATTTCATTAGGTTGGAAATGGAATGGTATATAAGAAAATTGGATTGAATATAGTCCTATAAATCTATTAATGGGTGTGGTTAATAATTAATTCCTATATAAGGACCTTAATTGTTTGTTGACCATACATGAGGGATAGTTTAATAATTATTGTGTACTATGTTAGGGTGAAAATGTAATATATAGTGTTATATAATGATTATGTCAAATTTTGAAATAATTTTATTATTATATATATTGAATTTAATAGTGAATTTAAATCATTTTCATAACATTAGTATTGATATATCTTCTTCTTAGATGTAGATATTTCAGTTTTAATAAATCAACCACTTATACTATTGAGATAACAGAAATAGGTGCCCAAGATAGTTTATTAGAGGATTGATATAAGTTATTGTAAAAGTTAGAAGATTGTGTTTCAAGATTTCTAGTAGTATAATTTTCCAACATATGACTGATCAATTTTCAATTTAAAAGAATAGTTTCAGTTGGAGGAGATGGACATTGCCTTCATCGTCATATCATTCTGTACTTATTCAAGAAATAGGGTAGACAAAAGTAAGGAGAAAAAAATATGGAAGTCCTAAGGGGGCCTAAAATAATGGAGACCAAGTGTGTCCCCTATAATAAGAAATACACCCTACAGATTCAACTGATTAGGGTTATAAAAACACATAGTACCCGAACCCTGCACCACAATCCTGGCTCAGTGGTCCTCCACTTTGTTTCCCTCACAGCATGTTTGTCTCGGATGAATGTTATTAGAGAAGAGGGTGTGACACTTCCTGGTGGGGTAAGAGATTTATAGGGGAATTGACATTGACATGCAAAGAGTTGAAGAGAGTTAGAGATTATGTATCTACTTATTCAATGATGATACCACCTTCCTGCAAATAGTGAGGCCATAGAGAAACATGAGAGATTCCAATTGAAGAGAAGAACCTCTTCCAAGGTTTTTCATGAATGCCATCACCATGTATCCCCCAGAGTCTCGCACCACACTGCCACCCATCATGAAAACCTCATTTCACGAGCCATCCGTATTGAGCTTCAGACCTGAGCAAGGAGGTTGCGACCTAACCCAAGGGCCACTAAGAGAACTAGATGGAATATCGTCTTGAGAGTGAGGTAAGAGGATCTGAAAGGAAGGAACATCCCTCCAATTATCTAGGCACTTGGTCATATCAAGAAGAAGGAGGTGGGCATAGGCGAAGATTACTTTCCAGATGAGAAAACACCCTCAAACATGACTTTTTTCTTAGCATGCCAGATGCACCACATGCTAGAATGAAGAATAATGGATCTGGAAATTTTCTCCATTCCCTTATCTACCAAGCCCTAAAACCATTGATCATGAAAGGGTTAATCAAGCAGGGGATGAATAATAATAGATGTGAAGCCTCCAAGAGAATACTCCACCTCTCCTACCCATTCACTTTCGAAGAATAGGTGATCACTGCTCTCCTCCCTAGGGTCTTTACAGTACATGCACCTGGAATGAAAGGGGGTGCTTCATTTTTTGATGTTTTCATCTATGGAAACAACATTATTCTAAATTCTCCAAGTAATGAAGTTACATTTTAAAGGTATTTTCTTGTTCCAGAGAATAAGATTTCATTGGTTTTCCTCTGGGTGAGTCATAAGCGCATGATGATAATCCTTAGAGGAGAAGGTTCCAACAAGTGAGGGTGTGAAAACACACATGTCAGGCTCTATTAAGATATCAATGAGGAAAAAGGTTTCCAGTTGGTCCTTGTTGACCACTAACTCGATGAAAGCTCGAAATATACTATCCTCCCCATACAAGATGGATAGACATGGAAGCCAAGGAAATTACCCAACCAGTTATCATTCCAGAAGAAGGATTTTCCTTCCCCAATGAACCATCGTAAATGGGGGATAATGGTAGAGAAAAGGGGAAGAATCATGGATATTAAGAGGAACTTGCATTAATTATTCAACATCTTTTCCTCTAAAATGCCACCCATGATCCTTCCCCATTATTTCTGACGTTCATGAAGCTCCTAGGCCTTTTTAGTATGAAGGTATTGATGGGTATTAACAAGGATCCAAACACTAATCCCCCCTTCATGGATGTGCTTCTCCATTTTTTCCCCATGACACCCATGCATGTTTCCCCTCATCTCGATCATCCTAGATAAAGAAATCAAGAACCTTGTCAATTTTTTAAATGACACCTTTTGGTGCTTTGACACATGAAAGATCATGAACAGAGGTGCCGAAAAGAACACTGTTTACTATGGCGATCTAACCCCCAAACAAGAGGTACCAATTTTTCCAAATGAGAATTATCTCAGTGATTCGGCACATGATGAAGTCAAAATCATGTATTCAAAGTTAGTGGGGGGGGACAGGGGAACCCAGATAACTCATATTCCAGCACCCTTGTTGGATTCCCAAAATATTGCAAATAGAGGAAACACAAGAGGGAGCACATCCCTGTGAGATGAAGAGGATTATTTTGTGCTTGTTGATAACTTTACCACTCTAATGATTGTACTCCTCCAAGACATGGGACAATCCTAAGATGAATTTCTTAGAAGTATTCAAGAATATGAGGGTATCATCGGCAAAGATGAGGTGAGAGATGGCCAGAGCTCTTCCCTTTCTTATGTATAAGAATATCTTACCGCTAGACAAACTCTGGTGAATGTTGTGACTGAGGATTTTCTGGGAGAGGGTAAACAGAGTTGGAGAGATGGGATCTCACTGCCTTAAGCCCCATGTATCCTTAATGAAGCTGTGAGATTTTCCCATGAAGTGAATGGCCAGCCAAGAAGAATGAAAAACCCGGAAGAATTGATCAGTAACCTGGGGGGAGAATACCATACCTTAGAGGACCTTGTTGATGAATCCGCATTTAATTGTGATAAAATGCCTTGTTCATATCATGATTAAGAACTTGTTTAGATCCATGCACCATGGTGTTGATGCCTCAAATCATTTCTTTCACCAAGGCAACAACACCCAAAATCGTGAGACCCCTCATGAAGCCATGATATTCTAAAGAGATCAGGTGGGGTAAGTTAGCCTTGAAACTAGTATTAAGAATACTTTCCCAGACTTGTAATGGAATTTTTAAAGGCTAACTAGCTGATAGTAGTGGATGGAGGAGGGGTGATTCATTTTGGGAAGGAGAACTAGGGATGTGGCACATGCCACTCTAGGGAGGAATCCTTCACATAATAAGTCCCAAATAACCTTAGTAAGGTCCTCTTTGATGAAATCCTAGGCATCTCTGTAGAAGGATCCTGGAAAGCTATTAGGCCCTGAAGTGTTATCAGCTTTGGGATGCACAATGGCTTCATGAACATCGGCTTCTTCCGATAAGGCTCGGATTTCTTCATTTCTCTAGGGAGAGACTTGGGCACTGATGGGAGCCAGAAATCCCGCTTCACCACCTGAGTATCCATCAATAATTAAAGGGTTTTGGCCTGCCAAAAGATCTTTGATGTGTGAGTGAGTGAGACTCCCCACCACTTCTCTATCATTTGAGAATGACCATCTGGAATCGAGATGTTGGGATGAACCAGGCATTTAGTTTCCTTGATACACAAGTGGAAAAAATTTGTGTTTTTGTCCCCTTACTCGAACCATCTGATCCTCTCTATCTACCTAACCATATGCTCATGGAGAAGTATTGATACAATAATAGTACCCTTTTTCGTGGAAAGCTCTTCAAAGATTTTATCATCTCAGGAACCCTCAATACTTTGTTCGAGGTTATCAATCTCTTGTGTGACATCATTTGTATCCTTGTCTAATGGAGGGAGTAGGATAGACCAGTAATGAAGTATGCCTTTTAATTTTCATTTTTTTTTGTGAAAGGCCACCCATATCCTCCCCTAAATAAGAGCATGCATGTCTCTCTGACCACTTCATGAAAGCCTAGAAAATTGGCCTAGTGATGAAGGTAGTGAAAGTGGTCATGTCTCGTCTGACCAGCATAAATGTTAAGAAGGATAAGGGAATGGTCAGAGAGGCCGCACACCACATCGGTGACTTAGATATCAGGGTAGAGAGAGATGGAGCGCATGTTGGCCAATAACCGGTCTATACGGCTCCACGAACGACGGAGACCTCATTGATTATTACACCACATGAATTTGTTTCCATTTATCCCAAGATCCATAAGCCTATTGTCCATGATGAATTTATAAAAGGCAATGCTCGAATTCCTAAAGAAGGGGTCTCTCCCATTCTTTTACTCTGGGTTCAGAATAACACTAATATCCCCTCCAAGTAACTAGGTGTAGCTTCCCAAGTCAAAATGAGAAATATCTTTCTAGATATCCTCACAGTGATGTGCATCATAGCTCCCATAGATAAAAGATGCAAATAACATTCCTTTGTCATGAGTGACATTTGTGGTAAAAGTTTGGTCGCTGGAGTGAATGAGATCCACTGAAATGATAATTTTACCAAGGAAACATTATCATAAATAAATTTAGTTTAGGGTAAATGTAAAGAGGATATCCCAATTTTCAAGACAATAAATTTTATAAAGTATTCATAGATTCCTACAACCATAATTATCTAATTTATAGAGATATGGTATTTTATTTTAATATATTTTAAATCCAATCATTAAATTTTATCATTTTGATCTACACATAAATTTTTAGTTATTATGCACGTCATATCTGGGTGTTCATTTGGGGCCTAACAAATAGTTTCCCCGATAGATGGATCGAGCGAATTTAGGACCAATGTTGGAAGTATATAAGTATGAAATTAACTGAGGAATATTCAACACTCATAGGGACCTCAATTAGAGTTTAAAGGTGGTATTATTATAAATATATGATGATGATGTAGAGGAGTTGTTCAATGGATTCTTTATTACTGGGAGTTACTTTGTTAAGAGGGACATGAGGTTGTTTAAGGTACTATGTACATATATTTTATTTTAAATATTTTACTGATATGTAATTATTTTTTAAATTATCTTATCACTACTTATTTATTTTATGGATTGAGAATAAATTTGGAGATATTTCATATACCATTGTAATTATATTCTCATTATAGAATAAAATTTTAATAGAAATGACATTTTTACGAATTAAATTTAAACAAAAATAAAATTATTTTGGATACTTATTTTATATGTATAAATTTATTTATTCTAAAAAATAGTGAATATGATTCTTTCATGGAAAGATAAAAAAGAATCACCCTTGAAAATACTTGATTCAATGAAATGATAGGGAACGATTTTTATATTAAAGTAAAATTTTAATTAATTATAAAAATATTTTCTATAGGTTTTCTATGTTAAAATAATATTTTAAAATGACTAATTTTATTAATTGAGGTCATATTTGATTAATTATTTTTTTGATAAATTATATGGTCATTCTTGTGTAACGGAAGAGTCATACAAACTACAAGTTTCATAAAATCCCAATTTTTCGACTAAAATCAATCCTATTCAGAAAAATTTCAAAACCTAATACTAATATAATTTTGATATTATGAATTCATAAAGGTAATTAGTTTTTTTAATTTAAAATTATAAAATGTATGTTTTAAATAAATACTTGAATAAATGATATTTAAAATTCATATTTCATGATTAACCATGATATGGTGTTTACTTACTATAGCAGGGTCTTGGGTATTACACATCTGATCTATACTTATGGTGCATGATGAATCCAAAATAAGGAATATAAACTAATAAATAATAATGTAATCCATGTAGAGAGATCATTTCATGAAGAAATATGATAAAATTGAGGGGAGAATCTCGACCCAAGGTGTTTGAAGGCATGGTCCGGGCCTAGAACTAGGAGGATGTCTGAGACATGTATTCAATAATTATCCATAGATAGACAAGTAAAGCTTACTATGAATGTTTTTTGATTATTATTTAATGTATTAGAGTCCGTTGGTGGATATGGAATAAGTTTAATCCTTCAATTATGTGCAAGGGTTAGGTAATTTCATAAACAAAGAGGGAATTGGAAATCAAATGCCTATGAGGGTTCATGCACTCGTATGTTGATGCATAGAATGTCATGTATTGAATCAATGAATTCCCATAAGTAGGGGAATATAAAAAATACTACATAGATAGTTTTGACATGACTTAAGTCTCAAAACTATGTGTGAATAACGACGATTGAATGTACAATGGTCACATAAATATGCAGTGCTTGAATGCACTGCGTAAAGTCACATAACTAGGGCTCCCATAATAAGGATACATAAAGATTATCAAAAGGAGGAATTGCATATTTCATAGATTTATAGTCAATCTAGTTTCATGACTAAGGTATCATGAAGGTGTTTCATGACTGTAGAGAGATGTGTAACCAAGAGCAACTACATGATTAGTTTGTCATTGACAGTGTTCTTCCTAAGCTAATCGCATGAATCAATTGCGTGGATTAAAAAACATGCCTAAGGGAGAATGATCCGCATTGAATTATCAAGATTAATGATTCATATTAATAAAAATATATATGAATTAAGGTTTTTCATAATTATTAAGGATTAATGTGATCACATAATGTTCAAGAGATCATGCAGCCATGTGATTACGTGGAGAGTTTTTCTGAAAGTGGTAGCCAGTGAGTACCTAGGCTCTCCCGTATCCCCCTTAATCTTTTTTTTATATTTTTTATCTAACGTAGAAATGGATAATTTTGATGGTTTATATAAGAAAATTGTAACTATATATTCCATTTCATATTATGAGGTGGTGGAGGGTTAACTTATGAGTCAAGCTCATTGTATATCACAAATTCGATCATATGATTGGAAGGTCACGTAATCCTCGTGTTATCACACAATCATATATCACTTCCATTGTAGAGAATGTATCCTTGATGAATTAGGTGATATATATATATAGAAAAGAAGGGCCTTTAATTGATAATATTTTTCACACTCATCACATGATTAAAGAGCTTCATTGATCAGCTTCACCTTCAAGTGCATAACTTGAGAGAGTCACATAATCCAGGACCAGGATGAAGTTCATAGTTTATTTACACAAGTATATTGTTTCATGTTAATAATTTCACATTATATTGGATGTGCCTTTGGTGTAGTGTATGATAATGTCTGAACCTGAAATATTTTTATCATGTAAAAACTCTCCGGAGTCGGTCACATGATCTCATATGGGTTAGGAGATCGAGAATCCCAAGGGGCATCACATGATGAAGAGAACAACGAATTCCTTCTACAATAGATATTATTTGTAATTAACTTATACTTTATGATATATTTCACTTTAAATAAATTTTCTTTCTTTGATCGATTTCTTCATATACAACACATAGTTTAAATGAACCTCGATATATTATTGAAATATTATTATTTTTTAAATATGACCATTATAATATATCTACTGTAATAGTGTGTTTGAATTGGAGTAACCATATTATAAAATATATGTATACAGGTCATTATTAATAAAAATTTAATGATTTATTATTAGTAATTACAGACTCAATTTTTAGTGAAGTCATTTTATGCTTCAAAAACACTTTTTCATAAAAAGATGATTTTATTGATTTTTGTGAGAAAATATTATTATCAATTTCATCAAAATTTATAAAATTTATTTCATAAAAATTTTATCATTTTTAAAATAGAATATAAAAATTATCTTAATCTGAAATTTTTTGATTTTTCTAAAAAGACTAATTTTTAAGGGAATAGTGAGAAAATACCGATTTTATAGAAAACTATATTTTCCATTCAAGTATTTACAAAGTCCCATTTTGTTATTACATGAATTTATAATTTAATTAGTTAATTTGAAATCAAAATAATAAAATTACAGTTTTTTGAATTAACATTAGGATTATTTTTTGTATAAATACATTTTTATACATACAAATTTAATTTTTTGGAAAACCATTCTTCACCCTGTTTTGTGGATTTATTTTAAAATTAATTTATTCCAATTATTTCGATAAAATCTTGTAAAATTAATTAAATATTTTTAATCATCCTAATTAATATTATGTAATAAGTTCAACTTAATTTTTGGTCATTATGAATTGTAACCAACTTAAAATTTAGTATTATAGTAATGGTTAAAAAGATTTGATAAGGGGTTAAACTACTGAGATAAGGGTTAAAATGAACTAAACAATTGTCTATAACCTATTTAATGGTCATATTTTGACCCTATATCATATAATATTCAATTATGAGTCATTTTTGCACTATATTTTATTTACTAATACATTTATATTTTTTAATCTTCTGAAAAAATCCATGTGGGTCGTCTCCCTCCCTTATAAAAGGACACCACATCTCCTCTCCTCCAAACACTTCATTAAACTTCTAGTTCAGAAAATCACTATAATAATATTTTCATAAAATCCATTCCCACATCTTAGAGATATTTTTATGATTATAATACCATAATTTCAAGGACTAAGGTGTTTGAAAAAGGAGGTTTCTCAATGAAGAGGTATAACTCTTAACCAAGCACTTTCAATTTCGTTTAATCTTCCACATTATATAAACCTACTATATCTATCATAGAATGTTAATATAGTATAATAAATATATTAATATATTAAATATTGTTATGTATAAACTTTTATTTATCTTCTTCTCTATTAAATGAGAAATGAAATCATCGTTCTTGTATACTTGCAGACTACCGCCACATGAAGCATCATGCCTCATTTTTTATAACCATCATTCATGGTTGATTATTAAAAAGTATTTAATTTTTATATATGATATTTATTATATAATTGTTATTTTATAATTATAATATCTCATCTATCTTCTTACCATTCCATATGTTGGGAAAAGATAACGTTGCTCGTGTGTACGTGTGGACTACCACGTCCATGAAGCCATGTGACTTGTTTTTCATTTCTAATTTACATGGATGATAATTAAGATAGATTTAATGAATATATATTATCGTTATTATATAATAATTATTATTTAATTGTGAGTTATATTTTACCATTATTTCATTACATCCATCTAAAAGTGTAAACAGCACTCGGGCGTACGTACGCACTACCGTCTCCACAAAGTGATGTAATTATTTTTTCATCACTTCTTTATGTGAATGGTTATAATAGTGTATATAATGAATAAATATGATAATTATTTCAATTTTTAAATTTTTAAAAATAATTAAACCATGACCAAGTATCAAGTATCGGAACCATTGAACTGAAACATGCCTGGAAAATAGACCAGTTTTCACCCAAATATCTATTTTAAGGAAGAAATTTTAATAAAATGATAATTAGAAATTATAAAGGCAATTTACATAGTATGTTATGATTTAATATAGTTATTTAATATATTTATGATAAATAAATATTAATTATAAAATATTTTTTAACACATACAAAATAATATGAGACTTGAGGTAAGGGATTTACGTTACAATCTCATTTCTTATTGGGGTTGTTTATATTAAATTTTGAATGAGGGAAATTATATGATTGAAATATTTTACACTGAATATATTTTATTTTACTAGGTATATTAATTAAAATTTTAATTAATAGTACCATATAACTCTCTTTGGAACTTAAATTGACTGATGTAAAGTGTTTATGAAAAAATGACCTCATTTACTCTTTAGTTGTGAATATTTTTATTCTATGTACATATTTTTATTAAAATGTTTTCAAAAATATTTTTTCTATTCTATAGTGATTTATTAAATTAATTTCTACCCATAATTTATAATAATAAAATTTAATCTTATCTTATTTTTCTAAATAAGGCACTTTTTACCAAATGTGTAAACAAAATATTTATTTTAATGTATACTGCATGAACATATTTTCATATCATCATGATTCCCTTCTCTTTAAAGATGACATTAAAATTTTCCATGTTTATTATGAAATAAAATGTTTTTCCTAATATTATGTAATTGTTAAATTTTAAATAAGTGATTTAAAAATTAAATGGGTATTTTCCTCATGAAATTTTCCGGTGATCTTCTAAATGTATTATCATATATGAAAATATATTTTAATGTTACTTATTCTTCACTATGGGAATGATCCAATGATACCATACTTATTATTTCTTTATATAGTTATTTATTGTGATGATGAAATATTGATGAAACCTATTTTATTCTCCACGAGTTAATCTATAACGAAATGGTAAATTTTTTCATGACCTTATGTCTTATATATGAATGGATTTTTATTATGTGATTATTGATTCGATTATATACCTCTTCTGTAATTTTATATAGACATATCACGATATTATGATGATAAGTGTGGCCATTATTGCATATATCCATGTTCATATTTTGATACGTAAGTATGATTTCTTCAGGATATTCTCACAGATTCATACATGGACATGATTTTGAATTTCAATGTTCACATTATCATGCATGGGTATGATTTCTTCTATATACACTCACAAAATTTTTTTGGAAATGATTTCAAATATCTATGTTCATAATATTATTATTTCATATAATTATAATTCCACAAGTCTATGTTATGACTCTTGGATGATGATTAATATTTTGATGCCCACAGTAATTATACTTCTAGATGTGACTTTATTTTAGAGTTTATGATCTAATATTTTCTGGATATGAATATTTTAGGTTGACAACAAGCACTTTATTTTTTTATCATAACCTTATAATCAAATTTTTCTCATATGATCTATATCTCCCATGTTTACCCTCATTGAGCATATGATCTAAACCTTTCCTATGTTTTCCTTCCCCATGTTTATATGTAAGGTTATAAGTGTGAAATGTCTATAAGGGTACTGATATGAAGATAATTATGGGATATTTTGAAGATATTTTAAAAAATAAGTTGATTAGTTATCTAATATACAAATACACTAAACCTTTAGAGTCCCAGAACATGTATAATTGGGATATGTACTGAATAGTTATATAGAATAATGTAATATATATGTATTTTATTCTTGAGTCACTTCATCCTTCTCTACGTGCATCAAATGATCCAAAGAATATCTTGTGATCTCATAATCAAGAAGATTCACATGATCTAAAGGGTTTCTCATGAATGCCTATGATGCATTCAAATGCATATATAGTTATCATCATATTTTCTCATGGTATTATCTTATACTTTGAACAAACACATTCATGAAATACATTGATTTCATCTATAGAGGTTAAACAATTGATCACACCTAGTTACCTCATCATTATCATCAGAGATGGATGAATGTTGGTATAATGAATCCTTAAAGCATTGAAGTCTAGGGTTTTTGAGGTATAATATGATGAGTATCTATATTAGATTACATGGATTAATTTGATATAGAAAACAACATTCTTTCTATATATTTAATGGTATATGAATAGTGATGTGACTCACATGAGCCAAACATCAATGTGACAAGTGATCTTGGAAGTAGTTTATTAATCAAGACGTGGGGAAACAGACCTTAAATGAGTAATTGGGCCCACTCTATGTTTCTGTTAGTACCACTACATGTCAATAACTCTTATTTACTATAGCCCCATTGTAATGCTCTACATTCTATCAACATGAAATTTTATTCACAACATACCCTACCACAATTAAGGGCCGGTCGTGATGGTTTCCCTACAAATCCCAGGAAACTCTCACATATTTTGGGTCAGTTTAGTTACCTTGTATTTTAAGGTTGATCTTTGTTTTTGTTGAAAACACTCAAAATAATCTGAAAAATTATAAGTAATATTCAATATAAAATGATCACATGAATCCAAATCCATAATATAAAATTTAACATTCCCACATTTCATTAATGTTTTAAACATTATGGAATATTTATGTTATCTTAAAGACAAGTCCTTGGTATTAGGATCATCTCTCCAATCATAAAAATCTTCCTTCTATGAAATTTTTTGTTTCAAATGGTTTTTTTCAAAAAAATCCCCTCATTATAATTTGATTCATTTAAAATTAAATGAATATGATTAAATAGTAACTATAGTTCAAATTACAACATACTTTAATATCTAGTAGGATTTTTCATTTGACCCACCAATGGGAGATATTCAAAGAGTAGTTCATAAAATCCAGGATTTGGCATCTTGATTTTGTAAAGTAATAATTATAAGATGGTAAAGGGGGAGAGAGAAAGAGAATTTGTGGATGGATCCACTATAGTAGTTCTATATGTCTCTATATATCGTACAAGAGAGCGAATCATAACACACATAGTTATGAAAAAAGGTCCCCAATGAAGATCATTTTTATGTATAGAGGGGAATAATTTTAATAATAGTTACAAGGATGAATAAAAATATGATGAAATATTCTATGTTGATCAAGATAATAATCAAGAGAGGGTTCATTTTTCATTTCACATTGGAACCATAGATAAGGATCCATTTGTTAGCTGGAGAGATGCATAGATTTGATTCTCATGCTAGGAGGTTAATCCATACATTTTAGGGTACTATTAGTAGTTTAGGATCCTATAGGATGGACTATATATTATGAATTTTTAATTCATGAGAGGACTAGGAACCATCAGATAGGTCCTAAGGAATAGATTGTTTTTATTTTTTCCAAATCCAGTGGACATAGTAAGTATAGATATATTTTTTATAGGGATAGATAATTATCCCTAAGATATTTGTATCTTCTATTTTCACCCTAAATTTTACTTAATCCATTTAGGGGGAGACTTAGTGGGATTGAAACTAAATTTTCCTTAGGACTCCCTATACAGGTTTTCAAACTGATAATTTTTCATCCTTTTCATTTTTTGAATGATCAATTTAGTGTAAGCCATGCAGGATGCATGCCTAGTGAGTGGAAAGTCAAATTTTACATCGGATTCTATTTGTGGGTTTTCATCCTAGAGAGTGTCATGTATCATTACATTATAATTTTATGGTTTTATAAGTTGAAAAAATGTGAATGATTTTTATGGATGGAAAAATTTGACAACAAAGTGAGGCATCATGCATAAAAATATGGATAAAGAAAAAATGATATGAAAAATGGATCATTATTATAAATTTTGATACCCTTAGGGGAAGGATCACATGATTTTGGGTCACAAAACATAGACCAATGTGTTTCTGATATTTTATGTTCAATAACATTGACCCATCAATGATAAAGTTTAACTTCATGAAACTTTATCCATATGTTTCTATAGTTTAAGGTTATAGATCTTAGAACATAAGTAGTTTTTGTTTAATGTTGTATATATTAGACCATATATTCTTGGAGTTTAATTTCATATAACATAGATAATATATGTTTGTAGTTTATAGTCATATAACATAGACCATATATTATTTCAGTTTAATGTTGTATACCTTAAACCATATGTTTCGGTACTTTAAGATCATATATCATAGACTATATATCGTTATTGTTTAAAGGTGTATAGATTATACTAGATGTTATTTCAGTTTATGTTCATATATCTTAGACCATATGTTTCATCTGTTTATGTTCACATATCTGAGACCATAGTTCCATGCTTTTAAAGTCATGTAACTCGGTCTATCAAAATGTTTATAAATGAGGCACCAAACCCTTTCTTAATTGATGGGTAAGATGCATGAATCATGATATCTTGGATTTTGAATATACTTGAATGGTTGAATCATTAAAATGGTTAATCATGACCCAATTAGATTGAATCTAGGTGATGAAATGGTATATACATGATAGTGATGATCATGAATCACATGGTTGTGATGAGATCTGCTATACTATCATCGGGGTTATTGGAAATCAAAAAACCTTTTTCAAGGTGAAATACCACTAGTTGATAGTCAAAACTGAGTGAACATATGTAGGATCCAACATGGTTCTTATATGAATAGACAATCAGATGAGTCCATTGATACATAATATTCCCCATAACTATATAGGTGGATTCTTTGTGGGGATTCCAATGCTCAAGAAATGAATTGGGTCATGATATATGAACATCCTTTAAGGGATCAGGTACCTTAGGTATAAGTTTCTGTGAAAAAGGATGAGTCAAACCAGACATGGATGAAGGGATGATTTAGGGTATAAAAAAACTCAAAAAACATGGCATTAAATTCATGTTCTTGAACATCAGACCATATATCATGTGGTGTAGGGTCCCATGATGAGGACCATATAAATGTTCAAGAATGAGGTATCACATAATTTCCCTCAGAATGATTACGACATATGTTGTCATAATAGTGGGGATTTTAAATCCACTTGAATCATTGGATTATGGTCTTATAAATAAATTCATAGGGAGTTTGAATTAATTATGGTGAGATGTAATATGTATTATGGGGATGATAATGAATCACACTAAGGTGATGAGTTTTATTGCATGTTTTTAGGGAACACTAGGATTAGATAACCTTTTTAAAAGGTGAAAAAATCCAATAAATGATAGGTTAAACTGGGTTTTATATGTAATATCCAACATGTGGTGTGTAGTCATATTCAATCAGGGGAGTCCATTGAAGTCAAATATCATCCACTGTAATGTTTTCAAGGAACATGGGGATCAGAAAACCTTTTTCAAGGATAAAATGTTGCAAGTTGATAGGCCAAATGGGGGATTGAATGTAAGATTCAACATGGGGAGAATATGAATATCCAAATAGGAGTGTCCCTTGTGGGAGAAGTATGTGGTTGAGAGAGTTCACTCATGGTGATTCTAAATGAGTTTAGGGTTTCTCGAATTTCATGTTGATTAAATTTTTCTTTGGTCATCATCTAGCCTCGATAGAGCATCATCAGGTTACATTGATGGTTGTGGATGATTTTATGGGTATTCAAGACCCCTCGATTTTCTATGGTGGTGAGATTGAGGGGTAAATTTTATGCATCAATGGAATGATTGATGCATTGAAGTGGATTTTTATCTAATCTAAATATGTGGATTCTTGCATGATTTATAGGAATGGGATCATTTCTCATGTTGTTTCCAATTAAGTGGATATCGTAGAGTGACTCGAACTAGGTAAGCACTCTGTCACCACTTAATTGATCATCCATAGGGGTTCTAAGACTTTGAATATTAAATGTTTATTTTTTCTATTATCATGAGTTTTGGGTTTTAAAACACGGAGATGTATGTCTCTATGAAGGGTATTTTATCACGTAATATTCCCATATGAGGAAATGCAAATTAGAGCATGGGGATTTGGATATATTTTCCTCATGCCCAAATTTCTGTATCTCTAGAAATAGGATCCAAATTTTTACCTTCTAGAGGATAGAAGTTTATATGCACCGGTTTGGTTCAGATTTTATAGACAAAATTGGATACTTTGGCACCCAACTGTTCTACATGATATTACTTCAATGGTAGGATTTTCAATTAAAATGGATAGGGATACATAGATAAAAATATCCATCCATTGTGATCGCATTCTATTGGAGGTGGATCTTTGCACTACCCTGGTTGAAACAATGTTTTTTTCTACATCCAAGGATGAATTATCGTAAAGAATTATGTATGAGAAGATCCCAAACTTATGTATCGATTGAAATAAGATCAAGTAGAAAAGACCCACCTATCTAAGGGTCCTATTATATGAATCCTACTCACATTTTGGACAAGAATAAGATAGATATCTTTTGAAACGAAAAGGAATTTATAGGCCTAGTAGGGCTAGGGGACTTCATGAGGAACAACTTGATTTTCAGTCAACACCCCATTATTTCATTCCATCTATTGTTTTTATTTCCAACAATCATGGTGGCCTCCCATCATCTGGATGATCCCATAAACATTTAGATAAGTTTTATGGTATAAATTATCAATTCAATTCAGTATTTAGATCACCTCATTTAGATAGGCATGGGATATCTTGGTCCAATATTGCTGAGGAAGATGAGGATGAAGGGAGATTTCCCAATGTAGTTTCTCAAGCATAGGTTACTCATGATAAAAATAAAATTAGGGATATTATGGTTTCAAATTATCCTGAACAATTAAGAAAGGGTAACACTTCTCTTTTAAATTTTGATTGAGTGTCTTTAGAAGCAAAGGCCCCACCTTCCGGTTGTTTGTCCAAGATTCATAGTATTTATATGCATCTCACTGCAAAGTCATCCATGGGAGACCTTCATCCCTTGAATGTGGTTGTTGTACATTTTGAATGAGGTAGAGGGACATCCATGGGTGACATTAGAGAATATGTAGGTTTATTATACTTTAACAAGTGTGCTTGGAAATTTGGATGAGATTTGATCTCTTGTAGATATTGGTTAGATGATTTTTCTTACTTTTATTGAAAGTATTGTTCATAATGCTGCTAGGGGGCTTACATATTCCTCCCTAGGAATACAGACTCGGTCTCTAGTGCATTCAAAAAATAGGCCTCCGGTGGAATTGAGTTATACAGCTATTTATTTGGGTATGGAATTGGTATATACCCACAGTTCATTTAATGTTATGGATCCTATAAATTATGTGAAGGATGATAGGGTCCAGGAGGATAAGATGACAAAAATTATAGGGATATATCCTGATGTTTCCATTCGTGATGACTCATCTAAGTTAGTGGATACATAATATGATGATGGGAAATATGACTCGGATGGCACTAGCCTTGAAGGCATTTGATATCAAGTGAAAACATAGAGGAGATGGAACCATCAAAGTGGTTGAGGCCATAGATATGGACGCGTCAACTTAAATGATATTAAATATTAAGAACATGATCTTGGATCTACAATTGGAATAAAATTGGTATTTGTGTAATTTATGATGGAAGGATACTATGTAGAACCCCCTTCTAGATTTATTGTTTTTATTTTTTAATTTATTAAAAGGGCACAAACCTAAAAGCTATTAAAAAAATAGGGGTGTCCCTTGAAGTTGGATATACTTATCTCTAATAGAAATTAAATGTTTTTAGGGACCCAAGGCACTCAAGACATGAAGTTTGATTTATGGGATGAGGTGTTTAAGAAAGGTTATGGAAGTATACTAAACCTCGGTCAACCATAGTTAGTAAATTTTTATCCCTTGACAAGGAGTGATAATGAACAATGGTCTATTAAATTTAAAATCATGCAACAATGATGCAGTTTTCATGTAGTTTAATATCATGTTTCAAGGACATAGTTGTCCCATAGTTTAGGGGCATGTGATGAGAACCTTATTCTATTTGGTTTACCACCATTCATCTATGATGAATTTCATACAATTTAACATAGCGTGGTTAGTAATTTTTGAATTCAGGGGATATTTTAATACTTGTAAAAGATTATGGATAAATATTATTATACTAGGGGATCTTATCCAGATCTGAATTATATATATGTAATGTGTATGTCTAAGACTATAACATTATTTATTAGTTTATTCTCTTTAAATGTGGACCATTTTTTCCTCTCATCTTTAGAAATAAAACAACTAATTATGTAAAATATGGTGAATGAATAAAACCTCTAAGCTCACATGAGATATTCTATGTATGATAAACAATAGGTGATTGGAGAAAACCCATAATATATTCCCATGGGACGCATGAAAATGGAGGGATAAGGAATTTTGGGTACACTTTATAATAACATAGGTCTGTAAATGGACATGCCCCAAAATACTTCTATGTTTATGAGAGAAGGTCATTTTGGATAATAGAAGTTATGTCTAGACAAAAAATATTATAAACCGGAATATCCTGAGATAAAGGAAACTAGGACATGTTTATTTCATATGAAGGCTGTCTTTTTCATAGATCTAACTCATGTGTATGGAAAATTGGAAGATTCTAAGAATAGGTATGTAATTGAGTGAACCCATACAGAAGGCACCAATGAAGATCTGGATCATATGTAAGACGGTTCCTTTTAAAAAAATCATATATTTGAATTTTGAGTGAGGTAAAACATACTCTTCTCAATGATGAGAATGGATGAGATCCATTGTGGATTATAGGTGATCTAATTGGGCACCAAGATAAGGTGGGGTCATTTTAAATCTCAATGGGTGGATCCAGTTAAGGAATATAGGGAAACACAATGTATCCTTTAGGAATAAGAATTAATATATGTTTTGTTCTTGTATTATAATTCCTTATAAAAATAGAGAACATATTTAATGGTTAGGGAATTTTTCTTGTCGGTTCATGAAGAACTCAATGGTGAATGATCCCATATAGACTACTATCATATATCAGATAAGGGATAATTTAATTAGATTCTTCCACAAAAATCAAGTTCATCTGTGATAGAAGAAGGTTGGGTTTCACCACGGTGTATTGTTATCCCAATAATGATAGTGTTATATGTAGAGTTATAATACTAAGGTGTCAGAATTCGTTGCTTTTAAAATTGTGTTTAGGCCTGGGATAAGGAGTCTTGATGTAGCTTCATATCCTATAGGGATATGAATCATGCCACACATATTTCATATAATGAAATCCATTATGTAGATATGGCTCTTCATAGATGATAAGTAATTTTTTGAAAATATGGTTGGGCCTAGGATAGGGAGTCTTGACTTCACTATGTATTGTATAGGATATGAATCAAGACACATGTGATTATTATAAGAAAATCCCCTATGCTGATTTGAATAGTATATTGATGGGAGGTATTTTTTTATAAATTGTTATTGGAACATAAGTAGGGAATCCTGGCATCACTATGTATCATATAGGGATATTAATCAACGAACATTTATTTCTTATATTTATCTTCTCCTAAAAATATGTGGCTCGTATGATTGGAAATGTGGTCTTTTATTTTGATATTTCTATTGGACATATGATAACGAATCCTGACATCACTATATATCCTATGATAATATGAATCAAGCCACGAATAACTATTATATAGCTACCTAAATAGATTAAACTCATATATATATTGGGAGATGAATCTTATAAAGTCATACAAAATATATTGGAGTTCACGTCTATATAAATCCATCTCATGTTAATCATGTTGGAATTAAGCATCAATGTAGTGTAGTGCCATCAAGGAAAAGAAGTATCACTATAAAGGATCAATCAATAATGTATAAGTGGGAATTTTATTATGTAAATATTTCTTATAGTTTATAATAGGAGACTCAAGAATCTTTATGTATCCTATGCTAATAATAATCAATCAATTCATGGTTCTTTAAAAAGATATCTTTTACACCGATAATTCACATGTGTAGTGGATGGGGTGAGGTTTTTCACCTCAGCTATGTCCATTCATAGAGATGATAAAGGCCTATAACCAATGGTGAAAAGGGGAATTATAATACATTATTTTTTATGATGAAACATGTGGATGGGCCTATGATATAAGATCAAGGTATTACAACATATCCTTTATTGACATGAATCAATCCATGTGCATTTCTTGAAAAAATATCCCCTACAAAGATCTAGATCACACGTAAGTGGAAATGGGGTATTTTTTAGACATTATGGATAAGACAAGGATAAGAGATATGTAAATTACTAAGTATCATATATTGATAAGAATCAATCCACACATATTTCTTGATGAAAATTTCCCCTACACCAATCTTAATCATATGTAGAGAAAAGGTGAATCTATTCCTCAAAAGATAAGTCATCCACTATACTGAAGTGATGTGGGAATAAGATTTGAAAATGGCCTTAGAGATAAGCATCCAAGTGTCACTATATATCATAAAATAATTAGTAATCATGTCTCATATAGTTATCTTAATATGGTTTGGGTTCATGGTCTATGACTACTGATTATATTGTGATGGTGAAGGGATCTCATATTAGGCAAGTCTATAAATTTTTTGATCATCTTCATAATAATTCAATTAAACAGAAGGTGAATTATTTTGATACAGAACACACATCAAGGAATTTTATTAAGGAAATGAACCTATGGTTGTGCCTAGGATAATATACCTGTTCATTTATATGCATCCTAATGAATTAGGAATTACTCTATATATAGTTCTTAAAAATAAGGATCTCTTTCACTGATCTGGATTATATAGAGTATGGGAATTAATGTTTTGATACATAGGAAGGTTTTGTGTAAAAAAATTCTACATGGATCTTGATATCTTGTAGGGGAGAAAAAAGGCCACATGGAATGTTCCACTCTTTGCAGTTTAGAGTTGTGCGAGGTGGACTTCCACCTCACAGTTTAACATCATGTGATAGGGACAGTGACTATACAATTTATTGTCATATGATTAAGATATGGATATTATGAAACTTAATGTCTTACCACTAGGAATTATGATTGTTTTTTCATGGTTCTGATTGGTCTATGAAGTTTATGAAACTTAATTCTATACTATGTAAATAAAAGTCCCAACATAAATGACTAAAGGGACAAATGTCGAGAAAATGTGAGTGCATTTTAAATTTATGTGTTGCTACACCCAATTTAATAACTTTGGGAGTAATTATATATAATATAGCTACAAGAATCAGTACACACATATTTCCATCATTTTTTTCTGGAAGGGGTCATTAGGATAGACCTGATATGAATGGAGGTGGATCAAATGCTGGATAAAGGAAATTTTCATGTAATAGATCCATGTGTTAACCTATGTTAGAGGTATCTATGTATATTAGAAATATACATAATATGGGGATCCTTATTAGGAAACACATCGTTCTTATGAGGACTTATATATAATGGTCAAACTTGTGTATAATAAATTAGGTTGCTCCCTAATTTTGGCCCATCATGAAACCTTAACTACGATGCTATGGCCTGAACACTAAGTCAAAAGGGAGAAATTAAGTTTATAGTTTTTTGTATTGTAATTTGAGGATATGACTAGAATTGGGGATATAAATGTCACTAAATATCACTAAGGAATGAAAATCAATACATATGTAGCTTATTAAAGTAAAATTACTCATATTTTTCTACATCTCATATGGGGAAAAGTAATTTTTCCATTTCGACAGGGTCAAAAAAAGGATTGGATATAATTAAAACAATCTTGTTAGGACCAAGATGATGATGAAGGTGATTGTTTTCAAATGAAGTTTTTTTCAAGAGAGTTTCCGAAAGAGGAAAGGTAGTTGGAGAAGAAAGTAAAATCACCTCACATTTTATTTAGAGAAAATCATATTGACCATCGAAATCAAAAGAATCAGACTCACAATGCTTGATAAGGTCTATCATATTCAGGAATAGAAGGATAAAAGAAATGATCAACCGTATTGGGGAAGAATCTTGATGGAAGTAAATGGTCATCAGATTCACTCTAAATCTGATATGAATGGTGTGAACATATTAGTGGAGAATCAGATTCTGCATGACTACAATTCAAATTTGAGGAAACTTTGTCAATATTATAGTTATCATAAATCATGAGTAATTGAAATACATGTGATGAAATCTTGATGATATTAAAGGAGAGTGAAAGTGATTCCAACCAATCATAGTTATTTTGATTGTATCTTCATGAAAAAAGGTGTGGAAGATTGTATTCAGCCTGATCATAATTATGCTGATCATATTCATGCCCTTCGAATTCAGTTTAGTTGAAGTATGGAAAATCATATTCAGTACAAGTTGGAATGAAAGATGATTTATGGATTTTTGGGAAGTTCCAATACTTTCCATTTTAAGTTTAATGATGCTGAAGATGATCTATTATTTGTTCAAAGTCATGATGTAAATATTGGTACAAGAAGATGTTTGAAGAAGAAAAAATTTGGTGAAACCAAAGATTTTAGATCATTGTAATGGGATCATCGAATTCATAATGTTTGAGAACATTTGTGGAAAATGTGAAAAACTGAAGGTGATGGTTTTTAGTCAGACCAAAATCCAAATGAAACAAAACATTGGAGAATGAGGTTGATGGGAAAATAGAAATAATTTTTCAGTGCTATCGTATTTAGAAGAGAAAGAATCTACTGATCGGACTTGGAATGTTATCATAAATAGAGGAAAAATTGTTTGAAACTAATGACAGCAAAGGAACGAAAAGAATGGAGTGACCAATATGAAAAGGAATTTTAGAGTTTAATAAACAATGTATTTACCGATTTTAAAGGGTTTGAATTGCTTTATTTGTCATAAAAGTGGGACAAAGGAAGATACTAAGAAGTTGTTTTGTATTTCAAGTGGGTCAAGAGAAGAAATGAAGAATAATATATTGTTTTATATTTGTCCTCATCATAATGAGAAAAATGGTAATGTTAATCAGAATTAAAATCAAAGTTGAGTTTGTTAATAATTTTGGAAGGGTTGTTAATGGGATCATCATATTTAACAATTATAATGGAGAATTGAAATCAGAATGGCATTTGAAAAGTAAATTCTAAAGAAGAGACGAAGTTTGAAGAAGATTTGATAATATTTGAGAAGAGTTGTTGTAACGACCCAAAGTTTTTAAATGGAAATTCTCTTCTTATATTTATGTCATAAAATCACATGAAAACACAACATAATGAACTACTATATGCTAAGTGACCTCTAAACATAATTTTTTCACTTCTGTATTGGGAATATTGAGAATCTGACATACACAATTGTGTTCAAGATGATTTTTGGAGTCTAGTAAAACAAAAAGAAAATGGTGAATAGTTACCTACCCTTGTGAATAGTCACAAACCCTTATGAATAGTACTATAACCCTTAAGAATAGTAAAACATCAAACATAAGAGTAACCTTACCCATTAATAATTAAATAAAATTTAGACATCTTAGAAAGTGACAATTGGACCTTAGTAAACGTTTTGGTATTTTGTAAGTCATAAATAATTAATTATAATTAATTAATTAATTTAAATGAAAAATTATTTTCATAACATGTGTTCATTAATTATCAAGTCAATATTTTAATTTTTTTAGTTAATTTTATAATAACCTAAGTAATTTTTGAAAGCATTATAAAATCAGTATTAATTTTAAAAGCTATTTTTTAAATAAATTATGATTTTAATTAAATATTAAATTAATAATATTTTTAAAATTATTTTTGAAATACGGACTTCGTTTTTGGAATCTACACATAGAAAAATGGTTAGGGGAAATTTTTGGGATTTTTCTAAGATACATGAATTTTTGATAAATAGTGAAATACTGTAATTTACAATGATAAGCTAAACAAGCTAATTATAGAGTCATGTCTGTTGTTCTGCTGATGTAAGCCCACTTGGTTTGGGATCACAAGATAAAATTACTATTCATGATCACTAAAGACTCATTGTTCCTTGTCTTAGGGGAATTTAATAAACTAATGAATTTTATATTAAGGAAACCCCTCTCCCCTCCACTATAAAAACCACAATTCACTCCCTCATTTCCCTGCACCTCTCAAGCTCCGAGCCTTCTATAATATCTGCCCAAACATCCTCTCAATCCCCTATCCCACTTCAAGGGCTTATAGTCTCATCAAATGACCAAAACCTAGCTTCCTTAAGGAGGATCTCAAGAGGAAGATTTAAGAGGTAATTTCTCTCCCTCTTCTCCCTTAATTTCCTTTCAAGTTCAAGTTCAAGTTCATTTCTTGATCTCTCCCCACATATCTTAATCCAAATGGTATTTTAAATCCAGTATTATATATCTACTAGAATGTTATGATGAAAATGGGTTACTATATCATCCAACCCCCTTTTCCTCTTCCTTTTATTTTATCAAAGATAACGTTGTTCGTGAGGTGTTAATTTATCACCTTCAAGAACGACATGTTTCTTCTTCCATTTCTACCATCAGATCTGGTCATGAAACCATTTTTATTTTCAAACCAGAATTTTTATATGTATTATGTCTTATTTAATGTTCTAGAAAAAACTAATGCCCATATTACTAGTGATAAAATAAAACAATTTCATTATGATTGAAATATCATTCAAATTATCCCAAACAATCATCATTTAATTCGTATCTAATGATTCATCCACGTGGATATAATATGATTCATTATAAGATCATTCAGACTCCTGTAATATAATTAATGATGTGTAATATCATTTATGGATGTTTACCCATGTTCTACCAGAACATCAATTTAAGAATACAAGTGAACCACTCAAGAAAACCATAAAAACAAACATTCTCAAAAAATGTTTTAAAATTATATAACTCATCCAATGTCACAAAAAATAACTTAATGAAACCATAAAGAACCATATTAATGTACACAAGGTTATGGATTTCTAATTAATGAATATAATTTCATTGTACAAGACATTAAAGAGAAGGAAGCATTCGGGTACAAGGTAAGGGGATATTCTCAAACCCAACTTTCATCCTTCGGGTTCTCCCTCTTTCATTCCATTTTTTATATGGTTACTCCTTAAAGAAAATTTTTTCATTATTGTATTTCCTTTTCTGGGATATAAATTCTTTTCACTGGATTTTATCTCAAACAAAATGTTTTCCAAAAGAAGTCTTCTTTTAAGAACACCCCTTTTACTTCTCACTCAAAGTGGACGGTTCTTGTAACATGTTTGTTATTCCATCTTTCTTTTGGGAACCCAATGTTTATGAATGTGCTCTTATGAGATGAAACCCATTCTTTTCCATGGTTTAGTTATGTGCATTTTTATTTTTGTTCTATGTTTCCAGCATGATAATGATAATGTTATGACATGAAGGGTGCGCCCGGAATTATATAGCGCAATAAGAATGTTTTGGAGGTGATGGGTGCACCCAGAATTATACAGCGCACTAATGCATTGGGTAAAGTGATGTATCTCATGAGTAAATGTGAAATGATGTGTGAACAGGATTCTATCTTGGTTCACAAGTATGTGTGGTAGTTAACCACTAAGACACGATGTTTCATTTTTATGCATTTCTACTTTTCAATTCTTATATTTATGCTTCCTCTCATGTTCATGATTTTTTACCATGTTGTGATTATGATCACCCCATGCTATATTGTTCTTATCTATCCTCTTATTGGGATTCTAGCTTACCTTGTATTACGTATATCCTCATGTGGCTACATGTACTAAGGAGAGGACAAGTGCCAATAAGAATCTAGAGAAGAAGAAATTAAATAAATGTTTATGATTGATGTTTTATTTGCTATGTATGGTCCTAGTTTTCCCATGACACTAAATATTTGGATCCTCTACATGTAATATTATTTTGTTTTCTATATTTAAGATGATGCAATATTAATCTAAGAAAAGGTTAGGTCACTGTAGTTGGTATCAGAGAAAAGGTTTAGTTAATTTGAGAATTAGGATTAGTGAACCCTAAAGAAAACCTCTAGCATAAGACTATGTACAAAAATTCACACAAGAATATTTACATTGGTATCCCATATGTTATGTTTTTGGTATAAATTCATTAAATGAATAAGTTATTCATGACTTGTTTACTTATGTTTTGTTCTAACCTTTTCTATTTTAGAAAATGGTGGGAACCAGGAGAAATCAGGCCAACAACTCATGCGAGGGAAAATGAAACGATCGCCTGAACGACATCCCCAATGATTTGGGAGGTGGAGTTAAAAAATTCATGGAGATGCTTACCCAATTATCTCAGGTTATTAACAATAACCATAATAATGGGGAACGTCCTCCTTCACCAAAGAGGGAGAAAATGGCTATCGAATGTTTTATGCAGCAACGACCACCGATGTTTTGTGGATCTTCTAATCCACTGGTTGCATAACAGTGGGTCAACTCCATGGAGAAGATCTTTTCTATGCTTCATTGTTTTGAGAAAAATAAGGTGACTCTAGTCGTTTAACATCTAGATATAGAAGTCGACCAATGTTGGGATTTGATTAATAACACCAAGCCAATGGATTAAGTTGAAGAGATGGAATGTGAAGACTTTAAGATAATGTTTTTTAATTAGTATTCCCCAAAAATTCTTCATACGATGATGCAGAGATAATTCATATAGCTCAAGAAAAAATAAGTAGAATCCATCACAACCTAAGAAGAGAATTTTACAAGGCTTGCAAGTTACTCTTTGAGTTTTGTTATCAATAATGATAGCAAAATTGATATATTATTTAGTGGATTAAAGCCACACCTTCGAAAGGCTCTTGCAATTCGAGACTCTGGGAGTTATGAAGAATTTTTTTGATGTGCCCTCAAATTGGACATGGAGTTTGGAGAATGGTCTCATCGCTACGGGGATAAGAAATGAACGATGGATATTCAGTGCATTAGATCTAATGATAAATGTGGGAAGAAACTCAACAACCCACATGCCAAAAATGTGGAAATTTGCACCATGGGAACTACCTCAAAAGGACAGGGAAGTTTTTTATGTGTGTTAAAGAAGGAAAGAATGCTCTAGAGTGTCAAAAATACACAAAAAGAAAGAATAATGTAGCTGATGAAAGGATAGAACCACTCATGGTTCAATACTACAACTGTAGGGATATAGGACACAATGCAAACCAGTGCACTAAACCTCGAGCTCTTGAGGGTAATCAGTGTCAGCAGCCACTGAAGCCAAAAGAACAAGGGAAGTCTTATACCATCACTACTATAGAGGTAGAGCATTATAATAAAGTCTTACAAGGTACATGTTCTATTCACTCAAGAATGGAAAAATTATTATTTGATTCTTATTCTACGCATTCCTTTATATCTTACAAGTTTTCTAGAACTATAGAATCAAATCCCTGAAACATTGAAGTAGAGATATCTGTAAAAACACCAAGTGGAGTAATCATTGTAACCCAAGTCTTTGACTCTTCTCCTGTTGGCGTATGTGGAAAGATTCTTCCAAAAAATCTCATAATACTTCCCTTGGCGGAATTTGATGCTATAATGGGAATGGATTGGATCTCATTATATAGATCACATACAAACTTTCGGGAAAAGGAAATATCTTTTCATATTTTGAACCATCCCATTCTTCTCTACAAATTCAAGGAAGATCATGAACCTCATTTGAAAAATCCTTCAATGGTTTGGGTGTTAATTTCCTATGAAGAAGCATACCTCTCCGAAATGATTGAGTCTAAGGATAGTGCCAACCATGTGGAAATTCCCATCATGAGGAAATTTGGTGTTGTATTTCCCGAAGATTTACCCGAAACTCCCCTGGATTGTGAGATAATTTCTCAATTGAACTCATACCCAGAGCTACTCCTATCTCAATGTGTCCCTATAATATGGCTCCTATCGAACTAGAGGAGCTAAAGAAGCAGCTGCAAGAGCATCTGGACAAATAGTTCATATGCCCTAGGGCATCACCTTGGGATGCACTAGTGCTCTTTGTGAAGAAGAATGATAGAACAATGTGGCTATGTATTGATTATCGGGAACTCAACAAGATCATCATAAAGAACAAGTATCCTCTCCCTCGGATCGATGAATTGTTTAACCAGTTAAGAGGAGCTCAATACTTCAACTACTACAAAAACGTCCTGTGTCAGCGCTAAAAAAGGGCTTTCACAGCACTAAAAAAGCGTTGTAAAGCTCAGCTCTAATATAAGTGGTCCCTTTTATCAGTGCTCTGAAAAGTGCTGATAAAGATAAAAAAAATTAAAAAATTAAAAATTAAAAATAATACAGGGGGAGTGGTTTTATCAGCGTTTCACACCCCTTTTATCAGCTCTAGGAGGTTTTCCGCGCACTGCCCTTCCCGCACATTCCCCATACGCGTGCACCCCTTCCCATGCATCCCCCATACATGTGCACCCCCTTCTCACGCATCCCCCATATGCGCGCAGCCCCTTCGCATCCACCAGAACTCAACCCTAGGACCTTCCCCCTTTTGTGGCTACACCTTTACCACTATGCCATTTCATTTTATTCTGTATTTAATGATATATCTATATATATAGTTATATTTATTCATATTTTGATATAGATTCATATCAATATAAATATATTTATTCATATATTAGTATATATATTTTAATTCGTATATTAATATATTAATATATATTTATATATTTTTAGTTATAATTTATTATATGTATATTTATTTGTATATTAATCTATACTTATAAGATTAATTTTAAATACATTTATGAAAAAATATGTTTTTATGTGTGTTTATAAATAAATAAATACATACATACATACATACATAGATATAAACAACACATAGACATGCACAGAGACACAAACACACACAAACACATATATATTTACGAATAAACACATATATATGTGTATTTGAATAGCCATAGAATGTAATTAGAAGATTAGTTTTAAATAAATTTAAGAAAAAATATGTTTTTGATGTGTGTTTATAAGTATGTAAATAAATAAATACATATATATAAACATATATACAACACATAGACACACACATAGACACCCACACACACAGACAGATATATATTTACAAATAAATACGTATATATGTGTATTTGAAAAGCCATATAATGTTAAAACGACCATATCTTATAATCTATAATTCCCTTTCAATTCCACCACTAGTAAAATCGAATAAAATGAAACAATCTTCGATATGATATGTGGTACAGACCTAACAGACATTTGTATCAGTAGTTATACTTGTTTGAATGTTAACAAATATGGGTATCCAAACTAAAAACTCAGTTTTGGAGGCCTTCTGGGCCTTTTTGGGCTCGAAAAATGTGACAGAGGCTTCACTTTGGTCACAAGTGCGTAGATATCTTTGCAGGCTTCGATTTGATATGCTGTAGAGCTCAAACGGACACTCGGGTCAAAAGTTATGGTCGTTTGATGTTTGAGTTACATTTACAACATATTTTAGATCTTTTATTAATTGTTTTTATTTTTTGTGTCCTCAAATTGTTATTAAATGATTTTTAATCTATAATAATTAGAAAATTATTAATTAATAATATTTTTTTAAAATATTTTGAAGCAATTTTTACTAAATTTCTTATATATTAAATGTAATAGTCTATTTATAAGTATCTATAACAAATTTAAAAATTATATATTGTATTTTTGTCAATATAAATATAATTATATAACAAAATATTATTTTTCATGAAAAAATATATTTTTTTTGAATCACAACATTTTAAGCGCTCGGTAAAAGTGCTGATATATCCCCCCTATATCAGCACTCAAAAAAACTAATGATAAAGGGGGGCCTTTATCAACGCTAAAAAAAAGCGCTGATAAAGGCCCCCCTTTATCAGTGCTTTTTTTAGCGCTGATAAAGGCCACCCTTTATCAGTTCTTTTTTTGATCACTGATAAAGGGGCCACCATTATCAGCGCTTTTTTGAGCGCTGATAAAGGCCCCCTTTATCAGTGCTTTTTTTGAGCACTGATAAAGCGGTAGCTCTTCCCTTGACAGTTTTTGGCGTAGTGTTCTCAAAGGTGGATCTTCATTCTAGATATCATCTGATAAAGGTGAAGAAGGAAGATATTCAGAAGACAACCTTCCGTACAAGTTCTGGGCACTATAAGTTTTTTTGATTCCATTTTGACTTACTAATTCCCCTGCAATCTTAATGGATTTGATGAATAGAGTCTTTAGACATTACCTTGACAAATTTGTGGTAGTTTTTATTGATGATATTCTCATCCACTCCATGAGCATGGAGGAACATGAAGAACATCTAAGACTTGTGTTGGAGACATTATGAATGGAGAAGTTGTACGCCAAGTTCAGCAAGTGTGACTTTTGGATGAAGCAAGTCACGTTCATGGGACATATGATCACAAGTGAGGGAATTTATTTGGATCCTTCAAAGACAAAGGAGATTGAGGAATGGCCCAGGCCCTCTAGTGTCATATAAATCCGTAGTTTTCTTGGATTAGCTCTGTACTACCGACATTTTGTGAGAAGCTTCTCACGATTGTAAAGCTCACTAACTAAGTTAACAAGGAAAGGGGTAAAGTATGTCTGGACGGAAGAATGTTAGGAAAGCTTTAAGGAGCTAAAGAGAAGTTTGATCATTGCACTTGTACTCACACTACCATAAAGTGGAGAAAGTTTTGTGATATACAGTGTTTCTTCAAAGAAATTCTTGGGTTGTGTACTCAGGGAAAATGATAATGTGATAGCCTATGCCTCATGACAGTTGAATATCCATAAGCAGAACTACCCAACACATGATCTAGAGCTGGCAGCCGTGATTTTTTTCATTGAAAATCTGGTGGCACTACATTTATGGTGAGAAGTGTGACATATACACTGACCATAAGAGCCTAACGTATATATTCACACAATAGGATCTCAACATGCATCAAAGGAGATGGTTAGAGCTAATCAAGGATTACGATTTCTCTACTCAATACCGTCACGGAAAGGCGAACAAGGTAGATGATACACTAATAAGAAAAGAACATGTTACTCTATCGATGTTGCGGATTGAGAAAGTCCATATCTTCGTGGATATGTAAATAATGGATTTGGAAATCATACGGGCAGGGGATACATCCTACCTTTTCCAAATGATGGCGCAACTATCCATCCAAGAGAAGATTAAGGAAGCAAAAATTGTTGACGTGGAGATACAAAAGTGGGTGAATGTAGTAAAGGAAGGGAATCTGCAAGAGTTCCATATTGACGATGATGGTGGAATTTTGTTTGGAACGCGGATTTGTGTGCCTTTATCACCCGAGATAAAGAAGGATCTATTGGACAATGCACATAGCTCAACTTTATATATCCATACTGGGAGTACCATGATGTATCGTGATCTCCGAGAACACTTCTGGTGGGATAACATGAAGAAGGAGATTGTGGAATATATATCAAGGTTCTTGGTATATTAGCAAGTTAAAGATGAGCGACCAAAGTCCAGTGTTATGATGCAGCCATTTCCTATACCCATGTGGAAATGGGAAAATGTTACTGTGGACTTTGTCATGGGTCTCCTGAAGACGTCAAAGGGAAATAATGCAATATGAGTTGTGGTTGATCGAATCACCAAGACTACCCATTTTATTTCTATTCAGGATGATATTTCTCTTGAACAACATGCCAAAATATATGTGAAATAAGTGGTGAGATGGCATCTTGTTCCACTCTAAATTGACTCTGAACGTGGTCCATGGTTCACATCTAAATTCTGGATGAGCCTTCAACATGCTTTGTGTATTGAATTAAATTTATGCACGGCCTGTCACCCCCAAACTGATGGCCAGTCTGAATGGACTATTCAGATGCTTGATGATATGCTAAGAGAATTCCCTCTAGAATTCAAAGGTGGATGGGATCATCATATCCCATTGGTTGAGTTCTCATACAACAATAGCTTCAACTTGAGTATTCAGATGGCACCATATGAAGCTCTGTATGGAATGAGATGTAAAACTCCAACCTGTTGGGATGATGTTGGAGAAAGAGAGCTACTGGGACCTTATCTTTTGCAAGAGATGATAGTGAAGGTTCAAGTCATCCAGAAACACATCAAATCTTCTCGAAGTCGAAAGAAGAGCTATGCTGACAACCGTCAAAGGGACTTGGAGTTAGACAATGGAGATAAAGTCTTCCTTCAAAAATCTCCATGGAAGAGAGTCATGTGATTCAGGAAGAAAGTGAAGCTAAGCCCAAGGTATGTTGGCCCCTTTTGAGATTCTTGACCGCATAGGAGTTGTGGCATATCATCTTTCACTTACAACGAATATGGCTCAAGTTCATGATGTGTTTCATGTATCACTACTGAGGAAGTACATACCAGACCCCTCACATGTACTAAACTTAGAGGTGGTGCGACTTTAAGATGATCTCTCCTATGAGGAGCAGCTAATAAAGATTATTGATTGGAGAGATAAGGTAATAAGAAACAAGACATCCCTCATTGTCAAAGTTTTTTGGAGAAAACATAAGTTTGAAGAATCTACTTGGGAACCAGAGGAGGTGATGAAGGAGAAGTACCCTCACCTATTTGTGTATAGTGAAATTTCGGGGACGAAATTTCTTAAGGGGAGAAGAATGTAACGACCAAAAGTTTTTCAGTGGAAATTCCCTTCTTATATTTATGTCATAAAATCAAATGAAAACACAACATAATGAAGTACTAAGTGATATGTGACCTCTAAACATATGTTCGTCACCTCTGTATTGGGAATTTCGAGAACCTGACATCCACTGTTATGTTCACGATTATTTTTGGAGTCTAATAAAACAAAAAATAATTTTTGTTGAATAGTAACCTACCCTTATGAATAGTAACATACCCTTATGAATAGTAAAATTACCCTTATGAATTGTAAATAATCCAACATAAGAGGAACCTTACCCATGAATAATAAAATAAAATAAAATTTAGACATCCTAGAAAGTGAAAATTTGACCTTAGTAAACGTTTTGGTATTTTGTAAGTCATAAATAAATAAATATAATTTATTAATTAATTTAAAAGAAAATTTATTTTCATAAAATTTGTTATTTAATTGTAAAATAAATGTTTTTAGATAATTTTTTAAGACCCTACGTAATTTTTGAAAGCACCATAAAATCAGTTTTAATTTTAAAAAAAGTTTTTTAAGTAAATTATGATTTTAATTAAATATTAAATTAATAATATTTAGAAAATTATCTTTGAAAAATGGACATCATTTTTGGATTCAATATGTCTATAAACAGTTGGGGTAAACTTTTGGGATTTTTCTAAGATACTAGAACTTTTTATGAATAGTGAAATAACTTAATTTAAAAAATTAATCTAAATAAGCTAATTATAGAGTCATGTGTGATGTTCTGATGATGTAATCCCACATGTTTCCAAATCACATTATAGAATTACTATTCTTGGTCACTCAAGAGTCAATATTTCTTGTCTTTGGGGAAATTAATAAACTAATGAATTTTATATTAAGGAAACCCCTCTCCCCTCCACTATATAAATCACCCTTCACACCCTCATTTCCTCACACCTCTCAAGATCCAAGCCTTCAATAAAATCTACCCAAACATCCTCCCTAGACCCTATCCAACGTTCTAGAGCTTCTGGTTTCATAAAAATACCAAGCCTAGCTTCCTTAAGTAGGATCTCAAGAGGAAGATTTAAGAGGTAATTTCTCTCCCTCTTCTCCCTTAATTTCCTTTCAAGTTCAAGTTCTTTTCTTGATCTCTCCCCACAAATATTCATCCAAATTGTATTGTAACACTAGTATTATATATCTACTGGATTTTTATGATTATAATGGGATACTATATCATCCAACCCCCTTTCCCTCTTCCTTTTATTTTATCAAAGATAACATTGTTCGTGAGGTGTTAATTTATCACCTTCAAGAACGACATGCTTTCTTCTTACATTTATACCGTCATATCTGGTCATGAAACCATTTTTTTGGGTGAACCAGAATTTTTATTTTTATAATGTCCTATTTAATGTTCTGTACATAACTTATGGCCATATTACTAGTGATAAAATAAAACATGTTCATTATGATCAAAATACCGTTCAAATTAACCCAAACAATCGTCATTAAATTCTTATCTAATGATTCATTCACATGGATATAATATGATTCATTATAAGATAATTCAAACTCCTATAATATCATTAATTACATGTAATATCATTTTTGGATGTTTACCCATGTTCTACCCAAACATCAATTTAAGAATACAAGTGAACCACTCAAGAAAACCATAAAAACAAACATTCTCGAAAAATGTTTTAAAATTCTATAACTCATCCAAAGGCACATAAAATCACTTAATCAAACCAAAATGAACTATATTAATGTACACAAGGTTAGGGATTTTAAATTAATGAATATAATGTCATTATACAGGACATTAAAGAGAAGGAAGCATTCAGGTACAAGGTAAGGAGAAATTCTCGAACCCAACTTTCATCCTTCAGGTTCTCCCTATTTCACTTCATTTATGATATGGTTACACCTTAAAGAGAATTTTTTCTTAATTTGCCTTCCTTTTATAAGATATAAATTATTTTCAATGGATTTTATGTCAAACAAAATTTTTTCCAAAAGAACTCTTCTTTTAAGAACATGCCTTTTACTTCTCACTCAAAGTGGACGGTTCTTGTAACATCTATGTTATTCCATCTTTATTTTTGGATCCCAATGTTTATGAATTTTTTCTTCTGAGATGAACCCAATTCTTTTCCATGGGTCAGTTTTGTAATTTTTTTATACATTTTCTATGAGGCAAGCATGATAATGATAATGTTATGACATGACGGGTGTGCCCAGAATTATATAGCGCAATAAGAATGTTTGAAGGTGACGGGTGTGCCCGTAATTATAAAGTGCTCAAATCCTTTGTCTAAATTGATGAATCTCATCATTAAATGAGAAATTATTTGTGAACAAGATTATATCTTGGTTCACAAGTATGTGTGGTAGTTAATCACTAAGACATGATGTTTCATTTTTATGCATTGCCACATTTCAAGTCATATATTTATGTGTCATCTCATGTTCGTGATATTTTTCCCATGTTATGATTATGATCACCCCATTCATATATTATTATATATCCTCTTACTTGTCTTCTAGATCACCCCTTTTGACTTATATCCTCATGTGGCTACATGTACTAAGGAGAGGACAAGTTCAAAAGAATGCACCCAAAACAATACAAGGAACAAAATACTAACAATTAAAGGGTGAAATGATGTAATGAAATAATAATATAAGGTCTTATAAACATCAATATGTTTCTTTATGATATTAATAACTCTATTTTTACCATTATAAATGACATTTAAATGAGTTTAATGTTAGAAAAACCCCAGGTAAGGGAATTCTTGAACCATGTTTCATTCTTTGGTTTAACCTTCTATATCATTAATTGTGCAGTATTAAGATTATTTGTGTGATAAATATATGTTTATATTATGTTGTATTATTTTAATTTACAATATATACACATATTAATTTCATTTCATTAATTTTTTTCCTCAATTTTTTGATATCTGTAAGGGAATTTTCTCTTAAAAACCCTATTTTAAAATTCTGTTTTATGAAATTCAAAAGAAATGTTTTTATAGAGTTATTAATGTTTTATGATTATGATATGGTTCTTGGTAATTATCCATAATTTAGAGTGGGAACTATATTTCCTTAAACTTTATTGGTTATGTGTATGTTGGAGGTCAGTCGTATGGTTACTCCAAGTGTAACTGTGATTGTTACATAAATTGTAAGGTAACGGTGAGGGTTACAAGTTATAAGGTATCCAAGAGGGTTACCATATTATATAATTAATGAAACAAGATACATTTATGGTTCTATTTATGTTCTTATGTTTTGTGGGGATCTTTTGGAAATCTCATGTATCACAATGTAAGTATATATGGGTGAAAAGTATGACTTTTGAAAATGATTTCATACGATACATGTATTCATGGAATATTGTGTTCTTTCCTTCTTTTTATATCCCTTACTGGGTTTTTTGTGCTCATACCAAGTTTTTAAATTACTTTTATAGGTCATAAGGATGTGTAAGACCAACAAGTATGACATGTTAAATGTTGTGAATATTTTTCAAGGAATCATGTTTTATTTGAAAAGTTATATATTTTGGAAGAAATGAATACAATTTTTATGGTATCCAGTCTGTAATAATGTGTAATGTTATGAATCTATAATGTCCCAGATCTCTAAATCTCTTAACATGAAAAGATCCTCAATGTGAATGGAACTTATTTCTTGACTAAAATCAAGAATATGTAATATAAGAAGTTCGGGTACTTATAATTAGAATTAGAAATCTCCACCCATGGATTCTAGTGTAGCTGATTCCCTTTGAAGAACTGGTCATAGTTCATGGTAATTATCAATGTAGTTTAAAATACAATGTAGTTGGATGTAGTGACTTGGGTTTTGACATGTATGATTTTAATATTTCAAATAATATTTTCAAATCTAGGAGCTAAGTTGATGCATAATTATATGGATCAGATATCCTCAGAATGGTGATTTAAAAATATTAAATATATTTTATCACGTGTGTGCAGTTTCCCTTGGAAACATGGAATAAATTCATAACGTATTATCAAGATTATAGAGATCATATATCCTCAGCATGGTGATTTAAAAATATTAAATATATATTATCACATTTATGTAGTTTCTCATGGAAACATGGAATAAATTATTAATGTATTCTCAGATCTGAATACTGAGACCACTGTTGAGTTCAAAATGTCATGTTTACCCTATGTGTGACATAAACATTGTCAGCATTGGGAAACAGGGTGGTGGCATGTTGGTAGTTGGGTCTTCAATGAATGATATTGTTTCAATAAAATTAAAAAATATCCATTAACTCCATACCCCTTGGTGCACATGTTGGAAGAAGCCCCTCCCCCTTCCCCTCTTTGTGTGATGGATGACACAAGGACCGAACCAAGGAAGTGAGACACCTCCAATCTCTTATCTTGAGAACGATCACTCCCAAATCATGGTGTAGTGGCATACGCGTGTGAACCTAACCCCAAAGTTTCAATTTTTTTACAAAAGGTATACGGTTTTGAGTTTTATGTCTTTATCCCATTCGTTATGCATAATTTTAATGTTGTAGATCTCATAGACACATTCTAGGGACCCCTTGAGTATTGATCAATCTGCTTTAGGGAAAATCGGGGTGATTCATGTGGCTCATAGGGAAATTCCTAATGGACTCCACATCTATTAAGTTTGTAGTATAGTGGAGCATGTTGTGTGTTCTTCCCATTTGGGAAAGATGATTTTTGGGGAATCCATGATGTGTACCAAGGTTATACGTTGTGTAGTGACCCCAAGTCATGTGACCACTGGACATGGCCAAGTTATCTGTGTGAATGTACATGGTCGTGTGGAAGTACACAAAAAAACTACATGGGAAAAAGGTGACAGACAAGGAAAAAATTGGATAACATATCCAGGGAGCAGTGTGACTTGGATAGGCTATCTACCATGGGGTACACACCATGTATGAGACATGGCTGGTGAGCCATGTGAAGGGAATGCACGGCCATGTCCTGGGTTTGATGAGACATGCCATGTATTTTCAGTACATATCATGTAATTCCACATGCCCAACCAATAAAATAATTCAAAGGACATGGTTGGGGGTTCAGGAAGGGTCACATGCCATGTCAACCCCCTTACACACCACGCAGTCTCCTCTTAGATGAGTTTCTTCCCAGCAAGTCTTCTTCTTTGGGGCTCTGATTCGTGCTTACGAGTGTCCTATCCTGAGCAGTTTTGCATATATAACATTATGGTGTCAATGTTTTGGGCCTAGAATATGTGAGGTGAGGTGATGTTGAGGGTATCCTAGGTTAGCGACATTTATACCAGCAGTGGTTGAGTGAGTTCCATTGGTCTATCCCTATGAGGGTATGTGTGGCATTACGTCCTTGGTATAGAATTGTGATCCCCTTGATAATATGAGCTTGGATAGAGCTGTAGTATCCCTACGTAGAAGTCAATATAGTATCCTCTATCATTTGGTTATATTTTTATCATCCTTCGGAGATTATGGGGTGGGATCCTATAGCATATAATTTTCCTAAATTGGGTTCTTAGTATCATTATGACCAACACTACAGGGGATAAGATCCCCTATCTAGTAGACCAATATGGTTTGTGTTATCATTGGTTATATGATCTCCTATATAGCAAGATGTTTTTGTAGGGTTATGGAATCATTGGGTATATGATCCACTATATAGTAGTTATTACCTCTTGGGTTGTGGCATCATCAGATATACAATCAACTACTCAGTAGATATTTTATGCAGGGTTTGTGGAATCATCGGTGATATGGTTCCCTACTTCACAAGGTTCTCTATATGGGGGTTTTGGAATCTTAGTGACAAACAAATCATAGGATATAATCCTCTATTTGAGTGATATGGTCTCCAAGACATTAGATTAGGTTGTGGTGTCCCCCGTGGATCCTAGGAGTGATACCCTCTCTGAGAGAGATCATTGGTTTACCAGATTGGGTTCATCATGTCCCCTAATGAATCCTAGGAGTGACCCTCTAACTAAGGAGATGTGGTCTATGGTTTTCTAGACTGGTTTTTTAGTCTACCCTAGAGGATCATAGGGTTGACCACATTTCTAATGAATGAGACCTTACATGGTTCTAGTATGGTTAATATCGTCCCCCATCAAGGATGTGTGAGATCCCCTATATGAGTATCAAGATACTCGGGATTACATTTGGAATTTATTTTAGTGATATCCAATGAGCATATTCTCTAAAATTTATACACATTTGGATGGAGGTGTTGTTCCATTGACTTTGTGATATCCAACGAGCATGTTCTCTATCCTTCGAAATCCCTCTACCTGGGTCGATTGACTTTTTCCTTTCATTTGATCCCTTTTCTTTTGGTTTTTTAGGACACTGAATGATAATATTTAAACTCACCCCTATACAATATTTTCTCATTTGTGTTTTTTCTTGTGCAGGCTATAGTCCTTTCAACGGAGTCCCAAATGTACCCAGAGAAGGTGGATCTTATAGAGCTAGACTAACCAAGGTTTTTACCAGAGCTTGACTGAGGAGCTAACCAACAGGTGTATTTGACGGAAATCCCCTCCATATGATCTTGTTGGACGTTTTTGTAGTTTTCTCTTGGTGAGAATGTATTTTCCACATTTATTCTTTCTATACTCTAGTCTGGGATACATGTATGCATTATTTTATTTTTAGTTTATATATATCTATACTATTTCATAGTGGTGTATGCTGGTGTGTTCATATATGTACGATAGGATAAGGCTTCTCATGTGTGTGATAGACAACTCAGCACTAGAATCCATCCCCTAGACTAAGGAGCTAGGCTTGTGGTGTAGCAACATGAGAACCATTGGTTTGGGTCATAATAGATTGGTATGAGAGCAGGTTCCACTTTGGGACCGTAGTGTCATGAGTTTGGTTTATGTTGCATATCATCAACATTGGGGTGTTTTTAGTTTAGATTTCAGTTAAGGGACTCTAGTGTTGGTGAGGCTGTTGATGTATCCATTCATCAGGACTCTGATAACATGTCTTTCTAATTGAACCATTAAGAAATTGGTCACAAGGAAATAATGGTACATGCATTATATATGATTGGTTTTTGGGTTTTCCATATCCTTATTGTGTCAAATCCCCAGATATACTCTTTTATTATGCTGAATCTTGATTTTATCTCAGAATACCTCTATGATAATAGGTGATAAGGGTTCTATGGTGTGATATTTTTATGATCCACACTAAGTTGAGGATTTGGTGAAGGTCACTAGTTCTGAGGATAGACTTCTATGTGGGCTCCCAGTTGATCCACCGCCTGTTGGGCAATAAGTTGTGCCAGCAGTGTAGGTTGTGGATGCTTCAGGACTGAGTTCACTATAAGAGTTCTAGAGGCAGTGACCTCTATGATACCAAGGTGATCCATACCCTAAAAAATGATTACTAGAACTATCCATCATACATGTTTTTCGCCTTATGAGGACACCTCTTGATCAGATAGTGGTCCAAGTGGTGAGCCCTCTATAGGGTTCGGTTGAGTGATGGTGGAGTTTGGTGATGTAAAACCATGGAGAGGAAATGATCACTTGGGATGAGTTTTAGTGGCTCTTCCGAAAGGATTTATATCTAACCATGTTGATATTAGTTCATATCCAGGAGCTTATATAGCATCAGTAGGATAACATGACCATGGAAGAATTTTCTACAAGGTTCAAAAACCTATCAAGTTACTCCCTAGATATGGATTGAAATATGTTTTCCATAGTATTGACTAAAGATAAAGGATTTCACCTAGAGATTATGGAATATGTGGTCCCACTATGCATTCCCACCTATACGGTAGTGCTAGAGTAGGACCTAGTGCTAGAGAGCATTTTGGCTGAACAGACTCAGACCACTAATGTTGGGAACGTGAGAACAAAGACCTAGGTATCCATTAAATTATATAAGGATTATGGATTTTGGAATTTGATAAATTTTATGAGGAAATTCCAATAAGGTCGATCTAGGGTCGAGGGTTTCCAAGGCGAGTTTATTCAGTTGTGAGAGAGGTGGTGTTATTCCTGTGATGACTGAGGATATATTTGTTGAGATTTTCTGACTAATCATGCTACTAAGAGGGAGCCGATCAATATACCTCCTCTTAATAGGAATCATTTTGAGCATGGAGGCCCACATGGTTACATACATGGCATATGAGTGGGTGGATCAGTAAGAGGAGGAAGACGGTTCATGTTTCCACCACCACCCCCAGGTGGTCCATGCCAGGCTCAGGGAGCTGGAGGATGGGGGGTGAGGACAATTGTAGGCTATAGAGTCCTTTGACCTAGAGCCTCATAGTAGGGAAAAAGGTATACTATATTTCAATTCTACTTTCTACTGTAGTGTTGATAGAATCTATTGTGGAGTAATCTTTTCTTTACAATTTTTTCTCATGGTTTTGTTCATGGTGATGTGAGGCATTAGTAAGACCTTGTGTTGGTGTTTTTCAATGTAGTTTCAAATGCATGAGGAAGAGGTATCCTTACCCCACCAAGATGAATTTTTGTTATGTGAGTAAAACTATGAGGGTGAGTTAGTTCTGCCCAAAGTGGATAGTTTCAAGCTGTGGTGGATGATTCCATCTGACTTGTGTGTTCGGGGGAGGGTTATATAATTTAGGTTTATGTAGAGATCCCTATAAGACATAGTGTGTAAACTTGGGTAGATATGTTTTGTTCATTGGTACCCTCATTTTTTTGACATCATCTTTGTATGGGAGGCTCTTGAGGAGGATATGGTGTGGTTGATGTGGCTTTGGACTTATAAGAACTAGGGATGATTTCCCCACTAAGATGCATTCTTCATAAATGATAAAAAATCATGTGGGTGAGTTAGTGATACCCAAATCAGATAGTATCATGGTACTGTGGATTAATACCATTGACTTGTGCATTCATAGTATGTTTTCATAGGTCCATCCATCAGGTTAGCGAGATGTCATACCTATAGACCCTATGACAGCATATGGACCTGGTTCATAGTTTTTCCACCTATCAAAGTTCAGGAGACATGTGCTCAGTTATGGCACGATGTCAACATAGTTGAGCCATATGTTAGGTGTGGTTAGGCCTTGTGGTTCCCACCAATCTCATGATTTTTATCAGCATGAGAACCTTTGGTGGTCTTTTTGGTGGTCTCGGTGAGTTCACTAGCATGGGAGTCCCTATAGAGATCTCAATTTTTCCCCTTATTCCATGTATTTAACTTTTACTATATGAAAATATTAAATGTGGGAAGAATTTAGTGACTCGCGTTTTTACTGTTAAGACTTCGATGTATTTTAGAGAATAATTCTGAAGATAGACGCTCATTCAGCAAGGGATTTTAGGGCCAGGAGAGCCATGACATGGTGATTTAAAAATATTAAAAATATTTTATCATGTGTGTTAATTTTATATTAGAAAAATGGAATAAATATTTAGAGGATTCTCACATTGGATTACTCATACTATGGTTAAGTTCAGAATATCGTGTTTACCCTAGGAATGACATAAACATTGTCAGCATCAAGCATCAGGTCAGAGAAGAGTTGGGAGTTGGGAGTTAAATAGAGGATATTGTTTTAATAAGATATTAAAAAATATCCATTACCTCCATCTCTATAATGCCCCGACCCCAGTTGCCTAGAGTCAGTGCATTATTACATAACATTGGCATGATCACAAGGAAATCATGTCTCTAAAGACCGACCAGTCTATTATTATTGGAAACAAGATTCATACATAATTTCAAAATTACAACTTGAAAAGAAATACAACACAAATATATTTCCTTAGAAACATCCAAGCCTCCTAGTGTATTCTTACTGGTCACTCATAACTAACTTCTTCATATCCTGGAAAAAAAATAGAAGAAAGGGGTGAGCTCAAATTCTCAGTAAGGGTAAGAAATACACTAAAAAATAACATAAATATTAAGAATGGTGAATAATTGAAACCACATGCCTTTACCAATAATAAAAAAGAATACTTTTATAGAAAGAATATGAGATGAGTAAATAATGCCATAATAAAACATAATTATTGGTATTCTACTAGTCGAATGACCACTTGAATCATCAATATTATTTTCATAATGATGGAATGTATAATTCCGGACATTCTGAAACATTTTTTCAAGGCCTCGTCCAAGAATTCTAAAAATGATTATGGCCTCGGCCAAAACCATATATCAAATTGGGAAAGGGCCTCATCCAATTCCACATCTATTTGTCTCATGAGACCTACCAATGCATCGAGGAGCTATAGTGGGCTCCACCCATCACTTATTAAGTCCAATTCATTCCTCATATGAAAAGGTTTAAACATATCATAAACAATCATATTAAAACTAGCATACGAAATGTCAACACTTTAACCATAAACCATGAATGGTATAAAAATAGCACATCCATATTCAAACAATCACAAAACCTTCAATGCAATATGGATGTTTTGTATCATAATAAATCAACTTCAAAAAAACTTAAAATCCATCAAATGATGTTGACATAGATGAAATCAAAACCCTTTTTAGAGAAATATCTCTTTCTATTTTGAAATAATTTAAGAGTCACATAATTATAAAGAAAATATTTATTTTTGAAAATATTTTTATAAGCTTGTAAGGGAAGCTTTGATTATGTTATAATGGTGGAAAATAGCCGCACCCGCCGTATAAGTTAAAAAAACATTCTTACCTGAAATTTGTCGAAAAGGTCAAAAAAGTACCTTGTTTGGAAAATGATGGAATGATTCCTTTAAAAATGCATAAGGGTATAAATTACTTTAACCCATTGTATAGTAAATAGTAAAAATGTTTTGAAATATATATTTAAGAAACAAGGATGTGGATGATAAAGGGGGTCCCAGTAGATACTTATGTAAAAACAACCTCAGATAATAAATAGATTGTGAAATTAACCCTTACGTTGTACTATTACATGGTAAAGTGTAGGTTAACCTCATGTATAATGTTGAAATAATTGTTATTAAATTATACAAGAATCATATACATTAAAATGATATCTTATATTATCTTTTAACATTGCTTTGTTAATAATATCTTAGTATTATTGTCGTTTCGGGTGTTAACTTACTCGTTTTCATTTATATGTTATATTACATAATCTGTGTTTGTTATGGATATGTTGTATATTATTCATATCCAGAATGATATCAAGTCCTTAAATATTTTTTTAATAATAAAATGATAGTTAGACTTGAATGGATATGATGGGGAAGGAATCTCATCGCGTTCGTGGAGACAGTAGTTGGCACGTACGCACCAGCGACAATATAAATATTTTGATATTAAAATAATATATAATTGGATGGTATAAAGAATAATTATCATCTTTTATTTATTATTTACATAATTTACACATCATAATCATACCCATCCAAATAATAATGTTTTGAATAACAATTACACCACGACGTGGAGACGGTAAGTCGTACGTACACACGTATGGTGACATGTCATTCAAAGGATTGATAGAATACTGAATATGGCTATCAAATATTTATAATAACATCATATTATATAGAATATATTGGATTTATTATTTTATAATGGATATAACAATGAAAGAATATGTGAAAGAATAATAGAACTTGAAAGAGGGTGGTGAAATCATTGCCTCTTCTTCAGGTTATTCATTTTGATTTCATCAAAAGGGCACTATAGGGTGTCTTTCGGGTCAAAATAAGGCCTATAGGTTGAAGTGAGGGATGTTGATAGAATATTTGGGTAGGGTTTGGCCGATCCAAAAATCATTGAATGTGTGAATTAGTGAGAAGGGGGAGTGCCTTTTATAAGACGGGTGAGGGGCACCTTTGGAAAATATAGAAATATTATTTTATAATAAATTCATATTTAGTTTCTTATGGATACAAACTGATTTATTTCGAGGTTAATGTGGGGATGGATAGAAAACAACTCAAATAATAGGTTTTATACAGGTTTGGGTCACTTTATTAACCTTATCGTTTAGTTTTAACTCTTTCTTAATTGGTTTGAGATTTATCATGTCTCTTTATATTTTTATATTATATAGTTACTAAACTTACTATCTACATCCAAGCGACCCCCAAGTGGTCCATTAATGATGTAACTATCTTTATATAAGTTCATTGTCCGATCCTTAGATATTTAAAAATAGAATATCAATTAATAATATAATATGTTTTTTAAAAAACTCATTTATGTCAATTTTGACACTATTTAATAATTGTTTTTTGTTAAATTCTTAAAAACATTATTAATTCTAACCAAATTCATTTATGATATCATAACATGTCATAGTAACCAATTAAATTAGTTTATAGAATCAAAACTTTCAAATTATATTTATTTTATCATTTATAATACCAATTATTCGATTCTTTCATTAATAAGGAAAATATTTTATCATTATTGTGTCATAAATAAATTTGATTATTAAATGTCTAAAAATTATAAATAAAATATAATTATGTATAAAATATTGTTAGATTTATAATTAATATTTATAGTTGAAAATATAACATATATAAACCTATGTAAAAATTGTTTTTCTAAAAGATATATGCTTATTCCATTTTTGTATTTACTTTAAATTAATTCATATAAAGTGTCATTATCACATAAAAGTGGACCTATGGGGTAAAAAATCGACCCAATGAAGCCCATTGTTGGACATGTATCAACTAATAGGGTTAGGACACGTTTTAGGCTGATATGGAATAGACACTCTCTGGGGCTGAACCATTTTTTTCAAGAATCTGTTCTACTTCTCTATTTGACACCTAATCTTGACCATTGGACTGTAGGTGATATGCAGTAGACACTCTATGACCAATCCCACACTGATGAAAAAGTCATTGTATTGTTCGGTTTCAGAAATGAGAACCATGGTCCCTAATTATGAACTTAAGTAATCCAATCCTACAAAAGATATGAGTTCTCAAAAATTCCACAACTATTTTGGAATCATTCATCCTTCTGGCTTGAGACTCTACCCATTTTGACACATAATCGACCACCAGAAGAATGTACATGTTGCCAAAAGAATTTGTAAATGGACCCATAAATTCAATACCTAAAATATCAAAAATTTCATGAAAGAGAAATGGTTGTTGTGGCATTTCATTTCTTTGAGAGACATTCCTCATTCTTTGACAATGAGGAAAAGATTTTCAAAATCATGGGCATCTCAAAAAAATGTTGGCCAAAAGAGGCCAGAATCAAGGACCTTGTGAGCAGTCCATTAGGGACCAAATTGGCCTCCACAAGCAAGAGTGTGACAGAATCTAAGGATAGACTGAAAATCACTATCAGAAAAAAAAAACTCCTAAGGACTTTATTGGTATATGTGCACCAGAGATAGGGGTTATCCCAAATGTACCAATGAGACCCATGTTTTAGACGACTGGCTTGGTTTTTATTTAAATCAGTAGGAATGAAAGATGCTACCAAATAATTTAAAATTTCAAAAAACCAATGAATAACATCTTGCACTCGGTATAATTTCTCATCAGGAAACATGTCTTTAATGGGAATACATGGGGATGAGTCAATTTCTAAGGATACGGGGATCCTACAGATATGTTCAGCCACCACATTCTTTTCTCTTTTTATCTCTAATTTCCAGATTGAATTCTTGGAGGAGGAGCATCCAATGAATGAGACACGGTATAGATTTCAGTTTCTTATGGAGATACCGAAGGGATGTATGTTTTGAGAACACAATGACTTTGGACCCCAAAAGGTATAATATGAATTTTTACAAGGAAAACACAATGGAAAGGTGTTCTTTTTCATTTTTTGTGTAGTTTTCTTGGGCAGGGTATAAAGTACGTGAGGCATAGGCTATGACATGTGTAGCTCGGTCAACCCTTTGTGACAAAACATCTCCAACTACATAGTTAGAGGAATCACACATGATATCAAATGGTAAATCCCACCGAGGTGGTTGGATTACCAGGGGTGACGTGAGACTCCATTTTAACATATTAAAAGCTTCCTCACATTCTTTATCAAAAATAAATTCTTTTTATTTTTGTAGTAATCAGGAGAGGGGGGGTATAATTTTTCTAAAGTCACGAATGAAACGACGGTAAAATATATCATGACCTAGGAAGAACCACACATCCCATACATTTTTGGGGAATGGTAGGGAAGAAATTACATCCACTTTTGATTTAACTACTTGGATACCATCGCCTGAAATGACATGTACCAAAACTATACCTTGTCGCACCATGAAATAAAATATCTCATTATTTAATACAAGAGTCTTTTAAATACAGTGACCTAGGAATGAACCAAGACTACTCAAACATTCATCAAAAGAAGAGCCATAAATAGATAAATCATCCATTAATACTTCCATGTAATTATCCAGGTCATCTGAAAGAATACTAACCATGCATAATTGAAAAGTACGCGGAGAATTGCTCAGACGAAATGGAATCCTTCTATAGGCAAATGTGCCAAAGGGGAAAGTGAATGTTGTATTTTCCTGATCCTCGGGGGCAATATGGATCTCAAAGTATCCAGAATACCCATCAAGGAAATATTAGTGGGACTTACCCACTAGCCTCTCTATCATTTGGTCCATGAATGGACAAGGTAAATGGTCCTTCCTAGTGTGTTGGTTTAGTTGGTGATAGTCTATGAAGACACACCAACTATTCTACACACAAGTTGGAACCAGTTCATTATTTTCATTTTTTATTAATGCAAGGCCGATAATTTTAAGAACTACTTGAATAGGACTGACCCATTGGCTGTCATAGATGGGGTAAATGATTCCAGCACCCAATAATTTTGTTACCTCATTTTTCACAACTTTTAGGAGGTTTGGGTTCAATCGATGTTGTGGTTGACTCACTAGGTTAGCCTCATCATTTAAGAAAATATGATTTGTACAAATTGATGGTCTAATATATGGAATGTCAGAAAGTGTCCATCCCAAAAAAAATTTATACTCCCTCAAATGTTCAATAAGTCACAATTGATGCTCAGGAGGGATTGAACTTTCAATAATGACAGGAAACCTGTTTCTATTTTCAAGATATGAATATTTTAAATCTTTAAGAAATTTTTTAGCTTCTAATTTAGGTGGATTTTGGATTTATTGGAGTGTGTTTGAATGTGAGAGATCACTAATCTCATCTAACTACTCAATGGTATCATCCTTGAATGAGGAATGAGCTTTGACAAGCTTAGTAGTTTCATTGATGGTCAGTGGATCCTCAGTGTTCAAGAAATAATCATTCAATGAAAAAGAATGAAACATTTATCTACCACTAAAATAATAAATGCATGAATCATTTCCTATAATTTCAATCAATTAAGAAAACATGGAAATGGGATCAGGGGAATGAAAAGTTATTTTTTTAGGGGTAGGGAGTACATAAATTAAATTAACAAAGAGAGAGGAATGTACTTCTGAGGGGTGCTCCATGGAATCAAGGATTATGAAATGGACTATGTCACCACCAAATTCCATAGATAATGTACCATTATAACCATTAATTATAGCTTTGGGAGTTTTCAAGAAGGGTCTCCCCAATATAATCGGGGCTTGTCCATTCATCCTATCATCCTCTATTTTGAGAACATAAAAGTTAGTAGGAAAAATTAAATTTTGAACCCTCATAGGAACATCCTCCAACACACCAGAGGGGTGTGTGGTACTCCGGTTAGCCAGCTGAACATTAATTCAAGTGGGCTTCAGTTCACCAACCTACAATGAATAGTAAATGGAGTGAGGCATCACATTAGTAGAGGCACCTAAATCAAGCATAGAATTAGAAAATGAATACTCTCCTATGGTGCATTAAATTGAGAATATTCCAGGATAATTGCACTTGGTGGGAATTTAGGGCTCTAATAATGATGAAACATTCCTCCCCAAGCTCACCTTCTCATCTCCATGAAGTCACCTTTAGTGTGTATAGATCTCCTTTAGAAACATTGTTTATCATGGAATTTTCTTCACAGCATCAATCAATGGGATGTTAACCTGCACTTTCTTGAAAATTTCCAATATTTTCGTTATCATGTTCTATTTCCTTTTATTTTATTGGTTGGGTGTCCCTTTGAGGAAATGGAAGAGGAATGGTTGGGCTAGGTGACTCATCAATATACACACTCTTTCCTTTGGAAGGGCTTTTCTCAAGACAAGTTTATTCAACATTTAGAACATTTTTAATGGTTGGGATGGAGGTTTCCTCATGAGGGGACGACTATAATGTAGGATTTATCTTACTTTCTACTTTTTTCCACTCCTAAGCATGATAGCACTAACATTTCCTTTATCTCTAAGGTTAACTACTAGTTGAGAGGGAAGTTTACCTGAACCGTGACTTTGAATTTAACCCACTAAGTTAGCTAGTTGTCTAATTGGTTTTTGAGGTCTTGTATGGATTCCTGAGTGGTTTTTGTAATTGAATATTGTTGGAAGCCATTTTTATCATCATATCATCTAGGCTAGGCTTGAGTTTTGGAGGAGTTTGTTGGAAAGGCCATTGGGGTGGTTGAGGATTTCTAGGTGGTGTTGGTGGATGACTACCCTGCCTCGGTTGGTTACATTATTGTTGAGGTTGGTTTCAATACCCCCCTTGCCTATAGGCATGGTTCTCCTTCCACCCATGGTTTTATGGATAGTAAGGTGCTTTCCTAAACGGTTTGTTATAGGGGTGACCTGGAAATATTTCCTCATGACTCTCAGATGTTTCCCTCAATTGAGGACATTAATCAGAGTAGTGGGTGTCAAAATAACATATACCACAATAGATGGGATGAGGAGATTGGTATATCCTTTCAGAAATGGCATGTTTTCGAATAAGGGTAATTACCTCTTCAAACTTTGTGTCCACCTTCTTCTCGAATTCATTACTTTGTACCTCATGGAAACCTCGAATCGGTACATTGGACCTTGAACCAAATTGTTGTGTGTTTTGCACCAAGTTTGCAATTAGGGTTCTTACAGAAATTGGGGTCTTATCAACTTTCACACCACCTACAGAAGCATCAATCATAATTTTATCAATAGGGATTAAACCTTCATAAAAATATTGAATTAAAAGATGATCACTTATTTGGTGGTGTGGGAAACTTTAACATAACCTTTTAAAGCATTCCCAATATTCATGTAATGTTTCACCTTGAGATTGTCTTATCCGTCAAATTTCTTTCCTTATTGTTAAATTTCGAGACTCTGGGAAATATTTTTCAAGAAAAAGGCGTTTCATGTCCGCCCAGCCTCTTATTGTAGAATTAACATAATAAACCAATATTTTGTTGTTTCTTCTAATGAAAATGGAAATTCCCTAAACATTAATTTTTCTTAATCCACATTTGAAGGTTTTAATATAGAACACACAATGTGAAATTTTTTTAAAATCCTTTTTTGGATCCTCTCTAGGAAGTCCATGGAATCTTGGTAATTAATGAATTAAACCAGATTTTAGTTAAAAATTGAGTTCCTCACCTTGTAATTGAATATAGGTGGTATGGATATCAACATCATGCGAGGTTAGTTATTTTAGTGTTCTACTATTTTCAGCCATGTTATTCATGTTAATTTCAACTTTAATGTGGGTTATCGAAGAAGAAGAATAATGATCGAGATGAGTGTCGGTATTTTGTGTGTCCTCCTTGAAAGGTTCCTCTTGTGTATCTCAGGATCACTGATGTAGGATCTTCTCTGGTTCGGGTTCAAAAATTTGTAAGTATCCCAGAGTATAAGGCATCATGCACAAAACCTACACAAAAAATATATCATAATAGAAAAAGATAGGTAGAGGTATAAGATAAAACAAATAAATATTCAAAAAAATTACAAAAAACATATCAAAACACGCACTAAAAACAAAACACTCCCCAGCAACGGTGACAAGCTTTGACTATGTTGTCCTGACACATCAAATTGATTGTGATTTTAAGATTGATTTATAGTCTATGGAATACCATAGGTCATCTCTCAAGTAGCGTTGATATATTTTGAGTATGTATTTTCAATAAGAATTACTAAAATAGGGGGGAGGTTTTGAAAATAGATTTATCAAAATTACTTAATTAAAGAGTTAGATAGTTGAAAAATGAAGGTGGTTTATTAATAATTATGAGAGAAGAAGGTCATTTCAAGTTCACTACACATCTTTTATAGTTCATTGTTCTAAAAATTTAACATTGTTTTGTTTCATTCTTTAGTTGAAGGTTGTCAAGATCTTGACTCCCCACTTGGCTCTACAGATGATACAAAAAATGACCTCTTGGCACAAAAATAATGTTGCCAATATTTGGTTATAAAATATATAATAATAGGTCTACCAAATAATACATAAATCTAATATATGTGTCAGATAAACAGGATTATTGTGTTGTCTAATCGGAACAACCCAAGATTCCCACTTGAAATATCAACCCAATCAGTGTTGGAATAAAAATCATTCCACTTAATTATATCAAATAAAATATAATCATGGAGAAGCATGTCAAGAAAAAAATAAGTGAAATATTCAACACAAAAATTATAAAATACCAGTAGATGAACATGTGCTGGAACTCCCTCCATTGTTTGTGTAGCTCCCTTGAAATGATCGTCCACCGTTTTGCTCACCATCGAGAGGAGGATGAGGCTCGGGTGGAAATACCTCTTCATACATGATTCCACTATGAAGATAGGGGCCCCTAGAACTCATTAAATGATGAGAGGAATTCTTTGGGTCTCCAAAATACCAGATATTTTCCTCCTGGTCGAACTTGCAAATGAGGATCCCAAGGTGCCATTTTATAAGAAAATGGGAAGGTGGTTTTGAGCAGACCGAATTCTTAAAACCACTTGTCACAGGTGTTTTTACCTCCAGACAGCCTTATCTAGATTTGGAGAAAATAAAAAAGTTGTATAACCACCTCTTGCGTGTCTCCATTGAAACTTTGGCATAATTTGGACATCTATATCACGAGATATGGACAGATCACAACACACCACTTTTGACGTCGTGCAGATTTGGTGTGATGTACAGATCAGGTAGATTGGGACACCATAAGGCCGAATGAGTCTTGGGTTCATATATATGAAATGTAGCATAACAATTTTTAGTCCAGGATAAAAAAAATTCAGCACAAATGGAATAATGGTATAGTAGCAGTATGCGGATCAATCCACTGGTGTGCTTGGATCCTGCGCAATTTGGCCCATTCTTCATGGACATCATCATCGGCCCTCCAAATCACCTCCTCTTGTAATGGAATCATCAAAACAAGTAACATTTCCCTTTTTAAAAGTGATAAGCACAAAATAAATGATTCAATCATGGAATGAAACTTGTCATTATTTTTATGATTTTAAATATAAAACAAGTAAGCACAGTGGTGTAAAGGTGAAAATTACAATGTGAATCGTGGTACGATCAGTGCCACCTTAATGGTGTGACTGTTACTGGTGCCACCATTATGGTGAAATCATTTGGTGGATAAAGGTTTTTGGAAAACTCTCAGGACAAGCCATAGTGACCCCAAAGAACACTACAAACACTAGATTTTTACAATGGAAAGGCTCGGAGGGAATCTGGTTCATTACATTAGATACCTCTCAAACTATTCTCATCCTTTAGAATTTAAAACTATGCTCAGAAAGAAGAGGAGTTCGAACAACCACCCCATGAGATACCTCTCAAGGATAAACCACCCTGCATTGTTAATAAATGGAGATATAACCTTAACATCCAAGAACACCTCCTTATCAAATATCATGTGATCAACTATAGAGACACCAAGGCTCCGCTACAACAATAAAATGAACAACTCCAAAGGTCTCATTGTCCAGAAACATGGATTTGGAAGCTCTTTACTGTTTGTAAAGATACTATCTACTTAGGGAGGCACTGATTCACCCACATGGATTTAATTTCATCTGCATTAATGTGTCTTGATTAGGGATTAGATTCTCCCTTCCCCACACATAAATACTTTTAACACACATACTCAAGGAAACAACTCATCTCATATCAAACAAGGTCAAGAATTACATCACAAGAAAATATGAAAAGGAAAACACAAGAGAAAAAATCAAAATAGCTCTAGGTACTAGGCATGAATCAGTGTCTCTCGCTCCCAAGTACTTTCCTTGAGGCCACCATGCCTCCAGACCACACGAACCAATAAAATGGTGTGTCTACGAAGCACCTTATCCTTACAATCCTCGATTATTATCAGTCATTCCACGAACGTTGTTTCATTCTTGATATCTAACTTTCCCAAGTCAATGACATGGAATTTATCTTGTAGGTACCGACGGAGATGAGAGACGTGGAAGATATCATAGACCCTCTATAATTTTGGTGGCAACACCAGCAGATATTCCACCTCACCAACTCTTCCCAACACCTCAAAAGGTAAGATGAAATCAATTGACGTAACATATATTTACATTATAGAGGGTCCATGATCAACATAGGACTTCTGTCAGTCATGAGCTATGTTCATCCTTTCACGCACAAGCTGAACATTCTCTATCATGCTTTACACTACCTCTAGTCCAAGAAGAGATACTTCCCCAACCTATTTCCAACATACGGGTGAATGAAATGGTCTCCAATATATGGCTTAAAATTGTTCCATGCCAATTTTATAGTGATATATATTATTATAAAAAATCTTTACCATAGGAAAGTTTCATAACCACGATCCTCCGATGTTTAGAATAGACACTCGCAGCATATCCTCCATCTTCTGGATGGTTTTCTCTATTAGCCCATCCATCTGAGGGTGGAATGAAGTTATAAGGCATAATGGGTTCCAAAATCATGATGTAATCCCCCCAGACTAATGAGGAAAATCATACATCTTGATCTAAAATGATGTATCTTGGAACTCTATGAAATCGCACCACTTCACCTACATACCTCTGTGCTAAGGCATCTATTGCACTCAACTCCTTGATTTCTAGGGAGTGAGCTAATTTCGTTAATTGATCTACCACTGTCCAGAGATAAACACAACCTCCCTGAGCCTGGGGTATTCATGTGATGAAATACATCATGATTTTATCCCACTTCCACTCGGGAATGATTAAGGGTTGTAACAGACTGTCAGGAACACAGTGATCCGCCTTCACTTTCTAACACACTAGGCACTGTTCCATAAAATCTTACATTACCCGCTTTACCTCAAGCCTCCAAAACTATACTTTTAGGCCTCATTACATCTTGGGAACACTTGGTTGTACTTCTTTTAGGGAGCTCTGTAACTCACAAAGAATCCCCTTGAGCATTGTTGTTGGGAAAAATAGCTTCCCACAAAACAAAATCTAATTTTTACTATCCTCAGACCATCCTTCCAGAACATCACAATGGCCAATGTGATCACACATCGCCTCAGCCTCTAAGTCTTCCCACTGAGACACATCCACCTATCACTCTAAGGAACATTTCACTATCATCTTTAATAGATAACCTCTTCCACTATCCTCCCTAGCATCAAGGTGAAAAGAATCCAAGTCCTCAATTTCTTTCCAAGTATCTGTGGATTCTAGAACTACCTCCTTCTATGAATTTATACTCAAATTATCAGCAATAAAATTCCCATTTCCCAAGGTGTAAGATATATCAAAGTCGTAGTCCTGGAGAAACTCTATCCACCTCCACTGCCACAAGTTCTAGTCTCATTGGGAGAAGATTTTCCTCAAGCTCTTATGATCTGTGAAGACCAAAAGCACTCCCCTATGAGGTAATGTTGCCACAACTTCCGCATGAAGATGACCACTACTAGCTTTAAATCATGGGTGACATAGTTAAATTCCTGAGGACATAACTTCTTGGAACCATAAGATATAAATCCTTGTTGCTTCAACAACACATATCCCAAGATTAGATAGGAAGCGTCACAGAACACCTCGAACATTACCCCTTCCTCTAGTAACCTGAGAACAAGATCACTGACCAACTTCGGCTTCAGATAACTGAAGGGCGTCTGACAATGATCACTCCATGTGAAGGCCTGGTCCTTTTTGGTCAATGTTGTCAACAGAGCTACAACTCGAGAGATTTTGGGTATGAACCTCCAGTAGTAGCCTTCCACACCTAGGAAACTACGAGCCTATGCCAAATTCTTGGGTGATTTCCAAGAAAAAACTTCTTCAACCTTTGATGGTTCCACTGATATCCCTTGTTGGGATACCACATTTCCATGGAAGTGCACTTATCGATTCCATAACTTGCACTTGGACAACCTTTCTGTAGAGATGGTGGTGTCAGATGACCCCCAAGACAGTCCTCACATTCTCGGTGTGATCCTCCTCTAATCTTGGGTATATTAGGATAACATTGATGAACACGGTGAAAAAACGGTCTAGGTACTCACAGAAAATAGTGTTCAGGTGCCCCATGAACACAGCTGGCACATTCTTAACGCCGAACGGCATGACCATGTACTCAAAGTTAACATAACTACATCTAAAAGTAGTGTTTGGGATTTAACCCTCCTTCACCATCAACTGATGTTATCCAGACCGCATATCAATCATAGAGAACCAACCTACTACCTTTACATGGTCAAAAAAAAATTGATCCTCGAAAGGGGGTAATGATTATTAACTATCACCTGATTCAATCTCCAGTAGTATATGCACAGTCTTAGTCCACCACCTTTTTTCTATGCGAACAATACTATATCACCCCACTATGACACACTTGGCTAGATAAAACCCTTCTTCATTAGGTCATCAAACTAAATCTACAACTCCCACAACTCAAAAGGTTCCATCTAATAGGGATCCATATAAATTTGAAGAGATCTAGGTTGCAAGTCTATCCTGATCTTAACATCACATCAAGATGGTAGAGTCAGAACCTCGTTGGAGAATGAATCTAGGAACACACAAAAAACACCCATAACTTCCACCATCTTTGTGTCTTCAGATTCCACTAACATCTCAGCTAATAAAAAAAGAAGAGGCTCTACAGACCAACTGGCCATCTAATAACTCCTCTCACAAACGAAAACTACACACTGGCCATCCATACCTTAAAACATGACGCTCCACCCGAAACAATCAATAACAATGTTCATAGAAATCAACATGATTCCTAGGGTTCCATAGTACAGTTTCATCTATAGCATAAAGGGATCCCCACTAGACTAATTGAACTCCAACATCAGTCTACATCCCCGAAAAACATCAAAAAAACTGGTCTGACCTATAAATGGCATACTCAACACTAGGGGAATGTAAATTCTATCTATGTCTTGACCTAGAGCATGGGAAAGACTAGGTGAAACAAAGGAGTGTGAAGCTCTAAAATCAAACAAAGAACACACACAAGTACAAAATAGATTGATCATATCTCGAACATCCTTTAGTTTTTTTATAACTGCTACCTATAAGGAATGAAACTACCCACGCCCAGACCCTCTAACCCTTGATTGTCAACAGCCTCCACAACCATGCCCTGGTTGAGGTACTTGAGTATCACCCTCAGGTCAGCTACCTCCTGCACCATCTACCCTCAACGGAGAAGGATCTTGCTTCCCCTATTTCTGGAAAGACCTGACTGGAAACTAGTACTACTATGGTGGGAACTGAACCTACACACCCCCAATATATAGTGCTCGAATTGGGCACTAGTTCCAAAGATTACCATAGCCTCCATAGACAAATCACCTCGATCCCAGACCCATGGGGAAAGGGAGAGGACCAGGAGATCGGAATAGGAACCGCTGAGGCCTACTCCCTGCTGGAAAAAACTTGGAAGGTCCTATCGTCGATGATCTATTGCTGATGACCGTCCCCTTTGACGAACTTGACCGGCACCCATCTCACAACACACCACCCATTTAATGAATCCTTTACAATACCTCATCCTTATGAACCTTTAAGTATGTTGGTAGTGTGAAAGGAGTAACAACATACTATAGAGAAGGTTGGAGTGCCTCCTCTAAGAATATCTCCCTAGACCCCTCATCCAAAAAGAGATCAAGAGAAAAGTGTAAGAGATCCTTGAACTTAATCCCTAGATACCTCACAAACATACACCCCTATTATAGGGAGAGCAGCTTCTTCCTCCTCTCAGCCTTCATTGTGGAAGAAAAGAATTCTGCCTGGAACTCCTTATCAAAGTCATCCCATGAGACATCAGGCTCCTTCCTCTCCCGAAGGTAAAGCGTCCACCACATATGCACCACTTCTCAGATCTGGCTCACTTCCAAAAGAACCCAGTACTCAGTCCGAGCACAGATTATGTTGAAAGTGACCACCAGCTCTTTGAGCCAACTCTGAGTCTCCATGTCCAAGACGTTGGCCCAGTACTTTCCCAGTGTATTCTCCTAAAAGGCACAAAGTGTCTTCTGCCACTGGTCATCCTCCTCCTCTTGATCATACATATGCTGATCAACCAGGTCAAATTGTTGGGCCTCTATTACTCATACCAAATGTGGGTGATTTATGGGTTCTATAGCTAAAAAAGGAAACAAGGAACTCCTAATCCAAGGTAGTGCGTAACTTTATTTTAAAATCATTTTAACTCATTATTTAATTAATTTCTTGAAATTTCCAACTCAAACAAGAACACAAGTCATTATGATACATGTACCATTCCTAGGTTATCTATCCTGCAATAATTTTATCCTCACTTGGTCATTCAATAGGTCTTGATTCCTTGCATCAGATCACAAGGGGGGATAAAACACTATGTCCTAGCCGGTCTTCTCGGGCCTATTTGACACACTGAGGTCTCCTAACACTGTTTCCCTACGATCCCATGCAATTCTTGTTGTGACTAGGTGTGAACACTATCATATCCCTCAAAAATCCATCCCATTGATTCCACTTTTTCAAAACCCACCTTCTTCAATATGAGGGAAGGGACAATAAATGCCACACCCTTCCTTTCTTAAGATCAATGAGAGATAATGTCCCCTGATTTTGGCCTTAAATAGGCACTAAAGTGACAAATATTACCAAGGGTATAGTATCTCACCAAAAAATGGAAGTAATTACCCTTTTCATTGAACAATATTAGTAGATAAGATGATAAATCACAAGAAATTACAAATACTAAAAGTAAAAGTAATGCCCAAATTCATTCTCACATGCATGTTCAAAAATAAATCTGATACAAATTACTTCAGAATCTCTAATGGTAAAGTACCAAAAGAAATGATACTATGAAGAAACAATAACTAATCCTAATGCCCAAGCAATTAATGTCTAGAATTGTCCTCAATGTCCTCCTAGAAACCTAAAAAAGTTCTATATACGTAGGGTGAGCATACAGGTATACCTAGTAGGGAAATTGAAGAAACCAATGCACAAGTGGGGGAATATACTAATGACTTGATGAGAAATTGTAGAACCACAATGCACCTACCAAGGAATACTAACCAGCCCAGCCTCACCAAGGCATGCTCACCAAATAACACAAGTGAAGTAAACTAATAGAATAAACACAGCTATGTTTGGATACCCCGCACCACTTTCCCACTGGTTAACCTCTCATTCCTAATAACTAAAATATTGACGCTACCACTATTCCCATACATAGTCCCACTACCATAATCTGCCCACACACATATGTGCCTCAAACCACGCACAATCTCATCCACAGACACCTGGGCCACAACAACCACATCTCTCACCTGAAGACACGAGGTCATTATCTTAAAGACACTTGGGAAAACAAACTAGGCGCGAAAACACTTATGCCTCTCATCAAAAATAAACCCTTTCCCAAAGGATCTTGGGATATATAAAGACTCAATCTATTACATCCTACTTAGATATGCTTGATTGGTAAGAAACCGGAATAGTTTACGAGAAAGAAAGTCAGAAACCAGTCATCCATTCTCCCACCAAGATGTTGGGAAAGACACCATCCCACAAGAAATAGGGGTATTCAGAACATAGTACTCAATAAAGGTGGGGTACATATAGAAAGCACAAGGAAATACAATATATATATATACATAATAAAACACTTAGTCAAACCTATGGGTTTCGAAATAGAAAACCAGCCAACATAGAACCACTTTCACAGCTACCCCTATATGCACAACCACATGTACCCAACACCTATTCATATAACCAGATTCCATTTATTTATTTAAGGGATTCTGTATAATTTATTATAGCACTATCGGGAAAATACCAACCATAACCATCCCAAAACAAAAAGTAAAACCAAACATCAGTCCCACTGCACAACAACACAACACCAGATTTACAGACCACTGCACAAACCCCCTTCTTCTTAGACACATGTTTATCCCTTACCCAAAATCATTCTTCAAAATTATACTACACAATAATTCTCTCATAACCTTTATCTACATCCTTACTACCCAAACAAAACCCATATGCAGTCCCAATGAATAACAAGTTCATAACCACCCCGTAGTCCCACTGCATAACATCACTCCAAATCCACAACACAAACAAAGGCATTAGAACTACCTACAAGTCCATCCCTTCCACAATCAATCAGTCTCTCAAACTGGGACCACAACACACCCCTTATACCACCCCATCTACAAATCCCAAAAAACCAAAACACTCAACACACAGCCACATCCATCAAATAAATTGTATTCATATTTAACCAACAAAGGTTCTTTAATTCCACTTTAATATAACCAGGGTGATCAAACAATTGGTTTGATACTAGTGCATCAATTTATTTAACCAAGTATATGTGGTTCAATAGTTTTCATGTTATGATTTTTTATCAAAGAATTACAAAAAAACAGAACATCACTAGTGCACAAGAAAATACCACCAATTGTCATGATTTTCAAGAGGCATACAGACATAAAAATCAATAAAAATAAACAATGATAATAGATAAAACAAGTGATCAATGTTAAATCAACTTCGATTCCATGCATGTTATTATAACAGGTCTTATTATCATGTTCTCATAAACATCCATGCCTCTTATTTATTACTTTTTTAATGAAATGGATACAATCATTCTTTACAAAAACTAATTAGTACACCCACCCAACATTATGCACAAATTAAGAGATAGAGAATAAATCCCTTCTTGGATGATCAAAGGATCAACGTTCCTCCTTCTGCTAAGAACAAGGTTCATGCGAGTAGCAGGAAAAAACTCCAAGAAAGTTGACTAGGAGAGCTCTAGCATAGGCGCGCAACTCTCATAGGGAGGAATGTTCTAGACACACCAAGGGGAAATGGAAAACACACTTGTAAGGGAAGATCTCGGCTTTGAATATCCATATCCAATTTTAATGGAAGAATGGTTTCCAAAAGTCACTAAAATTGGATTGGAGTCAAGATCATGTGATTTGGTTATCTCAAATCATCTGGGATGTTAAGATATCTAATGATATAATTAATACCCATTAAAAGGCCCTTAAAATTCCCAAAGAAGTCTTGAAATTCAGTTCATGTAAAATAATGCGTTAGAGGGGTGGAACTGGGAAAACATGATAAAATGGAAAAAATTGAAAAGGATGAGATGTCTTTTGGTGAGACATTGTAACAGTATGGCCATGATGGCGCCATCGGGATGGTGTGGTAGTGACGGCGTGGTCGTGACAGTATGGTCGTGACAGTGTGGTTGTGACGATGCAAACTGGATGGTGTAGCCGGGATGGTGCGACCGAGATTGTCTGGTCGGGACGATTTGGTTGGGATGTGTGGCTGGAACGATGCATCCATGATGCTGTCTGTGTGACGGTGCCACCATGACGGTGCATCCGGGACAGTGTGGTAGTGACGGTGAGGTTGTGAGGGTGCGGTCATGATGGTGTGGTCGTGACAGTGCGACCATGAAGGTGCAGTCGTGACAGTGCGGCTGTGACGATGGGGTCACGAAGGTGCGGTCGTGATGGTGTTGCCATGATGGTGAATTCGTGATAGTGTGGGCGTAAATATGCTACTTTAAAGGTGTTGTTGTGACGGTGTGGTCGTGACGGTGTAGCCGTGACGATGTGGCCAGAACGGTGCGGACGATACGGTGCGACCAGGACGGTGCGACTAGGACGGTGCGGTCGGGATGGTGCAGCCAAAATGGTGTGGAGAAGATGGTACGTCCGGGATGGTGTGACTATGAAGGTGTTATCATGAAGGTGTTAGCATGATGATGCGACTAGGATGGAGCGTCTGGGATAGTTCGGCCGTGACGGTGCGGTCGGGATGGTGTGGCCGCGACGGTGCGGCCGTGATAGTGCGGCTTTGACGGAGCGGTCGGGACGGTGCAGCCAAGATAGCGTGGTCGGGTCGGTGTGGCTGTAACGGTGTTTCCAGGATGGTGCGGCTGGGATTGGGAATCTAGGATAGTGCACCTGGGACGGTGTGACCCTGAAGGTGTCGGTATGACGGTGCAACTGTGACGGTGTGATCGAGATGGTGCGGTCGGGACGGTGTGGCAGTGACGGTGTGGCCGTGAAGGTGTCGTCGTGATGGTGCATCCCTGATAGTGTGTCCCTAACAATGTGGAACAGATGGTGTGGCCCTGACGGTGCGGCATGGAGGGTGAGGTCATGAAGGTGGCGTCGTGACTATGCGGTCATGATGGTGGGGTCATGACGGTGCAGCCCGTAAGGTGTGGATGAGATTGTGCAGTCATGATGGTGCCACCATGATAGTGTGGTCATGAAGGTGTGGCCGTTACGGTGCGACTGTGACAGTGCGACTATTATCTGTTCCACCATAACAGTGCGACCGTTACCGGTGCCACTATGACCGTTACCAGTGCCACCATTTTGGTGAAACTATTTGGTGGAACTGGGTTTTTGGAAAACTCATGGGCCAATACAATGTGACCCCCAAGAAAACTACAAGCACTATATTTTCACTAAGTAAATGATAGGAGAATTCGAGGTTATTTCAACATCATTGAGCACCTTCACCTATTCAAACACGTCACACTGCACAGTCGAGGCTTGTCCATGTACAAGTGAAGGATTATTCTTTTTTCCTATGAAGGATCAATTGAAAGACCTCATCAGCCACCACCTTACCCTTCCCTTTCCTATTGCAATAAGTTAATAAAATCTTACTAGAGATCATAATCAACATCCTCTTGAAAATAAACCTCATGACAAGACTACCTATCCACTTAATCGTCAGTTATAATATCTTCACATGAATGATTTGGGTCTAATGATGGGACACATCCTTCCCTCGTTACACCTCTATAATTTTCTGGTCCTATAGTAATCTCATTAATCGCATTATCTTTTCAACCTGATTATTCCCTATGCCAATTCCCAAACCAATAGCTCTGTCAAGGCAAACATCCCCTCTAGGGGTGGCATGCTTGAGCGCAACAACATAGGATATATCATCAAAATATCCTATATTTCTCAATTTATACCATTCACATTCCCATCCTTCACAATACCATAATTAGGACTAGGTAATGAGCTATTAGTAGCCAAGGAATTTCTTACATTCTCTTGATTGTCCACTAAGGATTTAACCTTGTATGATAAAGCCCCTTAGGTTTGAGCAGTCTTGTCCAGATATTCCACCGACTATAACCTAGGCTGATTGGGTAAGGAGGGATTCCCATGTAGCCTATATAAATTCATTTTACCATTGGAATCATAGTCCTTAGATGGATTCACCTTTGAACCACAAAAACCACATCCCTGCCTCCTGCATTTCTCAGCTAAATGACCAACACATTTTTAATCTTGAAAGACTTCATGTAATTTCACTTACCTAACACTAGTTTTTATTTCATCAGTTGGAATATTATGAGTCACATTTTCAATGATAATAGAGCTCAAAACAATTTAAACCATTATTCTCAAAACAATTTCATACCTGACATGTTATGTCGCTTTATCCAGATGAATTAGGGCACTAATGTTATCAGCAATGTCATTTAAGATTTTTGGATTCCATATAACCCATTAGATGTCATGAAACATGATATATACTTGTAAAAATTCATTCATGATCCATGGAAAATTAAATCACATCATCCATTCATGGAGATGGAGCATTCTTAGCTTCAAAAGTATTGAACCAAAGTACCATGCATAGATTCTAGATTCATTTGAATGAAACAAATAATGGAAGAAACCACTGCCTAATGAAATACACATCCAATAAAAAACCAAAATAAATGAAATCCTATTAAAAAGATTCTCATGTTACCACGACTTGCCACCTTTATAGAAGAAAATATGATCAATTAATGAATTCTTAACCATAGATAATCATTCTGAGAGGGCTTCTAGGTTATCTTCAACATGGTCCGATGATACATTAGTGAGGATCATACTAGCAGAGGAACCTGTAAAATCTATAAGTGGATTACATGTCAGAACATCCATCAGATATGGAGTTCATCAAATTATCCACATATGGATGAGGCCCCTTCAATCGACACTTAGAGACAATATGAATCAAGGGAGACACTCAAGATGGACCATTAGAGATAATTTTTGAAACAAGGTAGTGAAGAATCTAAATAGAAGAATTGAGCCCTAGGCACTGTCGTTGTCGCCTTTGAGGAAGAGCTCTGAAACCAGAAATGCCATCTCAGATGAGGGATCTCGGGATACCTTATTATTGATTTGTGGAAAATCCATAGTCAAGACTCATTAATGCATGATATTAATTACATTTATGATATTAAAGAGATGTTTTCTCCATTTAATCGATCATATAAAGTAAGTGATTATGAACATATAGTTTTGATCATTAGAAAGAATGAATAATCATGTTCCTTTGTGACTATTTCTGATGGCGTCAACAAGTGTATCAATAGGAATGGGAATATGAAAAACCTCTCTATTGACTTGGATACTACGGTCGAGAGGCTTGAAATGTGTATGTTTTCAATTATTCCATGAATTTATTTTTATAAGGGGGAGAAACCCAAGAAATTGATGGACTTTTTATTGAAATCTCTTATATTTGGTGTTTTTATGATTGGACACTAATTTCGATTGTTATTGGTTTCTTCCACATGATCTTACTTTATGATAATTAAATATATTTATTTATAAACACAAATAAATATATATAAAAATTATTATAAAATTATAATCCATATATTTAAATAATAAGTATATAGTATATATATTTTAACAAATATTTATATAATTACATATATATATATATAATTATATAAATAAAAACATGAATCAAGAGCCTATAGATTCGAATGTGCCTCGAATCGAGAAATATGAGGGAGCTAAGTTATTGATCTTTATTAATCAAGAAGTGTTCAAGGAGCATCTTGGATCTTATCATTTTTCCCTAATTAGAAGACTAGTTATTTATAAGGGAGATAATCCACCAATGGTTGATGATTTACAAAGTAAATTAAATCGAGTATGTGATTTTTAGAGTTGGAAGATAATCCCAATTGAAATAGGTTACTTTCACTTAATCTTCCAATCTAATCTGAAAAAATTGGTATCGTATGATTCAAGTTTTTATTCCCTGAATCCAGGTATTCTAAGAATTTTGGAATGGAATTTTAGCTTCGATCCTTTTCATCAGTAGCACTGTAATTAATAGGTATGGGTTAGTTTTCATGGCCATAGGTGGGTATTTTTTCATCCATAGATTCTGAAAGACATTGCTTCTTGTGTTGGTGATCCTTTAAACTTAATGGTAATACCATTCATGGAAATTTTTGTTTTTATGATAGAATTTTAATTGATATTGAATTCTTGAATCCAATTCCTGATTGTATCACTATTATTGTAGATGGTAAAATAATTGAAGTGGAACTTGAATATGAATACTTACATGATTTCTACAAATTTTACAATCTGGTTGGTCATGATGTGAGCAATTTTAGTCAGTTAAAAAAGATAAAATCCATGCCTCTCAAAGCTAAGAACGGAGGAGAGAACTCATCCAAGGAAAATGTTAGGAATTATGTTGCTTCCAATAAAATGAATGTCATGGAATATGTCAATGCAAGGGAAACAGACCTCTCATAATGAGGCTTCTCATGCATCATTGAAGGGTCATGTTGATTCTAGTTTGGGAAATCACAATCAAATATGTGAAGTGGGTACTACGGCTATTCATAATGGTTTGTGCTGCTCTCTTTTAAAGGTTGACACATTCATTATAAGAGCTCATTAAGGCTCTCTTGGAGACACTATTGAAGGGACTAAATATAGTGGAAATAGGAAAATGCTAAAGTCTATTGTAAATGATGGACATGTACAGGGAGCTATTAAGAAACTTGACCAGCCATGTGAATGGGACAATGGATATGTTAAAGGATGTTCCTCTCAAGTTGTAGTCAATCTCCATCCATTTGAAGTCTCAGAGGAAAATAAAACTCATCATGGAAAGGCTATTGAGTAGGATGATACCACTCATACTGATGTCCTAGTGAATTTAGCTAATAATTATACTACTATTTATGTTCTTACTTATTTTCACAATCGTTCTTGGGCTGCTATTACAACAGAGGATAATGATACAAATTCCAATCTAGAGAAGGATTCTTTTACAAATGTTCAGAAAGATGTCAATGAAGCTGATGGTGTTGTTGATGAAAAAAAAATCTAGAATAATAGTTTTCTTCCTGAAATAAAGGAAATCAAATTTTTTGATCCCCTATGTTATGCAATGAGGTAACAAATGGAAAGAAAACATCTAAAGTGAAGAAATCAATGGATAAATATGGTTTTAAAATGGTCTCTAAATATCATTTGGTGTTGAGTTTTTCTATAATTTTTCATATTGATGATGTGTAGGTTAAAATTTAAAATACATTTTAAGTGTTTGAATCTTTCCATATGATAACGATATAAGAAGATGAAAATCACAAGAAAGTTGTTCCACGATAAGTGGATATTATTTTAGAAAAGCTAGAAGGTACATAGCAAAAATGTAAATCGTGGAGATGGATTCCTCTTACAAAAGGTCATGGATGATGGCGTAGAAAAGAATCTATAGGGTGCAGTCAAAATGTGTCTACTAGAAAGACTTAACTTAATTCATACCAATTAAAGATCGTAGAAAGGTACGTTGAGATCTTAAATCATAAAATCTTCAAATCGAAGTGGGATACTACTAATGAGGATGATCGATCTGATAGCGATTACGAGAATGATCTTGATTTTCCTACTATGTATATTTTAATGGATTTGGGAATTTCCTTGTTTGACCATTTCCATCCCACTTCGCTAGATTCTTTTATATACTTTACTTTTTCTAAATAATTTGTGGGTATGGGTTGGCTTGTCAACCTGTACTCAAAACTTCTTCATATAATTACATAAATATATATATATTTATATAAAAAAATTTATAATTATAAAAAATATATATTTATTTATAATTATAATTATAAATAATGCATTTGGGGGCTTACCTGGTTGGTAAAGACTCCTTGTATTCCAGCATTAGACTCAGGTTCAAATCTAGGTGGGAGTAAGTTTCTACAGGTACTATAGAAGATCTATAGTGGACTATAGCACTATAGCAGCATGGTTATTGTAGTAGGTACTATAGTGGGGGTACTTTATTAGTAGTACTATTCATCCTAAATGGTATTTTGAGACATTGGGCATTCAGCCCATCAAGGGGCGGTGATGCAGGCATGACGTGAAGGCGGTGACACAAGAATGATGAAAGAGGGGTCTTCAAGCAATCCAATTGTGGGCCTATGGGCTATGTAATGGGATTCATGTCCACTGGGCCATTGGGTCAATATATATATAGTAATAGAGCAGTTGGTTGGGTGGGTTATCCCTTGGGGGGAAATGATCTACCTTTTAGGCATGTGTGTATGTGTGTGTGTGAGTGTAATTGTACCCTCAAGCACCTAATATAAAAATATATTTCTAAATAAAAATATTTAAATAATTGTAAAATTATAATAAATATATTTATTATAATTATAATTATATAGAAATATATAATTATATATAATTAAATATATATATATATGTTACGGGTTACCCATTATATATGTGTGTGCGTGTGTGTGGCGCTGCTTCTTCCATCAGCATTCTAATCAAATTTGATAGGGCAAAAACGCATTCTAGATATGGGAAGTTTTCAAGGGTTCTTGTTGAGGTAGACTTCTCCCTCACCTTGATTTAAATTATAATCTTGGTTGCTATAGGGAATCATATAAAGCTCTTTGTTGAATATGTTAGAAGAACAAATTTTTGTGATACTTGTAAATCCATTGTACATATGTCTGATAAATTCCAGAGGAATTTGGATTATTCATACTAGAGGATACCTAGATACACTAGTGGTGATTGTATATATATTAGTGGGATGAGTTTGGTTGTACGGACCTTGGATGTGCACAAAGAATCCACTGCAAAAGGTGATATGGTGAATGGGATCAAGCAGGAAGGGCCTTATTATATTGATGCTCTTAAGAAGGTTAATAGCTTTAGAGGGTCTACTATAGACAATGATAAGGTATTGATCAATGTTGAGCATGCCTATATAGTTGAGGTAATGGGATCTAGTAGGGAGAATAATCATTTGTATGAGACTACTGTTGGACCGAATAAATCTAAAGGTGGAACCACGTATGCCTTAACAATGGATCAAAGGGTTTATTGGGTTGATGTAACTGATGAGGTGGAATAATGAAATGATATGAATATCCCTTATGTTTCAATGGATAATAAGGTTGATATCCCATCTAATACCCTAAGATGGGGGGTGAATCAAGGTATGAGAGATAAAGACTACTTCCCCTTCAGATCTTGTTTTGTTGTTAAATAAAAAAAATTTCTCTATCTTTCCCACATCAATATAAGAATAGAAATTAAAGCATTCATGAGACACATCAATTTTAATTTGTTCACCATCACTAGGCTACATCTAATGAGAATACAACGACAATTTGCTGATGTACCAAATCCACAATAAGTGCACTGTTGTTTACAATGTTCGAAGCAGACTCATTGTTCCTCCTAGTTCACAACCAATCACAATATAAAATCTCACTTTTCTCTCAACTAAATTTTTCTAACTAATTATACATAAGACCCTACTTTTATTTATTGAATCAATATGTTTTCCACCTCATTTATTTTATCATTAAGTTTCACTTTCATCCACATGATGAATACCTGTTTACCAAATAATTGCAAGGCAACTTCTATCATTATCACAACCTTTGGGTGTCTTGTGCACAAATTTATAGGCTTGAATGTAACATTTATTCGTTGAACCCGACTATATTTATGAAAAAAAATCTTTTATGTTAATATATCATTATGAAAAACTCATTTTGTTGACAAATCATATGTAATTCAGAGCCCTAGATCTCTCTAAGGGTTGAGCTTCTGAATGGGGAGGGGGGTAGTAGCTTCTTTATAGACACGGTCAACCTTTCACATAAGATCCTCATTCATCTTCCACTGTGTCTTTATTTCTTACCCTGAGCTCATAAAACCATATTCAATGTCACATTGAGGGAATAACTCTATTTCTCCTATCACTTCATCTTTATTTCAAAAGTGCTTGCAAACTACCTTTCATGCAAAACCTATTATTTCACATGATTATTTCCTTTTCCGTATTTTTGTGTGCTGATCTTGAATATTAACTTTCACACAACATTGGAAAAATCTTTCACTCCGGCACACAATATCATTTTCCAAAAACACCTTTATCCATTCTTTAGATTTTATATCCCAAGAATTTGGAAAACACTAGGAAACAATGCCACCTTGTATACAAACATTTTTGTACTTCCTCTAGAGTGTATATTCCATTTTCTTGGTTCTTTTTCCATTTATCATTTCAAAAATCTCTATGGAACTCCACAACTGACCATGGAAATCCGCTTTTTCAACAAACACAATGGACCCCAAAACATCGTAATGTTACGTTGAGTCATTTTCCCCAATAGAAGTTTCATCAGGAAAATAAGATTATGAGGAAATTTTCTAGAGAGAATTTGATCATGATCTGAGGTTTGAATCACTTATAATTTCTAAAATAAAGGGCAATGAAAATGATTTGGTTGGGGAGGGGTTTCATTTGGTAATTCCTAGAAAAATCATAGATCACCTACCTTTGGTAAAGTGGGCATTGACTATGAATATTGATGTTCACGATAAAGAGAAGGTGCACATTATGGATCCCAATGATCCTCCTACAGTGAATTCTGGAAAATATTTACTCGAGGATACTGAAGTTTCATCAGACTCTTAATAAAAAGGGGTATGGGGTGAAACAATGGTGACTGAGATGATTGAGGAGGATGTATTTGTCCCTTTTTAATCTATCCCTAATAAAGATAGAGCCAAATTGGTTTATATCTTAAATATATCCCAAAGTATGGACGTGTTTCAGAAGGATTTTGGAAGTGTTCATGATAGTACGATGTTGATATCAAAAAATGATCTCAATGGATGGAAAGACATCGAGACCCATACTATGGAGGATGAGTCATCTAGTATTGACGACCATGCTAACACTTTGTAGGATATGAATCAAAGTAAAAGTGGAATACATCTGAGAAGACAAGTGGCCCCCAAGTAAGGGATTGTTAACATAAAAGAAAATGATATTTTATGGTTCTCTTGTTTGGTGGTGATTTTGTGTAATTTTTTTGCCACTTCTTCCTCCTATCTTCTTTGTTTTGTACTTTCCTTTTATTAATGATTTTTTGGGACTATGGGTTTACCCATGGTTCAAACTATTCAGGTAACAACATAAATAAATACTTGAGTATAATCTGGACTATTTCTTTGGGGGGCTATAAACTAAGTTAAGCTCTTGTGACGTCTATGTGTGTATATTTGATTGTAATTGTACCCAAAAAACACCTAATATATATAATAAATATAATTTCACCACCAAATATCTAATATATAATTATATAAATATAAATAATTATATATAATTATATATATTTATAATTATATAAAAATATTTTTAAATATATTAAATTATAATTATAATTATAAATGAATATTTAGGTCAGAATGGAGAAGACTGTGCAACTCCAAAGCTCTTAGCATCAGTTAAAGTTCACCGATGGAAATTGAATCATGCCCAGCAATGGTGATCATAGATCTTATGACCTTCATGATTCTTTGGGTGGGAATCCTAGATATCATTGGGTGTTGATCTCGAATGAAGGTTTGTACACTCTTGCTTTATTTATGGAAATTCCCATAGGAAGTAACATAAAAAGGGTTTTTTGGCTCTTATTGAGGTGAATCTAGAAGTATTCATAGAAATGTTTTCGATGGGTAAGAATTTAATTATTTTGAGGCATGTGCTTCATATGGATGATAAAACATAGTGATTGGATGAGTCAGTTCATAGGGTTTCCTCAATTTGGGGGTTTTCTGATTGGAGATGTGTTTCAATTGGTCATGTTTTTTGCCATTTTTTTTCTTTTAATGAATTAGAGCATCGAGCATGGAGCTTCAAATCCCTATTTTTAATTCTAGGTACCCTCTAAATACATGACTAGAGTCTTGGTTTCAATTTTTCAAATGTTCATAATGTGTTTTTACAGGTCTGAGTAAGAATTCATAGACTCAATTAGATCTTATGGCATCTGAAGATACTTCATAAAATTTCTACTACGATAGGAGTTAAAATTTTATTAGACATAGATATGGAGATGGTTTGGTTTTAATTTTTTTCCCAAATGTTAGTGGAGGTGGACCTCAGTCAAAATCACATTCATACAGTAACACTTTCAACACCTGGTGATGATTTTCATCTATATTTTTAATATGTAAAGTGTCCTCAATATTGTGTGGGTTGTAATGTTATTGGATAAAAAATTGAGGCATATCATTGGGATGTTTTTTGTGGTGAATACAATTTTAAAGGGAATCTGATAAAGGACTATAGGAGGGATTTTCAGTATGTTTAGGGTGTTACTGTGTGAGATCCTAGGGGTGTAAATTCTAGTAGTATGTACCTCACATGCTTCTAGGCAATTGAAGATGATCTATTCCCCTCAAAGAATTGGTGCTTCTCCAAAGGAGTCGGGGAAGCATAGGTAGTGGATACCACTATCTCTTTTAAAGAGGCTCTGTTCAGGAGGGTTGATGTTGTTCTAGATCTGAGGCCTCATCTAAACATTTGATCAGTAAGTGATTGTCCAAGAGAAATTTTATAATGATTTATGGAGAGAAATAATCATTGTCAAAAGGAATGGAGAATTCCAAATGGTGGATGAAGAGGGTATAAAGTTGTTCACTCATAGGAAACCAAAGGTTCCTTAACATGAAAGGTATGCATCTGAGTTAGGAAAAAACAGGTAAGAGAAAGTGTTCAATTCTTAATCCCATGGATTTCTTTAGGAAAATATTACAGGGAAGGACATGATTTTGCCTTTTCTCCTTGAAGAAACTTTGCAGAATGATCGACCAAGAGCCCAGTAAGCCAGTCTTGAAGATGAAGTGGGACACCTTGCTATTGGTGGTTCACTGAAATGCAATATAGATGCTAAGGATAGAAACACTACCCTACTAAACTCCGGTAATAGTGATATTTTTCTTCTTAAAATCTTAAACTGATCAAGTAGAAAAGAAGTTTACCTTGAAATTTTTTGCAAGGTTTATGAATATTTTTGAGTTGAAACACAATATTTCAAGATGAGGAGCATTCCTAATATGAAATATGTTGTATAAAATCATGATGGAACTTTTCTGAAAAACCCATTGGAGTCACTGAACCTCATGATGAATAAGGTGAATCAATGGGCATGGATGATTTGGATGACAACTAGTAGGTTCTCGAGTAATGGAAGAGAGTCAAGCACCCAAAAAGTTGGGGTGGCTCCCGAGGAAGAGGTTGTAGACATAAAAGGAGAAAACTATTGACCTTTGTTTTGTGGTATTGTTGGTGCAATCTGTTTTCGTTGTCACCCACTCCTTTCTTTTCCATTGTACTTTCATTTTAGTAATAATTTTTTGGGACCATGGAATTTAATCCATTATTCACTATATTCTGGTATATATATATATATAGTTATAAAATTATATAATTAAATATAACTATATAAATATATATAATTATATAATTATATATAATTATATAATTACATATTATTATATAAATATATATAATTATATAATTATATATAATTATATAATTATAGATAATTATATAAATATATCTAATTATATAATTATATATAATTATATACAAATATTTATAATTTTTTAAGGGTAAACCCTGACCAAAACCTCGGATTGAGAATTTTTTTAAAGAAAAACCCACTCATCCAAGAGTAAAAGGAGGAAGTAATGAAAAATATGAATCCAAATATAAAAAAAAAGTCACTTAAAAATCTAAGAGATGAAGCCTACTGATACCACAGAAAAACTCAAACTATACAAATATCATTCATTAGTAAGATCCTAAGCCAGTATGAAAAAATGAATCACCTTTCCCAACATTAAATAGTGCACTCTTTTCACAACACAAACCATGAAAAACCTACAAAAAAAGAACAAAATATATCCATATTGAATCCATAGACCATCCTTCAAATCAATTTTTACATTAACATTAGTGATACACCCAAATTAGGAAAAATAATCCACTTTCCAAAATCCTATACATGATTTAGACCAACCAAACATTCAAAAACATGCATAGAGAATTCATTCCACACCACTTCCAAATAAAGAAAAAGAAATTACATCTAAGACTCGTATTGCGATAAGCCCCATAACTTCCTCGACCGTGATGGCAATGAAATATAATCTATGTTTTCATATGATTCCATTGATTATATTTGTGGATTGAGTCTTCCCACATAGAGACGTCATAAGTGTTGGAATTAACCATTACCAGATTGGGAGGCTTGATATAATTTTTAGAATCCAAAAACATACTTTGAGAAATGCAGTCTAGCTCGAGCAATCCAAAAATATTCAAAGTGAAGATCTCAATCTCACATTCCATTCAGTGGGTTGAGCAGATTCATCAATTGCATTAGAAGAATTCTAAGTTGATGATAAATAACTAGTGGTTCCCATTCTATTAACATGGAAAAATTAAATCTTGATGCCACTTTTATTTACCTATCCAACTATATATTGGTCACTTATAGTGGTAGGATTGGTAATAGGTTTTGTCCTCAAGACCTAAGTACCAAGAAGCTTCATAATTGAGGTTTCATTCCCTTCCTTGGAAGTAGTCCAATCTAGGATCTTTTGAGTTTCCATTTTAAAAAAGAGATCACCATCCTAGTGAGAGGAGGATCCTACTACAATCCCATCAACTTTTTGTAGATTATCTCCATATATAGTGCATTCAATTTTTTGTAATCCAAATAAATCGTGATCCACACTCACAGAAACATTATTCATGTTCCATTCTTGAGTCCTCATAGAAGTAGGATTCCCAACAAGTTGTATAGTATTTGAATCCATCATTTGGGAATCATATGTAACCATCTTCTTGTATTGTTCCATGGAGAAAGGTATAAAATATTTTTCTCCTTTTTGGTATAGGTGGCAGCAATAATCTTACATTTTCCATTTCCCTAAGAAGAGGCCAATTTATGCCCCTTCCACAACTCATGGTCTATATATCCATGTGTTGTGAGTGTTCAATCAGATTATCCATTCTCAAAGGAATGATTAGGTTGATCCTCAACATTTTTATTCAAAACATCTTTTATGGAGAATCCAACCAATAATTTACCCAAAGACCCACTTGTCTTTTTCAAAAGTGATATAAAACTAGGGGGTGTCTTATCCTTCTCTTGATCCATCATAGGAATTGTAACATCTACCAATATTTTATTAGTGACCATGACCACATTTCCATGGTCCCCATTCACTTGAATTTCTAAATCATTGAGAACTACCTCATTATAGTATTGTCTAATCTTATTGTCACTACCACCTAAAAGCAACTTATTGTTTTGACCACCAACAAGAATAGGTGACAACACAATATGTGCCTTCTTTTCATACTTACTATCAAAGTCATTTTTCTTCTTTAAATTAATAGGATAATGACCAACAGTCTTATATAAGGAACAATTAATTTTTGTACTTTTTTAGTTATTAGTGTCATGGACAATCATTTATTAAAAACAGCAGAATAGTGTGGTCTTTTCATATAAAACATTTAAATTAAATTTTGTATCATTAATTATGGGAAAAATATTATAAATTAGTTGGTTTCATAGATAAACCTCAACCATGATTCAATCATAATGCCCAAACCTTCCAATTTGAGTCACCTTATCCATTCAAATTGGAGAACTAATAGTAAAATTAATATATTTCAAAATCATTTGATGCCAATAAATCCAATTAAAATCAAAAACCTTCACCCATGACTTTTAAAAAGAGTTCTTAAAGTACTCATTATTGAAATGGGGAAATCATTTTCTAAATATGAAGCAAACTAGGTTTGATAGAAAGAGAACTGAAGCCCCAAGCTGGTCATTTCAGATATTTTTATATATTTATAAATATATTTATATAATTTTATATATTTATTGATATATATATAGATATAATTATACATATAAAAAATATATTTATTATTTACAAACATTTATTACAATTTATAATTATTTAAATATATTTATAGATTAGGAAGATGGGAGCGGGGGTGGGAGAGCATAGCAGCTATCATGGGCTCGGTGTGAAACATGAAGTTCCCATAGGATTTGGATCTTGATTTTCTATCTAGAGGTCATATTCTATGATATTCAGCCATCACTACATCCTTGTCAAAGAGTTGAGGGTATTTCATGGAACCTGTGGTAAAAGGAGTAAAACAACATCGGTTCTTCTTACATCTAAGGGGTGATTTTAGTTTACACCAGAACTGAATCACACGAAATTGTTCAATGGAAATCATTGAAGAAATTTCCAGGCTTTTGGATGACTAAACTGATGAATGCATGTTTTTGATCCATGTTTGTCTTATCATTCTGTAGGGTGAAAACCTATGGAAGCTTAAAGATATGAGGTATCATATTCCTCACCTTTGGGGTTTTGATGGATGGTTAATTGTTTCAATTCGGAGGGGAATATTCCATCTAATCTTCTATTGACTTGAGCATGAAATCATGGGCTTATTACTGTTATGCTGAGTTTCTTGAAGATTCGATATTGGGACCCCCTATTTGATCCCAAAAAGATAAAGAATTCAAGGTATTAATCTAGGGTTCAGATTCATGTTTTGATTTGGTTTGTTTGCCATACAAATTTTTTTTTGTGTATTTCATATGATATCGGCATACCCATCAAGTTCGACCGTGAGACTGAGCATGGGAGATATGAATGATTTTTCAATTTTGCTTGTTAAGGTATATTTTTTCCTCCCTCTGATTCACATGGTGATATTGGTTGTTGGAGGGAACCAAATCGACCTGTCTGTTGAGTATGAGAGGCATCCTATTATATGTCGGACTCTAAATAAATTGGTCATTCAGCTACAAAATGACAAATAAATCCACACTATCCTTATTGCAGAAAATTTGAGAATCTTAGTAGTGATTATAAGTTTAAGCATGCCTCTCTTGCTGATGGTGGGATGAACACTGCCGCTGGCCTATGTGTAGACATGGCAGAGGAGAATTGTGGGGGTGTGGCCAACCTTTATCTTTCAAGGACCTCTGATGTTTATTCTCTTTGACAGGATCCATGTTCTGGATCTTGAAAATGTGTAGGCATGGTTAATGTTGAGGGTGTCTCTATGGGTGAGGTAATGAGTATCATCATAGAGCTAACTCAGATGGATGAGACTATTGCTTGACAAAACTATATTACAGGTGGGAAAATAATCTCATGTGCTTACGAATATGATTATAATGAGGGCACATTAGAGATGGAGGAACCCTATCGACAATATAACATTGAGGAGGATGTACATAGGGTTTTTGATCAGGAATTGAGTCAAGTCACCCTTGTCCAAAAGAAGGGTGAAATGAAGGTTGTTGATGAGGAAGGGTTTTAATTGGTTCTGTATATGAAAATATCTACTCCCTTAACATTGATTTTTCAGGACATTAGATGTTCGAATTAGATCATGATTCCCAATTAGTTCAGATGGTTGGGGAAGGATCAAATAGATCTCATGTGATGAATGAGGCTGCTAGATCCATTTTGATTTCAAATGATATGAGGTTGTCTGAGGTGGATGGTCGGTTGTATGTGTTATTGTCGGTTGGAGTGAACAAATATGATGGTGTTGGAGGAAATCAATGATCTGTTGTGATGGTCGGTGATGGATCTGATGGATCTAATAGTTCCCATGGATCTGGTTTTTTGGTTGGGCTAACTGAGGAGGACATATCCACTGGGATTCAGAATGTGAAGAGGCTATCAAAGGTGGAGGATCTATTGTATGTGGTATTTCCTGCTGGAGTGAATGGAGATGATAGTGTTGAAATTGAAGATCAGTTTCGATAGTTGGTGAAGGATCAAACAGGTCATGTAGATAAATTTTTTTTGTTGGGGTGACCAAGGTGGATGAATCCAATGGGATTCAGAAGATGAGGTCATTCGATATAAATGTGGCTTGATTGGATGCTCTAGTGGTGGATGGAGTGATCAAATCTCAACAGCAACCATCGATTCCTAGTTTTGGTTTTGGGATTGAAGGTAAATTGGTTGAATGTGGGGATTTGGGTGGAATTCCTGACCAAAGGGATGTTTTTGATTGGCATAAAATGGTGGCATTTAATGGTTTTTTCGCTGGTAGTATCCTCAATATGGGATCATTGGATTATTTTGATGCTCACCATGAAGCCTTCTCGGAACATCTGGATTTGGGTAAGAGCTTGTTAGTTGCTAGGGTTGTTATTCTCAAAGGTCAGAAGCCATGGAAGCTTGATGATATTGTTTTTAGGACTTCCTTTTTGTGAGGGTTTTTTAATTTTAAGTGCATTTCAATTGGGAGAGGTTTATTTCATTGCATCTTTCAATCAGATGGAGCCATAATTCATGCATTTTCCTATAGTTCGTTACATTTGAAGCTGGGAATGATCCATCTCCATTAAAAGACATTGTATTTTAATGTTTCAAGGGTCAATAATGCTTTTTATTGGTATGGATTATGTTGCATGACCTCAGTAAGATTTAATAGCATGTAAAAATATTACATGATATTTTAACTACCATTGGCTTCCCAATTCACCTGGATAAGGAGTCAGAACATGTCAGGTATGTATACTTTATGAGAATACTGGTTGAAATTGATTTGATTTCTACTCTTACTGACAATGTGACTCTTGCTACTCTTAATGAAGATATACAAATTAGTGTTGAGTATGAGAATTTTCCTAAGTTCTGTCAAAATTGAAAATCGATTGACTATTTGGATGAGAAATGAAAATGGAAAGTTGGTGACTTCTATGATTTGAAGTTGAATCCTTCAATGGATTGTGATCATAATGGTAAAAAAATATCTAGGCCACCAAGGCAGTCCGTAGCCAGGTAGCCTATGAATTATCCTATGGAATTTTGGGACAAGAAACCTCGTAATCAGGGGGTTGAAATGTTCAAGTATAAATCCATGGTGAATAATAAGAAGTGGTTAGGGACTTCATTGGTTGCTACTAGCTCATTATCTAGTATTGAACAGGAGGATGGGGACATGAATGGATCTCAAATGACCATGGTATGTATTGGAGGTGACATCATTATCAATGAGCCTTCTGGTGTAATTGAGGAACATGATTGTAGAATTAGTGATGATGTTTCTATTGATATTAATTTGATTTGGCATGAAGTTTGATCTAAACCTTCTCACTGGGATGTAAACTCTAAGTTGACTATCATGCAATCTTCTAGTTAGGATGATAGGCATTTTGGTGAGGTGGGTAAGTATTCAAAGGCTGTCGGTGTTGTTCCCAAATGTTATGCATCACTAATTGATGAGAAAGGCTATATTGTGAATCCACTCGTTGTGGACTTTTTAGGGCATATTATACAAGTTGATGAATCTAGTCAATCTGATGTTCAACAGAGCGTGGATTATCTTTAATAGATTCTTAATGTCTTCTTCTCTGTAGGATTTTCTGGTAAATGGTGTAATGTTATAGATGAAGAAAGTGATAAGGAGAAGCATATGGATTTCTTGGACACCCCTCATCACCGATATTTGGGAATTGGTGACACTATTTATTTTAAGGATGTTTTTTTAAAAGGAATGGGAAAGATGTTAAAAAATGAAGGTTTTTCTCTGATTCCATCACAAAGAAGGTCGTAGAAGGATTATTCCAATCTTCCTAGGAATATTTCGACCATGTCATCTTTTAGAGCATAAAATATCCAACTCACTCTTGAGCAGGAAAAGTACAAGGAATGAATCTTCAAGATCCCCAATCAATGGAATTCATAGTCAGAATGAGAAACTACTGATGAAACTGATTATGATTATGGAAATGATCATTATTTTCTTGATCTCTAGTTTTCCCACCTAGATGAGGGAATGTCTTTTTGTAATTTCTTGTCCACTTTCTTGCTTTCTTGTTATCTTTTTTTCTCATCTTTAATAAATGGTGAGAAGTTTTGGTTTCTGGCTTGACTTTTTTCATATAATTATATTTATAAACAAATATATTTTAAAAGTATTTACGTATAATTATAAATATATATCTATAACTATATATATATTTCTATAATAATATATATATTTATTAATATATAATTATATATAATTATATATATTATAAATATATATTATTTAAATATAGTTATTATAATTTTATAATTCTATAAATAAATATATTTTCTTATAACTATAATTATAAATAAATATTTATATAAATATTTTCATATAAATATAAATATATTTATATAATTCTATAATTTTAAATATATTTATATAATTATATATATTTATAGAAATATAATTATATATAATTATATATATATATAATTATCAATTTATAAATATATATAATTATAAATATAATAAATATATTTATTATTTAAATATATTTATTACAATTTTATAATTATTTAAATATCTATTTATTTATTTATAATTTCATAAATGCTTTCTTTAAAAAAGTATATATTGTTTTGAATTTTACAATTAACTATTTAAATTACAAAATTATTAAAAAATTCATCTAAATAGATTAATTATATAAATTTCAAACATATTTCAAATGTTTAAACTTAATAAAAAATTGAAGAAATATTATTTATATAAATTAGAAACACATTTAAAATATTACATGTATATTAAATATATATATATATATATATTAAAAAATTATTAAATATATATTTAACATTATTAATGAATATATACTAATAAATGAATAAATAAAATTAAATAAATTACAAAAAAATCTAAAAGTGAATTCATAACATTTACAGGAATTACAGACACATAAAAAATGAAAAAAATGAACAAATAAATGACATTAATTATATAAATAAAAAAATTATTAAAAATGAATTATGTTAACTATAAAAAAATAATAACAATTAAATTCAATTGAATAAAATTAAATCAGATCAAATTAAACACACAAACATGTATATTAATGACGAATATATTAAAATAAATTTATATTAAAAATGAATATACAAAGATGGCTTGGTCAAGGATTTGGAGACCAAACCCATGACCCTATTTTTATTAAAAAAACTAAAACATACAAGTATGGAGACAGGTAAAACAAGGAATATAATTCCCACATAATAAAAGCATAAAACAGAAAGTCAATCCATGCAAGACCCTCTAGGTCACAAAATTCTAGGATATATTCCTCTTCCCTCTAGATATTGACCTCTCCAAATGTCCTTCATGACACCATAAATCTTAGGACCTCTAGGACAAAAATGGCCAGAATAAGTCTAGGTAAATCAAACAAGAGAATACCCCAGATAAGGATTTAGATCCAGTGGCATCCCCTGGAGCAGAGCTAACTGGATTGAAAGGACGAGAGGGTATGACAATTTCCATCGATAAAAGGGACCAAAAAGCTCTACACGGTGCATTTCTATCCAATCATCCATGCAAGGTGGGGAGCTTGATGCCTTCAATGATGTAGATGCTGGGGAGGGGCAATTATTGTGTTTTTGGGTCTTGTCCCTTCAGTTCATGTGTTAGGCATTGTACATTGGCATTTGGGTTAAGTAATGGGCCTTATTCCATTAGGACTACATTCCATGTAAGGGTTCCCCAACAACCCATAAAAGGGGAATTATCAAAAAATAAATAAAAATCACAAAGGCATTCGGGTCGAGTTGACAACCATCATAGATCCCAAAATTCCATCTCTGGGTTGGAGCTGAATCCGCCTTCAATGTTATACACACACACATAAACATACATATATTTATACATTTACATATATTTTAAATTAATTAATATCAATATAAATATATATTTAAATAAATATATTCATTTATATAATATATAAATTTTTAAATAAAATTTTAATATATTATATTTCATTAATTATATATACATTTTTAATTAATTTATATAAATAAACTATTAAATATATTGATGAATATAAATTTGATAATTTTTTTATATATATAATTTTAAAAATAAGATTCATTTATTATTGAAAGTTATATAATCATATTTATATCTGATATATATATATATATATATATATTAGGTTCTTGGGGTTACAATTACATTCAAATACTTTTACATATATACTTATTATAATATAAATATTATTTTAAAATATATAAATATTTATATAAGAATTAAATTACCCACTAAGACCATTATTATTATTAGAAAAATCATTGATAAAGGTGGCACTTTTATCATCGCTAAAAAACTGCTAATATATTGAGGACTTTTATTAGTTCTAGAAAAAAGAACTGACGAAGGGTACCCTTTTATCAATACATTTTTAGCGCTGATAAAAGGTATATTTTTCATCACTTATTGCGAGAAGTGATACAAATCCCCCCTTTTTCAGTGATTTTTTTTCTAAGGTTGTTAAGGGTCATCTCTGGATAAAGCATGATCTATGGTAGTGGCTAGGTTTTGTGAGGATGAAGATGAAAAGCTTTTGAATTGGAAGATATGGAAGAATTTGATCACGTGGCTAGCATTATATTTTTATGTTTAATGGTAGTGAAATAATAATGTGGCTCACATGAGTCCCACATCAATGCGACAAGTAATCTTGGAGGTGGTTTAAAAGTATGTGTTTCATTTTTTCAAGATGGGGGTGGGGTTTTTAATAATCGGTATTACAAGATAGATGCATTGGAAGGATCTTGATCGTCTCTAGTTTACCTTTTAATAGGATATTTCAGTATATTCTTGGGATATCTACATGTGTTCAGTTTTATTTTCCACCATCAGATATATTTTTTCCATCATTCTCCTTTTTTGAATTTGGAGACAAGTTTTCTCTTTGTTATGAAAAATCCCTAAGATGGTGTGATTCATTTATATGAATACTCTAGTGACTCCATCGACTCTGGAAACACTAACAACTTTAGTGAATGTCACTCAAGTTCTCAACAGGACAGTGATATTCTTTTAGGTGATTATTAAAATGACATGGTACTACATAATTAATGTAATGTCCTATTTCCCCCAAGACTCCTCCAACAGAAAGGGATGACTTGTCTTCCATATGAAGTGTAGTGACTACAACGGTCCTTAGTCTCATTCTATGAAGCCTTTTTGGTAGAAAATAGAAACCAATAGAAGAATAAGGTGGTGTATCTTATCTATTTCTAGAATTTTCTTACTATTATTAATATTGAAATCATTACTTCCCTTATCTGTGGAAAATATTCATTTAATTTCAACAAATACAAATTTTCTATTTCCACAATGACTTTTTATTGCATATTTCTTATATGAATTTTTATTTCAATGTTTTATGTCTATATTTTTTCAATTCTAAAATAAAATATTTAGTTTTAGAATCCATTTCACCTCATACAAATAGATGAAAAAAATACTATTTTATTATTTTACTGATGAATGTTTTATTAGAAATTCCACCCATGTTTCCACTATAAACTCCATTGGAAGTTCTAATGTATGTTCCATTGTAAGTGCCACAAGAAGTTAATTTGGGGATGTATTTACATGGAATTAACTATATAACATCCACTTCATATTCCACTATAACCTCCAATAAATATTCCAATGGAACATCCAATCCTATCCTAGGAAAATCACTTTAAGTTTTGACTATAACATGTACTTTAATTCATGGAATTATCAAACAAACTTTTTTTTATTGCACATTAATTTTTATAGGATTGAGGCTGGAATTATTCCATTGTTTCCCAATTGTAACTTCCAGTTAAGCATCCATTGAAATTTATAGTAGAGATTCCAATGTAACTTCCATTTAAAATTCTACTAGAAATTCCAACGGAAGTTCAAATGGTAATTCCACTTGAGGTTCCACTAGAACTTCCAATCTTATTATAGCTAATTATAGTACAAATATAACTAAATGTTTTACTAAAAACATATTCTGTAATTTGAATAATCCCGAAAAAAACATTTTTTTTATATTTCATTGAATTTTTTTATTATATTTTAGAAGGAATAATTATTTTCGTCCGCACTAGATATTCTACTAGAGATTTCACTAGAACTTCCAGTAGAGATTCCACTAGAACTTCCAGTAGAGATTCCACTAGAACTGCCACTAAAACCTCCAAAAGAACTTCTAGTGGAACTTATAGTCCTATTATACCTAATTATAATTAAAAGTTATCTTATGTTTTGATTAAAACCTACATTATAATTTTTGGAATCCAAAAAAATCATTATTTATATATTACCTTTAAACTTGTGGGATTTTTTATTCATTCCCCACTATAACATCCATGAGAGATTCCCCTGGAGCTTCCTCTAGAACATCCAGTCCTATTATATCAAATTACAATGAAAAACTACCTTATGTTTTTACTAAAACTCTTACTTTAATTTGTGGGATACCCAAAAAACATGATTTCTATATTTTACTAAAATGTTTATAGGATTCAAGAGGTAATTGTTCTATGTTTTCCCCACTATAAATTCTAGTGGAGATTCCTAAGGAACTTACATCAGAACATCCAATATAAATTCTAGTCATATTCTAGATAATTATAGTGTACTTTTATCATAATATTTGACTGAAACCTATATTATAATTTATGAAATACCTAAAAACATGTTTTTTATATTTTATTAAAATTTTTATAGGATTCAGGAGGGAATTGTTCAATTATTTTCCCACTTGAACTTCCACCATAGATACCACTAAAATTTCCAATGTATATTCCACTAGAACTTTCAGTCCTATTCTATGTTCTATGATTCCCACTAAAATTTTCTACCTTAAATTTTTATTTGTGCATTTTAGATCAAATATGTCATATTAATATTGTTTTTTATAAGAAACCCAACCAAATTTTTAAGGTGGTCATTTAGTTGTGTTGTAGGATAATCCTTTTTGGAATATAATTTTGGCTTTCCTATCAAATAGTTTATCGATATAATATTGTATGAAGTATTAAAGCTCTATTTATCATGTACTTGATAGATATGATTCCTCTAAAACTACTTTTTGAGTTAGTGGTTTGGAAAGAAAATTTTGTGAAGATGATGTCCAAAATATATTCGAGATGATTGAAGGAAAAATTGAAATGGATGACAACAATTCTTTCAATTAAACCAAGGCACTATTATATATACAGATAATTGGAAAATATGTCATATTACTTACAAAAAATGAAATAAAAAAATATCATTATGAGGATATAATGGAAAATTAAGTAGAGGATCATGTTGACGCATCATTACTCCTCTATTTATACACATGTTCTAATGTTTCTTCCATAATACAGGTTATTACATGAGTTATGGTTTCATCAATTTTGTTGATATTTTGATAGAAATGATAAAAATAAAGTGGTATCCTAAAATCAACCAACAGTTAATGGATTATATTAAATAATTTTACAAGAAACGATTAATGATTACGGGGGATACTATATCATTATCGGTATAGATTTTAATTTATTTTCACTTCTATGTAAAATATGTATTTATATATTTTTTAATTGTAGTATTATTATTTTGAAGAAATAATACTACATAAAAGAAATTAACAAGGTGGTAATATGCCTTTCACAAAACGGAACATGACATATTTTGATTCTGTTATTAAGAAACTAATGATGAAACAAGTTGCTGCTAGTGGGTAAGTATTCAAATTGATGTTTTATTTTAATTATTATCTAAACACACATGATTATTTAAAATAAAATTTTAAAGATGGGGAGACATGAATAAGGTACTTAAGAGACAACATCCACTAATGAATTTTTTTGTTTCAAAATAGATGATTTTGGATGAGAAGGAATGAATAAAAGGTCTTGAATAAGAAAATTAAACATTGAAAAGAAAACTAGAGACCATGGAATCAAAATATAGGAAACAAGTTGAATTTTTTTAAGAAAATAATGATCTTGATTAGTGAAAACCCCAGTAAAGAGGTTGGAAGAATATAAACTTCATTTATTGGGAGTAAGTGACCCCTTCTATAATTGAGATAAACGATACAGTAGCACCTAAGAAAATTAAGATTCAAAAGGAGGTAGAACACCTAGAAGAACATTTTGAAAAATCAACACCTCTCTTAGATAGTATCCATAATGAGATGCTAGAAGAACACACTCACCAAACTAGATTATTTTTAATATATGTAAAATCAAGAATAAAGAAAATAAAATAATTTGGATTTGGAATATTTTTATGAAACAAGAAATAAAAGAAAAACAGTAGTAACAAAACACTAAAAATTAGTAGATGATCCAGTTAAGATGAAAAAACCATCGAAATAACCAATATTTTCCAGAAACTAGAACGTAGAAAAGATTTTACAAGGCTACCAAAATGGGCCAAGCAGAGTAAGTGGATCCATAAATTAGACTATGAGTTCCTGGAGAAGATTCTGGAGCTAGATCCCACATGGAATGTTGTTAAAAATAAAGGGAATGACCACCTGAAATTTACATTTTTCCATTAAATTCCTCCTAATAGTACATGTTTTCTTCTAAATAACTATAATTTTTCAATAGTGAATATGTATATCAATCTGAAAACAAGTTCCATTCGGTAGCAATGGATGATATTTTCTATCCTTTCAACAAAATAATGAGGTGCAGCAGAATGAGTTTTTATATTAACCAAGGTTATTGTAAAATAATTTCCAATTAGTGTCACATCGTCTACTCATTACCAATGATATTAGGTAATATATCCATATGGTCAAATAATAAAAATAAGGTTTGAAATTTGGGGAGACAACTATAATTTTCCAAGATAAATTGATAATTATTACCAGTTATTTCATGGTGGATATATTATTGTCAGGATTATTTAAGTTTCAAATATAATGGTTCATAGTTGGTATAACTTTATTAATATTTAGAGGGAATATTTTTTGGAAAAATAAGAATTTAATATAGATTTTGATAGAGTAACTTGTTAAATATTCATTTTAGGTGAATCGAAATATTTTCATTTCCATCAGCATTGTAAATGTACATTTAACATTTCTTGTTATTAATGTAGACAGAAAATATTTAATCCAATGGAAATTGATGCAAATTCTATTAGGTGGTGATGGGCATGATATTTATTTGAAGGATGCATTATTAATGGTATATTTTATCATTTTAAACATGAAATCCATTTTAAAATTAACTAACTGAGATAATAAAAATTATTCAGTTGTCCACACTTGAAGATAGAATTTATCAAATAAATAATCAAAAAATAGATCCTTGATTACTTAGAGAAGAATTATACCATGTTAATTGTGTAAGATACTCCCCAATTTGTTGATGTGATCATATAATATGTAATGAAAATTTTCTATCTTATGGAGAATTTGGAAATAGATCAATCATATAAGAACAAGATATCCCAAAAAGAAGTTAATGACCTTCAACTTTATATGGAACACTTATTCTTTTATGATATTTCTAAAATATATTTGGAAAAATATTTTAGAAGAAATATTTTCCACATGGATTCCAGTCTCCCAAAATATAGATAAAAAGTCAAACAACATTGTTTTTTGGGTGTGACATGAAAGTGGAATAGAACATGTTGTTAGCTTCTTGGCTTTGTTCATTTTTTTGGTATAGTAGTAGTTTTGTTTGAATATAATATGGAATGAAACCATGTTGTCAATATAAAGGAAGTGGTATCAAATAAAATTCATTTCCCATTAACATTTAAATAGAACAATCATTACAGTTCTCTCAGTAGTGTTCAAAAATAATTAGAACATGAATTCTTTAGTGGGTTCATTACAATTCAAAATAGTTTCTAGATGTGTAAAAATTCTCATATAGAAATAATGCATTAAAATTTTAGTTTCTTAAAATTGTGTCCCAGTCCATTAAAATTAAAACCATATTATAAATGAATCAGTGAATGAATTAAAATTCAAAATAACCCATACATGGTGCAGAGGTATCCCGATTGAACCCAAAAAAATAAATTTCATCCAATGTGTGTACTTATCAGACTCTCTTCCAATTCTATGGAATTAAACCTACAATGTTGACATTCCAAATTAGTTGATAGTTCTTATTTAAATATAGAAATAAAAAAATTATATAAATATATATAAATCACAAATTGTTTGATATTCAATTTTAAATAAATCAAATAAATTAGGTGTGTATCTATTAGAAACCTAGAACATCAATAGATGGAAAGGGTAATTATTATGAGACAATTCATCCCCAAAATCAAATTTATCCTTTTTTTCTTGATATCATTTTTTCCCAAAAATAACTCAAACTACTTAAAGAAATTAGCAATGCTTAATTTGTGATGAAAATAATCTTTAAGAAGCCCATCAAAACTTTTACTTTACTAAGTGATGTGAATACTCAATGTTAAAACAACTTTCAAAAATAAATTCGCCAACTTTCCTTGTAAGAAAAATTCATTATATTACCACTATGATTTACCATAACCATATTCTACTCTAAGGTAATCCCACTCCAAATCATATTTATTTGCATCAGGTTATTAGAACATACACTTCTTAAACCTAGTTAGAAAACTACATCCATCTTTTATCAAATTATCCAAATGTTTAATTACATTTTTTCATAAAATCCAATATGTAATGTTAATTTGAAGTTCCCTGAAAAATATAAGAAATTTATTTTCCCATTACCTTATCTTGATTGCTTAATATAGTTTTAGATTTCTTCAAGTTATTCACCTTTTTTTTAAACACCCATAAAAAGGAAGTCGCGGTTTCATATTAATAAAGATTACCAAAAAAACAATAATCTCTCAATTATGATTAAAGCCCACAAAGACACCTAAGGGTCTGAATTTCTTATTAGTGTTGAAGGTGGTATAAAAAAACAAAAAAATATCTAAAAAACATACAAAAGGTCCTCAATTTAGGATCATCCTAGAACATATTAGTAATTTTACCAGTCAAGTCAAATTGTATAGTATATAAAAATGATGGATTTCCCTGAATTTGTCATTATAGGTAATCTAACATGAAATATGCATTTCCATTAACCCCTTACATTTTACTTTTAGACCATAAAATTTAAACTGATCAACATTCATGCATTCAATTAAATCTCAACCCCCTAAATAGTTGTTTCCAATGAGAGGGAATCATTTAGTTTAATACATATTAAAGTATTCACATCTAACTCAGATGAATGTGATTATATTAATTTTCTTTAGGGCCTCATAATATGAATTGATTCAAGCTTATATAGGGGATGATTATTTCCTTTAATAAATATATTACATGCATATTTCCCATAAGACAACAAAATAACCCTCATTCCAGAAAGACAACCAGTATGTGTCTTAGCATGAAAAAAATTTCACCATGCTATCACGTTTTCAAACATCCTATAACATTATTTTCTATATTCATAAAGTCATGATGTGATTATTTATTTATCAACTCTCTTTTTATTTGATTTTTTCTTTTTATATTGAACCCATTTAGTCCCCCCATACATAAGATCAAAACATTGTTCATCCTCAACTGATTTTAATATCATCCCTATCACTAGTTTAACAGATGATGATGCAACATCAACATCCTCATTAGGGGAACATACCTCAATATAGAAACATTAGTTTAAGAAATGTGCATAAATATACATATGAAGTATTTTTAATATAGTTGTTACAAAAAAGTTGTAAGCATCATTTATAAATCATTTTATGAAAATTTTATAGGAAGATCTCGTGAAATTACACTATAACTTCTAGTCTAAGCTTCTCAAAAAATCTATAAAAAGTTACAGTATAAGTTACACAATAAAACAAAAGTATTTATTTTTAAAACTATAGAATATATTAATAGAAATTAATTTTTAATAAATATATTTATAAAAAGTTTAATTATGAAAAACATGTATTAAATTTGGCACAAAATTTTCATTAAAATAATATAATTTTCCATTTAAGAATGTATATAATATATGAAAAAATGTAAATTACATATATATATTTAGGAAAATAATAATTTACAAATATATAATATAGAGATATATTTATGAAATATAAACTAAAACTAAATTTATAATAAATGAACTTATAATATATATTGATATTATTTTTTACAAAATATTTATAAATAAAAATTATAAATCCACTAAGAGTTGCAACAAATTTTCTTGTGGGAATTACTATGTAATTTCAAATGAATGTTATATTGAAACATTCAAATTACAACAAAATTATATATTTATAAAACTATAGAATATGTTAAGAAAAATTAAATTTTAATAAATATATTTATAAAAATAAAATTATTGAAAATATTTATTATATTTTTCTCAAATTTTTTATAGAAATAATATATTTTACAAGATAACAATGTATATAATATATGAATAAAAATATAAATAAAATTTATATACTGATGGAAATAAATATTTAAAAATATATAATGCAGAATTATATTTAATAAAAAATAAATAAAACTAAATTTATAATAAATTAGTTTATAAGATATAATGAATATATTTGTTACAATACATATAAATAGAAATTATAAATCCATTAAGTGTTACAACATAAGTTTCAATGGAATTTCCCATGGAAGTTCCCGTGAAATTTCTAGTGGAAGTTCTAAAATAAAAATGATATATCTATAAAAATATAGAATATATTAGTAAAAATTAAATGTTAATAAATATATTTAAAAAAAGAAAATTTTAAAATTATGTATTAAATTTGTTACATAATTTTTATAAAAATAATATAATTTTCTATTTAAAAATTTATATAATATATCAGGTGATGTTCTAGTGAAATTTCATATGGATGTTAAAGTAAAAGTTCTAGAGAAAGATTAAAAATACAAAAAACTAATATATTTATAGAACTATAGAATATATTAATAAAAATTAAATTTTAATAATTATATTTTTTGTAACACCCTAAAATTCTAAAATATGAACCTTATATTTGATAGTGTGTATCACACAAGACATCAAGTGTGTAAGGTGATATAATACCATGATAATTTAAAATATTTTTACTATTTTAAATATATTTTACATATTTTTATTTTTTAATTAATGCAACACCAAGTTAGTGTGCGTTACACTCAAAAGTGACCTTCTTTTATGGATTTTGTTACATGTAAGACCGACTTTCACCAAATAACAATATATTATTAAAATATTATTATTTATATATAATATGATATAACCAAGCAGTTTTGTTAGTGGTTATGAATAGTATTAAAAAACTTATGAAAATTTATTGTTTATATAAATATACTATGAATTCATTGGTAACCAACTAATGACAAATGATGAGTCTATAAAGGGCTTCTCGTTGCTAGGTCTTCTCCTGCCGCCACCTTCCTCCCCACCGTCTTGGGTCATCTGGATCTATCCGCAGTGCTTTTCTTGACACGTTCATGGTGTAGTATTGGATAATGGATGTTTCATGTGGGCTTGACATCTTCATAGAATTACTTCATGGCCTGGCCATCTTCTCGCCCTAACCTTCGATCTGGTTAGGGTTTCTCTCAGGGACGCGATGTTGGTCTTGGATGTTGGTTCAGATGCTGCGATCTGGGGATGATGTTGTGCTCCCTGGATTCTATAGGTGACTGGGAGGGATCTGGCACTCGGGTGAGGTTATGAAGGCGACGACATTATCTTCTTATCTAGCTTGCAGAGGGGTGCTTTATCTACGACTGCTATTCGGGAGGTCCCCATTTCTCGTTCGGATTATGTATTTTGATTGGATTTCATTTGTGTTTTTGGTTATGGTTATGCGATGCTCTTGGTGGTTCATGGTGGCATTGTTGTGGAGGTTTGGCTTCAGTTCCGAAGACCGGTCGGGGTCAACGTGATGGCTTCATGATGGTGGAAATTTTTATGACGATTAAATAGTGTGATTTTATGGATCTCATGGATTGAGTCTTGTTTTGGTTGATTGAATATATCAATGGTATGTTTTTTGTGCTGAACTATCCTCCTACGATTTGTTATCAATGGGGAAATTCATCAATTTCACTACAAGGGACTGTTTCAGATGAGGTGTAGAGCAGGGATCATTCACCGATCATGGCTATTCGTATTTGAATGTTTGAGAGGGTATAGTGTTTGAAATTGGTACCATTCCAATGCATCCTTGCACAGGACTGCTATTCGAGCTACAATGAGAATGTTGAAGCTCTTCTTAATGATTTTGATGCTAGGAAGGACTATTTTTTTGCAACTTTGAATTGGATTGTATTTGTACTTGGGCATTGGACTGTGGGGATTTTTGTTTTTATGTCTTTTAAGTGTGTCGGTTTTCCCATTACCAATTAAAAGGGGAATTACCTTAATAAAAATTAATTTTTATTCAGTTATACCAACTAATGAGAAATGAAAGTAAGAACCAATTGGATATAAAAAGAAATACTATTATTTATTTGCTTCCAAAGGAGTTATGTCTTAATGAACATAGTTAATTACAATAATTGAATCATTTTAATGAAATATATATGTTATATATTCAATAAAATATTTTTTATATTTATAAATTATGTTTTATATGCATAAGATAAGAACAAACCATATTTTACGCATAAAAATGTATATTTTTATAAAGGCAATTTTACCACCTTTTAATAGAGAACCCATTTTAAATTTTTCCTTTTACACATTAATTGATTTAATATGTCAAAATATACTTCATATTTTTAACTAAATAATAATAATTTGGTTAGGGTAAATTTTTGATATTTTTCTGAATCATTTCAGTTTTTTAATGAATAGTTAAAAAGACTGAATTTTAGTTCAAAATTAATTTTTCATCTAATTTATTTAAAAGGTTAAATTATAATTTTAATTGGTTTTATGGTTCAATTAGATTATATTTTTTTCAATAAACACAATATAGGTCATTGGGGTCAATTTCACAATGAAATTGAATGTAAAAACTTATCAAACTTTTGGACACTTTTACTTTAAAACCCCGCACTATCATCTCGCTTGCTTGATGAGTTTAAAATTAATTTATACCAATTATGATATTGGAATTTTGAAAAATGGATTATATATTTATAGTAAACATAATTTATAATTTTAAATAACTTAAAATTAGTTTTCAACCAAAAATATTAGTGAAATTTATTAAAATTAATTACAATTTTTAAGGCAAAATTGAGCTTAATAAATGACTAAACCATTAATTTAAGGGACCAAATGACCTAGAAACTTAACCAAAACCAATTTTATAGACATATATTGTTCATAAAACTTCCATTATTTAGTTTTTTTTATTATTTATTTAGGTAAGAACATGATTACACCTAACTTGTTTCCAAAAAATCCGAGTGAGTCATTTTACTTCCTTATAAAAGAACACCACCTCTCCCACTTCTTAACCCCTCTGAAACCTCATAGGTCTAGAAAACATCTACCCAAATAGATTCCCAAATCCCTCCCATTGACCTTGAATCATTCCTTTAGGAATAAATTATTCCAAGGAAGCCTTTTGGTTTAAACCAAAATAAGTTATAGGATTAAGAGGTAAAATCTTCTCTCAAAGATTTTAGTTTAATTTCCATCATCCACTCCCAATACTCATATTGCAATATTATTACATAACAAAACAAGTATAATAAATATACTAGGGTATTTGTTTTGTTAATATTTGTACCTACACTTGCACATACCTCTATCTAATGGCTAATGAACATATTGTTTATTTGTTTGATGAACTACTAACTCACAAAACAAAGATAGTTCATTTTTCCCTTACCACCTATCTTGGTGGAAATTATGATGGAAACTATGTTCATATATGATATATATTATATTTATAATGTCTTTATTCTTATTTAATTTTTATTTATAACATTCCTTTATTCATTCAATCTTGTATAAATATAATAATTTCGTTTGAGAAAGTGTGGACTACCATTCCTCTCAAAGCAATATGACTCATTCATTCCATACATGGAATGTATAAAGGATGTTTTTAATAAAACTATGAAAAATATATAGCATACATATCATAATATAATTATAATATACATATGTGTCATTTATTTTTCATTATTTTAATACAGTAAATAAATGAAAGTAGCATTCATGCGTACGTACGACCTTCCGTCTCCATGAACTGTGCACTTTATTTATAATAAAAAAATATTATAGAAAAATAAAAATTCATATATACTGAATATATATGATAATAAATTCATGGTTTCATTCTAGAGATGATGAAATCATGAACTAATTAATAGGAACTAAAGTAGGTAATTAATACGCAAAAAATCATAACAATGAAAGATTGTTAACAAATAATTAATAAGATATTATTAGAAGTTAATATATGGAATTATAAACATTATTATTGTCATTATAATAGTTATTAACATATTTTAAACCACTATATAGGAGGCTAAAAATACCACACAGTGAAAAGGATGGATAAGGTAATGGAATTTCGTCTCAATTTATATTCCACTAAGACTTATTTGTTATTATTTGAAAATTCACTTTTATTTGGTGTATATACTTTATTTTTCAAGTTATATCATGAATAATATTATTCTCATGATATTATATGTTTCATTTAATTTCATAACTTTATGGTTATTGTGATTTAAATGTTACAATATGGTATGGGACACTTTGGAATGTTTAAAGATTATTCTCCTCGTGATTTTTCATAATGATTGTCTTTGAAATCTCACCCCCTTTTGTGATTGTTACCATTATCTCAAAACAATAACTTTATGCTACTTGGATTTGTGATCACATCCTACTTTTTCCTTTAGGTGGTTGGAAATATTATTTTATAGGAATCAGGTAAAGGGAAGGGAATTGTATAGCATGCCAGTTTATATGGTTGTTGTCTTCTTCATGGAAGGAAGGTTGGGTGGTGACATATAGTCACCTAAATACTTTTTTATACTTTTATTGTTTTATATTTCTAGTTTTTTATATTTCGTTTGACTTTGTATGTATCATTGATAGGTTCTCTTGATTCTGAATTATACCTTGATGGTTTTCCTTGTCCAGTATTATTATGAGACATGTTGCTGTAGAAACCGTGATCGATGCTGGAAATAGAGTATGGTTTGTGTTCTTTATCAATACTTATTGAACTTTCATAATGTTTTATAAGAAAGGAATCACATAGTTCAAGCGGGAAATATTACTCAACAAGGATACTTTTTCCAGTGTTGTCCAAATTTTTGGGCCTGAAAATCAGAAAATCGAGTGATGTGTTTTTTTGAAAAGGAAGGTACATGAAATATTAGAGTGGCGTGAGAAAAACATGGAATGTGTGATAAATTGTTTTTGGGAAAAATAGTGAAACTAGGTTGTATTTTTTCACTCAAAAGCTGATTCAGGATGAGAACGGTGAAAATTGGAAAAGACATGAGGTGTGTGAAAAATCTAGTGATTTTCACGAAAAATGGTTCCTACATGAAAATAATTTCATGAAAAATGAGATATTTTGGATAACATTGTGGGTTTTTCATGTGAGGGTGAGTGACAACTATAATTATGATTTGACCCTCCCTCATTCATTATAGCTGAAGACTTAGTGAAGATTCGTGCTACGATGTGTGTAAACATTGCTAGAAAAGGGAGTTTAACAAAAATGTAAATGATTCACATAAAAATGGTAGTTGCGCATAAAATTTGAAGTTGTGCATAAAGGTTGTAGTTGTGTGAAATATTTTCACCCAAAAAATTGCAGAGAGTAAATATTGTGTGCAGGGTGTTCCATTAGAATGAAAAAACCAAGTTAACCCTTCGTTGTAGTTGCGCAAAATATCAAGGTTGGGTGGAAAGTAAGGGGTTTTTTGAAAGTCATCTTGCATGAAAATCCCAAATCTTGCACGCATGTTCTGGTATTGCATGCAAGTGTAGTGTTAATCTTCTAACATGATTTTGAATATCTGGTTTGTCTGTTCAGTTCTTTCAAGTGAATCAATTCAGGAATTCGATGCAAGCAGTGCCTCATGATGGACTGAGACAAAGACATCAATGAAAACCTATTAATGATACCCTCAAGTAATTAAGGTTGGAGGCACTCTCACCAAGGGCTCATAGATTTGTAAAGATGATTTTAAGTGTGTTGTGTCTTACCCTCATGATAAATGTGATGTTCATTTGGTAAGTAAATATCATAGAAGAGTATAAACCAGATGTATTTATATGGTAAATTATGCGCCAAATGAAAATAAAGCAGGGATAGCTACTGTTAGTGATATGATGTTTATTACATCTTATATGGTTCTATCTTTGTTTGATATAGATTCTACCCATTCTTTTATAATGTCAAATTTATTTGATATGTTGGGATTGTGTATGGAGCTGATGTTGTTCTTTTTGGATCTTTCTATGCCTTTGGGGAAAATGGTCGAATAAGGTTTCAAGTGTTTTGTATGTTGAGTGATAATTTTCAACCTTGAGGTGGAGTGAGAATTATTTGTACATGATCTTAATATATTTGATCTGGTTTTTGGTATGGATTAGATGATCATTATTAAAGCTCAGAATGCAAATTATCATCATTGGGTTTAGTTCTTATCTCCATAGGGAGTCATTCATGTCTTCCAAGGTGAGTGGAATTATAGTTCTGGGATAGTGGGGCCTACTGTTCCATATTCTAGGGTGATCTCATGTTTATTTTCAGAGATATTCCTCAATTTTATGACCCTTATTTGAGAAATACACTTCCCAGGGTGTTTTTTCATAACCAAAGATATTTATAGAGATTTTTTCTATTTCACCACCATAGAGAGAGTTTGAGTTTACTATTTACTTGTTACCTGGTACGATGACCATTTTTATGGCATATTTTCACATTGAAATTGTTTAGTTAGTGGATCTTAAGGTCCTTATTTCTACCTTGAGGCTAATAGATTTATTCATATGATCATGTCACCATGGGATTCACCTATCCTCTTTGATAAGAATACATATATGATCCTCATAATTTTTATTCATTAACTAAAGTTAAATTAGGTAACCATAAAAAAAATACCGCTTTCCTAGGATTGATGATCTCTTTGATTAGTTTAGAGGGACTCATTTGTTTTCAAAGATAGACCTTTAGTCTAGGTACCACAAATTGAGAGTCCGAGAATAGGATATACATAAGATAGTGTTTAGGATTCGATAAAGGAATTTTGAGTTTATGGTTATGTAATTAAGTATCACTAATGATTCCATGGCATTTATGGTTTATATGAACCAAATATAACATCCATTATTGTAATATTTTGTTATTTTTTTCATGGATGATATTTCAGTTATTCCAAATGAATGAATAAGCACTTGGACCATTTGGATATCATTCATACAACCTTGAGTGAAAATATATTGTATGGTAATCTTTCCAAATATGTATTTTGGATTAAAGAAATAAAGTTTCCAGAGTATGTTATATTTGATAGGGGAATCCTAGTGGATCCTAAAAAGGTATTGAAGATTATTTCATGGGAGTGTCCCAAAAACTTGTTAGAGATCGAAAAATTCTTGGGGTTGGATAGTTATTACAGGTGGCTCATTAAGGGCATCTCAAATCTTGCATCTATGATGATAGATTTAACCCATAAGGGTGTAACTTTTAATTTTAATTAAAAACGTCAAAGATATTTTGAGGAACCAATGTATAGTTTTACTTTTGCTACAATTTTGATTATTTTGGAACTAGTTTTAGGTTATGATGTTTTCTGTGATTCTTTTAGTATGGGTTTGGGGCATGTTTTGATGCATGGGAAATATGTGATGGCCTATGGATATTTATAGTTACACCCACATGAGATAAAATATCCTACCCATGATCTTGCGTTTTTGTATGTTATGCATTCAATCAAAACATAGAACCACCACCTCTTTGGGGAGTGCTTTATGATATATTCTGATCACAAAATCCTTAAGTATATTTTCACTCAGAGGGATGTGATCTTCTGATAGAGACACTGGGATGAGTATATATGGACTTTAGATTTTTTAATTACATATATACATGGATAATATAATGTGGTCACCAATGATTCAAGTAGGAAATTACCAACATAATACTCAAAGGAATAAATGAGAGAGTGATCTTTGATGACTTTTTTTCCGAGATGATCATGGCAGTGGAAGAAGCTGGTGGGAAGATGTGCATAAATTTGAAAATTGATGAATCAACATTTTATGAGAAGGTTCAACTTGATAAGTATCTAAAACTAAGTGAAAGATATTTAGTTAAATACTAAATGGTTTGGAGACCTTGGGTGATTGGTCTCAATCTCTTAGTGGCTCTTTGTGTTTCCTAAATTAGGTTGGTTGTTCCTTTTTCTCACATGTAGGAGTTGTTGGACACTGGAAAATATTCTTGTCAGTTTGTACACCATGGGACTAACAAGTTTTATCATGAATTGAGATGTCATTATTGTTTTCTGGGGATAAGATTGTTGATTTTGGATTTTGTAACACAGTATCTTACATGTCAGAGATTTAAGGAGAAACACTAAAGACCTATTGATTTGTTGCAGCCCTTACCCATTACATTATATAAGTGGGAATATATTTCCATAGACTTCAGAATTGTTTTACAATATACTCCTAGAGGGAAATATGTGATTTTGGTGATCATTGATTGACTTGAAAAATTAGCACAGTTCCTCCCCATCAAGGAGATAAAGAAAGTGGATCATCACATAGACATGTATCTCTTTGAGGTTGTGAGACTTCATGGGGTTCACTTTATAATTATTTCTAACAGGGACCCTAGGTTCACATGCATGTTTTGGAAATTTTTTCAATAGGTTATGGGTTCCCAGTTCAAATTGAGCATGTATTGTCCTATACAAATGAATAGATAGATGGATAGGGATATCCAAGTTCTTGAGGATATGCTCCAGACATGTGTGCTTGATTTCAGTGGTTCTTGGGAAAATCATCTTCTTATAGTTAAGTTTACATATATCAGTAGTTACGAAACCACTATTAAAATGGATCCCCTTAAGGATTTGTATGGGTTTACATCTATATCTCCCTTGTATTGGTATGATTTGGGAGATAATTCCTTGATCAGGTCGATTCTTGTTTATGAAATGACAGAAAAGGTGTAGTTAATCCAGAGGATATTGATCTTAGCACAAATGTTTCAAAAAATGTATGTGGACCTTATTCATAGGCTAAATGAGTTTTAAGCTGGTAATTAGGTTTTTATCAATTCCTCACCTCATTTAGGACACTATCAGTTGGGTAGACAGGGTAAGTAGGAACTGAGATTTGTTGGCCCCTTTGAGATTATGAAGCATCTTGGAAAAGAGTCATATCAGTAGGAATTTACATCTCATTTAACATTGATCCTTGATGCCTTTCATGTTTCCTAGCTAAGGAGGTATCAAGAGGATCCTTACTATGTGATCGAGTGGGAGGATATTGATCTTAAGCCTGAATCTAATATGGTTGAGCAACCGATTCAGATAATGGATCACCGATAGAAGCTAATGTATGGTAAAATAACTCCCTTGTTCTAAGTACTGTGGAACTGTGAATGGGATAGTCACAAGACATGGGAGAGATATTTTCTGATGAGGAAGTAGTATACTTTACTTTTTTTAGTCTAGGATCCTATGTAAATAATATTTTTAACATAATTAAATGATATTTTAAATCATATTAAAGACTCTATGATTTATGGAAATGAAACTTTTCATCTCTAAGAGGTAAAATATGTATTATTATCCAAAACCATCAAAATAAGGGAAAAATTAAAGCCGAGTCTGAGGGTTTGAATTTTAGGGGTGTAAGTGGATCTAGGGTTAGGAGAAGAGATATATGTTTTCATAGAAAACATAGGTCTATGTCTAAGAACAAAGTCATAAATGTTTTTAATGAAATAAACCAAGTAACATAAAGAGGATATTTTCCAAAAAAAATAAGTCACCATAAAGATAATATTAATGATCATTTTTATTAGTTGAACAATGATTTGACTATTTTGACGTGTTGAATGTCTGTGACCATGCCATCTATGATAAGTGGATCATGGATTATGGGTGCTTCATCATCATGTGTCTTAGGAGTGATTACTTCACTAAATTGAGCGATATAAAGTCAACTAAAGTATTAGTTGGTAAATAATAAGAGTTATAATATTATGAGGATAAATTATATTTTGTTAGAACATCATGATATGACTTTAAAATATATTTATAATGTTATATGGTTACCCATTTAGAAAAGAAATAATATATCTCTAGGATTTTAATATTAGAATGGTAACACTTTATGTTTAGGAACAAGTAGCCAAGAAATTTCCCACAAATATATTATTATTAGGAATGGAAACCCATCAAATGGAATATATGTGTTAGATGGTAAAAATAAAATGAAATAGTAAAATTTATCTAGTGTTTTATGTTTATATAAGAACACCCTTTAGCATAATGGCTTTGGAATGTGATTTCCAAGGGCTTTGAGGAGCTTTAGAAGTAAGGTATATTGACTGATGTTACCCCTATAATTATTCTGTTCATTGAGTATTGGGTTTATGTTGAATCAACATTAGTTAGTTTTAGAAATATAGAATATAAGTCTAGATTCCCTATTGAGTGTGTCCAATATTATGTTTGGGGTTATTTAATGATTTATTCCAATAGTGGAGCCTATTAATTTATTACTCTTATTGAAAATTAATCTAGGAAAGTTTAGACTTATATTTTAAAAACAAGTTTGGTAATTTTAATAAATTCATGAACTAAAAATATAATGTAGAAAATGAAACTGGTAATAAGCTTAAGGATCATAGGACTGATAATACTTCAAAGTATATGTCCAATGAATTCATAGAATTTTCCATCTCTAAAGGTATCACAAGATACTGAACTATTTTGGAAACAACACAATATATTTTTTTAGTAGAGTGGATGAATAGAACTATCTTAGAAAGGAAAATATTCATTCATACCATTCCAATTTACCCAGGTCTTTTTAGTATGAGGATGAAACTGTGGTAGTGTACTTGATTAATCGATGCATTTCCTATGTAAATTCATTTATGATGCCTAAAGAAATATGGAATGATATACCATATGGAATTTTGAACCTTGGTATTTCTAGATCCATAGCTTATGAAGATACCAAAAAATATAAGATGGAACATAGGGTCATTAATTATATCTTTTTGGGATACTTGTAGGGTGTTAAGAGTTATAGGATATGGATAGATAATCATGGATATCAAAAATACATCATTTATCATGATATTATTTTCCATTATTCTAGTATGTCTAAGGAGAAGAGTGTTGATCCTACTGTGTCAAAATAAAAGACTATTAATTCTAGTGAGGTGACACCTATACCATTACCTTTTTGTGTAGAAGTACCCTTAGAGTTTAGAGAACAACTTGAACCTTAGACTATCCCCACTGACCTCCCTCCATAGACACAGGGTCGTCCTGATTATTATTTAGACTATAAAACTGAGGTGGATAAATATTACAATATAAAATATTATTATCTTACTAGATATAAAGAGAGGAAAATCATTAGACCATCATTATAGTTTGTCTATGATAATGTGGATTCTTTTGAATATAATGTAGCTCAATAATTATATAGTGAGTAACCAAAAATATATAAGAACTCAGTTATTTAAAAAGAATGTAGAAAGATGTTAGTTTCCATACAATATACTATGAACTCTATTCATATGAATAAAAACTAGTTTTCTATGACCAAACCTAGTAATGATAAAATTATATATTGAGAGTGGATACTCAAAAGAATGATAATATTGAGGAAAATAAAAACAAATATAAATCTTGATTTGATACAAAAGGGTTACTTCAATGAGAAGGGATTGATTATAGTGAATTCTTCTCTCTTGTTTTAAAGAATTAATTTATAAAAATTATTATTTGTTTTTATTCTGTTTTTTTCATATTTATCAATTCAATATTAAAATTGAATTTTTTATGGTACCCTTGATGATTAAATTTATATGGTTCCTCCTAATGGTCTTTAAAATGATTTCAAACGTAATCCAATGTATATTTTAATGAATTCCTTGTATGAAAATAATAAATAATTAATGAAATTTCTTTTCTGTTTTGTTTCATTTGTTAATTAAAATGATTTAAACAAAATTAATTTTGATGCATGTGTTTTATGTAAGTGTGTTAAGCATGAATTTATTTACCTTATTTTATATGTTTATGAAATACAAATACTCTATAAAAACATTAGAAATATAAATAATGTCATGGGCCAATATTATTTTGTCTTTGAGATGAAGAATCTAAAAAATTGAAAACATATTCTTGATATGGAAATAATTAGAGACATGAATAATTGAACCTTACATCCATCTCAAAATTATTATGATAAAGGGTCTTAATGTAGTACCTCTATGAGAATATAAAATTGGTTAACATTTATTTAGGAAAAATATTTAATATATCATTGAATCATTCCCCTAATAATGAATCTAAGCTTGATTTTATGGATAATATTATGTATTCTAGTCTAGTAGGATGTCTTATGTGTGAAATGGTTTGTTCATGGCCAGATTTTTCCCTTGTAGTATGTACTTTGAGCATGTTCATGGGGAAGTATGGTGAACCACGTTTGAATGATTTAGTGAAACTCCTTAGGTATGTTTCTGTGTATATTAATATATGTATTAGATTTGAAAAAATTATAGTTTTTTTATGAAATTTTATTTTTATTTGGATTTTGATTATGCTGCTAACATTGATACTCGTAATTCCATCACATGTTTTGTGTTTCTAGAACAGGGAAGGGAAATATATCATAAATGAAAAATGCTATCTAATTTTCCACTTTCTTACATAGAATAGGAATATATAGCATTGATTAAGGCAGTCAAGGATTCTATATGTTTGAATGGTTTGATTAATGTGTTATATTATTCTTTTTAAGGAATAATTGTTCACTATGATATCCAATATTCATTACTGTTATCTTAAATCAATGATTTACATGGTATTTAAAAGAATTTTCACATTAGAATTTATTTTATTGGAGATATTATATAATATGGGATGGTGTGTTCCACCAGGATAGACACCAGGGACAACCTTACTGATAATTTGACTATGGTTATTCCCTGGTTTGTAACATCCCATTATTTCAAGAAATTCATAACCCTTTTTTGATCTAAAGTTTAGGGGTGTACGATTTTTTTTAATTAATGGAGTTTGGGTAAAAATGTGTTAAAGGTTTTTGATGGATTTATTTTTTTCTGGATTTTCTCTATAGCAATTTAGTAGCTGACTTCCTACTAGACACATTCACATCGTGAACTAGTTACATGATGTGAATCCATTACAGGTCAAATATCATGATTCTAGTTTATATCATGAAAAATTACAATCCATATATCCTATTCATAGTGTTAAATAATAAATATTAGAATTTTTAACCTAAGGGAATATCTTTTTTAATGAATATGAAAATTTTTATTATTCACACTATGAAAGTGGTTTAGGATGTGAATTTTTCGATTCTAGAATTTTGTATCATGTTGCATGCCTGGCTCTTTTTTTATTTGATGTGCATGCCTTCCTCTCAAACCCTATGGAGATTTTTGGTGGTCTCTCTCCTTCAGGATCGCGCCGTTCAATTTCTGATCCTCGTGGTGGTTGTGTCGCTTCTCCTTGGTAAGTGATCATTCTTCTTATATATTACCATTTATTGTAGAAGTGGCATTGGATTCATTTATGGATTGAGTTGTGATTTTTTTAGGGTTTCTATTGATCCTTAACAGTTTTACCTAATGCCTTTTATTTCAGAGTTTGATCTTCTTTTTCAAATCTCCATTATTAAAGGTGATTTGGTTTCCTCTATTTTTGATGTAGTTATATCTATACAATAGTTTATTTCTTTAATTTATGTATGTTCATGTCTTTTTATTTGATTTATTTAGATCAAATTAATTATTTGACATTTTAATGGTTTTAGTGGATGATATTTGTGTTTTTAATGGTGATTTTATTAAAAATGGATTTTTGAACACTAAGTGCTATATTAAATTCTTTAAATAATGGTTTTTGATTTGAAATGGGTCTCCAAGATTGAAAATATAAAGGGTTAACTGTGAAAATTCCTTATTATATGTAATGTTTTTAAAATGTTTTTTGGAAAACTCATTACAATGGGTAACCTTGAGTAAATGAGGAATAAATTTGTAACAAATTTTGTTTGTAATACCACAAAATGTTTTATGTCACATTAGTGCATGTAATTCCACTATATGTTATATTAGTTGGATCCCTCACAGACATGGATTAGGGATTTTATTTCATTCGAGCACATATACCCAGAGTTTAGAACCCAAATGGTGTGCTTTTTCATTTATGCTTGGTTTATCACATAGTGGTTTATTTCATGGTTATTTTCTTACATGATTATCTTATGGTGTATCCATGGTTTTTTAACTAGATTCATGACATATTCCGAGATTTGGTGAATATAGAAATTTTATAAAAACCAAAGGAATGTTTTATAAAATGGATTATTTTATGATAAATCATTGTAAGCTATATTTTTTTGATGCTAAAACGGATGCATTATTGATATTAGAGATTATTTAGATTCATTAGTTGTATCCTAATATGGTTTTTTATCACACCCTAATTTTTTCCTTTATGGGTTTGTAGATATTATTTTATAGGACTTTGGTAAATGGATGTGAATTTTGTACCATTTCAGTTTATCTATTTGTTGTCTTCTTTATAGAATGATGGTTGGGTGGTGATAAATAGTCACAAAAATAATTTTTAGACTTTTAATGTTTTCTCTTTTTATTTTTTCCTATTTGTTTTGAATTTTTATATATCATGGATATGTTCTCTTGATTTTTCATTATACCCTAGTGGTTTTCCATGTCCATTTTTATTATGAGACATGTTGAGTTTAATTGGTTTTATTTCACCATATGGCATTACTTCTTGGGTGACATGTCTAGTTTACCCAAGATGGGTTCTTAAAAATTGGTATTAGATCCATTACTTATACCGATGTGTTGTGACACTACCAATGTTTGACTTATTTTCTTGGTAGTTTAGATTTTGGGTCATCATAATTTGGATAGTAAGTTCAGAAAGGGGGTATAGACAGCTCACTTTCATGATTGAATCTGACTTACCATGGGTGGTCAAATATTTTTTCCAAGTTTGGGACTTGGTGGTTGAGGTTATTTGAATAAATAAAATATGGGGTTTATTTAGATAGAATTGGTCCTTTATTTGTTTCAAAAAATCCATACCTACTTTGAATTTTTTTTATGTATGTATATGGATACATGAAGTTGGTCCTATGATTTGGGAATATGCTCATGACTGATGGTGGTTTTGCCTTATGTGTATTAGATAATTCCTCATATATGAGATTTTATAAATTTGGGAGAGGAATATATAAGAAATATTCTATAAGAAAATCCATCTATCGAACCTTATTTGGAAGAAGAAATAATCTTCACTATTCATACTCTAGGTCAAGAAGGTGTCAAGAACCCGAGATGAGCAGCGGATCACATACCATAATTTACTAAGAAGCATCTACTTGTATTTCATGGTGTCAAAACAACCTAGAAATAATTGAAGTAGATTGAAAAGATTTATAGGATTTTAATTTTCTTTAAATCTCATAGAGACTTTAATATAGGGTTTTCCATGTATTTTCTTATGGGACTAGGAAGAAGGTGGTGGGACTCTATTTTTTCAAGATAAGTTGTATGAGGATCATACATTGAATTTTTTCAAAAAAATATTTAACCATTGGTTTTATCCTATTACATTATAAAGGGAAAATACCTAAGAGTTTATAACCTCAAAAAAATGTGAGCATACCATTTTAGAGTATTCTACATGTTTTGATGAGTTTTTTCATTTGGAACAAGAGCTAGTCACAAATGATTACCTAACAGCTTGGAAGTCTAATTTGGGATTGAGGATTGATATTCGGTTGATGCTGGTTCTCATGTGCCTTTTCCCTTTGTGGAGGTAGTCAATAAGGCAAAATTTTAAGAGGATAGAAAATATATAAAAATAAGTTTGGTCAGAGATTTAGTTGGTTCTATCGTTATCCAGGGTGTATCCTCAAGCCAAAAAAATGAAGCAAAAAAGGTATCTAACTTTCTTTAGGACCAGTTTTATCATATTTTTCAGGATACCAGCAAGTTTCTTGATATTAGTGTGGAATAAAAATTTATACCAATCCTAATTTTATATAGTCTCCCAAAACAATACATCATTTAAGATAATATATCCATATGTGGCGTTTTTGTGAAATGATTTCCAATGTAATTAAGGTCGGAGCCCCTCTGACCAAGGGTTCATAGGTTTGTACCAATGATTACAAGGGTGTTGGGTCTTACCGTTAGGATATAGGGGATGTTCATGTGGTAAATAAATATCATAGAGGAGTAGAAACCATATTTCATTATATGGTGGAGTATGCACTAGAGAAATTGAAGTAGGGCTAGCTACTGTTAGAGATATGATGTTTATTTCATCTTCTATGGTGATGGATTTTTTTCATATTGGTTCTACTCATTATTTTATATTTTCAAAGCTATTTGATGTGTTGGTATTTCCCTTTGAGATTATATTGTTCTTACTGGATCATTCCATGCCTTTGGGAAAGAGGTTTGAATAAGGTATCAAGTGTTTCATATGTTGAGTGACAATAGCCAACCTTGAGGGGGAGTTATAATTCATTGTTATTGATCTTGATATATTTGACCAGATTTTTTGCATGGATTAGATGATAAAAGTTAAGGGCTAGATTAGAAATTATCATCATTTAGTTTAGTTTTTATCTACATAGGGATTAAGTTATTTCTTACATGGTGAGTGGAATTATATTTCTAGGATAGCGGAGCATGTTATGCCATATTTTGGGGTAATCTAATGTCCGTTTTCAGAGATGTTATTTAATGCTATGACCCTTGTTTGAACAATCCACATCCCCTTGTTTTGTGTGTAGAACCCAAGGTCTTTCTAGAGGTTTTTCTATTTTACCACCATAGAGAGAGGTTGAGTTTACTATTGACTTGTTTCTTGTTACAATGCCCATTTCTATTCCATCTTATAATATGGAACCTTTTGAGTTAGTGGATCCTAAGTTCCATCTTTATTAACTGAAGGTTAAGGAATTTATTCATCTGATAATGTCACCATGGGTTTCATCTATCCTCTTTTCAAAGAAGGCATATAAGATCCTCAGAATTTATATTTATTATCTAGAGTGAAATTTGGTGACTATAATGAAAAAACATTCCTTTCCTAAAATCAATGATCTGTTTTATCATTTTATAAGGAATCATTAGTTTCAAAATATTTACCTTTATTTAGGGTACCACCAATTAAGATTCCAAGAATATGATATACATAAGATAGTGTTTAAATGCTGGTATGGAAATTTTGAGTTTAGAGTTATGTCATTCAGTATCACTAATGATCCTATGGTATTTATGGTGTATATGAACCAAATATATTATGATTTATTGGAATACCATATTATTTTGTTCATGGATGATATTTGGGTTTACTCCAAGTCAAAAGAGGAGAACATGTACCATTTTGATATCATTCATACAACCTTATGTGAAAATCTATTTTATGGTAATATTTCTAAATATGTGTTTTGGAATTAAGAAGTAAAGTTTCTAGAGTATGTTATTTTTGAGAGGGTAATCTTAGAAGATCCTAAAAGGGTATAGGATATTATGTCCTATGATTTCCCTATAAATATGTTTGAGATCCAAAACTTCTTGGGGTTGGATTGTTATTATCGGTGGTTCATTATGGACTTCTATAATCTTTCATCTATGATGATAGCTTTAACCCATAAGGGTAAAAATTTTGAGTGTAAATAAAAATGTCAAAAATATTTTTATGAACTTAAGGATAGGTTGAATTCATCTCCAATTTTGATTCTTTTGGAACCAATTTTAGGTTATGATGCTTTCTACGATGCTTCTGGTATGGGTTTGGGGCATGTTTTGATGCAGGGGAAATATATGGTGGCCTTTGGATCATTCTTGTTTCACCCTCATGAGAATAAATAACCTACCCATGATCTTTATTTGGTAGAAGTTATGAATTAAATCAAAACATAGAACCACCACCTCTTTGGGGAGTACATTATGATATATTCTAATCACAAAATTCTATAGTACAGTTTCACTCAGAGGGATGTGAACATGTGTCAGAGATGCTGGGATGACTGTGTATGGACATTAGATTTAGATATCTATTATAGTCTTGGTAAACTTAATTTAGTCACCAATGATTTGAGTAGTAAATTAACAACATAATCTTCAAAGGAATCAATGAGAGGTTGGTATTTGATGATTTTGTTGGTGAGATGATCTTAGAAGTAGAAGAAGCCTGTTAGAAGGTGTGCTTGGATTTGAAAAAGCACTAACTCATCATTTTATGAGAATTTTTAGCGTGATAAGTACCTAACACTAATTTAATGTGATTTAGATAAATATTAAATGGTTTAAAGTCCTCAAGGGATTGGTCTCAGTCTCTTAGAATCACTTTTCGTTTCTTGAAGTATGTTGGTTGTTCCTTTTTTCTCAAGTAGGAGTTGTTGGACATTGGAAAATATTCTTATTGGTCCATAAAACATTGGAATACCATGTTGTTTCATGACTTCAGATTTTGTATTTCTATTTCGGGATGAGATTTTTGATTACATATTTTGTAACATAGTATCTTACATGTTAGACAATTAAAGAGAAACATTAAAGACTAGTTGGTTTTTTGCAGCCCTTACACAATCCAATATATAAATGTTAATATATTTCAAGGGCCTTCAAAAAAATTTTAACATAGAATACTATTGGTAAATATTTGATTTTGGTGATCATTTATTGAATCAAAAAATTAGTACATTTCCTCCCTATCAAGGAGATGGTGAAAGCGGAGTACCCCATAGATTTGTTTTTCTGAAAGGTTATGAGACTTCATGGGGTTCACTCTGTAATTATTTATGATAGGTACCATACGATAACATGAAAATTTTGGGAAGGTTTTTAATATGTTATGGGTTCCCAGTTGAAATTGAGAATGTATTATCCTCTATAAATGGATGGATATATGGAGAGGGATATAAAAGTTATTAAGAATATTCTCTAGACATGTGTTCTTGATTTCGATGGTTCTTGGTAAAATCATATTCCTCTAGTCAAGATTACATATAATAATATTTATGAATCATATATTAACATGGATCCGTTTAAGGATCTTTATGGGTGTCCATATAGATCTCCCTTTTTTTGAAGATTTGGGAGATTATTCGTTAGTTGGGACGGGTCTTATTCAAGAAATGATGGAAAAGGTGTATTTTATCTAGAGGATATTGATCTCGACACAAAGATATCAAAACTTATATGCATACTATCTTCATCAGCTGCTATATTTTGAGGTTTTTATTTAAGTTTTTATCAAAGTCTCACCTTGTTTGGGAAATTATTAGTTGGGTAAAAATGATAAGTTTGCAATGAGGATTATTGGAAAATTTGAGATTGTGAAACATCTTTGAAATGAGGCATATCAGTTGGAATTTCCATCTCATTTCACTTCCATCCATGATGTTTTTCATGTTTCCCATCTAAGGAGGTATAAAATGGATCCCTCTTGTGTGATTTAGTGGGAGGATGTTGATCTTAAGCCTGAAACCACTATGGTTGAGAAACTAGTTCAGATAATTGATCACTGAGAGAAGGTACTGCATGGTAAAATAATTCCCTTGGTCTAAGTACTCTAGTAGTGTGAATGGGATAGTCACAAGAAAAGGGAGTGTGATTTTTTGATTAGAAAGTAGTGGAATTCTATTTTTTGAGTCTATGATATTAAGGACCTTCCAAGTATATAAATATTGTATGGTGGGAAGAATTGTAACATCCCATTATTTCAAGTATTTCTTGACCCTTTTTATATCTAAAGTTTGCATATGTATGTTTGTTTGAACTAATGGAGTATTGGTATAAATATTTCAACGGTTTTGGAGGGATTTAGAGTTGCTTTGGGTTTCTTTTGTATGATCAGGATATCTGACTACTTGCTGAAGACATTCACATCATGAAATAGTTACACAACATGAATCCTTTATAGGGAAGTTAACTTGAGTCTAGTTTAGAATGTGAAAAGTTACAATCTATGAAACCTTTTCAAGATATTAAATTTTTAAGATCACAATTTCTTACCTGAGGAGATTCCTATTTTGGAATATATGGAAACCAGGGGAATTCACACCATGAATTGTTCGAGTCTAGTCGGTTTTATCATGCTTCACACCAAACACTTTTTCCATTCAATGTGACGGCCTTCCTCTAAAACCCTAGATATATTTTGGTTGATTTTGGTTGATCTATCTCCTTCCAAATCTACCAACTTAGTGTTCATTCACCATAGTAGTTTCATAGATTCTCCATAAAAAGAAGTCTTTTTTTCTTATTCTTTACTATTGATTATGTAAGTGGTGTTGGCTATGATTATGGACCATGTTATGATCAGATTGGGATTCTATCAATCCTCTATATTGTTATCTTATGAAATGTATTTTGGAGGCTGATATTTTTGTTTCTAATCTCTATTGTCGAAGTTGATTATGTTTCCTCCATTATAGATATAGGTTTATCTATACATGGGGTTAATTCTTGAATTTCTATATTTGTTTTGTAATTATTTAGAGTTATTCAATGTTAATGCATGGTTTTACATTGGAATGGTTTTTTTGGATGAGATTAATGTTTTTAAATGAGTTTTCTATAAAAAAAATTTACACTAGGTGTTGGATAAATTCATTAAATGGTGGTTTTGGTTTTGAAGTAGGTCTACAATAACATAAGTTAGAAGGATTAAATGTGAAAATGTTTTATTAAATGTGATCATTTTTTAAATGTTTTTTGGGAAACTTATCACATTGAGTAACCTTGGGTTCATCAAGAATAAAATAGTCACCCTTTGTGTGTGTAATAATAGTAGATCTTTTAGGTAAATTTAGAGTGTGTAATGCCTCAAGATGTTATATTGGTTGGATCCACCTTAGGCCTGTATGGGGGATTTTATCTTATGTCTAGAAAATATACCCAAAGGATAGAGCCCAAATGGTGTGATTTATCATTTCTGGTGGGTTCATCACATGATGGTTTATTTCATGGTTATTTTCTCACATTCTTATATTATGGTGAATCCATAGTTGTTTACCTTGTTTATTTATATATTAATGGATATATTGAATATGGAAATTTTTATGAAAACCAAATGAATGTTTTACAAAATGGTTGATTTTATAAAAATTATATGTAAACTAGATTTTTTAAAGCTATAACTAAGGCATTCTTGATATTATACCTTGTATAGATTATTTGGAGGTATCCTGTAAGGATTTTTTATCACACGCTACTTTTTCCTTTTGGTATTTGTAGATATTTTTTTCTAGACTCGGGTAAAGGGAAGGGAAATATGTATCATTCCATTTTAATTTGTTGTTTTTATATTTATAGTAGGATGGTTTAGTGGTGATAGATTATCACACATGGAGTTTTTTAGAATCGTCATGTTTTATCTTTCTATTTTGGATGGTTTGGATTGATTTTGTATGACTCGTGGATATGTTATTTTTCTTCCACGTTATACCCTAGTGGTTTTCCTTATTTAGGTTTATTATGAGAATTTTTTTTTTCATTTATCATACGATGGACCTTCTTGGGTGAATTGTATGGCTTACCTGGGTTAGTTCATTACATGGTCCGATTTCAAAAATTATTTAGAATTTGATGAACTTAATCATATTTACATAATATAGGTTGTCATAATACCATCCTTAAATCTATTTAATTTCATGGTGGATATTTTTTGAATTTATATTTCATTTAAATTTATTTTATCAATTGATATATACCAGATTATTTGATCCTTTGAATGCATGGATTCATATTTTTTTATATGTGGTATTTTTATGTATTCTACAATCAAATTCATCTATATGACAAAGTTTTTGGTTTTACTTGTTATTTAGTAGCATGATCTATAACTGTTGATCTAAGTAAATTTAAAAACACTCAGGAATATTTGGTCAGTTTCATTTTTGTTTTATCTTTATCTCACAGAACTCTATCGATCTCCATCACACTCTTATGACCTATCACATGGCTCTGTGTGTCCCACCCAGTTATTCCACCTTCGTTTATTCAAAGGGTCCTTTTTATTTGGGTTTTCCACATGGCCTTAATCCCCCACCTATGCATGTTCCCATTGATTCCTCACATATCCATCATCATTTCCAAATTGATTAATCTCTTTACTTTGAGTTTAAATCCATTCGTTAGACCTGGTTCAATTTGAGAGAGATCTGTGAGATAACTTCTGGTTCATTGATAATATATCAAAGAAATAGAACAAAAAACAAGGTTTCCCAAATCTTATTCTCCCTTCAATCCTTAGAATACCAACCACTAATAATAGGTTCTTTCTTCTGGTGGAGATTGAGTGTTGATGCTTGGTTATTTGGTTTTGGATGATGACATGTCATATCGAAGGATCTAGACTCAACTCCTTTCACTATAACTAGGTTTTAGTTAAGAAAACATTCTCTATAAGTGAATATTATCCATTAACATCAAGTGTATTGATATATACTTTTTTTTCATGTGTAATCTCATCCAAAAGTATATGACATTAACTTATTGTGATGGGGTTCATCACCACCACAAAGTTCAACAACGTTGGACTCCTTAAATAGTTTCTATATTCCATTTTTTAGTATGTATTTATTGATTACTTTTCTTAGTAAAAAATCATTTAGTGGTGTAGTTTTATCATTATTCACGTTGTATAAATAAGATCCAAAGAATATTATATCTTAGTGTTGTTTTACTGCATTGTGTTTTCTATTTTCATACACCCCAAAGAACACTCATCTATTTTCTGAAAATTTATTCATATTTTTGTAACCATAACAACTTTCCAATTGATTCTATAACCATAAAATATAAATCAGTGGATCTTGGTCATTCCTGGGAAGAACTATGAAAACATTTCCCCATGAACTTCAAAACCAAGAGCCCATATCAGATATTAGAATAATTTTTTTAGAAAAATATTTAATTAAAAAATAATTATGGAATTTTAAAAATAAAAAAATTGAAGTTTCATAATAACAATAACATATGGGTGGGGGTAGTGAAGGATTATTCAAAAATAAATATATTTATCATGAATAAATATATTATGGAAGATTATATATATATGTGTGTGTGTGTGTTTAAAATCTAAAAATGTTCATTTCTAATGCCCTACCCACCACTAGATAAAACCAAAGATGATAACTGGTGGCATACCGAAGAAACAAAAACATTGTATGCCTGGAATCCAAAAACCAAATGCTATTAATTTTCATCTACCATACAAATAAATAAAGAAAAAAATCCCAATATTTAGACAACCCATATCACTTAAACATCATGGGATACTCACTTGTTTGATCCCTAAGAACCATTTAAATGGTGTGGCCTTGATTAATACTAGAAAAATCATAGGTAAAGGCTCCCTTTTTCAACACTAAAAAATTAACTGATAGAGGATGAATTTATCAGTTCTTTTATTTGTCATTGATAAAGGGGGACCTTTATTAATGTTTTATTTATAACTCTACTAAAGGAACCCTTTATCATTTTATATCTAGTTTTGATTAAGGAGTCCTTTATGAGTACTTTTTCTAGCACTGATAAAGTCCATATCAGTTGTGACAGAGCTGCAACTCAACATTAACCATGCAGTATCCTTATACAAACAAACCCATTTAGAATACATAATAAGGAATAAAAATATGAAAAAACTAGATTGAAATACAAATATCACATTACACCATCAATTCAATTAAAATATTTTATACAAAATATTTACAGAGATGCTATATTTACAGTTAATAAGAAAATCAAAACTAGAAAATGTTTTCCAACAATAATCCTCCATACAAAAGATTATCCTTATAATAAAACTACTATTTATTTTAGAATTAATATATAAAAAATAAAAAATATATATATTTAATGTTATATAATCAACATATGATAAATTATATTGTTACTTACTATATAAATTGATGGTATTATCAGTTAATAACGCTTCAGATTGATGTGTAGTCAATTACTACACATCACAATTTGATTATGGATCCTTACCAAAAGGATTTAAAACAATATTAGATAGTTTTCTAAATTTTTTCTAAGTGATATTTGTTTGAAACTAAAATAACACTTTTATATTAAAAACACACACTTCAAGTCATACCAACCACATCGTGTGTTGGATTTACATACAGTTAATTCCTATATGGAATAAATGAAGTATGGATCATTTGTTTAAGGGTTAAGAAATATATGAGCTCATTTTCTTGATTTTGTCTGTATGACATGTGTTTCAAACTAAAAGGGAACTTTTATATTGAGAAAAGGCGCATTGAGTCATACCGAGAACATCATATGCTGGATTTAGGTGCAGTCAATTATTACATGTCACAAATGAATTATGGATTATTTTAATAAATTTGAAAGATAAATCATGATCATTTGCTCATTTTTGGATATTGATGCATCTTTTAAACTAAAATGATACTTTAATATTGAAAACATGTCCTTTGAGTCATATTATCCACATCTTGTGATGGATTGACATTATGTTGATCCCTACAACAAATCAAATTAATTATAAATCATTGTCCTAATTCTAAAAAAAATCAAGCTCATTTGATCGGTTTTGGCTTTGTGATGTGAATTTTAATTTAAAAATGAACTTTTATATTAAAAACCTGAAAATTGAATCAAGTTGGACACATCATGTGTCAAATTGATGTGATGTCAATTACTACACATCAAAAAGGAATTGTGGAGTTTTTTTCTATTGTATGAAAAAAATTCATATCTTTTTCTCATTTTTGGCTAGTGACATGCATTTTAAACTGAAATGAAACTTTTATACGGAAAACATGTACTTCGAATCATACCATCAACATCATATGTTGGATTGACATGCCATCAATTTATATATGTCATAAATTAATTATGGATCATTGTCCTAAATTTTAAAACAATATAAGATTGTTTTCTTGGTTTTCTCTTGGTGAGATGTGTTTTAAACTAAAATGGATCTATTATATTAAAAACATGTAATTAGATCCATATCAACCACATCATGTATCAGATTGATGTGAAGTCAATTACTATACATCAAAAATATATAATGGTTCCTTTTACAAATGTTTTAAAATAGTCTGAGCTCATTTTCTCATTTTGGGCTAGTGATGCATGTTCTAAACTAAAATGACACTTTTATATTGAAAATACATACTTTGAGACATATGAGACACATCATGAATCAGATTGATGAGAAGTTAATTCCTACATTTAATCAATGAATTATAGATCATTGTGATAAATTTTGAGAATAATATGAGCTTGTTTTCTTTGTTTTGGTTATATAGTGCACATTTTAAATGAAAATGACACATTTATATTGAAAACATTCACTTAAAGTCATACCAACCACATAGTGTGTCAAATTGATGTGTGGTTGGTTCTTATATTTATGGATCATTATACTAAATTATGAAAACAGTATGAGCTTGATTTATTGGTTTTTTCTATGTGATTCACATTTTAAACTAAAATGACACTTTTATATTGAAAACACATACTTCAAGTCATACTGACTACATTGTGTGTCATATTGAGATGTTTCCAATTACTAAATGTCACAAATTAATTATGGATCATTTCCTTCATACATAAATATAATAGTAGCTTGTTTGATTAGTCTTGGCTATGTGAATTGTGTTTTAAACTTAAATGGAACTTTTATATTGGAAACAATCACTTCAAATCACACATGCCACATTATGTATATAATTAATGTACATTCTGTCCATACATGTCAAAAATGACTTATGGATCATTTTATTAAAGTATCAAAACAATTTGAATGATTTTTCTTGTATTTGAATATGTGACATGTGTTTTAAACTAAAATGTAAATTTTAAACTAATTAAACATATTTCAAGTCATGATGATCACATTGTGTATCAAATTAAGGTGTGATTGATTCATGCGCATAAAAACTAACTTAATTATTTTTTACTAACATATGAAAATGATTTGAATTCATTTGTTTGGTTTTGATTATGTCATGTGGGTTTTAAAATAAAATATCACATTTAAACGAAAAACAAACACATTGAGTCATACCTGGAACAATGTGTATCATATTGAGGAGTGGTTAGTTCCTAAACACAAAAAAATGACTTATGGATCATTTTCTTAATGTGTCAAAACAAATGAATGATTTTTCTTGATTTTATGTATGTGATCTTTATTTTTAACTATAATGGCAATTTTAAACTAATAACATGCACATCAAGTCATACCGAGTACACTGAATATTGGATTAAGGTATGGCTGATTTTTAAACATTAAAAATAAATTGTGGATAATTTTCATAAAATATAAAAATATTTTGAATTTGTTTGACCAATATTGAATATTTGATGTGTGTTTTGAAGTAAAGTTTCAATTATAACTAAAACGTATACTTGGAGTCATACGAGATACATTTTTTATTGAATTGAGGAGTGGTTGATTCTTACACAACATGAAATTTATTATTTTTATAAAAATTACTGGATCTTTAATTGAATCAAATCTGTGGTGATTGGAAAACCTCACCACAGATGTGAGCTAATTTAGGAGAACATGCTTTTGATTACAACAATCCTTCAACTATCAAAAAATTTCTTATTTTTATTCAAAAAATTTCCTTGCGTAAATTAACTAAATAAGTAGTAGGAATTCACATTTTTATGATGTATGTATACATTATTGACCAATTACCATATTATCATTTTCTCAACTATAGCCTTTATGTATAATCTCTCATGATAATGAGTAGCTTCAGACATGTTATTAGCTCTTCGAGAATCATTGGAGAACAACCCTCCATTATACTTATCATTGATAAAAAGGTTTAAAATAATATATAAGGATTAAAATAATAATTATTCACATCCCGAATATATCTCTTAAGTCATAAAACAAACCATATCACCAATATAAAATGTAATCACCTAAATTTGATGTCCGTAAATATTTTACCAGCATGTACTTTTCCCACTCATCTCTTAACTAATTTACTTCTTCTTTTGAGTATGTATATGGTTGTAAATCTCGACAGTACTGAAAAAATATAGACAAAAAAATATTAACAAATATTTTTTATGGAGTTGTAATTACCTTCAGACATTACATGTTTAGGTATTATAGTCCTTTGATTGTATATGATATCTTTTTTATATTTTGAAACATAATATCCATACTCATTTTTGTTATTTTTCTTCAAAAACAACAAATAAAAAATTACCAAAATAAGTTAATTGTTTTGAAATATGTTTTGATAGTTAAATATTACTATATATACCTTAAATTGTTTCCATTTATAGAAATTTATATGCTTCTTATGTTCATTCACCAACCTCATACCATGATTTATCCCATATTTATATATCTCCCTACTATAAAAGAATCTTGTCAAAACATATAATTGGATTTTTATCCATAAATATTTTATTATATTGCATTACAAATACATAATAGACATCATGTGTGGTTGGTTTTATGGAAATATATATATTGGATTCACAAAATAAACATTTGGGGTATCAAAATTGATTGTGATGAGCATTAAATGTTTCCTAAAAAATCAAATAAATAATGAAAAAATAAAAATATATTTTATATGATTAGATTATAGAGTATTTTCCCTTCATTGTGGTCATCAAGAAGAGTTTTTCATTTTATATTTTCATCTTAAAATCCTTATTTAGTTCATATTTTTTCTTTTTAATTTCTTCTAATTTAAAAGAAAGTTCATGCATTGAAATTATATAAGGATTAATGAATCCAAATAATACGTCATAGGGTTTTAAAATTATATAGTAGTAATTTATACGCCTATAAAAAATATTAATAGTTATTAAATATAATGAACATAGTAGATAATTTTTTGGATAGATGGATTATATAAATTTACATCATTTATGTATTTGAAATTGAGAATCCCAACCATTAAAAATTGATGATTTCATTTATACACTCCAAACCATCTACATCTATAATGACATATCAAAATATTTATTTATTATATCGAATGTAGGATATATTTCTATCTTTGAATATTGTGTCTGCATTAACATTTAATGTTAATAAAAGTGGCAGTGGAACTAGTTGGAGAAAGTACTCTTGGAAGGTCCTTTTAATTTCTTGGCTGATTCACCGGATTGTCTTGATTTAACAATCCATTTCCCCATTGTTTAATTTTTTTGTAATACCACACCTCATTTCAGAACTTTTCTCATCAATTGACAAATTTGTTTTCATTTGAAAAAATTGTTAAGGACATTCATCATGTATCTTTATAATATTAGACATCCATTCTATGAAAGATCCAAAAGCATTATTCATCGTTGTAGCATACAACTCATCAAACAGAATAGAAAACTTAGTGTTCGACTCATGCGATACTTCAATCCCCACTTTCATGTGATATTTTTGGAGTTTCATTATTGTGTATCAGGTCTCCTAGTTTATTATACAATATACCCTACGTAAGGTATGTGGTCAAGGGGAAGGTCTAGACTCAAACATATTAGGGTTATTTGGATCTTCATGTACTGATCATTATTTTTCTACTAGTTTTCTTTGATCCTTTCATATATATTGGTCAACCAAACTAGACTAGACAACAATGTCATTCGAATAATTTTTTTTCCTCTAATCCTTTCATCGTCTAAAATTCATATCCTTGCGACTTTATGCTCTTGAAATATTATTGAGTTGAAACTTAATAACCTACACCTCTAATGAAGCCACATTGTTCTGGCTACTAAAAATCTACAAAAATTATTTTCTCTTTAAGTAAAATAAATGAGAAATCTCATGTCTAAAACATATAAAAACATATCAACATAAATAGATATTTTTATTTAATATTATTATAAATCATAATGAATTACTATTATGTCATACACATGATTCCCATATTGCTTGTCAGTTTTCATCAACTAATTTACCCTCTATTTTCATGGTACTCCTTTCATAGCACATGATGTGGGATGGAAGTGGCTTCAGATTTTGATTCATCTATCTACATATAAAAAATTGGACATATTTTTGTCATATCACATAAAACTGTTAATATAGATTTAAAATGCATACCATTTTCTTTTCAAGTGAAGCATATTCCATCCTATATTTAAAATAAGGGTACATTGGTTTTATTGTACATTTTTTATTTTCAGTGATCCTTTTTTGTTTAATAGGTTAATAATTTTGAATCATACTAGATAAAATGAAAAATTTTAAATAAAATATTATTGACTATATTAGACATATAATGATTTCTCATTGTGGAAAATAATGAATGATTTCCATGTATACTATTTTATAATGTGTGTATACGTAATTGGTGGGTGTGGGATTACTTTCCCCTCAGTATCCCTGATATGATGATTTGTAAGAAGTGTCCTGAAGCCTCTATGAGCTTCTAAAGTAACCATTAACACATATTTCTTAACTAAATCATCTAAAATAATTGAAATATACAAGGGATAATGGTAAATTAATCAACTTTTCATTATATAATCTTTTTGTAAAAATGAGAAACTATATTGTAGAATTACATTAATATCTTCTCAAAGAGTTTTCTTTTAATATAGACATGATATTTTTCATGAATATATATCAATTTCCACATGCATTTTACTTGTGATCCCAACATAACTAATGAAAATTGACTTTTTGGGGTTATAAGGTTGGCCACACTAACTCTATCCAACCTAAAATTTTATACCCTTGATTCTTAAAATGATAATTTTATTTAACACATTTATTCTACATTATTTTTTTTCATCATCGTGTTTATGATCACCTAATAATTCTATAGTGTCAGCATCAATAGTTGTTTTTCTCAATATTGGTAACATAATCTTGTAAAGAAGTCGTTATTTGTATGAGTAGTAAAAAATTTAATTTATATTATTTAAATGCATTATAGAACACATTTTATTTTTATTAAAATAATAATATATTAAAAAACACTTTAACCTTCTCATTGAACTCTCCCTCTTTTTTTCTTTAATGGTTAAAGAGATTTAGATCCTCTATCATGCATCTGAATCCCCTATTTGTAGTCCCCTCTAACATACAAGGAATTTTCTACAATGGGACTATCGTGAAATTATTTTTATCTACCAATTAAAGGTTCATATTCAATTGAATTTTCATCAAAACTTGTAGTGGTTTTAGTCACTAATTGAAAAATTGATCAATTATTATTTTTTGGATCTGAGAAAAAAAATGGCTATATTGCAGGTGATTCTATTATTAATGGCTCATCCTTATACCCTTCCACACTTAAATTCACCTTAACAAATACCAATTCAATAACATTCACTACACTCTTATTATAAACCAATTTGAAAGAAAAAGTTTAACTTGAAATGTTGTATAATACAACTCGTATATCTGTTCAATGATTCCAAATTTTGACATGTTCACATAAATTGAATCTCTATAATTAGAACCATTTAGGTACATTGATTCTTCCATAATCACAACTCCACTATTTTTTATCACATTGTATTCATTTTGATCATTTTTATATAATGTATAACTATTAATAAAAAACTATTGTAAGATATAACATTTACATTTGGTCCCCTGTCTAGCCATCAAAGTCTTTTGATAATTAAATTCATATTTTCATATTAATCCTTATAAATATGATATTAGAATCATCTTATAAATTATTGATTATGTGTATTTGATATCTATCCTTTTTCCCTTGATGTATTCAAATGTCTACAAATTACTTTTTAAGATTCAATGTATGGAGAAACCTTTACACTATTATCTAAAATTTTAAATGTAATATTGCTCCCACTCTGTGATAGTAATTTTGAACACATATCTTATAGAAATACCTTCACACATAAGGTGTCCATTTTGATTAGTCATTGAGAGACTAAGGGTATCAACATCTAATTGGTAATCGGTATAGAGTTCAACAACTTCTTCAATAATATACCATTGTACAGTAGAACCTTCTGGACAACAACAATTCTTGACGTACCCTTTTAGAATCTTTATAATAATTCAATGGTATACATCCATTTTTAATGGATAGTACCACATATTTAAACCTATATAACCAAGATAACAATCATTAGTACCATTATTTTAAAGAGTAATGGAAGGAAGAACATCTCTAATTCATATAATATGATTGAAATATCTTTATTCATGACTGGAAACTTCACTGAGTCTATAAATTTACTGTACATGGATTTGAAAAATAAAATTTTTTACGTATTATATGTCATGTATTTTTAAGAAGAATACAACAAAAAGTGGAGAGCATCAAATATTGCATCAAAAAATGAAATTCATGTGATTTTAGACACTATGAATTCAAATTATTCATTGAAACAACATTATTGATATTTTATTGACACCCTTCTATAGCGTTTACACCATTAAGGAAATTTTAATATATCATTCTTTCTTGTTTGTATAGAGTGTAATCTATTGGAGGAAGAAAATTATGTCTTCCGTCCTTCATTGGTTCTAACTCTTCTCTTCTCCCCAAGTCAATCATGTCCAACCTATCCTTAACACTATATTTTATTTTGTCAAGAGAATTTATTAGTCTAAAAATAACAACATAAAATACTTTTTTTATATGTGTGACATCAATAAAATTTATATCATGAAAAAAAATAGTAAGGCAATTCAATGAAAATTGATCTCTTTTTAAAAAATTATTTCTTAAGGATTTTTTAAAAAGGATTACCAAAAATAGTGTCATGTTTTTTACTTTCTGAAACATTTGATCACTTAATAGTGTAGATAGTGAAATACATTGTTATGTATTCCCATTCAATCCTTTCATTTAGAATTAGTATTTTTGTCATCAAGGTAAAAATTTATGATTTCCTAAAAACACTTTCTTCAAAGAATGTTTTAAATGAATTTATTGTGTGCATTATTCAAAAATGGGACACCCTAATGTTGTTTTAATTATATAGAAAGAAAAATTTCCATAAGTATGAATGCTATTTATCACCATGTACAATAAGGATCTCAATGTGAATTCTTCACTTCTATAAGAATTCATAATGTAACACCTATATCCCACATAAATTAGAGATATTTGATCAATGTATCCAAATAATCATAAATATCATTACTAGGTTGTTTTGGTCCAGATATAAGTAGAGAAAAAATAATGTATTTTCACATCATGCATAACCATGGTGAAAAGTTATTATTTACCAACATACTTGTCCATGTACTATGAAACTAATCTATACACCAAAATGATTTTTTTTCATCTATAGATAATTCAATATTGAGGATTCTCATCTTATTTCCAAATTTAGGATAATAATAATCAATTTTATTCTTCTAAGGATAGTTTGTTGGGTGACATGGTTTCCCATATTTAATTCTTGTATCTGCATGCCATGTCAATTGGCTAGTGGTTTCCTAACATCCATATATTTTCCTGAACTATAGAATGATATAAAAGTACTATACAACTTTTTAAGGACATGATTCATATGTCATGCATTGATATGTTATATACTTAGTGGATTTTCTGAGTGATTCACAATCCTTAAAAAATATTCAATCATCTTGAAATGCATGTATCTTTTTTGTGATCATTCCCATTAAATTCATCATTTTTTATATATCATATTTTCAGTAAGGAAGTTCATTTTATTTTGGTAGTATATCATTCAAGAGACCAAGTAGTTTTTTAAATCTTGTATTGCTCAATCTTCTTCCATCATTCAAATTACATAATTTCAACACAACTGGTAATGTTTTATATTTTGTAGAATCAATATAAAATGGTCTATTAGCACAACTATTTACCTTCATAAATATGTTTGGACAATCAAAAAGTTCATATTCACTTTCCATTTCTGTTCCTTATATATGATCCCCATCATCATTTATGATATTCAAATAAAATGATCCATCAATCATTGTGTCATCCCAATCAGTGTGTACATTATGTTTTTCGCCATATTTAGTCCAATATTTATGGCTTTGATCTATTACATGAGAAATAAAATTCTCTTTCAACTCTTACATACTAATATTTCTTCAATAAAAATAATGGAATCAAAGAAAATGTATTTGAGAATGGTTGTAAGCAAGCTCTATTATAAACTTGATGAACTCTTTAAATCCATACTCAAACTATTTTGTCATATTGTTAGCACCTATCCATTTTCAATTCATATTCACCATATTATGTTCATAAAATATTCATTTTTTATAATAAATAAATATAATGTATTCATAAGAAAAAGATAAATTTATAGATAATTATAATAAGGGAAACCCAACATCTGAATATTATTGGAAAATATTCCTTACATCTTATCATTTTACAAAAGGGTGATATAAAAAGCAAAAAACATGGGATAAACATGTGTTTGATAATATAGATTCTCGATTTGTTGTTTTTTGGTAGAAAAATCTGGTAATTATAGGATGGTTTATGCAACAATGCTAGGTGGGAGTCCAAGAAGATGGATGAGTTGATGTTTATTCACTTATTCACATTTTACATGGTGGGTTAGGTTGTGGTTCAGTGACAGGGTGCTTAAGAACTGATGTTTATGATATTTTATCAGATTATGAAACAATCAACTACAACATAAGTTGATAATGTGTCATAGTGGTATTAACAGAAAGCATCATCTCAAACTAATGATTGGATTATAAGACCAACTACCCAAGATCACTTAAAAACAAATATCAGACTCATTGGAACCAAAAAAGAGAATAAAGTCTGAGAAAATATTAGAGTAAAAATTGGGAGTGAGGATTAAACAAGAAAGAAGTAGAAATGATTCTTTTAATGTTGGTCATGATACCAATTTTAAGAGTAATGGGTTGTCTGAGTGGAGTTTTAAAGAGGGTCATGGGATTCTTCATCTCAATCTATTATCAGTCCCAATTCCATTTTTTCAATGGATGTAAGTATTTCTTTACCTAAATCACATCAAATTTATCTCTGTAATATAAATATTTTTTACTTAATAACTCTCAAATGGTTTATGTAACTTTTCTTGGTGGGAGTACAATGAGAGATAAGATTTTATGTATATTCATTTCTTTACTTGGGACATTGCAATCTAGGTGGTGTTTTAGTGGTAGCATGATTAGGTTCCTAAGTTGATATTTTTTCATATGATTAAAATGATGATAGGGCTCAATAACATGGTTTTGATAACCCAATGTTTGAAGAAACTCATGAATTTAAATCAAATGAACCAGAAGTCTTAGGATGGGGCTCTCAAGCTACTAGAAAAATCAAATAAAAATAATATCATGGATTCACGAATTCTTCGAATTTAAAAAATTCACAAGGTTGGGATGTAGCATCAAAGAACATGAATGAAAATTAATATTGGGACTGGAAGGAATAATAAAATTCAATAGAAGATAAATAAGTGTCCTATTGGGATTTGTAAAAATCCTCATTTAAAATTAATTATTGGAGTATAATCATAACTACCCAGGATAACATGAAAAAAAACTCAGCCTCGGTGGAACCAATAATGATAATCAACTCTGGAAAAATGTTAGAGAGGAAATCAGTAGCATGGTTTAAAAAATATCGAATTATTTAAGGATTTTTAAATTCTAGTCATGATTTTAATTTAAGGAGTGAAAGGTAGTCTGAGTTGAGCATTAAAGAGAGTTTAGGGAGTCCCTATAACTAGGACCACTATTTAAATAAAATTTTGGATCTGTATAAATGGGATGAACCAATAAAGTCAACTAGATAAAAGATAAAAATATTGATTATTTAAAGAAATCTAGTGGTGGTCGGAATGAATTCATGTGGGGAAAAGTGTAAGAACACACTGAAATGAAAGACACAATTATTAATTAGAACTGAGGTTGAAATGAAAGTGGAAAGAATCCCATATAGGTTCCGCAGGAGGAAGAAACTGTTATAAGTAAAAATTTATATAATTGGGGAACTATGAATGAAAAAGCATGTGAAATAACCTAATTTATAATGATCCAAAACTACATATTGTGTAGGCTCACATTTTGTATCATTCTTACAAGAAATTTTTTTTTTAACTAAACATGAGGTTAGAGGTTTGTGTTACAATATTCATATCATAGATGTTCATGAAAATGAAAATCTTAAAAGGATTAGGATTATTTTTCTTATTAATAGAATAAAATGGGAAGAATTATTTGATTTTAATACATGAGATAAAGAAGGATACTTGGAACATAGCTTCTTCTCCCTCATTTCTAAAGTTTAATCCAAGCCCTTGCCCTAAAATTACCTTAGGATGTGGAAGGAGTTGGAATGTTTAAGTAACCAACCCTTTTCAATAGCTAAATGTCACATATGATTAATTGGAAGATATATCATATGATTAGAAATACAAGATTCATAAAAATAATCATGCATTGAAATCATACATGACCTTTGGCCACTCACAAGTATTAGTCACCCAAACATGAAATCCAATGAAAATAGTGAGGCTGAGAAGAATCAAGCAGAATGGAAGAAGCATGAGTTTGGTGGTGAACTAGGTGATAGCCCCACTTGATGAGGATATTGCCAGGACAACAAGAATTAGTGTGTTATGGTGGTTCCGTGTTCGGTATACACGAGGTTGGTGATAAACATCGAGGATAGTATCACAAGGATAATGGAATTGATAAAGGAGAACATGTGATATCAAATAAAGATAGACATTTGTAAATAATAGATATACATCAATATTAATTAATTAACATGAAGTTAAAAAATGTAAAAAAAAATATTCATAAATGGAATTCTCATAAATTAGTAAAAAACAAGATCTCTGAATCTTTTTTAGGCATGAACTATTTATAAAAATATATATAATATAAAACAATACTATATACACTTCTTATGAAATTAATCAACATGATTTTCTAAAATAACATTCTCCTATTTAAAGGTGAACTATATATCAATTAGAAAAAATCTAATTTAAAACTATTTTTTATTATATTTGTTGGAGTAATCAGTAAATATTTTAACCATTATAAATTAAATTAATATGATAAATCCAATACTTATAAATATTTACAAACATGATTAATATTACATAAGTTCTTATAGGATTTTTTGATTTTTTAAAATATATCAATAGTTAAGGAATATAGTAACATAATAAAGAAACTAAAATAAGTTTCCAATTTTAATGAAATTTATAATGAAGTCAAAACCACCTTACAAACATTATGTCAAATACAGATTTATTCTATAAAAATTAGTTCAAAGTAGAATTTGAAATGTGTAACCTAATCTAAGATAAATTTCTGAAACTCGCTCATTTTATCAAGAAAACATAATAAAAAACAACTTATATGAATCAGATATCATTTTAAATATAAAACATGTATTTAGTAAAAAATTTAACACATCAAACTCTCATAAAAATGATTGAATATTAGTTTTCATTTTAAGTTTAATACAACCCAATTTCAAAAAAATGCACATATAATCCAATTGAAACTTCAATAAATGAGTTGAACATTTTTTCTAAAAAAAATTAATAGATATGTGCACAACCATTTCAAAATATAGAACATATTTACACTTTTAGAATGTATGATAGATAAATAAAATAATAATAGGCTTATGCACATCCTAATTAGATAGTTCAAAAACTATTATAATAATGGATTTAAACATAATATAGCTTCATTTAATAATAACAGTTAATAAAAATAAGGGTGATGGAGAGGTGAATCAATTGTGGCTCAACGCAATGGAGATTGGGGGGAGAATCAAGGAGGTATACTGAGGTAAAATCGTTTGTGTGCATGCATTCAAATCCTTCTAGAAAACTAAAAACACCAAAAGAACATAAAATACTAAAATATTGAATGAGATTTAATGATAGATCCCAAGTCACAAACCACATATTTTTAATGGGTTGATTTTTATGAGGATAGTAATGGAGATAAGTGGAAAGGTTTTATTTTTGTGAGATATTGAATGACATGAGTGATGGGGACCTCTGTTAGGGTTCATTTTAATGATTGTAAATGTTTTATCAGCGCTTTTTGAAAATCAATGATAAAGACCCATATTTATCATAATTACAATAAATAATTTTTATAAAACTAATATTTATTAGTTCTTCCAAAAAGAGAGACAAAGATGGGTCTTTTTGAGTGGTTTTTAGCACATAAAAAAACAAATCATTATCATCACGTTCCAAAAAACACTAATAAATATTGATTTTGTCATTACTTTCTATTTTAGAACCAATAAAACTTATATCTATATGGTCTCTTTGGAAATATATGATAAAAAACTATATAAAATAAATTTAAAAATATTAAACAAATGTATATTAAAAATGAATAAATAATAAAAATGTAAAAATTAATAGACCTTATTAATGAATAAATAATCAAAAATTTATTAATGTTATAAATGTGTGAAATATAATAACAAAAAATGAATAGACTTCAAAAATAAAAAAAAATTAATGATTTTTATTAATTATATAAATTTTTTAAATAAATTAAAAATGATTATATATATTAAAATTAAATGAATGCATATTAAATATGTCCATTACAATCATATTGAAAACGCGTAAATGTTAAAGAATAAATATGAGTAAATAAATATTAAAAAATAATAATTTTGAAATATATTAAAATAATAAAAATTAAAACTGAATAAATTATGAAGAAAAGTAGAAAATAAGTAACATTTTTAGTGAATAAACAATATTAATAATATTAAATGAATTAATGTTAAAAAAGATTAAAATTTAATAATTAAAAATCAGTAGATTATAGAAATATTAAAAAAAAATGAACAAGTGTTTTTAATTATATAAACTATTAATAAAAGTAAAAATTAATATGTGTTAAGATGAAAATAAATACATTTTAATTATATAACTTACAACCTTATTATAAGCATAAAATGGTAATGAATAACATGAATAAATAAATATTAAAATGTATAAAATTACAAAAATATCAAACAATGAAAATTTTAAAATGAATAAATTAAAAAAAATATTAAAAAAATGTAAGATTATTAATGAATGAATAATAATAAAAATGAACAAATTCAAAAAAAATATTTAAAAAGTAATAAATTGAGTATATTGAATAAAAATATAGAAAATGATTAATATTTACTGATTAGAAACATTTTATATTTTAAATATATTAAATTAATAAGAATAATTCTAAAATGAATATTAAAAATTGAATAAATTACAGAAATTTTATGGGCGTGTTCTATATAAAAATGAATTAATTATGTATAAGTATACGTGATATTAAGGTTACACACGTTTGATATATGTGAAATTTAAAAAACAAATGTCATTTAATTAATCCTTAATTACTCAATATAATTAGTAAATATTTTTAATTAATTTTAATTTTTTAAGTATAAACGATTTTTCACTAAATATATAACATATTTAATGTAATTATACATATTTTGTATTATATAAATCATATTTAAGGAAATTATGACTATAATGATTGAGATATTAACTCTCAAAACCAGAGACTCTCTCTCTTCTACATGGATATCACTCTGGCCATGTAGGCTTTCAAGATCAGATTTTGGTCATTATAAGTTATTTGCAGATTGCAACGGAGGGCGTTGCGGGGCTGACTCACCAGAGGCAGCTGACCTGAGGAAGCCGCTTGTGGGAATGCTTGAGGTTGAATATGGTGCCTTGATGGAGGTATCTGACGATGGCGCCTTGATGGAAGCGACTTGTTAAGGTTCTTGAATGGAAGGTGTTGGTGATGTTGTGGCTTGTGATGAAACCTTGAAGGAGATAATCCACGATGACACCCTAAACATGGTACGATTTTGGGTTCCTTCTTAGTTGGCGCACCACCTAACACCACCTCAAATGGTGCCCACACAGTTTCTCTTTTAATGGGGTGTTTTTAATGTAGGCCAAGACTGTGTGAATTAATTCACTCCGTGATATTATTTGACGCTGTTTCTTTTTCCAATACAAGGAGTCAGATGCAAGGAATTTCAATATCACCAGCAACAACAACAACATGAGAAAATCTCATTTGGTGATCGCCTTTCTTTGACGGTCATCTTTCTTGATCTCCATATTTTGATCCACACTTTTTTTCATCAGTATTAATTTTCAGATCCCTGCCATATTTTTGGGAGTCTCTACCATGTACTTATTGATTTTAGTGGATCCATCTTTCTAGACTAGGTCATGTGGTTTTTCCCTTTCGGTTTTTCCACGTAAAAGTTTCCGGTGTCAACTTTATTTTGTGCACATTTAATTTCGGGACGATGTGCATCTATTTTATTTTGGGGAATGATTTTTTTCGATGTGAGTTCACTTTTAAATTATTTTCACATTCATCGCTTTCCCGTCTTTCCCAACATCTGGTATCAAAGGGTTTGGTTATTTTTATTTCATATTTATTATGGAGGCCAATTACAGTCGTATGATTTTTCTGAATGGTACCAACTACCATATGTGGCAGCATAAAATGAAGGACCTGCTTTTTGTCAAGCGAATGCATCTTCAAGTGTTTAGTACCCCGAAGCCAGAGAGGATTCCAGATGAATAATGGGAATTCGATCATGAGATGGTTTGTGGCTTCATTTTCCAATGGGTTGAAGACAACGTGATGAACAAAATTTTCAACATCTCTCACGCAAGAACATTGTGGGATAAACTTGAGAGGACCTATGCTTCCAAGATGGGAAAAAATAAACTATTTCTTCTCAAGAAAATGATGAACTTAAGGTACAATGATGGTATGTCTATTTATTATTATTTAAGTGAATATCAAGGATGTTTTGATTAGTTGATTGTCATGGGTATCAATTTGGAAGATGAGATTTTAGCACTTTTTCTGCTTAACACTTTACTCGATTAATGGGAAAATTTACATGTTACTCTAACCGGTTCTGCTCCTAATGGTGTTGTGAAATTTAGTTTTGTCAAGTCTACTATTTTAAATGAACAATTCAGGAGATGCACTCAGGAGAAATATTCTTCAGAGCTTTTAGTCACATAGAACAGGGGGAGAAGCCAGGACCGGGGGCAGAGCAGTCGAGGTAAGAGCAGAGGCAGAAGAAAATCCAGACCGAAGTAGAGAGATTTCGAATGTCATCATTGTTGTAAAAAGGGGCATGTTAAGAAATTTTGTTATCAACTGAAAAGAGAGAACATATTAAAGGAAAATCCATAGAAGAAAAATGGTGATGGAGATGATCATGTCGTCACTACTTCAGGGGTGATCTTGTTATTGTTTATGACTCCATTAACATTGCTTCTGATGATTCTTACTGGGTTGTTGATAATGGTTCCTATTTTCACGTGACATCAAAGAAGGAGTTGTTTACATCTTATAGCCCAGGTAATTTTGGGATTTTAAATATGGGAAATGATGTTCATGCTGATGTTTTCGGCATCAGGACTGTTTGATTAAAGACCAGTAAAGGAAGTAAACTGATTTTGAAGAATGTTCGACATGCACCAGTGGTTTTCTTGAATATAATTTCTACCAGCGTTCTTGATGAAGAAGGGTTTACCAGTGCTTTTTTTGATTTCCAATGGATGATTTCCAAAGGCTCTTTTATTGTGGCCCGAGGAAATAATCAATCATGTTTGTACTAGACTAGAACTTTTATTTGTTGTGATACTGCTTGTGTTGTTTACTGTAGTGTTTCATCCCAGTTGTGGAATAAGAGGCTTAGTCACATTAGTGAGAAACGTATTGGTTGTTTGGCTAAGAGAAATATTCTTCCAGATTTGAAGAGTGTCAAATTGGACAAATGTGATCATTGCTTGGCTGGAAAACAGAGCAGAGTGAGTTTCAGCCGTCATCCTCCACACAGAAAGTCTTAGGTACTTTAATATGTACATTTTGATGTTTTTGGTCCTTTGAAATCTAAGTACTTTAGTGGCTATATTTATTTTGTTACATTTATTGATGACTTCTCACGAAAGATCTGGGTTTATATATTGAATGCCAAAGGTTAAGAGCTTAGTGTTTTTAAGAAACGCCATGTTTCTGTTGAGACTGAATTAGGAAAGAAATTGAAATGTATTCACACAGAAAATGGGGGAGAGTATTGTGGTCCTTTTTATCAGTATTACAAGAAGAAAGGTATTCGACATCATAAGATGCCGCCCAAGACACCTTAGCTGAATGGTGTAGCTGAGAGGATGAACAGGACTTTGCTGGAAAGTGTTCGTTGTTTGTTTTCAGAAACATAGTTGCCTGGATAATTTTTGGGTGAGGCTTGTTTGGTACCAGGACTGTGCAGCGGAAGCCGGTGGGTCGGGAATTTAAAATTTTCAGTTCACCGGAGTGACATAACCCTGTCAACTTTGGTGATCTTGTCCCAGCTTGGTCTGAGGGTCTCGCAAGGTTTATACAGTGCACGAAAAATTAAACTGAACATTTACCTTGTTCAGAATTGACGTGTGCGAGTCTGTCGCAAGATGCCGGTGATCATTGCTCGAAGACTCCAATGTCGAAATCCTCTAGATCATCCAAACACACCTCGTGAATCCGCTCACATAAAGTTCATCAAGATCTGGGTGCTAGCGCAGATCTTTGACACTCACTTCAGCGCAGTGACGATCACCGCTAAGGAAGGAGCTTCAATCTGAGATGGATTATCTTGAAGATCCTTCTTTTCTTGAGATACGCTCTCTATAGATTCTAAGAGGAGAGAGAAGATCTCAATCTTGAAACATGAATAGTAACCATGGGAGAGCCTCTCTATCACTTATATAGGGAGTGTTTAAAACACACGGTATTCATTCTCGGCACCTGTGTAATAGACGTCTGCTATATAAGTGATATAAATAATTATTTATGACAAATAAAATTATGCCCATAATTATATTTACAATTTATCACTTACTTGAAATATATAAAAATATTACGTGATAAATTTGAGTCTTTAACATGACTCATTGCTCTTGATAATATTAAATGAACCAAATATATTAAAATCCATTCAAATAATATTAATACTTGTTTTTACTATATAAACTGTAAATACATGTTATAAATAAATTCAACAAATTATGATAAAATTGAATAATTAATAAATTTATTTATTCTTTGGTGATCCATAGAACTTGGATAGTGCTCGGACCCTTTGGCGGGGCCCATCATGTTCTAAATTCTTATTCCCAGAATAGGGCAGATTATCAAGGTGCTATTGTGTGTGACCCTCTAGGCACTTATCTCAATAGCAGTGAATAATACCACCAATGTAGAGCGTGGTCTAGTAACCCATCAAGTCCCCTATAGGGATAAGGCAAAGTCAAAGCAACGACTTCCTTCCTACAAACACGGTATGTGTAATATATTCTCTTCATCATCAATATCTCAATAAAGTAGAATTCATACTAGTGTCATCATTCTTTATTTGCTTTATTTTGTTTGTTGATTTTTCCAGACAGTCTTACCTTCATCTACCATTTCCATGGATTTATTGAAGGTGGAACCATCCTAATCAACCAGTCCTGAGATATCTCCTCCTGAACTCGGAAGCGACAAATCCTTTCTCGATCTTTTAATCAATGTCATGCCATTAATGACGTACCTTATACAAACTACCTCACCACGTCTTTGTCACCATGGTTTTCTCCTTATATCAAATTTACGTAACTAAATGACATTCATTGATAATGATCTCAAGTCAGGAGACCATTACACATGTCCGTAGATAGGAACGACCAATGACACCAGAAACATGTGGTGTTCCTGTTAAGCGGGTATGTCCTCATGATCTCAATAGCTAGATATCATCAAGTGAAAACTTCATGAGGCGAATTCTCAATGCTTATGAGCCCCTAGCACCTAATGGTCACACATTATCTGTTTCCTTGAATAATGATGTAACTAGACCATAGGAAGATACTTCAAGATTAATTTCATGGCATCTCAGGGTTCTCATTATAGCATGGGACCTTCTATAACCATTTGATGCAACTGGTAATCAAAGGACATTGCCAAAAACAAAGTGGAAGCAGATGTATCTACACTATCATGGAAAGGTAATCACATGTATAAAAACAAACTGAATACATGTAACAATAATAAAAGTACAATACATGATGGGTCTAGGGAACCCACTTTCAACACTCCCACTTGCACTAGAGCCAACTGCTAACCGGTTTCAATCTGCTATCTCTCACATGTGAATCATTCTTCTTCTGATAAATGGATTTAGTCAGGGGGTCTTCCATGTTGTCCTCTGTGGATACTCTGCTAACATTCACAAAACCTCTTTGAGTAAAATCCCTCAAGAGGAGAAACTTCTGAATAATATTCTTTGTCCTCTGGTGAGACCTGGGCTCCTTGGAAAGAACCATTGCAGCAGTATTATCACAATATACTAGAATAGGGTCTGCACTTCTAGGTACAACTCCAATTTATGAGATAAAGCTATGTATCCAGACTGCTCCCTTTGCTGCATCAAAAGCTGCAATTTATTCGGACTCTGTAGTAGAATCAGCAACCACAACTTTCTTTGAGCTTCTCCAGCTCACTGCACCACCATTCAGGAAAACGATATAGCCTGACTGCGATTTCATATCATCATGATCTTTGTGGAAACTAGCATCAGTGTATCCCCTCACAACTAGTTCCTCATATCCTCCATACACCAGGAACATATCATTAGTATGCCTTAAGAGCTTTAGGATAGTTTTAACATCTATCTAGTGCAGCTCTCCTAGATTGGCTTGATATCTACCCACCATGCTTAAATCAAAGGCAACATCAAACCCAGTACATAGCATGTCATACATGATAGTACCCACTGCCGAAGCATATGGGACTCTACACATTCTTTCAATCTCCTCTTGTGTCTCTGGACATATTTTCTTGTAGATATTTACACCATGTGACATAGGTAACAATCCTCTCTTGGATTGTTCCATATTGTACCTTTTGAGTACCTTGTCAATATATTTACTTTGACTTAGGCCAAGCAGCATTTTAGATCTATCTCGATAGATCTTGATCCCTAGAATGTAGGTTGTTTCACCTAAGTCTTTCATGGAGAAGCATTCATTTAACCATGTCTTAACTGACTATAAAACTTGCACCTCATTTCCCATAATTAATATGTCGTCAACATATAATACTAGGAAAATGATATCATTCCATTCAACCTTTTTATAGACACAAGGCTCACTTTCATCTTTGACAAAACCAAAATCTCTTATGGCCTCATCAAAGCGAACATTCCATGATCTTCATTCCTGCTTCAATCCATAAATGGATATCTGAAACTTGCATACTTTATTGGAATTATTTGACATAACAAAACCTTCAGGTTGAGTCATATAGACGTCCTCAACCAAATTCCCATTTAGAAAAGTAGTTTTGACATCTATTTTCCAAATTTCATCATCATGAAAGGCTACTATTGCAAGCAATATTCTAATGGATTTAAGCATTTCCACTAGTTAGAAAGTTTCATCATAGTCAATGCCTTGAAGTTTTCTAAAACCCTTTGCAACAAGTCTTTCTTTAAAGGAATTAACCTTACCATCCATGTCTAGCTTTTTCTTGAATATCAATTTTCATCCAATGGGCTTTACATCAGCTGGAGGGTCTACCAAAATCCGAACTTGATTTTGGTACATGTACTCCATTTCATAATTCATGGATTCATTCCATTTACCAACTTCTTTTCCTTCTAGTGCTTCCTTGTCGGTTATAGGTTCATCATCCTCAAGTAATATTGTGTCACCAGACTCGGGGACAAGAAAACCATAACGCACTGGTTTTCTAACCTCTTGAATAGACCTACGCAGTATCTGTGTCTCAGGAACAATTTCTTATTCCACTTTCTCTTGTAGAGATTGTTCCTATACCAAATCTTGTGCATCTGAAGCATTAATTTCATCGAAGTCAATCTTGCTCCCAATATTTTCAGTAGAAATGTGATCCCTTTCTAGAAATGTGGCATATCGTTCGACAATGACTTTTCTATCTAAAGGGCTATATAGGTAGTATCCTCTAGTTTCCTTAGGATAACCTATAAAGATTCACTTAGTGCTTCTGGATGTAATTTTTCACTTGGTAAAGTCTTGACAAATTCCTTACACCCCCACACATGCATTTGTGCCCGATTAGGTTTTGTTCCATACCATAACTGATATGGAATCCCATATGCAGCTTTAGTTGGTACTCAGTTAAGGGTATATGTTGCTTTCGGCAAGGCATATCCCCAAAAGGATAATGGAAGAGTTTTATGACTCATCATTGATATGACCATGTCAATCAGGGTCATATTCCGCCATTCACTAGCACTATTCCATTGTGGTGTATAAGGAGGAGTGAGTTGGGATACTATCCCACACTCCTTCAAGTGATCAATGAAAACCTGGTTAAGATATTCTCTGCATCGGTCTGAGCGAAGTGATTTTATCTTCTTACCAAGTTGGTTTTCTAATTCATTTTGGTATTCCGTAAATAAAAAAAAGGAATCTAACTTATACCACATTAAGTAGATTTAAACATACCTACCATAATCATCGGAAAAAGTAATGAAGTATAGAAAATCACCCCTTGCCTTTACTGTAAATGGACCACATACATCGGTATGTATTAATTCTAGCATTGCACTGGCTCTTTCTCCCTTTTCTAAGAAAGGTTCTTTGGTTATCTTTCCTTGTAAACAAGCTTGACATACATATAAGTGTTCTAACTTTACCGAGTCTAGATACCCTTCTTGATCTAATATTCGTAATCGCTTCTCATTTACATGACCAAGCATAAAGTCCCATAGGCAGGTGTTATTTGAGTCATGTTGGTTTTTTTTCATTGATTGCAATTAATGAGTTTTCTAGTTCTAGCATATTAAACCATTGTTAATATGTGCCATACCATAACATATGCTATCCCTATAAAAGAGACAACTTTTATTTCCAAACCTGAAATAAAAACCCATAGTGTCTAAACTTGACACAGAGATAATGTTCCTGGTAACATACGGTACAAAATAGAAATTGTTTAAAACAAGAACCAAACAAGTTGGTATAGTCTAGTGATAGTCTCCCACTGCCAAGGCCTCCAGACTTGCACCATTTGCAGCTCGGAGATCCACTTGACCTTTTGCAATCTTCTTGAACCTACATGGTTCATGTATATGGATACAAATGTGTGAGCCACATACTGTATCAAATACCCAACTTGTAGACAAAGATAGATTGCATTCAATAAAAAAAATATCTGATGTTGAAGCATCAACTTTTCTTTTATTCCTAGCTCTGCAATTCTTCTTCCAGTGGCCTTTCTTGCCACATCCATAGCAGAAAACTTCCTTCTCATTACTTTGCCTCTGAATCTTTGGCTTCTTGCTGGATGATTTATTGGTGTCTTTGGCCTTGACTGGGCCTTAGACCCCTTTGCCTTGCCCTTGTTTTTCTTGTTCACCATAAGGACAGTTGAATTGATGTTTTTCATGACTTTATCAGCTTGGAGAACTAAATCCAAGAAATTCGGGAGTGACTTTGTCATATCATTCATATTATAATTGACAATGAAAGACGAGAAGCTTGATGGTAAAGATGCAAGAATGAGATCCACTACTACTTCTTGGTTCAATTTGAACCCAAGTGCTTCAAGCCTCTTAATATACCCAATCCTCTTGAGTACGTGAGAACCATCTTGGTGCCCTTATGCTAGCATGCACTTATAAAGCGCACTTGATATCTCATACCTTTCATGCCTATCCCTCTCCTCATATAGTTCTTGGAGATGCCAAAGCATCTTGTAGGTGTCCTCTTCCTCATGCATTTTTTGCAATTGGCTGGACATGGATGAAAACATGATGCATTGTACATCAAGCGCATCGTCTACATTCTTTATCCACTTATCTTTTTCCGTCTTCTTGCTCCCTAAGGAGGCTCAGCAAGAATTGAGGATTCCATCAAATATAACTTCGTTTCTTGGTGTAGTACTATTCGCAAGTGCATGTACCACTCCTGGAAGTTATTTCCAGTCAGGGTATTTTCTTTATCCAAGATCGATCGCTGTGATAAAGTACTTTTGGTGTTGGTGATTTCCATTTTGAATCTACATCAGATAAACATTTAGCAGTTAATACTTTTTCATGATTACCTTTTGACATTTTATGATTAATAAATTATTATATCATTTAATGCATCCAACTATTTTATCGAACTTTAATACCCCTCACTGTTAGATTTGGAATACTCTATCGCTTGATCATTCTAGTGGAAATGGTCCTCAAAACCTACCTCGTAGTCTACAAGCTAGGGGTACTCCACTACTTGGAGGGTTTCAAGGTAGGCACTTTTCTGTCCAACCACTTATTCTTGTGGTTCTTTGTGTTGTTGAGTAATGTCCCAGATTTTGGAATCTGAACATGATTCCCTCAACTTCTTTCCTCTAAAGTGATAGCAAGTTAGATAAGTCTAATCCTTGACTACTCACTTTTGTTAATTCAACCCATTTCTCTCATGAAAATGCCCCGGTAATAGGAGGCACTCTCAACTAAGGATGATGACCACCAAAACTTCCAGTTTTGTTTAAATGTGAGAAATGGAAGGCATTTAAACTTAATATATCTTTGAGGTATTTTCAATATTAATTGAAGAATATAATCCTTTTTTATTTATTATGTTCAAACTGGGTTGTCGTGCTCACAACTGAACATGCCATAGAATATTATTTGTCGCATCTTTATGCATTTTATCTTGTTTATTATTCTATGTGATCACGCAATAATCATGAAGACGTATAAAATAATAAACTATGCATAATGTAAATCATTCATTCCGATTGGTCTTGAGAATTCTATAATGATCGATCGATAACTGATCAATCATCACCTAGGGGAATCCATACCTGAGTCAATACATGACTCGTGTCAATAATGACCCTAGTGCAAAGCGCCCAACTCCTGCCTGGACTACTGCCTCAACTTGGCGGGGTCTACCCCTCGGATCGTCACCATATAATTACAAATATACTCGCACGCAGGCGAGAGGGTCTGGGGTACAAAATAAAACTAGTGCAATGGACACACATTACCTTATACATATTTTGAATTAAAATACAATTAACAGACTGTCATTTATCTAATTAAATATTACAGTCATCGCACACATTGAATAAATAATTAAATAAATAAATAAATGCTAGAGATACACTGGTCGGTCACTTTCTCAAGACCAGTCGGGGTAAAAGTGCAATAAAATTAAATTTCAATAAATTTAAATAATGCGAGGGTGTTCTAATAAATTTAATGATTTTGGTTAAATTCAAAAAATTTATTTTGTCGTTTCCATTTGATTAATTTAATTTTAATTCTAAATATTAAATTAAACCATTAATTTAATTCTAAACATTAAATTAAATTAATATATCGGATTAAAATAATTTAAACACCTAAATTAATTCCAATTAATTTAATTTAAAGAACTAAATTAATTAAAATTAATTCAATTCAGTGTTACCTCTAACTGAAGAGGAGTCTGGAAAGACTGTGTACTGCCGCGAGATGTCGTCCTGGAACAGGGTACCGCTGCTTGACCATGGCATGAACGCGGCGTGACCGCGGCGTGATCGCGGCGTGACCGCGGCATAACCGCGGCGTGATGGAGACGTGACTTTGGCGTGACCATGGCGTGACCACGCCGTGACCGCGGCGTGAACTCGGCGTGACCATGGTGTGACGGCGGTGTGACCGCGTCGTGATGGCGGTGTCGCCGCGGCCTGACCACGGCATCCCCGCGGACTGACCGCAGCGTCCCCGTGGCATGACGGCGGCGTCACCGCGTCTTGCCCGTAGCGTCCCCGCGGTGTGACCGCGGCGTCCAACAACTCCCGCGACAGCTGCATCTTCTGGCATGGTCTGAGGGGAGTGGTAGGAGGCCGAGAAAGAGGTTATCCATCCACATGGACGGCAACCTGCTGCTCCGGCGAGCCGGTGAGACTACTGTCTGGAATGGGACAGCCTAGACGGATCGACGCGGCCCATCCGACGAGCCCAGGGCGGCCGGCTAGAGGTGGTCTGACATGAGGGTAGACCGGCGTGAGGCAGTTCCATGTCGTCATAGCAGGCAAGTCCGACGGGAGAGGAGGAGACCGGCACGGGCCTGGGTGGCCGGACAGAGGCGGTCCGTTGTGAAGAGGGAGGCCGGCGCGGGCTCGGGGAGCCCGGACAGAGGCTGTCCGACAGAGGGGGTGGGAAACCCAACGGCTAGGGGTTTCACCCCCTGTGTTCCGCGAGAGAGAAGACGCTAAATGGGGTCTTCTCCCTTTTTTTAAATTCCTTTTTCATTAGAAAAAATGTGACCCCCTTTTATTTTTTTAATATTTATAAATAAAGGTAGAAGACCCCATTTTAGGGTCTTTGTCTTCCATTTTATTTAAAAACTAGAAGACCCCAAATTGGGGTCTTGGTCTTTTTTTATTATTATAAAATATTATAAAATATTTATTATAAAATATTTTAGTAGAAAATATTTATAATAAAATATATATATATTTGATGTTGATTCTCGATTTGAGATAAACATCAAATGAACGAAAAACACAATGTCGATCTGATTAAAATTTTTAAATGATAGTAACTTGATCATTAGAAAATGAAATGACACGCGGTCAAATCCGAATGAACCATTTTAACACCCTACACTTAAATTTAATGCATTTTAATTTTTCTAGCTAAGAAAAACCCTGTGATCCCTCTGATACCACTATTGGGTACTGGGACTACGCAGCGAAAGCCAGTGGGTCGGGAAATTAAAGTTTTCTGCTTCACCGGAGTGACATAACTCTATCAACTCCAGTGATCTTGTCCCATCATGGTCTGAGGATCTTGCAAGGTTTATAGAAATCATGAAAAATTAAACCGAACATTTACCTTGTTCATAATTTACTTGTTCAATTCTTCCGCAGGACACCGGTGATCATTGGTGGAAGACTCCGACGTCGAAGCCCTCTAGATCGTCCACACACGCCTCCTAAATCTTCTTGTGCGCCATTCGTCCAGATTTGGGTGCTAATGCGGATCTTTGACACTCAATTCAGTGCATCAACTATCACTGCAAATGAAGGAGCTTCAATTCGAGATGGATGATCTTGATGATCCTTCTTTGCTTTACTGATTCTCTCTATAGATTCCAAGAGGAGAGAGAAGCTCTCAATCTTGACACATGAATAGTAACCATGGGAGAGCCTCTCTCTCACTTATATAGGGAGTGTTTAAAACATGCGGTATTCATTCTCGGCCCCCATGGAATAGACGTCTACTATATAAGTGATATAAATAATTATTTAAGAAAAATAAAATTATTCCATAAATAATATTTACAATTTATCACTTACTTGTAATATATAAATATATTACATGATAAATTTGAGTCTTTAACTTGACTCATTCCTCTTGGTAATATTAAACAAACCTAGTATATTTAAATCCATTTGAATAATATTAATACTTGTATTTTCTATATTACTTGTAAATACATGTTATAAATAAATTCAACGAATTATTCTAAACACAAATAATTAATGATTTTATTTATTCTTTGGTGATCCATAAAACTTGGATAGTGCTCAGAACCTATGGCCGGGCCCACCAAGTTCTAAATTTGTATTCCTAGAATAGGGCAGATTCTCAAGGTGCTGTTGTGTGTGACCCTCTAGGTCATTATCTCAATAGCAGTGAATAATACCGCCAACCTAGAGAGGGTTCTAGCAACCCATCGATGCCCCTATAGAGATAAGGCAATGTCAAAGCAACAACAGCCTTTCTACGAACATGGTATGTGTAATATAATATCTTCATCATCGATATCTCAATAAAGAAGAAAGTATACTAGTGTCATCATTCTTTATTCGATTTATTTTGTTTGTTGATTTGTTCGGACGGTCTTACCTTCGATTACCATGGCCATGGATTTATTGATGGTGCAACCATCATAATCAACCAGGCTCAAGATATCTCTTCTTGAACTCGGAAGCGACCAATCCTTTCTCGATCATTCAAGAAATGTCATGCCATTAATGACGTACCCGATACAAACTACCTCACCATGACTTTTTCTCCATGGTTTTCACCTTATATCAATTGTACGTAATTAAATGACATTCATTGATAATGATCTCAAGTCAAGAGACCATTACACATGTCTATAGATAGGAACGACCAATGACACCAAAAACATGTAGTGTTCCTATTAAGTGGATATGTCCTCGTGATCTCAATATCTAGAGATCATCAAGTGCGAACTTCATGAGAAGAAGTTTCAATGCTTATGATCCCCCAGCACCTGATGGTCACACATCATCTGTGTCCCTTTAGAATGATGTAACTGGACCATAGGACGTTACTTTATGTTTACTGTCATGGAATCTCAGGGTTCTCATTGTAGCCTGGGACCTGTTATAACCATTTGATGCGACAGGTAATCTATGTAAATTTCCATTAACAAAGTGGATGCAGAAGTATCTACACTATCATGGAAAGATAAACACATGTATAAAAACAAACTGAATACATGTAACAGTAAAAAAGTACAATACAAGTCGGTTCTAGGGAACCCACTTTAAACAAGGCTTTACTTACTACTGCTTATATTATCAATTTTTCACCTATTTTTTCTTTGCAGACAGACACTCCTGAAAAGTTTTGGTATGGAAAAGAGATCAGGTATGATCACTTGTGTGTTTTTGGTTGCAATGCTTTTGTTTATGGGCCTAGAGATGAGAGATCCAAGCTGGAAGGTAAGACACACCAATGTATTTTTATTGGCTATAGACATGATGAGTTTGGGTATAGGTTCTATGATACTGTTTCAAAGAAACTTTTTAGAAGACATGATTTAGTGTTTAAAGAGGATCAGACTATTGAATACATTGATAAGGGATAAAAAGATTCTTCTCCATCTTTTGATGGTTTTGTCAGTCTTGAGCCAGGTTCTGAATCACATAAACCTCATATTTTTGGTTCTGATGATCATGTTGATGTACAAAATGATGCTCATGGTCAACATGTTGGAGTTGATGTTTCTGATTCACCTTTTGTTTCTGATGATCTGATTCTAGGGGTTATTAATGAACCCATAGTTCCACTCCAGAGGTTAGCTCGACATCACACTACTTCTACTTGATATTCAACAGATGAGTTTGTGCTCCTTGCTGAAGGGGGAGAACCAGAATCGTTTTATAAAGCAATGGAGAGTTAACAAAAAGACAGATGGGTTGCGACAATAGATGACGAGATTACATCATTGCATGAAAACCACACTTTTGAGCTGGTGATGTTACCGACATGGAAGAGACCTTTACAAAAGCGGTGGATTTATTAGATTAAAAATGAAGAATCCAGTTCCCTTCCATGATACAAGGAAAGGTTGGTTGTCAAACACTTCCATCATAAGAAATGTATTGATTTTGATGATATTTTCTCACCTGTTGTTAAAATGTCTTCCATTCGGGTTGTTCTTGGTTTGGATGCTAGTTTGGATCTGCAGATTGAGAAGATGGATGTGAAGGAAGCTTTCATCTATGGAGATTTAGAAGAGGAGATTTATATGGAGAAACTAGAGAGTTTTTTTGAAACAGCTAAATAAAATCATCTCTACAGGTTGAAGAAGAGTTTGTATGGTTTGAAGAAAGCTCTGAGGCAGTGTTATAAGAAGTTTGAATATGTCATTTCTCATCAGGTATTGAGGACATATTTTGATCATTGTGTTTTTGTTCAGATACTTACTGATGATTATTTTATTTTATTATTTCTTTATGTTGATGATATTATCATTTTTGTCCATGATACTTCTAGAATTGACAGATTGAAGAAGGATCTTTGCCAGTCTTTTTCGATGAAAGACTTGGGGCCAACACGACAGATTTTTGGTTGGATGATCTCTCGTAATTGGAAGGCCATGAAATTTTGGTTATCTCAGGAGAGATACATTGAGAACATTCTTCTGAGATTTTCTATGGATATAGATAATGTGGTTAGTACTCCTCTTTCTTTACATTTTAAGATCAACACCAATCAGTCACCTTCTATTAATGAAGAGAGAGAGTAGATGAAGCACATACCTTATTCATCTGTCGTTGGTTGTTTGATGTATGAAATGGTATGTTCTAGACATGATATAGGTCATGCGGTTGGTGTGGTCAGTCATTTTCCATCAAATCTAGGTAGAGAGAGTTGGAGTGCAGTGAATTACATTTTTCATAATCTTCGTGGTACTTCTGATCTGATATTGTGTTTTGGAAAAGGGGAATCAATGCTTTGTGGCATTACAGATTCATATAGGGAATGAGATATTGATTCTAGGAAGTCTACTTCATGCTATTTGATCAATTTTTCACGAGGAGTTGTATCTTGGCAGTCTAGATTGCAGTGATGTGTTGCTTTATATACCATAGAGATAGAGTTTATTGCACCTATTGAGGCGTGAAATGAATTATTGTGGATGAAAACATTTATTTGAGAGCTCAATTTAAATTAGGCTAGGTACGTTTTATTTTGTGATAGTCAAAGTGATATTTTTTTTGGAAAGAATTCCACTTTTCATTGTAGGTAAAAACATATTGATGTTCGATATCATTGGAACTGCAACGTTTTTTATTCAAGATAGTTAGTGCTTGAGAACATCCACATTGATGAAAACGGGTCAGACATGTTGACCAAGAGTTAACCCAGAGGAATGTTTGAGACTTTCCGACTGATTGTAGGGTTGGCGGTGATCCCCACATGAGTCGGAGGGGGATTGTTTGGTCACCTACCTAGTTATCGCACCGTGTAAAGCCTCCTCAAATGGTACCCACGTGGTTTCCCTTTTAATGGGGTGTTTTTAATACGGGACAAGACCGCGTGAATTAATTCACGCGGTGACACTCTTTTGACGCGGCAACATTATTTGATGATGTTTCGTTTTCCTATGTAAGGAGGCAGAGGCAAGGCATTTCAACATCACCGGCAGCAACAACACTGAGAGAAAATCCCATTTGGTGATCGCCTTTTTTCGACTATCATCTTTCTTGATCTCTATCTTTTGATCCATACTATTATTCTTGAGTATTATGTTTAAGATTCCTACTATATTATCGGGAGTCTCTATCATGTACTTCTTGAGTTTAGTGGATCCCTATTTCGGGACTAGGTCTCATGGTATTTCCGTTTCGGTTTTTCCACGTAAAAATATCCGGTGTCAACATTAGTTTTTGCACATTTAATTTCATGTTTCTGTGCATCCGTTTTATTTTGGGGGATAGATTTTATTTCTGATGTGAGTGAACCTTTCAATTGTTTGTGCATTCGTCACTTTCCTATCTTTCCCAATAGAGGGGTGCAGGGGAATGATCGACCACCCTGCATATAGGGAGGAATGGGGATGAGGTCGATATGTGAGGAGATCACAGTACGTGCGCTTCTCCGCAAGATACCTCAGGGTGTGACTTTTTTCAATTCTAGAAGAAGATTAAATTCAAGACTGATATTTTTGGGTAATTGATCGAGTCGATGACGAACCCACCTGAAGGTGAGGAAGATGGTCTTGTTGGCGGTACCAGTGTAAGACGCAATCGATGTGGGGAGCAAGCCAGTGACTGGGGTTTGCGATAGACATAGATGTCAACGTGGTGGACTTGGGATTCCGATGGTGGCACGTCTATCGGGGCATTGGCCAATGACACAGGATGGTGATAATGCAAGGTCCATAGTCTGACAGGCTAGCATGAATCGCATGCTGACCATAGATGACTTCAGATGTTGAGCACTGGATGGAATCTTTTTTCTAACATGGGCATGTGGACGATTACTTGAGTAGTGGACTGGGGGAGACCTCGGGAGTTGGTGATCGACCACCTAGGGCTGTGAGATGTCGTAAGTCCTTGGGATGAAGGATGACTTTTTTTGTGCATGCGAGACAAGTTTTGGGCGATGTAGAGCATGCCTCTATTATTTTAGTGAGCTTGTGTTGGGCCTTTTTAATGTATATTGTTCCATTCACTTATGGGTTTGCTCTATAGTTATGTGAGTGTTTCCCGGGGGAGTTCGGTTTGACCGACGACGACTGTGATGGTGCTCTAATCGGTGATGATGCGGGTCTTTGCAGGTGGGGCTTCGACTGTTTTCTTGGCCAAGTGGATATGCCCTTTTGGAGGTCATTAGGGCCCAGTTTTGATTTTGTGAATAAGGATATTACTCTAGGAGACTTTTGGGTAGTGTTTGTCTGCCTCCTTTTTTTGTGTGTTTTATGTTGTTTTATGTGCTGCATGATTTGTGTCGATACTTTCCTGAACATTTATTTTTGTTAATAAATTTTAGGACCGAGAACGTTCGGATCCAAAATCTTCTTGGTATATATATGAATATATTTCTATATTATAAATATTAAATAAATTAATAAATAGTTATATACAATAAACATTAAAATTTAATAAATTACAAAAAAAATAAAAGAATAAATATTTAAAATCATTAAATTATAAAAAAAATAAAACACATAAAATTATTAATGAATAAATAATATTAAATGAATGCATGTTAAAAATGAGAGAAATTTCAATAAAATATGAATATATTGAAGAAATTTTAAAAAAATAATACGAGATTAATTGCATAAATTTTTTATAAATATAAAGGAATATATATTTAAATGAAAATGAATATATAATAATTATATAAATTAAAACTGTATTAAAAAATTAAATGTTAATCATTAAACATAAATAAAAACTAAAAATGAATAAAATTTAAAAAAATTCAAAAAAAATATAATATTAAAATATAAGAATATTCTTAATGAAATAATTAATAATAAATTTAATAAATTTAATATATATATTAATTATAAATAGTAATAAATAGTATATATTAAATATAAATATAGAAATAAAATAAAATGTGATAATTAAAAACATTTTATATTAAATATTAAATATTAAATACTAATAAATAAAAATATAAAATAATAATATTAACAATTTATCTTATTTGTGTACGCTTTTATCTAAAAAATTGAATTAATTTAATAGTTATATACTTTTGAAATTATTGTATGACATATTTATTCAATTCATTTAATTAATAATTAAATATTTATTATTTTATATATATCAAAAAGATTTACCTATAAACAAAGCTCCTGACCACTTATTAAAATAGAGAAAAAGAAAACAAGGGAAGCATATGTACTCAAATAAAGTGATTTTCCCTCATCCAGAAATCCACGTTAGTAACCATAATAAGAATGATCATATTCATAATCTAATTCATTATAGGTTTCCCACTCTGACTATGAGTTACCTTTGTTGAGAATCTTAAGGATTCCTCCTTTGGACCTTTTCTACTCATGGGTGAGCTTGACCTTTGAAGCCTAGGAAGATGATTTGGTAGACACATTCCTTGGCTAGTTGGAGTAATCCTTCGGTTACCTTCTTTTTAGATGTTCACTCTTTCCTCCAATGAAATCATCCTTAAAAGATGAACCCCCGCCTAATGACCTATGATAAGTATTGTCTAATAAAACCATCATCCACTCTTTATCACTTACATCCATCTAAACATTACCCAACATCCCAATTTTTTATGAGAATAATACATTCTAAATTTCCTGATGAAAATTCTTATCTAAATAAATATCAAATTTCTTGGACCCATCATCATGCCCTGAGAAATCCATTTCCAATGGATTTATCATGCACCCTTTCCCTTCAGATATTTATGGAGAATTCTCTAATGTGACACACCACACAAGAGAATCATTTTACAACTCCTACACTTATTCACTTTGTTGAGTGTCAGCCCTTGCATACAACTCTTGCAAATCCATTCCTGTGGAGGGACAAGCTTGGTCAAGGGAAGAGAAAAACACGGAATCATAACTATGTGTTTTCCGCTTATCTTCCCTAATAGACACACCCAAAACATTTTTTCTTTCATGTTTTGAGTGATTAGACTTAGGAAGAGTATCTCTTCCCATATTAGCACCATGCCTCATGCCAAAAAACCAACCACTATCATTGGAAAATCCCTGACCAGAAGTAATTCTTATGGTTGGGCCCTACTTACCCTAATTTAGCTGCCTTGAGGAACCATGTTATAGCTATTTTGGACCCTTCTCAGCATGATTCTAATCGTCTATTTGAGTTTGCTTACCTTTTTCTTTCCTGCACATAGATGCATCATTCCCTCTATTGGATCATGTTGAGTAAACAATGGGTCTTCTATAAGTGCCAAATGAATGTCCATCGGTATTGAAATCCAAAAATAATAAGTAATATTTTCATATTCAACCTAAATATTAAGTTCATCATTATCGGTTGATAGAAGAAACATTTTTTTAAATACTGAGCTTTGATCAACTTCCACAAGAACCCTTGAAAATATTCAAACATAGCTTACTCTATTTTCTTTTCCATCTTAATTGGGACCCCAATTGCAGAAGCAATATAATTTTTTTTGGATTACATAGAATCCAACTCAAACCAATTATTTTAACCCAAACATATGAAGAAGAGTTTCTATGCTCAAAATGGTTGAATCCAAACTTCCACTTCTAGACCATAAGTGTACCTAGCTTCAGAGAAATTAAGCCAAAGCCCCATACCATTTTCATCAATTCTGCACTTGGAAAAAAAATTTAATATAAACCACAGCCCACTGGAATATAATCTCAATTTTAGAATCCCCAAATATAGGAATAACAATTTATCATATCCTTAAATATATACAAATTTTCACCCTTTAGTAGCATAACCTGACCAATGATGGAACGATGACACATTTCAAATCGCTCAGAGACTGCTTCATATATCACCATCACCCGAGCAGTATCACCATTTTTATAAACCCTTCCACAATTAGAATCACCCATAGAAGAGATAAATCATCAATTCAAGGATTCATAAGATTTACCATCACCCATATTTCACTAAGAAACCTCCTTGAAAGAATCTTCTAGATGATAATCCTATGACACGCCATTAACCATCAAGGATGCAGGATGAATCTCTCCTGTAGATTAATGCATCTCAAGCCCTTGCAAATCATCCTTAGATTTGGCTACCAAAATTGAATCCAAAGCTGGATGATTTCTAGATAGAGGTCCTATTGTATTTTCTATAGCCATCGAGAAACATGCATCGGTGGGAGACTGAGAGATCTCATGAATCGTTGAGGAAGAAGAAAGAGATGTTAATGAAGATCCACTATGAGGAAGAAGATTAAAATCGAGGTAGTGTAATAATTCCCTGACCAACTAGAAACACTAATCTCCATTGTTGAGAGAGTAAACTCATGTAGCCTTCATCACACCCCTATAATTATTTTATATATTTTTAAAATTGAAAAAATGACATTGATAAAACGAAATGTCTTGATTAGTAAATATTTTTAATTAATATTAAATATCTTTAATTAAATTAATAATCTATGTTCACTAAATATATGTCTGATGAAACAATATTTAGTTGAATATTTTATTGATAGTAAATCACATAATTTCATTACAATGTGTTTAATATGTTTATTTATAAAATATTTGGTATTAGATCATTTATTTGAAAATTTGATGAAAATTTCATTTTTCCCTTTAAAATCCATTGTAGAATTTCGGGCATAAATGTTTTTATATGTAATATTTGAACATAAAATTTTTTAAATATGTTTTTGAATTAATTTGATACAACTTTATTTCAGGATATTGGATCAAAATCGTCCACTGTATTATATTAAAAGTGTTATGATGTCAAAGGTGGGCGGGGTTTTCCAGATTGGACATCAGTTCTATATTTAGGCCATATATTATTCAAAATAGCATGGATTTGGACCATATTATGGGTGGAGCTCATGGAACCAATTATTCACACTTCATCCTCCTGGAAGGATAGTTTAATCACCCATTATTGAGGTCAAACAGGCGGTGCAAATTGACTTAAAATATTTGGCCGAATTTCGCCAATCATACTAGAAACCACTTGTAACCAAGCCACCCCTGCACTCTATAAATATGTATTATTATCATTTGGAGGAGTTGTGAGATGAATTATAAGATTTTTAGTATAGGAGAAGTGATTCCATAACATTTCTATTCAAAATTGGAGGAGGGAAGCTACCAAGATAGGATCTCCTCCAAAATGAACTTCTTTTCTTATTCATTGTTGTAATGTTGTTGTAATTTCAATAAAATATTAGTTTCTCTTCCATTTATTTTATTATTTTTAATTTTATTATTCCTTTAATTCTAATATTTGATCTGGAAATCAAAAAGTAGAAATGATATTGGGTTATACACTTTCTAAATCTTTTCAAATGCAATTTGTTTCTATGATGACTACGTCGCCCATATAATAGTAGTTTTCTTAGTACTCATTCGACATATTACCTTATTAATTTATTTATTTTGAATAATTAGGCTATTGTAATTCAAAAAATTTGATCCATGAATTATGTTACTAAATTATACGAAACTAAGTAAGAAATTGAACAATTGACACAAAAACACATGAGGTCGAGATTTGTGTAAATTGTGAGAGTGAAAACCTAATCGGTAAAACCAAACCACACGGGAAAAAATTGTAGAGGTTAAATACAGTACCTAAAATAAATTCATCCTTATTTACAGAATGGATTTATTCCCTAATTTAACACTGGCCATAATCTAGTATTATAACAACAATCAATGTAGGGTGTTGCGATTGCATGTTCTGAAGCTGACATAGGGTTTAATTATTTTCATCTTGGTAGTAATGTTAATTCTCGTAGGGTTCGAAGATTAAAAAATTAGGGAATCATAATTAAGCGGATGTTAATTTATTTAATAATGAAAAATAAGTTAGTGAAGAGGTAGAGTTAGATCGGTTACATATTTTAAAATATTTTTTTAAAAGATAATCTTCTCATTATGTTTTATTAGTCAAATTTCATTTAAAAAACAAAAATAAAATAAAATTTTCTTCCATCATAGTTATTCTAATTTTATAAACATTGAAGAACCCCCCCCCCATCATTCTAAGTTATTTATTTTATTTTCAAAATTCCTTTAATATGTTGTTTTAAATTACATTCTCTTTTGCGAGATGACCTTGGTCAACCACTCTACTGCACCTAAATAACCAGAAACTGAATATCATTTGAGAGAGCCCACGACAACTCCTTTCAAATTGGTGCTATTTCTGTGGAGGAAAGTACATTTTTCAACCAATTAGAGTAATTTATTTTATTTTATTTTATTTTATTTTATTATTTTCTTCTCCTCTTTTTTTCATCTTTCCTCTTTCTTATGTTTTCATTTTTTTTCTCTCTCTTCTTTTCTTTTTATCAGACCATCAACCCAAACATATTATCTTTTTATTATGGTTCACTTTTCATCATTTAATTTTTATTTTTTTTATGACACGAACTAATACCAAAGATCTCTTAGATCATTACCCTTAGATTGAGAATAACCTTAGGTCTGAAATCCAACATTCTCAGTCTATGAGTAGTTTCAACATTCAACCAGTTTGAGAATTCCACGATTCTGGAAACATTGAAATTGGAATCAATTCTAATTAAAACATAAAAGAAGAACCAATGAATGAAAACAATAATAATGATATTTATAGAACCATTCTATAATTGGATATACCCGACATTAACTATCAACCAAATTTTATTGCATACCCAAACCTCGAATTGGACTTTGAATTAAAATCTGGACTAAGTCACCTTCTTCCAAAGTTTCAGGGATTATCTGGTGAGGATTAAAACAAAAATGTAAAAGAATTTAATGTGGTTTGATCAGCCTTAAAACCATGAAATGTATCTGATGATAAAATAAAACTACGAACATTCCCATCCTCACTTGATTGAGCTGTAAAAGACTGGATGAATTATTTACAACCTGGAGGACTAACATGTTTGAATGATTTGAAATGTCTTTTCTTATAGATATTTTTTCAAGCATCAAGTACCACTTACATTAACAAAGAGATCTTAGGAATCATGAAATCCCAAGGGGAATCAATTTATGAGTACTGTGAGCGATTTAAGAAGTTGTGTGCAAGTTTCCCACATCACCAAACTTGTGAGAAACTACTCATTAGTACTTCTATGAAGGACTCATTAATATGCATAAAAGCATGGTGGATGGCATAGCTAGACGGGAATTGGTCAATAAAACACCACCAGCTACACATGGGTTGATCGACAAGATGACACAAAACTCCCAACAATTTAGCGATTGAGGTACACCACATGTTAGAGGAGTACATTAGGTAAGTCCTTCCTCTCTTGAAAATCATTTGATTGATACAAAGTTGTATGAATTTTCCATTATGGTGAGGTAGATTTATTTGGATTAAAAGAAATCCCAATCCACTCCTGTGAAGCAATGTTGCATTTGCACTGAAACAGAACACCCAACTGACTGTTGCCCCCAATTACAAGAGTCGTAGGATTGTGCAGTAGTATTCCCTAGGAGACCATATCAGCAACAACAACAGCCACATCCCCAAAATAAGTATGATTCCTTTTCACCAACATAATACCAAGTGTGGAATGATCAATTGGTCATGATTTATGGATCTATACATAAACAAAGGCCCCCTTTTCCACAAAACATCCAGCAGCCTTCACCTTACCAAAAGGGTTTTGGCCATGTTATCGTGACACGCCAAATTGATTATGATCTTAAGGTTGATTTGAAGTATATAGAAGACCCTAGGTCTTATATAAAGGAGTGTTAATAGGTTTATAGTATATGTTTTTAATAAAAATCACATGGGGGTGATTTTGTAAACAATATTAAGAAATTAACTTAATGTAAAGAGTTATAAAGTTGAAAGGCAAGGTGGATTTTTAAAAATATGAGATAAATAAATTATCATTGCTAAGTTACTAGATCACTTGAAGAGTTCCTTGTTCTTAATTGGTTATTAGGTTTTGTTGTAATCCTTTGGTTGAGGGATTTCCAACAACTTGGTTCCCCTCTTTCCTCTGAATATGATGCACAAAGACCTACCCCTTGACAAAAAAAATTATATTGTCAAGGTTTGGACCTCAAGAATATATTTGGGCATACCAAATCATAATGAAATCTCATGTATGTGTGAGAGAAAGAGGATTCTTGTGTTGTCCAATCAGAACAACCCAAGATTCCCACTTGAATCTCGACCCAATCGATATTGAAATGGGAAATGTTTCACTTAATTACACCAAATGAATGCATTCAGAGAATAATCATATAAATATTAAACATAAGTGAAATAAATCACACGAAAATTAGAAAAAACCAAGTGAATATGAGGTGTTGTCACTCCCTCTTCAAGTGTGTAGCTCCCTCGCAATGATCACCCACCATTTAGCTCGACATCAGGAGGAGGAGGAATCTAGAGTGGAATTTCTTCTTCATTATTGAACCCCCTAGGAGTATAGGGGCCTCCAGAACATCAAGGATTATGAGGAGACTCCTAAATTACTCTAAAAGGACAAAGCATCACTTCTGGTTCTAACCCTTAAATGAGGTGCCCATGGTGCCTTTTTATAGCCAAAATGGGAAATGGTTTTGAGCACCCATATTTTGATAAACCACTTGGAGGTTGGTTTTCAGATAATAGATTGTCGAATCTCCATTTTGACAAAAATAGAAATTTGTATCCCCACTTCTTGAATATCACAACCGAAGTTTTGGCATTATTTGGAAAATCACATCTTGAGATATATACATATTACAAAACATCACTTTTTTCTTTGTGTAGATTCGGTGGCTTGGAAAGATCAGTTTAGATGGCCCCCATATAATCCAAATATATATTATGTTACTTGATATTAAATGTATCCTATTTAATTTTGGAGAGGCCCACAAGATTTCATCCCATTTGGATGAATGATCTAGAAGCAGTGTGTGGATTAATCCACTTGTGTGCTAGGGTCCTTTGCAGTTTGGCCCATTTTTCTTAGACTTCATCATGGGTCCTCCAAATCACATCAACCTTCAATAAAATTATCAAAACAAGTAACATTTACCATTTTAACATTTATAAACACAAAAAAATTGAAAAAAAATGAAGCAAATATTTTTATTATATTTAGAATTTACAATACAAATTCAATTTAATACAATGGTGTAAGGGTGAAAATGAAATAGTGAATCATCGTACGATGAAGCCCCCACACCTAAACATTTTCACTCATGGTAAAAGTAATATTTCCAAAAATTATTCATGAATATATTTCCAACTTCATAATGATTTAACATTCAATAAAAATTTAATTCTTTATAAAAATGTGATCAAAGAAAAAATCACACTGAGGAGTTATTCTCAATGATCATTGAAAAAGGCATCTCAAAAATTACATCCAAATGAAATTTAAAGAGATGCATAATAATAATAAAATAAAATAATTAGAAAGTTAATAATTTCACTAATTATCCATGTGTGGGTGTGACAACCATTTCATGCTATTCTTTACACTTTCTATTGAGTAAATGTAAGTTATTTTAATAATTGTCTGCTTACAAGATCCTTTCCACCAAACTTTTCCCACATCCTTTGAAATCATACTTCAAGACCCTCTCACTTATGCATACCCAGAAGTCAAACCATAATCTCCCAACCTTGATATCCACATATGTTGCACATTTCATCACTCCCATTATTTATTTTTTTTCAAAATTTTCAATTGGAATAAATCTAACACTATTCTCCCTATCCATATTTTATATCCTCACGACACTAATTATAATATATATAACAAGATAAAAGGTCTAGAAAAGGTAGTTTTTGACCTTCCTAATATACAACCATTTTTTATTTTTATTTTTGAGGGTATAAAATAGTCGGATAACAGGTACACATGCATAGTTCAATCTGGTACAGTAATGAAATTGATATGATAATGAACAAACGTATGGAAAAATGATTTTTTAAAGTAGAGAAAAATAAACCTAAATTATATTTACCTTCCATTAAGTAATAAATTTTCACACATCATTGTTGGGTGAAAAAATGTGTGGAGATATTAAGTGACACAATTTTCCATTAAACTATTCATAAAAAAGGGCAAAATTCTTCTAAAATGTTTCAAAATGATACAACCATTTATATCATCGACAAAGAACCAAATTTCAAAATAAAGTCACACCAAAGTATTGAATTATTACTAAAATGCACATTTAATCAGAATTTTTTTTAATGTTAAAACAACATAAAATAGTGATATTCCACAAGCATTTTCAATAACATCCATGATTAAAAATTCATTATTTTAGATGATAAAGTGGGCATAAAAAAGGTAATATTCTAGAAAAAATGTGAGGGGGAAGGAAGTGGTAAAGTATCAATACAATTCAGCAAGATAAGAAAAGAATAAGAATAAAGATGATAAAAATTCATAACTGACCTTGGAATATATCCATCACCCACACCGAAAGTGTGCAGTGTCCTCACTATAAGAAAAGAAATGTGGGAAGGAAGGATAAAAACAGGTGAGTTTCATTCGTATATTACTTCTTTAACATGGAGTTCCTCTTTTGGGAACTCTAAAAGGACATCGTGGAAGTGCTTAATATGTTTCCCATTAATAGTGAAGGTTTTTTTGGTTTCTTCATATTGAACCTGGAAAACACCAAATAGAGATACATTAGTAATAGTGTATGGGCCAAACTAGCAGGAATGAATCTTACCTAGATGCAACTTCAACCAGGCATTGTAATGGAGGACCTTCTTCCCAATGTGGAACTGAAGATGAATAATAAGATTGTCATGGGAATCTTTGGTTCGCTCCTTTAAATCCCATAGTTTTCATATGCATATCTTCTCATTTCCTCCATATCTTAAATTTGAAACTTCCTTTGAGAAAATACACCAGAAAGATTATAATTGCATTGTTTAATAGCCTAGTAGTCTTGATGCACGTTCTCAATAGGGAGGTGAAAACTCTTTCCAAACACTAGCCTATATGGTGACATGCCAATGGGAGTTTTAAAATTAATACGGTACGCCCATAATGAATCATTATGTCGAAGACTCCAATATTTTCTATTGGGTTGAACAATTTTTCAAGAATCTATTTTGCCTCTCTATTTGATACCTCGGATTAACCATTGGACTATGTGTGATATGTAGTAGAGACACTATGACCGACCCATACTGAGGCAAAAGTGATTTCATTGTTCAGTTTCCAAAATGGGAACCCTGATCACCGATGATGAACTTAGGTAATCCAAACCTACAAAAAATTTGGGTTCAAAAAAAATTCTACAATTGCCTTAGAATAATCAGTCCTTATACCTCGTGTCTCTACCCATTTTAACACGTGATCAACTTCTAGAAGAATGTAAAAGTCTCCTAATGAATTGGGAGAAGGACCCACAAAGTCAGTACCCTAAACATCAAAAAAAAAATCATGAAAGAGAAATATTGGTTATGGAATTTCATTTCTTTTAGATACTTTACCCATTCTTTGACAATGAGGACAAGATTTACAAAAAACATTGGAATCCCAAAAACGTGTTGTCCAAAAGATACCAGAATCATGAAATTTTTGAGTAGTCTATTTGGAACCAAAGTGGCCTCCACAAGCAAGAGTGTGGAAGAATCTAAAGACAAACTCAAACTCGCTATCAGGAACACAATGCATAAGGTCTTGATCACTACATGTGCACCAGAGGTAGGGGTCATCCAAAATGTACCAACAAGACTCATGTTTCAGATGACTAGATTGGTTTTTGTTGAAATTAGTAGGAATGCAAGATGCAACCAAATAATTTACAATTTTAGCATACCAATGAATGACATCTCACACTCGGTATAATTTCTCATTAGGAAACATATCATTTATAGGAATATAGGGGGATGAGTCAATGTCTGAGGATGGGGGAATCCTACTGATATGGTCAGCCACCACATTCTATTCTCCTTTTTTATCTCTAATTTCTAAATTGGATACTAGAAGGAGGATCATCTAGTAAATGAGAAGTGGTTTGGGTTTTGGTTTCTTAAGGAGATACCAGATGGCTGCATGGTTTGAGAACACAATGACTTTGGACCCTAAAAGATAAGAGCTAGATTTATTTAAAGAAAAAATAATGGAAGAGAATTATTTTTCAGTTGTGGAGTAGTTTTTCGGGGCAGGGTCAAGTGTACTTGAAGAATAGGCAACGTCATGTGGAGCTTGATTGACCCTTTTTGATAAGACTTCCCCAACTGCATAGATAGAGGAATCACACCTGAGATCAAATGGTAAATCCCATCGAGGTGGTTGGCATATCAGGGGGTGATGTGAGACTCCATTTTAACTTATTAAAAGCTTCTTCACATTCTTTATCAAAAACAAATTCCTTTTCTTTTTGGAGTAATCGGGAGAGGGGGAGTTCAATTTTACTAAAGTCACGAATGAAACAATGGTAAAATCTTGCATGACCTAGGAAATACCACACATCCCATACATTTTTGTGGAATTATTGGGAATAAATGACAACCACTTTTGATTTATCTACTTGGATACCATCCCCAAAAATGACATTCCCCAAAACTATACCTTGTCGCACTATGAAATAACATTTCTCATAATTTAATACAAGATTATTTTCAATATAGTGACATAGTACTGAACCTAAACTATTTAAACATACATAAAAATAGGATACATACATATTGAAATAATCCATGAAAACATCCATGAAATTATCTAAGTCATCCGAAAAAAATACTAACCATGCATCGCTAGAAAGTACCTAGAGCATTTCCCAGACCAAATGACATCCTCCTATATGAAAATGTTCCAATGGGGAAAGGGAAGGATTTATTTTTCTTATCATTGGGGAAATATGGATCTAAAAGTATCCAGAATACCCATTAAGGAAATAGTAGTGGGACTTACATGCTGGCCTCTCTAGAATTTGGACAATGAATGGTAAAGGGAAATGGTCCTTCCTTGTGTTTTGGATTAGTCAGTGATAGTCTATACAGACACGCCAACTATTCTACACATGATTTGGAACCAATTAATTGTTTTCATTTTTTATTAACATAAGGCCAGCTGTTTTAGGAACTACATTAATGGGACTAACCTATTGGCTGTCAGAGATGGGGTAAATGTGTCCAGCAGCTATTAATTTTGTTACTTCATTTTTCAGAACTTCTAGGAGGTTTTTGTTCATTCAACGTTGTTCCATCCTCACTATTTTAGCCTTATCATTTAAATAAATATGATGTGTGATAATTGATGGTATAATACTAGGAATGTCAGAAAGTTTCCATACCAAATCATTTTTATACTCCCTTGAAAGTTTAAGCAGTCATAATTCATGATAAGGAGGGAGTGAACTAGAAATAATGATGAGAAACTTGTTTCCATTCTCAAGATATGAATATTTTAAATATTAAGGTAGTTTTTTCAGATCCAATTTAGGTGGATTTTGGATTAATGGAAGTGTGTGTAAAAGTGATAGGTCACTAATATCGTCTAATTGCTCAATAATATCATCCTCAAATGAAAAATGGGATTTTACAAGCTTAGCAGTATCATTGATGGTCATGTGATCCTATGTGTTTAAGAAATCATCAATTAATAAACATACATGGAATTTTTCTATATTTGTACAACATTAAATGCATGATTCATTACCTAACATTTCAATCAAATATGAAAACCTAGAAAGTGGATCAGAGGGATGAAAAGATGTTTTTTATGGTATGGTTGTACAGTAGTTAAATTAATAGAGATAGAGGAATGTTCTTTTGAAGGGTGCTTTATGGCATCAAGAACATTGAAGTGGAAAATGTCACCACCAAACTCCATAGATAATGTTCCATTATAGACATTAATTATGGTTTTTTATAGTTTCAATAAAGTTCTCCCCAATATAATTTGGGAATATCCATTCATTCTATTATCTTACATTTTAATCACATAAAAATTAACATAAAAAATTAAATTTTGAACCCTCATAAGAACATCCTCTAACACACCAGAAGGGTGTGTTGTACTCCGATTTGATAGCTGAATAGCTATCCTAGTTGGCTTCAATTATCCAACCTACAATGAAGAGTAAATGGAGTGAGGAATCACATTTATAGAAAAACCTAAATGAAGCATAGCATTGGAAAATGAATACTCCCCTATGGTACAAGGAATTGAGAAGGATGCAGGATCATTGAATGTGGTATGCAGTGATGGTTCAATCAATGCTAAGACATTCCTCCCCACTATTACCTTATCATCACCATAAAGTATCCTTTGATGTGTACATGTCTCCTATAAAAAAATTTCATATCTTGGAATTTCTTTCACATCATCAATAAAGGGGATGTTTACCTGCACTTTTTTGAATGTCTCCAAAATTTACTTATCGAGTTCAGTTTCCTTTTGTTTTCTAGGTTGGGTGGACCATTGGGGAAATGGAAGAGGAAAGGTTGGCTAGGAGACTCATCGTCATACACACTATTACCTTTGGAAGGGATTTAATCAAGACATGGTTTTTTAACATTTATAACATTTTTAATATTTGGGATGGAGGATTACTTAGGAGGGGATGAATATAATAGAGGAATCATTTGGATTTTATGGTTTTTTCCACTCCTAAGGGTGATGGAACTAACATTTTCCTTGTCCTTAGGGTTAACTACCAGTTAAGAATTTAGTTTACCCAACCCATGACATTTAATTTCTCCCATCGAGTTATCTTTTTTTCTTAAATGGGTTTTTAAGTCTTGTATGGATGCTTGAGTGGTTTTTTGGAATTGGATATTATTGGAAGACATTTGTTTCATCATATCTTCTAGTCTAGGATCGGCTTTTGGAGGGGGTTGTTGGAAAGGCCTTTGTGGTGGTTGGGTATTTCTGGTTGGTGGTCAGATAACTACTCTGCCCCGGTTGGTTACATTATTGTTTAGAATGGTTTGAATATGCCCTTTCCTATAAGATTAGTTTTCTTTCCACCCAGGGTTGGATGGAAGGTAAGGTTCTTGCCTAAAGGGTTGGTTATAGGGGCAGTCTAGAATGATTACCTCACAACTCTCAGAATTTTCTCTCAATCGGGGGAATTGGTCATAGTAGTGGGTGTCAGAAGAACATATACCATAATGGATGGGGGAGGAGATTGTTATTACCCTTGGGAAAGAGAAAATCATCTTAGAAGGGTACTTACCTCTTCATACTTTGTGTCCATCTTCTTCTCGAATTGAGTACTTTTCACCTCATGGACATCTTGAATGGATACATTGGAACTTGAACCTAATCATTGAGTTTTCTATGCTATTTTCTCAATTAATTACTTTGTAATGATTGTGATTTTATCCACTAGTGATCCACCTTCAGTAGCATCAATCATGTTTCTATCTATAGGGATTAAACCTTCATAATAATAATGTATTAAAAGTTGGTCACTTATTTAGTGGTGTGAACAACTAGAACATAATCTTTTATATATTTCCCAATAATCATGAATTTTTTTCCCTTTATATTTTCTTATACCAAAAATTTATTTCCTTATCATTTCAGTTCGAGAGGCTCGGAAATATTCTTCAAGAAAAAGGTGTTTCATGTCTTCACAACCTCTTATTGGTGAATTAATGTAGTAAATCCAACCCTTTGTAGTGCCTTATAATGAAAAGGGAAATTCTCTAAGTTTTAATTGTTCCTTAGAAACATTTTTAGGTTTTAATTTTGAACACACAATATGAAATTATTTTAATTTTTTATGCAGGTCTTCTCCAGTGAGTCCATGAAATCTATTTAACAAGAGAATTAGACCATATTTTAATTCAAAATTGGGTTCCTTGACTTGCATTTGAATATATGTGGGTTGGATGTCAACATCTAGTGAGGTTAATTATTTTAGTGTTTTATTATTTTTATCCATGTTCTACAAGTGTATTTTAGTTTTAACATGGGTTCTAAAATAAGAAGGAGGATGTAGAAGAGGTCCAATGTGTGGTGTGTCCTCCTTCAAATTGTTGTCTTCTGTGTCTCTGTGTCGTTGACATAGGTACTCTCTGGTTTGGGTTCAAAATGTGGTAAATATCCTGGATTATAATGCTTCATGCACCAAACATACACATTAAATAGATCATAACAAAAAATGATTGAAAATGTAGAAGATAAAACAAATAAATATTCACAAAATTTACAAATATCTTATAAAAAACATGCACTAAAAACCAATGTGATCCCCGGAAAGGGCACCAAAATTTATCCATTTTGTCATGAAATGTCATATTTATTATTATTTTAAGCTTATTTGATGTATATAGAATACCCTAGGTCATTTCATAAGTAGCGTTAATAAGTTTTGAGTATGCCTTTTTAATAAAAAGTACTAAAATGGGTTGATTTTGTAAATAGTTTTAAGAAAGTAACTTAACGTAAAGATTTGTAAAGTTGAAAGAAAAAGTGGATTTTGAAAAATATGAGACAAATAATTGATCATCTATAAGTTACTATATCACATAAAGAGTTCCTTGTTCTTAATTGGTTATTAGGTTTTGTTGTAATCCTTCTGTTGAGGGATGACAAAGATCTGGGTTCCCCTCTTTCCTAATAAAATGATGCACAAAGAACCACCCCTTGACACAACAATCATTTTTTTAAGGATTGGAACTCATGAATAGAGTGATTAATACCAAAGCATACGAAAATATCATGTGTGTGTGAGAGAAATAGGATGCTTGTGTTGTCCAATCAAAACAACCCAAGATTCCCACTTGAATCTCAACCCAATCGGTATTGAAATGAGAAATGTTCACTTAATTAAACCAAATCAATGGTTTCAAAGAATAATCATATATAAATTAAACATAATTAATATAATTAACACACAAATTAAACAACTCAATAGAATATAAGGTTCCAGAACTCCCTCTTCATGTGTGTAGCTCCCTCGCAAGGATCACCCATCGTTTAGCTCGACATCGGGTGGAGGAGGAAGCTAGGGTGGAACTCCTTCTTAATTATTCATCCCCTAATGAGGATAAGAGATTCCATAACCTCAAGGATGAGGAAAATACTCCTCCTGGACTCCAAAATGGCAGATCTTCACTTCTGGTTTGAACCCCCATATGAGGTGCCCATGGTGCCTTTTTATATCCAAAATGGTAAATGGTTTTGATTACCCAAATTTTGATAAAAAACTTGGAGAATGGTCTTAGGATAATAGAAAGTCAAATATACCTTTTAAAAAACTATAATGTTGTAGCCCCATTTCCTGAATATCACCACATAATGTTTGGTATCATTTGTACAATCACATACCGAGATATTAACATATTATAGAATGCCACTTTTGACTTTCTACGGATTCGGTGGCTTGGATAGATCAGTCCGTATTGGCTTCTTAGATGCCGAATATGGGTTGGGTTCCTTGAAATGAAATGAATCATATTAAATTTTGGACCAGAAAACAATATTTCAGCCCATTTAGATGCATGGTCTAGTAAAAGTGTGCAGAATAATCCACTGTTGTGCTTAGATCCTACATAGTTTTGCCCATTTTTCTGGGACTTCATTATGAGAACTCCAAATAACCTCCACCTTCAATGAAATTATCAAAACAAGTAACATTTATCTTTTTAAAAGTGATAATCACACAATACTGGAATTAAACTTTAAGTGAATTTTGTTATTATATTTGTAATTTACAAGACAAATTCAATTTAATACAATGGTGTAAGGGTGAAAATGAAAAGGTGAATCATGGTACCATCCAGTTTCCAACAACCCCAAAGGTGATTTGAAGATCAAGCATCAAAAAACCAATAACAAGGGAATCCCCCACCCAATTTATATTCTAACACTTATGACCTTTTGAAAAAAAGTTCATAATCAATAGAATGAGTTGAACAATCGTGTTTTGGATTTGGGAGAGTTGAAGACTCAAATGAGCCAGATTGCCACTACCCGCCATGAACTGGTAAGTAAGAATTCCAGAAATATACCATCTAAACCTACTCCAAATCCTAAGGGTAATGTCAATTCCATCACATTGAGAAGTGGGTTTAAAACAACAGATACTTTTGTACCTAACATTCTACCAGGATTCACCTCAACTCCGCAGAGGCCCCATTCAAGAACAACTAATGAGAATCCCATGGCAAAAGACCAAGGTAAGAAAATGATTGATGATGTTCCTCCTAAACCCCTTCCATTTTCAAACATATTTATACAAACCAGGATGATGGAAGAAGAGGCGATGCAAAAAATAATTTTTGGATATATTCAATCATTTTGAGATCAAAATCCCTCTACTTGAAGAAATAATGAAAATTCCAAGGTATGAAATTTTTTTAAAAAGAACTTTGTGTCAATAAAAGAGGGCTCAAGGGAAATGATAGGATCAATCTTGGAAGTAATGTTTCAAAAATCACTACCCCAACTCCATAAATTCAAATGAAGTGCAAGGATATGAGGACATTCACCATCCCCTGAACCATAGGGGAGTTACATATTTCTGATTCTTTATGTGATTTAGGTGCTTCCATAAATGTGATGTCTCACTCTGTTTTCTCTTCCTAAAAGGTTGTTTAGTTGAAGATGATGAGAGTAGTGGTGCAGTTGGAGAACAAAGCTACAACATATCCAGTAGCAGTCCTTGAGGATGTACTTGTTTGGGTAAGAGACATGATCTTTCTAGTAGATTCCTATGTGATTAACTTGGAGGATGATCAGGTAAATTCTCATGATCCTACTATCTTAGGTAGTCCCTTCCTAAAAACAAAGAAAATGATCATAAATGTCCATTAGGGTACACATTTGATGGAGTTTGGAGATGAATTTGTGATATTTAATGGTATGCACTCAATGAAGTACCCCCTCAAATGACCACTTTATTTTTGTTATATTACATTTTGAACCACCAAATAAAAACCAGATGGAATTTGATTGCCCTATTCTTAGGTATATTATAAGAATTGGTTCTAGTTTTACAACTAAGATCACTTCCACACCAGTTCCTAATACAAAAATGTCGCTTATATTTGATTTTGAAATGGATTCATATTCAGATTTTGATGATGTGAACTCTGATTATGACATGGATCTTGAGTATGCTGATGGTTTTTTTTCTTTGTTCTATGATTTTGATGATGCATATTCTAATACTGATGTTCATTGTGCACATATTTCAGTTCCTTCAATTTCTACATCCATACATCACCCCCCTATATTAGAACTCAATCCAATGCCACCAAATCTAAAATACTCATACATATTAAGTGGCGATAAATTACCTATTATCATTGGTAAAAATATCCATTTTGAACTTGGATATTTTTTTGATATTTTGAGGGGGAACATCAGGGAAATCAGGTGGACCTTGGATGAGATATATGGTATAATCCCATCTATTTGCATGCATAATATTTTTTTGGAGGATGGGGATAAACCAGTGAGGCAACTACAAAAGAGACTAAATACAACTCTTCAATAAGTTGATAAAAAAGATGATGAAAAATTGCTCGAGGAAGGTATAATTTATCCTTTTTTATATTATTAGTAGGAGATTCCTATTCAGGTTGTACCTAAGAAAAATGGTGTTAATTTTGTTAAAAATGATAAATATAAGTTATTTCTAATGAGGGTGAAAAACAGTTGGTGTGTGTATTGATTATAGGAAACTAAATCATTCCACTCATAAGGACCATTTCCACCTCCCATTTATTTATCAAATAATTGAGAGACTAGTTGGAAAAACACACTATTGTTTCTTGGATGAATTTTATGGATATTTTTAGGTTCCTATTTCCCTAGAGGACCTGGAGAAAACAAAATTCACTTATCCATTTGGTACATTTACCTACCCAACTATTCTATTTGGACTTTAAAATTCCCCATATACCTTCCAAAGATGCATGGTGAGTATTTTTTTCTGATTTCATTGAGGCCATCCTGAAGATATTTATGGATGATTTTACAGTGTACGGGTCTTCATTTGATGATTTTATCTCTAGTTTGGGAAAGTTTTTGAGTCATTGTATTGAGAAGAAGCCGGTATTGAACTTTGAAAAGTTTCATTTCATGGTAGAGCATGGAATTGTCTTGGGGAATATAGTGTCAAAACATGGGATAGAGATTGATAGATCTGAGGTAGATATTATTTCATCCTTAACTTATCCTTCATGTGTGTATGATGTTATTTATTTCCTAGGGCATGCAGGATTTTTTCAGTGCTTCATCAAAGATTTTAGTAAGATTTATCTTCCTATGTAATGATTACTTCAAAAGGATATGAATTTTGTGTTTGATGATTCTTTTAGGATTTCCTTTGATGTTCTACAGATGTTTCTAACTCTCCAATGATAATGCAACCCTCATGGTGGGATATTCTTTTTGAGTTTATGTGTGATGCCTCCAACTTCGTGGTTGTAGTTGTCTTATCTCCAAGGATGGAGGGACATTCACATGTGATTTCCTATGAATTAAAGACACTAGATTCATACCAATAAAAATACACAACCACTAAAAAGGACTTTCTTGCTGTCTTATTTAATTTAGATAATTTCATTTCATATTTATTATACTCTAAAGTGGTTGTTTTTTTGACCATGCAGCTCTAAGGTACCTCTGGAAGAATACAAATGCAATGAATAGGCTTATCCTATGGATTCTCCTTCTTTAGGAATTAGGTATTGAGATCAAGGAAAATAATTGGTCATAAATCCTTATGGAGGACCACATGAGTAGGATTAATCACACATTAGAGGCTAAAACCATCGACCTGGCACCAATTTGGGACACTGTCCCCAATGAGCATCTTTATTCCATCTCAGGTACATATCCATGGTATGCTGATTTAGTTAACTATATTGTTTCCTCTAAAATTCCTAAAAATTTAAAGAAACATCGAGTCCAAAAATTAAAGAGTGAGTCAATATTTTATGTTTGGGATTATCCAAACCCTTGGCGCATGTGTAGTGATAATGTTATTAGGAGGTGTGTTCCTGATCATGATTTTGAGTCAGCTCTACATTTCTACCATACACTTGCATGTGGAGGACACTTTAGACCCCAACGAATAGCTAGGAAGGTATTAGACTCTAGATTATATTGGCATATCTTATTCCATGATTATCATGTGTTTTTTAAGTCATTATCACATTTCCAAAACATTGGGGATATTTCTAGGAGACACGAGATGCCCCAACAACCCATACTATTCTGTGAGATTTTTTATGTATGTGGCATCGATTTTATGGGTCCTTTTACTAGTTCATTTGGTTTCTTGTATATTTTGGTTTCTATTGATTATGTGAGTAAATGGGTGGAGGACAAGGCCACCAGGACGGATGACTCTCATGTTGTAGTCGACTTTGTCTAGGCACATATTTTTTTGCCGGTTTGGAGTACCAATGGCTATCATCAGTGATCAGGGGACACACATCTACAATCGAAATTTGGCTTACCTCCTATGGAATTATTGTATGGCACATAAAAAACCTACACCATACCACCCCCAAAAAATGGACAGGTCAAGGTTTCAAATTGGGTGTTGAATCAAATTTTCGAAAAAATCGCATAGCTGAATAGGAAGGATTAGAGCACGCGCTTGGATAATGTGCTATAATCTTACATGATAGAAAATAAGACACCCATCGGTATGTCCATATTTCGGATTGTTTTTGGGAATGCATATCTTCTCTTTTTGGAAGTCGGGCATTGGGCTTATTGAGCTATAATGAAATGCAATATGGATTTTTCCCAAGATGGGATCCAAAGGAAGCTGTAATTTCAAGAGCTTGATGAGATTTTATTTTCATCATATATGTAATCAAGGCTCTACAAGGAAAAATCAAAGAAATATCATGATTCAATGATCCACCAAAGGGAGTTTCATGTTGGAGATAAAGTTTTAGTCTACAGTTCACGACTAAAGTTGATGCTCGTTAAGTTGAGTTTCAGATGGATAGTTCCTTATATTTTATCTAATGTTTTTTCCTTATGGTATATTAGATATCACACAAGAAGAAACTGAATGAAGCTTTACAATCAATAGGAAAATTTTGAATAAATACATTGAGGGAATTTCTATTGATGTAGTGGATTTTATCACACTAAATAACCCCATCATCACATGATAATATCAGGCTATTCTTAACCCTTTTACTTTTATATTCTTTGTCCTAATTAAAAATTTTCATTTCATCTTCACATATCATTTCATATGATCACATTGAAGACAACGTAATATTTTAAGTGTGGGGGAGGGGAAAACATTTCAGGCTATATATTTAGGACTTTTATTTGTGTGTTTTGTGTGTATTTTATATTTAGTTTTAGGATAAAATTTTCAAAAAAAACACAAAATAAATAAATAAATAAAAACAAAGATATCATGTAGCATTATCATGTAGAATATATGGAAAATGCATTTTTTTTCCAAAATTCATTGTTAGAATGATACGCATGGGTAATATTTCATCATCAAGGTTTGATTTTTATAAAAATTGATGTCTTCGATGATATGATTGATTGCGTCATTATAAAACCTTTTATATTTTGACATCATTATTTTTGATATTTTTTATGGTAAATTGTGTCATTTATTTCTCTACACAACTTTTCACTCAACCATGACTTGTGAAATTTTTCCTACTATGTTGAAGGTATAGTCATGTTAGGTAAAAAAATCATTGTTTTATCCATACATTCATTTCTCTTACAATTGGTTTCATTATTGTACCAAATTGAACTATGCATGTGTGCCTATTATCCAACTGTTGTATGCCCTAAAAACAAAAAAAAATCAAAAATATGGGTTGTGTCTTAGGTATGTCAAAAACCACTCTTCATCGACCTTTGATCTTGTTATAACTATTATAATTAGTGTCGTGAGGAGATTAAACATGGGTTGAGAGTTGAGTGTGAGATTTTATCTAAGTGAAACTACAAAAAAATTAATAAATTAGTGGAATGATGAAATGTATAACATATGGCGATATCTATGTTGGGATCTTAAGGTTTGACTTTCAGAAATTCATAAGTTAGTGGATCTTGAAATTAAATTGCAAAGGAATGTAGAATGGGTTCAGTGAATTGAACTAGGTAAGAAGAATTGTTTTACTTGATTTCAATATACTAAATAAAGGGTGGATTTATGAGCTTGGAATGGTTGGCACACACACACATGTGGAGAATTAGTGGCATGGTATACCCATGAATTGTTTCTCTATGATTAGTGTTATAAATCTCACAGGATTTTGTTTTGACATAATTTATGAGATAATGAAGTTAAAATTTGTTGATATTGACACTTTATGATATTATTACTTTTCCTATATTTCCACTATGGGTTGAGAAATATGAACACACATATTTTGTCACAATTTTTTTTGAATGCATGATATGAGGTTTTTCCCAGGAGTGAAAAAGGGTAAGTGTGGAGGAGTTGATAAAACACTATATTTCTGAATATTTTATTAATAATAAATTAAATAATTTCCTCAAATTATTTTAAATATGTGTATTTATAAAATATTTGGGATTAGATTATTCTTTTGAAAATTTGATGAAAATTCAAGTTTTATCCTTTAAAATCCACTATAGCATTTCTGACATAAATATTTTTATATGAATTATTTAAAATTAAAATTTCGTAATTATGTTATTGACTTAATGGTTTACAATTTTAATTCAGTACATTGGGTAAAAATCATGCATTTTATTGGAGTAAAAGGTCTATGATGTTAATGATGGGGTGGACTCTCCAGATTGTACATCAGTTATGTATTTAGGCCATATATTCTTCATACGAGCTTGTATTTGGCCCATATTTTGGGGGGGAGCCTGAGGAGCCAATTAATAAATTTTCTTAATTTTTGTAGGGTAGATGAATCATGTGTTTTGGAGGTCAAATATGCGGTGTAAATTGGAATAAAATATTTGGATGAATTTCATAATTCACACTTGAAACAACATGTATCCTAGCCTCCTCTCCACTCTATAAATATATATTTTTATCATTTATAGGAGTTGTAATGTGAATTGGGAAATTTGGAGTAGATGATAAGAGGTTCCATACCATTTAAATTCACAATTGGAGGAGGGAAGCTACCAAGTTAGGATCTCCTCCAAAATGCTTTTCTTTTCCTCTTCTTTGTTGTAATGTTGTTGTACTTTCAATAAAATATTAGTTTATCTTGTATTTGTTATATTATTTTGAATTTTATTCTTATATTATTCTCAATATTTGGATTGTAAAAAAATTATTATAAACTATATTGGTTTCTACTTTTTCTATATCTTTGTAAATGCAATTCGTTTCTACGATTACTACGCCGCCCATGAAAGAATGGTTTTCTTGGTAATAAATTGAACTATTTACTTATCAATTTATTTATATTGAATCATTAATATAATTTAATTCAAAAAATATGACCCATTAATTGAGTTTTTAAATTATAATAATCTAAGTAGGAAATTGAACAATTGACACAAAAACACGCGAGGTCGAGATTTGTGTAAATTGTGAGAGCACAAACTTAATATGTAAAACCAAAACACATGGGATAAATTTGTAGAGTTAAAATAAAATCCCTAAATTAAATTCATCATTATTTTTATAATGTATTTATTCCATTATTTACCACTGACCATAAGCTAGTCTTAGAATGAAATTCAAAGCAGATTGATGGGATTTCATGTTCTGAAACTGGCCTAGGGTTCAACTCTTTTCATCATTGTGGTAATGTTAATTCTAATAGGGTTTGAAGATTTAAAAATTAGGCGATCATAATTAAGTGGATGTTAATTTAAATTATATTGATCAATAAGTAAGTGAAGAGGTATAGTTATATCGATTACACCTTTTAAAATATTTTTTAATAAATACATCTTCTCATTGTGTTTTATTAATCAAATTTCATTTCAAAAAAAACAAAAAAAATACAATCTCTTTCTAGAATAATTATTATTCTTTTATAAACATTGAAAACCCCCCATCCTTCTAAGATGTTTATTTTATTTTATTTTATTTTCAAAATACCTTTATTATGTTGTTTCAAATTACTTCCTCAATTGAGAGATGACTTTGGATAGCCACTGTCATACACCTAATTAACCTGAAACCGAATATCATGTGAGAGAACCCACAACCATACCTTTAAATTTCATATTAATTTATATGTTTTTTATACCTATTTCATGTTATATAAATAATATTTTAGATATATATATATTTTATTTTATATGATATTTTAAACCAAATATATTATATATAATGTAAAAATGTATATCTAGTCATATATAAATCACATTTAATAAAATACGTTCTATTTTTATTAATATAAAATTATTTATATGTTAATATATAATTTATAAGTATATAATTTTTAATGGGATATACCCATTATTAGCTCTATATAAAAGCATTGATAAATGGTTCCCTTTAGTTGTAGTAAAAAAATCACTGATAAAGGGAGGTCATTATTAGCATTTAAAAAAAGTGATAATAAAGGGTACCCTTTATCAGTTCTTTTTTTATGCACTGATAAAGACCACCCTTTTACATTACTTTTTATCACTGATAATGGTTTCCTTAATCAACAATTTTATCTAGTGCTGATAAATTCTACCGTAATTTATTATGGATTTTGTAGTAGTGTTTATTGTGTTTGCATTTTTATTTATATCTTAATTTCATTTTATTCTATTAATGTCTCAACATTACCACTGCACATAAGTGACTAAGAAATTATATTTTTCTATTTTTACACATATATTATACTTTTTGTAATGAGAGGGTAAAAAATATACTGGATTATATTGGATGAGATATGGGGATCATTTGAAGGCACACCATTTTACTTTGACCAATGGATTAAACGTAAATGATATTCATGTTCTCATGTCCCCATAATCTATTGTTCTAGTGACGATGAGTAATCCGGTGAATGTTCATAATTTCAAGACATCAACACCTTTGTATAGTTCCAACACTGATGGCCTTCATCTCCAAATGTATAAATGTTTCACTATCACAAATTCAAAATATTCATGGGCTTTGATTACTAGACATATAATATTCTATCCCCAATTAAATTGAATGCATTTTTTTGTGGGATCGAATTAATTTATGCTAGTGTAATGAATGGCTTGTACTTTTCATGGATGGCGTACAAAAAGAACCCCTCCCATCAGTGGGGGTGAAAGCGATGACTGAGGAGTGACATGCAAGTCTGGAATAGTAGTAGATGGTGGAAGGGAGGCACCATGGATGTGGAAACATGTAGTCTTGGCATGACTACTGATGGTGGTGGAGCTAGTGCAGTGGCATGAAGGCTTGTTGCGGTGATGACAGTTCAGGGAGGTAAGAAATCCTCCATTAATGTTGGGTGAAGGCACAATAAGGTTTTTAGTGGGCCTAAGTGATATGTACTAAGGGTCTTTGTACCACCCTATAATAGGTTCTACATGTTTATGTATAATATATAAAGAAAAATTGATGGGTGGGTTACCCCAGGGGGGCTAGGGCCTACCCATTTTGACTTTTCGGTGTGAGGTGTGTCTGTGATTCATTATAATTTTACCCCAAATATCTAATATATATATATATGTATATAATGTGATATTTGTTAATAATTTAAATATATGAATGAATAGGGGGCATGATCATTTAGAATTGGGAGTGGCGATGCCATGGATATCTTATCGTTGACTAGCGGTTTTCAACTATAATGGTAATACCACATTTCTTGGGATTTATTCGATTGTCTAAAGGACCTCATCAAGATGTTTCTCAATCCATTGAATATTATTCAATACTTTTTGATGTGAATGTGTATTCAAATGCAATTCCATAGAGTCATGACCCAAAATCAACTAGTGGTCGATGTTCTTGGTTTAACTCCAAAATTACTCCATTGGTAGGATCCTTCAAGAAATATCAATGGATTATATTGATACTAATACATGGGATTATTTAGAGAGTATTTCATTGGAAAAAATTCCCTTATCTCATGGAATAATCTCCATAAAGGAGAAAATCATTGGTGGATGGAATAATTAGTTCGCATAGTTTCTCTAATTTCAGGGTTCTAAAATTGAATGTGTGTTTCTATTAGTTGGGTTTTTTTTCTATTGTATTTTCCCCTCAGATGGGTATAGACTCCGATATTAGGGAATTGAATCACTATTCTTGAATCTTGGTTAACTCGGCCTTCAAAAGTGGTCCATAAACTTCAACCCACCACATTATTAGAACCCTTTTGCATAGGTATAGATTAAGATCCATGGACTCAACTGGATTCAATGGAATCCAAATACTCTCCATGATATTACTTCTACAAATGGAGTCCCCATCCAACTAGATAAGGAATCTAAAAAGGTACATTTTGGGAATTATTCCAAAATTCTCATTGAAGTAGATTTTAGAAAGACCATCATTGATAGGGTTATGATTTTAATACCTTTTGATGATATTCCAATGAATTTTGGAAATGAGAAACCTCATCAATTATGTTATATTTTTAATTATTCTAGGCACTCATAAAATATATTTCAATGACCCCCTCCAGCCAAACTAGCTGTTTCAAGTTATATATAGACAAGTAACGCCATTGAAAAGATAAAGGAAAAGAAACAGTAAAAGAGAGGAATAAATATAGTAAGGTCTCCAGTGAAAATGTTGTTTATTCTAATAAGGTTGGGGATAAAACAAATTTGAAATAAGATAAAAGGTGAGTCACAAAGGCATCAGTATGAGATTTATAAACGTATAGGGGTAGATTATACTCATCTTTCCATTAGGTCCTATTTATGGGATGATCATTCTGAAAGTAATAATGCTCCACATGTTAGAGTTTCTTCTAAAGTGTCCTTGATAAGGGAGTTAGTGAAAACCCTAATGATGATACATCTACTGATGAAAAATAAATTTGTGAGTTTGGATTTTAAAGGAATGTCGATCTTAAACTATAGAATCAACAAGAACTGATAATTTCAAAGAATAGGAATGGTAAAATGAAAATGGTATTGGCCTTTTCAAGAAAATATAACAAATCCTTGGGTAGTAGGGAACATAGAAATAGCACAGATGATTCGACTTCAATGGAAAAATAAGAAGTATCTAAAAACCTAAATGGTCTCCAGGTAATTCCCAACTCTAAAATTGTGTAGGACTAGCCATTTTAGGGTGGTAGTACTGACAATCATGAGAATCAGACTCCCTAAAGGATGTGGAGGAGCATTGAAGTAGAATTAGCAACTGATGCAATTCACGTGGATTCAAAAAACATGTGCATTGTGGATTTAGTAGGTGGTTCTACTCTTGATAATAATGTGGAATAAACCATGATAGATCATCCAAAATAAAGTCTATTTCCTACTGAATTTGATATTGAGGAAAAATATAATAAAATAAACGTTAGTTTGATTATTTCTAAAGGATGTGTACAGACACATAAGATCCATGTAAGTGATTTTGTTTTCCTTTAAAATTGATTCTTCTGATACCGACACATGGGTGGAACCAGTGATTGGTCATGAGACTTCTCAAGACCGTACTTCCATATTTTTAGATATTTATAAAAATAAAAAGGCTTCTAAAAAACAAGAGGGGTGGATGGGAAGGAATTACTCATGGGATGAAGAACAAAGAGTTTTGATGGAATAGGCTTCTAAAATGATAATCTAATAAAATCTCAGGTATCCACTTCCAATCCTTTTTTAGTGATTGATTCATATAAGAAAGTTTCCTTGTAGTCTATGAGCATGGGAGGATTTTAGAAATTAAATGGGGATTAAGACCAATCATTCCAGTTTCATGGGTGCAACAGACTCCTCTGATCCATCTTCAGATGAAGGACACAATCCCTAGAAGAGATAAATGACCTAGAAGCATGGTAATCATCCATGTGGAAAATCCACTTATCATAGGGGTTAGAGGGGTCCTGATCAAACCCATGTTGTGGAATTGGAATTATAGTGTTTCTTTGGGTTTTTGATTTTGGTGCCTTCTGATACTTCTCTATTTTTGTTATAGGACGATATTCCATATTTCCCCTTATCCCTTTCGTACCTTTTTAATTAAATAAATGGGATATGTCCTTAGCACCTTACCCCAGACTTTTTGAAAAAAAATTAAATATATGATATATATATATATATATAAACCATTACTTGTAACAATATAGACTATTAATTAAAATCCATGCTCTTCGAAAGTTTATTATAAAAAATAAAGCATACAATCATGGAAAGAGGGGGTTACAATGCTAAAAAGTAAAAAAACTACCACCAATAATAAAAGATCATTCAATAGTCACCTAATTCTATGTCTTCTACCCCTTCCTTGAGATCCACCCTGACCTCTGAAGTGTCTTTCTATATTTTACTACATAGGAGCATGCCAAGTGTTATCATGATCATCCATGTCTAATTATTCATTATCCTCATCATGTGGCTCAATGATTCTAGTGAATTCATTTTTTAGTATCAAAATAGATCCATTTTGATTTGAGCAATTACCATTCATATCAAAATAGAAACTTTCCTTTACATTCCCAATTTGTAATTATTTTCCTTCATCTCAAAAAGGTCCATGAACATTGGAAAATTCCTTATGGAATACATCCATACTATTATATATATTTAAAATATCAAGCAAGGTAAATTCATTTATACTGGGAAAATAAAATGATGGGACAATGACAACCTCCTTGGTTTCCTCCTCCCCTTACAGCGAACCATAAGTAAATAGAATGCATACTTCATCCCCAATACCAACCTTATCTTATTCATGTGTTTCTATAAGATGCTCAGATGAGGCCTATCTAGGCATAGGTGGAGGAGCCCTGTATTTTCTATCAGTGACCAGTTGAAATCCTTCTTCATATATAGGGTTATTCTTCTTAGGTTTCTTTATAGAAGTATCCGTAACTTTGGATATCCCTTACCTTTTGGAAGTGATTAGTTCTTGACATATTTTATGATCTACTACCTCTTGTAAAATATCCTCATGGTCATATTGTTCATAGGATTCCTTGTTTTCTATTGAAACATTAGTCCTATATAAAAGTGACTATTTAAATGTAATATAAAAATGCATTGTCTATTCTTATACCTCCTCTTAAACTATAATATCACCCCATTGAATTCTATAAATTTAGTATTGAGTCACAACCTACACTTTTTGCAGTGTCAGTTGATCCTGCAACAAAAAACGCAAAACCATCCTTATTTACATACATTTTCCCCTTGTTGATGTCCACTTTAGAAAGGCAGTTATAGCCTTCAAGAGAATATATACCTTCCTCCATTGTCAAAAATCATTTACTCTTACTTTTTTTCAATATTCTAAATCATTCTGTCTTAGAGAAAAAATGGAGCGTAACAAATACATTCTCCAATAATTTTTACAATTCCCAACCAAGATACATTCAGTGAAAAATAATGGTATCTTTTCATAAACAATTTTTAGATCCAAATCCTTATTTTATATAGATTTAACTATCTTGTTAACTGGAGTGGAACACAGGTCACCTTCAATAATGAACCTCATAAAGTGTCCAACCCTAGCTTGTTCAGTCTATTTTTACATCTTTATAGGCCCACCAATTTTAAAGAAATATCTTGAAAGATCCTTTGATTCCAAAGAATTCAGTTCAATCCAATTATTCATACCCAGTCCAAGACACAATTGTTTCACATTTCAAATGGATTAAAACCGAATGACTATTATTGAAGGTGTAGAATACCTGATTTCAATGAAAGTGGTCTAAATCCCTATGCCTTAATTTTGAGATCTCCATCTAGGAACAACAAATGATTGTAGCCACATACAATCAGAATTAATCTCCACCCAAAAAAATTCTAGAAAGTGGGAAAATACATGATCAATGCATCCAAACCCTAGGATTTCATCCCTTTTAGAGTCACGAGGCATTGTAATGTGGTGTTCTTTCACATCTCCCATCACATTGTAATTTCTTAATGAAGTGAAAAAAAATTATCCATAGAACCCTTCATGAAATAATGACCATAATCCACATATTGCCGGGATACAAAGGATCTTTTATTTCAGGAGTTGGGAATACATCCATTCCATGAGTCAACAACCACAGAATCATGATTTGTTATAGACACATACATAATAGGAAGATCCACATCTCAAGACCAAACAAAAATACACATCATAGAATCATACATACCTACATAAATAGTCAATGTCCTATTAATCTCATTATCAAATCCAACTAAAGGGCCATAAATCCCCAACAAATCTTCCTTATGCTAAGGAACATCCTTACAATAGCATTTTGAAAATAGGTTGTGACCCATGAAATTCAAGAAAACCATGAAAGTATAAAACCATTAATCGCCTTCATATATTTGTGTATTTACTTATGTATACACATATGTATATACATTGAAAAAGAATATTATATAAAAAAAATTTATAATTTATATTGGAAACATGAAATGAAAAAAAACACTAATACAAACCTCAACTTATAAATTTGAATTAGACTTTTTAATTTCAAATTTACATGATAAATTGAAATTTGAAGGTTTTATTTTACAAATTCCTTGAAAGAATCAAATGAAAACATACATACATACATGTAAATTTTCATTGAAATTTACAAAAAAAAATTCATAGTAAAAATTTCTAATGGAAAATTACACAATTTAAATTGAAATGTTCTATAAAAATTCAGGATACATGTTTTTTTCATCAGTGTGGAATTAAACTCAAAATTTAATTTCTAAAGTAAACTCTTATAATTCCAATATATATTTTCAAGGGAAGTTTTCAATGATAATTTACTATTATTAGTGAAAAATTGTCTTCAAAAATTAATATAATTATATAAATATATACTAATATAAGTATATTAAAATATAAAAAAAAATTCTAAATTTTCATAGAAATTTTAACGTTTTTAGTGAAAATCTATTTTCAATATTTTTAGTGAAATTTTACATTCAAAATATATATAGTAAATTTGATTACTAGTAAAAATTAATTGGTAATATACAGTAAAAAAATTCCATCGAGAATTAAAAATTAAAATTTTTATTTAAAATAATAGTAAAAATATGTTACTACTTAAATAAAAAATGTATATTTTGACTAGAAATTTTCATTTGTTAATTTTCTCTAGATTTTTTTGAGAAGTTTTCTAATAGATTTTTAATTCAAATTTACACATAAATTTCCTATAAAAATTTACATTTAATTTTTAATATAATTAAACAAGAAATTTAATTTCCAAATTTAACAAATAAATTCATATTTGTATTTTCAATGAAAATATAGTAACATATAAATTTAAAATATACATATTCACTGAAAATTCTGACATAAAATTTCATAAGGAATTTGTCTTTGAAAATATTCATTGGAAATTTCCATTTATTTATGTAAATTTATACATGAAATTTAATTTCTAATTGAAAATCTCATAATTCCAATAAAATTTCCCAATGAAAATTTTAAATGAAAATTTATGGTGAAAATTCACTATTATCAATGGTACATTATGCTCAATTTTAATATAAATAAACCTATATATTTTAATAATAGAATGTGTTACCCCCTATACCCACATAATTAGATCCTTTTCCTATAGACACATACTTCATATAATTTATTTAATTGCAGCTATAAAATCATTGATATAACCATCCATAATTTAAAAATCAATAAATCTTATTGCATCTATTACATTTTAAGTGTCCTTTTAGGTTTATATCATTTGAATATTATAATACAACATAAAAAGATAAATCCCATGTAATTTGTATCAAGGGGAAATTTCCCATTATACTCACAAATACTTAATAATTTCCAATTCATTCTTCATTAGAGTAATCAAGATCTATTATACAATTCCTTGAGTAAACTCTTATTGAATAAAACTTGTTTATTCGTATAATGAGAAATATAAAAATCAAATACATGATCAACCGATCCTAGTAGTTAACAATCATCAATAATGACAATAATTTTCCCCTTATAACTAAAATAGATAACATGATCATAAATCATCTGGAGAATGAACATATATGGTCAAATATACATGGCCAACTTTACAATAATCATCTGTATTGGAATAACAATATATGGAATGTCAATAATTTACCTTATCTTAAGAAAATAAAATTATTTCTAGGAAAACATCACCCAATCTGAATTATATAAAATGTGATGTTCAAACTATGTAGAGAAATGGGTATATAGTTAAGTCAATATTGGAATAACATGATGATAATCTATCTAGGGAAAGAAGGTGGATGGTTGTAAAGCAACATAACATAATACATGAGAAATATTTGTCAAAGTGATTATGTGGTAGGAATTTATATCACAAAAAAATGAGATATTTCCATATATTACATTCAAAGGTAAGAATGTATCAAACTTATAAGTTCAACAGAACGATCATAACTCAATGAATGAATGTTGAGTTACTAATAATTCTTAATATTTTGGAAACAACTGAATCAAAATCCACATGAATAAGGCAACATGATTTTCCTAGTAAATCACATGAAATAAATGGTGTTTGATTAAATATTTCTATGGGTATTAAATATATCATATAAAGGAAACATGATGCACACAATTTATCATGACTCAAAGAATCATAATTGAGACCATGAAAACCCTTCCAACTTGAGTAACACATTAATCAAAACCCCTTGAAATATAGGGCTTATAATTGATCATAAAATACCATGATTAAAATATAATTCATGATATAATATCTCCAATAGGTAGTATATAAACTACATAAATGAAATTAGATGAATAATCCCAAACATATCTCAATGATAGGAATTTGAGACAAAAAACCTTACATACATTAGAAATTGGAACCAAAGTCCCATGAGAAACATAACAAGAAATGGGTTTTTTAATAGAATTAAATATAATATAATGATGATATTAATATTACAATATGATGGTAAGTACACTATACAAAATCAATCATGGTTTAAAACATATATAGGTATCAATGAAAGAAATCTGAGAGTAAAACCATTACATATTATCCAAACTTCATGTATCATAAAAGTAGATACCTCAATCACTTAATTCAGAACCTTACTAAAACCAAGTTTCATGTATATACTTTATAAATTGTTATTCTCTATATGAATTGTACTGATTTTCCACAACGGTTGTTTATAGTTTTGATAGTTTGTAATGGTTTCATAATAGTGGTGCATGTGTTCATTATTATTTAAATATTAATCATTAATAGTAAATTAAAATTAATATTAAGGATGACTTATAGTTATTTTTTATGTATCATATTCCTTTCACTAGTGTTTTAGTCTTTATCCTCAAAGACAAAATTGATAACTAGCAAGTTTAAGTGAATCTTGACGATCGTAGTGTGTTTTATTATTTAATGAATTAAATATTTATATAACATATCTAGAAATGGAAAAAAAACATTATATAATTATTTATATCATATTATAATAGTATTTATTTTCTCATATCCCTTCATGATATAAATTGATGTTATTGTTCAATTAGGTGGTTAAATCGACCAAAACATGAACATTCCCTGATTTAATGAATGATTATGAAGTGGTTTTGTTGTAATATCGTTATACAAGATTAATAATGATCATATTTAGTGTTTATTAGTGTGATATATAATAATTTTAATATTTATAAGAATAAATAAGTATTTTAAAACATTACACAATTTGAATAAAATATTATCCACTTAGTATTCTTATTTTAAATGATTAAATCAAGGATGCGTGTTTGTTGATAATATAATTAATAGACTCTTCTATTTTTCATACCAAAACTATAAATATATCATAAATAACATATTTAATCTTTAATACCATCCTTAGATCCTTCCTTGTAAGGCGGTGAAGTAAAATGAAACTTTTTGTGTTGTGGAGGTGGTAGCCTGCACAAAGTTTGAACAATGATTTTGTTTTTCTTGATGGATGGAGTATATGAACAAAAAATGATAATAAACATAATATAGTAATGTTAAAGAATATAAATGATACTAAAATCATTATATTAGTTTATATTGAATAAGTATTAAATAATATAAATACGGAGAAATACTAATTAGTTAATAATACTCATGTTTGGGACTTGGATTTTCCTTGGAAGAATCCTTGGAAACGATAACCTTATGTTAGTTAATGGGGACCAAAATCTTTTGAAAGTTAAAGATAGTTCTTGGAATAGAAAAATATAATAGTTTCAAGGTGAAAATTTAATTAATGGTGTGTTTTAATTTGGGGATGCTGTTACCCTTTTATAAGTGAATAAAAAAAGTAGTTTTGGGAGTAACCCTTATATTTTCAATAATTTATGGTTATTATTCATGTTTCAAAGGCAAAAAATATGGAAAAAAAATCTATTTAATACACCTTAATTCATGATGTATTACATAAATTTTCAATAATACAATCCTATATGATCTGGAGTCCAAGTGTATTTGTGAATCTAGGTATATGTCATATTAATATAAAACATGAGTACAATGAAATTATTTTAAAACATTAAACCATGCCCTTATATTACACTGATCTTCTAATACTACACCAGATAACTTGGGGATGTATCTAAGAAAGGGGTGAGATATAAATACTATTAAAGAAATATTAAAATAATAACATTATGTAAGTGATACATTTTAGTCAATAGGCATATAAAGGTGGATAAAAGGTATGATAATCATAAATATGATCATCAAATCATGATATAAGATGAAACATCAAGAAAAAATAAGAATGTGGAAACAATATAAAACATGAAATCATAAGCATAAGTTAAGGATAAATTGATAGGAATAATAAAAAATTGTTCTTATGATAACCTCCTATGAACCATACATGACATATCATGAGATAAATACATTAACCAATGCATTGGATGGAAATATAATTCCACCCTGACCCATCACATTCATATCATGTACATGCAGTAGCGTTCCACATATATCATACAACATAAGAACGAATTTAATTAATTTTAATCCCAAAATTAAGGAGTTTGGGTTATATACATAGAATTACCCAATCAATTATGTATAAGTACAAATAAGTGAATACCCTTTAGTGGAAATGGGGATGGGTATTCACTATAAAAATGTTTGTCATGGAAAAATCAGAGGATAATTTTGGTAGCATAATGAGTGTAAAAATGATTCATAAAATGGTTTAAAGAGAGTGAAAGGTGGTAACTCATCACTTGTAAATAATAAATATGTTAAAAGGTATTTTTAAAAAACACATCGAAATAAGAACAAATGAAAATAAAATGAAATAATACAAAGAAAGTGATTGAATATAGAGGAGAGAATCCCTTACCTTGAGAGGGCACTTCTAAAATCTTAGGAGGATATTATTAAGATATTCTAATCACCTTAATAAGGATTTATAGAGGTATAGGGATAGGAAATTTGTGATCAATGAGTTTTTAGTGAAGAGGAGAGTGATTTTGGTTTCACATTTATAGTAAATGAGAGGAGAGCTCTTTATTAATTTCTAATCGTAATTGTTGGACTCTATAAGATAAAATAATCAAAACTACAAACCTTTCCATGGGTTTAGACCATGTTTTCTTTGAAATAGAAGTTTTATTAAGTATTTTAGAAGGTAAAAAACTGAACATATTAATATAATACCATTTAAGATGTGGAAGCGATTCATGTTCTTAAAGAATTGATTTTAAAACCTTAAAATATAATATATGTTTTGTAGGATTCATTAAAGTATTATAAAATTACTCAAATAAATATATTAACTCATTATTTTAAAGGGGAAACATATTTTTTGTTGTTTATTTCCTTTATACCATTTATTACATCATTTTTGGGATATTATTATTTCAAAATACATACCTTATATTTTTAATGTATTTAATTTTTACCCTAAAATTTGACTAGCTCAAAAAAATATGAAGAATTAACCATTATATAATTTCAACATGATGATTTCAAAAATAATATTTATTTTATCAAAAAATTACCCAAATACCTGAATTTAAACATTTAAATAAAATTTATCACTTATTAAAAAATACTAGTTTTTATGAAAATAATAGTTTTATGGACATTATAAATATTATATTAGATTCACTAAATTAAATCATCATTTGTATAAAAATATTATTTGATAAAAATATTATATAAAAATAAAATTTATTTAAAATTTTTGAATTTATCAAATAATGTGTTTTAATTAAAATAATATATTTTCCAAAAATAAAATTTTGGTTTCTTCATATCAAAATATAATTTTAATAAACTCATATAAAATTATAATAATGAAAATGGAAATATATAATAAATTTTATTTTAAACAGTAAAACATGAAAACTCATACTACTAGGGTCTAGATACATAACCCCTTATTACAACACCGTATGTCCTAAGGGTGAGGGGTGTAATGATGGGGATTTATGAAGGTGGTTCAATCAACATGGGTTGGGTCATGATATTGATAAGATTGAAATTATCCCATTAATAGTTTTTTTGATGATTTTAATTTTTTATTTTAATCTAGGTATTGGTCAATGAAAAAGACCAGTGGTTCCATATCCCTTAGAATATCTAATAAATGGGATTTATAGGGATTCAAACTGTTGGTCGAGGCCATCATTCCTTCCATCTATACAAATTATACTTTATTAAAACCCATAATATATAATAATCTTAATGGAAACTATAAAATGGATATATTTTCAATAGTTATAATTCTTTATATATTTTTAAATCCTACCTACTATATTTTATAACAATCCAAAAATATCCAAATTATTTCATGTGTTTTCTATAACTGTAGAGAATTTACTCAATCAAAAGGGAATTTAATTTATAAAAGTATGGATTTTTATATTCCCCCCACCCCTCAGAAATTTCACCCTCAAAATATAATTTTTTTATATTATAATGGATGATGGAACTTCTATTTTGTCACTTCTTCAGGTTCCCATGTTTCTTCCTCAAACATATGGTTCCAACACAACACATATACTAGGTGAGTTGCATTTCTTTGTTGAACTTTTTCTCTAAGATATAATATCTTCAAAAACTAATCATCATATGAAGGATAATTCTCCAAGGGTTCCAAATTAGGATTCAGTAAATATGAGGGGTTTGTTATGTACTTCCTTAATAGTGATATGTGGAACACATCATATACTTGAGATATGTTAGGTGGTAGTGATATTCGATAGGCCACCTCTCAAATGTGATCAAGGATATCAAAGTGGCTTATGTATTTTGGATTAATCTTTCCCTTATTCCCAAACCTCATAACTTTCTTCCATAGTGATATATGAAGGAGTGATTTATCTCTAACCTCAAACTCTAGGTCTTTTCAATGATTTGATGAATTTATTTCCTATTGACTTTTTTGGAATTAATATGATGTTGAATGGTTTTAAACTTATCTATCCTTTATTGGATAAGATCAGGTCCCATAATATTTCATTCTCCAACTTCATCCCAGCATGCTGGTGTATGAAACTTCTTCCCATACAAATCCTCATAAGGTTTCATTTAAATTCTATAATCAAATTTGTCTTTAAATGAGAAATAAACTAGGTGAAGCCATTGATCCAAACATTCTTGTAAATACATTGAACGTGACATAATAATATCCTCTAGGATTTGAATGGTTCTCTCAGAAAGACTATCCATCTTAGGGTGACAAGTAGTATAGATACTCGGCTCTGTATCCAACACCTTCTGATGGCTTCCTCAAAACCTCAAAGTAAACCTCATATATCAATTATATATAATGGAGAGTGGTGATACATGTAGTATTACAACTTCTTTATGTATATCTTAGAGATTTGGTCAAGAAATAAATATTCCTTGATAGAAGTGAAATACACTGGATTTGTAAGGTGATCAACAATGGGTCTTATGGCCTTAGGGTCATCAAGCTATAAATGTATTAAAAAATTTATATAGAAATAAAATATAGTTATAATTCATTATAGGTATAGGGGATTAAAAACTAAAAACAACATACACCCAAATTACCTACAAGGTCAAACATCATTCCTCCTTATAAAAAATGATAATCACCCACTAGAGCAATAAATTTATTTTATTACATGCTAATAGCCTAAAGGTCCATGTTCATGATGGCCTAAAGACCCACCTGAATGTAGTTCAATGACCCTTGAAATAGATTAACCAAGACCTAGATGAGCATCCATGAAATACATTGAGTCATGGGTCTTTCTTACCACATCACCCCTCCTAAAAACATTATCATGTAACGTTTCTTCAAAAAATCATGGAGGGTTACCCCTCCACCCCACATAGGAAAACTATTTTAGTAGAGAGTTGGTTTATGGTTTCTAAGGAAATTATATCCTTAAAAAAACACACCCAATGACACCATTCATTTCATCATGCAGTGAAGTATACTAGTTAAGATACATCATCATCTTGGCACAAGGGTAGTAGTGTCAGCAGTTATCAAACGATGTCACCTTTGTCACAGTCTGTTACATGGAGCCTTAATGAAAAATATAACGGAAGTTCATACCTCCATACAACATCATATATCAAAGTTTTTAGAGGTTTGGATGATAATTTTAAACATGATCATTTCTCTTTCAAATATCTCACATGGTGACACTTATGTGATGTCATGTCGTGTCACCTACGTAATCATATCTCACCATCCATTTTGACCCATTATATTTCCCATATTTATAATATTGATGGACTTGAGGTTTTTGGGCCTAATGTCCCAAATACATTCCCCAAAATATCAAATCAGTGGAATAGTATTGTTGACAGAGTACCCAAAACTAGTGTTGATATTGTACCTACTACAACACTACTATAGTAACAATATAGTACATATATAAATCCTTACAACTCTTAGATTTGAAATTGGATTTTTTTCTAAGGATTATGGGGTTCTTAACAAAAAAAATAAACTCAACTACTTTACATTCAATCCCCATACCCAGTGACAGCCTGCATGTCTTCCTCTGGTGTTGCTTACTAGTTGAATTACATCATCTATATAGTCACACAGGAAGTAGTGTCAGCAGTAAATACATGATTCATCCCCTATAAGTATATTTTAGACCACTATTTTTGCAATATTTTCATGGTAGAATAGCCCTACAACACACTTCATATATCCAAGTGTGTAGAGGGCTGGAAGACAAGTTCCAATGAGATCATCACTCTTTTGAGTCACCCAACTAGTGATGCTTGTGTGATGTTATGTGATTCCACCTTCCTAGGCATGCCAACCAATACCACGACCCCATTATATTTCCCAACTTCATGGAATTGGTTTCCTTGATGTTTAGTGTCCTAAAGTCCCAAATAAATTTTCCAAAATCCCAAATCGAGTGAATAATATTGTTGTTAGACTACCCACTACTAGTTTCGCTATAGTACTTTCTACAATGATATTATAGTAACAATAATATACACATATAAATCATTCCCCCTATTAGAACTGAACTCAAATTTTAATTATAAATTAGGGTTTTTTTCTAATAATCCAAAAATCAACTATACAGTAAAGTTATAATATTTATAAATTTAACCAAATGTTTTTATTTTACATTAAAAATATTTATTAATTTATATGATTAATATAATTTTAGAAAATATAACTAATAATAGTAAAATACAATTTATAATTATTTAAAATACTAATATCATATGAATTTGTGTAATTAGTAATTATTTATATTTATAAAACAATATTAATTAATATAAAATTCTAAAATTTTTATAATTTTTTTAGATTATTTTATACTGAAATTATAATAATATCAATATTATATGGATTTTTTATAGGTTAATATACATAGATATATGATTAGTTAACTTATTACACACACCCAAGTTATCAGGTTCTTTAAACTAGCGAAGAATAGGGGTTTCCACAATGGTTTTTATTATTTATAACATCAAATACATTGATATTTAATTGTAATTAATGATGTAAATATTATTTTAATTTTAATTTTTATTAACCAATGTGAAAAATATTATTTCATGTTGGTTATAAAGTAATATTTTATAGATATCTGTCAAAAACACTATAATTAGAAGGACTTTTCACACAGGTTATTATATAATAGATATGGTAATTAGATATGTTTTAAATCATTCAATTTGGTTATAAAATAAAAAAAATTGAAAAATAAATTTAATGAAAAAATTAAAATCAAATTCAATAGCCCAACTGTACATCAACATAAATAAATTCAAAAAATTGAAACACAAAGAAATCCAGAAAACAACAGCACAAATTCAAATCATTTTAAATGTATAATTTTGAATTTATACATCAAAATATATAAAAAAAACTAAAACACAGTATAACCAATAAAATAATCTATCAATGCTCATTGTAGGCGATTTAGATCATTTCATGAATAAGGGTGAGGGTCATCAGAAATAAAAAAATGCAAAGGAAAGTAATTAACATTTATTCTCAATTTAATTATAATATAAAATAAAGGATGGTTTTTTATAAAATTTAACATTATGGAATTTTATAAATAACCTGGAATAAATTATTCAAACTTGAATCTTAGAATATAATATCCAAATATCATTACTCTTTTTGGATGATTCTAATTCTATTTCAAAGTATTTTTTTAATTAAAAATAGCATTTTATGTAATTCTAGCTAAATGTAGTAATTAAAAATGTCAAATAACCTTAATACGCACATATTTGATATTTTATATCCTATTTTCTATTGTATATATAAATTAATAATATTCCTTATTTGATAATCATAGGTATTAAATAAAACTAAAATTCATTATAATATAAAAGTATTCAAGTAACCAAATATACTTTTCTAATACATTACAAAAATTTGGTTGCACGTCATCATGTATACAACATATCTAGTAGGTTGTAGTCTATTTTAGAAAAAACAAATTGTACATAATGGATACTAATATAAAAAATATAATTTGAGTGGTCATTCAGTTAATAGAAATAACACTTTAAGAAATAAATGTTCCATAACCATCAAGATAAGGAAGAATCCAATACTGTATTGAATTAGTTTGAAATCTTTCATAAATATATATTTTTCTTCCTATATCTTCTATTTTTATAATTATTGGTACAATAAATTTTCGGTCAAAATATCTATATACTGATTTCATATAATATTTTTTTTAAAGTGTATAAATATTCCCAATACAAAAAAACTTAAATATTAAGTTTCATTAAATTAAAATAATTGAAAGAAATATGATAATTGACATACATGGAAAGTCTATAATCACATTTATGCCCAAAAAATATCCATTTACATGATCCATGATATTTATCATTTAAACCATCATGGTCAATTCACACCCACAAAATTTATCATCAATTGGAATCAAATAAACTCAAAACATCAAATATTAATATGCTGATAATTTATAAAGATTATAAGACGTGGTATTTGAAGCCATAACATCCTATAAATGTTTTTTTATAAGAAGTATGTCTTTTCCATTAATGTATTCGTTTAAGAAAATTAAATTTAAATATATAAATATGAAAATGTTAAAAAAATTAACTCTAAAATGAAATAAAGGATATAATCAAAAAATAACTTGGTGAATTTTGTTTAGACATGCCTAGATAACCAAACTAAAAAAATCATCAATACTTTTTCCAAGTTTAGTGAACTCATTTGTAGGAAATGGAACTATTGATTATCTATCTATAATAACCTAAAATATAAATGTAATATGACTCATCACAATATATGGGAAGACGTGGAGGAGGAGCTGTTACAATTAAATATATAAGCGGAGGTGGAAGAGTGGGATATTTTTCCAAAGTTGGAGGAGTGAGATATGTAGCCTGAAACTATATTTACATGTCTATAAAAATTAACTATATTGATGATCTAATCATACCCTATATTGTATCACTCATCCACTGAATTTATCTTTTAAAGTGTCAAATTTTCATTTATATACATCCTCTTTTGACGTATCTCTAGAATGGAAAAATACTTTTTGGATTAATAAACCCTCTTCATATCCTTATATGTGGCCCGGGTGTTCGGGTTTTCCATATGCAGTGGAAAAAATATCCTTTCAATTATCAGTTACGAATTTCCCCTATTTGATCTACAACATTATGGATTACTTTATAGAATATTTAAAAAAATAATTTGTGAATAAAAATATATAAAGATTACAAATAACATAAATTACAAAAATAACTCCTTAAAAACCTCTCAACTATATCCCTCATCTTTTAAGTAAGATATCTCTATTTTTTCTCATTCACACCCTCAATGATTTTTCATGTCAATTGGGGGACCTATTTGGATCCTGAAGACTTTAGTCTCAATTTTTAAAACTTTTCTAACATAATTTTTTCTTCAATTAACATTTACTATTCACGAGATAAATTATGGTGGTATGAATTTTTGTATTAGATTTACTAATGAGGCCTCCTTAGTTTTTGTATATTAAGGGTAAAAAAATAATTAATAAGATCATTATTATATAAAAAAATTATAAAATATAAAATTATACTTACTGAAAATTATTCTTATTGTATACTTTTTATAAACATATTCCATGTATCTTCATCAAGATAAGGATATATATCACATGGACTTTTATTTTGTCTTTCCCCAAATTGAAATTTGATTTGAGTTTTGATTAAAAATACCTCTATCTCATAGCATCCAAAGATAATAATTTTTTCCCAAATTCTCAACTATTATGTATATCAAACCTCATCAGATAATAATTCAAAAAACATATATTAGTAAAACTCATGATGAGTAAAATTATAATAAACGAGCTTACCAAAATTTCCTCCCATTTATGATATGTTTTCACTTTGTTGATACTTTTACAATCATGAATCAAAAAAATAAATTCCACCCAAGACTGTATTGAAACAAAAGTATTAAAATTGTTTTTAATTTGGACCCCTAGGATTATCATTATCATCAAACTCAACATATATCCATTGGTACTGGATATTGGAAACTGATAATTTTGGTAAACAATCGGTACCACAATTATCAACCCTATAAGCCTTCTCTTCCCTTATAAAAGAAGAAGGATCCTATATAGAAGGATGAGGGGTATCCATGGAATAAGTATATATATGGTACCCTATAGAAGCCCAATTTGACTTAGATTTTGGATCTTACACTATCCTATTAATCGTATTAACAAAACAATTATCACACAAATATAAAAAACAAACGGTTATATATACAATTAAATAAATAATGATCTAATATAAAGTAAACTAAAATAAACAAATTTTTATTCATATATTTTTTATATTAGTAAACTAAAATCCTAAAAACATTAATTTGATATGAAATGGTGTAAAATGGAAAAACGTTATGTAAAATATTATGAAAATTGAACTATTATATTAACATTTTGTTAATAATTTAAAATGACAAAGACAAAAAAAATACAAAACAAACCACTATTTATCATATTCATTAATTTAATTAAAAATAACACAAACATTATTATATATATTATTCATTAGTAGTTAACAATGTTAAAATAATACTAGTAATATATATGAAACAACAAATAATATAGAAAAAATAAAACAAATCTTCAGTAAAAATTAATAAAATTCCAACAATTATATATAATATTGAATAGTTTAAAATTGATACCGTAAAAACTAAACTAATAAAAACATAAAATTATAATATTTGTTAAAATATGTATTTTACGAAAAAAATATAATAAATATAAATTTTATGAAATTTTAAATGATAAACAAGAAATAAATATATGCTACCTGTAATTTTAAAAAATTACTAAATGATTTTTTCCCATATTACTTCATCATGATCATTCCATATAAAAAACACCATGTATATTATTTGGTAATAAATATTCTCTAATATATATTTCAAGGAAGTAGGGACCTCAAATATGTCATGACACGTCCCCCAGGGGTCGTACCGTGACTACCCCTAGCCCTTCTTCCATAGGTTAGGGTCCAGTGACTACTACCGAGTAGGCATATCCCAAAAAGGGAAGGCGTTTACCTTTAAACCTGCACACACGCACAACTCTCAAACTATGGAAAGTAAACAATAATTAAACCACAACTGTCACTGAGACATCAAGTGAGAGTACAGTAGAAACTAAAAGTACAAAGGGGACATAATGAAAGCCCAAAACCACAAAGGAAAATACAACTACCATGATCTGTCCACTAGAGACCCTACCTGAAGGGTAGGTGAAGGGTAGCTATGTGTAGCAATATAAGTACACCCGTCTGTCCCATCTCACTGAGCACCACCTGGTCATAAACCACCAAGGTCTCTGTCAAGGCGTCAGTCAACTACACGAGACACAAAACAGGATGGTGAAGCCTGTGTAGGGGTGAGAAACACAATACTCAGTAGGGACGCCAAACCATAAACTAAATACCAAGAAACAAGCCCATAAATAAATCAATCAAATAAAGACCACAAAGAAAATACATCTCACACCAGGTATAACTCAAGGTATGGAAAATAATAATATCAATCATAAAGCTGAATCATCTTGTACTGCTAAGGGAACCATCTCTAATGAGTCACTAAGGTTCGCTCGCATACTAGACCACTAAGGTTCACTCATCTACATGACCACTGAGGTCCTATCGATTACTGGACCATTGAGCTCTACCCCACTACTAGACCACTGAGTTTCACTCACTAGTGGACCAATAAGGTCCAGTCAGCTTCTGGACAACTAAAGTCCACTTTGTTACTGGACCACAGTGGTTTGCTCAGCTACTAAACCACTGAGGTCTTCTCTACTACTAGACCACAGGGGTCTTCTCGGTTACTGGACCACTAAGGTCCACTCAACCACTTTACCATTGAGGTCCATTCTGCTACTGGTCCACTGAGGTCCCTCTCTTCATATCCTTTATCTCACAGCCATCTGTAGGATTCCTGCTCTCCAGGGCGTTTGATTCTGGGAGAATATAATCCTCAATCCATCGGTCATATCTTGACCGCCAAAAAACCCACTTAGAGTATTCCAAAAGGACTGTATCGTTGCAAGGATCTCAATGTCGCAGATAGTGCGTCAATAAGACGCCCGATCTGAAAGATATTGTTGTTTTAATAAATAGGGGACGATTACATCTGGGCTTGGTCAGACTTGGTTGGACTGACCCAACCATCCAAGTTTAGGGGTTCTATAGGACTCGATCCATTTGGGAAAACCCAAACCGACCCAGTTGGGTTTTGGTCAACCCAGGCCGGACTGGCCTAGTGCCCATGACCATTGGGCCTTGTTGGACCTAGCTCGGTTTGGCCGTGTGCCCAGCCTGCTGGGTCGCTCGATGACCCAATTCTCATCTGGTCAGGTCCAACATATTCAGACAAGTTCTGACCAGTCGGGCCACCTAGCGACCTAGTTTCCCATCCATCCTGGTCCGCTTCGACAGGCCGGTTCTTCTCCAACCCATCCCACCCAACAACCCGGTTTATTCCGTCAAACCGGCCCACATTAGCGGTCAGGCTTGGGTACAGCTCAGACGGTGCACTGGAATCCAGTTCGTGTAGGCACATGGATAGCTGAGGCTGGCTACCTCCATCCACACACAGTTCATAATGGACTATGTGCTAGTGCACATTGCGGCCAACCCCACAGGATGCTCCCCTTGAGGCGTTTCCAGACCAGAACCGCCCCCATGCATCATCACAGCACCCACTGGCTGCGGCCTCTGCCACCTCGGTTTACTGCTATGGTGCACCACCTCCCACCCTTTGCTGCTGTCGCGAGCAACCATCGGTGATGTCATGCCATTGATTCCTTATACGGGCCACCAAACATGTTTTCCAACCCGCGAGCACCTCTAGGATCCCAAGATCATCACCATCAATGATACATTTTCAAAATTTCCTCTCCGTCGATCTGGGGGTTCGGCCATGAAGAAAAAAAGAACGCCCATAACTGAGGAATCTATGCCTTGTTTGTGTCGACCCAAACCCTCAGTGTTAGAATTCATAAACAAGTTTGAAGGAGGTTTAAGAATCTAACATGGATCTAATTTCCCATCTCTGCCCACATGCAAAACCCATTCTCATGAGAATAAATGACCCTCGAATCAACCTGTTAGTGGGTTTTTCAACGTTCATTGTTTTAGAAAGAAGTAATAATAAATAAAATCATAGATAATAAACCCCTACCTAGAGAATAGGTTCAATCAGAGCAAGGATTTGTCGCTGAAGGAGATCCATCTGCAAAAGTCCTTGATTCGTCAATGAGGGTGAGATCTCTCGATGAGGATGGGGAATACTCAAAGTTGTTGGTGATATTCGTTTATTGTCCTTTATTCATCTAAAATTATCCTCCTTAGATTCAGAGTTATTTTCGTGATCCATATCTCATCACCAATTCCTGTAATCCCATTAAATGGATAAAATGCTTTGTAGTGTTTCTTTTATGTTGAGTCACCGCCATTACACTATTTCATTTATGAAAAAATATTTCTATTATTTTTAATTGCAACATCATTACATGGATTCATTTATGGAAAGATACAGTCGAGATCTCAATGTGTTGTAGCAAAACAGTTTTGAATAAAATAAACTTTTTAAGTTTATTTTATTTTTTCTATAAAACATCTAAAAATCAACTTTTTCCTTCAACCAATGCTGGTTGAGGTTAATCTCTTCCTATATGAATCCCAATAATCTGATTTCAATGGTGCCTCCATATTTCTAATTTGGGGACTAGTTAAAATGTTTGAAAAACACGCTCACATGATAATTTAATGAACTTTAAAAATAGTTCCAAAATACATTATGGCCATTTTATGCCTCGAAATCACGTTCTGTCTTAGATACTGGTCTCAAAATAAACCCATTTAATTTTAAAAAAAATTACATCGAATTATATGGTATTAAATTACCCCAAACTTTAGGGATTTACTTACTCATAAGACAAAAAACGGCTAAACAAACAGATGGGGGTACTGAGCATGAATATGGTCCTCCCGTTCCAACATTCTCTCTTGGAGATTCCTGTTTTTTCAAACGAACACGCACCAGAGGAATATACTGTCGATGTTTGATCCTCTACTTTCAATCATCTATCTCCACTAGATACTTTTAAAATGTTTCCCCATCGTCAATATCTAGCTCGTTGTGGTCAAAGACGTGAGAAGGGTCGTGCACGTATCTCCTCAGCTGGGATACGTGGAACATGTCGTGCACCCTCTCTAACTATGGAGGTAGAGCCAAGCAGTATTCCACCATTCCCACTCTATAAAGTATCAGGAAAGGCCTGATGAACCTCGGAGATCACTTTTCACCCCATCCAAATCTATGTATCCCTCTTCCAGGAGAGACCCTTAGGAATATATGGTCCCCCTCATAAAACTCTAAGGGTCTTTGTCTCCTATAATCATAGTACTTCTGTTTGCTCTATGCAGTCTTAATCCATTCTCAGATAACCGGAAACTTCTCAGTAGTAGCCTATACCATCTATGAACCCATGAGTGCTAACTCCTCTAGGTGTTTATAGCATAATGGTGACCTGTATGGTCATTCGTACAGTTCCTCGAACGGTTCCATACCGATGGTGGAGTGGTAGCTATTGTTGTACGCAAACTCCACCAATGGTAGGTGGTCCTCCCAACTGCGACCAAAATCAAGAACACAAGCATGAATCTTGTACTCCAAGGTTTGTATGGTCTTATCTATCTAACAATACATTTGTGGGTGAAAGTTTGTGATTATGTGCAGCTGAGTCCCAAACTCCTCCTGAAATCCCTTTCACAACCGGGATGTAAATCATGGATCATGATATGAGACTATCGTATATGGGACTCCAAGGAGTCAAACTATCTCTTGCATGTAGAGTCATATTAATCTCTCTACTAAAACCTACTCTCAAATGGGTAGGAAGTAGGATGACTTGGTGAGTCAGTCTACGATCACCTAGATAATATTGTGCCCCTTGGACGTACATGGTAAGCTCATCACGAAGCCCATCAATATCCCATTCCACTTCTACTCTGGTACCTTGAAGGGTTGTGTCAATCATACTAGAACCTAGTGCTCAACCTTTACTTTTTGACAAGTGAGGCATCTCGAGATAAACTCTACCACTGCCTACTTCACCCTCTGCCACCAGTACTGACGTCAGAGGTCCTGGTGTATCTTCACAAAACCTAGATGTACCGCCAATGGGGATGTATAGAACTACCTCAACAACTCCTCTCGCAATTCTGCTGCTATTACAATGTGACCTTTTAAAATGATGGTGTGCTCTCCACCTTTTGAAAATCCATCAGGGGCATGGCCTTTGGACATCTGGGCATGTGTAGTCTCACAGTTGGAATCTCTGAGTTGTGTCTCCCTGACTTGCTGTAAGAGTGGAGGGAAAACAACCATCGACTAAAGATAATATGAATCCTCTCTATCTAGAATGATATCTGAAGTGAGGCCAACTTATTTTAGGCCTCGTTCAATAGCTGTGAACTCAATCTCCTACTAAGATCCCCTTCCACTACAGTCCTCTTCCCAAGGGTATAGAATATCATGAAGTCATAGTCTTGGAGGAACTCTAGCCAACATCCTTGTCTCAGATTCAGATCCTTATAATGAAAGACATACTTGAGACTCTTTTGGTCAGATTATAAAATGAATCATTCACTCATAAGGTAATGTATCCACATTTTTAGTGCAAAGAATGCCACTACCAATTCATGGTCAGGAGTCGCATAGTTGTTTCCATGCAGTCTTAATTTTTGTGAGCCATAAGAAATCACAAATTTCCACAGCATCCAGACACAAACAAGCTCAGTTCATGATGCATCACAAAACATTACATAGTCATTTCCCTCCTCTAACAGCAACAAGATAGGACTCGTCAAGCTCTACCTCAGCTGTTGAAAGCTCTACTGGCATTTTTTTGTCCACACAAAGGGTTTTCCATTTATTTTTAACACTATAATGGGTGTTTCCACCCTATAAAAGTCAGGTAAAACCCACTGATAGTACCCATCCAACCCAAGGAAACTCTACACCTCGGTAATTCTATTGTGTGTCCAGAACCATCCTCAAGTGTACCATGTGCTCCTCCTTGGACACTGAATACACTAAGATGTCATCAATGAAGTCCACAACAGACCGATCTATGTATGGTTGAAAAATAATTTTCATGAGTCCCATGAATACTATTGGGACTTTCATCAATCCAAAAAGCATCATTATGTATTCTTTGTGGTCATAGAGACATGTAAAATCTGTCTTCGAGATGTAATCATCTCTTACTCAAAGATGGTGATAGCCTGATATAAGGTCTATCTTTGAGAACCATATCACTCCCTTAATTTGATCTAAGAGGTCATCAATCCTTTTTATAGGGTACTTGTTCTTCATGGTAACATGGTTCAGGCACCGAATGTTCATGTATAACCTCAAGCTTCCATCTTCCTTCTTGGAAAACAACACTAGGGAAGCCCATCGAGAAGCATTGGTTCTTACAAACCCCTTCCTCTGCAACTCCTCCAACTGTACCCTCATCTACCAAAGGTCTATGGGAGCCATCCAATATGCAGGTGTAGATAATAGTTCCATCCATGGGTACATATCAATGCATAAGTCTAACTCTATGGGAGAAGGTTGTCCTGGAACATCCTTTGGAAATACGTCCTTGTACTCGTCCACCACTGTAGGAAACTATGGTCTCATCTCATCCAATACACCGAGGGTTATTCTAGCCAACTGATGGGTGATCAGTTGCACCCTCATATGTTCAATTCCATCCCACACTACTCCATTGACCATCTCACCGTCAAAGGAAAACTGGTTCCCATCTCCCTGAACACACCGCACTGTGCACCTAAAATAGTTGATCTAAGCATGAACTGCTAAAATCCAGTCTATACCCAAAATGAAATCATAATGCCTCAACACTAATACTAGGATATCCCATCCAAATATCTCACCAGTAAGCTCACACTATCATCACCAGTGTTTGATCGTTGAATCCACTCTTGTAGGAGTCTCTAATCGTAAGGATCAGGCCAACAACTCGATCAGAATCTCTGAGATCATAAAATGGTCTGCGATAAGGAAAGAGTGACCAGAACCTATGTCTATAAGAACTATAGCTAAAGTGGATAAGACATAAATCATACCATGTATAATATCTAGGACATTGGGACCATAGGCCTCAATTTCCTGAAGATTAGACTACCCCTATCAACCTACTCCTAGAGCCCGTGGTGTAACAGGTGAGGGTGGTGGTGGTAGTACCTTGTACCTAATCCAACCTCCTTCCACTCAACCTATTCTTCTACCACATCCAATACTTGGAGAACCGCCCAGTTTTTGTCTCTTCCATTTTCTTGGTGGTCTCTTGACCTTCTATCAGTCCTCTTCCCAGTGAGTCAGTCAACTTAGAGCCATGTGCCCCTACCCACCGCACGCATAGAATTCTCTACTCCTCTGATGACTCCCTCTGCACCAGGAACCTCATATCACCGAACCTGAGTCTTGGGGTTATCCTATGAATGTTCTGGACCTCTTGGGACTCTGTTTCATCTGTCAGATACCCACCACTGATGGCTCGGCCACCTATCACTCAATGGTAGCTCCCACTTTTGGTGCATGCTCTGCGAGGATGTTTTCCACTAGTAGAGATTGGTCTAGCACCCTAGCCTGCATAGGGATGCTGAGGGAGATCATCGATGCCATGATTTCTCATCAGAGGCCCTTCTAAAAGATCTAGGCCCAGGAGAAAGGGTCATGTACCGTATTCTCAGAGTAATTTGATAGGTTTTTTGAACCTCACAGAGTACTCAGCTACTGTCAGGATGCATTTCATTAGGTGAAGCATCACATATATGCACACTGAGTGTAAATTCACGAGGAAGAACTCATCCTTGAAAAGTTTCTCAAAGTTAGACCACGGGAGGGTCGTCTCCTCATGTGTATGGATCATCAAAATACACCATATCCCTACCAATATCTATAGAAGGCTTGTGACTAGAACTACCATCTGGTCAAGTTGTGTCCTCACTAAGTGGAAGACTCATGTTACTGCCTCCAATAAATCCTCAGAACCCTGAGGATATGTCTCTCCCATGAACCTAGGAGGTCTCTATCTCTGGATCTCATATAAGGCACTAAGCCTATGTGCATCCTCTACTAGTAACACTGGTAGTAAATGATAACCAATGGGTTGTGGTATCACTGGGACACCACCCGAAGGTACCATATGAGGCAACCGTCCCTATATTGAATCCTCATTGCTCTGTGGACCATCCTCGTGGTCACGTACTGGAATCCTGAATGGGTTTCTATGTGGAGGACTCCTAAAAGTTATCAAGATGAATTACTATTAATATATTATGTTCGGTGAGATGACTTCGACTAAGAAATATCATGAGAAATCATTCAAAGATTCAACCAACCATCATTTTCAGGTACTGAGTTGGAATGAAGAATTTAGGGTCCTGATGTATAGATACATTAGCCACCACACCAACACCAGCCTCCCTAGCCTGAAAGATGAACTCCAAACACTTAACACTATTTCCCCATAAAATTTATTAGACTTTTAGTTCTTCTGGTAGAACCAAACACCCATTGATACCACTTTTTCACGACTTGTCCCCCATGGCCTTTGTTGTGACTACCCCAAGTCGGCCTTCCATCGGACAGGGGCTTGAGTATATCACTACGTAGGAATATACCAAATAGGCATGTCATTTTCCTTTAAGCTTGTACACTTGAAAAAATCTCAAATTAAAAAACGTAAACACAAAGTAAAAAACAACTGTCACTGAGAGAATTAGTGAGTGTACAATAAAATCTAAAAGTAAAAATGGGAAAGAGTACAAGCCCAAAACCACACAAGAAAATAAAACTACAATAGTTCGTCCTCTTGAGACCATACCTGAAGGGTAGGTGACGGGTAACTTCCTATAGCCAAATAACTATGCACGTCCATCCTATCTCACTAAGAACCACCTGGTCCTAGACCACCAAGGTCTCCATCGAAGCATCAATCACCTTTGTGAGACATGGTATGGGCGGGCGAAGCCCATTCAGGGGTGAGTAATGTAGGATTTGGTGTCCTAGAACCAACTAGTATTATTTTATTACATTTATATTTAACGTATTACTACATATTTTTAATTTTCCTACATGAATGTGATGTAATAATGTCCTAGTGTGTTTTTTACATCGATAAGGTCATGGAGGTTCCCTGCTATGATGAGAACCTTGAAATGCTATAACAATATTCTTAAATATAGTTCTACAGTTGGATGACATGATATGATGGGACACATAGCATGAAAACCTTCATGTGAGAGTACTTGTAAGAACATGAGACTTCCTCTCATGAATTTCGCACATGGTAATCTCCAAGATAGAAGATTATGAGAACAGACCCACTAGTAGGAATTCCGCATGTTTTGGTGTCATCAGATATTTCTATCTACGAGCATGTGTAATGATCCTTAGACATTAAGATTATCTTTAATATATGTCACAACTTACACACATTGATTTACTGATGAAAACTGTCATGCAGACTATAATGCCCCGACCCCAGTTACCCAGATTCGGTGCATTAATACATAACATTGGCATGATAGAAGAAATCATGTCCCAAAAGACCAATCAGTTTAGTAGCCTTAGGAATACTAGATACATTCATATGTTTTACATTACATTATATAATTAAAAACTACAGCAACATAGTCTCCATAGGCCACACTCATATCCCTTACACTATCCCTATAGCTCAATCATAATATACTTCTTCGCATCCTAGAAAAAAATAAAACATACAAAGGGGTGAGATCAGATGCTCAGTAAGAATAACAATATAGCGGAAAATTTTATAAATAAGCATAAACATTTAAGGCAATGTATAAGTCTAAAACAAAATTCTTTTAAACTTGACCTTCAGTATAATATGTAAAATATAAAATCAAATAATTCCATTTACTTATTCACATGGATATTCTACTAGTCGAATAATCACATGCAATATTATTAGCCACTTTTATAATGATGGAATGCATAATTCCAGACTTCATAACCACATAGTTAAGGCCTTGTGCCAAGACTATAAATAATATTTTGTCAAGGCCTTGTTACAAGACACTAGTTTGTCTCATGATACCTATTGATGCATCGAGGAGCTATAACGGGCGACACCTATCACATACTAAGTCCAATGCATTCTTCATATGAAAAGGTTTAAACATAAAATAAGCATTCTTATTAAAACTAGCATATTAAATGTCAATAATTTATCCATAAACCATGAATGGTGTAAAAATAACACATCCACAGTCCAAAATATCAAAAAACCTTCAATACAATATGGAAGTCTTGTATAATTATAAATAAACTTTAAATAAGCTTAAAATCCATCAAAGGATGTTGACAAATATGAAATCAAAAAAAATTAGAGAAATATCTCTTTCTATATTGAAATCATTTAAAAGTCATTTAATTATAAAATAAAACATTTATTTTGAAAATACTCCTATAATATTATAAGGGAAGCTTTGACGATGTTATAACGGCTAAAAATAGCCACACCTGCCATATAAGTTAAAAAATCATTCTTACCATAATTTTGTTGAAAAGTTCATAAAGTACCTTGTTTGGAAAATGACAGAAAGATTAATTTCAAAATGTATAATGTCAAATAAGGGTACAAATGAATTTAAACCATTTTTGAGAAAATAGTAAAAATATTTTCAAATACATTTTTAAGAAACATGGATGTGGATGATAAAGATGTCACAATAGATAATTACGTATAAACAACCTCGGATAATGAAGAGATTGTGAAATTAACCCTTACCACGTATTTTTCCTTGGTCGAGGGTAGATTAACCTCTTTTATAATGGTGAAATCATTGTTATTAAATTATACAAGAATAATATACATTAATATGATATCATATATGATCTTTTAATATTTCTTTTTTAATGATATATATTAGTAGTATCATCATTTCAGGTGTTAACTGATTCGTTTTCCTTTATATGATTTGTTACATAATTAATGTTTGTTATGAATAAGGTTTATCTTATTCATATTTATAATGATATTAATTATTTAAATATTTTTTTATTCATCAAATTAAAATAAATCTTGGTTTCATACGATGGGGAATGAATCTCATCGCGTTCGTGGAGACGGTAATCTGTACGTACGCACAAGTGACAATATCATTCATTTGATTTTAAAATAGTATAAAATTGGATGGTATATCATATATAAATAATAATTATTATATTATATTTATTATTTAAATCATTTATACGGATTATTATATCCATCCAAATGATGAGGTGTTTGAACAACAAACTACACAACGGTGTGGAGACGGTAATCCTTACTTACACACTTATGGTGACATTGTCATTTATAGGATGGATAGAATAATGAATATGGTTGTACCATTTTAATAATAACATCACAGTATATAGAACATACTTGAGTTATTATTTTAGAATAGAAATAACCTAGAAAGATAATGTGGAATAAGAAAACAACTTGATAGATGTGATGAAATATTTACCTCTTCTTCGAGTTCTTCCTTTTGATTTGATCAAAAGGGCTCCATAAGATGGCTTTATTACTAAAGGAATGAATCTATAATGAAGGCAGGAAAGTTTTAAGGATATTTGAGAAGGTTTTTGCTAAGCCAAATGGCTTTGAAGGTGTGAATTTGAGAGAAGGGGAAGTGCTCTTTTATAAGAGGAGTGAGAGGCACCTTAGGAAATGATTGAAAAATTATTTTATAATAAAATCAGTTTCGGCTTTATAATGGCTCAAAAATGATTTATTTCAATTATAAGGTGAATATGGGTCGAAAACCACTCAACCAATAGGTTTTATAGAGGTTTGGGTCTTTGTATTAACCTAATCTTTTATATTTAACTCTTAGTTAAATAGTTTGACATTTCCCATGTCTCTTTGTATTTTTATATTATATGGTTAATAAACATAATATAAACTTCCAAGTGAACCTCAAGTGTTTCATTAATGACATATAAAATATTATTTAAGCCATTTTTCTGATCCTTAGATTTTTGGAATAGAATATCAATTAATAATATAATATTTTTTTTAAATCTCTTTTATGCCAATTTTGACACTATTTGGTATTTTGTTTTTGTTAAATTTATAACAGAAATATTACTTAGAACAAATTTCATTTAATCAACCCTAACATGTCATATTGACCTAGAAAATTAGTGGAATTCATTAAAAGTCTCAAATTAGATTTATTTGGATATTTATAATATCAATTGTTTTAATCTTTCATTAATAAGGTAATTACAGCATCATCATTGTGTCATAAATAAATTTAATTATTTATTGTCTAAAAATTATAAATAACATACCATTATGTATGAAATATTTTTATATTTCTAATGAATATTTATAGTGGAATTTATCTTATGTATAACCCTATATTAAAAATGGTATAGTTATTAAACATCAATTTTAACTGTTTTAAATCTTCTTTAAATAAAATATTAATAAATGTTCTAATCTAATCCAAGTAGAACAAAGGAAATCATATTTTATTCCTAAGGTTGTTTTTGGTCTAATTATAATTACCCAATAGAATTATTATCTGTGTTAGGGTAATTATGATATCATTTTTTACCCTTAATTTCCCTATTTACTTTTAACTTTGGTAAATAAAAGTCAAAAGTTATAATTCACCAAAATTTATTTTCATATTATTGAACCAAATTTTACTTCCTGATATTAACTATGTTTCTCGTATTTTTTAAATTCAACTCAACGAAGCAGTAAAATTTAGTTTTTTACAAATTTGGAAATGCTCCTAGGGGATGGGTAAAAGATGGTAAAAAGTTCGAGAAAAATTTATATATCAAAACTTATTATAAAATGACTCCAATGAATTATGTTGAACATATATTTTTATTATGTATCCATTTTGACCTAAAATAAATTAAAATAAAATAACTAATTCTTTAAATAAAAATTCGAGTTTAACTAATAACACAATGTTATTCACTATTCATCAAAAATTGAAAGTTTTAAGAAAAATACCAAAAATTAACCCAAAGTTAATTTAGATATTCCAAATACAAAAAATGGTGCCCATTTTAAACGAACCAATTTATAAAATTTTAGAAAGTGGATATTACTGTTCATAACGGCTGGTTTGACTGGTTGTGGTGTGTCTTAACTCGAAGTTGCGTATAACACAAGCTATTGTATTATTCAAAGGGAAACATACCGTGGAAGCTTGGGGTGTTACATTGTCCCCTAATTCAAATAATTTCTTCCTTGAAATTTATAGAATATTACTGCTTAAAAAGATTCGGGTGGTTCTTTATCATATGTTCCTCGGGTTTCCATGTTGCCTCTTCTATCTTACGGTTTCTCCATAGAACTTTTACCAGACGAGTTGTCTGGTCTATCAACACTTGTTCTCTTGTATCAAGAATCATGAAAGGATCTTCGTAATTAGATATATTGGGTTCCTGTTCTGATTCCTTATAGGTGATTACATGCATTGGGTCAGGCATATATTTTCTCAATAGTGATACATGGAACACATCATGAACTTTGGAGAGACTTAGCGGGATATCTAAACGGTAAGCTACATCCCCAATTCGTTCTAGAATTTCGAAAGGTCCAATGTACCTGCGACTCAATTTACCCTTCTTACTGAACTGTTTTATCCCCTTCCATGGATATACCTTTATGAAAACATGATCTCTTACCTGAAATTCAAAATCATTCCTTTGGTTGTTAGCATAACTCTTTTGCTTACTTTGAGATGCTTTGATCTGGGTTTGGATTACCTTCACCTTTTCCATCATTTCCTCAACAAGTTCTGGGCCTACATGTTTTCTTTCACCAAAATCATCCCAACAGGTTGGTGTGAGACATCTCTTTCTATATAATGCTTCATATGGTGCCATCTGAATACTTGAATGGAAGCTATTGTTATAAAAAAATTCTACCATAGGTAAATATTGATCCCACATACCTTGAAAGTCAAGTGATAATGACCTCAACATGTATTCTAAGGTTTGGATAGTCTATTCTGATTTTCCATCAGTTTGAGGGTGGTAGGAAGTGCTCAAACAAAGTTCAATATCCTGAGATTTCTAAAGACTTTTCCAGAATCATGATATAAAACGGGGATCTCGATCAGAAAGAATCGATAGGGGTACTCCATGAAGTCTTAAAAATTCATTAATATACAGTCTTGCTAAACGTTCAAGTGGTAAATCTTCTCTGACAGTAATAAAATGTGCTGACCTGGTAAGACATTCAACAATGACCCATATTACATCATTCCTTTTAGGACTTATTGGCAGTCCCATGAAAATGTCCATCGTAATATTATCCCATTTCCACTCTGGTATGGGAATAGGTTTCATGACTCCTTTAAGATTTCTCCTTCCAGCTTTCACTTATTGAAAAACCATACATCCTGACACAAAATCAGCAATCTCCCTCTTCATGTTGTCCCACAGAAAATGTTCCTTAAAATCTCTATACATCATGGTTCTCCTAGAGTGTATATATAAATTGGAGTTATGAGAATAATCTAACAATTATCTTTTTAGATCAGTCATATCAAGAAAAAAAGTCTCTTTCCAAATTTTAAAATCATATCTTCATATAAGAAGTCACTCAATCTCCCATCGTTCACAGCTATAATTTTCTTTTGAAACTCATCATCATAATCCTGAGAACTTTTTATCCATTATTGTTAATATGGTTTTGAACCATTTGGAAAAGTATTGATGTTTCACCTTCCATGATTATTTCCATATCTTTTTCCACTAGATCCATGAAAATAGGATCCCTTTCAACTCTCATCTTATTCAAAACTCCATGATCCTTTCTGCTCAAAGCATATACCAACTTATTTGCCTTCCCTAGTTGGTAGTGTATTGTGTAATCATAATCCTTGAGTAGTTCAATCCATCTCCTTTGCCTCATGTTGTGTTCTTTCTGTGAGAAAATATACTTCAAACTATTGTGACTGGTATATATCTAACATTTTTTACCATAGAGATAATGTCTTCACATCTTCATAGTAAAGATTACAGTTGCTAACTCAAGATCATGAGTATGATAGTTTTTCTCATGAATTTTTAGCTATTGTGATGGATAGGAAATAATCTTATCATTCTGCGTAAGGAAAAAACCATGTCCTTTCTTTGATGCCTCACTATAAATAACAAACCCATCATTCCTCTATGGTAGAGTTAAGATAAGATCATTAACTAATTTTCTCTTCAATTATTCAAAACATTCTTCACACTTTTTTTCCTAACAAATTTAACCCATTTACATGTGATCTTCGTTAATGGGTAAGCCAATCGGGAAAAATTCTGGACGAAATGTCGATAATAACCTACTAAACCAATTAAACTGTGTACCTCAATTATACTCATCAGTGTTGGACATTCATGGATTTTTCTTGTCATAGAAGGATCAATGGAGATTTCATCCTTATAGAAAATATGGCAAAGAAAAGAAATATCCTGAAGCTAGAATTTACAATTGCAAAACTTCCCATATAAATTATTTCTTATGAGGGTTTTCATAATGCTGCGCAAGTGATTTTCATGATCTTCATAGCATTTAGAGTATACTAGGATATCATCAATAAATACCACTAAAAAGTCATCAAGATATTCCTTGAAAACTTTGTTCATCAGATCCATGAAAACATAGGGTGCATTAGTCATCCCGAAAGGCATTACTATAGACTCGTAAGGCTCATACCTTGTTCAAAATGTTATTTTCGGAATGTCTTCCTTATTCACACACAACTGATGATATCCAGATCAAAGGTCAATATTTTGAGAAATATTGAGCTCAATTATATTGATCGAATAAATCATCAATGTGAGGTAGGGGATACTTGTTCTTTATTTTTATAGTCTTTATCTCCATTTAGTCAATACCCAACCTCATATATATGTCTTTCTTTTTAACTAAAAGGATAGGGGCTCCCCATGGAGAGACACTAGGGATAATAAATCCCTTGTTACTAAATTCCTCTAATTATTTCTTTATTTCCACTAATTCCGTAGTGTCAATTCTATAAGGGGTATTCAATATGGGCCTTGAACCAGGAATTAAATCAATGGAAAATTCAATTTCTCATTCTGGAGGATGTCTAGGTAAATATTCTAGAAACACATCAACATATTATTGCACAATAGGTACATCCTCTTTTTGAACATTCCATTACCCACCCACAGTTATTTCATTATCTTCCTCCCCAATAATCGAATTTAGTTCAGCTACTGAGGGTGGATCTAGATAAGAATTATATGGTGATGTTTCTGCTCTAATTATAGCGTACTCATTATCATCATTGAAAATTGTAACCTCCTTCTTCTTACAATAAATTTTTTCATCCTGGTCTAAAATCCAATCCATACCGAGTATTATATCAAATTAAATCATGGGTATGATGATGAGATCTGCAAATAAATAACGTTTATATTCCTTAATGGGAACTAATTCACAAAAAAATGTTGCAAGGATACTTCCCTTAAGAGTTTTTACCAACAACACCCTTGTAAAATCAAATTGGAAATATCTAATTTTCTTTGTAAAATGGGAATATATGAAACAATGCAATGATCCAGAATCAAATAAAGCATTTTCTAATCTTGAGGAAACCATTAAATTACCTGCCACAATGTCTTTTGGAGCTTCAACCTATGTAGTATGGATAACATAAGCTTATCCTTTATCCGTTGTCCATTTATGAGGTAAGTTTTCATGGTGCTTAGGAAATTTATTTTCATAATTCCCCCTTTATCTACAATTGTAGCATTCAACATTGACATCCTATTTCTTCCCCTTACAATCACGATCATGGTGGCCTTTTTCACCACACTTGTATCATATTCCCATTCCCTTCAGGAAAGTACTAGGGTGTTTCTTCTCACATTTATTGTAGGATGGATATTCAGCTTTTCCATTCATCTCCATTTTTCCATTTCCAGAGCGTTCAGTAGATCTCTTCCTCTCTTTCGTTGATTTAAAGCCATAAGACTTAGAAAATTCCTTTTTTATCTTGATAGCATATGAGACAATATATTCGTACGATGAGAATGATTGTAAGACTAATGATTTATGGAGAAATGGTTTTAACCCATCAAATAAATGATCAATCATACTTCTTGGGTTACGTATATAATTTACATCATGCTTTTCTAACCTTGTAATGTTAGCCTCATACTTTGCGACATTCTCATCCTCCTTTTTCCTCATACTCATAAATTGTATTTCCATATCCACTAGATGGTCATGAGGAAAGTATTTTTATAATAAAATATCTTTAAACTCCCTCCATTCCATATTCGATACTTCAACATCTTCCTTTTTGTGTTTGAATCAATGACCACCATTGATCGGCATCTCTACTGAGGCGATTAAATTCCATGACTACTTTTTCCATTTCGCTACTATCCAAATCTTGAAATATTTTCTCTAATGAAATTATCCATTAATCAAATACTAATGGGTTTTCACTCCCATTTAATGTAAGTGGTTGTTGCCTCATGAAGCGGTATAACATTGATCTTCCGTATTGTGGATCAGGGTGCTCCATATGGGTAAGATTATTATTCATAACCTGAGTGAGTTGTTCCAGTGTGGTGATAAGCTGATCAGCATCAGTTTCTTCACCAACTCCACAATAATTATCTTTAGTAGGAGGATAATCCCTAAATGGATTACGTGCATCGATATAGTTTCTATTCCTTCCACTAGGAACATTTTCTAAAGAATGGAATATAGTAGATTAGTTTATGAATCATAGTACATAATTCTAAACTTGTAAAAGAGTTCACAAAAATTTAATAGTTTATGGATATAATCCATAATCATAAAAAAAATTCTTTGACAAAGTATATACTCATAAAACCTTCATAATGGTTCGTAAATAAAATGAGAATAATCCTAATCGTATCCCCCAAGAGTGTCATACCCAAGAGTGCAGCAAGGCCCGTTGTTGTGCATTGATTCCCGTTCGAGTCTAGATCAAATCAGTGTTTTCGAGTTTTACCTCTAGGTACATCTGTATAAGAGCCGCCTCTACCTGCTTGTATCTAGACCGGGATTTATTGATTGGAAAACTCACAAAATCTCTATAGTACAAAAATTTCAGGAAGATCTTTTATACTGTTCCTCAAAGTCTATCTTAGGGTAATGTTCTCTAATCAGAGTTTTTCTAAATCTAGCTTCCATGGTTTGTAATAAACTTCCTCTGATACCAACTATAATTCCCCAACCCTAATTACTCCTAGTCAGTGCATTAATACATAACATTGGCATGATATAAGAAATCATGCCCAGAAATACTGATCAGTTTAGTAGCCTTGGAAATACTAGATACATTCATAAGTTTTACATTACATTATAAAATGAAAAACTAAAAAAACATAGTCTCCATAGGCCACACTAATATCTCATAGACTATCCATGTATGTCATTCATAATATACTTCTTCGCATCCTAGGAAAAAAAATATATAAAGGGGTGAGCTCAGATGCTCAGTAAAGACAACAATATAGAGGAAACATTCATAAATAAGCATAAACATTTAAAAAAATGTATAAGACTAAAGAAAAATACATTTAAACATAAACTTAAGCATAATATGAAAAAGCTAAAATCAAATAATTCCATTTACTTATTCACATGGATATTCTACTAGTAGAATAATAACATGCAATATCAATATTCACTTTCATAATGATGGAATGCATAATGCCAGACTTCATAACTACATAGTCAAGGCCTTGTGCCAAGACTAAAAATAAGATTTTGTCAAGGCCTTATTCCAAGACACCGGTTTGTCTCATGAGACCTACCGATGCATCGAGGAGATATATCAGGATCCACCCATCACTAACAAAGTCCAATTCATTTCTCATATGAAAAGGTTTAAACATAAAAAAACATTCGTATTAAAACTACCATAAAAAATGTTAATAATTACTCCATAAAACATTAATGGTGTAAAAATAACACATCCAAAGTCAAACATTTCACAATACCTTCAATACAATATGAATGTTTTTTATCATAATAAATCAACTTCAAATAAGCTTAAAATCCATCAAAAGTTATTGACAGATATGAAATCAAAACTTTTTTTAGATAAATATATCTTTCTATTATGAAATCATTTAAAAGTCATATAATTATAAAATAAAACATTTATTTTGAAAATATTCTTATAAGATTGTAAGGGAATATTTGACGATGTTATAATAGAAAAAAATAGCCACACCCATCGTATAAGTTAAAAAAATATTCATACATTATTTTGTAAAAAAGGTCTTAAAGTACCTTATATGGAAAATGGTGGAAAGATTTCTTTCAAAACATATAAGGTCAAATAAGGGTATAAATGATATTAAACCATTGTCTGGTAAATAGTAAAAATGTTTTGAAATACATTTTTAAGAAACATGGATGTGGATGATAAAGAGGTCCCAATCGATAATTACATATAAACAACCTCAGATAATGAGGAGAATGTGAAATTAACCCTTACCTTGTACTTTTCATTGGTCAAGGGTAGGTTAACCTCATGTATAATTGTTAAATCATTGTTATTAAATTATAAATGAACCATATACTTTAATGTTATGTCATATATTATCTTCTAATATTGCTTTGTTAATGATATTTTAGTAGTATCATCGTTTCAGGTGTTAACTGATTCGTTTTCCTTTATATGATTTGTTAGGTAAGTAATGATTGTTATGTATAGGGTGTATTTTATTCATATTTAGAATAATATTAAATCTTTAAAAATTATTTTTAATCAGAAAATAATAATAATTCTTGAATGGATATGATGAGAAATGAATCTCATCGTGTTCGTTGAGACGGTAATTCATACGCACGCACGAGTGACAATATCATTCTTTTGATATTAAAATCATATATAATTGGATGGTATATAATATATATAGATTCATTATCATGTTATATTTATTATTTACATCATTTATACTCATTATTATATCCATCCAAATGATGAAGTGTTTGAATAGCAATCTACAGCAAGATGTGGAGATGGTAATCTGTACGTACGCATGTATGGGGACTTTGTCATTTATAGAATGGATAGAATAATTAATATGGTTGTTCTATTTTATAATAACATAAAAATATATATAATATACTAGAGTTATTATTTCATAATGGAAATAACCTAGATAAATGAAGTGGAAGAAGAAAACAACTTGATAGAAGTGATGAAATATGTACCTCTTCTTCGGGTTCTTCCTTTTGATTTGATCAAAAGGGCTCCATAGGTTAGATTTATTACTAAAGGAAGGCCTCTAGGATGAATTTAGGAAATTTGGGAGGATATTTGGGCAGGGTTTGGCTGAGCCAAATTGCTTTTAAGGTGTGAATTTGAGAGAAGGGGAAGTTCCATTTTATAAGAGGGGTGAGGGGCACCTTAGGAAAAGATTGAAATATTAATTTATAATAAAATAATTTCCAGTTTTCTAATGGATAAAAAATGATTTATTTCGAGGATAAGGTGTGGATGGGTCATAAACCACTCAACCAATAGGTTTTAGATAGGTTTTGGTCACTATATTTACCTTATATTTTATATTTAACTCTTAGTTAAATAGTTTTACATTTACCATGTCTCTTTGTATTTTTATATTATATAGTTAATAAACATACTATAACATTCCAAGCGAACCACATGTGGTTCATTGATGACATATAAAATATTATTTAATCCCTTTGGCCGATCCTTAGATTTTTATGAATATAATATCAATTAATAATATAATCATTGTTTTAAAAACTTTTTTATGTCAATTTTGACACTATTTGGTATTTTGTTTTTGTTAAATTCATAATAGTATCATTACATCGAGATAAATTCAATTAATCAACCCTAAAATTTCATATTAACCTAAAAATTAGTGTAATTCATTAAAAGTCTCAAATTATATTTATTTGGATATTTATTTTATTAATTATTTGAATCATTCATTAATAAGGTAATTAATGCATCATCATTGTGTCGTAAATAAATTTAATTATTTAATGTCTGAAAATTATAAATAAAATAACATTATGTATTAAATCTTTTTATCATTATAATTAATATTTATAGAAGAATTTATCTTATGTATAACCTTATATTAAAAATGGTTTAGTTATTAAACATCGATTTTAACTCTTTTAACTCTTCTTTAAATAAAATAATAATAAATGTATTAATCTAATCCATGTGTACCAAAGGGAATCATATTTTATTCCTAAGGTTTTCTTTCTTCTAAATATACTTATCCAATAGAATTAGGACATGTGTTAAGGTAATTATGATATCATTTTTTACCCTTAATTACCCTATTTACTTTTAACCGTCGTAAATAAAAGTCAAAAGTTACTATTCACCAAAAATTATTTTCATCTAATTGAACCACATTTTAATTACTGATATGTATATAATTTTTGAAAATAAACACATAGAAGTGGTAAAATTAAGTTTTATACAAATTTAGAAATGCTCGTAGGAGGTGGGTAAAAGACAGTAAAAACTTCGATAAAATTTTATATATCTAATATTATTATAAAATGACTCCAATGAATTACGTTGGACATATATAGGTATTATGTATCTATTTTTACCTAAAATAAATTAAAATAAAATAACTAATTATTTATATAAAAATTCAGTTTTAACCAATAACGCAATGTTTTTTCACTATTCATCAAAAAATGAATGTTTTTAGAAAAATACAAAAAATTCACCCTATGCTAATTTCGATATTCCAAATACACAAATGAAGTCCACATTGAAAGATAAAATTTATAAAATTTCATAAATTGGGTATTACTATTCATAACGGCTAGTTGTATTGGTTGTGGTGTGTTTGAACTCGAAGGTGCATACAACACAATCTATTGTATTATTCAAAGGGAAACGTACTGTGGAAAGTTGGGGTGTTACACAGATAGTAAGAAGGAAGTAAGGTAAGTTGGGTATGTCACAAGTGTCATATTATTAATGGATAAGTCAATGAATGATTTTTCCCTTCCATTTAGGGAAGTTGATATCTCGGCCCTTGGATTGAAAATAAAACCGTCGCGTGAAATTCCATGGCCATGGTGTAATGATGAGTTTATTTCAAGTAGTCAAAGAACGACATATCAAGCATGAAATTTGATGATACAATCATGAAACCTACTTGATGATATATTGTGATAAAGGGATTACATTACATAGTGAGCGTTCGTAAGTGGATGTCATTGTTGTGACATTATGTTCTTTCTCTTGGGTGCCTTGACCCGTTGCTAGGCAGTACTCTTGGACATTAGGCAGGTCTGCCTAATTCCAATGAGAAATAATCCTAAAGGGTCACACACTATGTTTTTTTGGTTGTCTTTGTTAAATCGTATTTGAATTTAATTAATGAAATAAATATTATTCTCAAGACCATGGAATAATTTTATTCAAGTTATAATGATCGCATAAATTAAATAAAATATATTTATTTATTTTATTGAACATTTAGTAAATATTTATTTACTAGTTTTTATATAAAATATTTATTTAAGAGAATAAATTATTTATTTATTTATTCGAGTGTTCGGTAAAAGGAAGTGGAGTTTGAGCATACCAAGGTCAGCTCAACAGTAAAATAATTATTTGCAAGACGGTATATAATTATTTAACTAGTTGGCACAAATTAAAATACTACTACTATTATTTTGTGACGTGAAATTTATCATTCCGTTTTGCGCAAGTTGGAGTACCATAAATAATGACTTAGTATTATTATTAAATGCATGTGTTATCTCAAAGTTCAGGAATGTATTTAATTATTTCTACGAAATTAAATATTTTAACTGAAATTCCATGTATATAAATTGAAAAGTTCGACTATTGTTCCAAACACCACACCACACACTTGATGAATTGAGAATTGTTGATCCAAACAATTTCTCTCTCGAATCCTCTTCTCTCCCCTCTCAAGGATGGGAGATGTTATTCAAGTCCGAAGAACAAGTGATCACGAACGACTGATATAAGACACTCACTTCGCATCCCTAACACCAGGAGAATGAGCGGTGTCGACCAGAGGCCATCGGAGCACGTGTATATCACCGCTATAGGGATTCTAGTTTTGATCCTTACAAGCACAATGAGATAATCTGGAAGGGTCAATCCGAATGATCAAAATCATCAACAAATAAAAATACCAAATACACAAGTATTATTTTTCTTTATGAAATTAATTAAATTAATTATAAACATGATGTGAAATCTCTAGGTTTTTTGGGCCTCTGTATTCTTTATCTAAATATTTGATTATATTCCATAGAGACTAGAATTCATCGTCATATTGATCCTGGAATAATCATTGATCATTGTAAAAATCAATTTTGGGTCTCGTCCCAACCACGCTTTCATTCTGCCTGGAACCTTTAAGTGGTATCAGAGCGGTTACATCATAGTTTATATTTATTTAAATATTTTTTCAATGAATTACACAGTTAATAATTTAGTTTATTCAATACAAGTTAATCATTCTGAAAATATGAATCTCGATATCTATTCCTCCTCCTTCATTTCTCGTTCACCTTAGAAAAACGATCTTTTCTTTTAATTTTGATTAAAATAAAATATCGGATCACATCCGGAAGTACTAAATCTTCCAAGTTGTACAGCACCAGAACACACAGCGTCTATTCAACTTTAGACACCTTGTAGTCAAGATTAAATGCATCAGACTGGTCCTCCAAACCAAGTCGTGTGTTGGAGTCTTTCTAAGTCTTAAATGACTTAGTGTATTGACTAAGAATAGGTGGCACCTTGTTTCCAGATTACACATCGTATGACCCAATGGACATACAGTGTAGTCCCTTTTTGTTAGGGTTGGACCATGTACCTCATGCACGGATTTCCTGGATAGAGACCATGTAATGAAGAAATACAGGGTGTGTGGCCCACTAGACACTCCATGTACTTCAAATATTTTTGAAGTATACTCACATGTCGTTTCCTCAAGTGTGTACTTCAGATAGACGGTGAAAAATAATACACGCCGTGTAGTTGGAACAACACATCATGTACTCATTCAAATTATGCAGATTTATTAAAATTTATTACTATATTATACAAACCCTTGAGACGTGTACCATCGTGAAGGCATAAAGTTGAGGCACAACACGTGATAGGTGTTTTATATATGTGTGTTTAATTTAACATCTGCAAACTTTTCATTTCTACTCATTGGGTAGTTGTGAATATAAATTCAATGGGTTTCCTCCAAGGTAAATGTTACATAAAAAGATAATTTTGAATGAATTTATTTGTTTAAAATTATTATGGATGAGAATCTCAAGGAAATTCAGAAAAGGGTTTAAGATAAAAGGATTGATTAATTAAAGATGATAAGTAATTGATTCGAGCGTGATTTAACATAAACAAGAACGATTAAAAAATTGATTTTTAGTTTTATTTATGCGTAAATATCATTGCATGTATGGATGATCATGAGCTAGACCAAGACCTTTGTATGTGGATAGTTTCTTTTAATTTAATTATCTGAATTAAATTTGTTGGTCTGTGATCCTTCTCCTCATTAATATGTAGGGTCGGCATGCCCAAGGATTCATTTATGTAAAACCCCCTTTTACCCCCCATCAACATGTGAGTTAAAAGGGAATATGTAATGGATTGAACTCCCATGATAGTGGATGTGGTTCATCCTGAAGTTGAGACAAAACCAATCCCAGGAGATACAGAGTTGGACAAGTGGAAATTGTAAACATGAACCCAAAAGTTTCAAGGTGTTTCTCCCCTAGGTCAGGGTTATTTTATCAACTTCTAGATAAAATAACCATTAGAAAATCTTGTGATCATGCCATTTAATTTATTTTATTTCTGTCAGTTGTATGGTTTATCATTACGGATGTGTTGTCTCGATCACATAGTTAATTAATTAAACAATCATGCAAGATGGAACTAAAATAAACCAGACTTCTATGTAAATATTATCAAGAAATGGTTAATCACTTAAGTAAGGTCCACTTAATATTAGCAAGTGTGTGATAATGATAGTAATAAATTCACACAATAGAGATAAAAATCCATCAAATAAAATATTAAGTCAGAACAAGCCTTCCATTACTTGATTAAGGGAAAAACTCAATAAAACTATGTGCTTGAAAAACCCTTGTTGGGAAACTTACTTTTATACAGGAAGCCCTTATGATATCTTTCGGGTTGACTTAACCATATTACATCAAGAGGAGTATCCCTCGCTAGACATGGTGTAATATTGGAGGCAAGAGTTGAGAAAATCCAAAGTCATGATTTCAGGATTGGGGAGTCCACTCAACATATCAAGGAGTTGCAAGCCCACAGTTGGCAAAGACCTGCCTACCTGAATACCTTTTAATAGCTTGACCAACACTTTTTGGGGTTATACGAAGGGGAATATGGATCCTTGCCACTAGAATGTCATTGCAGTTGTACATTTTGAGCTCAATGGTGAGGGCTATTGGGACTTGATAAAATAGTGGGAGACTTAATGAAATTCATTGTTTCTTATAAAATGTAATCATGAATGTTCTAATGATTTACTCTTTTAATTGTAGAATAAAAATGAAAAACTTGGAAACCACACTATACCTACAATAAATTCTAGATAAAGAAGACATCCTCACTAGTAATAACTTTTTGGAATGTTTTAGACTCTTTCGGGTTATCCTATGCCATGAAATGAAGACTTACGTGCTGGAGTCAGCATTACTTGATTCACCTGCCAAAGAGGTGAGTGATGAGGATTTCCTTCTCTATAAGAAACATATGAACAATGTGTCCAATGTTCAATGTTTGATGCTATCATCAATGAATAGTGAGCTCATGAAGTCTCATGAAAACATGGATGCTTACTGCATGCTCGAGGACCTCTGTGGTCTTTACGAGGAGAGAGCAAGATAGGAAAGTTTTTAGATATCTATGGAACTATTTCTGAGTATTCCTAGTGAAGGTGCCCCAACTGGGCCTCATGTAGTCAAGATCATTGGTTATATTGAGCTCCTAGAGGTTCTAGGGTTTAAACTCCCCAAAGAACTGGACAACGATCTCATTCTCACATCAATCCATCAGAGCTTCTCTTTCTTTGTTTTCAATTTCAATATGAACAACATTGAGAAGTCTCTATCTTATCTTCTTATCCTCATTCTCCAAGTGGAAAAAGATATGAAGCATGAAAAGCTTTCTGTCCATATAGTGAATAAGAGGAAAGGGAAGGCGAAGAGATTTAAGCCGAATGCTTCTTCACGGCCTTTCCAGAAAATTAACATCAAAGGAAAGGTAAGGGAATAAAAGGTTGTTTGTTTCACATGTGGCAACAAGGGCCACTATAAGAAGAACTGCACCAAGCCTAAGAATCAAGGGGAAGTATCAGGTGTGTTTGTTATCGAATTCAATCTATTTGTTTCTACAAATTTGGTATTAGATACAACTTGTGGTTCTCACATATGATTCCAAATATAGGAACCAAGTGGATTCAAGAAGCTTGATCGAGGGGAGATAGATCTACGAGTAGCCAATGGAGCCAGACTTGCTGTTGTAGCTGTCAGGGACTACCACCTAACATTGCCAAATGGGATGATCTTGGTGTTAAAGGGTTATTATTTTGTGACTTCTATTACTAAAAACAATTTTTCTATATCAATATTAGATACATATGGATTTCATTTGAAGTTTTGAAATGAATGTTGATTCTTTTACAAAGATAGCATTTGTTATGGTAGGGAACATTTATACAACAAGCATTATGTGTTGTATTACACAAACCAAGTAATGGAAATCAATAACAAAGATACCTCACATGACTCATACCACACCCAACATTGGCATTAACGACTAGTTCATGTAAACAAGAAACGCTTGATAAAGTTACATCAAGATGGATATTTAGCTTCTTTCAAACTAAAACCACTTGGTGTATGTCAAGCATGTTTACAAGGAAAAATGACCAAATCCCCATTTAGTGGGAATAGTTAAAGTGATAAAGAACTTATTCAATTGGTTCATACCGCTGTGTGTGGTCCATTTCCATTTAAATCAAGGGGAGGGTACTCATATTTCATAACATTTACTGATGACTTTAGTAGATATGGATATATCTACTTATTGAGGTATAATTCGGATTCTTTTGATAAGTTCAAAGAATACAAGAATGAAGTTCAGAACCATCTTGGTAAGAAGATTAAGAAACTCCACTCAGACTGAGGTAGAGAATATCTTAATCAAGACTTCTTTGATTACTTATGAGAGTTTCGGATCCTATCCCAACTCACTCCTCTAAACATGCCCCAGTTGAATGGTGTAGCGAAATGAGAAACCACACCCTGTTGGATATGGTGGGATCAATGAAGAGTCATGTGAGTCTTTCATTATCCTTTGGGGGATATTCATTACAAACAGTGGCACACATACTAAACCAAGTACCAACTAAATCGATAAATGGTATTCCATATGAGTTCTGGAGTGGAAGAAAGCCATGTTATTGAAGTTACATGTGTGGGGTAGCGAATCATTTTTCAATGCCTCTTCAGGTAAAAAATTCGCACCCCAAGGCACAAAGTGTACCTTTATAGGATACGCCAAGTAAAAAAGGGTATATTACTTATAAAAAACCATAGACATAACTATTATAGTGGAAATACATGTCATATTCTTTGAGAGGGATCACATCTCTACAAAGAGATAGTGTGAGCGAGATAGACTTCGATGAAGCCAAGGCTCAAGGTATACAAGAGTTGGTACCGGAACAGATTCCACAAAGCCCAATGGAAGAAGAATCTATTACAGAGACACCAGTACTATGTAGGAGTATAAGAGATGTTAGAGAACTGGAATGGTATTCTTTTCTACTTAACGAGGATGCTGAATCCTTATTAGTTGATAATAATAAACCTCTAAACTACAAGGAAGTAGTGAGTGGCACTGACATTGCCAAGTGGGATGAATCCATGAATTTTGAAATGGATTCCATGTACCAAAACCAATTCTGGATTTTGGTAGATCCTCTAGTTGTTGTAAAGCATGTTGGTTGGAAATGGGTATTCAAGAAGAAACTAGAAGTCAAAGGACAAGCCAGTACCTATAAGGCACAACTGGTTGCAAAAGGTTTTAAACAGCATCAAGGAATTGACTATGAAGAAACTTTCTCACCAGTTGAAATGCGGAAATCTTTCATAATTCTACTTGATATTATGTCTTAACAGGACTATGAGGTTTTTAAAATGGATTTCAAAACAATATTCCTTAACAGGAACCTTCAGGAAGATGTCTACATGACACAACCTGAAGGGTTTTTGACTCCAAAGGATGCCAATAAGGAATTCAAGTTGAAAAAATTAAATTTATGGATTAAAGAAAGCATCCAAGTCATGGAACATTCATTTTGATGAATCCATAAAATAATTTGGTTTTATAAAAAATGAATGTGAGCCTTGTGTCTATAAATGGTTTAGTGGGAGTTCGGTCATTTTCCTAATATTATATGTTGATGACATATTACTTATTGGAAATAAGATACCAGTCTTACAGTCTATTAAGGCATGGTTGAATCAATGATTATCCATGAAATTCTTGGACGAGGTAGCATATATTCTTGGGATCAAGATACATTGTGATAGATCCAATAGATTGTTGGGCCTATGTCAAAGTATATACACTGATACGATACTGAAGAGATTCAGTATGGTACAATCCAAGGGGGGATTTTTTCCAACATCACATGGCATTCATCTTTCTAAAAACATGAGTCCTCAGACACATGAGGAAAGAAAGATAATGGCAAGGACTCCATACACATCAGCGATTGGGTCAGTCATGTATGACATGTTATGTACTAGGCTGGATGTCACCTATGCATTGAGTGTGGTAGGCAGATATCAAGCTGACCCAGGTGACCGCCATTGGATGGAAGTCATTACTATCCTAAAGTATCTAAGGCATACTAAGGATGTGTTACCGGTATATAGAGGAGATGAGGAACTAGTCATAAGAGGATATGCATATGCTAGTTTCCTGACTGATCAAGATGATATGAATTCTCAAATGGGATACATCTTCAATTTTAATGGAGGTTCAATGAGCTGGAAGATATCAAAGCAGAGTGTGGTTGCAGATTCTACAGCAGAGTCTGAGTATATCATAGCTTATGAGATAGCTAAAAAAGAAATTTGGATGTGAATCTTCTTCCAGGATCTTGATGTGATACATAGTAGTAAATATCCAATCACACTATACTGTGATAATACTACAGTGGTGGCTCTAGCAAAAGAGCCAAGGTCACATCAGTGGATGAAGCACATACTTCAGAAGTATCATTTCTTGAGAGTTTTTTCTTATAGATGTGAAGTTGCAGTGAGTAGAATTTCCACAGAAGACCACATGGCGGACCCCTTGACTCAATAGAAAAATGATCATCATGTGAGGTCTAGCGAATTAAAAGTCATAAGCAATTGGCTCTAGTGCAAGTGGGAGTTTTTAAGTGTTGGTATCCTAGAACCAACTGGTTTTACTTTGATTACATAGATATTAAACGTATTATATATTGTTCATTGTTCTGCATAAATATGATGTAATAATGTCCTAGGGTATTTGTTGCGTTGATAAGGTCCTGGAAGTTCCCCGCTATGATGAGAACCTTAAAATGATATAACAATATTCTTAAATATATTTCTGCAGTTGGATGACATGATATGATGGTACAAATAGAATGAATACCATCAGGTGTGAGTACACGTAAGCAGATGATACTTCCTCTCATGATGTTTGCAATGGGTAATCTTCAAGATAATAGAATATGATAACAGACCCACTAGTAGTAATTCTGCATGTTTTGGTGTCATCTGATATTTATATCTGTGAGCATGTGTAATGATCCTTAGACATTAAGATTATCATTAATATGTGTCACGACTTAATCACTTTGATTCACTGATGAAAACCATCATGCAGACAGTTGGCGGGAAGTAGGGTACGTTGGGTGCATCATGAGTGGCATGTTATTAATGGATAAGTCGAGGAAGGATTTGTCCCTTCCATTTATGGAAGTAGATATCATGGCCCTTTGATTGAAATAGAATTGTCATGTGAAATACCATGGACATGGTGTAACGATTAGTTTTTTTTAGGTAGTCAAAGAATGACGTATCAAGCATAAAAGTTTATGACACAATCATGAAACCTTCTTGATGAGATATAACGAAAACGTTCTTATATTACATAGTGAGCATTCATATTTGGATTTAATTGTTGCAAATTTACATTCTTTCTCTTGGGTGCCTTGACCCGTTTCTAGTTTGTACTCTTGGACTTTAGGAAAACCCACCTAATTCCAACGAGAATGAATCTAAGAGGGTCACACACTAAGTTTTTTTTGTGGTCTCGGTTAAATTATATTTGAATTTAATTAATAAAATAAATATTATTCTCAAGACCATGGAATAATTTTAGTCAAGTTAAAATAATCGCATAAATTAAATAAAATATATTTATTTATTTCAATGAACATTTAATAAATATTTATTTACTAGTTTGTAAATAAAATATTTATTTAAGAGAATAAAATAATTATTTATTTATTTAAGTGTTCAATAAATTTTAGTGGAGTTGGATTGGACCATGGTCCGTCCAGTAGTAAAATAATTATTTTCAAGATGGTAAATAATTATTTTACTAGTTGGCAAAATTTTAAATAATGCTTCTATTATTTTGTGATGTGGAATTTATCATTCCATTTTGTGCAAGTTGGTGCACCATAAATAATGATGCGTAATTATTATTAAATGCATGGGTTTTCTCTAAGTTCATGAATGTATTTAATTTTTTATATGCAATTAAATATTCTAACTGAAATTCCATGTATATAAAAAAGACAAGTACGCCTATTGTGCCAGACACCACACCACACACCTGTTAGATTGAGAATTTCTAAGCCAAAAAATTTCTCTCACGAATCCTACTCTCTCCTCTCTCATGAAAGAGAGACATTCTTCAAGGCTGAAGAACAAGCAATCATTAATGACCGACACAAGACACTCGCTTCACTGTGCTAGCACCCGGAGAACCAGTGGTGTCGATCAGAGGCCATCAGAGCACGTGTGGATCACTGCTAGAGGGATTATATTTTGGAACTTTACAATATCTACAAGATAATCCAGAATGGTCAATCCGGACGATCAACATCATTAATGAAGAAAAGTACCAAAGACACATGTATTATTTTTCTTTATGAAATTAATTAAATTAATTATAAACATGATGTGAAAGATCATCTCTAAGGTTTTAGGCCTCTTTATTATTTATCTAAATCATTTATTATATTCTCTGGAGATTGGAGTTCTTCGTCGTACTGATCTCAGAATAATTAATGATCATTGTAAAAATCAGAGTTGGGTCCCGTCCCAACCACGCTTCAGCTATGCTCAGAACCTTCAAGTAATACAATACTCAGTAGGGACCCCAAACCACAATTTAAAGAACACAAAGCAAGACCACAAAGAAAGACCACAAAGCAAGACAACAAATAAAATACACCTCATACCAGGTATAAATCAAGATATTAAAAGTTAGATTATTAGTCATAAAGTTGAATCATCTTGTACTGCGGAGGGACTCATCCTCGATGAGTCACTAAGATTCACTCAATTATAGGACCACTGAGGTCTTCTCATCTACTGGACAACTAAGGTCCTCTTAGCTACTGGACCACTAAATTCCACTCCACTAATGGACCACTGAGGTCTGCTGAGACATTGAACCACTGAGGTCCGCTCAGCTACTAGACCACTAAATTCCCCTCAGATACTGGACTACTAAGGTCCGCTCAGCTACTAGACCACTAAGGTCCACTCAGATACTGGACCACTGAGGTCCTCTATGCTTCTGTGTCACTGAGGTCCTACTCGCCACATCCTTTGTGTCGTATCCAGTCGTAGGATTCCCACTCCCCAATGTGGTAAAATCCAAGATAATATACTCCTCAAGACATCAGTTGTATCTCGAATACCATGAAATCCCATTTAAAGTATACCCAAAGGATCCTATCATCGCAAGGGGTCCAAACACGACATAATGAGCATCGATCAGACGCCTGGTCTGAAATATATCGGCATTTTAGTAAACAAGGGTCGGCTGCATCTGGGCCCGGTCTGACATGGTTGGACTAACCCGACCAACCTAGCCTGGGGGTCCCGCATGACCCAACCCATTTCAGCGAACACAGCCCAACCCAATTGGGTATGGGATGACCCAATCCATTTTGGACCAGTGGCCAAGCCCATTGGGACTTTCTGCACCCAACCCAGTTTGACTGTGGGTCTAGCCCACTAGGTCACCTAGAGACCGGGTTCTCATTCGATCGAGTCCGACATAGTCAAACTGGTTCTGACTAGCTGGGCCGCCCAATGGCCCAGTTTTCCATTCATCCTGGTCCACATTGGTGGTCCAACTTTGGTCCATCCTAGAGGCCATGCTGGTATCTGGTTCGTGTGGCCACGTGGCCAGCTGAGGCTTGACTTCTCCCTCCACACATGGTCCAGCGTGGACCGTATGCCAACGCACGTTGTGGACCACCTTACGGGCTACATCCCTTAATACGGCGCATAATTGGTGATGCCCCCTGCACCGACACAGTATCTACCACCTTAGTGCGACGCCTCCCACCTACTGCCAGTGCCGCCGATGGTTCCTTATGTGGTCCATTAGACTCTCCACCGTGGTCTTTTTTCTAACCCATGAGAGCCTCCAGGATTCTGGGATTTTCAATGTCAATGATATAGGTTAAATGTTTCATCACCATCGATCCATGTTTTCGGTCATGAAGAACACAAGAATGATCACAACGGAGGGATCCATGCCTTCTTCATGTCGGCCCAATCCTTCCGCATTATAATTCATAAAAAGGTTTGAAAGAGTATTAAGAATATAAGATGGTTCTAATTTCCCATCTCTCCCTACTTATACAACCCATTCCTATAAAAACAAATGACTCATGGATCAACCTGTTAGTGGGTTGGTCTACGTTTGTTGTTTTATAATAAAGGAATGAGAAATAAAATCACAAAGAATAAACCCCTACCAAAAGAATAGTTTCGATTGGAGGAAGGCTTTGTCACTGAAGGTGATCCATCCTCGAAAGTCCTCGATCCACTGTCGAGGGAGAGATCTCTCGAAGAAGAGGTGTTGCTCATAGTTTTTGGAGATTATCGTTCGTCAATGATGATCCTAAGAGATTCAGGGTGATTTTTAAGATACAGATCACATCTCTAATTTCTGTTATCCCATTATAGAGAAAATTCATTGCATTTTTTCTATTACGCTGAGTCACCACTGTTTCATTGTTTAATTTATAAAACAATGTTTCTGTTATTTTTCATTGTAGCATTGTTATGTGGCTTTATTTATGGAAAGAAATAGTCAGCTCATCGCTATGTTGCAGTGAAACAATTTGGAATAAAATAAACATTTTTATTTTATTCTATTTTTTCCCTAAAGATTTCTGAAAATTAACTTTTCCTCTCGACCCACGCCAGTTTAGGTTAATCCCTTCCTAGGTGAATCCCGATACTCTGAGTTCAACAATGCCCTCATATTTTTGATCTCGTTTCCAGTTTCAAAGTTAGAAAAACTCACTCACACGATAATTTAATGAACTTTAAAAATAGTTCAAAAATACATTCTGGCCACTCTAGGCCTCAGAATCATGTTTTGTCTGAATGCATGGTCTCAAAATAATACCATATAATTTTTTTAAAAAAATTACATGTAATTTTGGGATATTACAACATAAATCAGTATTGACATTATGATTTTCATCACTAAAATAAGTTTTTCCTTGTAAAATGATAGACTAATGCACATTTGATGGAATAAGAAAATAGAATTTTTTTCATATGTTTCCATCATAAAAGGATCATATGTATATTGAAATATATTTATATTAAATAGAATTATATAAAATTCAGAATTTTTAACATTGTTGTTATAGATTACCCATGTCTAGATAAATAGTGGAACTCAATATTTAATGTGATCAATATCACTTATTTCATTAATAAATCCACAATATGAACTTAACAGAGAGATTTTGTTTTTGACTTTGGAACCTGAAAAATACATTGCTTTTGAGAACTCCAATACACCACTATTCTAAACTGCAATTTTATTGTTCCAATATTTAGTATAATATTTATATCCATTGATTTCCTACCTAGGACATGTTATCAAATTTTAAATTGGACCACCTACTAACCTTCAGGACATTCAAGAGGGGTGGTCTCTTTAAACCATGATGAAAGTGTTTTATTATACACATTAAATATCCACATATCTTTCTTCTTTGGATAACATTGTTTTAGGTCATCAATATGCAATATTATATATTATTGGGAATCATCTATGTTATTCAAGATTTATAAATTTACCTTATTTATCTATTGAACTATCATCAATTTTTCTTTAAATACATGGATCCCCTTTCCAAGAAAATTAATTCGTTCATGGTGAGATGTAGGTAAACTGATGTGATCAACTGCAAACATGTAGTTTGTACAGGACTTTGTTACCACCTCAAAAATATACTTCTCAACAATATAGGCTTCTAGTAGATATATATTCACAATATTTCCCTTAAATATAACCATGTAGATTTTAAAATAATACATCTAATGTAGATATACAAGCCCACAAATATTTATTTCTCACACTAAATGAACTGTTAAATGATCCCTAATATTAAAAAAATATAGAGGAATGCACATTTCCCATTGAAAAAGTATACAAATTTTATAATTATCTAAAAAAATTCAATGAATTAATATCAATCAATTTGTTAGAAATTGACTTAAAAAAATAAATGACCTTCATGATATTCATTCAGACATGGATGATTTGTATTCCATGCAATTAAAAATATAGGAGTTTTTGCATCATGTCATGAATATCATGACATTTTATGTGTATTAAATTAAAAAAATCTAGTGAAATTTTTTTTATTTTTAAGAGTAAACTTGTGGAACTTTGTTACAATTGAGGCAATGAATAAAAATTATTTACTCCCTCCTGGAAAATATATGACAATACAGATAAAGGTATATTTGTCTTCCATTCTGATTGGGAGAAAATTCCAAATGTATTCCCATTTATAGTATGTCCAATCTTATATAAAACCCATCCCTAGTATTCCCTTTAATATCTAACAATGTTTTAATCATTATTTATTAGATATTATTCTCCATATACATTATAATATATTATGTTTGACCTCTTGATATCTCCAATATGGATGCTCAAAAATATTTATTTTTTCTTCAAAATATGTCTATCATTATAATAATTGTTTCCCTTCCCAAATGTAAAATAAATTTTCTTCACCCTCTAAAAATACTGATTGGATAGTTATGTTTGTGGAGAAATATCAAATTCATTTGAGCTATTGAATTGAATTATTAATCATCGAAAAGATTAATCTATTGAAAAAACCTTTTGATGACCCATACATATTGTTTAAATTCCATGTTGTTATTAATAATATTAAGTCAATTATTTTCAAATTTGATAAGCTTTATGCACCTTCACATGATATCTAGAAAATTTTATATATACTAGGAAGCCATGTATACTTAACATAATCATTTTTTTCAGTTTTAGATGTCCTATTTTAAATAATTATAAAATTTTATATATTCCACCTATAAAAGTTTAAAATAATCAATTAAAGGTGACCAGAAAACATCAATATCATTTCTAGGTTTTTGGGTATAGAAATCATTAAGAAAAATATGATAATTTTTTACTTCATACAAAAGCTAGGAAATTAGATATAAATTACCAATAGAACTTTCCATGGATAATGTTTTCTACTAAGGTTCCAATATATATTCATTCCATCTATGCATAGTTCAAGTATGAGATTTAAACTTTATTTCTAAATATTAAAAATTATAGATCAATTTTCTTCAACTATGGAAAATTAGCTGGATGAAATAATTTTTCATTAAATATTTTCTCATCTAAATGGAATCTTAAATTTTTTGGAAAATTAATTTTTTTACAATCTTTTTTAATGATTAATTCTAGAAAGATACCAAATTTCCTTGGTAAGAGTCTTTTTAACTGGTAAATCAGCATTTGATTTTTCTTTCAACTTATATTGTGGTCTCTCACATTCAGAACACTCTAACATACTTTAGTATTTGGTCATATATAACACATAGTCTTTTGGGTAGGCATGTATCTTCTTGTACACCTAACCCATCAGGCTTAATATTTTCATCACATCATAATGTTAATTTGGAATATCATTTTATTTAGAAAGTACTTTTTTCGAAATTTATAGAAACTCCATAAAACTCTTATCACTCAATCCATTTCTGGCCTTCAAGCTAATAAATCTTAAAACTATTGATAAAACTATAAAATTTATACAACCTAGATGTAATTATTTTTTGGCATCGCCATATAGATTCCCAATTATAGGTAGATTCCTGATTTTCTTTACTTCACTATCACAAAACATTTCTACAATTTTATTAGCCATATCATCTTGAAAATCTAAATCATCAATTGATCATGAATTATACCAAATTTCACCATGTCAAATACAAGGGATATAACTCATATTTAAACTATGAAAAATTAATTGATCTTTGATATATCAACTTTTTAACTTTTTCATATTTAAACATTATAAGCATGAACAAAAAACGTCATTATTTGGATCATTTTATTTATAAAATACTAAAAAAGAATCAATAAATTCATTATATTAATCAATTGTTTGTAGTGTATTAATCTGAAAAATACTCATTATTATCTATAAAAAATTTCCAGAATTCAAAATAAGTTATTATATATTAGAAATTAATTTTAAATTTAATTTTATAAATAACAATAAAAATGAAACATAAAATATTTTTCAAATATAATAATGAAAATATATTTCAAAATTTAAAGTATCACTTTTAACATATTTTTTTATCGTCATTTAAAAAAATATCAAAAAATAATAATAGGGTAGAAACAATAACATTGGTTTTAAAAGATTTACTACAAATAAAGTGAAATTATTCCTTATTTTTATTATGTAATTTCATAATTATATATTTAATATTTTCAAATTAAATAATGAAATATCATAATATAAATTTCCCGTTATTAGAGGCTAGGAAAAAAATGAGATTACAAAACATGATATAGAATATAAATACATTCCCTCACTTATACAAAAATTAACCTGCAAGGGTGACTATAAAAAAATAATTGGACTCAGTAAAAATAGATTCTAGTCAAATAAAATTTTAATAACAAAATAATAATTATAATTTGATATTATAAGTACATTTTAAATATTTTTTAGATGTTTCATAATATATAATAATGAAAATAATTAAAAAAATCAATTTATAAATCTTAGGTATTCATGACATTTTAAATACACACAAATAAAAAATTAAAATCAATAAAAAATTTAACCTGAGTAAAGCCCTATTCAATCAAAGGGGATTAAAGAATAATGTAACAAAATAAATTTGTCTCCTTATTACAAATACAATTGTGAAATCTGTCTTGCATTAGTGACCTGATTAAGTAGATGTTATAAAGTTTTTTTATCACAATATGATCATGAAACTGACATGATCATCTAAATATATATTATTAATACTCTATATTTAAACTAAATAATCCATTATACCTTTAAAACACCCATTCAAAATAAAATAGAACAACATGCCTTGGAAAAACATTAATAAATAAATTGACTTCATTTATAACACCAATTCATAAAAAAATCATTTAATAAAATAATAATCTAAAAAAATGCCTTCATAAATTTAAAAATATATTAGATACATGAGTAATCAAAATTACAATTATAACATGTTAAGAGATATCATTTTGATGTTTTGAACAATATCATTCAAGAAAGTAACAAACCAAAAAACACATTTATAAAATTAAAAATTCCATAGATGCATGGAAAATCAAAATAGTACATTTAAACTATAGAGACATATCAGAGAGAAGCAGTGGCAGTAAACGATGAAGAATGATCTGGAGATGAATGAGGGGACATTAGTGGCCATATATGAGTATTTGGATGATGAGTAAGAATGAGAGAAAAATATCATGACCTAGAGTTCAAGGTAAGATAATGAGGGTATGAAGATGTTTAATTGAACACATGTCACATGATACGATGGTTAAAAATTACGACAGTTTTTCAAATATGATGTTATAACATAGTTTTTTACACTAGATAAAAAAGTAACTAACACAAAACATATATATTTCACATCAGTTGTATAATAACCAAAATGAATGATAAAAAAATAATTTTGTTACATTAGTAAAAAAATAATTTCCATAAAAAATCATCTCTAACATCTGTTTCTAAAAACCAACATTATAACCTGGTTATAAAAAATATAATTTGTAGACACTAACACATAGACACACACACATTGTTATGTGAATAATTTCTAGGTATAATAATACTAATAATATATATATTTTTATAATTACAAATTACTGTTATTTATATATAATTATTAATTAATATAAGTTTTTTATATATTTATAGGTAAATTTAACTTATATTTCATAGAAATTGTAGTAAAATCAATATTATATTTATTTCATATAGTTTTATATACACACATATGTGTTGAGTTCACCTACACACACGTCCTTAGGTTCTTCCAATATGCACACACACACTCATATATTTAGAATGGAATAATGATGCTCATATATGTAAATTTGTAACTGAAAAGATAAAACATTAATTCTATAAATGAATTTTCAAAATAAACTTGTATTTAAAATATTAGTAATTTTAAAATTAAAAAAAATATTGATAATACTAAAAATATTAGTTATTATTTTTTATGTAATGTATATTTAAATTATTTTGTATGTATAATTCTATTTATTTATGATTATAATTATAAATTTATATAATTAAGGATATATTTCAAAACTGTGTTTTCTTTGATAAAAATAATAATTTTCATAACTATAATTAGTAATTACTTATATCATTTTCATAAAATCAATATAATATATATATATACTTAATATTAATAAAATATCTATATATTATAAATTCAAAATATATTGAAGACATGTTATGATCATTTTATGAAAAAGATTAATAATTCATTTTTGATGTGTAGGAATCAACTTCACATCAATCTGACACACAGACTGGTCTTTGTTACTTAATGTTTGAGTCTTCATTTAAAAGTAACATTATAAATTAGATTTCACATCACAAACTCGAAATTGAGAAAATACACTTGATTTTTATTGAAATTTAATGATAAATATCAATAATTTGATTTATTAAATGTAATAATTTTCTTCACATCAGTATAATACACAATGTGTTCTGAATTACTGAATGTGCATCACATACTGAAAATATATCAAACACACTATGATTGTTGTATTACTATTTAATAAGTTTCAATTTTGTATTATGTCATCATTTTTATTTACATATTATTTTTTATGATTTATATTTCTATTTTAATATATTTTTTACTTATGCATTATTGTATCATATTTATTATAGAGACCCTAGCCTTTTACATATAATGTTACATGATTTTAATCACAAATATACATCAGAGTACAAGCTAAGGATCGGGAAGTCATGTGTCTTTGAAAACTAGGTACAAAAAACATAATACAGGGGTCTAAAATAACATCTTTATTTAATCTACATAATGATCTCATAACTTCCATCGTTCTAATACATATTCATAGGATATCATGGGGAAACACATGAACAAAGGGATGAGCTAAAAATCTCAATAAGGGAATAAACATAAGAATAAATCTTAAGCACATGAGTTAGAAGTCATGACATAATGATTTTAAAATCATGGAAAATATGGAACCATAACGTATAAACATGGGATCGTATAAACCTGGAATCAAATAAATGTGGTAGAAACATTAAACATGGCTTTAGTACGAGTCAAGGCTAACTGTCAATCCCGTTTCCCATAGTCGTACGGGTCAAGGCTAACCACCAATCCCGTTTCACATCGCCTCTCAAGAGACTTAACTTTACCCAATGTATTGGAGCTCTATCTTGGAAAACCCATCTCAAAATTTTCATGAATATTCTTTCCACATAAATAATCATGCATAATCAACCATATATAAATATAAGGGTACACATGGAAAGAATTGGGTACCACAATCATGACATAAAGCATAAAAAATGGGTGTATCATGAAAGTGTCCATGAAATAAATGGATTATAACATACGTGGATGTTTATAAGGTAAAATGGTAAAATAACATGGTAAGTGATATCAAATAGAATTGAAAATACATAAGAAATATATTTATGAAACTTTATCATTAAAACATTTTTGAGTATTTTTAAATGAAAATACTATTAATCCTTTAAAATAGAAAAGGAAAAAATCATTTATAAGAAACCAAAAGTGAGCCAGGAATAATTTCACTATAAAAGTACTGATTTTATAAATACAAATTTGGCTTGAAATAGAAGATATAGTATCCTTGAAATTGGGTAAGAATTTGGGATGTTCCCTTAAAAAATGTTTTCTTATGAGGAATAATTAAGGAGGGTATCACTTAAAAACATGTATATCCACAAAATATAATAAGGGATGGATCTAGAAAAATGAGTTCTAAGCATGTAAATATAATTTTTAAGTTGTTCATAAAAAATAAAATACAACTTATTTTGTCTAAAAATAAAGATAGATAAACCTGAAGGAATAAAGGTGGTTTGGGTAGAATCCCTTACCTTAAGTCAGATGGTGTTCTACACTAGATATTAATGAACTGAATAATCAAATTAAGTTTATTAATTAATAATTAAAGAACCTATTATATATGAAAATTATTTATTAAAACCTTTTTGAGTTCATTCATAACGTTTTGATTGGTTACGAGGTTTAATTTCATTGTTAAGGTCTGTTTGTTTCCTTGGCTCAAATGATCGGTTCACTTATATTTGTGTTTGAATAATCATGTAAAATGGGGATGATTGTAAAAAATAGTAATTATATGTTATTAGTAAAAATACATGAGGTTAAATGATTGTAAATTTAATTTGGTTACTTTTCATGAAGATGAATCATTATATAAATTATTTAATGATAATTGTTTGGGTTAATTGGTGGTTTTTTGACCACAAGGAACATGTTTTGTTTTATAAATCAAAACCTTGTGTAAAAAATGGATTCTAGAACCACATATGAGACATGATAAATCTATTATTGTTTGGTTAAACAATGAAAATGGTTTCATAACCATAATTTAAGAAAATAACAAAAATTGAAAACCCATCATCCTTGAATGTGGTAAATTAGTACAACTTGAATGGTATTTTCCTTTTAGTATATATAAATAAAGTAAAGGAAATATGATAAATAATTATTAATTTATCATGAAAACAATCATGTACATTTATGGTACTAGAGTCATTACAAAATTTGGATAAAATGAGATTAGGAAAGGAAAGTAAAAGAGATGAACTTGAAAATGAATGAAACGTTTAGAGATCCTTTATGAAAATTTGGCAGCCTAACAGTGTCACTTAAAATTTCATAGAACGAATTGATGAGGGAAAAAGGGTATCCCATCATATGGACATAAAAATTACAGTAATAGTGATATGTAATATCAAAACCCATCTTATGAGAATGGAAATTCAAAGAGATAACATAAAAGAAGTGTTGAAAGAAATAGGAGGGGGAAAGGTTTCCCTACCAGGTGGAGTAGCTCCTAAAACATAAAGGTTGGGACCTTGGGGTCTTGAGAAAACCTTGGGATGGACAATAGAGAGGTAAAACCACCAAATATTCAAGTATAAGGGATTTTTAATGAATGAGAATGAAGGGAAGAATGGGTAATTGCAGTAAAAGAGGGATACTTTTTTATTCATTTAAAAGAAACCTCATTAGTGGTGTTTGTAAAAACATTATCTTGACCATGGTATTAGACACTTAGGATACCTAATATCTTATTGTACTATATACAAGTTGATAAGATTTTTTTATTAATTATTACATCATTATGATGTCATCAAATATACCAACAACTCAAAATAGTATTTTTACTATTATTGAAAAATTAAAGTATTTTAGAAACATCCCAAAAATTTACCCTTACCATTTTTATACATGTGTAATTCAAAAAGTAACTCCATTTTTTTAAAATATGTTTCTAAATATTTTTAATTTAATTTTCAAATTAAAATATAATTTATTCATCAAAATTAACATTAAAACTATAACTCGTTTTATAACACCTTCAAAAATTAATCAACATCCCACAAAATTATTTTATAACCATAAAAAATAAATTCAAAATTTATTATTAAATTTTATGAAAATACATTTCCATTTAAAATTATTAAATTAAACATAAAATTTTAAATTAAATATTTTTTACAAACAAAAATTCCAATTCTTATACTATTCTAATTCTTTCACTTTTAAAATGTCAAAATTGTATTTTTACATTCATGGGTGAAGTTTCTATTTTGTTTGGAAAATTTTCTATTCTTTACTCTTCATTACTATTCATAAAGGTATGATACTATTCATAAGGGTATTTTACTATTCATCAAAAATTATTTTTGTCTTATCAAATTTCAAATCACTTGGTGATCACAATTGTAGATGACCATTTTATGAAATTAAAAATACACAAGTGACAAATAAATGTTTAAAGGTCACATAGTACTTAGAAGTTCATTATGTTGTGACTTTATGTTATTATATGACATAATTATAAAAATGGATTCCATTGAAAACTTTGGGTCTTTACATTCTTCCCCCCTTAAGAAATTTCACCCTCCAAATTTCTTTTTACATTCTAGGCCAAAATCATGTGTAGGTACTTTTCTTTCATTCCATCCTCTAGTTCCCATGTTTCCTCTTCGTATTTATGGTTCCTCCATAGTACCTTGACCAGATGAGTAGTCTTGTAACATAGAACTTTATCTCTACGATCCAATATCTTCACTAGATTCTCCTTGTAAGAAATATCATCTTCCAACTATTCCACCTCTAAAGAGTCTGGTATGTACTTCCTTAAGAGGGATACATGAAAGACATCATGTACTTTGGACATGGTAGTTGGAAGTGCTAGTCGATAGGCCACAACTCTGACTCGATCAAGGATCTTGAAGGGGATGATATACCTGGGGCTTAGCTTCCCATTCTTTCCAAACCACATGACCTTCTTCCATGGAGATATGTATAGAAATACCATATCTCCCACTTTGAACTCATGTTCTCGTCGATGATTGTCCGCATAACACTTTTATCAACTTTGGGCTGCCTTGATGTGCTAGTGAATGTTTTTCACCTTCTCGACCATTTCTTCAACCATTTTAGGTAATATTAGCTTACTCTTACTGAATTCATCCTAACATGCCAGTGTTCTGCACCTTTTCTCATAAAGGGCTTCATATGGTCCATTCGGATGCTCAAGTGGAAACTATTGTCATAGGAGAATTTAACCAATGGAAAATGTTAGTCCCATCCTCTTTTGAAGTCCATAGGATATGCTCTCAACATATATTCTAGTGTCTGAATAGTTTTTTTAGATTGGCCATCATTTTGAGGATGATAGGCCTTACTGAAGTTCAGTTCAATGCTTAGAGCTTGGTGAAGACTTTTCCAAAACTTTGTGGTGAATCTAGGATCACGATCCGATAAAATTGATAGTGGTGCTCCATGCATCCTTAACACTTTTTTGATATATATCCATGCAATCTGATCCAATAAGAATTCATCTTGAATTGCGATAATGTGAGTTGTCTTCATAAGATGATCCATAACGACCCATATAGCATTGGTTCCTCTAAATGTCCTTCAAAGTACAGTGAAAAAGTCCATGGTGATGTTCTACCACTTCTATGATAGTATGTGTAGTGGTTGCATCATCGCTTTCAAATTCTATATTTCAGCCTTCACTTGTTGACATACCAGGAACTTTGATATATATTAAGCAATCTCCCTCTTCATATTGTCCCACTATAAGTTCTCTCAGAGATCTTGATACATCTTTGTGCTCCCTGGGTGGATAGAGAACGTTAAGCTATGTGCGTCATTCAGACGATCCTTCTTTAACTCTGGATTGGATGGAACACATAATCATGACCCAAATATTACAACTCCTTCCTCATAAATCATGAACTCAGATGATTTCACTTCTGATAGCTTCCACCCATCTTAGAAGTTCCACATATTTTCTTTGAGAATCAATTATTTTCTTCATGAGGGATGGTTGAGAAATCATTTGAGAAATAATTAATGATGTTCCTCCCTTAATGATTCCCATGCCCATCATCTACAAATCTAAGAAGATCGAATCTTTTTTAGTTATCATCATTGATAAAGATGTATCATCCTTTCTACATAGAGCATCTGTCGCCATATTTTCCTTAAATGGAAGGTTGTGGATTGAGAAGTCATAATCTTTGATGAGCTCTATCCATATTCGTTCGGGACATATTAAGATCTTTTGTGTGAATATATATTTGAGGCTCTTGTGATAAGTATATATCTCCCAATTCTCCCCATAGAGATAATGCCACAAGATTTTCAATGCAAAGATCACAACCACTAAATCAAAATCATGTGTGGGATATATTTACTCATGTATTTTCAGCTGCCTTGAGGTGTAGGATATAACGTTATCATTTTACATCATCACACATTTTAATCCCTTCTTAGAAGCATCACTATACACCACAAAAAGATCTCCACTTTCTGGGAGTGTGAGTACTGGAGCAGTGATTAGCCTCTTTTTCACCTCCTTGAAACAATCTTCACAATCCTGAGTCCAGAAAAACTTTACTCCCATTCATGTAAGCTTGGTCATTGTGTTTTAAAATCATGAAAATTTCTTCACAAATCATCGATAATACCCAGCCAGACCTAGAAAGTTGTGAATCTCTATTACAGAAGTTGGCATGCGCCACTCTTCAAATGCCTTTGTCTAGGAAGGGTCTACAAATATACCTTTGCTGGTGATAACATTCCCTAAGAATGTCACTTCTTCCATCAATAACTCACATTTACTGTACTTTTCATAGGACTTATCTCTTAAAAAGGTCATTAACACAGTATTCAAATGCTCCTCATGTCCCCCCTTTCTCTTAGAGTGTATCAGAATATCGTCAATAAAGACTACCACAAAATTGTCAAGGTAATCTCTACAGACTCTATTCATTAAATCCATGAAAAATTTTGGATCATTAGTGAGTCATAAGGGAATCACTATGAACAAATAGTTTATGTAGCTCATTCAAATGAAATTCTTGTGAATATCTTCCTATGTAGCGCCCCAACCCTAGTTACCCAAAGTCGGTGAATTATTACCTAACATTGTTAGGATCACAAGAGACCAAGTCTCAAAATACCAATTAGATTAGTATCCTTGGTAATACTATAAACAAGCGTAAGTTTTAAATTACATCATGAAATAAAAAACAACAATATTATGTCCCCTTTGAACACACTCATATACCTTAGCCTATTCCTACAGGTTATTCGTAAAATAATTCTTCGCATCCTGGGATAAATAAAACATATGAAAGGGGTGAGCTCAGATTCCCATGAAGGATAAAAATATAGAAGAAACTATCATAATAAATCGTAAACATTTAAGTTATTGTATAAGACTAAAACAAAATCCTTTTCAACATAATCTTTAGCATAATATGGAAAATATAAATCAAATAATTCCATTTACTTATTCACATGGACATTCTACTAGTCGAATAATCAAATGCAATATCAATAGCCAATTTCATAATGATATACATCATAACCACATTTTCAAGGCCTCATTCCTGGACTACAAATAAATATTTTGTCAAGGCATTCTTTTAAGACACGAATTCATCTCATGTGACCTACTGATGCATCAAGGATCCATAGAAGGCTCCAACTGTCACTTAATAAGTCCAATTCATTTCTCATATTTAATTTTGGAAACATAAAATGAACATTCATATTAGAACTAGCATACAAAACATTAATAATTTAATAATAAACCATGAATGGTATAAAAATAACACATCCACATTCAAACATATCACAAAAAATTCAATACAATATAAAAGATTGTATTATAATAAATCAACTTCAAACAAGTGTAAAATATATCAAAGGATGGTGAAATAGATGAAATCAAAAACTATTTGAGAGAAATATATCTTTATATTTTGAAATCATTTAAAATTCACATAATTATTAATTAAAACATTTATTTTTAAAATATTCCTACAAGCTTGTAAGGGAATCTTTGAAGGTGTTATAACGGCAGAAAATATATGCACCCACCATATAAGTTAAAAAACATTCTTACCTGTAACACCCAAATCTTCTATGATACGCTTCTCTTTGAATAATTTAATAGTGTGTGTTTTATGCAACATCGAGTTCTAACACACCACAACCAATCAAACTAGCCGTTATGAATATTAATACCTACTTTTTAAAATTTTGGAAATTTTATCTCTCAAAATGGACTTCATTTTTGGATTTGGAGTATTTAATTTAGCCTAATGTGTAATTTTGGTACTTTTCGGATAACTTTAATATTTTGCTAAATAGTGAAAATTACTAAATTTTAATTAAAAACAACTTTTTTGATCAAAATAATTAATAATGATAAATTATTAATTTGAGTTGTTTTATAGTATATTTAGAATTTATTTTTACCATTTAATAAAATTTTTGTCATTGGACATAATTTCACAATTAAACCGGACATAAACAAGTATCAATCTTTTGATAGTTATTATATCTTAAAAACACGTTTTTGTTTTGACAGCGGGAATTAATTTTAAATTAATTTTTTCCACTTCTATGTTTTGAATTTGAAAAAATGGATTCAATATTTAGAATCATGATTTCCAAATTGTATAAATAGGAAACTTTTAGTTTTAGACATTTTGAATAATTACTTCGGTAAATATTTTATTTACCATGGTTAAAGGGTAAATCTGGTAAATAAGGGTTAAATAATAATATTATAATAATACTAAATTACCCTAAAACGTGTCCTAAACTTATTGGTGGATAAATTTCCGACCATGGGCTTCTTTTGGTAGATTTTAGGACCTCATGGATCCACATATAGGTGATAGGGGCACATTATTTTAATTAAGTTAAAATAAATACAAAAATGACAAAAGCATATATCTTTTCGCAAAACAGTTTTTACATAGGGTTATATATGTTGGAGTTTTGACTATAAATATTCATTATAAATATAATAATATTTCCTACATAATTATATTTTATTTATAATTTTTAGACATTAAATAATGTAATTTATTTATGACACAATGATAATGCAGTAATTACCATAATAGTGAAATATTAAAATAATTGATATTATAAATACCCAAATAAATATAATTTCAGACTTTTTATGATTTACACTAAATTTATAGGTTAATATGACATGTTAGGAATTATTTAATTAACTTTTTTAGAAGTAATTATTTTGTTATGATTTTTACAAAAATCAACTATTGAATAGTGTTAAAATTGACATAAAAGAGTTTTTAAAACAAATATTATATTATTAATTGATATTAAATTCTTAAAAATATAAGGTTTGGCCAAGAGACTTATATCATGATGTATGTATCATTAATGGACCACTTGGGGATCTCTTGTATGTATATAGTAAGTTTATTAACCATATAATATAAAAATACAAAGAGACATTATAAAAGTGAAACTAATTAACTAATAGTTAATACTTAAAGATAAGGTTAATATAGTAAACCAATCCTGTCTAAATCCTATTTTTTTTGTGTTTTTCGACCTATACCCACCTTAAACTTTAAATAATCCATTTTGGATCCATTATAAACCGAATATGAATTTATTATAAAATAATATTTCTAGCTTTTCCAAAGGTGCCCCTCACCCCTCTTATAAAAGGGCACTCCCCTTCTCATTAATTCACACCTTCAAAGCCTTTTGGTTCGGCCAACCCCTGACCAAATACTATATAAACATCCCTAAATTAATCTTAGAGGCCTTCATTTAGTCATAAAGACAACCTAAGGATCCCTTTTGATTAAATCAAAAGGAAGAACCCGAAGAAGAGGTAATGATTTCACCACCCCTTTTCAAGTTCCTTTCTTCTTTCACTTATTCTTTCTTTGTTATTTCTATTGTAAAATAATAACTCCAGTATATTCTATATACTATGATTTTATTATAAATATGGTACAACCATATTCATTATTCTTTCCATCCTTTGAATGGCATGTCACCATACGTGCGTACGTATGGCTTATCGTCTCCACATCGTGGTGTAATTGTCATTCCATAAATTATTATTTGGATGGGTATAATAATGATGTGTAGTTTATGTAAATAATAAATATAACATGATAATTATTCTGTATATATGATATAATATAGCATCCCGTATTTTTATAACATAACTTTTCATTCCATTACACGGAACTGAGGATCATTAAGGTTTAGTGTCTTGGAAACAAGGAACATAAAACATGAAACAAAAAAAACATTCTTCTTAAACACTTGAAAGGCTTCTCATCATGTTCACCCTAGGATCATTATTGCATCCCATAACCTGGGGACATACATCAAAAGGAAGGGTGAGCAGAAGGCCCAGCAAGGGAAACAAGTGAAACATTTTACATATGAACTTGAGATACATCAATAAAGTCATGAAAAGAACTTTAAGGCATGAAAATGAAATCATGAGGCATATCATAATAAAAATAAAAAAATTTCATAACTTGAAGATGTGGCTACATCATTTAACATAGAAAATCATGAACATATCACCAAGGTCCATCCCCAAGGTGTCATTTTAAAATTACCAAGGTTATTCACCAAGGTATCGTGAAAATTGTAATCTCTAGTGGTTACATCATTACCCAATGCATTGGAGCGCTATCAGGGCGCACCCTTAAATTTGCCTTTATTATCATTTGAGCCACATATATCATCATCAAACATTTCATAAATAACCAATATAGCATAAAGGAAATCGGTTTCATTTCATAATCATAACTTTTTAAAAACTGCTTTAAAGACATGATCTTTATATCACTTTAAAACCCACAGAAAAGGAAGGTGGGTCTCATGTATGTAAATCCCAGAATTTAAAATAGAAAATTTTGGTATATATGTGAATACCCCTTTAGAAGAAAGATCTTTGAGTATTCACTTAATAAAATAAAAGAACTTTAGAAAAAGAGATAGACATTTTGAGACAGAAATTCTGCAGCATAACGGCAATGTTCCGAGGTTTTAGAAGACATTAAAAGAGAGGTAAAATGGGTCAAACATTCATAAATGACCCATAAAATAGTACATGGACAGAATAAGAAGGATACATGATCATGGTAATGAAATTTCAAGGACATACCATTTGAAATGAAAAACATGGAAGGAAGAAAAAAAATTAGATTTCTCTTATGAAAGTTCGGCAGCCTAACGGCGTTACTTAAACTTCAACAAGAATGATTTGAAAAGATCAAATAGGGTCTCTCATCATGTGAACATAAGAGTTCAGTATGATAGATATAGATATAATTCCCCAACATAATTAAAAATGAACTTGAAAGACTTGACATGAAAGTAGAACTTTGAAAAGAATGAGAAGGGTGAAAGAATCCCCTAAAAACTTCGGCAGCCTAACGGCGCCACTTAAAAATTCAAAATACCAAATTGAAGAGATCAAATGGGGTCTCTCATCATATGAACATAAGAGTAAAGTATGATAGATATAGATATCATAACCCAACATAACAAAAAGGAACTTGAAATAATTGACATGAAAGTAGAACTTCAAAACGAGAAGGGTGAAGAACCACTTAAAAATTCGGCAGCCTAACGACGCCACATAAAACTTCAAAATACTGAATTGAAGAGATCAAATGGGGTCTCTCATCATATGATCATAAAAGATAATTATGATAAATTTAGAGATCATATCCCAACATAATATAAATGAACTTGAAATACTTTACATGAAAATAGATCTTGAAAAATGAGAAGGGAGAAAGAATCCGTTACAAAAATTTCGGCAGCCTAACGGTGCCACTTAAAACTTCAAAAAACTAAAATAATGAGAGTAAGAGGGGATATCTCATTATATGAACATTAAAAGGTCAGTAAGAGGAGTATAAAAGAACACCCTTTAACATTTGAACATGGATCATAAAAGAAATTACATATAAAAGAGATTTCTCGAAAAGAAAGAGAATGATCGGATCCCTTACCTTAAAATGTAACTCTTAAACCTCAAAGGTTGGGACCTTGAGGGCTTGGGAGCACCTTTGGAGGAATCCTTGGGAGGTAATGAGACCAGAAATTCGTTGGGAATGAGTGGGGAGTCGAATGGATGAGAGTAGGGCTTGGTATTTATAGGGAAAGTGAGGGGACAAGGCATTAATGGCCAAGGGACACCTCACATGTGCTTTTCTCAAACCCATGTGCTCTCCCTTGTCATTTATCATGGAGTTAGGCCACATGGGGCCCCCAAAACAATAATTCATCACCCTTGGCCGGACAACCCTCAAAAGATCTCATGACATCATCATGACACCGTTATGATGTCATTAAACATACCGAAACCCTAAAACTGTATTTTTACTATTCACTGAAAATTCAACTTTCTCAGAAAAATCCCAAAATTTCACATTAACCAAATATCAATTCTCTGATTTCAAAAATGAAATCCATTTTATAAAAATAATTTTCTAAATATTTTTAATTTAATTTTTAAATAAAAACACTATTCATCGAAAATTCATTTTTTCAGAAAAAAACCCCAAAAATTACCATAACATAATATCGATGCTCTGAGTTCAAAAATAAAGTCATTTTTATAAAAATAATTTTCTAATTATTTTTAATTAAATTTTTAATTAAAAAACACTATTCACCCGAAAAAAACTAATACTTGAATAATAATTAATGAAACCGTTATTTTACTATTTTATTGAATCACATTACTTAATCAAGGTGCCTAGATTATTTTAAAACTTTCTTTAAGTGAGATTACTAATCCATTTGGTCATATTACTAATCCTAATCATAAAATCGCTATTCATAATTTACTATTCATCAAAAATAAAGTTGATCTTATTAGACTCTAAATTTAGTACTGAACATAATTGCATAAGACCATTTTTTGAAAATCATTACACATTTTTAATTATTTAGGGTTTACATAAACATATTTAAAATATCCTTTTTCTAAAATTCATCAAAAATATGCATAATATATTTATCCGGTCATTTCAAAATTCATAAACTTCATCATAAGAAGAAATCCCATTTTTTATTTAAAACAAGGATTACACAAGGTAGTTACGGTCTCGTTACATAACCCCTTATAATACCAGCATAGGACCGAAGAGTAAGGTGTGCTAGGGTGATAGAAGCTTGGGGCGGCTCAGTCAACATTGCCCGAGTAGTAATTTCTATCAGTTTGAACTTCTCACGAAGGCGATTCCGTTCCAGCTTCACATGATGAAGTTCGGCTTGGATTTGATCCAGAGCAAAGCCCAGTGGTGCTACCTCCTTCCCAAGCTCTGTTAGATGGGCTTCGATCGGTCCAAGACTACTAGGTGAGGCCATCGAATCTTCTTTCTATAATAATTAACCAAGATTACTTATATTTAGAGACAATAATCAAAACATTTTGTTCACAGCGGTCATATTGACCGATGGTTATATAATAGTCAAAACCCACTGATCTCATTTTAATTATAATCATGTTTATCAAATAAAACATTTTTGTTGAGTATAACAATAACACATAAAATTAGGAAACAAAATTTATTTAAAAATTTCGGGTCGTTACAATCTTCCCCCCTTAAGAAATTGCGTCCTCGCAATTTTAAAATTGGGTTTTGAAATTTCATTGAAAGTCCCACATCGGAAAAGGAGTCAGTAAAACTATTACTTTAAAATAAAGAAAGGGAAGTACAAAGGTCACCCGAGTTAACCCACACTAGGGTTCCATGTAGGAAAACATGGACATGGAGGAGAAAACAAAGGGTCAAGTTCTGAGGGAGAGTGATAGAGAACATGATTAGGAGAAAGTTAACCATGAGAAAATCCCAAACTTATGATGTGTGTAAACGGTCTTTGATTACCTAGTAGGAAACGTAAACCAACAACATTTTTGTTTTACGTTTCTTTTAATAATTTTGAGGATTTCATTTACTACATAGAACAAAAACATAAGAAAATATACCTAACTTCAAGTAGAGTTTCATCCTTTAACAAGTCCCTACCAACACTAATCTTTTCTCCAAATGATGAGAATTCAAAAACACTTGGTCTCATAAAAGTACAAGAATCATCTTCTATAGAATCACATAATCTACAAAAGATTAACTATCTATTTCTTCTATCTTTAAACATTATCCCAAAAACAGAAAGGTTAGGGTAAAACAACTCTTCAAAAAGAAAGAATCCCATAGGAATGGAAACTACTTTTAAATCATCAAAGTTCCATGGTACTACCCAAAGTTTATCATAGACCATTCCATAAATAACGGTCCTTAAAATTCCTCAAAACAAACCAAACTAAGATTGAAACCCAAATACAATAAGGATTTGATAACATAGTCTTCCAAAACAACTTCATTGTTCATCTCCAGACAACATCAACCACTCCTAACATCTTATAAAAAAAGTAGCTAACCTAAACATATTTTACCCAAGATAGGTTAGTCATTCCCATAAGTAACCTAAATTACTATAAGTTCACCTTAAATTCATTGATTCTTCAAAATATAAGTCAACCTTACTCCTCAATGAAAATACCGTAGTAATCTATTTACCTCGATCAAATATGGTTCCCAAAATAATGAACGTCTTCCAAAATAATAATCATATTTTAATCCCCTAATCATCCCTGTCATATTAATACAAAAATCGTCGCATTTCCTATCACATTGGTTGTCGGAACATGTTCTTCCATTTCCCACCATTAACTAAGAAGAGAAAGCATAATTAGGGGCTTAAGTACTTAGCTAATAATCATGAAAAGGAACTGAAAGCATATAAGGATAACTTGTATATGAAAGGTATACCCTAACTTGTGATCTCCTAGGTTCCCATCTAGGTTATAAATGATCATATATTCTTATGTGAACCGTTATTTTATTTTATCTTTGTTCCTTTAACAATGGTTCATACCAAGCTTATGAATTTACCAAAGCATATCCCCCGGGAGTGTCATAACCAAGAGTGCAGCAAGGCCCGTTGTCGTGTACCAGTTCCCGTTCGAGTCTAGCTCAAAGCGGTGTTTTCGGGTTTTACCCCTATGTACATCTGTGCCAGAGCCACCTCTACCTTCTCGTATCCAGACAGGGATGTATTTGCTTGGCAACCCCTTACTCAATACTCACCAAAATACCAGGAAGATTTCCTATATTAAACTTTTCTATAGGGTTCCTCATAGAGTTTTCATATCCTAATTTCCACAAATAACTAAACCATCCTTTGATACCAACTATAGCATCCCGTCTTTTTATAACATAACTTTTCATTCCATTACATGGAACTGTGGATCTTTAAGGTTTAGTGTCTTGGAAACAAGGAACATAAAACATGAAACAAAAAAAAAACATTCTTCTTAAACACTTGAAAGGCTTCTCCTCATGTTCACCCTAGGCTCATTACTGCATCCCATAACCTGGGGACATACATCAAAAGGAAGGGTGAGCAGAAGGCCCAGCAAGGGAAACAAGTGAAACATTTTACATATGAACTTGAGATACATCAATAAAGTCATGAAAAGAACTTTAAGGCATGAAAATGAAATCATGAGGCATATCATAATAAAAATAAAATTTTTTCATAACTTGAAGATGTGGCTATATCATTTAACATATACAATCATGAAAATATCACCAAGGTCCATCCCCAAGGTGTCAGTTTAAAATTACCAAGGTTATTCACCAAGGTATCGTGAAAATTGTAATCTCTAGTGGTTACATCATTACCCAATGCATTGGAGCGCTATCAGGGCGCACCCTTAAATTTGCCTTTATTATCATGTGAGACACATATATCATCATCAAACATTTCATAAATAACCAATATAGCATAAAGGAAATCGGTTTCATTTCATAATCATAACTTTTTAAAAACTGCTTTAAAGACATGATCTTTATATCACTTTAAAACCCACAGAAAAGGAAGGTGGGTCTCATGTATGTAAATCCCAGAATTTAAAATAGAAAATTTTGGTATATATGTGAATACCCCTTTAGAAGAAAGAGCTTTGAGTATTCACTTAATAAAATAAAAGAACTTTAGAAAAAGATATAGACATTTTGAGACAGAAATTCTGCAGCATAACGGCAATGTTCCGAGGTTTTAGAGGACATTAAAAGAGAGGTAAAATGGGTCAAACATTCATAAATGACCCATAAAATAGTACATGGACAGAATAAGAAGGATACATGATCATGGTAATGAAATTTCAAGGACATACCATTTGAAATGAAAAACATGGAAGGAAGAAAAAAAATTAGATTTCTCTTATGAAAGTTCGGCAGCCTAACAGTGTTACTTAAACTTCAACAAGAATGATTTGAAAAGATCAAATAGGGTCTCTCATCATGTGATCATAAAAGATCATTATGATAAATTTAGAGATCATACCCCAACATAATAAAAATGAACTTGAAATACTTTACATGAAAATAGATCTTGAAAAATGAGAAGGGAGAAAGAATCCGTTACAAAAATTTTGGCAGCCTAACGGCGCCACTTAAAACTTCAAAAAACTAAAATAATGAGAGTAAGAGGGGATATCTCATTATATGAAAATTAAAAGGTCAGTAAGAGGAGTATAAAATAACACCCTTTAACATTTGAACATGGAGCATAAAAGAAATTACATAAAAGAGATTTCTCGAAAAGAAAGAGAAAGATCGGATCCCTTACCTTAAAATGTAACTCTTAAACCTCAAAGGTTGGGACCTTGAGGGCTTGGGAGCACCTTGGGAGGAATCCTTGGGAGGTAATGAGACCATAAATTCGTTGGGAATGAGTGGGGAGTCGAATGGATGAGAGGAGGGCTTGGTATTTATAGGGAAAGTGAGGGGACAAGGCATTAATGGCCAAGGGACACCTCACATGTGCTTTTCTCAAACCCATGTGCTCTCCCTTGTCATTTATCATGGAGTTAGGCCACATGGGGCCCCCAAAACAATAATTCATCACCCTTGGCCGGACAACCCTCAAAAGATCTCATGACATCATCATGACACCGTTATGATGTCATTAAACATACCGAAACCCTAAAACTGTATTTTTACTATTCACTGAAAATTCAACTTTCTCAGAAAAATCCCAAAATTTCACATTAACCAAATATCAATGCTCTGATTTCAAAAATGAAATCCATTTTATAAATATAATTTTTTAAATATTTTTAATTTAATTTTTAAATAAAAACACTATTCATTGAAAATTCATTTTTTTAGAAAAAACCCCCAAAAATTACCATAACATAATATCGATGCTCTGAGTTCAAAAATAAAGTCATTTTTATAAAAATAATTTTCTAATTATTTTTAATTAAATTTTTAATTAAAAAACACTATTCACCCGAAAAAACTAATACTTGAATAATAATTAATGAAACCGTTATTTTACTATTTTATTGAATCACATTACTTAATCAAGGTGCCTAGATTATTTTAAAACTTTCTTTAAGTGAGATTACTAATCCATTTGGTCATATTACGAATCCTAATCATAAAATCACTATTCATAATTTACTATTCATCAAAAATAAAGTTGATCTTATTAGACTCTAAATTTAGTACTGAACATAATTGCAGAAGACCATTTTTTGAAAATCATTACACATTTTTAATTATTTAGGGTTTACATAAACATATTTAAAATATCCTTTTTCTAAAATTCATCAAAAATATGCATACTATATTTATCCGGTCATTTCAAAATTCATAAACTTCATCATAAGAAGAAATCCCAATTTTTATTTAAAACAAGGATTACACAAGGTAGTTACGGTCTCGTTACATAACCCCTTATAATACCAGCATAAGACCGAAGAGTAAGGTGTGCTAGGGTGATAGAATCTTGGGGCGGCTCAGTCAACATTTCCCGAGTAGTAATTTCTATCAGTTTGAACTTCTCACGAAGGCGATTCCGTTCCAGCTTCACATGATGAAGTTCGGCTAGGATTTGATCCAGAGCAAAGACCAGTGGTGCTACCTCCTTCCCAAGCTCTGTTAGATGGGCTTCGATCGGTCCAAGACTACTAGGTGAGGCCATCGAATCTTCTTTCTATAATAATTAACCAAGATTACTTATATTTAGAGACAATAATCAAAACATTTTGTTCACAGCGGTCATATTGACCGATGGTTATATAATAGTCAAAACCCACTGATCTCATTTTAATTATAATCATGTTTATCAAATAAAACATTTTTGTTGAGTATAACAATAACACATAAAATTAGGAAACAAAATTTATTTAAAAATTTCGGGTCGTTACATATAACATCCAATTATATATTATTTTAATATCAAAATAATGTTGTTTTCACTCGTGCGTACGTACGGATTACCGTCTCCACGACGCGATGAGATTCATTTCCTAGTTCATCATTCATCGACGATTATAAAAATATATATTACTAATAATTATGTAATATATGACATAATAATGCTACTAGAGATATATATATTTATATATATAATTATTTATGTACTTACATACATCTTATTCACTTACTTCCGTTCAATACTATATGAAAACAGAAACAGCGTTTATGCGTACGTACGGACTACCGTCTCCATAAACGGTGTTTTCCATTTCATATATATTTCTATTTTACATATTTATATTCTAAATATATATGATATATTTATCATGTTTTATATTCTGGAAGTATTTAAATCATTATCAAAGTGATACAACCAAGAGTAACAAGTTAAAACACGTACGATAAAGAAAGTGATTATTACCCGAAATCTTAATATAACATGGAAATTATTATTAAATGGGTATTATAAAGTCATAAATGAATCATATAGGATATCATAAATATTAATATGGTTCTGGTATAATTTAATAACATACTATGATCTTTTTACAGGAGGTTAAAGGTACCCTCGACTAAAGGAAAGTGCAAGGTAAGGGGTTTTCATCTCACTCCTTATTCCCGTGAGATTCATACCATATTTCCACTATTACATTTTGTGTGGTGTATGTACTACCCATAATTGTATTCTTTGTGTAATACACTTTAATTTATGTGTATTTACATATTCAGTGTATGATACCTCTTTCATGGGGTGTATGTTTCGTAAGTTACCAAATTAGTAAGGGTTAATTTCACAATCTCTTTATTATTCGAGGTTGTTTTTACATAAGTATCTACTAGGAAATATTTATTATCTATGTCTATGTTTTATGAAAGAGTTTTAAAATGGATTATTTTAAGGGACTTTTTACTAAATCATCATTTCAAATGTTTTAAATATTTATGCTTCTAAAGCTTTCTCATTAATGTCCATGTATTCAAAATGGTGTTTAAGGATTTATTTTTAAGGACATGAATGTTTTTAAAATATTAATTCCCTTAAAATGATTCAAAGTGTTATGGGAGACTTTTATTAAAAAATGTCTTTAAATGACTTATTTTCCAAATTGTGTGACTTTTAAATGTTTTCATGAAAAAGGGGTATTTCTCTCATAGAGTTATACAAATCATTTTCATCAACGTCAAAATCCTTTAATGGATTTTAAACTTGTTTTGATGTTGATTTATCATGATACAAATCTTCCATATTTTGTTGAAGGGTTTGTGATATGTTTTACAGTGGATGTGTTATTTTTATACCATTCATGTTTTATGGGTAAAGTATTGACATTTTGTAGGATAGTTTTAATATGAATATTTATGTTATGTTTAGACCTTTTCATATGAAAAATTAATTTGACTTATTAAGTGACGGGTGGAGCCCGCAATAGCTCCTCGATGTATCGGTAGGTCTCATGAGACAAACTAGTGACTTGGAACAAGGCCTGGAAAAAATCTTATTTGTAGTCTTGGCATAAGGCCTTGTCTATGTGGTTATGATAGTCTGGCATTATGCCTTCCATCATTATGAAAGTGGTTATTGATATTGCATGTGATTATTCGACTAGTAGAATATCCATGTGCATAAGTAAATGGAATTATTTCATTTCATCTTTGCCATATTATGATGAAGTTCAAGTTTAAAAGGCTTTTGTTTTATTTTTCCCAGGATTCCAAGAAGTGTATTGTGATTGATATACAGGGTTAAGCTAAAGTAATAATGGCATTCATAATGATTATTTATGTTGTTTTGTATGTCTTAAAGTTCAATGTAACATTCATGTATGTAATCTAATTTCCAAGACTGCTAAACTAATCGGTCCTTCAGGACTTGATCTTTCTTGTGATCATGCCAATGTATTAAAATAATGGACCGACTCTGGGTAACTAGGGTCGGGCGTTAGAGTTGGTATCAGAGGAAGTTTAGCAATAACCTTGGAAACTATATTTAGATAAACTCTGATTAGAGAACATAGCCCTAAGATAGACTTTGAGGATTAGTATATAAGAACTTCCGAGAATTTTGGTATTGTAGAGATTTTATGAGTTTGTCGAGCAATAAATCCATGTATGGATACGAGAAGGTAGAGAAAGATCTGGCACAGATGTACCTAGGGGTAAAACCCGAAAACACCGTTTTGAGCTAGACTCAAACGGGAATTGGTGCACGACAACGAGCCTTGCTGCAATCTTGGTTACGACACTCCCGGTGGATATGCTTAGGATAATTCTCATTTTCTTTACAAACCATTATGAAGGGATCATGAGTATATACTTACTTAAAGAAAACATTTTTATGATTATCGATTATATCCATAAACTGTTCAATTCGTGTTAGGTATTTTACAAGTTTGGTAATTATTCATTGCAATTCATAAACTGATCTAGTTTATGCTATTATAGAAATGGCGCCCAGTAGAAGGAATGTGAACTCCCGTAATACGTATGATCCAAAGAGTATGAAGGATCATATCTTTCGTGGTCCCAAGCCAGAAATTAGAAGGGAAATAGTCTCTCACGTATTATCATCATATGAAGAAATAGTATCATGTGTTGATAAGATGAGTAAAGAATTCTCGGAGTCCTATGGCTTTGAAGGGAATCCAGATACGAAAAGGATGGTAGAGAGAAGGATAGATAAAGGGAAGATGGTAAAGAAGGTTTTTTCCAATATGTGATAACTATGGAAAGAATCACCTTGGAAAATGCTTGAAGGGAATGGGAGAATATAATAAGTATGGAGAAAAAGGACACCAAGTACGTGACTGCAAGTGTAAGAAAAAGGTTTCAAATGTACTATGCTTCATCTACAATGAGTATGGACACTATGAGAACCAATGTCCCAGTCATCAGACTATGCTGCAAATGATGCTATTGGATAATAATCATGTTATGATACTACCATAGATGAAGAGGAATGACTGGTGTTATTATGTTGTTATTTTAGAATTAATTCATTTAAGTGTTGTATCAATGATGTTCTGGAAATAAATAAGGATTATACTGTAGTACTATTTAATTAAGTATTTGAGATTTTATGGTACTAAGAAAAGTGACTCTACAGCAGGTTAAATTTTTTTGAAATTACATGGTTGAAGGAAATATAAACCTTAATATGGTCCTAATATTGAGGTAGTGATTTTGGAATAATAGATGGCGGATTTTGGTAATTCAGGATGTTGTGGTGTTGTAAAAGAATATATGAGGAAGGAGTTCACATGTTATTACCTAGAAAAAAGGATCCTCATTATGTTTAACATCCTTGTAAATTTTGGACTGTGAGTTTGGATAATAGTATTTTGGATGAGTCTAATCGTTGGAATGGATTGAGTTTGAAAGGTTTTTTTTTGTATTTTTATAAAAGGACAACACGCAGACCGTGTGACGACCCGTCGTGTCGGACAAAGCTGTGGGAATCGAACCCACAACCATAGTGCAATTGGGATTTATCGCCTACCATTGTGCTACATGAAGTTCCTGGATGGTATAATGTAGTTTCTTTACATAAAGGGTCTGATATGTGAATTATAAATTCATTATATTTAGAACCCTATAAGATTAGGATAAATAGAGTATTTTTATGTTGTATTATGTTTTGGGGTGAAAGATGAGTTTGTGGTATAAATTTATTAATGGATAAAACTCTAATTATAAAGTAATTATATCTCCTTATGATCTTAGCCAATCTCATAAATAAATACCTCAACATTAAGAAAAGGAACATAGAACAAAAATGTTGTCCTAGATGGTACCTTAGATCATCACTAATTTATGGCTTTGGGATTGTTGTCCTTTTCATAGCCATGTTCTCTACCACTCTCCATCAGATAATTGATGGTTATAATTCTCTTCCATATCCATATTTTCCTACATGGAACCCTAGTATGTGTTATTTTCGGTAATCTCTATACTTTCCACTCTTTATTTTAAATAGAGGCCTCATTAATTCATTTTTTGATGTGGGATTTCAACTAAGATATTTTGAAACGTCAAAAATGTGTTATCCTAATACCTTATGTTTTGTTGAACCGATGGTATTTTAAATCATCATAGATTGATAATTTAATGACCTCAATTTTAAACTTGTTTGTGATTGATGACCTCAATCAATACCTATAAATATTTACATTTTTCATCCAATTATATGTCTCTAATTTCCACCAATGTCCTCTTAATCGAGATCATAATTTTTTGGTGACCCTTTCATTTCTCTTTTCATCTTATTAAGACTAAATTTTATTAACCAAATTTCCAATGTGGGTTTTCCCACAAAGATATTTTCTATTTTCAACCTTTATTTTCAAAGAACAATATCAAATTGTGAGGACACAATTTATTGAAGGAGGTGATAATGTAACACCCCAAGCTTCTATGATACGCTTCTCTTTGAATAATGCAATAGCATGTGTTGTACGCAACATCGAGTTCTAACACACCACAGCCAATCAAACTAGCCATTATGAATAGTAATACCTAATTTTTAAAATTATAGAAATTTTATCTCTCAAAATGGACTTCATTTTTGGAATCTGAGTATCGAATTTAGACTAAGGTGAAATTTTGGTACTTTTCGGATAACTTTAATATTTTTATGAATAGTGGAAATTACTAAATTTTAATTAAAATTAAGTTTTTTGATCAAAATAATTAATAGTGATAAATTATGAATTTGAGTGGTTTTAAAGTATATTTAGAATATTTTTTTACCATTTAATACAATGTTGGTAATTGTATATAATTTCACAATTAAATCGGACATAAACAATTATCAATCTTTTGATGGTTATTATATCTTAAAAACACATTTTTTGTTTTGACAACGGGAATTAATTTTAAATTAATTTTTGCCACTTCTGTGTTTTGAATTTGGAAAAATAGATTCCATATTTGGAATCAGGATGTCCAAATTTCATAAAAAGTTAACTTTTATTTTTAGACATTTTGAATAATTACTTCGGTAAATATTTTATTTACCATGGTTAAAGGGTAAATCCGGTAAATAAGGGTTAAAAATAATATTATAATAATACTAAATTACCCTAAAACGTGTCCTAACATTATTGGTGGATACATGTACGACCATGGGAATATTTGGGTCGATTTTGGGACCCCATGTAGCCACTTGTAGGTGATAGGGACACATTATTTTAATTAAGTTAAAATAAATACAAAAATGACAAAAGCATATATCTTTTAGCAAAACAATTTTTACATAAGGTTATATGTGTTGTATTTTCAACTATAAATATTCATTAGAAATATAAAAATAATTCCTACATAATGATATTTTATATATAATTTTTAGCCATTAAATAATGTAATTTATTTATGACACAATGATGATGCAGTAATTACCATAATAGTGAAAAATTAAAATAATTGATATTATAAATACCCAAATAAATATAATTTGAGACTTTTTATGAATTAAACTAATTTTTATAGGTTTATATGACATGTTAGGAATTATTTAATTGACTTTGTTTGATGTAATCATTTTGTTATGTTTTTTACAAAAATCAACTATTAAATAGTGTCAAAATTTACATAAAAGAGTTTTTAAAAAAATATTATATTATTAATTGATATTAAATTACTATAAATATAAGGTTCGTCCAAGAGACTTATATCATGATATATGTATCATTAATGGACCACTTGGGGGTCTCTTGGATGTATATAGTATGTTTATTAACCATATAATATAAAAATACAAAGAGACATTGTAAAAGTGAAACTAATTAACTAAGAGTTAATACGTAAAGATAAGGTTAATATAGAAACCCAAACCTGTCTAAATCCTATTGGTTGAGTGGTTGTTGACCTATTTTTACCTATAAACTTTAAATAATCCACTTTATATCCATTAGAAACCGAATATGAATTTATTATAGAATAATATTTCTAGCTTTTCCAAAGGTTCCCCTCACCCCTCTTATAAAAGGGCACTCCCCCTTATCATTAATTCACACCTTCAAAGCCTTTTGGTTTGGCCAACCCCTGCCCAAATACTCTATAAACATCCCTCACTTCATCCTATAGGCCTTCCTTTAGTCATAAATCCAACCTATGGAGCCCTTTTGATCAAATCAAAAGGAAGAACCCGAAGAAGTGGTAATGATTTCACCACTCCTTTTCAAGTTCCTTTCTTCTTCCACTTCTTCTTTCATTGATATTTATATTCTAAAATAATAATTACAGTATCTTCTATATACGTTTATGTTATTATAAATATGGTACACCCATATTCAGTATTCTATCCATCCTTTGAATGGCATGTCACCATACGTGCGTACGTACGACTTATCGTCTCCACATCGTGGTGTAATTGTCATTCAATAAATTATTATTTGGATGGGTATAATAATGATGTGTAATTCATGTAAATAATAAATATAATATGATAATTATTATGTCTATATGATATAACATCCAATTATATATTATTTTAATATCAAAAGAATGATATTTTTGCTCGTGTGTACGTACGGATTACCGTCTCCACGACGCTATGAGATTCATTTCCTAGTTCACCATTCATTGACAATTATAAAAATATATATTAATAATAATTATGTAATATATGACATAATAATTCTACTTGAGATATATATATTTATATATATAAGGATTTATGTACTTACATATATCTTATTCACTTACTTCCGTTCAATACTATATGAAAACAGAAACAGCGTTTATGAGTACGTACGGACTACTGTCTCCATAAACGGTGTTTTCCATTTCATATATATGTCTAATATAAATATTTATATTAAAAAATATATATGATATATTTATCATTTTTTATATTATGGAAGTATTTAAATCATGATCTATGTGATACAACCAAGAGTAACAAGTTAAAACATATACGACAAAGAATGTGATTATTACCCGAAATGCTAATTTAATGTGGAAATTATTATTAAATGGGTAACATAAAGTCATAAATGAATCATATATGATATCATAAATATTAATATGGTTATGGTGTAATTTAATAACATTCTAAAATATTCATACAAGAGGTTAAACGTACCCTCAACTAAAGGAAAGTGCAAGGTAATGGGTTTTCATCTCACTCCTTATTCCCGTGAGATTCATGCCATATTGCCACTATTACCTTTTTTTTGGTGTATGTACTTCCCATAATTGTATTCTTTGTGTAATAAAATTTAATTTATGTGTATTTACATATTCATTTTATGATACCTCTTTCATGGGTTGTATGTTTCGTAAGTTACCAAATTGGTAAGGGTTAATTTCACAATCTCTTTATTATTCGAGGTTGTTTTTACATAAGTATCTACTGGGACATATTTATTATCCATGTCCATGTTTTATGAAAGAGTTTTAAAAGGGATTATTTTAAGGGACTTTTTACTAAAACATCATTTCAAATGTTTTAAATATTTATTCTTCTAAATCTTTCTCATTAATGTCCATGTCTTCAAAATGGTGTTTAAGGATTTATTTATATGCACATAAATGTTTTTAAAATGTTAATTCCTTTAAAAAGTTTCAAAGTGGTATGGGAGACTTTGATTAAAAAATGTCTTTAAATGACTTCTTTTCCAAATTGTGTGACTTTTAAATGTTTTCATGAAAAAGGGGTATTTCTCTCAAAGAGTTTTACAAATCATTTTAATCAACATCAAAATACTTTAATGGATTTTAAACTTGTTTTGAAGTTGATTTATCATGATACAAATATTCCATATTGTGTTGAAGGTTTTTTGATATGTTTTACTGTGGATGTTTTATTTTTATACCATTCATGGTTTATGGGTAAAGTATTGACATTTCGTATGCTAGTTTTAATATGAATGTTTATGTTATGTTTAGACCTTTTCATATGAGGAATGCATTGGACTTAGTAAGTGACGGGTGGAGCCCGCTATACCACCTCGATGAATCGGTAGGTCTCATGAGACAAACCAGTGTCTTGGCACAAGGCCTTGACAAAACCTTATTTGTAGTCTTGGAACCAGGCCTTGGCTATGTGGTTATGATAGTCTGGCATTATGAATTCCATCATTATGAAAGTGGTTATTGATATTTCATGTGATTATTAGACTAGTAGAATATCCATGTGAATAAGTAAATGGAATTATTTCATTTTATCTTTGCCATATTATGTTAATGTTTATGTTTAAAAGGCTTTTGTTTTATTCATAAATTGCCTTAAATGTTTATGCTTATTTATGAAAGTTTCTACTGTATTGCTTACCCTTAGTGAGCATTTGAGCTCACCCCTTTCTATGTTTTAATTTTCCCAGGATTCCAAGAAGTGTATTGTGATTGATATGTCGGGTTAAGCTAAAGGAATAATGGCGTTCATAAAGATTATTTATATTGTTTTTTATGTCTTAAAGTGCAATGTAACATTCATGTATGTAATATAATTTCCAAGACTGCTAAACTAATCGGTCCTTCGGGACTTTATCTTTCTTGTGATCATTCCAATGTATTAAAAACATATAATTTTCAATAATTAATCTATAATTAATTCCCATTGTCAAAAACCAGAAAGAGGGTTTTTGAGAAGTTAAAACTATTTAAAAGATTGATATGTGTTTATGTCTAATTTAAATGTAAACTTGCATCCAATGACCTAAATTATATTAAATGATATAAATATAATATAATTATACTTTAATACCACACAAATGTATAATTTAACACTATAAATTATTTTGATTAAAAACATTGTTTTTAATTAAAATTTAGTATTTTTCATTATTCATCAAAATATGAAAGTTTTCAGAAAATTACCAAAAATTTAACCAAATTAAATTTTTATATCCCATTTCTAATGAAAAATTTTATTTTATCAAATTGTATATATAAAAGTGTCAAATATTGGATTTAAAAAGGGTTCTCCATTAAAAGGATTTAAAATTTCATTTTTTGAATGACACTTCTTTTATTTGCAAAATTGAATTTGTTCATATAATATGTCGAAGAAACTCAAAATATGAATGTTAAAATTATATAGGATATATATAAAATTAAAATTTTGGTTAATACTATTCATAACCTCTTTTTAAATGGCTAGTTTGATAGGTCGTGATGCGCTCGAACTAGGTGTTGCATGTAGCGCAATCTATTGAGTTACTTTAAAGAGATAACACACTATGAAATTCTAGGGTGTTACATTCTCCCCTCATTTAGTAAATTGAGACCTAAAAATATGAAATTGTTCTTCACAAATAAATGGTTGAAAATAGAAAATACCTTGGTGGATAACCCACATCGGAAATAGGGTTACTAAAATTTAGTCTTAATATGCGGGAAAGGGAAATGAAAGAGTCACCACCAAATTAGGGTTTGGAATAGGAGAACATTTGTGGAAATTATCGACACATAATTGGAGGAAAAAATTAAATATTTATAAGGAGTGATTGAGGTCATCAATCAAAAACAAGTAACCAATAAATGGAAAATTGAGGGCCTAAAAGCCATAAAAATATCATCGGTTTAACAAAACATAAGGTATTATGATTACACATTTTCTGTTTTGAGATAATTTCCCTAATGTTTATGAATTAATTTATTCATAGAATAAGAAAAAATATACTTGACAAGTAGAGTTCCATCGATTAACTAATTTATACTGCAACCTCATCTTTTTATCCAAAGGATAATAGAATTCAAAACTATTACATTAAACCTAATCATATAGGGATTCAAAAAAATGAATTTATAATTCATTTGTCATACCATTTTAAAAAAACTACCTTATAAAAACTAGAACATCACGTAGGCCAGTGGTAGGTGTTGCACCCTTTTCGTCCTTCGGTTGCGGGTTTAAGTCTCGCGGCATTGTCGGACGCGACGGGTTGTCACCCGACCTTTGGGTTTTTCTTTTTATAAAAAAAATCCAAATAAAACCTTGAGAAATGTTTTCACCTTAAACCATAGTATCTAATTTCCAACTTAATCCATTCCAATCTTTAGACTTATCCAAAATACTTATGTCCAAACTCATAGTCCAAAAATTTATAAGGAAGGTCAACATAATATAATGAAGATCTCTTTTTCCCACATAATATCATGTGGTTACCTTCATCATGTATTATCTTAAATCATGGTAACCCCCTGAATTACCATAAAACCTTATCTATTACATTCATGCTACCTTATTCCTTATAGAATACTTGATATATTTTTTATATCCAAAAATTTCGAATACTTCAACAATGATATAATAAACAACCCATTAATCAGTTTTAAGGTATTAAGGAATATCCAATATAATTTATCCAAATTAGCCATCTCTTATTCCAAAATCACTACCTCAGTACCAGGACAATATTAAGTATTATATTTCCTTCAACCATGTATTTTCCAAAAAAGTTCAAGTTGTTGTTGAGTCACTTTTCTTAGTACCATATAATCTCAAATCCTCAATGAAATAGTACTACAGTACAATCCATATTTATTTCCATAATTCATATAACCAGTACATCATTGATACAAAACTCAAATGACATAATTATTTTATAACAACATAAGAATGCTAATCATTCATCTTCATCCATGGTAGTATCATAACTTTATTATTATCCAATAGCATCATTTTGGGTATACTCTGATGATTGACACATTGATTCACGTAGTGACCCAACTCCTTGAAGATGAAACATTATACATTTGAAACATTTTTCTTACCCTTAAAAACATGAAATTGGTTTCCTTTTTCTCCAAACTTATAAAAAACTTTCATTCCCTTCAGGAATTCACCAAGTTGATTCTTTCCACTATTATCACATGTGGGAAAATCCTTCTTTCCCTTATTCCCTTTAATCTATTTTTTCTCTTCCATCCTCTTCTTCTCTTGTTTCCCTTCAAAGCCATCAGACTCAAAAAATTAATTCGTTATCTTATTAACACATGATATTATTTCTTCATATGATGGTAATACAAGGGAAACTGTTTCCTTTATAAATGTTGGCTTAAAACCGTGAAAGATATGATCTTTATCACTCTTTGGATCATGTGTATTGCTGGAGTTCTCATTCCTTCTCTTGGGGGCCATTTCTAAATGACAACAAACATTAGGTCAGATCAAATCATACTGTATTTTCCACAAACTAGAAAAATTCTCAACATTAATTAAATATTTTCTCTCATCTAGTATCATAATCTTAATAATAGGTTCTTTGCTGGAATATTTACTCATAAATCCATAATAATGGTTTGTAAATAAAATTTAAATTATCCTAAGCATATCACCAGGGAGTGTCGTAACCAAGAGTGTTGCAAGGCTTGTTGTTGTGTACCAAGATACCCCAGGTCAAGCCCAAAACTCCTTGTCATAGTTTTTACTCCTAGGTACATTTGTGCCAGAGTCGCCTCTACCTTCTCATATTCAGATAAGGATGTATTTTATTGGAAAACCCACATAATATTTACACTACAAAATTTTTTGGATGTTCTTCTATACTAATCCTTAAATTCTATCTTAGGGTAGTGTTCTCTAATAAGAGTTTTTCTAAATCTAGTTTCCAAGGTTTGTACTAAACTTCTTCTAATACAAATTATAATACCCCAACCCTAGTTACCCAACGTTGGTTCATTATAACATAAAATTCTCATGATCACAAGATTTAAAGTCTCAAAATACCAATTAGTTTAGTATCCTTGGATGTACTAGATACATACATAAGTTTTACATTACATCATTAAATGAAAAAATAACAGCATTGTGTCCCCTTTGATCACTCTCATATCCCTTAGCCTATTCCAGCAGGTTAATTGAAATATACTTCTTCGCATCCTGGGAAAAATAAAACATAAGAAAGGGGTGATCTCAGATGCTCAGTAAGGATAACAATATAGAGGAAAATTTCTTAAATAAGCATTAACGTTTAACGAAATGTATAAGATTAAAACACAGTCATTTTAAACTTAAACATCAGCATAATATGGAAAATATAAATCAAATAATTCCATTTACTTATTCACGTGGACATTCTACTAGTCGAATAATCATGTGCAATATCAATACCTAGTTTCATAATGATGGAATGCATAATTTTGGACATCATAAACACATATTCAAGGCGTCATGCCAAGACTACAATTACATATTTTGTTAAGGCCTTATTCCAAGACACTAGTTTTTCTCATAAGACATACCGATGCATCGAGTAGCTATAGTAGGCCCCACCCTTAACTTACTAAGTCTAATGTGTTCCTCATATGAAGAGGTTAGAACATGACATAAACATTAATATTATAACAGGGATATGAAATATTAATACTTTAACCATAAAACATGAATGGTATAAAAATAACACATCCACAGTCAAACATATCACGAATCCTTCAATACAAAATGGAAGATTGGATCAAAATAAATCAACTTCAAACAAGTGTAAAATCCATCAAAGGATTTTGACATAGATGTAATCAAAACTATATGAGATAAATATATATTTCTATTTTGAAATAATTAAAAAGTCATATAATTATAAAATAAAACATTTATTTTGAAAATATTCTTATAATCTTGTAAAGGAAGCTTTGAAGGTGTTATAATGGTGGAAAATATCCACACCCTCCGTATAAGTTAAAAAACATTCTTACCTTAATTCATCGAAAAGTTCAAAAAGTACCTTGTTTGGAAAACAATGGAAATATCCCTTTAAAAACATGTTATAAAAATTAAAACAAGGGTATAAATGTCTTTAACCCATATTATAGGAAATATTATAAAAAATTGAAATAAATTTTTAAGAAACACAGATGTAGATGATAAAGAAGTCCCAGTATATACTTACTTATAAACAACCTCGGATAATAAAGAGATTGTAAAATTAACCCTTACCTTGTAATTTTTCTTTATAGATGGTACGTTGACCTCATGTAAAGTAGTTAAATAATTTTTATTAAATAATACGAGAACCACATACATAAATATGATATCATATATGATCTTCTAATATTGATTTGTTAATAATATTTCAGTAGACTCACTATTTCAGGTGTTAACTGATTCGTTTTCCTTTATATGTTTTGTTATGTAAGTAATATTTTTTATGAATATGATTTATTCGATTCATATCCATAATGATATTAAGATCTTAAAAATTATTTTTAATTATAAAATTTAAATTATTCTTGAACTATTATGATGGGGAATGAATCTCATCCTGTTCTTGAAGACGGTAATTCATACGTACGCATGAGCGACAATATCATTTTATTAATGGTTAAATCACATTTAATTGGATGGTATATCATGTATAAAGAATCATTAACATGTTATATTTATTATTTACAAAAATTATACTCATTATTGTACACATCCAAATAATGAAGTGTTGAATAACAAATTACACCACGACGTGGAGACGGTAAGCCATACGTGCGCCCATATGGTTACATTATCATTAATATGATGGATAGAATAATTAATATGGTTGTACCATATTTATAATAAAATCAAAGAAAGTATATGGTAATTTATTTATTATTTTGGTATGGAAAAAACAAAGAAAGAGGAAGTGCAAGAAGAAAAATCTTTGAAAGAGGTGATGTAATTATTACCTCTTCTTTGGGTGCTTCCTTTTGATTTGATCAAAAGGGCTTTGTAGGTTAGATTTTGATCAGAGTATGTCTTATAAGTTGAATTGAGGGTACTTGAGAGGATATTTGAGTAGATTTTGGCCGAGATAAATGGCTTTGGTGGTGTGATTTAGAGATAAGGGTAAGTACCCTTTTATAAATGAGGTGACTGTCACTTCAGGAAAAGCTTGAAATATTATTTTGATATAAAATAGTTTTCGGTTTATAATTTCTAAAAAAGTATTTATTTAAGGTATAAGGTTGGTATGGGTCTAAATACTCTCAACCAGAAGGTTTTATACAAGTTTAGGTCACCATATTAACCTTATCTTATAGATTTATCTCTTTGTTAAATAGTTTAACATTTACCATGTATCCTTGTATTTTTGTATTATAAGGTTAATAAACTTACAATAAAAATCCAATAGAACCCCAAGTGGTTCCTTATTGACATATATAACCTTATCTAAGTTTTTTTGCCGAGCCTTATATTTTTATAAATATTATATCATTTCATAATATAGTATTTGTTTTAAAAACTCATTTATGTCAATTTTGACACTATTTTGTATTTGGTTTTTGTGAAAGTCAGAAAAACATTAACACTTCAAAAAAAATTATTTAATCAACCATAAAATGTCATATTAACCTAAAAAATTAGTGTAAAGCATGAAAACTCGCAATTTACATTTATTTGGATATTTATAATATCAATTATTTTAATCATTCATTAATAAGGTAATTACTGCGTCATCATTTGGTCATAAATAAATTTAATTATTTAATTCCTAAAAAATATAAATAAAATACCCTTATGTATGAAATAATTTTATATTTCTAATGAATATTTATAGTCGAATTTATCTTATGTATAACGCTATATTAAAAAAATTTGGTTATTAAAATTTGAATTTAACACTTTTAACTATACTTTTAATAAAATATTAATAAATGTTCTAATCTATTCCATGTTGATCAAAGATGGTCATATTTTCTTCCTAAGGTTGATTTGGGTATATATACACTTATCCAATAGAATTAGGACATGTGTTATATTAATTATAATATCATTTTTACCTTTAATTACCCTATTTACTTTTAAACGCGGTAAATAAAATTCAAAAGTTACTATTCGAAAAATATATATTTTCATCATATTGAACCTCATTTTACTTAATGATGTTAACTGTGTGTCTCAAGTTTTTTAAATTCAATTAATAGAAGTGGTAAAATTACGTTTTATTCAAATTTGGAAATGTTCCTAGAAAGTGGGTAAAAGACGTTAAAAAGTCCAATAAAATTGTATTCATCTAATTTTATTATAAAATGACTCCAATGAATTAAATTGAACTTATATAAGTATTATGTATCTATTTTTACGTAAAATAAATTTAAATAAAATAAATAATTATTTAAATAAAAATTCAGTTTTAAACAATAACGCAGTGTTTTTCACTACTCATCGAAAATTGAAAGTTTTCAGAAAAATACCAAAAATTCACCATAAGATAAATTTTATATTCTGAATACAAAAAATGATTTATATTTTAACACATTAAAAACATATAATTTTCATTAATTAAACTAAAATTAATCCCTATTGTCAAAACCAGATAGTGGGTTTTTGAGAAGTAAAAACTGTCAAAAGATTGATATGCGTTTATGACCTATTTAAATGTAAAATTACTTCTAATGACATAAATTATATTAAATGATAAAAATATAATATAATGGTACTTTAAAAACACTCAAATTTATAATTTAACACTATAAATTATTTTGATTAAAAATGTTTTTTTAATTAAAATTTAGTATTTTTTACGATTCATCAATATATGAAAGTTATCAGAAAAGTACTAACAATTTATCCAAACTAATTATTATGCCCCATTTCTAAAGAAGAATTTTATTTTGTAAAATTGAATATATGAAAGTGTCAAATATTTGATTTAAAAAGGGTTCATCATTAAAAGGTAGTAAAATTTCATTTTTTGAAAGACACTTCTTTTATTTGAAAAATAGAATTTTTCCATATATTATGTCTACAAAACACAAAAGATGAATGTTAAAATTATATAGGATATATATAAAATTAAAAATATGTTTAATACTATTCATAAAATCTTTTTAAATGGATATTTTGATAGGTCGTGATGTGCCTGAACTAAGTGTTGCATGTAGTGCAAGCTATTGACTTAATTTAAAGAGATAATGTACTATGAAATCCTGAGGTGTTACAGACTTCCTCACCATTAATTGGTGATATCTCGACCGAAGGTCCGCCTTATAAAATAACAGGCCCCACAAATCTGATCGAACAAGTCATCTATCAATGGAAGGGGATACTTGTTCTTTATTGTGATTTTATTGATCTCATGATAATCAATGCAGAGGCACATTGATCCATACTTCTTCTTGATGAAGAGGAATAGTGAACCCCATGGTGATGCACTAGGTCATATAAAACCCTTTTCTAGATTCTCCTATAAATTCTTCTTCAACACTTCCATCTCTATGGTGGCCATCCTGTAAGGCTTCTTTGAGATAGGCAGAGATCTTGGGATAAGTTAAATTGAGAACACAACCTCTAGATTAGGAGGAAGACCAGGAAACTCTTCAGGTAATACATCAGTGTAATCCCTCATGATGGGCATGTCTTCAATCATGATTCTCTCATTTGTCCCAATCATTTGAGATATATATGCTTGCTCATAAGGTAATAATATCCTGACTTGAGACAATGATTCTAAATGAGATTCATCTTCCTCCTTACACTTGTAAAGAATTGGATGATGCTTTGGGATGTGAAGAGTGATATCCCTTTCCCGATAGTTGATGTTGGATTTATATAAATATATTCAATCCATTCCCAAGATAGTGTCAAACTCCTCTAAAGTAAGTATGAAAAGATTTTCTGGTATGTTTAGTCTACAAACATTAATTGGGGAGGAGTTATAAACCATAGATGCAATAATTTCCCAATTCGTTGTTCTCACAGATAATTTTTTTCCCAAATTTTGAGGTGGTGGTTGAATAGTACTACTAAACTTGAAAGATATGAAAGAATTCATAGAACAAGAATCAAATGGTACGTTAATTATCCTCGAATGAATAACTAACATACCTGTCACCACATCATTGTCTGGATCCACCTCAGTGGTAGTGATAACATAATCCCTTCCTGGTTTCCTTAGAGGTTTTTGTTTATTTCCTCCAACAAACCATGGATTAGGGCAATTTGTTGCATAGTAACTATTTTTCTTTCATTTGTAACACTACACCATTGGCTAAGTGTTGATCTAAACCTTTCATTCTTCTTCCAAATTAGCGGGATTTTTCATATCCCTTCAGCAGTTTTTATCCAGATGACCAAACATTCAACATTTGAAGCAATTATTGGTTCTCATTAAATAGTACCTAGGATTCTTCTTCCCACAACTATTACAAGTGAGATATTCAAGTTTCCTTCCATAATGGGATTTTTTTGATGATCCACCCATGTTTTTTTTCATTTTTCACTTCTTGTAACTAGGTCCATGAGACCACTGAGAGTCTCTAACCTTCATTTCAACCTTGAGGGAACAACAACCAATCTCCACATAACTGTCAAAGTATCGAATCACCAAAGGTTTTCATAGACTGGGTTTTATTCCACTAAAGAAGTGATCCATCTTTCTTTCGATGTTCATGATAAAGCAAGAGGCGTACCTTTCAAGTATTGTAATGTTTTCTTTATACACCCCAATGGACTCATCTTCCTTATGCTTGAGTCTGAGGAACTCTATTTCCTTCTTGGGATGGAAGGTTTGATGAAAAAATTTATTCAAAAACATCCTCTTGAATTCTTCCCAATCCATGGAACCAATTTCCTCTTGGGAATTTGTATTCTTGATCAGTGTCCACCACTGATCATCTTCCCCATCAAAACAATTGACCTCTAGTACTAATTTCTCTTCTTCTGAGCACTAAAGGACATAGAATATATTTTCAATGGAGTTAATCAACTGTTCCGTGAGGAGGGTATCAGAAGATCCGCTAAACATGGGAAGCCTTTGCCGCATGAAGTATTCTATGGAAACTTTCTCTCTTCTTGGAGGATGAGGGAGTTCCGCATGATTCAAGTTATTATTCATAAATCAAGTTAGCTGAGCAAGTACAGTCATGATGTTTGGGGAACCCACTCCCATCATATCAGGCATATCATTAGGGAAATATTCACATTTCCTATAACATTGGTTGTTGGAATGTGTTCTTCTATTTCCCTCCGTTAACTAAGAGAAATAACATACAATTATATGGCTTGAATACTTATATATTAAACATAAAAGGAAACTTTTGAACATAAAAGGATAATATTTTGAGGGAGAATTATATTCTAACTTGTGATTCACTATGTTTTAATCTAGTTTATCCATGATATATTTCTTATCTTATATTCTTGTGGGGTTTTTTCTTTAATAATGGTTTGTACCAAGCTCATGAATTACCAAGGCACATCCCCTTGGAGTTTCAATGCCAAGAGTGCAGCAAGTCCTGTTGTTGTGTACCAGGATACCCCGAGTCAAGCCTGAAACTCCCTGTTGGAGTTTTCACTCCTAGTTACATCTATGTTAGAGCTGCCTCTACCTATTTGTATCTAGATAGGGATGTATCTTCTTGATAAACCACTTACTCTATACTTACCAAAATTTAAGTGTGTTTTCTTATATTGTGTATTGACTACTTTGGTGTGACACATCAAATTGATTATTCTTTTAAGGTTGATTTGTAGTCTAGAGAATACCCTAGGTCATCTCTCAAGGAGCGTTGATAGCTTTAGAGTGTGTATTTTTAATTAAGTATACTAAAAAGGGGGGTGATTTTAAAAACCGCTTAAAGAAAGTAACTTAATCGAAATAGTTTAAAAGATGAAAGACCAAGTGGATTTTGAAAAATATGAGATAAAAGGGTCGATGTGATTTTACTACACACATATCATGTTCATTGTTCATAAATATTTATTTTAGATTTATAGTAATTTTTTGGTTGGAATTAATTGGAATCCCAATTAATTGCTAAGCTCATATTTAAATGCTTGAAGAACCAAACCTTGACATAAAAATCGTATTTCCAAGGTCTAGAACTTATGCATGGAATGAGAGCTTCCAAAGAATATTAAAATCTCAATAAGTTGGGGAAGAAAATGATTCTTGTGTGGTCCAATCGGAACTTCTCAAGTCATGCACTCCAAACCTCACACCGATCGGTTAGAAATTAAGAGCATAACACTCACATGCATCAAATCAAGCATTCAAATCTAAAATAAAATAATATACATGGAATGAAATGTATAAACACCCAAATTACTCCAAAACAGTAGCTATTGTATGCATTGGAACTCCCTTGACATGTGTGTAGCTTCCTCACAACGAACACTCAACTTTTAACTCGATGTCGGGGGGAGGAGGAAGCTCGGGTGGAACTCATTCTTCATCCTTGATTCCCCTATGAGGATAGGGGCCTCCAAAACTGCCAAGGTGATTAGTAGACTCCTCTTGGACTTCAAAATGTCAGAGTATAGCTTCTGGTTTGAACTCTAAAATGAGGATCCCTTTGTGCCTTTTTATATCCAAAATGTCACATGGTTTTGAGAACCCAGTTTGGAAGATACTACTTGTGCCTCGGTTTTGGACTAGTAGAAAGTCATATTACGACTTGAAAAAAATAGATCAGTTGTTGGAAGGCCTATTTACTGTATCCATGTCAAATTTTATGTCCATTAGGCAACCATATTTGGATATATGTTCACACCACCGAACTGAACATTTGAATTCGGGCAGATTATGTCCCCTGGATAGAATGGTTCGTATGGGCCATAAGATGGACGAATGGGGATTCGGTCCTTTGATAATTGATGTATACCATGAAGTTATAGAGAGGATTACAAAATTTCAGCCCATTTTCATTCACAGATTTCTCGATTTGTTCAAAACAGTGGACAGGTGTCCTTGGGATCCATGAAATTTTGGCCCATTTTCCTTCTGGATCATCTTCAGGGCCTCCAAATCACCTCCTCCTGCAATCAAATTCTCAAAACAAGTAACAATGCCCATTTTAACAGTTATGAACAAAAAATTAATGATTCAAATATGGAATTCAATTTGGTATTATTTTTATAATAATCAATACAAAACTAGTTTACCACAGTGGTGTAGGGATTAAAATGAAACAATGAATCGCGGTGCGATCACACCCCCACACCTAAAAATTTGCACTCCTGGGAAAAGTGATATTTCCAAAAATTATGCATGGAGATATTCCCAACTTCATGAAGATTTAACATTCAATGAAAATTTAAAATTTTAAAGGAATGTGATCAAATCAAAAATCAGACCATGGAGTTATTCTCAATGATCATGAAAATATGTGTCTCATAAATTGTATCAGCATGAAATTCAGGTAGATTAATGATAAAAATTTGAGAAAGTAATCCTAGAGTCCAAAATGTCACTAAATCTTCACATGTGTGTGTGACACCCAATTCATGCTATTCTACCCACTTTCTATCCAGTAAATATAGGTTATTTTAATATTTTTCCGCTTAAATGATTATGTCCACCGAACCTGTCCTATACCATTTGCAATCAAATTTCAAGACCCACTCACTTAAGAATTCCCGAAAGTCAAAACATAAGCTCCTGACCTAGATATCCCCATATGATGTACATTTCATCACTCCCCTCGTTTATTTATTTTTTTGAAATGTTGTGAATGGAACAAATCTCACACCCTCCTATCAACCCTTGTTTGATCTTCTCACAACACTAATTGTAATAGTTATAACAATATCAAAATTCAAGGAAGAGTGGTTTTTGACCAACACAAGACACAACTATTTTTTTTTGAGGGCATACAATAGTCGGATAACAGGTACACATGCATAGGTCAATCCAGTATAGTAATGAAAAAGATCAGATAAGGAACGAACATATAGAAAAATCATTTGGAAAATATATAAATATTAACCTCACTTATATTTACCTTCTATTGAGTAAGTAAAAATCACACTTCTTTTTTGGGTACAGAAATGTGTGGAGAAATTAAGTGCCACAATTTCCTTTGAACTAATCATATAAAGGGTACAATTTTTCTCAATGTTTTCAAAATGATACAACCATTTATATCATCAAAAAACAACAAATTTCCAAGAAAAAGTCACACCAAAATGTTAAATTCAAGCTAAAACGCACATTCCCTCAGTGACTTTTTGTTGAAAATGTTAAAACAACTTAAAATAGGGAAATTCCACATGCATTTTCAGTAACTTTCATGATTCAATTCAGGGGCCATCTTTTTCCATGCTAAAATTAGCATTCTGGCACAAAAGTAAGGGGTGGAATGGGGGAAGGGGGAAAGTGACAATACCATTCAGCAAGAAAAAAGACAAAAAAAGAAAGAAAATGATGAAAATTCCTAACTAACCCAAGAATGTACCCATCCCCCCACACCTAGAGTATGCAGTGTCCTCACTATTGTAAAATAAAATATGGGAAGGAAGGATAAAACCCGGTGGATGTCATTCATAGTTTGCTTCTTGAACTTGGAGTTCCTTCATCGGGTTCTCCATAATGGCTTCATGAAAGTGCTTCAGCCACTTCCCATTGACAGTGAAGGTTTGGATGGTTTTTGCATTTTGAACATGAACAACACCAAATGGAGATTCATTAGTAACAATGTATGGTCCAAACCAGCGAGAACGAAGCTTACCAGGATGCAATTTCAGCCTTGCATTGTAGAGGAGGACCTTCTGCCCAATTTGTAACTCTCGATGAAGGATAAGGAGGTTGTGGGAAGCTTTGGTTTTCTCTTTATAAATCATGAAGTTCTTATAAGAATCTCTACTCATTTCTTCCATCTCCTGTATCTGTAACTTCCTTTGAGAACATGCACCAGAAAGGTTAGAATTGAATTTTTTTAATGGCCCAGTAGACTTGGTGCTCAATCTCAATAGGGAGGTGACAACTCTTTCCCAATAAAATCCTATAAGGTGACACTACAATGGGAGTTTTAAAAGTAGTACGGTAAGCCCATAATGAATCATCAAGTCTAATAATCCAATATTTCCTGTTGGGTTGGATCATTTTTTCAATAATTTGTTTTACCTCTCTATTTGACACCTCAGATTGACCATTAGCCTGTGGGTGATACGCAGTAGATACTCAATGAACGACCTCATACCGACGCCAAAGTGATTGTATTGTTCTGTTGTAGAAATGAGAACCCTAGTCACTAATAATGAACCTGGGTAATCCAAACCTACAAAATATCTGAGTTCTCAAAAATTCTACAACTGTTTTCAAATCATCTGTCCTTGTGGCTTGTGCCTATACCCATTTTGATATGTAATCAATGGCCAAAAGAATGTAAAAGTTTCCAAAAGAATTGGTAAATGGCCCCATAAAGCAATAGTGTGGTAGAATATAAGGACAGACTAAAACTCACTATCGGGCACACAACGCCTAAGGACCTGATCACTACATGTGCGCCAAAGGTAGGGTTCATCCCAAATGTACCAACAAGACACGTGTTTTAGATGACTGGCTTGGTTTTTGTTTAAATCAGTAGGAATTCAAGATGATACAAAATAATTTACAATTTCAGCATACCAGGGAATAACATCTTGCACTTTGTACAATTTCTCATCAAGAAACATGCCATTAATGGGAATATAGGGGGATGAGACAATGTCCTAGGATGGGAGGATCATATTGGTATGGTATGCCACCACATTCTCTGCTCCTTTTCTATCTCTAATTTCTAGATTGAATTCCTGAAGGAGGATCATCTGACGAATGAGACGTGGTTTGGCTTCTGGTTTCTTTAGGAGATACCAGAGGGCTGCATGGTTTGAGAACACAATGACTTTGGACCCTAAAAGGTATGACCTGAATTTATCCAAGGAAAACACTATGGGAAGGAATTATTTTTCAGTAGTGGTGTATTTTTCTTGGGTAGGTTCCAGTGTACGTGAGGCATAGGCTATGACATGTGGAGCTTGTTCGAACCTTTGTGACAAGACTGCCCCAACTGCATAGTTAGAGGTGTCACACATGAGCTCAAATGGTAAATCCCACCGAGGTGGTTGGATTATCGGGGGTGATGTGATACTCTATTTTAATTTATTAAAAGCTTCTTCACATTCTTTATCAAAAACAAAATCTTTTTCTTTTTGGAGTAAGCGGGAGAGGGGAAGTGCAATCTTACTAAAATCACGAATGAAACGATGGTAAAATCCAGCATGACCTTGGAAAGACTGCACATCACGTACATTTTTAGGGAATGGTAGAGAAGAAATGACATCCACTTTCGATTTATCTACTTGGATACCATCCCCAAAAATGACATGTCCCAAAACTATACCTTGTCGCACCATGACATGGAATTTCTCATAATTTAATACATGATTCTTTTCAATACAGTGACATAGGACGGAACCAAGACTATATAAACATTAATCAAAAGAGGATCCATAAACAGTAAAATCATCCATGAAAACTTCCATGCAATTCTCCAGGTAATCCGAAAAAATACTAACCATACATCGCTGGAAAGTGCCCGGAGCATTTCCCAGGCCAAATGGCATCCTTATATAGGCAAATGTGCCAAAGGGGAAAGTGAAGGTTGTCTTTTCCTGATCCTCGGGGGAAATATGGATCTAAAAGTATCCAGAATATCTATCATGAAAATAAGAATGGGACTTCCCCACTAGCCTCTCTAGCATTTGTTCAATGAATGGAAAATGGGAAATGGTCCTTCCTAGTGTGTTGGTTTAGTTGGTGATAATCTATACATACATGCCAACTATTCTGCACACGAGTTAGAACAAATTCATTATTTTCATTTTTAATTACCGTTAGGCCAGTTTTTTAGGAACTACATGAACCGGACTGACCCATTGGTTGTCAGAGATTGGGTAAATTATTCCAGCAGCCAATAATTTGGTTACTTCCTTTTTAACTACTACTAAGTGGTTTGGGTTATGTCGACGTTGTGCCTACCTCACTGGTTTAGCCTCATCAGTTAATAAAATATTATGTGTACAAATTGATGGGCTAATACAAGGAATGTCCAAAAGTGTCCATCCCAATGCTTGTTTATACTCCCTCAAAAGTTCAAGCAGTCGCAATTCATGCTCAGGAGGGAGTGAACTAGCAATGATGATGGGCAACTTGTTTCCATTCTCAATATATGAATATTTTAAATCTTAAGTCTATTACATTAGTTTCAATTCAAGAGGATTTTGTATTGATGCGAGTGTGTGTGAAAGTGAGAGGTCACTAATCTCATCTAACTGCTCAATAGTATCATCCTCAAGTGAGGAATTAGCTTTTACAAGCATAGAAGAATCATCGATCGTCATGTGATCCTCTATGTTCAAGAAATTATCAATTAATAAACATGCAAGACACTTTTCTAGACCACTACAACAATCAACACATGATTCATTACCAATAATTTCAATCAAAGTGGAAAATTCAGAAAGGGGATCAGGGGAAACAAATGATGTGATTTTAGGGGAAGGGAGTACATCAATTGAATTTACCGAGAGAGAGGAATGTTCTTCTAAGGGGGGCTTCATGGCATCATGGTTGTTGAAATGGACCATGTCACCACAAAATTCCATAGATAATGTACCATTATAAACATTAATTATGGCTTTGGTGGTTTTCAAGAAAGGTCTCCCCAATATAATTGGGGCGTGTCTATTCATCATATCTTCTTCCATTTTTAGCACATAAAAATCGGCAGGAAATATTAAATTTTGAACCCTCACAAGAACATCCTCTAACACACCAGAAGGGTGTGTCGTACTCTAATTTGTTAGATAAGCAACTATTCCTATGGGCTTTAGTTCACTGACCTGCAAAGAAGAGTATATGGAGTGAGGCATCACATTAATAGAAGCACCCAGATCAATCATATCATTGGATAAAGAATACTCCCCTATGGTGCACGGAATCGAGAATGTTCTAGGATCATTTCCCTTAGTGGGAAGGGATTGTTGTATCAATTTTGAGACATTCCTCCCCAGGCTCACCTTCTCATCACCTCTAAGTCGCCTTCAGTGGGTACACATCTCCTTCAGAAACTTGGAATATCTCAGAATTTGCTTGATGGAATCAATCAAGGGGATGTTGACCTACACTTTCTTAAAAGTTTCCAATATTTCTTTGTCAAGTTCAGTTTTATTTTGTTTTATTTTTTGGGTGGCCCTTTGGGGAAATGGAAGTAGAATGGGTGTTCTTGTTGGTTCATTAATAGAAACACTCTTTCATTTTTAAGGGCTCCTCTCACGACAAGGTTTTTCAATATTTGGACCTTTTTCAATGGTTGGAATGGTGGTTTTCTCGGGAGGGTATGACTCTAATGGAGGTGTTATTTGGATATTATGTTGATTTCCACTCCTAAGGGTGATGGAAATAACATTTCCCTTATCCATAGGGTAGAAAAGTGGTTGATAGGGTAGTTTACCAGACCGATGGCTTTGGATTTCACCCACCGAGTTAGCTAGTTATCCTAATTGGGTTTTGAGGTCCTTTATGGATGCCTAGGTGGTTTGTTGGAATTGGAGATTATAGGCAGCCATTTGTTTCATCATATCGTCTAGTCTAGGCTCAGTTTCTGAAGGGGGTTGTTGGAAAGTCCTTTGAGGTGGTTGAGGATTTCTGGTTGGTGGTGGATGACTACTCTGACCTTGATGGTTACATTACTATTGAGGTTGGTTTAAATACCCCCCTTTCCTATAGGATTGGTTTTCTTTCAACCCAGTGTTGGATGGATAGTAAGGTTCTTGCCTAAAGGGTTGGTTATAGGGGCGTCCAGGAAATATCGCCTCACAAATCTCAGAAGTTTCTCTTTGTTGGGGTCATTGGTGAAAATAGTGGGTATCAGAAGAGCATATACTACAATGGATGGGAGGAGGATATTGAGATTTATCTTGAGAAAGAGCGATTTTTCATAGAAGGGTACTTACCTTTTCAAACATTGTATCCACCTTCTTCTCGAATTTAGTACTTTTCACCTCATGGACACCTCAAATTGGTACAGTGGACCCTGAACCAAATTGTTTTGTGTTTTGTGTCATGTTCTCAATTAGGGTCCTTGTAGCGATTGTGGTTTTATCCACTAGTGCACCACCTGCAGTAGCATCAATCATGTTTCGATCAATAGGGATTAAACCTTCATAAAATAATGAATTAAAAGTTGATCACTTATTTGGTGATGTGGAAAAATTGAACACAATCTTTTAAATCTTTCCCAATATTCATAATGTGTTTCCCCATGATATTGTCTTACACCACATATTTGTTTCCTTATTGTTTCAGTTCGAGAGGCTGGGAAATATTTTTCAAGAAAAAGGCGTTTCATGTTCTCCCAGCCTCTAATTGGTGAATTAACATAGTATATCAAATATTTAGCAGTGTCTTCTAATGAAAATAGAAATGATCTAAGTTTTACTTGGACCTCATCAAAATTATTAGGCTTTAATTTAGAACACACAGTATGAAATTCTTTTAAATGTTTATGTGGGTCCTCTCCAGGATGTCCATGGAATCTTGGTAATAAATGAATTAAACCAGATTTTAGTTCGAAATTAGGTGCCTCTCCTTGTATTTGAATGTATGAAGGTTGGATATCAACATTGGGTGAGGTTAATTCCTTTAATTTTCTATTATTTTCACCCATGTTATAAAATTTTATTTCAGTTTTTATTTGGGTTCTAGAATAAGAAGAAGAAGAAGAAGGGTGAAGGAATGTTTCAGTGTGTGGTGTGTCCTCCTTCAAATTGTTGTCTTGTGTGTCTCGGTGTCGTTGATGCAGGATCCTCTCCAGCTCGGGTTCGAAAGGTGGTAAATCTTCAAGATTAGAATGCATCATGCACCAAACCTACACATGTAATAGATCAGAATACCAAAGTATTGAAAAGGTAGAAGATAAAACAAATAAATATTCACAAATATTTTACTAATAACTTATCAAAAACATGCACTAAAACAAAAATGATCCCCAAAAATGGTGCCAAAATTTGACCACGTTGTCATGAAAATTCAAATTGATTATGATTTTAAGGTTGATTTGTAGTCTAGGGAAGACCCTAGGTCATCTCTCGAGGAGCGTCGATAGGTTTAGAGTGTGTATTTTTAATTAAGTCTACTAAAAGGGGGGTGATTTTGAAAACCGCATAAAGAAAGTAACTTAATCAAAATAGTTTAAAAGATGAAAGACCAAGTGTATTTTGAAAAATATGAGATAAAAGGGTCGATTTGATTTCAATAAAACCATATCAAGTTCATTTTTCATAGGGATTTATTTTAGGTTTAGAGTAATTCTTTGGTTGGAATTAATTGGAATCCCGATTAATTCCTAAGCTCATATTTCAATGCTTGAAGAACCAATCCTTGACATAACAATTGTATTTCAAAGGTCCAGAACTTATTCATGGAATAAGAGCTTCCAAATCATATTGAAATCTCAATAAGGTTTGGATGAAAATGATTCTTCTGTTGTCCAATCGGAACAACACAAGTCACGCACTCAAAACCTCACACCGGTCGGTTAGAAATTAAGAGCATAACACTCACATGCATCAAATCAAGCATTCAAATCTGAAATAAAATAATATACATGGAATGAAATGTTTAAACACCCAAATTAATCCAAACCAGTATCTATTGTATGCATCGGAACTCCCTTGACAAATGTGTAGCTCCCTCACAACGAACACCCAACTTTTAGCTCGGCATCAGGTGGAGGAGGAAGCTCGGGTGGAACTCCTTCTTCATCCTTGATTACCCTATGAGTATAGGGGCCTACAGAACCTCCAAGGTGATTAGGAGACTCCTATAAAACTCTAAAATGGCAGAGTATAGATTCTGGTTCGAACTCCCAAATGGGGATCCCTTTGTGCCTTTTTATAGCCAAAATGGCCCATGGTTTTGAGCACCCAGTTTTGAAGATACTACTTGTGCCTCAGTTTTGGACTAGTAGAAAGTCATATTACAACTTGAAAAAAAGATATATGTTGTTATCCAGCCTCTTTAATGTCTCCATGTCAGATTTTTCATCTACTAGACTTTCAGATTTGGATATATGTTCACACCACCTAACTGAACATTTGAATTCAGGAAGATTCTGTCCACTGGAGAGAATGGTTCGTATGAGCCATCAGATGGACGAATGGGGCTTCGGTCCTTTGATAAGAGTTGTATCCCATGAAGTTCTGGAGAGGCTTAAAAAACTTCATCCCATTTTCAAGCATGTATTTCTCGAAAATTTCAAAACAGTGGACAGGTGTCATTGGGATCCATGCAATTTTGGCTCATTTTCCTTCTCGATCATCTTCAAGGCCTCCAAATCACCTCCTCCTGCAATCAAATCCTCAAAACAAGTAACAATTTCATTTTAAAATTTATAAACACAAAATTAATGATTGAAATATGGAATTCAATTTGGTATTATTTTTATAATATTCAATACAAAACTAGTTTACCACAATGGTGTAGGGATGAAAATGAAACAGTGAATCGCGGTGCGATCATGTATCATACTTAAGGTTCCTACTAAGGTTCTCTATTCCTAATTGCCAAAAATAACTATACCATCCTCTGACACCAATTATAGAAACCCTATCCTTTTACATATAATATTACATGATTTTAAGCATAAATATACATCAGAGTATAAGCCAAGGATCGTAAAGTCTAGTGTCTTTGAAAAATAGGTACCTAAAACATAAAACATGGGGCTAAAAAATTTATTTATTTAATCTCCATAATAATATCCAAACTTCAATTGTGCTCATACATATTCATAGGATATCTTGTGGAAAATCATGATCAAGGGATGAGCTAAAAATCCTAGTAAGGGAATGAACATAATAATAATGCTTAAACACATGAGTTAAGATGCATGACATAATGATATCAAAATCATAGAACATATAGAATCATAACATATAAACATGTGATCATATAAACATGGAATCATATAAATGTGGTAGAAACATTAAACATTACTTTAGTACGATTCAAGGCTAACTGCCAATACCGTTTCCCATAGTAGTATCGGTCAAGGATAACCGTCAATCCCATTTCACATCACATCTCATGAGACTTAACTTTACCCAATGCATTGGAGCGCTATCTGAGCACACCCATCTAAATATTATAATGAATATTCCTTCCACATAAATAATCTTACATAATCAACCATACATAAACATAAGGGTACCCATGGAAAAAATTATTTACCACAATCATGACATAAAGAATAACCAATGGGTGTATCATGAAAGTGTCCATAAAAGAAAGGGAGTAGAATATACATGGATGTTCATTAGGTAAAATGGGAATATAAAATGTTATGTGATATCAAACAGAAGTGACAATACATAATAATTGTATTTATTAAACTTTAGCATTAAAACATTTTTGAGCAGTTTGAAAGGAAAATATTATTGATCCTTTAAAATAGAAAAGTAAAAAACATTTATACAAAAACAGAAGTGAACTAGGAAGGTTTTCAAAATAAAAGGACTGATTTTATAAATAAAATGGTTTTATAAAATATAATATAGAGTTCACTTGAAATTGTGTAAGAATTTAGGATGTTCCCATAAAATAGGTTTGCTTATCGTGAAGAATTACAGAGGGAATCACTTAAAAACATGCATATCCCTGATATATAATGATGGATGGATATTGAAGCATGATTTTGCAGCATATAAACAGAATTTATAAGTTTTTAATAAAAATAAAATACAACTTCTTTTGGCTAAAAAGAAAGATGGAGAAACCCAGTGGAATAAAGGTGGTTTGGGTAGAATCTCTTACCTTAAGTATGATGATGTTCTCCACTTGATATTAATGACCTGAATAATAAAATTAAGTTCATTAATTAATAATTACATAACCTATTATATATGAAAATTATTTATTAAAACCTGTTTGAGTTCATTCATAACCTTTTGATTGGTTATGATGTTCAATTTCATTGTTCAGGTCCGTTTGTTTCCTTGGTTTTAATGATTGGTTCACTTATATTCATGTTTGAAGAATATTGTAAAATGGGGATGATTGTCCAGAATTGGAGTTATATGTTATTAGTAAAAATACAAGATGTTACATTATTGTAAATTCCATTTGGCTACTTTTCATGAAGACGAATCATTATATAAATTATTTAATTATAATTGTTTGGGTTAATTGGCGGTTTTTTACCCCGAGGAACATGTTTTGATCTAAATATAAAATCCTTGTGTAAAAATCTATTAAAGAACCATAGATGATATGTAATACATATATTATTGTCTGATTCAACCATGAAAATGGTTTCATGACCAGAATTGAAGACAATAATAGAAATTGAAAACCCATCGTCCTTGAATGTGGTAAATTAGCACATCTCGGATAGTATTTTCATTTTATATATATAACAAATGAAAGGAAAGATGATGATTAATTATTACTCTATCATGTCAAAAACTCAGTACATGTAAGGTACTGGAGTCATCACAACATTTTGATAAAAGGACATGAGGAAAAGAAAAGAAAAGAGATGAACTTGAAAATTAAAGAAAATATTAGAGATCCCTTATGAAAATTCGGCAGCCTAACAGCGTCACATAAAATTTAATAGAAAGAATTGATGAGGAAAAAAGGGTATGACTTTATATTGAAAAAAATTAATGTAATAGTGATACATAATATCAAACCTCAACATATGATAATGGAAATTCAAAGAGATAACATAAAAGAAGTGTTGACAAAAAGACGAGGGTGAAAGGTTCCCTTACCTTGTAGAGTAGCTCTTAAAACCTGAAGGTTGAGACATTGGGGTCAGGAGGACACATTGGGAGGGATAATATGGAGGTAAAACAACCATAGGATTGAGGAGGGTGGATTTTGAATGAAAGAAAACAAACGGAAGAGGGGGTATTTATAGTAAAAGAGATAGATTTTTTACTAATTTAATAAGACACATCATTAGTGATTTTTGTAAAACCATTATCTTAATAATGGTATTTTCCCATGGTATTATCCACTTGGGACACATAATATCTTATTTTACTGTGCGCAATTCAACAAGTGTTTTTTATTAATTATTACATCATTATGATGTCATCAAATATAACAAAAACTGAAAACTGTATTTTTACTATTCACAAAAAATTCATGTATTTTAGAAAAATCCCAAAAATTCAACATCACAATTTTCGACATGTAGAATTCAAAAATGAACTCCATTTTTTGAAAATATTTTTCTAAATATTTTCTATTTTATTTTTAAATAAAAACACAATTTATTCAACAAAATGAACATTAAAACTATAACTGGTTTTATAACACCTTGAAAAATTAATCAAGGTCCCATAAAATGTTCTTATAACCATAATACAATAAAGTAAAAATTTATGATTAAATTTAAGGAAAATACATTTCTATTTTATCTTATTAAGTTAAACAGAAAACTATAAATAAAATATTTTTGACATACAAAAATACCAATTCTTATACTATGATCATTTTTATACTTTTAAAATGTCAAAATTGTATTTGTACATTCATGGGTCAAGTTTCTATTTTTTTGGAAGATTTTCTATTCATTACTATTAATTAATATTCATAAATCTTTTATACTATTAATAAGGGAATGTTACTATTAATAAAAAATTAGTTTTATCTTATCAAACTCCAAATCACTTACTGGTCATAATTGTAGATGACCATTTTTCGAAATTAAAAACACACATGTGAAAAAATTATGTTTAAATATCACATAGTAAATAGTAGTTCATTGTGTTGTGACTTCATGTTATTATATGATATAATTATAATAAGGAATTCCATTGACAACTTTGGGTCTATACATTTATTACTTATTTCTTTATAATATTTTTATAATAATCATGGTTTTTTAATTACAAACACATGCTTATTTTTTGAGCTTAGGGGTGTGTTCAAAAATTGGTAGCACAATCGGGATTTATTGAAAGTGGGTCTGATGAAAAGTGCAATACAGGGCCACTTGGTCCATTATGAAATAATTTTTTTTTATTTTTTTTTAAATTCTAAATATTTCTAAAAAATATTACGTATCAAGGTAATTTTAATATATTGAATTTTTTTTACATAAACTTATTTATAATAGTAATTTATTATTATGTAAATTTATCTATAAGGTATTTATATATTTGTTTAATATGGTCGTTGAATTGTGTAGTTCATTTTCCTTGCCATTATATGACCTCTAAAAACACTTGGACGAATTAATCAAATGAATTCACTTGTCATGGTGAAATATTCACTTATCAGAACATAGTGATCCACCTACAAAAAATTTCCACAGTGATTAGGAAAATTCTGTTGTAGGAAAAGATGAAAAAATATAGATATTAACATCTTACACAATTAATTTCATTGGAGATATGATATCATATGAGGATTAATAATGACAAAAATGTGATGTTTGAGGTATCTTTTGTTGAGAAATGTGCACAAAATCACAATTTCATCATCCATGACACAAATATGACATTTTGGACCCTACCATTTTGGAGTTCACTGTACAATAGAGCATTGTTTTCAATGTCATAATGTAAATGTTAGTTGACCAAAATTTCATGGTATATCTGACAAAGATTGTAACACCCCAAGCTTCTACATTACGTTTCCCTTTGAATAATGCAATAGCTTGTGTTCTACGAAACTTCGAGATTCTAACACATCGTGACCTATCAAACTAGCCGTTATGAATTGTAATACCCACTTTTTTAAAAAAAATCAATATTATATTTCAAAATGGACTTCATTTTTGGGTTCGGAATATTGAAATTAACTTAGGGTGATATTTTGGTATTTTTCTGAAAACATTCAGTTTTAGATGAATAGTGAAAAATACTAAATATTAATTAAAAACCACTTTTATAATCAAAATGATTTATAATGATAAATTATAATATTGAGTGGTTCTTAAGTATAATTAGATTATATTTTTAATATTAAATCCAATTTTGGTTATTGGACATAATTTCACATTTAAACTCAACATAACCAAGTGTCAATCTTTTTATGCTTATTATTTCTTAAAAAGAAGTTTTCTGTTTTGAAAATGAGAATTAATTTTAAATTAATTTTAGCCACTTCTATGTTTTGAAAATAGAAAAATGGATTCAATATTTATAATCAATATTTCCAAATTGTGTAAATATGTGACTTTTATATTTAGACATTTTGAATAATTACTTCGGTAAATATTTTATTTACCATGGGTATATGGTAAATCTGGTAAATAAGGGTACAAAATAATATTATAATAAAATTAAATTACCCTAACACGGGTCCTAACCCTATTGGATGATACATTTACGACCATGGGCATCCTTGGGATGATTTTAGGATGCCATAGAGCCACTTCTATGTGATAATGAGACTTTATATTAATTTAGTTAAAGAAAATACAAAAATGACATAAGAAGATATATCTTTTAGTAACACAGTTTTTACATAGAGTTATATATGTTATCTCTTCGACTATAAATATTAATTATAAATATAAAAATATTTCATACATAATTATATTTTATTTATAAGTTTTAGATGTTGAATAATTAAATTTATTTATGACACAATGATGATGTATAATTTCCTATATTAATGGAAGAATCAAATAAATTGTATTATAGATGCTAAAATAAATATAATTTGAAAGTTTTGATGACATAAAAAAGTTTTATAGGTTAATGTGACATGTTATTATTGATTAAAGTAATTTTTTTTGACGAAATAATGCTGTTATGAATTTAACGAAAACAAAATAGCAAATAGTGTCAAAATTGACATAAATGAGTTTTTAAAACAAATAATATATTATTAATTTATATTATATTTCTAAAAATATAAGGTTCGGTAAAATGTCATAATAAATATTACATATATCATTAATGAACCACTTGTGGTTCTATTGTATGTTTATAGTATGTTTATTAACCATATAATATAAAAATACAATGAGACATGGTAAATGTCAAACTAATTAAGAGTTAAATATAGAAGATAAGGTTAATATAGTGACCCAAACCTATGTAAAACCTATTTGTTGAGTGGTTTTCGACCCATCCCCACATTATTCTTTAAATAATTTATTTTCGAGCCATTATAAACCGAATATAATTTTATTATAAAATAATATTTCAATCTTTTCCTAAGGTTCCCCTCACCCCTCTTATAAAAGGGCACTTCCCCTTCTCTCTAATTCACGCATTCAAAGCCATTTGGCTCAGAAAAACCCTACCCAAATATCATATCAACCATCCTCCCTTCATCCTAGAGTCCTTCCATTTGTCATAAATCCAACCTAATGAGCCCTTCTGATCAAATAAAAATGAAGAACCTGAAGAAGAGGTAAATATTTCATCACCTCTTTCAAGTTCCTTTCTTCATCCACTTCCTCTTTCTTTGTTGTTTCCATTCTAAAAAAATAAATCCAGTATCTTCTATATACTATTATTTTATTATAAATATGGTACAACCATATTCATTATTCTATACATCCTTTCAGTGACATGTCACCATACTTGCGTACGTACGTCTTACCGTCTCCACGCCATGGTGTTGTTGTTATTCAACACATTATTATTTGGATGGGTATAATAATTATGTATAATTGATGTAAATAATAAATATAACATAATATTGATTCTTTGTATATGATATACCATCCAATTATATATTATTTTAATATCAAAAGAATGATATTGTCGCTCGTGTGTACGTACGGATTACCGTCTCCACGAACGCGATGAGATTCATTCCCCATCGTATCCATTCAAGACTAATTTTTATTTGATGATTAAAAATTATGTTTTAAGACATAATATCATTCTGAATATGAATAAGATACATCATATCCACAACAAACATTACTTACGTAACAAATCATATAAAGGAAAACGAATCAGTTAACACCCAAAGCGACGATAATACTATAATATTATTAACAAAGAAATATTAAAATATCATATATGATATAATATTAATGTATATGATTCTTGTATAATTTAATAAAAATTATTTCACCATTATACAGGAGGTTAACCTACCCTTGACCAAGTAAAATTACAAGGTAAGTGTTAATTTCACAATCTCTTTATTATCTGATTTTGTTTATACGTAATTATCTATTGGGACCTCTTTATCATCCACATCCATGCTTCTTAAAAATTTATTTCAAAACATTTTTAATATTTACTAGAAAATGTTTTAAATTCATATATACCCTTATTTGACATTATATGTTTTGAAAGGAATCTTTTCATCGTTTTCCAAACAAGGTACTTTATAACCTTTTCGACAAAATTAAGGTAAGAATGTTTTTTTACTTATACTGCGGGTGCGGCTATTTTCCGCCCTTATAGCATCATCAAACCTCCCTTAAAATTTTATAATAATATTTCCAAAATAAATGTTTTATTCTATAATTATATGAATTTTAAAGGATTTCAAAACAGAAAGATATATTTCTCTAGAAAAGGTTTTATTTCATTTAAGTCAACATCCTTTGATGGATTTTAAGCTTATTTGATGTTGATTTATTATGATAAAAAACTTATACATTATATTGAAGGTATTTTGATATGTTTTAATGGGGATGTGTTATTTTTACACCATTCATGGTTTATGGATAAAGTATTGACATTTTTTATGCTAGTTTTAATACGAATATTTATTTAATGTTTAAACCTTTTCATATGATGAATGCATTGGACTTAGTAAGTGACTGGTGGAGCCTGTTATAGCTCCTCAATGCATCAGTAGGTATCATGAGACATACTAGTGTCTTGGCATAGGGCCTTGACAAAATATTATATGTAGTCTTGGCACAAGGCGTTGACTATGTGGTTATGAAGTCTGGCATTATGCATTCCATCATTATGAAAGTGGATATTGATATTTCATGTGATTGTTAGATGAGTAGAATATTCATGTGAGTAAGTAAATGGAATTATTTTGATATATATTTTCCATATTATGATGAATTTTATGTTTAAAAGGATTTTGATTTAGTTTTATACATTGCCTTAAATGATCATGCTTATTAATGAAAGTTTTCGCTATATTTTTATCCTTACAGAGCATCTTAGATCACCCCTTAATATGTTTTATTTTCCCCAGGATGTGAAGAAGTTTATTTTGACTGACCTGCATGGATAGTCTATGGGATCTCAGTGTTGTCTATGGAAACAATGATGTTGTAGTTTTCCATTTTATGATGTAATTTAAACCTTATGAATGTATCTAGTACTTCCAAGGCTACTAAACTAATCGTTCTTTCAAGACTTGATCTTTTTTGATCATGGAAATGGTACATAATAATGCACCGACTCTATGTAACTGGGGTCGGGGCGTTATAGTTAGTATCAGAGGATGTTTAGTACAAACCTTGGAATCTAATTTTATGTAATCTCAGATTAGGGCACACTACCGTTAGATAGACTTTGAGGATTAGTATAGAAGAAATTTCTATAATTTTGGTATTGTAGAGATTTTGTGAGTTTTCTAAGAAATAAATCCCATTCTAGATATGAGTAGGTAGAGGTGGCTCTGGCACTGATGTACCTAGGGGTAAAATATGAAAACACCGCTTTGAGCTAGACTCGAATGGGAACTGGTGCATGACAACGGGTCTTGTTGCACTCTTGGTTACGACACTCCTGGGGTATATGATTTGGATAATCCACATTTTCTTTACAAACCATTATAAAGGATTTATGATTATATAACTCCTCAAAGAAAACATTTTTTTTATGATTATGGATTATATCCCTAAATTTTCAATTTATGTATGTTATGAATTTTGAATTATGTATTGCGATATATAAACTAATCTAGTGTATTCCATTGTTTAGAAATGGTGACTAGTAGAAGAAATGGAAACTGTATCAATGCATGAACTCCATGTAGGGATTTCCCTCCTGATCAAGATAATTATAATGGAGCTGGTGATACAACTGGTGCAGATCATCTTATGACCATACTGTGACAACTCACTCAGGTTATGAATAATTACCTTACCTGTATAGAGCACCCTGATCCACAGTGTGGAGGATCAATGTTAGATCACTTCATGTGGCAACAACCACCAACATTCAATGGGGGTACAAATCCATTAGTAGCTGAGAAATGGATAAATTATTTATAGAAAATATTCCATGCCTTGTGGAGTAGCGAAAACGAAAAAGTTGTCATGATAGTTTACCACCTCACTGGAGATGTTGATCAATGGTGGTCATTGATTCAAAACATAAAAAAAGATAAAGAAGTATCAAATATGTAATAAAGGGAGTTTAATGATATTTTCTTAGAAAAATAATTTCCTTATGACCATCGAGCAGATATGGAAAAAAAATTCTAAGTCTGAAGCAAAAGGAGGATGATAATGTCTCAAAGTATGAATCTAACTTTACAAGGTTATCGAGTCATGCTACAGATTATATATGTAACCCAAGAAGTAATATTGATCGTATATTTTATGGGTTAAAACCATTTCTCCATCTAGAATTAGTCTCACAATCCTTCTCATCATATGAATATATTGTCTCATGTGCTATCAAGATAGAAAAGGAATTCTCTAAGTCTGATGACTTTAAAGTAGGGTAAGAGAAGAAGAGATATGTTGAACACTCTAGAAATGGAAATAAAGGGGAATAAGGGAAAAGTTGAATATCCATCTTGCAGTAAATGTGGGATGAAACACCTCGGTACTTGTCTGAAAGGAATGGGATTCTGTTACAAGTGTGGTGAAAAGGCCACTAAGCTCATGATAACATGGGAAAGAAATAGGCTGTCAATGTTGAATGCTACAATTTTTGTGAATGGGGAAATTATTAAAATGAATATCCTAATATCCAAGAAAAATTACCTCAAAAAAGGACAAGGGATCAAGTCCAAGCTTATGCTATCACTACTGCTGTGGTTGAAGCTCCGAAAAACTTGGTGGCGGGTAATTTAATGGTTTTATCAAGTTTAGAAAATTCTTTATTTGATTCTGAATCATCACATTTTTTCATATCTTCCCAGTTTTCTATGAAAATTAGATATTTCCAATTTTATTTAACAAGGTTGTTGTTAGTAATAACTTTTAAGGGATGCATCATTACAACAAAGTTTTGTAAATCAGTTACCATTAGAGAATATAAATGTTTTTTATCTGATGATCTCATCGTAATACCCATAATTGAATTTGATATAATCCTTGGTATGTATTGGCTTTCTGACTGTGATGAAAAGATTTATTGTAATAAGAAGGAGGATACAATATTTTATGATGATGATAAAGAACACTTTATCTTCAGAGCATAAACATCAACACCTGATTTTTATATAGATCCACCCCCAGTATCTCAACTAAATTCAATTATTGGGGAGGAATATAATGAAATAACTATGGGTAAGGAAAATAATGTTAAAATAGAGGATGTACCTTTTGTGTAAGAGTGTTTTGATGTATTTCCAGTGGATTTACCTGGACATCCTCCAGAACAAGAAATTGTGTTTTCCATTGAATTAATTCCTGGTTCAATGCCCATATCGAAGACCCATTATAGAATGGCCACTGTAGAATTAGTGGAACTAAATAAAAAACTAGAGTAATTGAGTAATTAGGGATTTATTATCCATAGTTTTTCTCCATGGGGAGCCACTTTTCTTTTTGTTAAGAAGAAAGATGAATCTATGAGGTTATGCATTGACTACAGTGAGATCAATGCTATAACAATAAAGAACAAGTATCCCCTATCTCACATTGATGATTTATTCAACCAACTTCATGGTGCTCAATACTTTTCAAAGATTGACCTTCGATCTGGATATCATCAGTTATGTGGGAAGAAGGAAGACATTCCGAAAACAACATTTCGAACTAGGTATGGAAATTACGAGTTTACAGGAATGCATTTTTGATTGCTTAATACACCCTCTGTCTTTATAGATCTAATGAATAGATTTTTAATGAATATCTTGATGACTTTGTAGTGGTATTTATTGATAATATTTCGGTATACTTTAAAATCAACTAAGATCATGAAAATAACTTGTGCATTATTCTAAAGACTCTTAGAAGACATGAATTATATGGGAAGTTTAGCAAGTGTGAATTCTGGATTTAGAAGATTTCTTTTCTTAGCCATATTATCTCTAAGTTTGAAATCTTTGTTGATCCTTCAAAGACCAAGGCAATCCAAGAATGGCCAGCACTGACGAGTATAACTAAGGTACACAGTTTTATTGGTTTAGCAGGTTATTATCAACATTTCATCCAGAATTTTTCTGATTGTAAAACCCATTAACCAAGCTCACACGTAAAGGGGTTAAATTTTTTTAAGTCAAAAGAGTGTGAATAATGTTTTGAAGAACTAAAGATAAGATTAGTCAATGCTTCTATATTTACTCTACCATCAGGGAATGATGGGATTGGTATTTATAGTGATGCTTCAAACAAAGGACTTGGTTGTATCAATATGTAGAATGATAGGGTTATTGCCTATTCATCACGACAATTAAACATTCATGAGAAAAACTATCCTACTCATGATATTGAGTAATCATCTATAATATTTTCTTTAAAGATATGGAGACACTATCCATATGGTGAAAAATATGAGATTTATACTAATCATAAGAGTTTGAAGTATATTTTCTCACAAAAATAACTCAACATGAGGCAAAGGCGATGGCTTGAACTACTCAAGGACTATGATTTCATTATACATTACCACCTCGGGATGGAAAATAAGGTGGTAGATGCTTTGAAGAGAAAGTATCATGGAGTTTCGAACAATATGAGAGTTGAAAGGGATCCCATTTTCATGGATCTAGTAATGATGGATATGGGAATAACCATGGAAGGTGAAACATAAATCCTTTTTCCAGTGGTTTCCAAACCATATTTACTAGAAAGGATAAAAAGTTATCAGGCTTATGATGAGGAATTTCAAAAGAAGATTAAATATGTGAATGATGGGAGATTGAGGGAATTTGTTAATGAAGATGGAATTTTGAAATTTGGGAAGAGAATTTGTGTTCTAGATATACCTGATCTAAAAAGGGAATTGTTGGATGATGCTCATAGTTCTAATTTCTCTATACACCATTGTATCGCTAAGATGTATGGAGATTTGAAGGAACATTTTTTGTGGGACAACATGAAGAGGGAGATTGTTGATTTTGTGTCCAGATGTATGGTTTGTCAACAAGTGAAAGCTGGAAGGAAACAGCCTGGAGGAGTCATGAAACCTCTTCCCATACCTGAGTGGAGATGGGTTAATATTATGATGGACTTTGTCATGGGACTACCAAAGACTCTTAGAAGGAATGGTGCAATATGGGTCATAGTTTATCATCTTACCAAGTCAGCACATTTTCTTGCTATAAGAAAATATTTACCACATGAACTTCTAGCAAGACTATATACTAATGAAGTTTTGAGACTTCATGGATTACCCCTATCAATTGTTTCTGATTGTGATCCACGTTTTACATCAAGATTCATGAAAATTCTTCAGAAATCCATGGATACTGAACTTCGTTTGAGCACTACCTACCACCCTCAAACTGATGGACAATCATAACGAACTATTCAAACCTTAGAAGACATGTTGAGATCTTTCTCACTTGACTTTCAAGGTATATGGGATCAATATTTACCATTGGTAGAATTTTCCTATAACAATATCTTCCATTCAAGTATTCAGATGGCACCATATAAAGCGTTATATGGAAAGAGATGTCACACACCAACCTATTTGGATGATGTTGGTGAAAGAAAACTTGTATGCCCATAACTTGTGGAGGAAACGATAGAAAAGTTTAAGGTAATCCAAACCCACATCAAAGCATCTCAAATTAGGTAGAAGTTCTATGAAGATAACTGAAGGAAGGATTTGGAATTTCAGGTAGGAGATCATGTTTTCTTGAAGTTATCTCCATGGAAAGGTGTTTTAAATTTCGGTAAAAATGGGAAATTAAGTCCCAGGTACATCGAACCTTTTGAAATTATAGAATGAATTAGGGTTGTAGCTTACCGTTTGGCAATGTCGCCAAGTCTCTCCAATGTTTACAATGTTCTCCATGTATCACTGTTGAGAAAATACATGCCTGGCCCAACGCTTGTACTTACCTATGAGGAATTAGAACTGGAACTCGATTTGTCTTATTGCAAAGATCCTGTCAAGGTTCTTGATACAAGAGAACAAGTGTTGAGAAACCAGATGACTCATCTAGTAAAAGTTCTATGGAGAAACCATAAAATATAAGAGGCAACGTGGGAACCCGAGGATCTTATGATGAAAAACCACCCGAATATTTTTATGCAGTAATATTCTAGAAATTCAAGGATGAAATTATTTGATTGAGGGGAGAATGTAACACCCTAAGCTTCCATGACACGTTTCCCTTTGAATAATGAAATATCTTTCATTGTACGCAACTTCGAGATTCTAACACATCATGAACAATCAAACTATTCATTATGAATTTTAATAGACACTTTTTGAAATTTTATCAATCCTATATTTCAAAATGGACTTGATTTTTGGGTTAGTAATATCTAAATTATCTTAGGGTGAATTTTTTGAATTTTTTTTGAAAACATTCAGTTTTTGATGAATAGTGAAAAATAATAAATTTTAAATAAAAACAACTTTTTAAATCCAAATAATTTATAGTGATAAATTATACTATTAAGTGGGTTTTAATTATAATTATATTATCTTTTTACCATTTAATCCAATTTTGGTCATTGGATGAAATTTCACATTTAAACTTGACATAAGCAAGTGTCAATCTTTTGACAGTTATTATTTCTTAAAAACAGGCTTTTTGTTTTGACAATGGGAATTAATTTTAAATTAATTCCTTCCACTTTTGTGTTTTGAATTTATAAAAATGGATTCCATATTTAAAAATAGGAGGTCCAAATTGTGTAAATATATAACTTTTATTTTTATACATTTTGAATAATTATTTCGGTAAATATTTTATTTACAATGGTTAAAGGTTAAATCCGGTAAACAAGGGTAAAAAATAATATTATAATGGTATTAAATGACCCTTACACATGTTGTAACTATTTTTGATGAAACATTTCCGACCATGGGAATCCTTGAGTTGATTTTGGGACCCCATGGAGCCACTTATAAGAGATAATGACACTTTATATAAATTTAGTTAAAATAAATACAAAAATGACATAAGTATATATCTTTTAGTAAAACAGTTTTTACATAGGGTTATATATGTTATCTCTTCAACTATAAAAATTCATTATAAATATAAAAATGTTTTCTTATATAATATTATTTTATTTATAATATTTAGAAATTTAATAATTAAATTCATTTATGACACAATGATGATGCATTATTTTCTATATCAATGAAAGAATCAAATAAATTGTATTATAGATGTTAAAATAAAACCAATTTGAAAGCTTTGATGTCATCCACTAATTTTATAGGTTAATGTGACATGTTATGAATTATTAAATTAATTTTTTTCGAAGTAATAATGTTGTTAAGAATTTAACAAAAACAAAATAGAAAATAGTTTCAAAATTGACATAAAAGAATTTTTAAAACAAATTATATATTATTAATTAATGTTATATTCCTAAAAATATAAGGTTAGGAAAAAGGTATTAAATAATATTATATATTTTATTAATGATCCACTTTAGGTTCGCTTGGATGTTTATTGTAAGTTTATTAACCATATAATATAAAAATACAAAGAGACATGGTAAATGTCAAACTAATTAACTAAGAGTTAAATCTAAAAGATAAGGATAATATAGTGACCCAAACCTGTCTAAAAAATATTGGCTGAGTGGTTATAGACCCATACCCACCGTATCCTTTAAATAATTTATTTTTGATTCATTATAAACCGAAAATTATTTTATTATAAAATAATATTTCAATCTTTTCCTAAGGTACCCCTCACACCTCTTATAAAAGGGAAATTCCCCTTATCTCTAATTCACACCTTAAAAGCCATTTGGCTTGGCCAAACCCTACCCAAATATCATATCAACCATCCTCCCTTCATCTTAGAGGCCATCCTTTAGTTAGAAATTAATCATAAGGATCACTTATGATCAAATCAAAAGAAAGAACCCGAAGAAGAGGTAAATATTTCACCACCTCTTTCAAGTTCCTTTCTTCTTCCACTTCCTATTTCTTTGTTGTTTCCATTATAAAATAATAAATCTAGTATCTTCAATATATTTTTATGTTATTATAAATATGGTACAACCATATTCATTATTCTATCCATCCTTTGAATGACATGTCACCATACATGCGTACGTACAGCTTTCTGTCTCCACGTCGTGGTGTAGTTGTTATTCAATACATTATTATTTTGATTGGTTATAATAATTATGTATAATTGATGTAAATAATTAATAAAAAATGATTATTATTATTTATTTATGATATAACATCCAATTATATATTATTTTAATATCAGAAGAATGATATTGTCGCTCTTGTGTACGTACGGATTACCGTCTCCACGAATGCGATGAGATTTATTCCCCATTGTATCCATTCAATAATAATTTTTATATGATGATTAAAAATAATGTTTAAAGACTTAATATCATTTTGAATATGAATAAGATACATCATATCCACAATAAACATTACTTACGTAACAAATAATATAAAGGAAAACAAATCAGTTAACACCTGAAGATACGACAATACTAAAATATTATTAAAAATGAAATATTAAAATATCATATATTATATCATATTAATGTATATGATTATTTTATAATTTAATAACAATTATTTTACCATTATACAGGTGTTTAACCTACCCTTTATCAAGGATAAGTACATGGTATGGTTAAATTTCACAATCTCTTCATTATCCAAGGTTGTTTATACGTAATTATCTACTGGGACTTCTTTATCATCCACATCCATGCTTATTAAAAATGTATTTCAAAGCAATTTTACTATTTACTAGACAATGGGTTAAAGTCATCTATACCCTTATTTTACCTTATATGTTTTTAAAGGAATCTTTTCGTCATTTATCAAACAAGGTAATTTATGGCCTTTTCGACAAAATCTAGGTAAGAATGTTTTTTTTAACTTATACGGAGGGTCGGGATATTTTCCTCCCTTATGACATCATCAAAGCATCCCTTACAAGCTTAAAAGAATATTTCCAAAATAAATGATTTCTTTTATAATTATATGAATTTTAAATGATTTCAAAATATAAAGAGATATTTCTCTAAAAAATGGTTTTGATTTCATCTATGTCAACATCCTTAGATGGTTTTTAAGCTTATACGATGTTGATTTATTATGATACAAAATGTCCATATTATATTGAAGGTTTTGTGATATGTTTGACTGAGGATGTGTTATTCTTAAACCATTCTTGGTTTATGGATAAAGTATTTACATTTTTAATGCTAGTTTTAATACAAATATTTATGTTAGGTTTAAACCTTTTCATATGAGGAATGCACTGGACTTTGTAAGTGACGGGTGGAGCCTGTTATAGCTCCTCGATGCATCGGTAGGTCTCATGAGACATACTAGTGTCTTGGAATAGGGCCTTGAAAAAATCTTATTTGTAGTCTTAGAACAAGGATTTGAATATTTGTTTATGAAGTCTGGCATTATGCATTCCATAATTATGAAAGTGGCTATTGATATTGATTGTTATTATTCAACTAGTAGAATATCCTTGTGAGTAAGTAAATGGAATTATTTTGATTTATATTTTCCATATTATGATTGAGTTTATGTTGAAAAGCCTTTTGTTTTAGTTTTATACATTGCTTTAAATGTTCATGATTATTTATGAAAGGTTCTGCTATATTGTTATCCTTACTGAGCATCTGATCTCATCCCTTTATATGATTTATTTTTTCCAGGATGTGAAGAAGTGTATTATGAATGACCTATAGGGATAGTCTATGGGATCTCAGTGTTGTCTATGGAAACAATGTTGTTATAGTTTTCCATTTTATGATGTAATGTAAACCTTATGAATGTATCTAGTACTTCCAAGGCTACTACACTAATCGGTCTTTCGATACTTGATCTTTTGTGATCATGGAAATGGTATGTAATAATGCACCGACTCTGGGTAACTGGGGTCAGGGAATTACAGTTGGTATCAGAGGAAGTTTAGTAAAAATCATGAAATCTAGATTTAGATAAACCATGATTATAGCACATTACCCTAAGATAGACTTTGAGGATTAGTATAGAAGAAATTTATAGAATATTGTTATTGTAGAGATTTTCTGAGTTTTTTAGGAAATAAATCCCTTTCTGGATACGAGCAGGTAGAGGTCAGTCTAGCACAGATGTACCAAGGGGTAAAACTAGAAAACACTGCTTTGATCTAGACTCAAACAGGAACTGATGCATGACAATGGGCCTTGTTGCACTCTTGGTTATGACACACCCGTGGTATATGATTAGGATAATCCGCATTTTCTTTACAAACCATTATGAATGATTTATGAGTATATAACTCCTCAAAGAAATTTTTTTATGATTATGGATTATATCCGTAAAATGTTCAATTTATGTTAAGTATTTTATTGGTTTGGAATTATCTATTGCGATTTTTAAACTAATCTAGTGTATGCCATTATTTAAAAATGGTGCCTAGTAGAAGGAATGGAAACTGTATCAATGCATGCACTCCATGAAGGGATTTCCCTCCTGGTCAAGATAATTATAGTGGAGCTGGTGATACAACTGGAGTTGATCATATTATTACCATATTGGGACAACTCACTCAGGTTATGAATAATTACCTTACCTGTATGGAGCCCCCTGATCCATAGTGTGGAGGATAAATGTTAGATCGCTTCATGAGGAAAAACCCAGAAACATTCAATGGGGGTACAAATCTGTTAGTAGCTGAGTAATGGAGAAATTCAATAGAAAAAATATTTTATTCCTTATAGAGTAGCGAAATGGAAAAAGTTGTCATGACTGTTTACCACCTCATTGGAGATGCTGATCAATGGTGGTCATTGATTCAAAACATAAAGAAAGATAAGGAAGTATCAAATATGGATTAGAGGGAGTTTATAGAGATTTATTTGAAAAATATATTCTTCATGTCCATCAAGCAGATATAGAAAACAATTTCTGAGTCTGGGGAAAAAGGAGGATGAGAATGTCTCAATGTATGAAGCTAACTTTACAAGGTTAGAGAGCCATGCTGCAAATTATATATGCAACCCAAGAAGTAATATTGATTGTTTCTTTGATGGGATAAAACCATTTCTCCATCTAGAATTATTCTCACAATCCTTATCATCGTACGAATATATTGTCTCATGTGCTATCAAGACAGAAAAGGAATTCTCTATGTCTTACGACTTTAAAGTAAAGCAAGATAAGAAGAAATCTGTTGAACACTCTAGAAATGGAAATAAGGGGAAGAAGGGAAAATTTGAATATCAATCCTGTATTAAATGTGGGAAGAAACACCACAATACATGTCTGAAGGGAATGGAAGTCTATTACAAGTGTGTTGGAAAAGGCCACCAAGCTCGTGATTACAAGGGGAAGAAAGAGGTTGTCAATGTTGAATGCTAAAATTGTAGTGAAAGGGGGCATTATGAAAATGAATGTACTAAGCGCCAAGAAAAAATACCTCAAAAAAGTCAAAGGGATCAGGGCCAAGCTTATTCTATCACTACTGCTGAGGTTGAAGCTCTAAAAGTCATGGGGGCATGTAATTTAATGGTTTCATCAAGTTTAGAAAATCATTTATTTGATTCTGGGTCATCGCATTGATTCATATCTTCCCAACTTTCTAAGAAAATTATATATTTCCAATTTGAATTAAAAAGGTTGTTGTTATTAAAAACTATTAAGGTAAGAATCATTGCAACAATGTTTTGTGAATCAGTTCCCATTAGATCATATAAATGTTCGTTATCTGCTGATCCCATCGTAATACCCATGATTGAATTTGATATAATCCTCGGTATGGATTGGATTTCAGACTGTGATTAAAAGATTTATTATAAGAAGAATGAGGATAAAATGTTTGATGATGATGATAAAGAACAATTTATCTTTAGAGAATAAATGTCACCACCCGATTCTTATCTAGATCCACCCCCAGTAACTCAACTAAATTCAATTATTGGGGAGGAAGAGAATGAAATAACTATGGGTATGGAAAATAATGTTAAAATAGAGGTTGTACTTATTATGTAAGAGTGTGTTGATGTATTTCTAGAGGATTTTTCTGTACATCCTCCAGAATGAGAAATTGAGTTTTCCATTGACTTAATTCCTGGTTCAAGGCCCATATAAAAGACCTCTTATAGAATGTCCACAGTGGAATTAGTGGAACTAAATAAAAAACTAGATTAATTGAGTAATTAGGGATTTATTCGCCCATGTTTTTCTCCATGGGGAAACCCTATTCTTTTTGTTAAGAATAAATATGGGTCTATGAGGTTGTGCATTGACTATAGGAAGATCAATGCTATAACAATAATGAACAAGTATCCCCTACATCACATTGATGATTTATTCAACCAAATTCATAGAGCTCAATACTTCTCAAAGATTGACCTTCGATCTGGATATCATCAGTTATGTGTGAAGAAGGAATACATTCCAAAAACAGCATTTCGAACCTGGTATGGGAATTACGAGTTTACAGTAAAGCCTTTTGGATTGACTAAAACACCCTCTGTCTTCATAGATCTAATGAATAGAGTTTTATGGAATGTCTTGATTACTTTGTAGTGATATTTATTGATGATATTTTGGTATACAGCAAAATCAATGAAGATCATGAAAATAACTTGTGCATTATTCTAAAGACTCTTAGAAGACATGAATTATATGGGAAGTTTAGCAAGTGTGAATTCTGGCTTTAGGAGATTTCTTTTCTTGGCCATATTATCTCTAAGGATGGAATCTCTGTTGATCCTTCAAAGACCAAGGAAATCCAAGAATGGCCAGCACTGATGAGTATAACTGAGGTATGCAGTTTTATTGGTTTAGCAGGTTATTATCAATGTTTCATCTAGAATTTTTCCTGATTGGAAACCCCATTAACCAAGATCACACATAAAGGGGTTAGATTTTTTTGGACAAAAGAGTGTGAAGAATGTTTTGAAGAACTGAAGAGAATATTAGTCAATGCTTCTATATTGACTCTACCATTAGGGAATGATGGGTTTGTTATTTATAGTGATGCTTCAAAGAAAGGACTTGGTTGTGTCCTTATGCAGAATGATAGGGTTATTGCCTATGCATCACGGCAGCTAAACATTCATGATAAAAATTATCCTAGTCATGATATTGAGTTAGTAGCTGTAATATTTTCTTGAAATATTTGGAGACACTATCCATATGGTGAAAATGGGATATTTATACTGATCATAAGAGTTTGAAGTATATTTTCTCAAAAAAAAGAACTCAACATGAGTCAAAGGTGATGGCTTGAACTACTCAAGGATTATGATTGTACTATACACTACCACCCGGGGAAGGCAAATAAGGTGGTAGATGCTTTTACCAAAAATGATCATGGAGTTTTGAACAAGATGATAGTTGAATGTGATCCTATTTTCCTGGATCTAGTAAAGATGGATATGGGAATAACCATGGAAGGTGAAAAATCAATGCTTTTTTAAATGGTTTCCAAACCATATGTACTAGAAAGGATAAAAAGTTATCAGTCTTATGATGATGAATTTAAAAAGAAGATTAAAGCTATGAATGATGGGAGATTGAGGGAATTTATGTATGTAGATGGAAATTTGAAATTTTGGGAGAGACTCTGTGTTCCAGATATACTTGATCTAAAAAGGGAATTGTTGGATGATGCTCAATGTTCCAATTTCTCTATACACCCTGGTATCACTAAGATGTATAGTGATTTGAAGGAACATTTTTTGTGGGAAAACATGAAGAGCGAGATTTCTGATTTTGTGTCAAGATATATGTTTTTCAACTAGTGAAAGTTGGAAGGAAACAGCCTAGAGAGGTCATGAAACCTCTTCCCATACCTGAGTGGAAATGGGATAATATTACGATGGACTTTGTCATGGGACTACAAAAGACTCCTAGAAAGAATGGTGCAATATGGTTCATTGTTGATCATCTTACCAAGTCAGAAAATTTTCCTTCTATAAGAGAATATTTACTACTTTAATGTCTATCAAGACTATATAATAATGAAGTTATGAGACTTCATGGAGTACCCCTATCAATTGTTTCTGATCGTGATCCACGTTTTACATCCAGATTCTGGAAAATTCTTCAGAAATCCCTAGATACTGAACTTTGTTTGAGCACTACCTACCACCCTCAAACTGATATACAATCATAAAATACTATTTAAACCTTAGAATACATGTTGATATCTTGCTAACATGACGTTCAAGGTATGTGGGATCAATATTTACCTCTGGTAGAATTTTCCTATAACAATAGCTTTCATTCAAGTATTCAGATGGCACCATATGAAGCGTTATATAGAAAGAAATGTCACACACCATCCTGTTGGGATGATGTTGGTGAAAGAGAACTCATAGGCCCATAACATGTGGAGGAAGCGATGGAAAAGGTGAAGGTAATCCAAACCTACTTCAAAGCATCTCAAAGTAGGTAGAAGTTCTATAACAATAACCTAAAGAAGGATTTGGAATTTCAGGTAGGAGATCATGTTTTCATGAAGGTATCTCCATTAAAGGGTGTTATAAATTTCTGTAAGAATGGAAAATTAAGTCCCAGGTACATCGGACCTTTCGAACTTCTAGAATTAAATAGTGTTTTAGTTTGCCATTTGGCAATGCCGCCAAGTCTCTCCAATGTTCACAATGTGTTCCACGTATCACTGTTGAGAAAATACATGCCTGGACCAATGCTTATACTTACCTATGAGGAATTAGAACTGGAACCCGATTTGTCTTATTAAAAATATCTTTTCAAGGTTCTTTATATAAGATAACAAGTGTTGAGAAACCGGATGATTCGTCTAGTAAAAGTTCTATGGAGAAACTATAAAATGGAAGAGGCAATGTGGGAACCCGAGGAACTTATGATGAAGAACCACCCAAATCTCTTTATGCACTAATATTCTAGAAATTTCAATGACAAAATTATTTGAATTAGGGGAGAATGTTACACTCCATGCTTCCTTGGAACTTTCCCCTTTGAATAATGCAATATCTTACGTTGTACGCAACTTCGAGATTCTAACACATCGTGACCAATCAAACTAGCCGTTATGAATTGTAATACCAACTTTTTGAAATTTTATCAATCTTATATTTCAAAATGGACTTCATTTTTGGGTTTGCAATATCTAAATTATCTTAGGGTGAATTTTTTGTATTTTTTTTAAACATTCAGTTTTTGATGAATAGTGAAAATACTAAATTTTAATTAAAAAAACTTTTTTAATCAAAATAATTTATTTAGATAAATTAAACTATTGAGTGTTTTTTAAGTATAATTAGAAAATATTTTTACCATTTAATCTAATGTTGGTCATTGGACGTAATTTCACATTTAAACTGGACATAAGCAAATGTCAATCTTTTGAAAGTTATTATTTCTTAAAAACATGCTTTTTTTGACAATGGGAATTAATTTTAAATTAATTTCTTCCACTTCTCTGTATTGAATATAGAAAAATGGATTACATATTTAGAATCATGATTTCCAAATTGTTTAAATAGTTTACTTTTATTTTTATACATTTTGAATATTTATTTTGGTAAATATTTTATTTACCATGGTTGAAGGGTAAATCTGGTAAACAAGGGTAAAAAATAATATTATAATAGTATTAAATAACACTAACACGTGTCCTAACCCTATTTTATGAAACATGTCTGACCATGGGAATCCTCGAGTCTATTTTGGGACCCCATGGAGCCACTTATAAGTGATAATGACACTTTATATTAATTTAGTTAATGTAAATACAAAAATGACATAAACATATATCTTTTAGTAAAACAATTTTTACATAGGGCAATATATGATATATATTCGACTATAAATATTCATTATAAATATGAAAATATTTCCTACATAATTGTATTTTATTTATAATTTTTAGACATTGAATAATAAAATTTATTTAGGACACAATGATGATGCAGTATTTTCTTTATCAATGAATGTATGAAATAAATGGTATTATAGATGTTAAAATAAAATTAATTTGAAAGTTTTCATGTCATTCACTAATTTTCCATGTTAATGTGACATTATTGGAATTATTAAATGAATTTTTTTCAAAGTAATAATTCTTTTCTGAATTTAACAAAAACAAAATAGAAAATAGTATCAAAATTGACATAAAAGAGTTTTTTAAAAAAAATAATATATTATTAATTTATATTATGTTCCTAAAAATATGTGGTTAGGAAAAAGGTCATAAATAATATTATATATGTAATTAATGAACCACTTTAGGTTTTTTTGTAATTTTATAGTATGTTTATTAACCATAAAATAAAAAAATACGAAGAGACATTGTTTGTAAATGTCAAACTAATTAACTAAGAGTTAAATCTAGAAGATAATGTTAATATAGTGACCCAAACCTGTCTAAAACCTATTGATTGTGTGGTTTTTAACCCATCACCACCTTATACTTTAAATAATTTATTTTCTAGCCATTATAAACCGAAAATTATTTTATTATAAAATAATATTTCAATCTTTTCTTAAGGTTCCCCACACCCCTCTTATAAAAGGTCACTTCCCCTTCTCTATAATTCACTCCATAAAATCCATTTGGCTCGGCCAAACCCTGTCCAAATATCCTTTAAACTATTCTACCTTCATCCTAGAGGCCTTCCTTTAGTCATAAATCCACCCTATGGAGCCCTTCTGATCAAATCAAAAGGAATAACCCGACGAAGAGGTAAATATTTCATCACCTATTTCAAGTTCATTTCTTCTTCCACTACCACTTTCGTTGTTGTTTCCATTCTAAAATAATAACTCCAGTATCATCTATATACATTAATGTTAATATAAATATGGTACAACCATATTCATTATTATATCCATCCTTTGAATGACATGTCACCATATCTGCGTGCGTATGGCTTACCGTCTCCACGTTGTGGTGTAGTTGTTATTCAGTGCATTATTTTTTGGATGGGTATAATAATGATGTATAATTGATGTAAATAATAAATATAACATGATAATTACTTTTTATATATGATATACCATCCAATTATATTTTATTTTAATATCAAAATAATTATATTGTCGCTCCTGCGTACATACGGATTTCTGTCTCCACGAACGCGATGAGATTCACTCTCCATCATATCCATTCAAGACTAATTTTCATTTAAGGAATAAAAATAATTTTTAAATACTTAATATAATTTTAAATATGAATAAGATACATCATATCCACAACAAACATTACTTACATAACAAAGAATATAATAGAAAATGAATCAGTTAATACTGGAAGTGACGATAATACTAAAATATTATAAACAAATCAATATTAAAAGATCATATATGATATCATATAAATGTATATGATTATTATATAATTTAACAACAATTATTTCACCATTATACAAAAGTTTAATCAACCATCGACCAAAGAAAAGTACAAGGTAAGGGTTAATTTCACAATCTCTTCATTATCTGAGGTTGTTTATATGTAATTATCTACTGGGACCTCTTTATCATCCACATCCATGCTTCTTAAAAATGTATTTCAAAACATTTTTACTATTTACTAGACAATTTTTTAAATTCATCTACACCATTATTTGACCTTATATGTTTTTAAAGGATTCTTTATGTCGTTTTCCAAATAAGGTACTTTATGACCATTTCGACAAAATTAAGGTAAGAATGTTTTTTTAACTTATACAGTGGGTGCGGCTATTTTTCGCCGTTATAAAATCATAAAAGATTCCCATACAAGCTTATAAGAATATTTAAAAAATAAATATTTTTTTTATAATTATATATATTTTAAAATATTTCAAAATAGAAATAGGCATTTCTCTAAAAAAGGTTTTGATTTCATCTATGTCAACATCCTTTGATAGATTTTAAACTTATTAGATGTTGATTTATTATGATACAAAACATCAATATTGTATTAACGTTTTTGTGATATGTTTGACTGTGGATGTGTTATTTTTACACCATTTATGGTTTATGGATTAAGTATTTACATTTTGTATGCTAGTTTAAATAAGAATGTTTATGTTATGTTTAAACCTTTTCATATGAGGAAGGAATTGGACTTAGTAAGTGATGGGTGGAGCCTGCTATAGCTCCTCGATGCATAGGTAGGTATCATGAGACAAACTAGTGTCTTGGAACAAGGCCTTGAAAAAATCTTTTTTGTAGTCTTGGCACAAGGCCTTGACTATGTGGTTATGAAGTTTTGAATTATGCATTCCATCATTATCAAAGTGGCTATTGATATTTCATGTGATTATTAGACTAGTAAAATATCCATGTGAGTAAGTAAATGGAATTATTTTGATTTATATTTTCTATATTATGAGGAAGCGTATGTTTAAAAGGCTTTTGTTTTAGTTTTATACATTTCCTTAAATGTTTATGCTCATTTGTGAAAGTTTCCACTATATTTTTATCCTTAATGAGCATCTGAGCTCACCACTTTCTATGTTTTATTTTTCGCAGGATGCGAATAAGTATATTATGACTAACCTGTAGGGATAGTCTATGGGATCTCATTGTTGTCTATGGAAACAATGTTGTTGTATTTTTCCATTTTTTGATGTAAAGTAAACCTTGTGAATATATCTAGTACTTCCAAGGCTACTAAACTAACTGGTCTTTCGAGGCATGATATTTTGTGATCATGCCAATGGTACGTAATAATACACCGACTCTGGGTAAATGGGTTTGGGGTATTACAATGATGACCAATGATGACATAACAGGTACCAATAATCCATTTGGGTTCTTTATGATAATAAATAACTGAGATGAAATGTGGAAATAAAATGAGATTATTTTCCATGGTCTAAAAGAAAATAAAAAATGATTTGCATTATTTCATTCTTCTTAGTGAGACCAAAAAATTGAATTGACATGTATCTTGCCTCTTTGTCATGTTCCATATAGAGATAAAAATTCAAAAATGACTTGGACATTTCAAACATGGCATCGTGGTAGGATGTTGGCTAAAAAATATTAAAAAATTTATTTTTACTACTATAAAAGGAGCCTTTAGAGACTAATAAATGTGATATTTAAAGGCAAGCACTAGTTATTCAATGAACACAAAATTATGGTCATTCTTGGAATGATATTGGGGACTATAGAGACTTCTAATTGGTATTCACTATAGTCCAGCCATTGGTGGCCCATATAGATCTCCAAACATTGGTCTCTTTAGGTTATACAGATGGGGCATATAGAAAACATCAATTGGAATTCAGTATAGCTCATATGACCATAGTCTATAGAGACTCCCAAAAAGTGTTCAATATACCCCCATGAAATCTTTATAGTGACCACCAAATGGTGATAACTATAGATAATTATTTAAAAAAAATTCATAAAATCCGAACTAAAACATATATTTTTAAAGACCAAAAAAACAAGAATAATTTAAAATTTTAGTAAATGTCTACATGATATATAATTTCATAAACTCAAAAAAACATCGTCTAATGGTTTTCCAATCCTGACACTCTTCATTTAATATGACTAAAAATAAAAAAAATTACAAAAACATAGTACCGAAAAAATAAAAAAAATATAATAATTAGAACCCACAAGATTATTTAAATTAAAATTAATTATGATAAATATTCTATGGTTTTTTCAACACATTACTAGTTTCCAATAATTTTTAAAATTTTAAACATCTTATTTAGTCATCCTAAGCACATAAAATTTTATATTGGAATTCTTTTTACTATTAAAACCCAAAAATAATTCAAAAATAAGTGACTTATGTTTCCACATAAATCTGAGTTCGTTTTCTATGGTTTTGACTAGTATACGTATGTTTTAGTGTTTTAAAATAAATTAATGGAATTTTAGGCCATCCTATACAAATGAAAAATCAGACTGGAATGAGGCATGTTCCTTCATTTTAGAAATAATTATACAGTTGTTTTCCTATTATTTTATGACTATTAATGGTTGTTTCCTTGGTTTTGATCCCCTAACTAATTCTTTCAAAGGATACTAATTTTTATAAAATACTTATTCAGTCAGTCTGAGCACATCATATGTTAGATTGATGTGTTGTCTTTTCATACACATCAAAATATTTAAAATATATTTGTACATTGTCTTTATGTAATTATGAGGTCTTTCTCAATGGATTTGATCATTAAATACACATTTTTGTTTTTTAAAACACTAAAATTGGTTTTTTGTCACTTTGAGAAAACATCAACTTGGATTAGAATAGTGTATCTCCCTACATGTAAAAAATCACTCTATAGTTAAAGTGATATTATTTCATAGAAATCATAGGTTGTTTTTATGTTTTTGAACATATGGTGAATATTTTTAAAGATAATGACTTCATTAAGAACAAATTATTCAGTAAGTATAGGAACAACACATGTCATATTAGATTATCATTTTCATGTACATTTCAATAACAATTCCAACATTGGTTTCATGTGACTTAATGTTAATCTGAGGTTATTTTCTATGGTTTTGACTATTAAACACATGTTTTGTTGTTTTAAAATACTAAAAATTCATTTTTATTCATTTAAAGAAAATGAACACTTATATAGGTTCCACTTTGGTTCCAATATTTTAAAAATTATATTATAATTTCTTTTCTATTTTTTCACATTAATTAGAGGTCATTTTCTTTAATTTTACCCCCTAACACTATTCCTAAATACTTTTAATTCATTAACAACTATGTATTAAGTCTGTTTGATCATAAAAAATATATTATTAATGTTTTTTATAATTACACACATAAAAATTAATTCAAATATGGTTACACTATTTTCTCACTTCAATTTGAGGTTGTTTTCTACAGTATTGATCATTACACACACGTTTTAGTGTTATCAAAAACTAATTTATTTTTCATTTATCCTAAGGAAAAAAATGAATTATTACAACATGGGTAACTAAATTAAAAAAAATCACTTTATGGTTGTTAAAATATGATATCATAGTTATCATAGGTCATTATCTAGGATTTTTTCCTCTGGTGTAAATTTTTATAAACTATTAATTCTTTGAGAACTAATTATTATGTAAGTCTGATCACTCCACTTGTCATATTGATGTTACTTATACTTTTACATATCAAGAATAATTTTAGTATAGTCTTCATATGATTTCATATAAATATAATATCATTTTTTGTGGTTTTGATAATTACATGCACGTTTTAGTATTTTAAAACACTAGAAAGGTATTTTCAGTCATTTATAGGAAATTAAAATACTAATTAGTGTGGTTTCCATCCCTATATCTAAAAAATCACTCTATTATTGGTTTCATGTAATTTCGTGACAATTATAAGTTGATTTCATGATCCTGACTACTAGGCACATGATTTTAAATACTATCACTTCTTTATAAACTACTTATTCAATCATTTTAATAACACCTAACATAGGTTGATATTTCATCTATTCATATAAAAAATAATTCTAAGATATTTTTCCTTTGTTTTCACATTATTCTGAGGCCATTTTCATTGGTTTTGACCATTACATGCATGTTTTAGTGTTTTAAAACACCAGAAAATGGGTTTTATATCATTTAGTGTTAATAAAGACTTCAATTAGCATGAAGTTAGTCCCTATATTTCCCATATCACTCTATTGTTTTATATTACTTTATGATAATTAGAGGTCATTTGATTGGTTTTGATCCCTTAGCGTAGGATGTTAAAGATTTTTATTTTCTTATGAACTTTTTATTCAGTAATTCCAAGAGCACTAGACAAAAATAATTATAACGTATACTCATACACATAAGAAATAATACTAGTATAGTTTTTCAATGATTTCATTTAAAATTGAGATCATTTTCTATGCTTTTGACTGTTACACCAATATTTTAATGTTTTAAGACTCTAAAATCCATTTTTGGTCATTCCAAAAACATTAATACTAATATTTCCATAGCATAAGTCCCTAAATTTTAAAAATAAATCCTTGGTTGTTTTCCTAAAATTTAATAGAAATTGAAAAAAAATTCTTGGTTTTAACCTCCAGACAAATGTTTTCAATGATTTTCAATTCTTTAAGATCTTTTTAATTAGTTGATCTATGGACACCACACATTGGATTGATGGTTCATCTATTCTTACACATTAAAAATAGTTCCATGATATTTTCCCTATGATATCACATCAATAATAGTCATTTACTGTGGTTTTTACCATTACACGGATGTTTTAGTGTTTTAAAACACTAAAATGAAATTTTTGTCATTCTTGGAAAACGAAAAATTGAATTCACATGAAGTTAGTCCCTACATTTCAAAAATTAATCTATGGTTGTTTTCCAATTATTTCAAAACAATAGGGGTTATTTTATAGGTTTTCACAGCATGACACACATTTTTAAATATTTTTAATTTTTTAATAACTACTTATCCAGTCATTTCGAGCACACCACACCTAAAATTGACTTTACTTCTAGTAAAATATGTCAAAAATAATTCCAATTATGTTTTCATATGATTTAACTATAATACAATATTTTTTCTTATTATTTTTTCCATTACCCTCATTTGTTAGTGTTTTAAAACACTAAAAAAGAATTTCTGGTCATCTCATGAAAACAAAAACTTGGATTGGTGTGACACCAATCAGTACATTTACCTAATAACTCAATGGTTGTTTTCATAATGATTCATAGAATTTAGATATATTTTTTATTTATTTTATCTCTATATAACACATTTATGAGGAATTTTAAATCATTGAGAACTGCTTATTTTTTTCAATATGAGCACACCACATGTCATATTGATGTGCCATCAACTAGTCCATGTAAAAAATAATTCAATGCTAGTTTTTTGATTTTTCACAAAAAATGGATGTTTTTTGTACAGTTTTAACTATTAAATGTATGTTTTTGTTCTTTCAAACTCTAAAAATACATTTTTCTTCATACAAGGAAAAACATCAGATTGATTCATCATTGGTTATTAAATGTCATAAATCAAATTAATGTTTTTTCATATGACCTCATGAAAAAAAATCATTTGATTCATTTTGACCCCCTATCTCACATATTTAGAGACTTTAAATTCTTTAAGAACTACATATTTAGTCATTTAGAGCACACAATAGATCATATTGATGTTTCATATACATTTTCATGTTAAAATTAATTCAATGATAGTTTTACAATGAGTTCATGTTAATTAGAGGTCATAGAATTTTTTTACTATTATTAAAATGTCTTTTTTTGTATTAAGACTATAAAAAGAAGTTATTAGTTATCTTAAGAGAAATAAAACTCATATTAATGCACCATAAGTTCATACATTTTTAAAATAAATCAACGACTATTTTCTTATTATTTCGCACCCACTGGAGGTCATTTGCTTCATTTTGATCCATTGGATCACATTTTTAAAGACTATAAATTATTTAAGAACTACTTATTTAGTTAGTTTGAGCACATAACACATTATATTGAAGTTACCTCTACTCATACAAGTCAATAATAATTCCATGATAGTTTTATTATTATTTCATATCAATTTGAGGTCTTTTATGGTTTTTATTGTTAAGCATGCATTTTAGTGTTTCATATGTCCCATTTCACAAATTGATGTGTATCTATAATGGTTTAAAAATATGAATATTGGTGTTGTTATACTAATTGATGAATACATATAAAGATGTAAAAATATGTATATGGATATACATATATATATATACACATGAGTAATTAAATTTTCACTCATCAGTGTTGTTCATACTATAATTAATTTTTTGTTTTTTAACATGTTAAAGTTTTATCCAAAATATAATTTCATGCAATAAGAGGCCTAAAATATATAATTCATGTATACTATAATAGAATACATTATTAATTTGGAAGAGGCATGATAGGTATATAAATTTTCAAATTTTTACATTATATAATATACATTATGTGTATATGTGTATATAATTTTAAAAAATATATGCATATTGTATGCTTATAGTTGTATGCAATTTGAAAATGCAGAAAAAACACAAAACAATTCAATTCCTCAAATCCAATTGAATACAAACTATGCACCTTTTGAACATATTCATATAGAGTGAAGAAAAGAGGGAGAAATCTAATATTATTTGTGATCGTTCATGTACTAATTACCTAAATGAAAAAAAAATTAAATCCATTTGTAATATATAATTCCCAAGAAAATGAATAGGTAAAATAATTTATATAAAATTAGTATTAATTAAAATGAAGTATTAGTGTAAAGAAAGTTTGAACATAACAATATATTTTGACATAATATATTTTCAGTAATATATTTCATTTGTATACCATGTTATATTTGATTTTTTTAGGATATTTGCAACCTCAAATTGGTTGTTAATTATGATCTCTCCCAAAATTCTCAAATTTTTTCAAGATAATTAAAAGATTATAAATTACACACTTTTTCTAATCGAACACAATACTATAAAACATATATATTTTTTAACACCCATATCCAAAATGTCTAGAAAAGTATGATGTAAAATAATTCCAATCAATTATGTAATATTTGTTGTCTACACAAGTATACATGCATAAAAACAGAAGTCAAAAAATGATAGAACAAAAGGAATGTTTCCCATATAATCCTGTGAAGTCAAGGCTATAGTCGAGTGCCAATAAATGCAGCTACAAACATATAACTTGTTGATATTGGTGGAAGTGACCCTCACATCACCTAAAAACATAGGATATTGATGAACCTAAAACTATATCATCAACAAAGAATCAAGATAAAAAGCATATTATTTATCATTTTCTTAATAGTAATAAAAAATTAAAGAAAGAAAATTTTGGGATAATTGAAACAATTTTAATGATGAGTATGATAGAAAACTTTTCTTTAACAATGTCTCCTTTTTTCAGAATAAAATTTCCTTTCACTTTTTTTATTTTATTCAAATGTTATCCATAATAGTGAAAATCTAATTTTTACATTGATTATTGATTCAAGTAAAGTATAAACACTTTTATTATTTCAAATATGATTTTTTTGTTAAAATTAATAAGTATATTAACACATCAAATTTAACTTGGTAGAGAAATTCCATAACATAGTTTGAGACTGAATATGTAAAGAAAAACAAATTTTGAAAATTTAATCAAATGCATAATGTGATCCATCATAATAAAAATGATATAAAATATTACAGGAATGTATAAGTTAACATATGAATTTATACCATATATCATATTTTCATCATGGTTCACCCTAAAATAACACAAGATACAAATACAGACTGATAAAAATAATTATTATATAATAGAAAATTCATAACAAAAAACAAGTAACAAAAAAATTATTGAAAAAGAATAGATAAATAACTAAATAATTGAACAAAAATATAAATAAATAAAACTTACATACTTCCATGCTCAATAAATACATAATGAGTCTCCACAAATAGTATTTCTGATGAAGTGTTTGGTGAAATAGTTGATATCTAGAGATGTAGTACATGAGAAATAGATAATTTGTAGAGGCCTAAAATTGGAGTAAAAAAGCTATGTTCTAAAGAATAAAATGTTATAAATGAGTATACCTGATGGAAAATAATGCAAGGAATGATTCATGGAATGTTTAGGCTAAACAAAACCTAACATGGTATTTAAAATACCATCTTCCCCATACTTCTTAAGGATATGATAAACTACTAGTTTCTTATGATTCTAATTCCCAAGTAATGAAAAACTAGAATCAACTATTAATGATGTTTTGTTTCATTAAATTCCATCAATCATAGGATTTGAGGAAACCTTTATCTTATAATCACAATTTTCAAGGGAAAAAATAAACACAACATATGGGTGAAATGTTTAAAATAATAGATAATATATGTGTCTATAAAAAAGATATAGTGAAGTAATATGGAATAAAGTTCCTCACATAGGGATATTAGTATATAATAATGTTCTTCCCCAAAGTTCTATGGATGTTAATCCACCTCTCTTTACTCCCTAATACAATAATAATTTAACAAAACATCTGAATAATTAGGGAAATATATTACTTCAATAGGGAATATAATTTCTTATGGGAAAAGATGAAAAAATAGGGGGAAATACTAGAGAATAAAGATCTATCGAATATCCAATCCATCCAAAAAGTGGAATTATAAATTTAACATTATATCAATAGATCTAAACTAACTGGTTATTTATTGAAAATGACTATATGTAACAAAAAAAGGGGTGAATATAATGTGGATCCACAATAATCCCATGCCATGTCTAGTTCTAATAATTCTTTCCAAAAAGGAAAATATGGATAAATATATTTTACAAGGTGGAATATAAAATTCCAAATTATTTTATAGAATATATATAAACAGTGGGGAATAATGTAACTAAATGAGAAACCACTAGCTTTATTGTACACACTAAGTTAACATATTAGGTAACCAAGGCAGTTTTCTATAACGATCACCCTACAAAAATAAATGAAAAGAAGAAAATTATAATTTAACATCGAACATTAAATATTACCATACAAACAATGACCAAACAAGTTCATGAAATGGGTTCTAAGAAAACAAATTAAGTTATTTAAATTCAATTAGGAATATTTTTCCACTAATATCCCCAAATATAAAATAGAAAATTATGAACCTGGTTATGAGAGTATTTACAGAAACCACTCTATCCTCTAGATGATGGGATAATATCAATGATACAAAAGATGATCCAATGAAAGATTCTATCTCTTTTGTGAATAGATACAAGAATATTGCATTTTAAAGCTAATAATACTCAATAATATATGGGAAAATGTCATTGGAAATATATGTTTCTGATACATTGAGATAATTTGAACTTGTAAACTTAAAAAAAGTAATACTAAGGGTTTCTAGAAAAAAACATGGAAAAATAGTCTTAAATATAAAACAATTTTCATTCATGATAAAAAGATATAGTATAACTTTTTCTAAGAATTATTTAAACTAAAATTCATTTAGCTACTCTAATGAAATTCATAATCTATAGTAAAATTAAATAAATTTATTTAATAACACTGAAAATCAGGATATATAGTTAATAATTGTCCATATTCTTATGTTATGTAGTTAAAAATCCATCAATTTACAATGGACAATGTGAATTAGCTAGAGCATATGTCATCATGTCCTCTAGAAGTGTATGTTGTCTCCAATCCTTATACTGGAAAATATTGAAATCAAATAACACATTATTTTTTTTGGGGCATGGCTACAATTTGGGGGTGTGTGGTTCTAGTTTTGAGGGGTATCTAAAATCAAGGGGCTTAACATGTGCTAGGGAGTGATTTCATAAAGAGGGTGGGGGATGATGGGGGATGCATGTGTATAGGGGATTAGTTGTGCACAAAGGTAGTTGCATGTAGAGTGGGTGGGGTGAATTAGGGACACAATTTGAATCTCATTGTGTGTGGGATTCATAATGGATTAGAATAAGATGATGATCATGCATGAGGAAGGTGATCTAAGGGTGGGGGAATTTCATACAGTTTTGGGGAAAGGCATAGTGACCTCTAAATGGAGGCCACCTAATTATACCTGTCATGGTTACCAATTTCACTATTCAGGTTTTTTGTAAAAACATTTTCCTATGTGGTCCTAAAGGGACTACATCAAATACACTTAACTCCAGATCATATAATGAGGGACTAATTTTATATTCATGTCCCAGACTGGTCTCTAGAACCAAAACTTATAAATAATTTAGTGAAAACCCTATTGATCTTCCACCCTTAGGATTCACACATGAACCCAAACCCCTAGAGTGAGTTCTAATAAAAAAATGTTTGGATCACTCGAATAAAAGATCAAAACTGAGAGGGGGTGAACAAACTCTATATTTTTTTAAATAATTCATATATCTTAATCAACATTATTTAACATTTAACAAATCTATTCAAAACATAATCAAAAGTACACAACATAATAAGATAATCAAATATTAATTTTATAAAAATGTATAAGTTAACAATGAAATAAAACTCACTGAACAAGAACCACTTTGATATTTATTTTTTATAATAAAAGAAATAAAGAAATATCATTTTAAATAAATCCATATAAAAAAATTACTTCATCTAGTGGTACCACAAAAATAAACCCTACCACTAAATAATGATCTAGTATGCAGAGACCATAGAAGAATACAATAAAAAACAGGTTAATAATTCATCTAATGGGACATTGGATAAATACATCCCCTCTAAAGAATCATTAGCCATTTTTATTCCTATTATATCCACATTTTATTAAATAGAACCAAAAAACTAGCAGCTCCTATCAAAATCCAAAATAATTTTTTAGAAAAAATTAATATTTGAAAAAAAGTCAGAGAAATATTAAAATAAAAAATATTACTGTCTTTGGCACACTAACATATGGGTTGGTCTTCTTAAGGATTATTTAGGAAATAAATAAATTTATTATGAAAAATACATTCTAAAAACTAATATATATGTAAATATATATTAATTATTTTCTTTATTTATTTATTTGAATATTTATTTATATTTAAAATCAAAAAATGTTTCTTCTCACTATCCTCCCCACCACTGAAAATATACGATAATGAAATAAACAAAAACCAACATGATCATGGACAAATATATACAATGTGGTCTGATAATTAAAAAATGTCATGAACCACCATCACTAAAACCCCACCAAGGTTGCTAGTGGATATTATACTGACCCCCAAATCCTTCCTCCAATAGGATGGGGATTGTGTACTAACACTATAATAATCTATTTATAGAATGAGAGGAATTACCCTCCTAATTTGATGAAAAACTAGATCAAAACTACAATTCAACATCAAAGAGGAGTCAAAGGAAGTGGTATGAGAAAATCTAGGCCCTTACATAAGATACCTCTCAAATGACTCTTTTCCTTCATAATAAAAACCAAAACTATGAATGAAAATTATGAAAAACCATTAATGAGAAGAATATTCTATAATATATATATAATAATATCATATCTATATTGGTGAAATTAAAACCCAATAAAGAAATATAGGTTGAATACAAATGGTAATTTTTATCTCTTTAAATTTAATTAAATCTGCTCCGTGTTAACATTTTTTTTGAATGTTGATAGTTAACTATAGTATGAGGAAAATATAATTTTTATGTTTTAAAAAATCCTCACACACCCCTTTCATATTTTTTAAAAAATAGAATTTAAATATTGTTTGAAATAACTTTAATGTTTTTGTAAATATTGGTTTGAACTTTTATCAAATAAAAATCTCACATCCCAACCAAAACTACCCATCGTATATTGAGATACTCATTGGCTACAAATATTTATTTTGATGATTCTATAATGAAATATCATGGAATCAAAATTATAAAATTGCTTTAGGAAATGTTTTATCTGCTATATATGGGTGGTCTGGCAGTATCATCCATTATCATTAAGTCACTTTTGATGAAAACAATAAAGTTATCACAAATATCATAAATAATAAATCATATAGAATATCACATAACTTCCAAAAACACTAAATTAGGTTTCAGTTTAATAACACAAAAATTATTTTTTTATTCTTGAATATATGGAAGAAAAAAATATTAAAAAAATAAACAATATTACATCAACTAGAGAAGGAATTATTTAAGATAATCTAGGACCAATATAGTTTTCCACTCTATCATTTCCAATGAAATCATATTTTTATTACTTATTTAATTCATTTCACACATTATGAGTAGTTTTCTGCAAAAAATAAAATATTTATATAAGCTTCAACATCATCAATAAACCCCAAAATTAATATTTAGAATATAATTATTTAATATTCTAGGAAATTCAGTAAACATAATCAATAAAATAGGAAATCGAGGATGAAGCTAACAAAAAATACAAATTTTCAAGAAATGTGGCTAGAAATAAAAGACAGTGGCTAGAAAATAAGCTACTAGTCTCTATTCTCCATAACATTCCCCCAATATATTTCCATGTCATCTATTTCCCTTTCCTCATCAACCATAATATATCAAATAAAATATTTCCAATAATATCATAAATGAATACTTTATTTTAAAAGTATTTATTTTGGAATCTTAAATAAACAACCACATATTTAATCTTGGTTCTTAAGGAAGAATATAATCATAATTATGTCAGTATTCAGTCAATGAGCCAAGTATTAAAAATTTACCAAATATTATTAACCATTAAAAAGAGGAAAATATTATAGGTATTTCACATAGAACGTTCATGATTATGATTTCCTAATTATTTCATGTTCATAATTTTCACAACATAGTATTTTCAGTATATTAATATATTTATAAATTTTTCTAAGGATTTCAATACAAAACAAAATTTCTACAAATATTCCTTTGAATTTTACTCTTAATTAAAATCTTTTAATGTAAATTATGTATCATTTTAAATAATGATAAATTATTTTAAACATATCGTTATGTTGGTTCATTTATATTTGAAATGTGTTTGTTGAACTAGAGACACCCAATAACTCCCACATATACCTTGGTTCAGTGTGAAAGTTAGTGTAGATTAATATTACAAAGGGAGGTAGTCATTGGGGGGATTTTTTGAGTGATGATTTCAAAATGAGTATTGGTTATGGGGGAGGTAGTCTAGGTTCACCACACCATTAGTATAGTATTCTTACCTACTCTTGGATTCTCTTGTATATTTATGTCAATTTGTGAATCCTTCTCAAATCCTAGTGTGGGACTTGTTACCCCTATACTAATAGTTAGTCATTTACATGTATCAATATAAACATATGTATGTATTGTAGCTCCTCCATAAATGTGATCATTTTTATGTATTATTGGTTTTACATATCATTTTTTCATAACACAATGATGACTAATTAAATGTATTCTATTGTTTAAATCATCCTAGATGAGAACTCTTGATTTTATCACAATCCATGAAAGCGAGTGGTTTTCATAGTGTTTGGATCAAGACCATGAAAAGATCTTCTTACATATCCTTATAATAGGAATAAAAACACATATAACTAGACACCACATTACTAGTCACATCGTACCTTTTAAGGTTGTGTGATAAGGACCCATCCATGAATTTTAGTGTCTTGTAGTGAGGGAAATTAGGTTAATGATGCTTATCAATGGATGATGTGGGAATTATAAATGATAAGAACTATCTGGTTAACCTTGGAGGGGATATTTATTAATGATTAAATGTGATGACACCAAAAGGGAATATATCCCTCCAGCTAGGGAATTGTTCTATTAGGCATATGGCCCGAAGAGGGGTATTTCCATGGAATATATACGAGAATAGAGGGATTTCTAAGACCATGTAAAAATATTTTGGTAATAGATAGATGTAAGTGATATCATGTGTAATATAGCACCATGATGATGGAAAAGAAGTGTTTATTATGTAAAGTTTAAACCTTGAAGAGGAGTCTTGTGTATCTCATTGAAACAAGAATCAATCCCACCTAGTTCATCTTACTCAATTTATGGTCTTGTGATGAGTCCATACAATACATTTTAACATCATATGGAATGGATGATGTCATATAGATATATCCCATATGACTATGATATTTTCAAAATAGTTTAATGTAATTTTATAGGTATGTGTGTGTCATGAAAGGTGTAACAGCAAAGTATTAAAAAAATATTACATATATGAGGCTTACCTGAGATAATTGACCTAGTATGTGAGTCAAGTAAAGGTATTTTTTCGCTACTTCACCAAGTTGGAGTCCCATTGTGGGAATTAATCATTACTTGGAGAATAAATCCATAATTTAGAAGGAATTTGGGACTCACACCTAGAAGGAAACCTAGGTTTGAAGAATCTTAACTATATTGATGGAATGAGCAACTTAGATTTATAAGATCATTTGAATCATTCTTGGTGTGAGAAATAGGAGATAATATATGATCGATAACGTTGTATGAGAGTGAAAAATTAGATTTGGATGAGGCTTATACCTAAATAGGAACCCCATCCACCTATATTTCTACCAATTGGTCATCCAAGGTTAGGTATAGAGCCTAGAGGAATATAGTAACTTGCATGAATGAATTTGGTCTTACTCTAGGAGGGATTCCCTATTTGACTAGGCAGGTTTAATAGAGAATAAATCCATCATGGAACTGTGAGTGACTGATCCAGTTTCATTTAGAGAAGGTCACCCATTACCAAGGGAGTCCATGGTCATTCTTCCCTCAATGATTCTACATATACGGAATGATATCATGGAGCCTCCTTTTATCAATGGGATATATATGATAGAAGGGGTGTGCACTAATTCAAATTCCCTAGTTATGTGAGTTTGGTGGTTCTTGAAGGTTTTTTTTATTTTTCTTCTTATAAATTCCATCAAAAATGGGTTTCAAAGGAAATTAGATACTCTATATAGAGAAACATATGGAAGGAGTGGTTCTAATTCCCAAAATTAATACACACTGTAAGTTTTTAATATAAATATGGACCACATGCATGGTGGGTGCATGATAAAAGTGGTCATCCCACATAGGATATGTTTATGGGGATGGTTCATCTCTTGTAGTAGGTGTGCATGGAATTTCTACACATAAGAACCCAAAAAAATTGAACAAACCTGGAAAGTGCACTATGGAAAGAGAAACCATGTAGTAGGCACACAAAATGTCTATATTCGGGTAGAAAAATCATATAGAAGATCTATTTGTGTTGTCGGCTCATGGTGGACATCAACCCTTATTATCAGTATATGGAGAGAATTCTAGATAATTATTTAGGCACATTAAAGGATGTTTTATGATTGGACCTAAAAAAGGGGTGAGTTCGCTCTGTTCATGAGAAATGAAGAACAAAACACCCATTAAATGTGTATGAGGAATAGATAACCTGATAGGTCTGTGATATGTGTAGGCTTCCTGGTAGTACTGAAAATAATATGGCACATACACTAGGATCACACATGAGAATTCACAATGGATGTTATTTTCAGGTTTTAGGATTACATTTGAGTTTTTATCTAATAATTCATTTTGGTCACTATTTATCCTTTATTTACCTACATCTCAAAATGAAACTAGATATTCATTGTAAATTAATAAGTTAACTATTTTCTGAGATATACATTCATATTTTTGAGGAGTTTGTGATCACATGGTGACTTTACACTATTGGTTTTTTCATCAGAGTAAGCGGTCAACAATGTGAACATCCTGAAATCGGGTAGTTTCTTGGAAAGTGATTGGTGAAGAGAGGATCAAATGGTCCTGGAAGACCAATTTGTGGATAGAAGGTCACTTGGTTGGTTTATCTTGGACCTATGTACTATCTTGGAAACTAAATTGCTGATGGGTGGCATGAAGGTAGCAGGTGCTTGCATGGTGTTTCTAACTTCATCATGGTGATAGACCGGGAATTTACATGGAATGACCTCCGTCCAATGTATCTAAATAAACTAAAAAATCCCCCCCCCCTCAGAATAGAGTTTTTTGGTATGAATAATAAGTAATTCTAAGGAAACTAATAAATATATTATAGATAACTATGTGATCTTCTTAGGGAAACATGTGACGCAAGTAGAGGACATGTGGAGGGCATATAAAAGGAATTGAAACTTCCTATAAGTAAAACCCCCCATCAATTTAATTTTCATCTAATTTTTGTCTACTATATGATATATTAATGTGTGTATGAACTACCATGTTCTTGAATCCACTAATATTTCTTATGAACTCATGGCCTCTATAATCTTAGTAAAAGGTTTTGTACATTGGTGTTGTTACCATGCAATTCTTGTGGTTACTAGGTGGTTCCTAGATGTACACATGATTTTTTTATATAAATTATCATGATATTGTATTCATTGGGTATAATTTGTATAGTCATTAATCCATTGCATGGATTTTTTAGTGATCAAGAAATCATTAAACATTAGTGTGGTCAGTGTGCGGTATCCTCAGAGTGGTTGTGTGGAAATTTATACTTTTCTATTTTTCAGAATTTAACTATATTACATCCATATTTGTAGAAAACAAACCAAATTTAAAAGATAATATCCATTTATAGAAATATCAAGGAATACCCTCGATACCATGAAATTCCTCAAAATGAAGCCTTGTGCATTCTTCTAACCTAAAATCTTCAGGATTAGTAACTATCTAATAGATTACCCAAGTATGACATGAGGAATAAGGATGATTCCACAATCCCTTTGCTTTATCATAATAGAACCTTATCATGGTTCAAATCATATCTAGATGATATATATGAAAACACCTATACCAAGGGCTAACTTGTCCCATAGTAATTCCAAGGGAGTTCACATATTCCAAATAACACTCTACTCACTCACAATGATATATATTATCTTCAATGAAATATCACTCAAAACTACTCATTAACATTAATAAAGTTAATGAAGAATTACAACATAGGGTGGAGTCCAAAATGGGATTTATGCTCTAGTGGTACCTTTTTTTATTAGTGGGATCATGTTTTCTAGGTGCATCTGGGATGTGAAGGGTTCACAAAGAAATGACAAGTATTTGTCCTATAATAGGTAGCATGGGTTCCTTAAATCATGGTTTACCACCCAAAAAATAATTCTCTTATATTTATTTAGTAATTGTTTTTCGGGTACCAAAACCATAAACTTACCACATGGTGAGGCATGGATTAGTTTAAGGGATTTTTAGAAACTGTGGTGGGATCTAAATCATTTGGAAAATCTATGAAGAATTTCTCCATGTATCCAATATCTAGAGGAAAATGGGTAAAAACCATCCCTTATCGAGGGATCAACACATTTTAGAGAATAGTACACAATGAAAGGACCTCTACATTCAATCATTTATCCTTTTCAGGGAATTGATGGACATATTTTTTCAACCTAATGGGCCAAAAACAGGACTAATACACTTAAAGAGTTTCCCTATATAATAATCCATATATGTTGAGGGATTATATTGTGATATTATAGAATAATACTAATATATTTCCTTAGGCTACACAATTCAACCATATTTTGTCCCTTCCATTCTATAATAAGGTTTCTTGGCCATGTTCCTCAGCCGGTGGCTCTTTCCTTATAGGTATGTCTGCTCAAGAATCAAAAATCAATACAGTGGTGATGGAATATCTACTAATGTAAGGATAACTGATCCGTATAATAGTTATAGTTCTTTCTATAATCTACCAAATTTTTAGTAATGTTTAATAATAGAATACCACGCCCCAAATTAAAGGGAAACTACATTTATTTTATTTCTAGAGAGTGAAACACTTTTGATGTTATGAGTTAAAGAATTCTTTAACAACCCCTCATTCTGTATCTAACCCTGAAATTCTCAAAATTTTCAATTTTTGGCTAAGGTACTTGAGAATTAATAAATTCACTACCATTTTGAGTAATTACCTACATTTCATCTTTTCTCCATAAAGTGACACAAACATTGAGATAGTTATTGATAATTATAATTGTACTAAGGAAGTAAATTTTTTTATCTTACCTTTTCAATATAGGGTATTGGGGTCTCGAGTGAATAGGTTAGTCATATTTGAAATGGACAATATTTATATATTCATATTTAAATTCATTTTTTATAGAGGTTGTCTACACTACTACTAGGGTTATGAGTGAACGACATCCTGACGATATTAGCTAGATTTGGAAGATGTTTTCATTAGATTACCCAAATTATTACATCACATTACCACCCTCGGTATCCCCCCCCCACCAAAAAAACATACAGTTGGATTATTACAAGACATGGACAAAGAATTATCCTGATTAGGTACTTGGATATCCCACGGAATGTGTGAAAACCCATCAGATTATCAAACCCTCTTCTTGATGTTGCCTTGGAAAAAATCATCAAACCAGAGGGTTTTATAACTTAGTGATCCAAAAATTATATTGATACTTAATATTTACATACCATTCATATAAATAAGGTGGTAATATCAATGGATGTGGACGAATTTTGTGATTACACTAATAAAATTATTCATAATATGGTGTGAATTTGTAATTCAGCAATGAAGATTGCCTCTATTAAGTTGATTAATGGGACCATCCATGGGTGAGGGTTGATATCTCACATATACTAATCAGTATATCTGTCTCATCCTTCGTGGAATGGGACACTAATTACATATTGGTGATATATACTTATCAGAGTGGGTAACCTAAATATTTTTTCAGGGATAAGGTGGTCAGGTAGTTATTCTAGCATCAAGTTCATGCCATCATAATGATGACGTGGTTGGGAGAGATGACAAGTAATGTCTAAATCCTTCACCAATTTTTTTTATCTTGGGTGTAGTAGGATTTTACTATTGAAACCTATATGAATTTATAAAATAAGTAATAACTAACTAATATTAGATTATATCCCAAGAAAATGGCCTCCACTTATTTGATAGCACTGACCATCAAGTGGAATTTGTGGAGTTTTCTATGAAAGTGTTGAACCAAATTATTATCAAATAATCATAGCTTCATGATCAGATTGTCATGTAGAATATAAATATCTAAAATTATTAGTATCATGTATAAAATATGAAGACACATCTATTAAATCGGAGTTTCGAACTTGTGGCTTTTGAATGGAAGATTTGATAACTAACATCTCACTTCAAATAAATGAACACATTAGATGTGGAAGAAGGTGTCCAATGTGTGAAACTTTATTATTCCATCATTTTATCTTGAAAATATTTAGCTAACATGAAAAATTCATCTCATTAGGGTCCATTGTAGCAATTTTCATTTGTTTATCATCTTTTTTTCCTATAATTAAGGGGAAAGACTCCATGTTATAGATATTACATCCCTCTCTTTTGATAAACTAATGAATGGAATAATATATTTTTCTTCAATCATTATAAATTCTATTATTACCCACCCCACTTTAAATATCATTTTTTAAAATATAATTGATGAAAATATGAGAAAAAATATCCTAATAATTTCAATTCATTTGAACTCTAAATATTAATGAAAAGAAATAATTATGAATCCCAAAAACTTGTGTCAAAATGATTTCCTCATGGGCGTAGCTCATGGATGGGTATAGGCATGGCTATTGTCACTATAAAACTTGAGTAGGTCCATTTTAATGAATTATTCCCACCGGGGTATGGCTCATAGATGGGAATAGGTAGAAAAAAATCAATATAACACAAGACTTGGTCCTTTTAGATTAATGATACCCTCAAGGGTGTGGCTCACATATAGGTATATGTATAACTACCATAACAAAAACACACTAGTAGGTATATTTTTATGAATGATTCAAATAAATATGATGGGGAACATGGATGGGAAATTTTTAATGCTGATTATAATGTTCAAAAAGGGTTCAAGTACCATGAATTTATTTCCTTACACATTTCATGTGTATCCTTTAGATTGATATTCAAGGGATGAAGGAAAAAATGAGTACCCTATGTTTTTTGAGCTTATGAGGCATAGTGAGAATAAATTTATTTCTATTGGGGTTATATTGTGGACCACACAATATTGGATTCTTTTGTTTTATTACCCTTACTTTTTTCTAAGAATCATATTTAAAAATCATACCATGTAGGAAATCTTATTTTATTAGGTCGCACTTTCTGGTTTTTTTATCAAACAATTTATCTACCAATTAAATTTCAAATTCATTGTTTTTTCTAGAATGTATGAGGAACATATCCAGTGAGTGGGGACTTTAATTTTTACAAGACTACCCTTTACAGGTTTTTAATTTGGAGTGTTATGTGTATATTTATTTAGATAGTTTTCGGAAACAAAATCCAAACCATTGTAATTAATGTTTATGTTATGATAGATTTAAAAATTAAAAATGAGGGAATATTATAGGAAATAAAGGTGGAGTAATACCAAAATGAATTAATAAGTCCTAAACATCTCAAATTTATATATCCTTGATGGAAATTGCTTATAGTTTGGGGTTATAGTTCTCAGACCATAGGTTACTTCAATTTAAGGATGTATAAATTTTATTAAATATTGTGAGGATGTCCATCCACTAACATAGTTGAGAAAGAACCAAATTGAATTGTAAAATCACAATGTTTCTAATATTGATAATTTCAGGAAAAGTTATGTAGTGATTAACAAAATCTAAGTGACCATCACCATCAACATCTCTAGATTTTCATCTCTGTGAGTGTTCTAGATCTTGATTGTGTGATCTCTACAGGCGTATATGTTGTGACGGTTATTGTTGGCGAATGTGATGAACATGGAATCATATTTCTTAATACCTGGGATATAGATAGACATAAGAGATCATCCAATTTTGATATAAATTACCCTTAAAAGGGGGAATTCAGTATATGTTCATGAATCTCAATCTATTGTGTCATGAAATTTATGGTCACCTGGTAAGGTTCATTCAAAGGTTTAAGTATGACATGTTCAATCTATTATTTAATGGTGAGAATGATATAGATGTGTGTAACATCAAATATACTAAATCCACATGAATAGTTTGATTTTTTATTATTGAATTCACAGCTCAGAGAGTTTGAATTATGAATATTAATACATGACACATTTACTAGGGATGATCATGGACTATATTCAAAAATGGGGTTTTTCTCTAATGGGGTCTGGTTATATAGGTATTAGTGGATCCACTTATTAGGATAATGATTTATCTAGTTGATATGAAAAATTTGGAGGAACTAATATAGATTCATATCATGAGAATAGTATGTATAGTCAATTAAATCTTTCCCTTGGAGTCAAATACACTCATTAGTAATGACTAGGAAGATTTTGGGAGATTCAAAATAATATAAAATGATGTAGGTTTGTGGAAATAAGGAATGTTATAGAAGGGTTATATCACCATATATGTTATTCCATTATATTGGGAAGACACAAATATGGTTTAAGAGATATGAAATTTCACATGTTTAACTTTTTTCTTGAACTAGTGGGTCTAGTGAACATGATTTTTCTTCTACTAGAGAAATATGATGAGCCCTATAATTTTTATATATTTTCTTTTTTCACTATAACTTTTTCCTAATCCATGAAAGTGGGAGACTTAGGGAGATATTAACTAAATTTTTATCAGGATTTCTATTATAGGTTTTCACCTTGAGAAGTTTTACATATTTTTAACCTATGGTTTATGGTCTTGAAGTACAGACCAATGAGGCGATAGAGGTTTTGGTCACACATCATTAATGAAAAAGAGTTGAGTTTATGGTCATACAACTCTGACAAAAAAATATAGATAGTTTATGTAGAAATAATAAAAAATATTTGATATAAATAGGGAGTTCAATGCCTCCATAGTCTATCTGAGAGAGGATAAACATTGGTTGTGGTCATGATGTGTGGACCAAATGGGTGATAATAACAACCCAACTGGGGATCACTAACTATGAATTTATTAACATCCTTTTAACATACAATTATGATGTTGTGAATTATAGATCAAGGTTCTTGGATTAGTAAGAGTAGTATAGTTTGGTTATAAAATGGATAACCATGGACCAAATCTCAATGATAGGTTCTTTTATGATGCTATGAAGGCTTATAAAGATTAGAGGATGATGTTTCTTATAGTTTTTAGGCCATATTAGAGGTGCGTATACAGATCCATATCAAGGGAATAATATTCTTAGTCAATAAGAATCATCCTTTTGAGTTGACAATGCTTATTATCAATAGTTATGGAGGGTCTATGGAAATCCAAGACCCTCTAGGCGAAATGTGTAATTTTTTAAAAATTATGTTAAAAAAGATTTATATATGAATTTTGGATTCTAAATTACCGTGATTAGGTTATGATTTCCTTGAAATTAATTGAAATGGATTACGAAAAATATTTGGGTCATAAATATGTGATTCAAACATTACTAGATATCATGATATAATAGGGATCAAGATATATGTAGTTATTATATTTTAGTTAAGGATATAAACATTAGTATATTATATGGAAAAATGGTGGGTTTAAATCAATGATATTTTAGATAGAAACCCTAATCCAAGTAAACATACATGGATCTAGTTTCTATAAAGGGAATTGGCCAGTATAAGAGGTTCATCTGAGAATTTTAAGTTCATTTAGGATTGAAAAAAATTTATAAAGTTTAACATCTCATGAGAAGGACTCAGTTTCTATGAAATTTTAGGTCATTAAATTTGGACCTTCATTGAAGGATTTTTACAGATTTAGATCATGCACAAAAATGTAATGGTTTTCTCTCAATTCTAAACCCATGGTATAAAACACTAACATAAATGATGGTATTTAAACATAGTGTCAATGTGGGTGTTTAATTGAAATTTGTGGTTGTTCCTAGAATAAGATATCCATCTAACACTATGTATCCTATGATTATAGTAATCAAGACACATATGGTTTTGGTGTTGTTATTTTATATATATAACTAGCTCATTTGTTTAAAAAGGGGGGATTTTATATCACATGTTATGTAAAACATGATTCTATAGTTAGAAAATATAGGTACAACCATTAGATCCCTAAAGGACGGAAGAAATCCCCTATATAATCAAGATATTAAATTAGAGGGAGGAATTTTTTTAATACATTTTAGGAATGAAACTATACTCAGGGTCTATATATAAATTGAGATCATATATAGAACACAAAATTTTTTCATGCCATACTTAATTCTCACGAGTCTTCTTTTTCATGGAATGGATTTTTGTGTGGGGGAAAGAATTATAGCCTAAAATTATTTTATTTTTATGCACCAATGATTGAATTATTTTTTTATAAAATCATATCTTTTCATGGGATAAGAGATACAGGTGTCACTATGTATCTTGAATTAATAGGAATCAAGCCTCAAGTAATTATTTGAAGGAAATTACCTACATATATCGAGATCATATGCAGAGGAAATAGTAATTGTTTTTATATTTGGGCCAAAGATAAAGGATTCAGGTGTTACTATTTATCATGTGGTAAAAAAATCAAACCACTCATAGTTCTTAGAGGTTCGCCTATATATATCAAGATCATTCATGGTGTGGACAAATTATTTAAGCATGATTTCACAGTTGAAGAACTCCATAATAAAGCCTCCTACATACATTGGACTCATACATAGGAACTGATAAATTTTCTATTATAGGTTAAGAAAACTATGATGTCAGTGTCTTACAGTATATCCATTACCATTAAATCCCCAATAAATAGAGAGAGGAACCCTATATGTATAAGGATCTTATGTAGTGGAGAGGATTATTTTTATTTTTGATTGGCCCAGGATAAAGGATCCAAGATTCACTATGTATCTTGATGTAATATTAATAAATAATCATGTTTTATTTGAAATAAATTCCCTTAATAAGTCAAGTTCATATGTTGATAAAATGGATCATTACTTCTTTTTATTTGTGTTTGGTCCTTGGATAACAGATTCAGGAATCACTACATTTACTAAAGTAACTGGAATCAGACCACACATAGTTCTTGGGGAGAAATTCCCTTATAGATAAAGCTCATATATAGGGTGATATATAATTTTTTCCTTAATAACATGTAGTTTTTCTAAAGTGATTCTGCATATATCTACCTCTTATATAAAGATATTTGGATATTTATTGAGTAAGACACTCTATGCAGTTTATGGACCTACAGGTTGGACCATATTATTTCCTTTTTTATTCACCGTGATCTTAATTATAGTAAATTTAATAATCCACTAAGGCATATCATCTTACATTATTCATGATCAATATGATAAATAAAATGAAATTTTAGGACCACAAAATTCATATTGAACAACATAATAGGGGTATTTTCAACATATACCCTAATATTTAACATTAGTGGTGTAGAAATTTTCATATAGTATTATATCATGTGACAAATGATTTATGTTGTGAGATTTAAAGTCTTGCGGCTAGTATTATTCCATTCAATTTAACTTTGTTTTGTAGGGATGTTGACCATGAAGTATAATAACATATAGTGAGAATGTTGATGAGTTGTTTTGCACCAATAATCTAGGATGAATTCATGTATTTTAACATTGATAAATGAATACATTATTATGAAATTTTATTTCACAAAATTGGGATTATTTTCATTTAGTTTAACAACATGAAACTTGGATTTTGACCACGTAGTTTAATTTAATATGGTGAGTAAATTATTCTGTAGTTTTACATCATGTAACTAAGATGAAGTGTTGCAGTTTATTTTTTTGAAACTAAGTCATTTTATTGAAATTTAACATCATTTAACTACGATGTTTTCATGTAGAATAACATCACACCAAATGGATGTTACTCTATTCAATTTAAATTATTTCAATTAGGATGTATGCTATATAGTTTAATTCCATGTGGAAGGGATGATGACCTTGTAGATTAATGTAATATGGTAAGGATGATGTCATAAATGTTTTTCCATGTGACTAGGTTGGTTTGAGCCGAGATGAATTTTTTGAAAATAAATTTTTGAGAAACCATGAATGGGTGGTAAGACTAATGTGTTCTCTATCCATTGTGACCAGGAATTAATCTCCATTAGAACCAAACTTTTATATTATATATTTTTCTTCCTATATTTCTTCAAGCATTGAAGGCCTTTTCCCTTGTATCATAATAATTCTAAGAACCAATATCCTCTCTCCCTAGAGGAATGAACATTGATGAACTTTCTTATTGAAATATTATGAAGCTCGATACTACTGAACCTCCAAGTTATGTAGGATGTGCAATATGTTCTAATCGAGTAATTCCAGATCATCCCATCATTGAAGAGATTTTTTATCTATGTACAGTTGGTTATATATGTTAATGAGAATAAAGGACACTTGGACATTGATGGTTTAGACTAATTCTATATCTTATACAAGTGAATATAATTTCATTTAATAGTCATACAGGTTGTGGTGTGATAGGCCCATAAATAATGTAGGATTTTGATGGGCTAAGAATTATTTTATTTATCAAACATATTTTGGAGTATATTATAAAAATTATTTTTAAAATACTCAATATACCCATTTTACATTTCATGGTACCAAGATGAGTAGTTATACTAAATTACATATTGTTGATATAGCCTTTTCAACTCAGAAGAGTAGTAGTTTGTGCCATTTTTCATCAATATTATATAATGGACACCAAGTTTGGTAATAATATTTGGATTTATAAATTTGATGATATCCTTCATCCTAGCCTCATTGAAGTATTTAGCCTCATACCACTAGCAGAAGAAGTTAGTGGTAGTATATATATTCTTAAAATACCTTATAATAGAGAGGGGATATGGACCTAAGAGATATATTCAACAGAAAGAAAACTGCTAAGAATATTTTGAAGCCTGAAAATGATGTGGGGGTTGTCAGAATAAATTGGAATGTATTTGGAAAAAATTTCATTTCATGGTGAATTCCACACAATCATGGGTCATTAATGGCTAGAAGTATCCATGTTTCCTAATCTAGTGAGAGAGCTTGTCCTCTAATTGATGTGCACAACAAGCGCCTATGTCGAATTCTTCTATAATAATGAGGATTTTTCCCTATTGTATATATGTGAGGAGGAATTTGTAAAAAAAATACTAATAGAGAAATTTAGAAGAATGGAAACCATTTTAAATAACTATGTTTAATTCCAATCTTTGAATCTATTTTTTTATCAACTCGGTTGAATAATTCCATATTCAAGATAAACCAATAATAGGACATCTATCCAATGATATTATCATTCAGTAAGGTTATCAGCTTTCATCATTAAATAGTGGATTCAATATCATTAATCTCTTTCATTTCAATACCAATTATTGAGAAAAAACCATACAGTGTGAAATATTAATGACTATTTCATCCCCATCTAGATATTCTAGGGTTGTGTCTGTATTAGCCTGTGTATCTACATGGGTATTTTCTTAATGTGGGAATGAGATAATATTGGTACATAGGAGAATTATAACATCATCCCCCATATATGATCGATCAATGGGATTATTCCATCTTTCTTAATGGTATATTTTCCATTAATTCTATTGATTTATATCTCTAAATATCCCTTGACATTTAATAAGGCAACAAGAGCCTATAGAGGAAAACCCAAACTGGTAATGATGGTTTAGTATTCTACTTAATTATTTTTGCATCCTTTTGATAAAAAAAAGGAATATGGTAGGACTTCCTTTTCTGGGAATATGAGGACAATTCCTAATAAATATCTATTGAGTTTTTTATTTTATATCCCTCTTCCCATTGGACATATAGAGGTTCCATAGAAGAATATTTCCCGCATTTGGGGATTATTGAAAATGGAGAATACTTATTAATCAGGTAATTATATATCCACCAGTATTCTTTCTATGGTGGGATGTGTGGTGAGATATTCTACTAGAAATATTCCATTAAATGCCTTCCATGGTATAAATACAATATCAAACTACTGTATATTTACCGCCCACCATACCAACCATATAGTAAACATAAAAAAATCAAAGATATATTTTAGTGGTACAATGTGAGAAATCAATTGTACGTCATGATGATACAAGTATTCTCTTAATATATGAACCTTGAATATCAATGGAAGGAAATTATTAATGATCTCACAATATTGAGTCTGAGTTTCATGAATGGTTCTACTGAGATAGTAGCAGATTTTTTTTTCGGACATTATTCTTGTGTATGAGAAAGGAACCAATTAAATCCTCTAATTTCACCATGTATAGAATGAGTGGATTTATTTTGATGAGAAGCATAAATATTGGTGGTTCATGAGATACTACTTGAATTTTTCAAAACTTTATTGATAATATTCACATGATTGGTAAGTGAATCTATTCTTCATAAGCTTGGAAAATGGTATGCACTTTCCTAAAATGTTTTCTATGAAGAATATAATATATTTTATGCATCCATAAATTTATCTCAACTCTTTGAGATTTCTAAGAGTTTGTATGTTAAGGATTTCATTATTTTTGTTGGGGTAAACATCAATTATGCGATGGAATACCATGAATCCAAGAAAATTTTCTTATTCCATCATGAAATTACTCTTAAAGGGGTTCACATTCAGGTTATACAACTATAATATATTTTATATTGTTTCAATATCAGAAATATGATCATAGTTCGATTGATATTTGACTGCTAGATTGTTACTGTAACACTCCATGGTCTTCACTAAAAATTTCTTGAAAATATGGTGAATGTAATGTTGAAATGTGGAACTAGTATTCTTTAATCCAAAGGGAATCACTTGATATAAATACACTACCTAGGGTTCCCTAAAATTGGTGTCCTACTCATCTTTGTAGGACATCCAAATATGATTATATCTGGAGTATCCATTGATGAATAAGATAACCTAGAACTCATCCATTGCATCGATCAAATGTTCCATTAATGGAACTAGCAATCTATCCAGTTGGAAATGATGATTGAGATCCCTACGGTTGATGAAAATTATATTTTTACTATATTTATTATTAAAAAGGATGATTATTTTAGGCTATTTTAGGTATTGATCTTCCTTAACGATGTTTTCATTGATGAGCGTGTTAACTTTGACTTCTTCCTTGGTAGCATGAGTCAGATTCATCCCCCTGATAGCCTATTAATACCCATGATAATCTTTAAGAAAACCCAAATGATGGGTGGGTATATCAGTATAAGGTCTAGTAATTTCTATATAATTTTAATCAAAAAAATATAAATGATACTTTAAAAATAATATATACATCTCTTATTCTTCAAGAGACATGGAAGAGCTAATTAAGGTTTGTTGTGGGTCTTCCTATGTGACCATATTCACCTATTTGAGTTTTTAAATGGTGGTGGAGATGCATTCCTCAGATGAGGGAGGTGAATATCTGAAATCATACTCTTCTTCTCCCTCTTCTTAAATTTCATTTGAAGAGGATGATGAGTTAATTTTATAAGACTGGGAGACAATGAAGTGTAATTGTTATCATTTATGAATATTGGGGTGGTGTCATTAAATCTTGAGTGTACTGATTTTTGAGAATAATTATTGATTTAATTTTTAATATTTTCTCCCTCTTCTCTATATTCCACAATTTTAGTTATATTTCTTGATGAAGGTATATTTTTATGCCAAAATATAATGCAAGGGTATTTTTATCTTTTATTAATGGTGAGGAGGCATATCCCATATTTAAAAGTTTCAATGTGTGGGTATAATCATCCAAAATAATCTAGATATTCTCTCCTTCTATTATACTAATACTTGGGGTAGAAGAGGTTCTGATATACTAAAATATAGGATATGACATTAGAAAATTTTCAATTTATGCCAATGATGTTGGGGTATTTTTTGATCCATATAGTTATGAAAGGACCTCCTTAGATTTTGGATACAATTAAGGATCATTTTCATATAGGGGAATGTTATCATTGCTGGGGTTAGAGACATTATCATTGCAATTAAATTTTTTTGATATAATAGATATCATTAAGATTGAGGGAAATGTGCCAAGTCCTTGAGCCTTATTTCATCCCCCGTGATTGATATCCAGTTTTTTGAAGGCTCTTTATTTTTTTGATTGGGATTGAAAATCATTCTTGTTAGTTATCTTGTAGATACTTTAAGGAATAAAAATTATCCACATAGATTGTATTCCAATATTTATCTCTACCAAATTTATTTTTTATAATAGAACTTTGGCTTGAAAATCATAAGATAAATGGTCATACAATTCTTCCTCCAATTAGATGTGTTTTTTATAGATTGATGAATCCCCTATCAAAACTGATTTCCTTGATTATATTGATGGGAAATACATATTCTTCACTAATTTTTTAGAGTGGGTTGGTATGGATTATTTCCTGACTATTTGGGTTAGTGGTTTAGGTAACATCACATGTTTCTATATATTTTTCCTCCCTTTGATAGAATCCCATATCTAAGTGTTTATATTATAGAGTCAAGTGGGGAACGATAACTATATATAACATCACTTTATCTATTGATGGAATATTTGAGAAACTACAGGTGTAATGAAGGTACTATATATAACAACCCTGACTCCAGTAATCCAAAGCCAGTGATTACTTCATTACATCACCATTAATACAAGAGTTCTAATCTTGAAGGACGGATCTATTTAGCAGTCTTGGAGATCTATATATATACATGATACCCATTTTACATTGGGAATAAAATATACAATGTAACAAATTTGAGTGTTTAATATCTAATCAAAGAATTCATCTTCATATCTTGGGGAAAGGAAAAAAATAAAGGAAATCTTAACTTCTTAGTAAGGGTTGCCTATAGTGGAATCTATCATGAGTAAATAAGAAATAACTTATATGGAATGGTAAAAAACTAAAAATGCATGCAATTTAATCAATAAATTTAGAGCTAATTGTATCCAAGGGTAATACCAATGCAAAAATATCACGGATAATAATTACTAAATTCTCAATGAACGAAATGATTAATATTAGACCTCATGATCTCAAACACCATAATATCAATACCGGAAATACCTTTAGTCAATAAAGATTAAAACTATGGGTAGGTATATGATAAAAAGCTATTTAGTTTGACTAAGTGATTTTTCTTATAAGACCTATTGATGTATTGATAGGATGTCTATAACTAGGACCCACCACTAAATGAATGTCCAAGGCATCCATCATATATTTAATGATCAATTCATTTCATAAATAATATACCTTACCAATAAATATTTATATTGAGTAAATACTATGTATTAATCAATATTTTCCCCCATTAAATCAAATAAAACATCGTATGTAAAAATAGTATATGATTTAGTAAATAATAATATCCATGATATAATAAATATGGATATTTAAGAAAAAATTAATTTACAATGATCACAAGATAGTGGATGTTTCAAGAAAAAGGTAACAACAACCAAATTAATAATAGATAATACGTGACTATCTGTTCATTGAGAATATATATTATGTAATAAATTTATTTCCTCTAGAAGATTAAATATAATGGAAGTGAAATATTAAAATAATATTTCTTAAAATAGTTTTATTTATAAAATAACTAAAAATGGGTATAAAAAGATAAATATCATAAAATTGTTACAATGGTGAGGAATTCCAATATCATCGTATATATTAAAAATATTCCATTTGACATTTGTAATGAAATTTGAAAACATAAATTTTGGAAAACCTTATAAATATTCCTTTCAATCCTTTTAAATAAGTCAATAATAAATTAAAATATCCCAAATAAATCATTTTAATAAATAAAATTATATTTGTAACATAATTTTGAAAAAAATGTGGACATGGATGAAAAATTTATCTGATTAAAATAAAAATAAAATAATTTTTTATTTTAAAATTTTATTTACTTGATTCAAGTAAAAAAAGAGAGTTATGTATGGAAGAAAATATGGAAATTTTTTAAATATTAATATGATAAGAAAATATATGGTGTTTAAGAAGGATAGTTTATAAATTCTCTTTAAATAAAATAAGTGAAATCCCAAAAATTGATATTGTAAACGAAATTCTTACCTCTTTGGTAACTTTTAATTTGAAACCCCTTGAGTGTAATCATGAGTTAAAACATTAAACATCATTAATTATAGGTTATTTATGTTAAATATATAAAATATGTTGAATATTAATCCCATAAAAGTGAATAGGTTCATAATAACAAATATGTCTTATAGGGGTGTAAATTGAGATTAAATCTCTTACCTCACGCTTCCCTTTAGTTGAACATGATTTAACCTCTTGTATAATGGTTTTAATAAAGTTATTAATTTATAATATAATCATAATAATATTTATAATATCATATATGATCTTCTTATAACATATTATAGTCTTTTTATTAATAATAATATGTTATTACCATTGTTTTAGCTGTTAACTCTTTCATTTTGTCATGCATGTTTTTTCATGAAAGTTCTATTTCTTATGTATAGTATATAGTTACATCATATAAATTATTATATTAAATTTATAAATATAATATTATATCATTATATACATTTTTATAATAATTCCTAAAATTAGAACATGGAAAATGAATGACATCATTTCATGGAGATGGTAGGTCGTACATATACACGAGTGATTTTATCAATTCATTAATGGGTGAAAGGGTAAGGAAGTAGATGATGTAGTAAATTTACAGAATTTATTTTATGTCATAACTATCATATATATTCATTTTTTAATCATCATTACTATCCATGTGATTCAGTGATGGAAAACATATTACATCAATTCGTGAGGCCATAGTCTGTCACACACACACAAGTGATGGTTTTGTTTCCCATTTTATGGATATTGATATGGATAAATATTATTCCATAAAAATAATAATATCTAATTATATCATATATACTAGTGTTATTATATTTTAATTTTTAATACATTATTCATGGTGGTAAAATAAGAGGTAAAAAAGAAAGAGCTAGGTGAATACAATTACCTTCCCTTGGAGGAATCTCTTTTAGATCGCTTATTAAGGGCCATAGGGCTGGTATTTTGGGAAGAATAGAACATATAAAAAGTTTTTATTTTTTTTAGATATTTTTATAGTTTTTATTGAGATAAATGTATTTATAGGTGTGATGAAGTGAGGGGAGGGTGCCCTTTAATAATCAAGGTTATTGTCACACTTGTTATTTCTCAAAGGTTTTCAATAATGACATGTCACTTTCTTTGAAATATAGATAAAAATGGATCATGTTAGAATGAGATAAGATTAAGGAATAAATAAATATAACAAATTGGTTTTAAGATATTTTTAGGTCATTTTTACCCTTATATATTTACGTTAAACCCCGGTAAACCCATTTTACCCTTAACTGTGATAATTAATTTTCTAATGTTATTACTATTCATATGAAATAAATAAAGTTGAAATTATTAATTAAAATTAATTATTATTATTAAAAAAATTAATACATTTTATCAAATTAAATTCAAATAACTATCATAATTTAATTTAAAAATAAACCTACAAAACATGTCAAAATGGGTATTACAGAAATACAATTTTCATGCATAAGATGGTCCCACATCAACAATATGACTCGTTGTAACACCAATAAATTGTAAAAAGAATAAAATTTTATTTTATAGTGTATTTTAATGCTATAATTATTTATCTTCCATTATATTCTATAATGAGTTTCTTCGAAAGCTTGTGTTACACGAAAGACCAAGTTTTATCGAACCATAATATATTATTAATAGTATTGTTTAATATGATAGTAATCACATAGCCATTGGAATGGAGGGAATAAATAGGATTAAATAAATTATTAAAATATATATTTTAAACATGTTTATTATCTATATATATATTATAAATGATAATAAGAATCATTTAAAAGAAAATGAAATGTTTTCTGGAAAAGGCATTTTCTTAAAAGAAGGTTATTTGTGCTTGTCTCACATAATTTAAAACTATTCTTTTAAAAAAATTGGAAAATTAATTTTAAAAAAATATTCATTTTTTAAATATTAATTCCAAAATTATCATAGGGTGAATTTTTTTTATTTTTTTGAGAAGTTTTGTTTTTTGATAAATAGTGAAAAATACTGAATCTTAATTGAAAAATTCCTTTTTGTTTAAATAATTGATAATGTAAAATTATTTTTTGAATTGGTTTTAAAGTAAAATTAGTTCAATTTTATATCAATTAATCCAATTTATGTCATTTTAATAATTTTTAAATTTTATTTTTTTATAAAAACATTGTAACCTTTTGAACATTTTCACATTAAATACTCAATTTCTCATCACATCTGTGAGATTAATTTTAAATTAAATTATGCCACTTATGTGAGTTTAATTTGGCCAAATAGATAGTATATTTTTAATAATAATATTCTGTATTATCAAATAAGATCAAATTAATTGTTACCATAATGATTAGTGAGAATAGTTAAAATTAATTACAGTGATTAAGGTAAAAAATGAGTTTACTTAGTGGTTAAACATAGAATATAAGGTCTAAAAAGACCTACTAACTTGTCAAACACACATTTTATAGACATATGTAGACCCATACCATCTTACACTGTATTGTTATGAGCTATTAGGATATTATACCATGAAATATAATTATATAATAAGTTAAGTAAAGATAAAGACAAAAAAATAAACTTTTTGCGCCTTTAATATTTATAATGATTTGGTATAGGAAAAAACCACATTGTTTTGGTTATATATATTATTTTCAAATATAAATTATTTTTTTTATCATTATTATTTTTAAGTATAACTTAGTTAATTAAAATGCATATGGAATTACAACATAGTAATTAATTTGTTAATAATTAAATAGAATACATGATACTAAAAACATTACAAGTAATGTAAATTGAATGAATTAGTGAGTTAAATTTATTTTTTGTTTGATTAAATCATTTTAAAATGTTTTAAAATAATATATTTTAATTCTATAATTTTATTGATATTTTTTAATTAAATTAAAAAAATAATGTCAATATTTAAAATAATGTTATTTTATTATAAATAATATATTATTAAATAATTTAAAATTTAAAAATCCAATATTGTGTAAATTGAGTTCTAAATGTTAATAAAAATAAATTATTTAACATTAATTGATCAATTTATCTTTTATAATGAACACATTGACCATTAAATAGTAAAAACATTTTTGGCACGGTTAGGATTAAAGCAGTGTTTTTGTGCACTACATGCACTTCTGTTAAAATTAATTTCCAACACACAATGGAATTTTATATTCTTAATTATATATAATATTGAAGAATAAATGGGTACAAATTTTATAATATTTATCACTTTAATTTATTCTTAATGGATAATTTACCTAGGTTAGAAAACTAGTTACCACGGTGAAGAACCAAAATAGTAAAAGTGGAGAAACATATATGTCAAGGGATAATGTTATAAAAATTCATTTTATTTTTATGTGTTGGAGGTGTGTATCGACCACATAAACTCCACATTACATTACTATTCAATTTTGGAGCCACATGAGGTAAGGTAGACCTCCCAATAGTGAATACCTTTGAGTATTTATAAGAATGCCACTCCTCCTCAACTATAAAAGGGAAATCACTCCCCCATTATTCACACCTCTCAAGCCATTTGGACCATAAAAACAGGGAAAATCAATCCCAAACTTCTCTCCACTTATAATAGAAGACTTATTTTGGGAATAAAGCTAAACTTTGAAGCTTTTAGTGAAAACTTATAGAGGATACCTGAAGATTAGGTAATGTTATTCTAAAAATGTTTTCATTTTATTTCCATATTTATCACCTTGAATTAATATTATAGCATGATTATATAATAAAAATAGTATATTAAATTTTCTTATATTTTTTTATGTTAAGATTAATACCTAAACCTTCACACACATCCATCAAATGGGTTATGAAATCATTATTCGTGTGTATGGCTGACTACCTCCTCTTGAACTGTTGTTGTTCGTTTTTCCATTACCACCTTTCAAGGTTATGAATAATGATATATTTATATTCTTTGTCACTCGTGTATACGGCGGACTACCACCTCACGAAGTGATGTGATTCATTCACACTTTATATGGAATATATTAAGGATGGGTTTGATATAAATATGTGATATATATGAAATAATAATGATAATTTAATTATATATATATATATATCATTTACCTTTCATTCATTCAATACGACAAGAAAATAGAAATAGCATTCCTGCGTAGGTACAACCTACCGTCTCCATGAATGGGTTATTTCAAATTTTATATATTACTATAAATACATATATACTTAATATATGATATCTAAATCATGTTTTACATTCCTTATATTATTAAAACATGTTATAAGTAAGAATAACAAAAAATAAGAAGTTAAAACATACTCGAAAAACAAGGTAATTAACATCCCAAACAATGAAAATAATGAGAGATTATTAACAAATGCATGATAATATGATATAAAAGAATCATATATGATATAATAAATATTAATATGGTTCTTTTATAAGTTAATAACATTTTTAAAACTACTATACATGCGGTTAAATAATGTATGACCAAAAAGAAAGTGTGAGGGGAGGGATTCCATCTCAATTTCAGTTCATTAAGGCATATTGTAATGTTATGAACATAATTACTTTTATATGGTAAATATAATACCAATTTAATTGTAATACGATGAATACTTAATTAGTATTGGTATTTTAATTTTCAATTTTAATTATTTAATTATAGGGATTTTTAATTAAATGACACCAAGTAGTAAAAAATTTCATAACTCAATTCATTTTAATTGGGTTACATTACATCCTCACTATCATTAATATTCAATAATTATGTGTATAATGACTTTTGACTATATATTATTGTATTTAAAAAAATTTATATGGATTTATAGTTGATATACATAATCAATTCATTTATTAATTCTCACTTCAACATTATGATCATTTTAAGGGTTTATTTCACAATCTCATTTTATCGATATTTTTTTTCTTGAATTTCCATTAAAAGAATTTATAAAAAATACTTAAAACCCCATCAATTGTATTATCCTATTGTTAATCATGATATTTTTCAAGTGATAGTACCATTTTACACAATTTTTTACTCAAAAAATTTCAGAAAATGTTTTAATAAAATCTAACATTATTTATCTCTTCAATCATATTTTTGTTTTCTTAAAAAACCATGTTTCATAAAAATGTTTTAATTTTTTTTATTTAACCATTTAAAAATTATTTATTAATATAAAATTTTACCCATTTTTCGTTTTTACAAATGATTCAAAGGAATCTTTTTATCGCTTTCCGAACAATGAACTTTTCTATCCATTTTACCATGAAAAAAGAATGTTCGTTACAGAATGTATAGAATTACCCACTAACATGACCATAATTTCTTTGAAGCTACCTTTGAAATTTTATAAATATTTTTATAAATATTTTTTAAAAAAATTGATTTACAAATAAAATTATTTTCAATTTTTTTTTCAAAATGAAAAGGATATTTTCCTCAAGTGTGTTTTTAAAGATCTTTATATGGTATTTCTATTCATAAATGACAACAACCCTTATTTTACTTGTACTAAATTGGGGGTATGTTTCATTGATACCATCCTTATTATCCCTCTAGATGGTTTATCATCATTTTGACTAAGAGACATATTGACATTCACTACCTTGATTCATTTTTTTAGTTAATAACTTTCCCTTAAAATGTTCACTTTCACATGATCATTAGAAATAAAATTTCCCCTAAATATCCATATTACTTATCATTTATATATTTATTTCGTAAACCATATATCATTTCTGAAGGTATCAGGTATACAGTAGGAGACAAAAAATGGGTTTTTAAATTTTTTTCACCACCTATCAACATTAACTATCGACGTCTGTGGATCACTACCTAGTTTAATATGAGGATCTCATGTAAAGAGTTTTAAGCAAAAAAATCAACACCATAAAAACCTAGTTTGATCCAAATATGTGATTGATGTATGCTTGTCGTTAGTGATCAATGCTCGAATTACCCAATGTTGAATTCCACTAGATCATCCACACACTCTTTAAAAATTTGTGTGAGTGCCAATAATTGATTTCTGGGTGCTACCATAGAGATTCAAAAATGCATTCAATGCTATGAAGATCAATGCATCATATTGATTAAAATGCATGAGAGGTAGATTGATCTGAAATCATACATCCAGTGCCTCTCTCTGTATGATAAAGAAGAGAGAATAAGAGAGAGAGAGAGAGAGAGGCCATGAATAGTAAGTGTTGTGAACCTCTCTTCTTATATTCATAGCGTGTTCGAAATTACCCAGAATTGCCTCTCCGACCCCCAAATAATTAACACACCATAAAAATGATATTATGACTACTATGATAATCCATTAATACCATTAATTTTTATTATATCTTTATTGTAATATAATATATATATTACATGATAAAAATTGAACCATTAACTCGAAGCATCATTCCCACAAATACTAAATAAACTTTGAATATTTTAAAAAAATATTCAATTAAATAATATTTTCCTTGTATTTACTTAAAACATATAAATATATTTAATAAATAAATTTAATGAAAATTATTCTTAAACTGAATAATATTAATTTTTTATTTCTTTGGTGAATTTATAACCTTGGATAAATCATGGACCCCAATGGGGGACCCACCATGTCCAATATACCTATTTAGCTTAATATGGTAGATTCTTGATCACACAATTGTGTGTGACCCTCTAAGAAGTTATCTTCATAGCAGTGAATAATATTCATAGACCAAGAGTGGGATCTAGGAACCCATCATGGACTACAATGAGATAAGGATAGTCATAACATTGATAACCATCCTATGAACATGCATTGTTTAATATAATCTCTTTGTATTTAATATCTAATTAAGAAGGATGCACACTTCTGTCATTGACCTTTTATTACTTTATTATTTATTGATATAAATGGATGGATTAAACCTTTACTTCCATATCTATGATCTTATGAAGATACTACCATCCTAATCAACATGACCCAAGATATATAACTTCCTTAACCTAGAAGCGACAAATCATTTCTTAACCATTCAACCAATGTTATAATACTAATAGTCCACCCAACACAAGCTACCTCACCGTGATTTCATTATGATCGTTTTTACTTGTATCAAAGTACGCAATAAAATGGAACACATTGGTAATGATCTCAATTCAGGAGATAAAAATACATGTTTATAGATAGGAACAACCAATAACGCCCAAAATGTGTGATGTTCTTATTAGAGGGTCTATCATAATGATCTCACTACTAGATATCATCAAGGTTAAACTTCATGAGAATAAGTCTCAATGATTATGAGCCTCCAGCACACTATAGTAAAAAATCTATTGTGTCCAGTCAATAAGATGTATCTAGACCATATGAAATATATTTAAGATAAATGTTATGGTATCTTGAGGTTATAATTTTATCCTAGGATCTAATATTACCTTTTGATATGAAATTTATTCTATGGAAATTTCTAAAAATATAAAAATCCAATGAGCGGTGACTTCCTCCCCCACCCATGCGCCTAGGGTTTCCATTACGTAATCTTCTCCTCCCCTCCTCCAGTGCAACTCGTTGTGGCTCAGTGTCGGCGGTCTGGATCCCGACTCGGCATCGGCATGGCCCACTAATGATTCAGGATCGTAGATTGGAATTGGAGAGTCAAGATGCTTCGGGATCTCAGCATGGCAGGCATCAGTTGTCTAGATCTCAATGATAGATTATGGCATCAGGATCTCAGCTTGGAATCATCTCGATGATGTTATCCATATTTGTGATCTCAGCTTGGCATCAGCGCAATGATGATGTAGCTTGGTGATGGCTTTCGGATTCAGTATTTGGTCTCATATGGCTTTCAGCTTCGGGTGATTTTTTGTGTGGCTTAGCATCAGCTCCGGAGTGCCTCAGAGGGGGGAGGATTTTTTTGGTTTTGGATTTTGGAGGTGGTTTTTCAGATCATAGTTTTGTGGTTTTGGTTTTGTTTTTATGTATTTTCTATTGGTTTGATGATGGTGTTCTTGTGGTGGTGGTGTTGTCAGAGTTTCCCTTTACTTCCTTGTTGGTCCCTTCTACTTAACGCGGTTCGACCGATTTGGAATCTGGAGAGGGTTCTTCTATGGCTTTGATCTGATCATCTCCAGCCCAGAGTGGCATTTCTGGATCAGATCTTCTATATTCCCCTCAACGATGATGCTCTATAAACATTCTACTAGATCTTCTAGTATTGGGTGAAAAAGAATAAGCTTCATGCTCTTTGGTTTTTCCTCCCCTTCAGGTTCTGTGGATGTGGTGTCCAAGGGTTCCTCGTGGTCGCGACAGGGTTTCTCTGGTTTTTGTTCTAGAAGTATGTTGTAAAGGGAGAGTCTGGTGTCTACACGACTTCACCCATTATGGCCAAATTCATGATGAATTTCTATTGTGAAGTGAACAATTTCCTCTGGTTGATGATTTTTAGTCTGTGTTGATTTTGTGGATTGGTGGAATGGTTTTTGAGTGTTATGTTGGAATGGTGTTGCACCCAGACACAACCACATGGAACAGGCCCATGAGGAAGTTCTAGAGCTAGCCATTTATCTTTTCAGAGTTTTATGGGTTTAGATGTTTGATAGGGTATGGAGTTATCCATCGAATCGGGCATGTGATTTGACAAAGGACACATGCAAGCCAAATATCCATGTTATGGTGGAGAGAGTTTGCATGATCAAATGTTATGGAGGGGAAGCTCCATGTTATCTATCTGATTTTACTCTTTTGACCTTTGGGTCTTCCTACGTCTTAAGTTGATGAAGTCTATTTGGGTTCCCCCCTTTTTCCCTTAAAAGGGTGATCTATTATAATAAAAAAAATTAAGGCATTGGGGCCATTGGATAGATCTATAGAAATTACAATTTCAGCGGTATACACAAAAAACTCTACACTATAATGTTAAGTAAACATCATGTATATCTAACTTGTATACACGATATGGTAATTAAAATTACTATATAGTTGGGTCTAGGGAACCCACTATTATAACACTCCCACTTTCACTAGATCCAACTTGCTAACAATCCTTGTTAGCTCTCACATGATAAGGATCATGTTTATGCTAAGTAGCGACTTTAGTTGTTGGGCCTTCCATGATTCTCCCACAAGGAAAATCTTCTATTTGTGACCTCATCTCGGTGATTAAAAATTATCAAGAGATTTTATCCCTAATTATATACCTTTTTGTCCACTTTCATAATTTGACATCTTGGCTAGTAAGCATATCATGATTTTCATTATGATAATACTTTTCATACTAGGTGAGATTCCAAGAACTGGAAAAAATCGTTTCATTCAACTGATTCTTAGCTGCCAGAAAAGCTGCAACATAATTGGTATTTGTAGGTATGGATTGCACAAGATTTTATGAGATTATCTCTCTCAACAACTTATCTTAACTGTGATATTGGATCACATGGATCCAAGGAAGACAAGTTTGTGTCCCCTGAAACCTAGTATCCATTCATCTCCACTTACCAGGTACATATATTTTTTACTTGTAAAGGTACAATCAGGTAGTTCTGGCTTCTTTACATGCAGTATGCCTGCTTATAATTGATATTTCACTATTATAAAGTATATCTTGGAAATATCAATTCTTGTACATAATATAGAATACGTGATTGATCCATCACATAATCACATGGAATTAAACTCACAATATTAATCTCCTCTAATGCCCTGGACATGTCAAGCTAGAGATATTATGCCATGTGACACTAGAAAAAATTCTTCCTTGGAATTGTTCTAACTTTTATTTTTTAATACAGTATCACTAAATGTATGATTGAATAGGTCCAAGAAACAATTAGATCCACCTCATTAGATCATATTTCCTAGAACATAAATTTTTACTTTTATCCAATCACTGGTGAATAGTTTCTTTCATTTTGATCTTAATTAATTATAATAACAACATCTATTTTCCATAAGTTTCCAAACATATTTTACTTGTAAAACTATAGGGATCCCACTAACCTCTATTAGACACATAGAAAACATTCATTCCAAATGAATACTCTACGATCCTATTTCTTAGTTAAATTCTAAACTGGATTTCACTAACCTGCAACCATTATTAGCATTCTGTTACATGACCTTCCCTTTCTGGTTGCATCGTATAGAAACCTTGCATGTTAAGTGGTCATGTCATCTAATACTCAAAAAAATGATCATAGATATTAGCTATGACATGTAAAATTCTAATGGATTTAGGCATATCGACATGGTATAACCAATCAATCCTTATTGGTATAACACTTTCACCATCTATGAAGAATCTCATTTAAATACTCAACACATTATTCAAAATTAGATGCCCTTTTCATTGTGATACATGTGATCCATTATTTAATTTTAACTAATATTGTAAATATTACATAATTTCTATATACTGCTCAATTGTAGAATATATTATTCATAATGAATAATTTATCACCAGTCGTAGTGAATTCAAAACCATCAATATAGTTTTTCCTTACTATATAGTATGTGTGTCTGGAACATTCTTGTTCCACATGCACCTGTGGAACTAGTTCCTATACGAACTACCTGTGCATCTTAAGCATTGAATAAACCCAATTCAATATGGATTCCACTATCCCTAATAGATATGTGTACCTTTTATAGAAATTTAGTCTATAACAAGACTAAAACATTTCTATCTTAGGGATTTTCGTAATATCCTAAGAAATCATTACTATAATTACAATTGATTCACAATGTTTTTGTTTATAATTCAAGTTTTTTTATGTCCAAACAAATTGACTGCATCAAAAAACATGTCCTTATGACATTATGGAAGTCCAAAATAATACAACAGTTTTGATATACATTATTCATTTTATTGAGCATATGGTTATGGGATATCACCATTATTTTCAAAGAACATCGTGAAATATAAATGAATTTTTTGCAAGTGGAAACATTTATACTGCATACATCACAACTCTGATGCATAAAATGTTCATTTACGAATTACTCCATGCTACATTTAGTAGATCAATGTTGACATTTTAGGCTTAATCAACGATCCTCCTCATTAAAATCAATGTCATGATGTAGATAATGAAATGTGAGTTTAGGAATTAATCCACACTACATTATATTGATCGATGAATGCTTGGTCAATATATTAATCAGCATGTCATCCTAAAGAAAATTATATCTTCTAACCATGAATATAATTCACTTTACCATTCCTTAATTACATAAAGGAATATTATGAAGTATATATACCTGTAGCTTGTTCATGGAATAGTTCATGCTCTCTAGCTAGACTAATTCTGAATGATTTAAGTAATACCTTTATCTCTAAAGGTTTATTTTTTCAAACTTAAGATGTCGATAAAAACAAAGGTGTTTAGATTTACCAAGATTAAATACTAAATTAGGTGTATGCTTGATGTCCACTTTTAGTCTTACTTGAAAAATATTTATCTTTCCACAAAAGGGTATAAATGACTTACATTTATATTCATCAGGCATTGCCTATGATTCATGTATTACTGAACTATTACTAGAGTATTTTTCGCCATAAATAACATTGATTATTGAACCTAGAATAATGTATCTTTTTCACCAAAGGACTCATGAGATAAATCTATTGGTTATACTCAATTATAGTTTTACAAGAATAATTAACTTGGTAATACATAATTCGTGTACTTCTCACCACTGACATAGGAGTCACCCTTTGTCATTCTCTAGGAGAATTCACCTTACTTATAGTAATGTTTCTATAACTTATTTGATTACTGTATTTAAATAGATATATATTATAGGAATAGTGTATTCAATACACAATCAGAATGTCCAAAACATTACATTTTATATTAATGAATATACCTAAAGAAGAAGTTGTTACTTACTTATTTAATTCAGTTTATTGCGATTAAATTTAAATTGTTTTATTTCATGTTATGCATTTCAAATAACCACCTGTTAATTCCTCATTACATTGAATTATGTTTTGAATGTTCTTCTATCATTACTTCCCGTTGTGGATTTTTCCTTGACTTTCAATTTATTCACCATAATAATTAAGATTAAACTGTCTTTTATATTCTTATATACTTGGAAATCCTTACCTAAATAGGTAATGAAGAGTTTACTCAATACTGTCCATTTTGTAGCATAAAAAGAGACTTGAGTAAATGGGTAAAAATGATACAAGAAAGGGATCCATTGGAAGATCACAATCCATCTTTCAATTTACACATGACGGTGTAATCATCACATTAATCATATATTGCTTCGCTTTCTCCTTTCAAACTTCTCAGAGATGAGACTACATGTTATACCACTCATGTCTTGATGTAGTTCCTATAACTACCATCATATGGTGATGATTAGATTATAAAATAACCATCATATTCTCAACACAAGAGTCTCTTATAAGCATATTTCTCACCTGTTCTTCTTTAGGTAGCTTAAAATTTATTGGGGATACTAGCACCTTGAATTTCCGTACTATAGTATTTTGTACAAGCGCATATACTACGCTTGAAAAATCATGCCAATGTGGACATTTACATTTTCAATTTCTTATCATAGTATCTTACTATGGTATTACTTTAAATTTTTCTACAAAAATAAATTTTAGTAGATTAGTACTTTTTATCTAGATTACCAATTTATACATTATGATTAATTAATCAAATCATTAAATGTCTCTCACTATATTATTGAATTTTAGGAACCCTATATGGTAGAATAAGAATACTATACCACTTGAGTATTTTAGTGGAAAGGATACTAGAACCTCCCCTCATAGTCTACAATCTATGGCTATGCCACTACTCATAGGGTTTAAGGTAGGTGTTTTATTAGCCAACCACATTAACTCGCAATTCCTTAATCTATTGAGTAAAGTCTCGTATTCTAAAATCATAACTTGATTTACTCAAAACATGACTTTAAAATGATAGAAAGTTATCTATGGCTAATCCTTACCACCAATTTAGTTAATTCAACCCACCACTCTCATAATAACTCCCGAGTAGTAAGAGACACCCTCATTTATGACATGATAAGAACCCTGAACACCCGATTTAATTCAAATTTTAATGATGGAAGGTTGTTAATGACTTAATATTTATTTGAGGGTTTTATTATATTTAATGTGACCAATGAAATAATTCCCTATCTTATTAGAAATTGTTATGTTAGTGCACTCACAACTGACTACGGAATAAATAGAAAAATCAATCGTGTCACATGTTAATTTTATTTGTGCATGGTTATTTATTATTTTATATGTTCACATGATAAATACACATATACAAAAATAATAAACCATGAAAATATAAAATAATGACTTGATAATGATTAAATTCTAATGGTTTATCCATTAAGTGAATAAAGGATCAATCTAGAACCTAGGGGATATACCTTGAGTCGCATCTCTTGCGACATGAGTTGTAGCACTTCCCATCCAATTAATAAAACTCCTGTCTGGTGTGTCGCCGTAAATTAGCATGAAATGCATCACTGGACGTCACATCATTTTACAAAAATAATCAATTGTAGTTGAGGGGTACTAGGGAGTATAAAATACAACATTGAATTGGCATGTAGACCCCTATACATATAATGACACTTTAGATGACTCGTAGATCATCTTTTATTTAAACAACATATTACAAATAACCATTACAATAAACAATTAAATAAATAAATAAATCATTCTCTAGACATACATTGGTCGGTCTATGGCTCATGACCAGTCAATACACAATAAAATCACGTATTAAAATAAATTTGGTAATAAAAATTAAACTTTCATTAATTATTATATGAGGTCACTTTTATTAATTTAAAATTTCACTCTTATTTTAATTCCTCAAATTCCCATCATTCGGTCCTTGTATCCATGTGAAGGGGTTTTATAGGTTGGGTAGGCCTGCCCAATAACATTCAGAGTCAAGCTAACCTATCCTGACTAGTTTCAGGGAAAATTAGGTCTAGCAGAACCATGCAAATGTACTTCAAGGGGTCTCGCGCTACTGGGGTGATGCTTCAGATGGCATGTGATTAGTGGCCACTAGATATGAGGGATCCGAAAATATTTTTCTGGTTCAAACCATGTGTGAACAATGGTGGGAATGCCAAAAGCTGGGACGGGAGTGGCCGGAGTTTCCGGTTATATATGAAGTAGCTGGAATCAGCAAGGTGTTGCCGGTTGGTTGTGGAGGGATAGAATTCTACTGGTGGATCAGCCGTGAGGAGATGGCGGAGAAGGATGACCAAGGATACGAGTGTAGGAGGTGTTGGGCCAAGAGGCTAGATGCAGTGTGGAGGGGATCTGGGTGCCAACAGGAAAGGGTACAGCTGAGGGAGATAGGTGGGTGGGGCCTGGCAGTCGGTCGGAGACCGATTTTTGGGTCTCCCTTTTTTTATTTTTGGTTAAAAATTAAAAAAGATTAAAATATAGGCATTGTATTTATTTTTTGTATTAATTGACCTGGTGAAATTCATGCACCCGTTTTCTTTAAAATAAATTCCACAAATTTGTGGAAATAAATCACCGTCTAGATTATACTGTCCCAAACGTTGATCGGATTCTCCAGAAAACAACAAATCCCAAAAAATGAGTTTCCAGTTCATATTTATAACATCACTTTCTTGTAACGTGTCCATACAAGGTCATATTGGAAATTCTTCTATGGCATTGGGACCACAAAGACACCCTTCATGAAATTCAGTGAAATTTTTTTTTTGGATTAAAATAACCACTAAACCCTTTGATACCAATTGAAGGTATCAAATACGCCGCATAAGCTCCAAAAATGGGTTTTTAATTTTATTTCACCGATAATAATCATTAAATCGTCAATATCGGTGAATCGCTACCCGGTTTAAGCTGAGGATCTCATGTGAAGAGTTTTAAGAACAAAAATATAAACCACAAATACTTGGTTTGATCCAAAGCTGCATTATATGTATTCTCATTATCAGTGATCACATCTTGATGAATATAAAGCCCAATTCTCTTATATCTTCCACACACACTTCAAAAATTTATAGGAGCGCCAATCATTGAATTCCAAGTGCTAGAAAAGAGAATTTAAGAATCCTTTGATGCTCCGATGATAACTGCATCGCATTATTTGCGATGCATGAGCGGGATCTCAATCCAAACTGCTAGATCCAGAGACTCTCTCTCTAGGATGTGGGAGAGAGAAGAATAGAGACAGAGGCTACGAATTGTAAGGGGTGTGAACCTCTATTATTTTATTTATAGCTTTCTAAATATTACCCACAATTTTATCTCTTGCTCCTAAATAATTATTATGCTATAAAAAAGATATTATGACTACTATGCTAAGCCATAAATACAATTTATTATTATTTTCACATTCCTATAATATAATAAATATATTACATTATAATAAATGATCCATTAACTCGACTCATTGTTCCAGCAAATATTAAATGAGATTTGAATATTTTGAACTAATATTCATTCAAATAATAGTTCCATGTATTTATTTTAAAACATGTAAATAAATTTAATAAATAAATTCAATGTCAATTATTCTTAACTTGAATAATATGAATTTATTTATTTCTTCGGTGATCGTATAACCTTAGACAAATCCTGAACCCCAGTGGTGGGTCCCACCAGGTCCAATATACCTATTCAGTTGAATAGGGTATATATTTGAATACGTTGTTGTTTGTGACCCTCAAGGCCCTTATCGCAATAGTAGTGAATACTATTCATATACCAAGAGTGGGATCTAGCAAACACATCGTTGGTCCTAATGAGATAAGGATAGTCAAAGAAATGAAAACCATCCTACGAACACACAATGTATAATATAATCTATTTGTCTTTAATATCTTATAAAGTAGGATGCAAACCCATGTCATCAACCCTTTTTTTTTATCTAACGGGATTGATTTACCCTCGAATGCCATGGGCATGCTCTTATAAAGGTATTACCATCCTGATCAACATGTCTTGAGATATAATACCTCCTTAACATGGAAGTGAAAAATATTTTCTTGTCTATTCAACCAATTTCATACCATCAATAATGCACCCTACACAGGATACCTTGACACGATTTCATTATCATAGTTTTTTTCCTTCCATCAATGTATGTGATCAAATGGCACACACTGGTAATAATCTCAGGTTAGGAGATCAACAAACATGTTCATAGATATGAACAACCAAAAACACCCAAAAATTTTGGTTTTCCTATTAGGGAGTTTATCAACATGATATCACTACTAGAGATCACCAAGTAAAAACTTCATGATAAGAAGTATCAATACTTATGAGCCCCCAACACCTGATAGTCAAACATCAAATGATTCTAGTTAGTATGATGTATCTGAACCAAATGACATATATTTAATATAGATGTCATGGTATCAGCATAAATCTTTTTTCATATTGGAGAAACTTTAATATGATTCTAAATATCTTTACCTTTTTTTGTTGTCTCTTCAACAAGTTATGGGACAACAAGTTTTATTTCAATAACTTCATACCAACAAGTTAGAGTAGGGAATCTCTTTCTATATAATGATTTATATGGTTCAATTTGAAAACTTAAATGGAAACTATTATTATAGGTAAACTCTTCCAAAGTTAAATAAGGATCCCACATACCTTTAAAGTCAAGTGATAATGATATCAACATGTATTATAAAGTTCAAATAGTTCTTACAGACTGTTCATTAGTTTGAGGATGGTAGGTGGTTCCCAATGAAGCTCGATATCAAGATCCTTCTAAAGACTCTTCCAAAATTTCAATGTAAATTGGGGTTCATGATCTTACACAATTGAAAGGGGTGAACAATAAGGTTTTACAACATCATTAATATAGACTAATTCACGGCACTAAAGAGGTAAATCTTCCTTTATCGTAATGAAATGTAGAGATTTGGTCAGTCGATCAATAATAACCCATATTGTATAATTATTTCTAAGAGTATTTGGTAATCCAAAGAGAAAATCCACAGTAATGTATTACAATTTTTACATAGGAATAGGTAGAGGTTTGATGATACCTATAGGATGTTGTATATCAACATTCACCCATTGGAAAACCAAGTATCTTGATATATAATTAGTAATTTCCTACTTTATTCTATGCCACCAAAAATTTTCCCCCAAATCCCTATTCGTATTAGTGCTACCAGGGTGTATATAGAAATTGTATCTATGAGAATCATCCATAAAATATGTTTTTTTAGATTATGTATAAATGGAACACATAGTCTCTTCCCAAATTTAAGAATGCCATCTTTAAAAAGTCTACTAGTATCCCATTATTCAAGGATTTAATTTTCTTCTAAATATTCTCATCATCAGATTGAGAAATTTTTATATTTTCTAATAAAAATGGTTTGAAAATCATTTAAAAAGGAGTGATGTCTCCCCTTCCTTAAAAATTCCCATATCTATCTTTACTATATCTATGAACATAGGATCCCTGTAAATCCTCATTTTGGTCATAACTCTATGATCTTTCATACCCAATGAATCCATTGCCTTATTTTCCATCCTTTGGTTGTAGTTTACATAGAAATAATAATAATTGAGTAATTAGATCCATCATATTTTCATAATATTGAGTTATTTCTATGAAGATATATATTTTATGATCTTATAGTATATTTAAATCTCACATATTTCACCATAGAGATAATATATCTATATATTAAAATAAAATATTATAGATCCCAACTCAAGATCATGTTTTTTATAGTTCTTAAATTATTTAACTGCCTTTATGCATAGGTAATAACTTTATCATTATGCATAGGGACACCATCAAGTCTCTTATTTGATACATCACTATATATCACAAATCCATCATTTCTTGATAGTAGTTTCAAAATCTGAGCATTGAATTATCTACACATAAATTATTCAAAAAATTGTTCACATTAATTTTCCCTTGTTAACTTAACCCCTTTATGTGTATTTTCGGAAAACAGGAAATCCAAACAGAAATACTTTTGAATGAATCAGAAATAGTATCCTTCCAGACAAATTAAACTAAATACTTTAGTTATGTTCATCACTGTCATACATTCTTCGACTACCTTTTCCTTCATAGGATCAATTTAGATACCATCCTTCGAGAAAATATGGCCTTGAAAATAAAATTCTGGAAACCATAATTCATACTTACTAAATTTACCATATAATCGTTTCTTTTAAAAGTCTCAAGAATGACCCACAAGTTATTCTCATGGTCCTCATGTATTTTAGAATACAGTCAGATATCATTAATGAATACCACAATGAAATTATCAAGATTCTACTTGAATACTATATTCGTTAGATCCGTAAAAACAGATGGTTAATTAGTCAATCCAAATCCATATCTCAATTACAATACTGTATTTAGAATATCTTCCTTCTTTACTCATAATTGATGATACCAAGAATGAAGGTCGATAATTGAAAAATATTGATTTCTTTGAATTTGATTGAATAATTCATCAATACAGCTCATATGATACTTTTTATTTATTATAGTAGAATTGATTTCCCTATAATGAAGGCACAAACACATGGATACATCTTTATTCTTATTGAAAAGAACATGATCCCCCATGGTGAAACACTAGGGTGACTAGATACCTTATCACATAAATCCTCTAGTTTTTTTTCAACTCCACTAATTTTATAGTGTCCATTATATATGGAGTCTTTGATATAGGTCATGATTTAGGGATTCAATCAATGGAACACTAAACTTCATTCTTTAGTGTATTTCTAGGTAATTCCTTAGGAAATACATCAACGTATTCTTATACAATAAGAAAATACTCAATTTGAAAATTATCTTTTCCATCTATACATAATGTTTTCTCATATTCCCCAAGAATCTCATTCAAACGTTCTACTAGGGTTATATCTAGACATGACTTAGATGATTAAGTCCCATCTATAAAGATAAGGTATTCATATCATGATCATAAATCACAATTTCTTTCTGTTTGAAATAAAATTTTCATCATATTTTGAAAGATAGTGCATACTAGGGATTATATCAAAGTCAACCATAGGTGTAATAATAAAGTCCAAAAATAGGGCACAATTATGTTTAATAATGGGAACTTCCTAAATCATCCTTGTTTTCATGAGATTTCCATTAGGAGTTTTGATTGATAACCCCCTTCCTATAGTGCTAGGGATATATATAATTTTATTGGAAAATATGGAAGGTGTAAAAGTGATCCAAAACCCATAATCAAATAAATAATTATCTAAATTTGAGGCTATTATTAAAGTACATACCACCATATATTTGGGATCTTCAACCTCAGCTGTAGTGATCACATATGCTTAAACTTCACCCCATGTCCTCTTTTTTGGTTTATTATCTTAATGCATGGGAAATTGGTTTGAATAATACCCCATTTATTTATAGTTGAAGCACTGCATAGTAATTTTATCTATTTTTACTTGCATTTCTGATCTATATGACCCTTTTATCACACTTGTAACACACTCTCATTCCCTGAAATAATTTTTTAGGATGTTTCTTTCCACAAGTTTCACATGATGGAAATTGATTCATTTTCTTCTTCTTCTTCAATGTGTTTCCTTTTTCTTGGTGTTTAGATGAATTATTATTATCTTGAATCCCCTTTAATATATCATATATATAAAATTAAAGTTTTCATTATATATAAAACTATTACATCATATGAGGAAAAATTTTGAGAAACCAGTGACCTTCAGAGAATTGGCTTAAGCCCTTCAAATAAATATCCAATAGAGCATTATGTATTGAATATATAATCTTTATCGTACATGGATAGTCTTGTAATGGTTGAATCATACTTCAAAACACTTTCTTCTTAATTTTTTTAATCTCGGTAGCTTTCTCTTCATTTCAATTCATTTCCCAAGAGGGAAATATTTTTCGAAGAGTGTTACTTTAAAATCTCCCTATTCTATATGTCCTATTTCATATTCCTCCTTAGTATTATAGAAAAAAGAACACCAACGATCAAATAATACCTAGAGAAAATATTTTTCTAGTATAAACGTTTCCTATTCATCACATACCAAGGCAAGAAATATCTTTTCTAGGGACTTAATCCATTCATCATCTACCACTAGATTAACAGTTTCACTAAACGATTGTGGATTCTGTCCTATGAAATGTTCCAATATAGTTGTACCATTCCATGGAACATCATATTTCTATATATGTACAAGTTTATTATTATTAAATCTTGTTATATACCCCAATATATCCATTTTAAGCTCACGTCCAACACCATTTTCATTGGCTTTCTCAGCAGTGAAATTTCTACATTGACTATGAGTGTTCATACCATTGTTTCATTCACAAACCATTTATAAAAAATGGTATAAACTAAATTAGTTCATAAAATTATGAATTTTAAATCATAATTTATAATTTTAAATATGGTTTAACACTTAACACATGTTGAAAATTCATGCATTGTTAAAATCAGAAGCATAAACATGGTTTATTTTAGATTATCTTTAAATCATATTTTTTTTGAATTCATTTATAATGGTTTATAAAGAAAATGTGAATTAACTGAATCATATCCCCTATTCGTGTCAATACACTTGAAAAGTAAGGTAATACTAAATATAAAATATATTTATGGATAATTTATACTAAAAACAACTCTTTTAGAGGTTATTAACCCTAGATGCATCAGTGTAAAAGAAATGTACACTTATAGTATCTAGATGTGGATATATTGCTAGGAACAAAACCTAATCTCTACCTTATAAAATATTTATGATGTTATTACACAATAATATATATCCTAAAATTATATCATAGGATTATGATCCCTAATCTCTGGTTTCCTAAATTTATTTCCCAAGTTTTCTATTAAACTTTCTCTAATACCTACTATTAAAACCCCAACTCTTGTAACCCAGAGCAGATGGTTACATTATTATGTTGGATTAAATAAAAGGTTTATAATACCAAAGTAACTATTAGTTTAGTAGTATTATAGATATAGATACATACATGATACCCATTATACATTGGGAATAAAAAATTAAACATAAACAAGTAAACATTCTGCATCCTTGAAACTCATTAAAAGAATTCATCTTCATATCCCAAGGAAAGGAAACAAAATAAGGGAGAGATAAAATTCTCAGAAAGGGTTATATACAATGGAATATATCATGAGTAAATAAGGAATAATCAATATGTAATGGAAAATAACTAAAAACACACTGCATTTAATTAATTAATTGAGCATGAAATCCATCCATGGATAATATCAATGAAACAATTATCATAGATAAAAATAAATTAATTCTTAATGAAGGAAATAATTAATACTAGAATTCATGATCCCATAAATCTTAATAACTATTCCATGAAGACCATTTTCCAATATAGCTTAAAACTATTGGTAGGTAAACACCAAAAACCCCCATTTAATTTGGCCAAGTGATAAACTGAAATCACATATATATTTTCTATCATTTAGTTAAGCATTTTCTATGATTTATTTGATATTGCACTCGGTAAGTGTTGATTTTCATAGGAATGAGGCTTCCAAGGTTAAAAATGATTAAATGTACAAAAGGATAATTTTTTTCTATTACACATTTTGAAACCTCATACACATTGTGTAGTAGAGTTTCAAAGCATGCTACAAGTCATGAAGAAAGTAATGACAAAAGTTGTGAAAACTACAAGTAGAGTATCTATTACATGATGTGAGTTACAGATACACATTTTTAACTCTTTTAACATAATTCCTGCTCTAAAGATATATATTTAAGGATGATACACATCGTAAATTCAAGTTACACATCATGAGAAGAGTCAAAATGTCAAATCTCAGATGAGATACACACAAGATATGCATAGATTCGTTATCCACAGATAAAACCATGGATTGAAATTACACAATGTGAATTCTTGTTACACATCATGTAATATTTTACCTGTATATACAACAGTAGGGCATTATGTTTTAGATCCTCCAAAGCAGACAAATATTTCTCTTTCATTACTCCCTTGTTCTCTTCTACCCCCTCTACACAACAATCAAAAATTCTTTTGTATCATTTTATTATTATACATTAATAAAATAATTTTGGATCAAATTCAAGGCCATTTTCTTTCAATTTACTTTAGTGATGATGTTTCTCTCATTGTTCATTTCGAGTAGCAAGACACGACGAACCGTTGGTGTGATTTTTCTCATCCTTATTCCAAGTAAGTCGTTAATTGGATTGTGTTCGATTAGAGATCCATTTTACATGTCTTTGGTTTCATGTTTTCTCAAATTTGGTAATTTGAATCATTGCATGTTTTCCAATTATTCAATCTCAATCTTTCTTAGCATATCAAGCATCATTTCAATTCTTTATTTATTAGCCTTCAATCTTACCATGTGTGGTTAAACCACATAGGGTAGGGATCGAGAGTAAATGTATCCGAATTTAACAAATATTTAATTCTCAAATTGGTAACCTTAAAGATTGTTAATGAGGTTAAATTACATTTTTCAATCCAATTAATTCGAACATCACTAACCATGGGACATTTAAATGAAGGCCCCCATCCTAGTTGAAGTGGATTAGGCCATGACCAATAGAATAAGACACTTTATACCTTATAATGTGATCTTAATGAATCTAGGATGTCACTATATACAAATAAAGGAATAGTTGTAACACCCCAAACTTCCACGGTACGTTCCCTTTGAATAATACAGTAGATTTTGTTGTATGAAACATGGAGTTTTAAGACACCAAGACCAATCAAATTAGCCGCTATGAATAGTAATACCCACTTTTGGAAATTTTATAAATATTATTTTTTAAAATTGATATCATTTTTGGATTCGGAATATCAAAATTATATTAGGGTGAATTTTTTTTATTTTTCTGAAAACATTCAATTTTTTATGAATAGTAAAAAACACTGCGTTATTGTTTAAAATCGAATTTTTATTTAAATAATTAGTTATTTTATTTTAATTTATTTTAGGTAAAAATAGATACATAATACATATATATTTTCAATTTAATTAATTGGATTCATTTTATAATAATTTTAAATATATAAAATTTTATTGATGTAACACCCCATGATTTCATAGTACGATATTTCTTCAAAGTAATTCAATAACTTTCAGTACACGCAACACTGAGTTTTAGTGCACCATGACGTACCAAACAATTTTTTCAAAAGTGGTTATGAATAGTATTAACTTAATTTTGAACTTTATATAATCCTTATAATTTTATAATCCATATTATGAGTTTCTTAGACATAATGTAAGAACAAATACATTTTTTTCAAATAAAAGAAGTATTTTTCAAAAAATGAAATTTTACCGCCCTTTAATGGAGAAACCTTTATAAATCCAATATTTGAAACTCTTATATATTTAATTTGACAAAATAAAATTCATCATTAGAATCGGGACATATGAATTTAGAGTCAATAAAGTTTTGGTGTTTTTCTGATAACTTTCATATTTGGGTGAATAGTGAAAAATACTATATTTTAACTGAGAACAAGTTTTTTAATCAATATAATTTATATTGTTAAATTATAAATTTTAATGGAATGGAAGTATAAATAGATTATATTTTTACCATTTAATCCAAGGATGGTCATTGTATGTAATTTTACTTTGAAATTGGACATAAACAAGTGTCAAACTTTTGATAGTTATTATTTCTTAAAAATACATCTTTTGGTTTTAATAGTGGGAATTAATTTTAAATTAATAAATGGAAATTTATATTTTTTTATTCGGTAAAATAGACTTCATTTTTGGATTCATAATATCTAAATTATCTTACGGTGAAATTTTGGTACTTTTCTGTTAACTTTCAAATCTTGATGAATAGTGAAAATTACTAAATTTTAATTAAATACAACTTTTTTAATCAAAATAATTATAAGTGATAAATTATGCATTTGAGTGATTTTAAAGTTTAATTAGATTATAATTTTACCATTCAATCCAATTTTATTCATTGGATATAATTTTATATTTAAACTGGACATAAGAAAGTGTCAATCTTTTGATAGTTATTATTTGTTAAAAACACGCTTTTTGTTTCGACAACGGGAATTAGTTTTAAATTAATTTCTACCACTTATGTGTATTTAATTAAGAAAAATGGATTCCATATTTATAATCCGGAGGCCCAAATTTTGTAAATAGGTAACTTTTATTTTTAGACATTTTGAATAATTACATTAGTAAATATTTTATTTACCATGGTTAAAGGGTAAATTTGGTAAATAAGGGTAAAAAATAATATTATAATAATACTAAATTACACTAAAACATGTCCTAACCATATTGGTTGATACATGTCGGACCATTTTCATCTTTTGGTCGATTTTGGGACCCCATGGAGCCACTTGTAAGTGATAATGACTCTTTATACTAATTAAGTTAAAGTTAATGCAAAAATTACATAAGCATATAACTTTTAGAAAAACAAAAATTTATATAGGGTAATATATGTTTGATTTTCGACAATAAATATTATATAGAAATAAAAAAAAATTCCTACAAAAGGGTATTTTATTTATAATTTTTAGACATTTAATAATTAAATTTATTTATGACACAATAATGATGCAGTATTTTCCTTATTAATGAAAGAATCAAATAATTGGGATTATAAATGATAAAATAAATATAATTTGAAAGTTTTTATGACATATATGAATTTTATTGGTTAATATGACATGATAGGATTTCTTAAATGAATTTTTTTAGAATTAAAAATGTTTTTAAGACTTTAACAAAAATCAATTATTAAATAGTGTCAAAATTGACATAAAAGAGTTTTTAAAACAAATATTATATTATTAATTCATATTATATTCCTAAAAATCTAAGTTTCAGAACAAATACTTATATAATGATATTTTTATCATTAATGGGCCACTTGGGGGTCTCTTTGAAGTATATTGTATGTTTATTTACTATATAATATAAAAATACAAAGTGACATGGTAAGTGTCAAACTAATTAACTAAGAGTTAAAACAAAAAGATAAGGCTAATAATGTGACCCAAAACTATCTAAAAACTATTGGCTATGTTTTGTACGACCTATCCCCAACATAGACTTTGAATAATCCACTTTTGATCCATTTGACACCGAATATGATTTTATTATAAAATAATACTTTATGTTTTTTCCAAAGATCCCTTCATCCCCCTTTTAAAGGAAACCGCTTCTAACCAATTCCTCACACCTCTCAAGACTTTTGGATCATCCAAAATATGACCAATTAAACACCCTACATCATTCTCCTCCCCCTAGAAGCCTTACCTTAGGCAGAAGGCACTTCAAGAGTCCTTTTTGGTTAAAACCAAAAAGAGTTACCCAAATTAAATGTAACGATTTCTCTTAGGTTCTTTTCTTTCATTTTACTTCTCCAACCCATAAAATCTTCTTATCCTTTTCTTTTGTAACAAAAAAATTATCCAAAATATACTAGGATATTGTAATGAAAAGTATTCTAACTACACATACACACACCTCCATCTAATGGGTGAAGAATATAAGGTTTCTTTGGATGGAAACCAAATGCCTCACGAAACGATGATTGTTCAATTATATCCTACCACCTCTCATGGTGTCCATTATGATGGAACTATAATTAAATATGATATTAATGATATTTATTTTATGTATAGTCTTCTTTAATTCCATTTTATATCATACCAGTATTCTTTTCATGTTGTATATATATACGATAATTTCATTTGATAAAGTAAAGACTACCGCCCCCTCAAAGTGATATGACTTGTTCATACCATACATGGAACCTATAAAGGATGGGGTTAATGAAATTAAGTAACATATATAAGATATATATTATAATTTAATAATAATAAACCTATGTATAATTTGTTTTTTATTCATTTTAAAATGAAAAATGAAATGCAAGTAGCGTTCGTGCGTACGTATGGATTACCGTCTCCACGAACGCGATGATATTCATTTCCCCATTATATACATTCAAGAATAATTCTCATTTGATTATTAAAAGTAATTTTTATGGACATAATATAATTCAGGATATAAATAAGATACAAACTATCTATAACAAACATTGCTTACGTAACAAAGCATATAAAGGAAAACGAATCAGTTAACACCTGAAACGATAATAATACTAAAATATTATTAACAAAAAAATATTAAAAAATCGTATAAGATATCATATTAATATGTATGATTCCTGTATAATTTAATACCAATGCTTTAACTATGATATAGGAGGTTAACCTACCCTCGACCAAGGAAAATTACAAGGTAAGGGTTTATTTCACAATCTCTTCATTATCTGAGGTTGTTTATACGTAATTATCTACTGCGACCTCTTTATCGTCCACATCCATGTTTCTTAAAATTTTATTTCAAAATTATCTTACTATTTTAAAGAATATTGGTTAAAGTAATTTATACCCTTTTGACTTTTTATAAGAATTTTATAAAGGAATCTTTTCTTCATTTTCCAAACAAGGTCCTTTTTAACCTTTTCGACAGAATTAAGGTAAGAATGTCTTTTTTAACATATACGGTGGGTACGGATATTTTCTGCCATTATAAAATCTTCGAATATTCCCTTATAATATTATAAGAATATTTTCCAAGTGAATTTTTTCTTTTATAATTATGTGACCTTTAAAAGATTTCAAAAAAAATGATATTTCTCTCAAATAGTTTTGATTTCATCTATGTCAACATCCTTTGATGGATTTTAAGCTTATTTGAAATTTATTATGATACAAAACTTCCATATTGTATTGAAGGTTTTATGATATGTTTGACTGTGTATGTGTTATTTTTATACCATTCATGGTTTATGGAGATAGTGTTGACATTTCGTATGCTGGTTTTAATACAAATGTTTATGTTAGGTTTAAACTTGTTCATATGAGGAATGAATTGGATTTAATAAGTGATGAGTGGAGCCCTCTATAGCTCCTCGATGCATCGGTAGGTCCCATGAGACAAACTATTGTCTTGGCATAAGGCCTCTCCAAAATATTATTTGTAGTCTTGGCACAAGGCCTTGACGATGTGGTTGTGATAGTCTAGCATTATGAATTCCATCATTATGAAAGTGGTTATTGATATTTCATGTGATTATTCGATTAGTAGAATATCCATGTAAATAAGTAAATGGAATTATTTCATTTTATCTTTTCCATATTATACTGAAGTTCAACTTTAGAAAGGATTTTGTTTTATTTATACATTGCCTTAAATGTTTATACTTATTTATGAAAGTTTCCGCTATATTGTTATCCATACTGGGCATCTGAGCTCACCCATTTCTGTGTTTTATTTATTCTAGGATGTGAAGAAGTAATTTATGAATGACCTACAGGGATAGTATGAGGGGATATGAGTTTGGATTATGGAGTCTATATTGTTTTATTTTTTAATTTTATGATGTAATGTTAGACTGATTAATGTATCTAGTGATTCCAAGGCTAATAAATTAATCGGTCCTTCGGGACTTGATATTTTGTGATCATGCCAATGTTATGTAATAATGCACCGACTCTGGGTAACTGGGGTCAGGGCGTTACAGTTGGTATCAGAACAAGTTTAGTACAAACCTTGGAAGCTAGATTTAGATAAACTCTGATTAGAGCACATAGACCTAAGATGGACTTTGATGATTAGTATAGAAGAAATTCATAGAATTTTGGTATTGTAATGATTATGTGATTTTCTGAGTAGTACATCCATGTATGGATACGAGTAGGTAGAGGTTGCTCTGGCACAGATGTACCTAGAGATAAAACCCAAAAACACCGCTTTGAGCTAGAATCGAATGGGAACTGGTGCACGACAACAGGCCTTGCTGCACTCTTGGTTACGACACTCTCGGGGGATATGGTTTGGATAATTCTCATTTTCTTTACAAACCATTATGAAGGGTTTATGAGTATATACTTACTCAAAGAAAACATTTTTATGATTATGGATTATATCCATAAACTGTTCCATTTACGTTAGGTATTTTTCATGTTTGGAATTATTCATTGCAATTCATAAACTGACCTAGTTTATACTATTGTATAGAAATGGTGCCCAGTAGAAGGAATGTGAACCCCAGTAATACATATGATCCAAAGAGTAAGAAGCATCATATCTTTCATGTTATTATGACATCATTTAGAAGTTAAATAGTCTCCCATGTATTCTCAACATATGAATAAATAGTATCATATGTTAATAAGATAAGTATATAATTCTCCAAGTCCTATGTCTTTGAAGGGAAGCAAGAGAATAAAAGGATGGAAGAGAGAAAGATAGATAAAGGGAAGAGGGAAAAAAATTAGTTTTGAATTGGAAAAAATTTCATTTATTGGTTTAATGAGGCATATTAATCAGACATAAAATTTAAAGAGGGAATATAATTTTATCCAACTATGATAAATGTCATAAAATATTTACCCGAACCTTCAACAGTTGAGGGTATTAGGAGATTTTTGGGAAATTATAGATTCTACAGGTGATTAGTGGAAGAATTTTAAAAAGTTTATTCCCCTCTAATGTACCTATTTTCAAAGTATGTTCTATTTTTATTAACTAAAGAATGTTGGCATGCATTCAATACTTTAAATAAAATCATGATAGCATCCCCTGTAATCATTTCACCTGATTGGGAAAAGGAATTCTAATTAATATGTGACTCCAAAAACATTGATTTTGCAATATTTTAACACAATGAATTGGTCACATATTTTTTCCTATCTACTTTTCCAAACACACATTGAATTAATCTCAAGCCAATCACACAACTACAGATAAATAACTCTTGGTAGTTGTATATGCCATTAAGAAGTTATATTTCTTATTGGTCTTGACAAAGGTAATTGTGAACTTTGATCATGTTTCCCTCAGGTATTTAATAAATAAGATGGATTCTCAGCAAAGGATGATAATGTGGATCCTCCTGCTCTAATAATTTGATATTTCCATCAAATATACTAAAGCCATGGAAAATGTGACTGCTGATAATTTATCCTGACATCCTCTTCCACTCATCAAGGATGACTATGATATTGACATCAAAGTCATTTTTTCTAATGAAACCCTTCTTAGCATCAAGGAACTACCATGGTTTTCCAATATTTCTAATTTTCTTTCCACAATATTTTTACACCAAGACCTCTCCTACAAAAAGAAAAGAATTTTTTTAGCTGAAGTAAAACATTATTACTTAGATGAAGCACTCATGTTCAAGCATTACAACGATGGATTGTTGTGATGTTGAATTCCAAAAAATAAAATTCCAAATGTGATACAAATCTTTCATATTTCACTAACTGGAGGACATAATGGACCCAAGTGCACTATTGTAAAGATTCTACAAACATGACTTTTTTTCCACTCTACACCAAGATGCAATGGATTTTTTTCAAAGCTATGATAGGTTCCAAAAAACTAGAACCACTGGTAAAAGAAATTAAATAACTCAAACCCCAACCATGGAAGCCAAAATATTTGATATTTGTGGAATATATTTCATTGGACCATTTCCCAAATCCCATGTAAAATCCTACATTCTTGTTGGTGTTGACTACATCTCAAAGTGGGTAGAAACTGAAACCACATCAAATGACATGGAAAAAGTGGTCATGAATTTACTAAAAGAGAATGTGTTCTCAAGATTTGTATTTCCTAGATTACTCATTAGTGGATGAGGAACCCATTTTAAAAACTAGGTTGTTAAAGGATTACTAGAAAAATATATAATCTGCTATAACACAGGAACTCCCTACCACCCATAAACAAGTAGGAAAGTCGAGTTGTCAAATAGGGAAATCAAAAAAATCTTAGAGAAGACTGTGAACGCAATTCAAAATGACCAGATATTGAAATTTGATGATGCAGTATGGGCGTACCACACTTCTTATAAATTACTCATTAGTACCACACCTTTTAGATTGGTTTATAGGAAACCATGTCATCTTTCTGTTGAACTAGATCATTACTCGTACTGGGAAATTAAGAAGTTAAATTTTCATAGAATGATGTAGAATCTTGAATGCTGCAACTAGACAAATTGAAAGAAATTAGAAAATATGATTATGAAAATGCCACAATCTACAAAGATAAAACTAAGAAATGGAATGATAAACACATTACAAGACACATATGTATCCCAAGAAATAAGACCATTTTATTAAATTCGAGACTGAAATTGTTCCCTGGGAATCTGAAATATATATGGTTCTTCCCTTTCAAGGTCATATAAGTTTTCCCCAATGGTACCATAGAAATTTAGAAAGAAGGTGGACCGCATTTCAAAGATAATAGTCAAAGGTTAAAAATATTGAAATAACCCTTTCGTGAAAGCTATGTCGTCATTATAAAGTTCATCTAAGCATTAATGGAGTTAGGATCTTGATGTTAAAGGAAGAAATGAATAAGAGGAAACTCATGGTAGGCAATATTAGACTAGATTATATTATAATATCTCTAGGAATTCTTAGGATATTCTAGGATCAAAAGGATAGGTTTTTTACCAAAGACTATCCAAAATTGTCAATTACACATCATGTAACCCTGTTATATGATGTTTAACTTTTCTTCCAAAAACTCAAAAAACCCAACAGTACATGAACTGAAATGTAGTTACACATCATGTAATTCCTCGTGATTTTTTTAATAAAAACCAGGTCATGAAACTAGGTTTCACAACCCATCGCCTCACCTCCCCTCGACCCTCCGCCTTCCTCGTACACAAACCACCCTACATCCCCTTCCCTCCCTACTGGCTAGGAACCACCCTCACCCCCCTTCTCCATATCATACATGACCCCCCTTCCAACCCTCATCCCTCCACCCTTACTCTCTCGACCACAAAACCTACTCCCCTCTCCTTCATGACTGCACAAACCACACCTCCTCCCATCATCCCTCTCAGTCATGAACCCCTCTCCCATTTCCCTACCTCCAATTTCACAAAAATAACCCCCCTATCATTCTACCACACTCCTTCACCCCTCATCCATACTCCTAGTATGGAATGGAAAAAAACAATTCACAATTCACCTTCATATTCATCGTTGGACTGCGACGATCATCCTCCAAAAAAACTCTCACGAGCTATTACACCTCCCACACCTTCACCACCTTTAGAAGTATCTCCCCCGCCTCTAGTAGCTGCTTGTGTCGATCCCACCACTCAGGATGATCCTCACCTAGCTCGACTGATTCATATGGGTATGGAAACCAATATTTTCACCCCATTCTATGCTTCTCAAACCCAACCCATCTTGTCTACCTGAACCAACTGCAGGAAAAATCAATGAGAACAAACAAGTCCCTAGACATGTCCATTATTGCTGCCTAAACATTAATGATGAGATCCTAGAGCTCATCGATATACTAAATTTTACATTATTGAGGTATGTGAGGAAATGTTGCGAGAGCTATTCCCAGAGTTCCTTTCTACGTTTGAGATAGTAGTGGATAGCATGTGCTTATATCTAGCCGGCCAACCACATAGGCTATCATTTACTAAATTCAAAATCAACTTCAGTATCTACACAGAGGAGTCTTCTATATCTAAGATTTTTATGCTACTTCATCTTGAGCCTCCCCAATCCGATTCAAGGTGACTAGGGTAGATGATTACATGAGATGCTCAGACAGTTAATAAACCTTGAATCACCAAGTCCACTCAGCTACACATCCCAACACTATGGATAATCTATAAACCTCGGACCACGCCTGGTTTTCCTTGGTATAATCTCATGGGAGTTTGATCTAGGAGGAGATTCCCATATTGACAGAATCCATGGGCAGACCATCCATCAACATAACTTCACACTTCACCTTTTATTACTGGGCTCATGCACAGCTTACCACAGGTACATTGATGGGTGCCTCCTTCATCACCCACCTCATCCACCATCTTAGAGTCTTTGGTGCTGCTCTTCCCCTAAAATCCATTAGTCAAATGGAGGCCATTTATTTTATGACGATACGCAATATGTAGCTCATGGTGAGAGATGATGACAATTACTACTGGAAACTAGGCTTACATGAGTCTACCGATGCATCACCACATACACTTGCAATAGAAAATATACCTACCCCACCCACCACTTCTCCTCCATCACTAACCACACATATCTGTACCTCTACCACCACCGCATCCACTAAAAATCCACCCACCCGTACCACCCATCCAAATATCTAGGCCATGAAGCTATACATACTAGAGAATCTAAGATGTATCTCAGCCTATCTATACCTCCACTTCTCCAATCTTTCCTATTTTACCACACTTCCACCACCATCTTATCCTGCAGACTCTCCCCCACCACCATCACCTACCATCCCCTCCTCTTCTACCTCACCAGCACCACCCATAGCCCTTACTAATCTTCCCTCAGAGCTCTTTGGCACTACAACCCAGTAGGAGTACATTGTTGAAGATGCATGATGGGGTAAGGGGATAACCACTACCACATCCAATGAGGTTATATTTTTTTATCTAGCTACCATAATCACAACCCCAATTAGGATCAAAACCTATCCAACACCTACCCCAACCCATTTTTCTAGAACTAGTAATATAGAATTTGTAGCTAATCCACTATCCCCTGTTGCTTTCACTTCTACTAATCGAGTTGGTCAACTACCACCACCACCTGATTGCAAGTGGAAATTGGAGGAGATTTTTGATTCTAGCAGATTATCTTAGTCATCCACTATGGTAATTTTTTCTTTATAATTTTGTTTTATGGATATTTATTTTTTCTTATTGTATTGTGTGTGTCCAATCATCTTGTACATATATATTTTTCCATATATATGGGAATATATTTTTCTCTATTTTAATTGGATTAATTTTCATATCTTTCAATTTTATAATAGCTATGTCTAAATCCTATTTTTCTCTATGGATATCAATTGACCTATACCACCATCTGTTCTGGTTCAATGACTGACTCAACCCATGTCTGAAATTGAATGTCAAATTAAAGAACTCTCACTGTAGATTCATGCATAGAAAAAAATACCACGAGCACAAATACCCTTCCAACCACATCTGATCCACTCTCACAATGCTCCTTAAGTCATCATCCCTGTCAAAAGACTGCGTGATCTTGAGGACACTACCATGAGTATCTATAGATGCTAGAGGATACATTGAGTCGATGGACCACACTTCCTGATACATTGATCCATCCTTCTGGATGACAACATTATTTATTAGTTTTTTATGGGATGTGACCCATAATTCATCGTTTTTCTCATCTGGGTCTTTATGATAATTATAGTTCTTGAGTCTTTTTATTTTTTTCATAAGTCTATTTTAGCTTTATTGTATAAACCTACCTTCACTTGAATGAAATCAGTTTCCATTTCATATCATAATGTGAACCTGATTATATTTATGCTTAATATTGTTTCAAACGTGGGGACTAATGTTTCTTATAGTGCAGGATTTTTATTTCTAACACATTTTTCAGGTATCCCAAATAAAAAATCAATACATCCAAGTTCCCTCATGGAATAACACTTCTAAGAGGGATATCTCATTTCCCTGAGTCTTAAATTGTTCAACTTATTTTTCATTTTTATAATACTTATCATCTATACCCCTCCCATAATAATTCCATAGACAGTGTGGACATTGTCTCATTCTAAGAATGGGGGAGGTTGTCACGACTTTCACTTTCAATACACTTAGATTTTCTCTTATTCTCATCTTTCTAGGAGCCATTTTTTCAGATTTTATGCATTATTTAAACCTAAAAATCAATTTATACATTTAAATGAATGAAATATTTTAGTTACAAATTTATGGAAGTCCATGTTTTATCTCTGTTTAGTTTTATAGAATGTTTATTGAGCTTATTGATTTAATTAAAATTCAACATTTTTAATGTTATGATTAATTGAATTATTACATGTTTTATACCCTTAGTGATTTCAATTTTCTATATTTAATCTCACCCTTGAGAGGATTATAAGCCTATAATTTCATATTATTTTCTCAGCATATTTCTTGAGTGATACCTGGGACATGTACACATTTCAGAACATGCATTGAGATCTTATTGAGGCTATAGATGAATAAATACAATATTAAAATGATTGAGTAAATATTTATTGAGATAATTTTTCATGATACCCACCTTACATCATTACCTCATTAAGCCCATATTTTCAATGAATTTCCTTATAGGATGCAGTTATTCTAAAAAATTATCCAATCCCACCCTGCTCTTTCTACAATGAACGAATTTACATTGAGTATGTGTGGGGGAAGATTCCAGTCAACATGGGATTATTATACTATGGAGATGTATTATGTTTCTAATAATACCATTTTATTGTGATCCATGTATACTGTGTATTATTTCACACCTATCTTATTCCTTTGAAAAATAAAAAAGAAATAGAAAAATTCACAAGGGTTGTGTATTAGGAAGAAAAAAAAATTCCATTTCTAGATTGATGAATCCCCTTGAGGATCATTTATGGTTTAGGGATGGATGTGAGATCTTCCCTAGACATGACTTTTAAAAAATAAAAGTTCAAAAGAAAATAAAAGGAATAGGATACCCTATTTTGAAATTACTTGACATATAAGTATATCAAACATGAGCTTCTAGGATCTTGGATTTTATTAAGATATGGATGATTCATGTTATAATTACTTATCATGACATTGAATCATTATATTTTAGATTCCACCCTCCTTTTTGAGCATTTTTTCACTTTTCACTTACCTACCCACATCCTTAGAGACATCAGAAACAAATTGTTGAAACCCTTATGATTGATTTTGTATTTTTCTTTACAAAGTAGAGATGATAGACCTGATGAAAGCCTATGGTTAGGAGAATGTAATCTAAATATGATCATAAATCATATTTCATTTCACCCTAAGTGATGAGAGAAAATTAATTGTGAGGTAAATTGAAAATGGGTATACAACTCAAGGAATAGTTAAGAGATTGTAATTAAAAGATTAAGAATTTATTCAGAGGACTGAGCTATTAGGCATGACTGATTATTATACAGGAATGATTCTGGAGAAAGACTTTTTCTCTTTACAACTAGTTTTATTTTCTTAGATATAATGAGTATTTAATGTTTTAAAAACTTCTTACATTTTCAACATTCATATTGAGATATTTTTTCTTGAGGATATTTTTTCAATTGTGGTGGAATTTGATAATAAAAAATCATATATACCTTTTTCTAACATTGATTTAAGGTTTTTCAATGATTTATTCGATAATTCACTCGATATGTGTTAATTTTTGTAGGAATGATACTTCCCAATTTTAAAGGAGAAAATGAATAAAAGAGGAAAATATTCCTATTACACATTGTGAAACCACATTACACGATGTGTAGTAGAGTTTCACAGCATGCTGCAAGTCGTAAAGCAAGTCATAATAGAATTCGTGAGATATACAAGTGGAGAATCCATTACACGATTTGAGTCGTAGATACACATCATAGACCCTTTGAATTCAATTATGACTTTTAATATATATCTTGAAGGAAGATACATGTTGTGAATATAAGTTATACATCAAGAGAAGAGTCGAATTTTCAAATATCAGATGAGATACATGTGAGATACATGAAGATTCAAAATCCGTAGAGAAAACAATGGATTGGAATTGCACAACATGACTACCTATTAAAAATCCTATAATATTTCTTCTATATATAAAACAGTAGGGAATCATATTTTAGAGGCTCCAGAGAAGACATCTTTTTTTCTTTCATTCCTATCTCATTTTCTTCTACTCCCTCTACCCCAAACTCAAAATTTATTAGTCTCCTTTTATTGTTTTACTTTAACAAAAGCATTGTGTATCAAATTCAAGTCTGTTTTCATTCTGTTTACATTACCAACACCATTTCACTCATTTTTCATTTTTAATATCAAGCCACGATAAACCATTGGTATGTTTTCTATCATCCTTTTTTTAAGTAAGTACTTAATTGAATTGTTTTTTATTCAAGATACATTTTTCTTTTCCTTGGTTGCATGTTGGTCAAATTTGTTTAGATTAATCATTATATGTTTTCCAATTAATTAATCTCAATATTTCATAGCATATCAATAATGATATAAATTCTTTATTTATATTAATTCAATCCAACCATGAGTTGATAAACCACCTAGGGTAGGGATCAAGAGTAGGGGTATCAAAATTTATCAAATATTTAATTCTCAACATGGTAACCTTAAGAATTAGTAATTTGGATAAATAACATTTGTCAATCAATTTCATTTGAACATCCCTGACCATGATAAATTTGAATGAAAGACCATATCATGGTTGAAGTGAATCAGGCCATGGATAATATCCTAAGACACTTTCTACCTTAGAAGTTGAGCTTAATGCATCTAGGTTGTCACTATCTTCAGATCAAATAATAGTTTCCTCTTATATAGAACTAATTTATTTGACCATATTAAACATGAGAACTTTTCTTTATTCTCATCTAAAAAATTAGGATCTTACCATCTTATAATTAATATTTCCTTTTCTACAATTCCATGAAATTTATCGTGATCCCTTCCTTATTCCTGAATTCAACCATCAACTCACTAGCATTAGTTTTCCCAAACTAAATCAACTCACGAGGACTCCTAAACAAAAGGGTTCCAAGACAAAGGTTACCATTGTTAGCCTAATTCCCCATGAGATCAACCCAAGACTATCGATATACTATGTCATAATAAAAATATATTTTTTGTAAATAATAAAATCTAATCTAACTACAGGCCACATGAATTAAATGATGCATGTGGGCACATCACCAACATAATTTTTCAATGAAACCTATTGTTGCATTGATGGACTATATATAACTTTCCCTTATCCATAACAAAATTTCAAATGCATTACTTATATATTGAATGATCAATTCAATTCAGAAACAATACTCATTATCAATAAATATCCTTATTAAATAAAGAATAAGAATTTATCAATATTTTCACTAGTCATACAAATAAAATTTCATATATAAAAATAGTATACAGTTTAGGAAATAATCATATCCATGATAAAAACAATAAGAATATTTAACATAATTGTAATTTACAATGATTAGTAGAAAGTGAATTTTTCAAGATAAAGTTAATGACTAAAAAATTAATAAGAGATAATAGATGTCCATTGGTTCCTTGGGAATATAGGTTTTTTAATAATGTAATGTCCTTTGAAATAAAAGAGAGAATATATGTGAAATATTAAACTAATCTTTCATAAAATATTTTTCATTATAAAACCATTTAAAACATGTTGAATAAGATAAATTTAATAAAATATTTATGGTGGAAGTGAAGTTTGTTTCACCATATACATTAAAAACATCTCTTCTGACTTTTTTAATGAAAGTAGAAAACATAACTTATAGAAAACATTATAAAAATTCCTTTAAAAATGTTTTAAAAAATAAAGCATTACATAAAATTTCTTAAAGAAATCATTTTAGAAAATATAAAGACTTATAAAAAAAATATGAAAAAAATATCGACATGGAAGAAAAATATATTTGATTAAAAGAGAAAAAGAATCATTTTTTTATTTTAAAAATTTATTAACTTGATTCAAGAGGAAAATAGAGTTGAAAATATTTAAAATCCTTAAATATATATTGGATAATAAAACATATGAATTTTAATAAGTATTGGTGATATGTTTCCTTCAAATAATATAAGAGCAATCCCAAAAATTTAGATTGTAAAATAAATTCTTACCTCATCAGTAACTTTGAAATTGATACCTAATGAAATAATAAAATTAAATTGGTATCATTTAAATGGAAACCTAATGAAATAATAATCTTTAATTAAAACATTAATAATAATTAATAATTAGTTTTTATGTAAAATGAGTCACATGGTAATTATATACACCACATAAATGTGAATAGGTTCATAATAAATAAAATGTCACAATACAGTGTAAATTGAGATGAAATCCATTACCTCATGCTTTCCTTTATATGAACGTGATTTAACCTCATGTATAATGGGTTTAAATATGATATTAATTCTTAAAATAACTATATTAAAATTTATAATTTCAAATATTTTTCTCTTATACCAACTTATCACCCATTCATTAATAATATTTCATTATTACCATTGTTTCAGGAGTTAACTGCTTCATTTTCACATGCATGTTTTTTCATGGAGGTTATGTTTCTTATGAGTGGGATATAGTTAAACTAACAAAATAATGATATTAAAGTTATAAATATAATATTTAATCATTAGATACATATTTATAATAATTTTTTAAAATTTTAACATGAATAATGAATCATGTCTCTTTGTAGAGTCAGTAGGTTGTATGTATGCATGATTGACAATATCATTTCATTAATGTGTGAATGTTTAACTAAATAAATTATATAATAAATTTAAATAATATATATTATTTCATAAGTAACATATATATTCATTGGTTCAATCGTTATGACAATCCATGTGAATCAGTATTGCAAAAAACAATTTACATCGGTTCGCGAGGTGGTAGTTCGACGTACACCCGAGCAATGTTTTTGTTTCCCATTTGAAGGAGAAAGATATGGATAATTATTATTTCATAAAAATAATAAAATATATGTATATGAGAGATAAGTGTTTTTTTATTGTAATTGTTAATAAATAATTTAATTTACTAAAAGAATAAGTAAAAAAGAAAGAACACAATGAAGACAATTACCTTCCCTTAGAAGAACCTCCTTTGGATATCTTATTGAAAACCCTTGGGTTGGTCTTTTGGGATGAAAAATACCAATATAAAATTTATAAAGACATAGGGGAGATATTTTTTCAGTCTTTTGATGATCTAAATATCTTGACATGTGTGAATAAGTGAGGGTAGGAGGTGGCGTTTTGTAATTGTGTTGAATGGCGCACTTGTAAATTTTCAATGTTTTTCAATAAAGTCAGGTCACTTTCATGGTAATATGGACAAAAATGACTCTTATTTTAAGGTTATAAGAGTAATTTATAAACAATAGCAACAAATTTTGTTTCAATAAGTTTTTTTGGTCATTCTTACCCTTATATTTTTAAGTTAATCCCTTGTAAACTGGTTTTAACCATAATCATGGTAATTAATTTTTACTATTTTTACTATTCATATGACCAAACATTAAGTTCAAATTATTACCTAATGTTAATTACTAATATTCAAATTATGTAATCCATTTTACAAAATTATATTCACATATGTATCATAATTTAATTTAAAAATAAACCCACAAAACATGCCGAAAAGTTGTTTTTATGAAATTCATTCTTCATGCATAAGATGATATTACATAAACTATACAACTAGTAATCATCATTATATTGATTTAAATTCATATAGTTATATATATAATATATAAATTTCATTTAAAACATTCATAATTAAATATTATTTTAATTAATTAAAATGGAAATAAATTATGCACTTTAAAAAAATAGTTTTATGAAAAATATTCATTTTACCTCAAAATGATCTTATCTTTATTTATGTAAAATTTATAGTCAATAAATTGTTTAGTCGACATATTATAACAAATTATCATAAATAAAATGAGGAATATTTAAATACGAAATTTTTTATTATTTATAATATCTTATTCCTAAGGGAGAATGTTGAAAATTCATTCTAGGATTATTTTGACCAAGTAAGTTCAAAATCAATATTCATCCTTTCAAATTATAATTTCTTGATCCATGAAATATTAAAATTTTCATTATATTATATTTTTATTAAAATATACTATTCACTTACTATAATTTAGGGCTGACTGTTACACTACCTCATTGGAATGAAGACATAGTCATCCAAAAATGACATTAAAAGTTATATCCTAATGGACAACCATTAACTTGGAGCAAGGTTCATAAACTAAGATATGATATTGATTTGATCAAGAGTCTTTTAATCAATTTTTTCACACCCATTTATTTTCTAATGTGTATGGAGAAGAATAATACTCAATATGGTTTAATTATCGGAGTGTTCAGACTAACATGAGCTTAATTCTAGAACCATTATCAATGAGGGATCGATGAACATCTTTGTTGTGAAACCTTCTAGATATGTACAATGTCATGATATACCTCTATATGGCACTCTATATCTCTTTCTAGGTGAATAATGTGAACACTTAGAATTAAATAAGGCTGGTTTAACACCCCAAGATCTTAATACAAGATTAAATTTAAATAATTCAATGTTTCCAATATCTTGCTATACAGGAAACACCAGGCTTAAATGAAACAATTATATATTTATAAAAATTATAAATATTTAAGTATGACTAGTAAAAACCTAGTTTTTGAATTAAAATTAATTAATATGAGTAACCACATTATGATTTATATGTTTATTGAAAATCAAGGCTACTTTTAATGAAAATGAAAACCAATTATTTTACCTAAAATGGATAATAATATCTTTTATTATTTATAAAAAAAATTCTAAAAAAATTACTTTTATGTTATAAAAATTTATGTTTTAATATAGATATGATTAATGATAAATTATTTTTTATATTTATAATTTTTTAACACTTATTTAACTAAAAGATGATATGAAATATGAATAATTACATTTAATATTTGAAAATTTTATTTTCCAATTAAAAAATATTTTCAATGTATTTTAAGATTTTATTAAAAAAATTACTTTATTAATATTGAATTTTAAAATTAATAAATTGAAATTAAAATTTTAACCAATCATAATAAATATGACATAGTAAAATTGTTTATCTTTTTTATAAAAATGTTGATTTTTTATTAAAAATATACTTTTCCAAAAATTATAATTTGTAATGATTTATAATTATATAATAATATCCTAGATGTTTATAAAAAAATTTATGTATTCAAATATTAATTTGATGGAAAATATTATGAATTCTTAAATGTTATTTGGACTTTGAAAACTGATGGTAAACATTTTTAAGAATATTTAAAATGCCACTTTATTTTAAATAATACTTTCTATATTTTCAATGAATCATTTATTTTAAATAGGGATTCTATTTTGGATTACCTTGAAATCCTCATAAAAATTATTATTTTTATAATAAATTAATTTATATAATTAAAATAAACATCCAAGATTATTTTATCATAAATATAAATTTAAAGCATACAAACTTTATTTCTCTAAAAACTGTTTTTACAGGATTATGTTTATTTATTTTCAAATTAACTTTTCATAGGTTAATAAATTCAATTTTATATAATTATTTTAAAATCATTAATTTTTTTTATCAAATTAAGTATAATGATCAATCTTAATATTTTTTATTAAAAATTACTAACTAAAATTAGAAATTAATTTCCATGGTCAAAAAATATTAGGGTAAAAGGAAAAAAAATAAAAATAAATCCCTATAACACTCAAATATTTCTTAAATATAAGTTGTCGAAATGAGTTTCAAACCATACCCATTTTCCTCTCCTCTTTTGTACATTTTATATCCTAATATACTAGAATAGTAACCTTACATTTTTGAAAATGTAAGGGTTACTCCCAAAACTACCCTTACCTTCACATATAAAAGGGTAACATCATCTAAACTTCATGACTCAATTATAATTATAATTTAATCATGAAACTATACCAATATTATCTTACTATATCCCTCTCCCACATTTAAATTGTTTTGGTGACCATTAGTTAGCATAATAACTTCATTTCAAAGAATATATCTAAGGAAAATTCAATTCTCTAACATGAGTATTATCAAATACTTAGTTTTTTTATTAATTATCTTCTTCCAAATTTAATTATTTATTCAAATATCACATCCATTAATAATAAAACTCATCGTTCAAGTGTTGTGATAACTACCGCCTCTACGACGCAATGTGTATCATTTTCATTCACCACCTAATGAGGACAGATAATAGGATTTTATTAAAGGATAAATATTATTATTATATTATTATTATGGTTTCTAATAGAAAATTATTGATCCTATTAATGACATGATCAACAAATGATCATCATTAATTCAATAGTTTAATACAAACGAACTACTGGAAATTATCACTTTTCTGAGTAATGTATTTATATAAATTATCTTATTTGTTTAATTATTTTAAGTTATGATATATCACAATAATAAGCACTAAATTATATAATTATTCTTTTGGTACAATGATATTAAAACTGAACCATCTAATACTCATACATTAATCACGGTAGTGTCATGTTTGGGTCAATTTAACCACCTACATGAACAATACTACACATTTATATCATGGTTGACTATGAGAACTTATTTATTAGTAAAATATGATATTAATATGTAAATAATAATTTTTTTTCTAGTAATTTTATATTTACATTTAACTTAAAAATTAAGAAACTACCCTACATTCATTAAGGATCACTAAACAATATCATCATTGATTTTATCATCATGGTTTGTAACCAAAGTTAACATGGAATGAAATTATAGGTTTATAAAATATCATGGAAAATATATTATAGTACCTAATATGATATAATAGTTATGTAATTTATAAAAATAATAGATAACAACACCTCTTTTACGAAACTTTCTTGAAGTGATAAACATCACTTACACCTGGTGTTGAAAATATGTTAAAATTAACTAATATATGATTATCTAAAAAATTATTATAAATGAGGAGTTTATATAGTAATAGTTAGTAATTAGGTTCTTGGGTATATATTTAATGAAATTTATTTAATTATTCAGAATAGTCAGTGTAATTTCATAGTAGATCAGAACAAGGTAACATTTTTCATTGCAAATTCTTCTCTTTGATACATGTTTGGTATCATGCTCTAAATTTCATTTTTTTGGTGTATATACTATATATTTGGGATATAAAACCATGAATGATATTTTAATCATTTTATTTTAATTCAATTATAATACCTATCTTTAAAGAGATTCTGATTAAAGTGTTACTCAAGCTAAATGGGTTTTCATGGTCTTAATCTCATTCTTTGAGACATTACACATTTTTGAACCATGTTTCCGTTAGATGGTGTATTTAATACCCATGGGTGTATTTTTATTTTAATAATTCTATTTAATGGTATATACTATCCATACAATGTTTCCTTCTTCACGTTTCTAGTGATTAAGTTTCTCCCCGGTAGTAAGGATTTTTGATAACTTAATTTTAATTCATTGAGTTATTTTAGTTCATTGAACTTATTTAAAATAATTTGGGTACATTATAAATCTTTGTTTTATTATGTGTTATTATCTCATTATTTTATATGTATATAGATTCTTACCACACAAACCATTTTATGAATATTCTTCACTTTTGGGTTATTTCCTTTTATAGGTATCAACCTTCTTTCTCTGTATAGATTGTGATCATTTACTCTAGTATTTAATCAATCATATACCCATTTCTCTATATGATGTCAACAAAAAATTTTAAATAATTATTATCAAATTATTTTCATCTAGAAAATATGTTATTTTATTGACATGTGTAATTATTTTGGCATACTATATAGAGTTATTCCAATATGAATTATTATTATCAAGATGACTGTATTGATTTACTATCCACCTTATTTATCTAGATGGATTATTATTATGTTATCCCTTTTAGTGAAATGGGGAAAACTATTGATATTATTCATGATTATTGACTACTAACGTTGGTTTATTATGTATTTATTTCCATATTATTCATTATATAGATATCCAAATTTTATTTATTAAGATATTCCTTAGGGAATAGTTTGATATGTTTTGTTGAATCTTATAGTGAATGAATTATACTTCATTTGGTGAAGGGTAGATCCCAGAATTATATAGCCCCTAGATATTTCTACAAGTCATATAAGACAAAATATGTTTAGATAGTTAGTGTATGCCTTCCCAAATTAGTAATTTTTATTGATTGTAGTCTTGATGAAAATTAAAGTTTCTTGCAATAAGGCCTTGTTAGTAGGTTTTGGATGTCTAGAATTATGAATTCCATAAGTATGAGATCAATATTATTGATATCAATGTCTTAATTTTTTTCATGGATGTATCATGTTCCCAGATTCATGTTTATTAGTGATTCATGTTCTTTACCTTTTATTTCAATAATATTTATTCCATGTTTTTTCCGTGATTTCTTTAGTTATATGTTTCCATTTATAAGCATTTTATCTTACCCAGTTCTTATAAATCCATTCCCAAGGACATAAAGAAATGTAGTAGATGTGAAATGGTTAGATGTATATAATGTGTTAAATAATTTATTTGATATTTTGAAGACTTATCATGAATAAATTAATTTCTTATCTGTAATACAAAAATGTCCATTAGTTGGGAAAGGCATTGTGTCTATTAGTTAATGATGCGGCCAAGATACCTAAATATACAAACATAAATTTAAACTTCCGATGTAAGATATGAAATAATAATTTCTAATTATGTAATTAAGTATGGTTATATCTATACTTTTACAGCTGGTATTAACATGACTATGTAAATTATGTGATTATAGCACTATATTTAAGAGTGTGGGTTTAGGGTATCATAGTTGGTATCAAAGGAAAGGTTTAGATAAATTTTTAGATTATAATGTTTTTTAGGATAATTTATATATTTACATGATAAGGTTGATCATAATAGATAACCCTTTGTAATAGTATGAGATTTAATGATAAGTAAATATTTCACATTTTATTTTGGCATTAATATGAGAGAACTTTATTGAAAACCCAAGGAAGAAGTATAAGTATAGGATTACATCAAAATATTTTGGTCAAGTCTTGAGTATAAGGTTTTCATATAAATTAATCATTATCAAGTTAATATAAGTGCATGCAGGCTCTAGAACAATTGTACCTAGGGGTATAACCATGAAAGGGGAGAAGTAGGTAGTAACTCAATCATCACCTAGTAAATGATAAAGAGGCCTAACTATATACCATGTTTGACACTCTGTAAGGATATTTTTTTGTTAATAAAAATATCATTATGAATTATTATGAAGTATTTAAGAATGATGTTAATTTTTTAGGTTAGATAATAACCTAAAAGAAAAATTACCATAGATAAAAAAGGATTAGACAAAGAGAGTCATAGGTTTATCTGAAATTATCATATATTAAAAAAATGGTTTCATACATCAAGAAATATAAAAAATTGATGTTTTAGAATTCATATTTTTGGATATTATCATAACCATTTTGGATTTTGTATTTGGTTGAAATAGGATAATAATTATTAAGCTAAGAAAGGTATGTATCTAGGAATCACTATATCTTATAACCATAAAAATGGAGTATGTGTAAGGGGTTAATAATTTTAGTATTTGATGATGGAAAATGTGTGTTTCCTAGTCTTAACTATGGTAGTGTGGTTTATATGGTAATAGAAATTAATTCTTAATATTATTATAAATTTCAATTAGTAAAGTGATATTTACCAATGAAGTTTTGGTATAGTCTAAATATTGTTAAGGATTATGTGAAACATATTGTGATTCATTTTAAAGTAGTTATACTTTAAAGGTATGGAAACAAATAATAAATGGCATCAATAACATTGAAGTTTTATTTTATGATAATGTTATAGTTTGGGGATAACTATTAGGTGATACATGATTTGGGTATATATAACTCTTAGGTTTCAAATAATCTTAATATTGAGGTAATAAGGGTTTGATTGATTTTGAAATTGTAAGTTATGTAGTATCAATATCATTGAGATTGATGAAAATTAATGATTTTTTTGGTAATTTTTATATAATTTTTGAGACTATGATATATATTGACTAGTGTGTGACTATATGAACTACTGGTTAATAACATTTGAGGGTTAAAAATAGAGTTAATTTTTAGAGGAATATATAATCTCATTATTGTCTAATGTCTTGGAAATTCAAATAGGTTTCAGGAGTATTATGTTATTTAGAGTATAGTATTAGGGTATATACATACTTCAATATATGATTATAGGTATGAATAATGCATTTTGAGGAAGGATAAGTTGTATTTTGAGGGCATATATTTCAATTATTATTGGGTTTAGAATATATTAATAAAAAGTTCATGGTAATTTGGGATCTATATTTTATGGATTGGGATTATAATTATGAGAGAACACATCTCAATGTAACCTAGCTTGAACCATGAATGATGATGTCTAACTAAGTGTGATATAGGATTATCTGAGTCTAATACAAGTTTACTTGTATGAAATATAGCCTAAAATGATATTATTAAAAATTGAGACATTTTGAGACTAAATATTTGTATTGATATTTATGATAAATCAATTTTAATGATCATCACTCAGGTTAACATTTTTTTGTTTTAGTAATATATGAATCCTAAATGAACTATGTTAAAAATGGATTCTATTGAAAATATGAAAAATTTTCCAATAAACAACCTAATTACATAATGGCTGGAGTGATAAATATTATTACTATACCACACCATCTATAAAGAATTATGATTGAAAATTTTAATATAGTTAAAACCCCAAACTTTCTAAAGAAGAGAAAATATGGAATCCCATAGAGATTTGGGTGACCAAGATGATGAAGGAAAGATAATTCAATCTCCTTCATGTAAACAATTTGGGAATAATAACCCATGGAAATGTATTTAATGATCTATAAGATGTTTTATGTGTGTAAATGAAGGAAATAAAGAAACTAAAATTTTATTTAAAATGATGGAAAAAATGTGTTCCCAAGTTATACATTGATATTCAATTATACACATCATTTAAAAATATATCTTTAGTTATATCTATATTTTAGATACCCTTGAACAATTTTATTAGTAGGTGATAATTAAAAAATTTGAGGATATAATTTTTTTAGGTGGGGGATTTAATACCATGAGATCTTAATATATAATTGCCTTTAAATAAGTCAATGTTTTTTATAGCCTTCTCTACACTCAACACCAAACTTCAATGAAATTGTGATATATTTTGATAAAATATAGAAATTTAAGAGTGACCATTAAAAAATAAGATATTGATTTAGTGGGAATGAATACGAGTAACCTATTTATGAATTATATGTTTACATGAAATTTAATATACTTTTATATAAATGAAAATCAATTAGTTTACTTAAAATGCATCATAAGATAATTTATTATTTAAAAATTATTTCTCTAAAAAATGATTCTTTGGCAATATTAATATCTATTTCCATAAAAAATATGATTAATGATAAATTATATTTTATATTTATAAATTTTTAACACTATTTTAGTTAGTAAATGACTTTAAATGAGAATAATAACAGTTAATATTTGAAATTATTATTTTTTAATAAAAATTATTTTACACTATATTTTATGGTTTTATAAAAAACTGAACTTATAAATTTATGAATTTGAAATTAATATAATTAATTTTTTTTTGATTCATCATATGAAAATAGAATTATTATGAACTTTTCAGATTTTTTTGAAAGGGTTGGTTTTTAGTCGAAATGCATGTTTTTTCATGAAACTTATACTTTTTATGACATTTTAGTTATATAAGAATGACCTAGAAGATTAAAAAACCTTTTAATTAATAAAATATGAATTTAATGAAAACATTTAATTTTGAAATAATCTTTAAACTTATAAAACCATTTGTACACATATTATTACTAATTAAAATGTTGCATTAGTATAAAACATGTTTTCAGTATTTTCTTAGAATCAAGTATTTTCAAGGTGTCTTTAGTTATTTATTACCTTTAAAGACTCATAACTTTTATTTTTTTATAATAAATCAAATTATGTAATTAAAATGTGTATCCAGGATAATTTTATATTATATATAAATTTAATTATTTTAAAAAATATTTCTCTAAAAAATATTTTTACACGAATAAGTATATATATTTTAAAATTTACATTTCACACATTTATAAATTTTATTTGATAAAATTATTTTCAATTTTGTAATTAAAATTTTTAAATTTGTTAAAAATGAAAATTTTATTCGTTTTCATTACAACTAATTTCTAATATTAGAAATTAATTGCTGAGGTAAAAGTAAAAAAGGGTTTATGAAAAAAAGTTTAAAAAAATCCCCTAAAACACTAAAAGTTTTATAAAAAAGGAGTGTTTGATGTGATTTTAAATCCATAATCATTTTTCTATCTTATTATTTTCATTTTTTTGACTTTGAAACTCAAATAGTAACCTTAAATTATTGAAAATGTAAGGGTTACTCCCAAAACCTTCCTTCCCTTCACTTATAAAAGGGTAACATCTTTTCATATTCAAGACTCACATATCATTAGATTTTTTATTTAAAACACTACCAAATTTCTACTCATACAATCCTCTACCAATCTCAAAATATTCTGGTCATCATTAGTTAGCATAAAACCTTCATTTCCATAGAGACTTCCAAGGAAAATTCAAGTCCTTGATGTTAGTCTTATCAACTACTTAGTTTTTATTCTTAATTTTTTATGTTCCAATTAATTATATCCATAGTAATATATTGATATTAATACCATTTAAATACTGTAATGTTACCATATTAATGTTATATCATTATTTACTCATATACCCCATCTATTAAGAAAAACAAGAACGTTGTTTGTGCGTTGTGCATACTACCACCCCCACGATGCAACATGTTTTTTGTCATTAAACACCGTAAATTTTTATAAATGAGGATGGTATTAAAGGATAAATATTATTTTTATTATATAATTGTGTTTTTTAAATAAAAATTCATATAACCTCTTAATTATATGATCAATAAATGATTGTCGTTAATTCAATAATTTAAAACGAGTTAACTAAGAAGAAATTGATCTATGTTTTCTATATAATTGGTTTACATTAATTATATTCTCTTTATAATTAATTCTAATTATGATTTATCATACTAATAAACACATAATAATATCATTATCCTTCTATTATACTGATATTATAATAAAAACATATCATAACCATCTATTAATCGTGGTTGTCTCATATTTGAGTCAATTTAATCACCTACTTGAACAATACTATACATTTATATCAAATATGACTGTTATAAATTATTTAATGGTATAATATGAAATAAATATCTAAATGATATTTTTTGGGACAAGTAATGTTATATAAAAATTTAACTCTTTAATTTACACTTCCTTCGTTGATAATCATAGAAACAAGATCATTGGTGATTCCATATTTATACTGACCAAAAATAACATGGAATAAAATTATCAATTTATAAAATATATTGTAACATCTCTTTGAGTACCTTAGATGATCATATAGTTCTGTACTTAGGAAAAAGAATTTATAACAACACATATTTTATGAAACTAGTTCAGAAAAATAAAAATTACTTGCACTCAATGTTGGAAATAGGTAATGACTAACACATATATATATATAATGATTATAGATTAGAATTATGTGTGACTCCCTCTCAGTCACAAGTATGCTTTAGTTTGAGTTTGGTTTATCCCTTGTTTCTTTTGAGAGGTTTCTAGGATTCAAGGGTTAAAAATTCATAATTTTTGGGGAAATAATATAGGAACATGGTTACGACACATAGTTAGTACTAACCACATAGTATTAATTCATTATATACCTTTGAGGCTTTAATAGATTTTCTAATGGTCTAAGTATGGTTTTTAAAACCATGTGACTCACTAGAAAAACTGTGTGAGTGTATGGGGGGGTTTCCAAAAGTTTCATGTGACTTCAGTATAGTTTTTCTAACTGTACAACTCTTCCTCAGTTATACATGTTCCTTAATATTCAAAGGATAGAGGCCACAAATTTTTGGAACCCAATTTATTAAATTTTGTGGCTTAACTATGCACTCCAATCACATCCACTTAAAATTTTGAATTTAACCCTTTCCTTTGATATTTTTTATATATAATCGCCTCTTAACCTCTCTAAGGCTCAAACTGACCTCTCCCTAGTATTCAATAGAGTTATATACATGGATCTTTGGTGAATTCACTTTGTTATTAGTAGATCTCATCAAGGTATATCTCAGTTTTCATCTGATCTCCCCTCTCCTATCAGGACCTCTTATTAATCTTCATTCCCATTATTCCATTGGAACCTAATGTGGATGTGATTTCTATATCTATATATTTTTATGGGGAATTGATGTTGATTATTTAGGATCTATGGTTACGAGGACAAGATGTACCCAATTCCAATATTCATTATCTAATACAGTTAGTTTTCCTCCATTATTGAGGTATGTGTCTCTATATAATGGTGTTAACCCATGAATTACTTAATTTTCTCATAAATTATTATTTTTTGGTTTGTTAAAAATACCGATATTATGAATCTTATCTTGGGTTTCATAAAAAAGGAGTTTATAAATGAGTTTTTTCTTAAAAATAGTTTATTCACATTACGTGTATAATGAAATGTGTTAGTAGATTGGACACTAGATCGATTTTGAAGAATGGGAGTAGTGATGAATTAATTTGAATTTTTTTAATTTTTTTCATGGTTAATTTTAGTGTTTTAGAAAACATACCACATTAAGAGCCTTAGGTGTGTGCTAGTTATAGACATACATAACCTTATTGAGTATTGAACAACTGGGAGTTATTTTAGTGATATTGATAGACCATATGAAGACTTTATTTCTATAGGATTCACATTATTCATGTAAAGTGTTCCTTTTCATGTCTAAGTATGCATTCCCATAGTCTAGAGCCCAACTATTTATTTGTTTTATACATGGTGTATTTTTTCAGGCTTGATTGTTCAGATACTTATGTTATGGTATTTCTATGAATAATTATACTTAGGTATTTATTTTATCCATCACAAACTTTTCATATTTATGTATTATGTGAAAATAATATTAATTTAAATAAACCCATGGATGTTTTAAAATATGGTCATTCATTTTAAATTTCATAATAAACTGGTTTTATAAGATATAACTAATCGTTACATTGTGTTATACATTATATAGAATCTTTGTGGTATCTTACTAGGATTAGAGCTCACACTATAATTCTTTACTTTAGTATTATTTAGATCTAGGTTTTGATGACTTAGGTAAAGGGAATGGTGTCTTACAGTTCATCACCTTCTCTTGGATGTTGTTAACTTCTTTGGGAGATGGGATGGTGGTGATAGTTGGACATGTGAAGACTTGTATAGATCATAACCTGTTTGTATGTCTTTTTTAGCCTCTTTTAATTCACATGGTATGTATCAAGGTTGTGTTACCACTTATTTAAAATTACACTGTGATGTTTATCTATTAAAGTGATACAAGGTATTTTTTTAAGTTTTTTATTGATCTATACCTTTTGGTGAATCATATCAGGTGATGTATAGTGTTGACCCTGGTTGGTTCATTACAAAATGGAATCATATCCAATACCTGGATATAATTTTTATGATACTTTATAGGTATAGTTTAGGTTCTATGTTATATATAATTTAGGACCGTCATTATTCAAGTAGTAAGTGTGGAAGGGTCCATGAACAAATCATTTTCATGTCTAAAATCAAGTTTCCCTGGGTGGCCAGGGATTTGTTTTCATGATTAATATTGGTTGTTTGGATTATCATATGAAATTTATTTGAAATTTATTTAGATAAACTATTATTTATTAATTTATTTTATTTATTTATTTTAATCCATGTTTTCCTTAAATTCTTTGAGTTCATCTTTTGACCCAATTTTTTTTCTTAAAATAATTTGATTTTGTCTTTTTATGAATATTAAACAATTTATCGTATAGATATATTTCAAATATAGAAATGGAAGTTATGATATACATTCCAAAATAAAATCCTCTAGTAGAACATTCATTGGTGGAATTCATAATCAACACTATTCAGACTTTTGGTTAGGTTGGTGTTAGAAACCAGGGATAAATGGTGGATCATGGCTCGAAATTTACCTAGAAGAATCCACCAATATTTTTTAGTGAAAATGGACCCCAGGAATATAAAGAATGGATTGACTGGATTTAAAGGATATTCCAATTATTCAAAACTCTACAGGATTATAAGGTGTTTTGTGAAACATACATTCTTGAAGGATTGAGAAGAAAATGGCGAGACTCTATCATGATAGTTATGTTACATGAAGAAATTTCCTGAACTTATATTAATAACATATTCAACCAATAGTTTTATCCTGATACATTTAAAGTGGAAAATACCAAATAATTTTTTACCATATTGCAGGTGGTGCTCATTTATATAATATTCCACCCATTTCACGGAGTTGGTTCACTGAACACATGATCTTGTTTATAACAATTACCTTAATTATTAGAGGTTCAAGATGGTCTTGTGGGAAAGTATTTGATTGATGATGATTATCTTATGCCTTTCATCCCTTTTCATATAGTTGATAAAGTGGTTATGGTTGAGGAAAACATAGATTAGAAAATAGGTTTAGGGTGAGCTTTAGTTACTATAGGAGGTAGTCAGGCTATGTTTTATTTTCTAGAAAAGGAAGCGTAAGTGTACCAAAATTACATTCAGACTAGTCTCAGGGGATTCATCAAGAAAATAGTAGGTATTTTCTATTACTATGGAAGGCCTGGTCATACCAAGAAAAACTATATGGAAGCACCAAGGACATGTCATTATTGTAGAGAAATGGGTCACCTCGAGCATTTTTATGGGAGAATATCAAAAGTAAGTACAGATGGATCCACTATTACCAAAGGATCATATGTTTATTTTGAATCATCGAAGGGTGGTGGATCTAATTCTCAAACTATGGGATCTACTCAAGAAGAAAGGAAAGCTCAGGGATGGGCTAGGACTGGGTGTCTTTATGTAATAGAGTATGAATTTGAGGAATCTAAATGTGGTTGACTATTGTTATATGTATGATGTTCATTTTATCCTATATGGTTCTAGATTTCTTTGATACATGTGATACTCACTCTTTTATATCATCAAAATTTATTGATGCGTTGGGATCTTATGCAGTTCATTTTTTCTCTTTCCATGCTATTGGTTAAGAGGTCAAGCTATGGTTTCAAATGTTTTGCATGTCTGGTGATGATATCCAACGTCAAGGTTTTGTGGGATTTCTTGGTTATGGATTTTTATATATTTGAACTTAAGAATTTATAATTATTTATAAGGTATAAAAATAATTTTTTGAAATAGATAACTAGGGAAACTATTTCTTTATGTATTGTAACACCCCAAGCTTCTACGGTAAGATTCTCTTTGAATAATATAGTAGCGTGTGTTGTACGCAACTTCAAGTTCTAACACACACCATGACCAATCAAAGTAGCCATTATGAATAGTAATACCCACTTTTTTAAATTTTATAAATTTTATCTCTCAAAATGGACTTCATTTTTGGATTCGGAATATCGAAATTAGGCAAGGGTGAAATTTTGGTACTTTTCAGATAACTTTCATATTTTGGGAATAGTGAAAATTATTAAATTTTAATTAAAAAAAATTTAATCGAAATAATTATTTGTGATAAATAATGAATTTGTGTGGTTTTGAATTATATTTAGAATATATATTTACCATTTAATCCAATTTTTTTCATTGGACATAATTTCACATTTAAACTGAACATAAACAAGTGTCAATCTTTTGATAGTTATTGTTTCTTAAAAACACGCATTTTGTATTAACAGTGGGAATTAATTTTAAATTAATAAATGAAACTTATATGTTTTGAATTTGGTAAAATATGATTCCTTATTGAATTCGTAATATCAAAATTATCTTAGGGTAATTTTTTGGTATTTTTCTGAAAACTTTCAATTTTTGATGAATAGTGAAAAACACTGAGTAATTGTTTAAAACCGGATTTTTATTTAAATAATTATTTATATTATTTAAATTTATTTTAGGCTAAAATAGATACATAATACCTATATAAATTATATTTAATTAATTGGAGTTAGTTTATAAAAATTTTAGATATATAAAAATTTTATTGAACTTTTTCACCGTCTTTTACCCACCTCCTATGAAAATTTGTAATTTCACATAAAACTTAATTTTACCACTTCTGTGAGTGGAATTTCAAAAGTCTGAGAGACACGGTTAATATCATAGAGTAAAATTTGGTTCAATAAGATTAAAATAATTTTTGGTGAATAGTAACTTTTTTACTTTTATTTACCATGGTAAAAAGAAAATAGGGTAATTAAGGGTGAAAATGATATTATTATTACCCTAACACAAGTCCTAATTCTATTGGATAAGTTTAATTCGACCAAAAAAAACCTTAGGAATAAAATATGACCATTAAGGTCCACTTGGATTAGAGTAGGACATTTATTATTATTTAATTCAAAGAAGAGTTAAAAGAGTTAAAATCAAAGTTTAATAACTAAAACATTTCTAATATAGGGTTATACATAAGATAAATTAGATTATAAATATTAATTATAAATCTAAAAATATTTTCTAGATAAGGGTATTTTAATTATAATTTTTAGACATTAAATAATTAAATTTATTTATGACACAATGATGATGCAGAAATTACCTTATTAATGATATAATCAAATAAATGGTAATATAAATATTAAAATAAATATAATTTCAAAGTTTTTATGACATCCACGAATTTTCTAGGAGATTATGATATGTTAGGGCTGATTCAATGTATCTTTTTTGAATTAATCAAGTTGTGACGACTTTCACAAAAATAAAATACAAAATAGTGTCAAAATTGACATAAATTAATATTTAAAACAAATATTATATGATTAATTGATATTATATTCCTAAAAACATAAGTTTTGGCCAAAGGACTTATATCATGATAGGTGTATAATTAATGGACCACTTTAAGGTCTCTTGGAAGTTTATAGTAAGTTTATTAACCATATAATATAAAAATACAAAGAGACATGGTAAATGTCAAACTAAGTAACTAAGGGTTAAAACTAAAAATAAGGTTAATAAAGTGACCCAAACCTGTCTAAAACCTCTTGGTTAAGTGGAATTCTACCCATACCCAACTTATACTTTTAATAATCCACTTTGGAGCCATTATAAACCGAATATGAGTTTATTATAAATTAATACTTTAATTTTTTCCTAAAGAGCCCCTCCTCCCCCTTATAAAAGGAAACCACTTCTAACCAATTCCTCACACCTTTCAAGCGTTTTTGCTCATTAAAACTCTGCCAAATTAAGCTCCCTAAATCCCTATCCTCCTCCTAGAACCTCACTTTAGGCATAATGCACTTCAAGAGTCCTTTTTGGTTCAAACCAAAGGGAGTTACCCAAATTAAAGGTAACGATTTCTCTTAGCTTCGTTTCTTTTATTTTACTTTCTGACCCCTAAACTCTTCTTATTATTTTCCATTGTAACAAAACAAGTATCCTAAATATACTAGGATATTTTTATGAGAAATATTCGAACTACACTTACACACACCTCCATCTAATGGGTGAAGAACATAATGTTTCTGTGGATGACAACCAAACGCCTCACGAAATGATGATTGTTCAATTATCTCCTACCGCCTCTCATGGTGGAAATTATGATGGAACTATAATTAAATATGATATTAATTATATTTATTTTATATATAATCTTCTTTAATTCCATTTTATATCATACCATTATTCGTTTCATGTTGTATATATATGTGATAATTTCATTTGAGGAAGTGCGGACTACCGCCCCCTCAAAGTGATATGACTCGTTTATACCATACATAGAACATATAAAGGATGGTATTAATGAAATTAAGTAACACATATAAGATATTATATTATACGGGAATAATAATATACCTATGTATTATTTGGTTCTGATTCCTTTTTAAAATGATAAATGAAATGGAAGTAGTGTTCGTGCGTACGTACGGACTACCGTCTCCACGAACACGATGAGATTCATTCCCCATCGTATCCATTCAAGTATAATTCTCATTTTATGATTAAAAATAATTTTTAAGGACTTGATATCATTGTGTATATGTATATTATACAACTTATCCATAAAAAACATGGCTCATGTAACAATACATATAAAATAAAACGAGTAAGTTAACACCCGAAATGACGATAATACTAAGATATTATTAACAAATCAATGTTAAAAGATCATATATGATATCATATTAATGTATATTAATCTTTTATAATTTAATAAAAATCATTTAACCATTATATAGTAGATTACCGTACCCTCGACAAAGGAAAAGTACAAGGTAAGGGGTTTTCATCTCACTCCTTATTCCCGTGAGATTCATGCCATATTGCCACTATTACCTTTTGTGTGGTGTATGTACTTCCCATAATTGTATTTTTTGTGTAATACACTTTAATTTATGTGTATTTACATATTCATTGTATGATACCTCTTTCATGGGGTGTATGTTTCATAAGTTACCAGATTGGTAAGGGTTAATTTCGAAATCTCTTTATTATCCGAAGTTGTTTTTACGTAAGTATCTACTGGGACATATTTATTATCCATGTCCATGTTTTATGAAAGAGTTTTAAAAGGGATTGTTTTAAGGGACTTCTTACAAAAACAACATTTCAAATGTTTAAAGTATTTATTCTTCTAAATCATTCCCATTAATGTTCATGTCTTCAAAATGGGTTTTAAGGATTTATTTATATAGACATGAATGTTTTTAAAATGTTAATTCCTTTAAAAAGTTTCAAAGTGGTATGTGACACTTTGATTCAAAATTGTCTTTAAATAACTTCTTTTCCAAATTGTGTGACTTTTAAATGTTTTCATGGAAAGGGGTATTTCTATCAAAGAGTTTTACAAATCATTTCCATCTACGTCAAATCATTTAATATATTTTAAAGTTGTTTTGAAGTTGATTTATTATGATACAAAACTTCCATATTGTATTGAAGGTTTTGTGATATGTTTGACTGTGGATGTGCTATTTTTATACCATTCATGGTTTATGGTTAAAGTATTGACATTTCGTATCCTAGTTCTTATATAAATTTTTATGTTAAGTTTCATCCTTTTCATATGAGGAATGTATTGGACATAGTAAGTGATGGGTGGAGCCCGCTATAGCTCTTCGATACATCGGTAGGTCTCATGAGACAACTAGACGTGGAATTGGCCGAGGCCCTTTCCCAATTTTATATATGGTTTTGGCCGAGGCCTTAATCATTTTTAGACGTCTTGGTCGAGGCCTTGACAAAATGTTTTATAATGTCTGGGATTATACATTCCCTCATTATGGAAATAATATTGATGGTTCTTGTTGTTATTAGACAAGTAGAATACCCATTATTATGTTTTATTATGGCATTATTTACTCAACTCATATTCTTTCCATAAAAGTATTCATGTTTATTATTGGTAAAGGAATTTAGTTTAAATTATTCACCATGCTTAATATTTATTTCATTTTCTGTTGTATTGCTTACCCTTACTGAGCGTTTGAGCTCACCCCTTTCTATGTTTTATTTTTCCCAGGATTATAAGAAGTGTATTATGATTGATATGCATGGTTAAGATAAATGGAATAATGGAATTCTCAAATAACTATTTACGCAGTGTTTTATCTTTGAAATTGTAATGTAATGTTAATGAATGTAATCTATTTTCCAAGACTGCTAAACCGATCAGTCCTTCGGGACATGATTCCTTGTAATCATGCCAATGTATTAAAATAATGCTCCGACTCTGGGTAATTGGGGTTGGGGCGTTACAGTTGGTATCAGAGGAATTTTAACAATAACCTTGGAAACTAGATTTAGATAAACTCTGATTAGAGCACATTACCCTAAGATAGACATTGAGGATTATTATATAAGAACTTCCTAGAATTTTGGTATTGTAGAGATTTTGTGAGTTTTCCGAGGAATACATCCCTGTCTGGATAAGAGGAAGTAGAGGCTGCTCTGGCATAGATGTACCTAGGGGTAAAACCCGAAAACACCACTTTGAGCTAGACTCGAACGGGAACTGGTGCACGACAACGGGCCTTGCTGCACTCTTGGTTACGACACTCCCGGGGGATATGCTTAGGATAACTCTCATTTTCATTACAAACCACTATAAAGGGTTTATGAGTATATAACTCCTCAAGAAAACATTTTTGTGATTATGGATTATATCCATCAATTTTTTAATGTATGTTAATTGTTTTACAAGTTTAGGATTAGGTATTGTTATTCCTAAACTAATCTAGTGTATGCCATTGTTTAGAAATGGCGCCCATTAGAAGGAATGAGAACTCCAGCAATACGCATGATCCAAAGAGTAAGAAGGATCATATCATTCATGGTCTTAAGCCATAATTTAGAAGGGACATAGTCTCCCACGTATTATCATCATATGAAAAATATTATCATGTATTAATAAGATAAGTAAAGAATTCTCTGAGTCCTACGGCTTTGAAGGGAAGCTAGAGAAGAAAAGGATGGTAGAATGAAATATGGATAAAGGGGATAAGGGAAAGTAGGATTTCCCAATATGTAATAAATGTGGAATGAATCACCTTGGTAAATTCTTGAAGGGAATGGAAGTTTGTTATAACTGTGGAAAAAAAGGACACCATGTACGTGATTGCAAGGGTAAGAAAAAGGTTTCAAATGTACAATGCTTCATCTGCAAGGAGTTGGGAAACTACGTGAACCAATGTCCAAATCATCAGAGTATGTCCCAAATGATGCTATTGGATAATAATAAAGTTATGATACTACCACAGATGAGGAGTAATGATTAGAGTTCTTGTGTTGTTATTAGAGAATTATTTCATTTGAGTGTTGTATCAATAATGTACTGGTTAATATACTTATGGAGTATATAAGGATTGTACTACCGTACTATTTCATTAAGGACTTGAGATTATATGGTTCTAAGAAAAGTGACTTAATAGTAACCTACACTTTTTTGAAAATACATGGTTGAAGGAAAGGTAATCCTTAATATGGTCCCGATAATGAAGTAGTGATTTTGTAATAAGAGACGGTTGATTTGAATAAATTATATTGGATATTCTTGACTACCTTGAAACTGATTAATGATTTTTCATTGTTGGAGTTTACAACATTTTTGGATAGAAGGAGTATATCCATTATTCTATAAAAAATAAGGGAGCATGAATGTAATCAATATGGTTTTATGGTAATTCAGGATGTTGCCATGTTTTAAAATAATATGTGATGAAGGTGTTCACATGTTATTACGTGGAAAAAAAGGATCTTAATTGTGTTTAACTTCCATATAAATTTTGGACTGTGAGTTTGGATAGTAGTATTTTGGATAAGTCTAAAGGTTGGAATGTATTATGTTTGAAAGGTTATTTTTGGATTTTTATAAAAGGACAACACACAGACCGTGTGACAACCCGTCGCGTCGGGAAAAGCTGTGGGAATCGAACCCACAACCATAGTGCGATTGGGATTTATTGCCTACCACTAGACTACGTGAAGTCCATGGATTGTATAATTTAGTGTTTTTTAAAGGGTCTGATATATGAATTATAAATTCATTATATTTGGAACCCTATACGATTAGGATAAATTGAGTATTTTTGAATTGTATTATGTTTTGGAGTGAAAGATGAGTTTGTGGAAGAAATTTATTAATGGATAAAACTCTAATTATAAAGTAAGTATATCTCCTTATGATATTGTCCAATCTCATAAATAAATTCCTCAACAATATGAAAAGGAACTTAGAACAAAAATGTTGTCCTAGATGGTACCTTAGATCATCACAAATTTATGGCTTTGTGATTGTTGGCCTTTTCATAGCCATGTTATCTACCACTCTCTATCAGATATTGATGGTTAAATTTCTCTTCCATATCCTTATTTACCTATATGTAACCCTAGTATGTGTTATTTTTGGTAACCTGCCTACTTACCACTCTTTATTTTAAATAGAGGCCGCATTAATCCATTTTTTGATGTGGGATTTCAACTATGATATTTTGAAATTTCAACCCCAAGTTTCCAATACTGAGCATAAATTGCGAGGACACAATTTATTTAAGTAGGGGAGAATGTAACACCCCAAGCTTCTATGGTACGATTCTCTTTGAATAATACCGTAGCGTGTGTTGTACGCAACTTCGAGTTCTAACACACACCATGACCAATCAAAGTAGCCATTATGAATAGTAATACCCACTTTTAGAAATTTTATAAATTTTATCTCTCAAAATGGACTTCATTTTTGGATTCGGAATATCGAAATTATCCAAGGGTAAAATTTTGGTACTTTTCAGATAACATTCATATTTTGATGAATAGTGAAAATTACTAAATTTTAATTAAAAACAACTTTTTTAATAAAAATAATTAATAGAGATAAATAATGAATTTGTGTGGTTTCAAATTATATTTAGAATATATTTTTACCATTTAATCCAATTTTTTTCATTGGACATAATTTCACATTTAAACCAAACATAAACAAGTGTTAATCTTTTGATAGTTATTGTTTCTAAAAAACACGCATTTTGTTTTAACAGCGGAAATTAGTTTTAAATTAATAAGTGAAACTTCTATGTTTTGAATTTGGTAAAATAGAAGTCATTATTTAATTCATAATATCAAAATTATCTTAGGGTAAATTTTTGGTATTTTTCTGAAAACTTTCAATTTTTGATAAATAGTGAAAAACACAGAGTTACTGTTTAAAACCGTCTTTTTATTTAAATAATTTTTTATATTATTTAAATTTATTTTAGGTCAAAATATATACATAATACCCATATAAATTAAATGTGAATCATTGGAGTCAGTTTATAATAATTTTAGATATATAAAAAATTTATTGAACTTTTTCACCGTCTTTTACCCACCTCCTATGAGAATTTTTAAATTCACATAAAACATAATTTTACCACTTTTGTGAGTGGAATTTCAAAAATCCGAGAGACATGGTTAATATCAAGGAGTAAAATGTGGTTCAATAAGATAAAAATAATTTTTGGTGAATAGTTACTTTTTACTTTTATTTACCATGGTAAAAATTAAATAGGGTAATTAAGGGTTAAAATGATATTATTATTACCCTAACACACGTCCTAATTCTATTGGATAAGTTTAATTCGACCAAAAACAACCTTAGGAATAAAATATGACCATTTAGGTCCACTTGGATTAGATTAGGACATTTATTATTATTTAATTCAAAGAAGAGTTAAAAGAGTTAAAATCAAAGATTAATAATTAAAACATTTTTAATATAGGGTTATACATAAGATAAATTTGATTATAAATATTAATTATAAAGCTAAAACTATTTCCTACATAATTTTATTTTAATTATAATTTTTATACATTAAATAATTAAATTTATTTATGACATAATGATGATGCAGTAATTACCTTATTAATGAAAGAATCAAATAAATGGTAATATAAATATTAAAATAAATATAATTTCAAAGTTTTTATGACATCCGTGAATTTTCTAGGTGACTATGACATGTTAGGGATGATTCAATTTATCTTGTTAGAAGTAATCAAATTTTGATGACTTTCACAAAAATAAATACCAAATAGTGTCAAAATTGACATAAATTAATATTTAAAACAAATATTATATGATTAATTGATATTATATTCTTAAAAATATAAGGTTTGTCCAAATGACTTATATCATGATATTGTTATCATTAATGGACCACTTGGGGGTCTCTTGGATGTTTATAGTATGTTCATTAACCATATAATATAAAAATACAAAGAGACTTGGTAAATGTCAAACTAAGTAACTAAGGGTGAAAACTAAAATATAAGGTTAATAAAGTGACCCAAACCTGTCTAAAACCTATTGGTTAAGTGTAATTAGACCCATACCCACCTTAGACTTTTAATAATCTACTTTGGAGCTATTATAAACCGAATATGTATTTATTATAAATTAATACTTTAAGTTTTTTCTAAAGAGCCCCTCCTCCCCCTTATAAAAGGACACCACTTATAACCAATTCCTCAAACCTTTAAAGCATTTTTGCTCATCCAACCTCTACCCAATTAAGTTCCCTAAATCCCTCTCCTCATCCTAGAAGCCTCACCTTAGGAAAAAGGCACTTCAAGAGTCCTTTTTGGTTCAAACCAAAGGGAGTTACCCAAATTAAAGGTAACTATTTCTCTTAGCTTCTTTTCTTTTATTTTACTTCTCCAACCACTAAACTCTTCTTATTATTTTCTTTTGTAACAATACCAGTGTCCTAAATATACTAGGATATTGTTATGAGATTTATTATAACTACACTTACACACACCTCTATCTAATGGGGGAAAACATAATGTTTCTATGGAAGACAACCAAACACCTCACGTAACGATGATTGTTCAATTATCTCCTACCGAATCTCATGGTGGCCATTATGATAGAAATATAATTAAATATGATATTAATTATATTTATTTAATATATAAGCTTCTATAATTCCATTTTATATCATACCATTATTCGTTTCATGTTGTATATATATATGATAATTTCATTTGAGGAAGTGCGGACTACCGCCCCCTCAAAGTGATATGACTCATTTATACCATACATGGAACATATAAAGGATGGTATTAATGAACTTAAGTAACAAATATAAGATATTATATTATACTGGAATAATAATATACCAATGTATTATTTGGTTTTGATTCCTTTTAAAAATGAAAAATGAAATGGAAGTAGCGTTCGTGCGTACGTACCGACTACAGTCTCCACGAACACGATGGGATTCATTCCCCATCGTATCCATTCAAGTATAATTCTCATTTTATGATTAAAAATAATTTTTAAGGAATTTAACTCATTTTGGATATGTATAAGATACAACCTATCCATAACAAACATGCCTCATGTAACAAAACATATAAAATAAAACGAGTAAGTTAACACCAGAAACGAAGATAATACTAAGATATTATTAACAAATAAATGTCAAAAGATCATATATGATATCATATTAATGTATATTATTCTTTTATAATTTAATAACAATCATTTAACCATTATAAAAAAGATTACCATACCCTCAACAAAGGAAAAGTACAAGGTAAGGGGTTTTCATCTCACTCTTTATTCCTGTGAGATTCATGCCATATTGCCACTATTACCTTTTGTGTGGTGTATGTACTTCCCGTAATTGTATTATTTGAGTAATATACTTTAATTTATGTGTATTTACATATTCATTGTATGATACCTCTTTCATGGGGTGTATGTTTCATAAGTTACCAGATTGGTAAGGGTTAATTTCGAAATCTCTTTATTATCCGAAGTTATTTTTACGTAAGTATCTACTGGGACATATTTATTATTCATGTCCATGTTTTATGAAAGAGTTTTAAAAGGGATTGTTTTAAGGGACTTCTTAAAAAAACAACATTTCAAATGTTTAAAGTATTTATTCTTCTAAATCATTCCCATTAATGTTCATGTCTTCAAAATGGGTTTTAAGGATTTATTTATATAGACATGAATGTTTTTAAAATGTTAATTCCTTTAAAAAGTTTCAAAGTGGTATGGGACACTTTGATTCAAAATTGTCTTTAAATGACTTCTTTTCCAAATTGTGTGACTTTTAAATGTTTTCAGGGAAAGGGGTATTTCTATCAAAGAGTTTTACAAATCATTTCCATCTACGTCAAATCCTTTAATAGATTTTAAAGTTGTTTTGAAGTTGATTTATTATGATACAAAACTTCCATATTGTATTGAAGGTTTTGTGATATGTTTAACTGTGGATGTGTTATTTTTATACCATTCATGGTTTATGGTTAAAGTATTGACATTTCGTATCCTAGTTCTTATATAAATTTTTATGTTAAGTTTCATCCTTTTCATATGAGGAATGTATTGGACATAATAAGTGATGGGTGGAGCCCGCTATAGCTCTTCGATGCATCGGTAGGTCTCATGAGACAACTAGATGTGGAATTGGCCGAGGCCCTTTCCAAATTTTATATATGGTTTTGGCCGAGGCCTTAATCATTTTTAGACGTCTTGGTCGAGGCCTTGACAAAATGTTTTATAATGTCTGGGATTATACATTCCCTCATTATGGAAATAATATTGATGGTTCATGTTGTTATTAGACAAGTAGAATACCCATAATTATATTTTATTATGGCATTATTTACTCAACTCATATTTTTTCCATAAAAGTATTCATGTTTATTATTGGTAAAGGAATTTAGTTTAAATTATTCACCATGCTTAATATTTATGTCATTTTCTGTTGTATTGCTTACCATTACTGAGCGTTTGAGCTCACCCCTTTCTATGTTTTATTTTTCCCAGGATTATAAGATGTGTATTATGATTGATATGCATGGTTAAGATAAATGGAATAATGGAATTCTCAAATAACTATTGACGCGGTGTTTTATCTTTGAAATTGTAATGTAATGTTAATGAATGTAATCTATTTTCCAAGACTGCTAAACCGATCAGTCCTTCGGGACATGATTCCTTGTAATCATTCCAATGTATTAAAATAATGCTCCGACTCTGGGTAATTGGGGTTGGGGCGTTACAGTTGGTATCAGAGGAATTTTAACAATAACCTTGGAAACTAGATTTAGATAAACTCTGATTAGAGCACATTACCCTAAGATAGACATTGAGGATTATTATATAAGAACTTCCTAGAATTTTGGTATTGTAGAGATTTTGTGAGTTTTCTGAGGAATACATCCCTGTCTGGATAAGAGCAAGTAGAGGCTGCTCTGGCATAGATGTACCTAGGGGTAAAACCCGAAAACACCACTTTGAGCTAGACTCAAACGGGAACTGGTGCACGACAACGGGCCTTGCTGCACTCTTGGTTACGACACTCCCGGGGGATATGCTTAGGATAACTCTCATTTTCATTACAAACCACTATAAAGGGTTTATGAGTATATAACTCCTCAAGAAAACATTTTTGTGATTATGGATTATATCCATCAATTTTTTAATGTATGTTAATTGTTTTACAAGTTTAGGATTAGGTATTGTTATTCCTTAACTAATCTAGTGTATGCCATTGTTTAGAAATGGCGCCCATTAGAAGGAATGAGAACTCCAGCAATAAGAATGATCCAAAGAGTAAGAAGGATCATATCATTCATGGTCTTAAGCCATAATTTAGAAGGGACATAGTCTCCCACGTATTATCATCATATGAAAAATATTATCATGTATTAATAATATAATTAAAGAATTCTCTGAGTCCTACGGCTTTGAAGGGAAGCTAGAGAAGAAAAGGATGGTAGAATGAAATATGGATAAAGGGAATAAGGGAAAGTAGGATTTCCCAATATGTAATAAATGTGGAATGAATCACCTTGGTAAATGCTTGAAGGGAATGGAAGTTTGTTATAACTGTGGAAAAAAAGGACACCATGTACGTGATTGCAAGGGTAAGAAAAAGGTTTCAAATGTACAATGCTTCATCTGCAAGGAGTTGGGAAACTACATGAACCAATGTCCAAATCATCAGAGTATGTCCCAAATGATGCTATTGGATAATAATAAAGTTATGATACTACCAAAGATGAGGAGTAATGATTAGAGTTCTTATGTTGTTATTAGAGAATTATTTCATTTGAGTGTTGTATCAATAATGTACTGGTTAATATACTTATGGAGTATATAAGGATTGTACTACCGTACTATTTCATTAAGGACTTGAGATTATATGGTTCTAAGAAAAGTGACTTAATAGTAACCTACACTTTTTTGAAAATACATGGTTGAAGGAAAGGTAATCCTTAATATGGTCCCGATAATGAAGTAGTGATTTTGTAATAAGAGACGGTTGATTTGAATAAATTATATTGGATATTCTTGACTACCTTGAAACTGATTAATGATTTTTCATTGTTGGAGTTTACAACATTTTTGGATAGAAGGAGTATATCCATTATTCTATAAAAAATAAGGGAGCATGAATGTAATCAATATGGTTTTATGGTAATTCAGGATGTTTCCATGTTTTAAAATAATATGTGATGAAGGTGTTCACATGTTATTACGTGGAAAAAAGGATCTTAATTGTGTTTAACTTCCATATAAATTTTGGACTGTGAGTTTGGATAGTAGTATTTTGGATAAGTCTAAAGGTTGGAATGTATTATGTTTGAAAGGTTATTTTTGGATTTTTATAAAAGGACAACACACAGACCGTGTGACAACCCGTCGCGTCGGGCAAAGCTGTGGGAATCGAACCCACAACCATAGTGAGATTGGGATTTATTGCCTACCACTAGACTACGTGAAGTCCATGGATTGTATAATTTAGTGTTTTTTAAAGGGTATGATATATGAATTATAAATTCATTATATTTGGAACCCTATACGATTAGGATAAATAGAGTATTTTTGAATTGTATTATGTTTTGGAGTGAAAGATGAGTTTGTGGAAGAAATTTATTAATGGATAAAACTCTAATTATAAAGTAAGTATATCCCCTTATGATATTTTCCAATCTCATAAATAAAATCCTCAACAATAAGAAAAGGAACTTAGAACAAAAATGTTGTCCTAGATGGTACCTTAGATCATCACAAATTTATGGCTTTGTGATTGTTGGCCTTTTCATAGCCATGTTATCTACCACTCTCTATCAGATATTGATGGTTAAATTTCTCTTCCATATCCTTATTTACCTATACGGAACCCTAGTATGTGTTATTTTTGGTAACCTTCCTACTTACCACTCTTTATTTTAAATAGAGGCCGCATTAATCCATTTTTTGATGTGGGATTTCAACTATGATATTTTGAAATTTCAACCCCAAGTTTCCAATACTGAGCATAAATTGCGAGGACACAATTTATTTAAGTAGGGGAGAATGTAACACCCCAAGCTTCTATTGTACGATTATCTTTGAATAATACCGTAGCGTGTGTTGTACGTAACTTCGAGTTCTAACACACACCATGACCAATCAAAGTAGCCATTATGAATAGTAATACCCACTTTTAGAAATTTTATAAATTTTATCTCTCAAAATGGACTTCATTTTTGGATTCGGAATATCGAAATTAGCCAAGGGTGAAATTTTGGTACTTTTCAGATAACATTCATATTTTGATGAATAGTGAAAATTACTAAATTTTAAATAAAACAACTTTTTTAATAAAAATAATTAATAGAGATAAATAATGATTTTGTGTGGTTTCAAATTATATTTAGAATATATTTTTACCATTTAATCCAATTTTTTTCATTGGACATAATTTCACATTTAAACCAAACATAAACAAGTGTTAATCTTTTGATAGTTATTGTTTCTTAAAAACACGCATTTTGTTTTAACAACGGAAATTAATTTTAAATTAATAAGTGAAACTTCTATGTTTTGAATTTGGTAAAATATACATCATTATTTAATTCGTAATATCAAAATTAGCTTAGGGTAAATTTTTGGTATTTTTCTGAAAACTTTCAATTTTTGATAAATAGTGAAAAACACAGAGTTACTGTTTAAAACCGGCTTTTTATTTAAATAATTATTTATATTATTTAAATTTAATTTAGGTCAAAATATATACATAATACCCATATAAATTAAATGTGAATCATTGGAGTCAGTTTATAATAATTTTAGATATATAAAAATTTTATTGAACTTTTTCACCGTCTTTTACCCACCTCCTATGAGAATTTTTAAATTCACATAAAACATAATTTTACCACTTTTGTGAGTGGAATTTCAAAAATCCGAGAGACATGGTTAATATCAAGTAGTAAAATGTGGTTCAATAAGATAAAAATAATTTTTGGTGAATAGTTACTTTTTACTTTTATTTACCATGGTAAAAATTAAATAGGGTAATTAAGGGTTAAAATGATATTATTATTACCCTAACACATGTCCTAATTCTATTGGATAAGTTTAATTCGACCAAAAACAACCTTAGGAATAAAATATGACCATTTAGGTCCAATTGGATTAGATTAGGACATTTATTATTATTTAATTCAAAGAAGAGTTAAAAGAGTTAAAATCAAAGATTAATAACTAAAACATTTTTAATATAGGGTTATACATAAGATAAATTCGATTATAAATATTAATTATAAAGCTAAAACTATTTCCTACATAATTTTATTTTAATTATAATTTTTATACATTAAATAATTAAATTTATTTATGACACAATGATGATGCAGTAATTACCTTATTAATGAAAGAATCAAATAAATGGTAATATAAATACTAAAATAAATATAATTTCAAAGTTTTTATGACATCCGCGAATTTTTTAGGTGACTATGAAATGTTAGGGATGATTCAATGTATCTTGTTAGAAGTAATCAAATTTTGATGACTTTCACAAAAATAAATACCAAATAGTGTCAAAATTGACATAAATTAATATTTAAAACAAATATTATATGATTAATTGATATTATATTCCTAAAAATATAAGGTTTGTCCAAATGACTTATATCATGATATTTTTATCATTAATGGACCACTTGGGGGTCTCTTGGATGTTTATAGTATGTTCATTAACCATATAATATAAAAATACAAAGAGACATGGTAAATGTCAAACTAAGTAACTAAGGGTGAAAACTAAAATATAAGGTTAATAAAGTGACCCAAACCTGTCTAAAACCTATTGGTTAAGTGTAATTAGACCCATACCCACCTTATACTTTGAATAATCTACTTTGGAGCTATTATAAACCGAATATGAATTTATTATAAATTAATACTTTAAGTTTTTTCTAAAGGGCCCCTCCTCCCCCTTATAAAAGGACACCACTTCTAACCAATTCCTCAAACCTTTCAAGCATTTTTTCTCATCCAACCTCTACCCAATTAAGTTCCCTAAATCCCTCTCCTCATCCTAGAAGCCTCAACTTAGGAAAAAGGCACTTCAAGAGTCCTTTTTGGTTCAAACCAAAGGGAGTTACCCAAATTAAAGGTAACTATTTCTCTTAGCTTCTTTTCTTTTATTTTACTTCTCCAACCACTAAACTCTTCTTATTATTTTCTTTTGTAACAATACCAGTGTCCTAAATATACTAGGATATTGTTATGAGATTTATTATAACTACACTTACACACACCTCTATCTAATGGGTGGAAACATAATGTTTCTATGGAAGACAACCAAACACCTCACGTAACGATGATTGTTCAATTATCTCCTACCGAATCTCATGGTGGCCATTATGATAGAACTATAATTAAATATGATATTAATTATATTTATTTAATATATAAGCTTCTATAATTCCATTTTATATCATACCATTATTCGTTTCATGTTGTATATATATACGATAATTTCATTTGAGGAAGTGCGGACTACCGCCCCCTCAAACTGATATGACTCATTTATACCATACATGGAACATATAAAGGATGGTATTAATGAACTTAAGTAACACATATAAGATATTATATTATACTGGAATAATAATATACCAATGTATTATTTGGTTTTTATTCCTTTTAAAAATGAAAAATGAAATGGAAGTAGCGTTCGTGCGTACGTACCGACTACAGTCTCCACGAACACGATGAGATTCATTCCCCATCGTATCCATTCAAGTATAATTCTCATTTTATGATTAAAAATAATTTTTAAGGAATTTATATCATTTTGGATATGTATAAGATACAACCTATCCATAACAAACATGCCTCATGTAACAAAACATATAAAATAAAACGAGTAAGTTAACACCAGAAACGAAGATAATACTAAGATATTATTAACAAAGAAATGTCAAAAGATCATATATGATATCATATTAATGTATATTATTCTTTTATAATTTAATAACAATCATTTAACCATTATACAGGAGATTACCATACCCTCGACAAAGGAAAAGTAAAAGGTAAGGGGTTTTCATCTCACTCTTTATTCCTGTGAGATTCATGCCATATTGCCACTATTACCTTTTGTGTGGTGTATGTACTTCCCGTAATTGTATTATTTGAGTAATAAACTTTAATTTATGTGTATTTACATATTAATTGTATGATACCTCTTTCAGGGGGTGTATGTTTCGTAAGTTACCAAATTGGTAAGGGCTAATTTCGCAATCTCTTTATTATCCGAAGTTGTTTTTACGTAACTATCTACTGGGACATATTTATTATCCATGTCCATGTTTTATGAAAGAGTTTTCAAAGGGATTATTTTAAGGGAATTTTTACTAAAACAACATTTCAAATGTTTTAAATATTCATTCTTCTAAATCATTCTCATTAATGTTCATGTCTTCAAAAAGGGTTTTTAGTATTTATTTATATGGACATGAATGTTTTAAAATGTTAATTCCATTCAAAAGTTTCAAAGTGGTATGGGACACTTTGATTCAAAAATGTCTTTAAATGACTTAATTTCCAAATTTTGTGCCTTTTAAACGTTTTCATGAAAAGGGGTAATTCTATCAAAGAGTTTTACAAATCATTTCCATATATGTCAAATCCTTTAATAGATTTTAAACTTGTTTTGAAGTTGATTTATTATGATTTAAAACATCCATATTGTCTTGAAGGTTTTGTGATATGTTTGACTGTGTATGTGTTATTTTTATACCATTCATGGTTTATGGTTAAATTATTGACATTTCGTATCCTAGTTATTATACGAATGTTTATGTTAAGTTTCATCATTTTCATATGAGGAATGTATTGGACATAGTAAGTGATGGGTGGAGCCCAATATAGCTTCTCAATGCATCGGTAGGTCTCATGAGACAACTAGACATGGAATTGGCCGAGGCCCTTTCCCAATTTGATATATGGTTTTGGCCGAGGCCTTAATCATTTTTAGACGTCTTGGCCGAGGCCTTGAAAAAATGTTTTAGAATGTCTGGCATTATACATTCCCTCATTATGGAAATAATATTGATGGATCATGTTGTTATTCGACTAGTAGAATACCCATGATTATGTTTTATTATGGTATTATTTACTCAACTCATATTCTTTCCATAAAAGTATTCATTTTTATTATTGGTAAAGGAATGTGGTTTCAATTATTCACCATGCTTAATATTTATGTCATTTACCGCTGTATTTCTTACCCTTACTGAGCGTTTGAGCTCACCCCTTTCTATGTTTTATTTTTCCCCGGATTCCAAGAATTGTATTATGACTGATATACAGGGATAAGATAAAGGGAATAATGGCATTCTCAGAAAACTATTTACCATGTGTTTTATGTTTGAAATTGTAATGTAATGTTAATGTATGTAATCTATTTTCCAAGACTGCTAAACCGATCGGTCCTTCGGGACTTGATTCCTTGTAATCATGCCAATGTATTAAAATAATGCACCAACTCTGGGTAACTGGGGTTGGGGCGTTACATGTACCCAAGTTTTCCTATACTTTAGGAAACTATTTCCCAAATTACCCACACTTTCCCACCCCTTCATGGTATATTTTTCATACTTTGGGAAATAGTTTCATAGGTTATCCATTTTTTATAATTTCATTTAATATTATAATTATATGAAGAAAATTTCCTCAACTATATTATTTTCATGGATTGGATGATCAGCATTAAGACATAGATAAACTTTTATCTTCACAAAGTTCAATTTTTATATCTTGATGGTGTTTTTCAAGTATTTCAAGGTGAGTGAGATTTTATATAAGGGAGAGTAGGGCATGTTATTCTTTTTGATATAAAAATATCATGTCAGTTTTTAGAGATGTTTCAATATTTTTTGGGTCTTTGTTTGAGTATTTCACTTCCTACAATGGTGAATGTGAATCATGAAGACTTTCATAAGGATGTTTCCAGTTTATTACCCTAGAGAGAGGTCGAGTACACTATTGACGTACTTTTTTGTAAGATATACATTTCTAGGCCATCATATCACAAGATAATTTCTAAGTTAATGGATCTTAATATTCAACATATAGATCACGATGCAAATATATTTATTTTTCCTAGCATGTCTCCTTGAGATTCACATGTTTTATTTTCTAATAAGGTAGATAAAAGCCTCATAATTTTTATTGATTACTAAAATCTTAATTAGTTTATCATTAATAAAAAATAATCCTTAATAAGGATTAAAAATATTGTTGATAAACTCAAGGGATCCTAGTGGTATTATAAAATTGATCTTCGAAAGATGTAAAATTATTTGAGGGTTTGATATGAATATATAACTAAGATAGTTTTTAGGATTCGGTATAGTCATCTTGAGTTCCTAGTTATTTTATTCTCCCTCAATAACAATCTTCATTTTTTTGGAATTGATGAACTGGTTCTTTCATCTATTATTGGACTATTTCATTTTTTTGGATGATATGTTGGTGTACCACAAGTCAAAGGGGGAGCACATAGATCTTTTAGATATCATCCTAGGATTTATGAAAGAACATTTCTTGCATATTAAGCTTTATAAATGTGAAATTTATATCTAGGAAGTGAAGTTTATGGGGAATTTTATAAGTAAGAGGTATCTTATTAGATCCTGAAAAATAAGAGCATTAATTTTATGGAATAAACCTATATTTTTTTTTTGAAATTCAGAGCTTCTTTTTCTTAGTTAGATATTATAGATTTGTTTTGAATTTATCCAAGATTTTATTTCCAATGATAGAATAAACCCTTAAGGGTGTAATGATTTATTGGAACGATAATGGTCAAAGATATTTTGAGGAAATGAAGGTGAGTCTAACATCATCTCTAATTCAATTTCTTCCAAAATCAGGCTTGAGATATGATGATTTCTATTATTCCTTAGGTACAGGATTGGGGTGTGTCTTAATGTTGGGAAAGTTGGTGGTGTCTTATGGATCTATCCAATTACTATATCATGGTAAGGTCTATCCTACCCATGAAATTGATTTGAAAGCTATGATGGACATACTCAAAACATGGAACTAATATCTCTTTGGGGAGTGACTTATGGTATATTCAAATAATAAGAGATTGATCATTATTTTTAATTAGAGGTATCCAAACTTTTGGTAGATATATTGGGTTTATTTTCTTTAGAGTTAGGATTTTAATATTAAAAATACACCTAAAAAGGGAAATTAGGTTGCTGTCACTTTTATTAGGAAGTTTCCAACCAAATCCTTGAAGGAATTACGGGGGAGTGATCTATGATTATTCTATTTAATAAGATAAAATTTTGAGTTGATTAAGTTGGTGGGAAATATTTATTTGTTTCTGTGAAAGATGATTCATCATTTAATGATCATATTCTGCTCAAGTAGGTAACAAACTTCAATTTCCGGTGCATAAGTAGAATCCATAATTGTGGGGAGATCATGAGTGACTGTTCATGGTCTCCCATTAGTGTTTTTTGTTTTATATGAAGGTTTCTCATTTTTGAAACTATAAGGCATAAGTTGATTAATATTATACCCAGGTCTAGTTAGTATGTACACTCTATAACAACCATTATGTATCATGATGTGAGATGTTGGTATCGATGGTTAGAGATGATGTGGTTGACTGTAAATTTTTTCCATGATTCCTTAATTCTTGAGAATTGAGGTGGAACAATAAATACCAACTAGTTTTTTGAAATATTTTACCATTATCACATGGAAGTGGTAGGAGCTATCTATGGACTTCATCATTAGTTTTCATTGAACTCATAATGGTAAGGATTTGATTTGGGTGGTCACTTATTTACTTATGAAGTCATATCATTTCTTCTCCATCAAAGAGATGATAAAGGTATAATAGCAAGGAAAATTGTATATTTTAGAGGTTATAAATATTTATGGAGACCCATATAAATTTTTTTCTGATAGGGACTCATGGTTTATATATTGGTTTTGGAAAGGGTAGTATGAGGTGATGCGTACCCAACTAAAGTAAAGAATGACATACCTGCATCATATGGATGGGTAGACTGATAATTCAATTCAAATTCTTAAGGATATGATTTAGGAACTCGTGGTTGATTTTAGTGGTTCATGTGAAATAAATATTCCTTTGGTTAAATTTTCCTATAAAAATATTTATTAGGAATAAATTAATATAGTGTCCTACAAAGCGTTGTATGATTGGCTATTTAGATCTCCCTTATGATGGGAAGAGAAGATGGAGCGGTTCTTAGGTAGATCTACCGTTGTTCAAGAGATAATATAAATGGGGAAATTGATCCATAAGAGGTTAGTGACATATCAGTGTCATTAGAAATATGATGAGTACCATCATTATCTCCTACTAGAGTTTGAGAATGGTGGTTAGATCTTTCTTATAATTTCTCTTCATGACATTGAAGTTTATTGGCCCTTTTGATGCCATTGAATGCCATGGAAATATATTTTATTGGTTGGAATTTCCATATCATTTTTTATTTAGTATGTGTTTTATATTTCCTAGATAATGAATTATCAATCAGATTCTTCCCATGTGATTGAATGGGAAGATGTTAATATTGATCATGACACCTTTTGGTTGAATAACTGGTTAAAATTATGTATCTCTTAGATAAGTTACTACATGGTAAAATAATTTCCTTGGTCTATATACTATGATAGTGTAGACATTAAATACATGACATATGGTAACATGAATCAACGATAAAATAGCAATGACCTTCTCTTTTTATGAGTCTATAATTTTGATCACTTTCTAGGGATATAAATTTTTATGGTGAGGAGAATTGAAAAATCCTCAGAGTCATAGGTATTATTTAGTTCGATATTGGTTTATCCATTTTTTCATTTGATATATTTACAAGTTCCAGGCTTCAAAAGTTCGGAATTTTAGGGGAAATGGGCCAAGTGTAGGGTTAGTACTAACCGCATAGTATAAAACTATGAGTCTCTAATGGCATTTCACATAGTTTGAGCATGATTTTTAAAATTTTGTGACTCAAAAAAAAATTGTGTGGGTGACTGGGTGGTTGTATAGAGTTATCACATGCATTGAGAATTTTTTTTCAAACCATGAAAATCTTTCCCAAGTAACCATGTGACTTTATTTTTAAAGGATATAGGCCAAACATAACCAGAACATAGTTTGTTAAACCATATTTCCTAACCATGCTCTCATATCTGAATAACATTGAATTTGGATTTTTCCACCTTTTCTGGGTTTTATTATATCTAATCACTTCATAATATCTCTTAGGCTTGAAATAAACTCTCCCCAGTGACTTATAGAGCTCTCTCCTTGGATCCTTGGTGAATTACCTTCATTCCATGTGGATTTCTTTATGGTATGTCATGTTTTTTATCTGATATATAATGTTTTTTCAAGATCTCTTCTTATTCTCAATTCCCCTTGTTGCAAGGGAACCTAAGGGGGCTGATATTTCTATATATATATATATATATTTATTTATATATATGGGGATTTGTTTTTTATTCTTGAGGATTAAGGTTTTTGAGGACTCAACCTCCTAATTTCCAATCTCTAATCTTAAAGGTGACTAGTTAACCTTCATTCTTGACGTAGGTGTCTATATACAATGGTGATACCCATGAATTACTTAATGTTCTTGTAAATTCCTTTAATTTATTTTGTGAAAAAAGATTTATTTGATGAAATTTCATCTTGGATGGTATATAAAAAGGTTTTTTAGTGTGGTTCTCCTTTAAAAATAGCTCATTCACATTATATGTACAATGAAATTACGCAATGGTGAATTTGAATAAAAATGGAATTTCATGCATGGAAGAGGTAAGTATATTCAAGTAAAATGTTTTATAAATTGTGAACATGGTTTATTAACGTGTTTTGGAAAATATAGCACATTAGGAACCTTTGGTTCATCAAGTATTGGCATATGAAAACATTAGTGAGTGTAGAACCATTGGGGGTTATTTTGGTGATATCGATAGATAATGGCAGGAATTCATATCGATAGGATTAACATTATTCTTTGGTCGTATTTCTTCTCATGTCTGTGTATATATTCTTGTAGGCTATTTCCCAACTTGTTCTTGGTTTTATACATGATGTATTTTTTTATTGTTTTATTTATCACATGATAATGTTATGGTATTTCTATGGATAATTATACCTACTCCCCTATTCAATCATTCATTATATTTAAATATTTTTTGTTTATGTGAATATGAAATAATTTTAAGAAATTAAGGGATGTTTTAGAAAATGGTTTTCATTTTAAATTTCATTATAAATGTGTTTTGTTTTAAATATTACCCTAAAAATTTCTTTGTGTTAGAAATTTTATAGATTAGTGGTGGTATTATAACACCCTATTACCTATTTCTAGGTGTTTTGACCCATTTATTTGAGTATCCAATGATTATATCTCTTCATGGGTTGTTTTGGGTGTTTTTAAAACATTGTTTGAAGGTTTTTGGGCATGTTCATGGTTAATGAACATTTTGAAAACCATATAGAAAAAATATGAAACATTTCTAGTTTAATAGGTAGGGGTACATGATTTTAACATGATTATACAAACCATGAATCCAAAACACGTGACCTGGATAGAAGGGGTCACATGTTTTGTGCACAGTTAGTATTAACTATGTGTCCTAACCTAGGAAATTTATTCGAAGGTAATTAAGGCCCCTAAAATTTATATTCAAATCCATAAACATTGTAATTAAACCTAAACTCATTCCACTTAAAACTAAATTTATCCATTGGATTTTGGGATCTTTCAATAGGAATTTTGGCTCTCCTAACCACTTTTCTTAAAATATCAAAGTTCCTATCGAAGTGGTGATCCTATTCCAATGAGTTCCTTTGTTCTTAGTCTTTGATCCCTATTGTTCTATTGAGTCCTTATTACTAGATTTTATAACGTCCTTTCATTTTTTTCCATGGATGGTTGATGTAGAATTTAGGGATCTAGGATCTCTACTCACTTCTACCAGTATCTCTCTTCCTAGATATGATAATCTCCATTAGAGGAGACTCATCTTAGGTCAATTTTGGTTGAATCTTAGATTTTCCAAGTATGTGTTTTTATGTTTTTTACTTTGTATTTTAATTCATTGTTTCTTTTCATAGATATTTGTTTCTTGGTTTCTAATACACGTTCTATGAAATCTATCCCTGAAAATACCTATGAAATATTCTTTGACCCTTTTCTATTTGAATTAACATGGAGTGAATTTAATGGATATGATGTTAGTCTCTCTCACCTTTTTGTGAAATGTTAAATTCCTAGTTTTTCTAGATTTGTTTTCAAAAAACATTTAAAGGATATTTTGGTGAAATTGAGGTCTTTGTCTTGGGTTTTTGTTTACAAAATAAAATGCCATGAATTGAATGAAAGGAGTTGAAGTATTTGATTTTTTCTCAAAATTTTAAAATACATGAATTTTTAAAATGACTAAAAAACCTATTTGAATGATTTTAACTTTTTGTTGAATTGGGTGTTCTTGGTTTATTTGAAATGATTGATTTATTCACAAGGAAAAAGAGTGTAAATCCATGTTTTAAAATATATTTAAAACTTTTAAAATTGTAATAAATCGTTTAAATTATTTAGGGTTTCATTGAATGAAATTATTGTTTTAAGGCCCATTTCGAATTATTATGATGATCTGTGAAATGGAGTGGGTATTATTACCCTTTTGAATGTTGAATTTTATAAAATATCTTGAATTGAATGATGATACTTGATGACATGGTTGGAACTTTATAATGATACTATCTTTTGTTAATCCATTAATGTAATTTTATTGATTATTTTACTTCACATTTATGGGTGTTTAAAAATGGATTATTTTCTTCTAGGGAGTTTGGGGGTGAGACTGAGATGTGAATTCAGGGCATGATCCCAGGATTGATATTGATATGAATCCCTATGTGATCCTCGTCACTTTTTTTTATCCCACTCACTTATTTTGACAAGTAATGAGCACCAGGATTGGTATATGGGATGACCTAGAGTTATTATTCATTATAAGAATCACACTATGTCTAGTGGATCCATAGGAAACACGAATAGTTCATCTTGTGGATGAATGGCCATGAAAGCGGGTGTCCATGAAACTGGTCTGCTTGGGACCCATGAGACTATATGTAATCTTAGACATTGGTCATGATAGTTTTTGATTAGGTATTCATTGGTATACTTACTATCATAACTAGGTTGTACCCATGAAACCATTATACATGATACTCGATACATGGTAACGTTCATTTTCACCACTTGGAATTGGATTTTTCCAGTAGGTACTGAGGCACACAACAGAAGCTGGTGGGCTGGGGATTTAAAGTATTTCAACAATGGTCAACATAACATCATCATATCCAGTGAATCATATCCCTGATAAGGCCCATGGATCACACGTGAATAGTTGTAAGCACAAAAACATTCAACCATAAATACCTTGTTCGATTCGAAGGCACACTCAACATCTTCTCATCACTGAATATCATTTCTTGAAAAATCTGATGTCAAATTCCTATATATCATCCACATGTGCTTCAAAAATCTTTGGGAGTTCTGATCCTTGAATTCTACGTTCTATCATGGATATCTGAGGATGCCTTTGACATTCTAATGATCGTTGTTCTTACAATGCATGATGGAGAGCTCAATCAAAATATCCTCAATCAAGATCTTCTCTCTTTAGAAATCATAACATGAGATAGAATATCTCAAGATCATTCCATGATTATTTATTTGGAGAGATCCTCTCATCCTATTTATAGTGTATTGAGAAATTACCCGGAATGGATGCCCATCCTGAAAATATATAACACATTATATACACAATATATTATTACTACTGTAATAATTCATAAATATAATTTATATTGTTATCCCTTTACAATAATATAATAAATATATTATGTGATAATACCCTATCCATTAACTCAAATCATCATTCCCTTAAATATTAAATGAACCTTTAATATTTTAAACTAATATTCATTCAAATAATATTCCCATGTATTTACTTTAAAACATGAAAATATATTTAATAAATAAATTCAATGAAAATTATATATAACTTGAATAATATGAATTTATTTATTCATTTGGTTATTGTACATACTTCAACAAATCTTGTACCCCAGTGATGAGGTCCACCATGTCCTATATACTGATTCACTCGAATAGGGCAAATTCTTCAATACCCTATTGTGTGTGATCCTCTAGGACCTTCTCTAGAGAGTCGTGTATAATATCCCCAGAACAAGAGAGGAGTATAGAAACCCATCAAGGTATATAATGTGATAAGGAGTAGTCATAGAAATGAAAACCAACCTATGAACACACACTGTGTAATATAATCTATCTATCTTTAGATATCTCACAAATCCAAACGCACACCCATTTCATCATCCTTTTTTTATTTACTATTTGTTGGTCTAAATGGATGGATTTATATTGGGCTACCATGGTAATGGATTTATCAAGGTACTACCATCCTGATCTACAAGGTCTGAGATATATTACTTCCTCAATTTGGAAGCGAAAAATTCTATCTTGGCCATTCAACCAATCTCATATCACGAATGAAGCATCCAACACAAGATACCTTGCCACGATTTCATTATCATGATTTATTACTTTCATAAAAGTACATGATCAAATAGAAAAAACTGATAATAATATCACATCAGGATACCAATACACATTTCTATAGATAGGAACATTCAATGACACCCTAAACATGCGGTGTTACAATTGGTGGGTCTATCCACACGATCTCACTACTAGAGATCACAAAGTATAGACTTCATTAGAAGAAGTCTCAATGTTGAGGACCCCTTAGGAGATGATGTTAAAATATCAACTATGTTCAATCAGTATGATGTATCAATACCATAGGACCTTTGTTTAAGATTAACGTCATAGTACATCTGGGTTCCAATTATAGGCTGGGATCTACTATAACCTTTTGATATGATAATTAATCTCTGAAAATTTCTATTTAAATAGTAAACACACAAATTTATAAATTATAATTGTAATAATACATCATTCATATCTCACTGTATACATGATATGGTAATCAACAGTACTAATCAATTTGGGTGTAGGGAACCCACTATTACAACAATCCTACTTGCACTAGATCCAAATTGTTAACAAATATTGTTACCACTCAAATGATTCAATTCATGTTTCTACTAAGTCATGACTTTAGTTGTTGGATCTTCCAAGTTTCTTCCACATAGAGATTCTTCTATATGTGACCTCATCTCCTTGATTAAATCTTCTCAAGAGATGGTATCCTCAAGTATATCCCTTGTTTCCATTATCTTAACTTGACATCTTTGCTTGTAAGAGTATCATAATTTACATTATGATAATACTTCATTTACTAGGTTCAATTCCAAGAACTAGAAAAAATTGTTGCATTTAATTTCTTCTTAGATTCCTCAGAAGATGCAACATAATCAATATTTTTAGGTATGGATACCAGTGGATTTTATGAGCTTGTCTCACTCAACACTTTAGACTAACTATGATACTAGATCACATGGATCTATTGGAAACTATTTTTTGTCCCCTCCAAAATAGTATCCTTTCCTCTCCACTTACCAGGTACATATCCTTTGTACTTGGACAAGTACAATTAGATAGTTTTTACTGCTTCCCTTGCAGTTCTCCTTGAAATAACTAATATTTTCCTACCATAATGTATATGTTGGCAAAATCATATCTTTTACATATCATGGAATATGTTATTAATCTGTTTCTAAAGTGTATGGAATTCAAATCACCATGTTAATCTCCTCCTACGTTGATGCATGTCTACATAGAGAGATTTATGCCATGTGACGCTAGAAACAATTGTCTCATGTATTATTCTTACTTGCATTTTTCAATACTATGTCATTATATGTATGATTTATTAGGTCCAAGAAACCATTAGACCTACATCATTAGATCTCGTTCCCCAGAACATAGGTTGCTATTTTAAGTCAACATCTAAAGAGATATTTTTAATCTTGTATTCACTAACGGTAAGAAAAAAACTATTTCACATATGTTACTAAACATTGATAACATTGGTGCTCCCACTAACCTCTGGTAGACACATGGAAAATATTCATTCCAAATGAATACTCTGGGATCTTATTTCTTACTTCAATCAAAAACTATATTTTAGTAACTTTCAACCCTTATTCGCATTTCATGATGTCACCAACCCTTTCTGGTTGCGTCGTATAGACATCGTCCATGATAGGTGGTCTTTACATCCAATTCTCAATAAAACGATCATAGAAAATTATCTATGACAAGTAAAATTCTAATGGATTTTGGAATAATGACTTGGTGTAACCAATTTATCCCTATTAGTACCATGCTTGTACTACCCATGTATCATCTCACTTGAATACCCACTACGGTATTCAAAATAATATTCCCCTTTGAATTTTGATACATGGAATCCATTATTGAATTCTAATTGATCGTGTTAGTATCGGCTAATTTCCATATATTGCATACTTGTAAGAATTATTGCCCATAATGAATAATGGATCACTAATTGCGGTGAATACAAAACCATCACCATGGTTTTTTCATTCCTACATAGTATGTTTCTCTGGAACTTTAATCTTCAATGCCTCTAGTGGAACTCATTCCTATACCAACCAATTGTTCATCTTTACTATTGACTAAAACTAAGTAAGTATTACTCCCACTATCTGAAATAGAGATGTGATCCATTATATATAAATATATGCTATAACATGACTATATAATTTCTATCTTATGAATCTCTTTAATGTATTTAGAAAACTTTAGGATGTTAATAATAGATTCACAATGTGTTTTTCCTTGATGAAAGATTATTTATATCCTTATGAAACTATTTTCATCTAAACACATGTTCTTATGATAATGAATTTCCATCATACTATGATTTTTATGATATCCGTTAGTCATTATAGTTGTTATATGGTTATGAGATATTTCTATTATTTGAAAATTACACCTTGAAATATAATGGAAGTTTCGAAAAGTTGAAACATTGATACTAATTACACATAATGACTCGGATGCATAAAATGTTCATTTAGGAATTTATCCATGAAACATTTTATTGATAAATGTTTACATGTAAGACTTATCATTCATCCTCGTAATAAAAATCATTACTATGATGTGGATAAGATAATGTTCATTTAGGAATTACTCCATGCTATATTATATTGATAAATGAAATATTGGTTAATATATTCTTCAGTATGCCAACCTGAAGCACAACATATCTTCTGACCATGCATATATCATACTTATTATTCACATTCCTTAAGCAATCAATGGAATATTATGAAGTATATTTACCTCAAGCATACCCTTATAATAGTTCATGTTGTCCAGCTAAACTAGTTTTGTAATGCTTTGGGATATACCTTTATTTCTAAATGTTTATTTTTCAAAAAGTTATGTGTTTCTCATCACTAACTTAATAATCAACCTTTCTCAGCTACTTAGAGAATAAAACTTACTTCAGGTAATGTTTCTATACTTACTTGGTTACTATATGTCAATACAATTATGCGATAAACATATTGTATATAATACCCAAGAAGTATATGAGAAACAATACTTATATCAGGATGAATATTCACTGAATAAGAATCAGGAACATGATTATTTAATTCAGTTTATTACGTTTAAACTCCCATATATTTATTTAATGATTTATGAATTGAATAACCTCTTATCAAGACCTCATTTCTTTGAAGAATGTTGTGAAGATATATTTGGCATGCCACTTTCCATTGGCCTTTTCTCCTTGTTTTTCAATTTGTTTGTCATAAGAATTAAATATGATTCTTTCTTTTATGTTCTTATTGCTTGAAAAACCTTACCTAAAAGGTAAAAAGGAATTTCCTCCATACTTATTTTTTTGTAATATTTAATGAAACTAGAAAAATGGGTGAAAATGATATTTGAATAGGATGTATTGAAAGATCATAATCTGCCTTTCAACTTACATAGATCTAGTGTAATCACTACCTCTTTATATCATGTGCTTATCTTTCTCCTTGAAAACGTCCTGTAGATGAGACTACTATTATATCATCCATGTCCTAATGCAGTGACCACAACTCACATCAGACATTGATGATATCAGAATGAAATACCCATCATATTCACTATACATGATTCTTATATAAGAAATTTTACACCCTCGCTTTCTGAGGTGTCTTAATGGTTATAGAGACATCGTACCTTGAATTTCTTGTATCATTTCATTGTGCATAAGCACCTGTAATACATTTGGGAATTCATGTTAGTTTGAACATTTACTTTTTCCAATACTTATCACAGTATATTTGTGGTATTACTTTCAATTTTATATAAAAAATAAATTATAACAGATTATTACTTTTATCTTGATTACCAAGTTAGACATTAATGATTAATTAATTAAATCATTAAATGTATCCCAATATTTTGTTGAATTCTATGAACCCACCGTACAAGAATCAAGATACTATGTCACTTGAGTATACTAGGGGTAAGGATCCTTGAACTTCATCACATAGTCTATAATCTTTGGCTACACCACTACTCAGAAGGTTCAAAGTTGACATTTGATTGGCCAACCGCATTAACTCACGGTTCCTTGATCTATTGAGTGAACTCCCTGCTTCTAAAATCATAAACAATATTTAATCAATGTTTTCCTCTAAAATTACAAAAAATATTGATTTCTCTACTTCGTTGCTAAAACATTAGTTAAGTCAACCGATCACTCTCATAAGAAATCCCCGGTAGTAAGAGTCACCCTCAACTTCGGATGACGAGCACCCTAAACACCCAGTTTTGTTCAAATTTTAATGAAGGAAGGTGTTTGCGACTTAAAATTTCATAAAGGGATTTATATTTTTAAATGAAAAAATGAAATAGTTTTCGATTTCAAAAGTACGTATGATGTGATCGTACTCGCATATGACCATACAATAATTGAAAAAATTCATCGCATCACATGTTCATTTTATCTGCACATTCTTGTTTATTATTCTATGTTATCGTGCATAATACTATACATACATAAAACAATAAACCATGTATAAAAAAAATGATGATGTGATCATGAGACGATACTAATGGTGTGTCCATTGAGTGAATAATGGATCAACCTAGACCATATGGTTAACTCCTTGAGTCGCGTTGCTTGCGACTCAAGTTACAATGCTCACCCTTCCAATGCATCAAACTCCTGTCTGGTACGCCGCCATAACTCAAAACGATGTAGGTCACTGTTCATCTTTGTCATTATATAATGATACTTTCACATTGGCGAGGGGGTCTTAGGTGTACAAAATGCAATTGATAAAATGGACATATAGGCTCTTATACATTTAATGACAAAGATGACTCATAGAGAGTCATTTATTAAGATAATTATTACAAACCACCATTGAAATAAATTAATAAATAAAAATGCACCAGACATACATTAGTTGGTCTAGGGCTCATGATTAGTCGATACACATTAAACTCTCATATTTAAATTACATAAATGAATAAAAGTAAACTTTCATTAAATTATTTTTCGGAGGGAATATTAATTGAATTAAAAATTAACTATTATTTTTAATTAAATTTTTTTATCTATTCGGTCCCATTAATTAATTTAATTTTAATGCCCAAATTAAATTAATTAATAAATTTAATTTAACACTTGAATTAAATTAATTTAACCCACAATGATAAAATTATGTGTTTAAACCAAAATATAATATTTAAATAATTTAATTTAAAACCAAAAATAAATAAATTAATTTACTTAACTTTTGATTAAATAAAATTTACCCGGAACCCGACAAATCTAAGCAGAGCCTGTACGGGTCGGGTCGAACACACGTAGGCTCATTTAGGGATTCTAGGCCAGGTCGGTCTGCCTAGACCCAGGTCGGGTTGGGTAGATTCCCTCAAGGCCAATTTGGGGAAAAATCCACCAGAAATAATGGAAGGGGTACCTATTGTAATAGTGCCTCATCAACACTGGAAGGAGGCCAGATTTAGGCTGAAGATGGTGGTCACGGGTCCATGACACTAGGGATGGCTGAGCGCATAAATGGAAGAGAGAGGTTGGTCCGGATGGGGAACATGAGATGAGTTGAGGTGGTAGCAGCTATCAAAGGGAGAGGTGGTGGCGGTAGGCCGAGGGTCCAACTCGATAGAGGTAGAAAAATCAAAAGAGGTGACCAATCTAGATTTTTCTAGATCATGGAAACCCAGTCGATGTGGAGGTCGATCAGTGCAGGGGGATGACATTGGAAGTAGGGAGGAAGTCATTCGATGAAGCGATAGTCTATGGATCTTCACCTCTATAAAGGGGCAATGGCATTGGGTCCCGTTCGGACGGGTCCTGCCATGGTCAACGACGGCGTGAAGGACGGTAGCAGGTAGCAGCAGCAAGAGGTGCTGAATTGGACCAGTGGAGTACTAGGCTTGAAGGAGGATTGTGGATTGCCATGGGGAGGAGGCTGATCTGGTGGGATCATAGTAGTGGTACTCACCAATGGGGCTCGCCGCGGAAGGTGGTCAACCAAGTGGTTGGAACCTCGATGGGGTGGCGAGGGGGGGCTTGGCCAAGGGAAGAATGTTGGCTGGAGGAAGCTACGATAGGCGTCCCCCAGGCTTACAGGGCAGTGAGCATTCTCATGCAAGTATGGAAACCAGAGGAGGTATAGTCTTTGGCCTGGTGGGATGCTGTGGGAAAAAGATAGGGGGCCCGTGGGGAAAAATCTTTTTTAGGAAGACTCTTTTTGTTTGTCCGATTACTAACCCATACACCCGCCCATTGGTTTTTATGCATTTGTTTTTATATAAAATTATTCAAAAGCCTAATAAATTATTCTTAATAAAATAGACAATTATTAATTTTGTTATAAACAAATTCTACACACTGGTGGAATATTTGTCTGGCCGGAAAACACTATTCTGACCATCAGGATCTAGCCAGAATAGTTGATAACTAAAAAAACTAATTTTTCAACAAGTGTAGATAGTTTAACATATAAATACACACACACGCACATACATACATATATATATATTATTTGATGTAATACCTGCAAAAAACAAATTTTAATCTATATTAAAAACATCATATGGCTGTAACTTGTCCATATGATCTCGGATTGAACCGCAGTCATCGGCGTTAGGACTGGAACAAAACCCACTATTTAATTTATTGAGAATTTAATTATTTCATGGATTAGAATCTACAGAATTCACTCTAATACCATTTTTCAGGTACCGCAGTGTGCAGCGGAAGCCGGTGGGTCGTGTATTTAAAATGTTTCACCGGATATTGAAGTGACATCATCATCTCTGATGAAGCAGAACCTCAGTAAGCCTCAAGGGTCATGCTTGAAGATTTTTAAGAACAAAAAAAAAACATAATGAACTGGATCGATATGAAACCGTGATCAACATCTGATCATCGCTGGAGATTGTTGCTCGAAGAATCTAAAGTCAAATTCCCCTACATCATCCACATGCGTTTTAGAAATCAGGGGGAGAACTGATCATTGAATTACGAGTGCTATCATAGAGATATGATAACTTCTTTGACATTCCAATGATCACCACATCTTCATTCTTATGATTCATGAGGGAGATCTCAATCTGAATTTCTTGGATTGATAGTTTCTCTTTCTATAAAGTGAGATACGAGAAAGAATCTCTCAAGAGCCTTCCATGAATATCCTGTTAGTGAGAGCCTCTCCTCCAATTTATAGTGTATTAAGAAATTACCACTTAAATAGTATACATGTTAATGTATTCACCACAATGGTAATAATACATCATGAATATCTCACTGTATACATGATATGGTAATCAAAAGTACAGTTCGAGTTGGTTATAGAGAACCCACTATTACAATATTGCCTTGCTTGACTAACATTTTTATTGATATGGTAAACTTTGACTATATTGTATTGACTCTTTTACAGCTCTTGATATTAGGTGTATGTTCTTACATTTCTGTCTGATATGAATCCATCTTGTGAAATGTTTTTCAAAGATTTTCAAGAAAATGTTTAGTATTTAAATGGTTAAATGTCATGTTTTACTAGTTTGATTTTATAAATGAATTTTAAATGTTTAAATACATATAATATTTGGTGGACTCGTACTAGGATCTTTAGCTCACACCATCGTTTGGTGTTTTCAACCTTTATTATCTTATATAAGGTGTTCATGCTCTCATATTTCTATGTGGGTTCAAGTCAGGGTGAATAAGGGTGGGTTAAATGGGATATGGTGGGTGGTTGTAGATCACCAATAGATAGGTTTTTAGAAGATTCGTTTCATTTATAGTTTTGTATCATCTCCTTGTACATGATATGATTATACTAATTTCTGTATTTGATAATGTTTACACTTTTTTATATGATTATTTTAATATTGTGGGTGAAATAATTCCTACCAGTCATTTATTGATTCCTAGGTGCTTGTATTCATCCCGTGGAGATTGGGAACACTATCTAAGTTTGTGGAGAATTGAATCAGATATCGGTTTGGATGGTATTTGTGATTGGTTCATTACAAGTTGTATCAGAGGAGGTATTTCCTTGAAAGGAATCACTTCTACTTTAAATCCATTATGTTTTTTGGGGTGAGTCATGGTATAAAGGATATTAAGAATATTTCAATACTCAAGAGTTAGTACATGAGTGATTGATTGATCACCACCTCCTCATGACGAGACTTGAGTTACCAGGGATGTGGGGAATTGAGTATTTCTTTTGAGTTATTGGTTTCTTGATGATGAATTATATTTTGATTCTATATAAGATTATCTTTGGTTTTTTTTGAATCTATTTTGAGTTTTGGGTTGGAATAGAAATATTACTAATGTTGAATTATGCCTGTACAGTTTGTTAAACTATGAGGAATTAGTGTGATTAATCTAGAATTCAATCCTGGAACATTTTTGTGGAAGGTGTGTGGTTTACCAGCCCATGTGACCAAGACATGCATAGTTCTACTCTAACCTAAACTAGGAACCATATTCTATTGTTTTCAGGATAACCCCACATTATGTGGGGGTTAGTTGGAAAGGTTATGGATTTGGTTTGTTTTATTATCGTGTTGGTTGTTTCAGCTTTAATCCCATTTTGATGATTTAAAATCCCCTACTAAAACCAAATTGTGGATTAAAATAAGTTTTGATTGAGTGCATTAAAAAGTGTTTTTAGTTACCAAAATGTGTATTCTTATGAAATTTTTGGTGTAAAAAAACTTATTTTAAAATACTCTTTGATTTTGTGTTAAAGAAACATTTTAAGAAGACATTTGGGTGGTAATGGGTTTGAGATAGACATGGTTTTGATAATTGGAAAATTGGATTAATTTTTTTGAAATCATGGAATGATTTCCCTGAGATTATATAGGATTTATGAAAATTAGTGATTGATTTATTATAGGATTTCTCATTTTAAATGGAATGAGTAATGTTTAATAAATGGTGAAATATTGAGTGTTTTGAAATCAATGATGGTTTGATAAAAGTGGTTTGTAACTTTGTTTAAAATCTTTTTTTCTTTCTTTGACTGTTCTTTAATGAATGAGTTGATATTCTTGTGTTATGTGATGTTCAGAAATATACACCAGGATTTTTTCCATGAAATATGGAATGTTCTTCCATAAATCCTTTTATCATAGTGGTCATTCACATTTTCCACAAGTGGAATCTATTTTTGATGACTCTATCCAGACTCTATATCGAGTGGTGTATCCAGAGACTTTCCAGCCTTTGAACCCCATCATTGAATTCTTGGATTTTCATCAACCATCATTTAAAGGTGAACAAGGTTCTCTTGAGGCAGTAAAGTGTCTTGAATAAGTTGATAGGATCTTTGATTATCTCAAGACTTTTGATTCTCTCAATGTCATGTCTATCAACTCCTGATTTGAGGGACCTTCCAGGAGTGGTGTGAAGTTTTGATTCCCACTTTTCAGCATGAAATAATTAATTGGGAATTATTTATGTAAATATTCATTTGGTGTCATTATCCTAAGGAAGTAAATAAGAATAATTTTTTTAGTTCTTGGGTTTTGGTCAATATGAGATATACATTGTGGAGTATGCCCATCAAATCCCATGTTTGGTATGTTTCACACAAGGTCTTGTTGGTGATGACTTTATTAATGCTATATATTTTAGGAAATGTCTTCACCCATACTTGTTAACAACTATTATTAATTCTATGTTGATCTCTTATTCAAAGACACTAAATAGGTCATTTCAGTTGAAATAGAGCGAGTAAAATAAAACGAAGGTAAGAAGACCTCTTTAGTGGTTGAGAAAGGAAAACCTCCAAGTGAAAAGAAGTGTCCTTCCATGTGTTTCTAGTGTGGAAAACTTGGTCATTATAATATATTATGTTTGAAATCTCTGTGAGTTTGTAAATAGTGTGGATTTTTAGGTCATCTTAATATGTTTTGAAAGTTGGATGACTTAAAAGGAAAGTTTCATATAGAATCATAAACTCTTGATTGGAGGGTAGTAGATGCTTCAAGGTAATAGGGATCGATATATAGGCCTCAGAGTAAATAATTTCATGCAGTGGAGGAGTTTCCAACTACCAGTTTCCAAATGTGCTTGATGTTGATCCAGATTGTCATTTCTGGTGCTAGAGTGGATACTTTTTGAGTTTTTCCATCTTGTGTATTGTCTTCTATTGGAAGCCTTTTGTTTTGGGATTTTTAATGATATCTTATGTAAATTGGTTTGGATTATTTTTGGTTTGATGATTCCATAATGGATTATTTTTCTTGAGATCCCTATGGTTGTTCCTTTTGGATGTAGTACACTTGAAAGATTATCCTTCTTTTCAAAATGTCTTGAGTTACTCAATCTTTTTTATGCTCTTGGTGAGGGAGTGGAATCATGTGATGAGAAACCCTGAGAATTTTGGGAGTTGTTATTCCTTGGTATTCTCTTTTTTCCTTAATGTTTAGTGATTAATTTTGATGTAATGGATGATATCCCTTGTGAGAGTGTGTTGCCCTGTTGTGGACTAACATAGATGATTGAGATCTTTCTAGTTGGGCTTGGATGGACCAAGGGAATGTACTTTGGTATCTAGGACGGTGTTTATTTTTGATGGACCATGCACCCAGAGGTGTTGGGTTTTTATTTGATGAGATCATATTTGGGAGAGGCTTGGTTTTAAAAATTTTATGTTACCATCAAGTGCTTACCCATGGTGGAAATAATTATTAGTTCTTTTACTTGTGTAAATTTGATCATAGATATTTCTCCATGGTGAGTGGTTGAAGTCTCTTATTTGGTTCAATGGGATGTGATTTTCATATTTTAAACCATTTTGACGAATCATTAAATTTTAGGGAGACCTATACCCAGTCTCCAGTCTTTCTCTGGTATGGAGACTTGTGATGATATTGGTGTTTTGATCTTGGAGTTGTGAGTTTTTTTAACCATTTAGTGAGTCTTTATTTTTGATTGCGGACCATCCACCTCATAGGATGAGTGAGGGAGTTCTTCTTATATTGTCTTGTTCTATCCATTGGTCTGCAATCTTTATAGATATTGAAATTACTATATTGGGGATATTGTAAAAACTTTTTAACTATTTTTAGGTGTTTCGACTTATTTATTTTATTATATAATGATTGGATCTCTTCATGGGTTGTTTTAGGTTTTTTTCAGACATTTTTTAAAGGTTTTTGGGAATGTTCATGGTTATAACATGGTTTTAGAAACAATGAAATTTTTTTAGTAACCTAGGTAGGGGTGAATGGTTTCCACATGGTTGTACAAACCATGCAACCAAATGATGCAACTTAGACAGAAGGGGTCACACAGTTTTCACATGGTTAGTACTAACTATAAGACCAAACCTAGGAAACCGTGCGAATGATAATTAAGGCCCTAAAAATTAAAATTTAAAACAAAAACCCTAATAAATAAATATAAAATCCTACCACTAGAACCTAAATTGTTCCTTTGTAATTTGGGGTCATTCTATAGGCGTTTTAGCTCTCCCAACACCATTTCTTGGTGGATTGAAGTCCTGATCGAAGTGGTGATCCTGGGAAGATGAGTTACTTTCTACCTGGTCTTTGATCTCTATTATTGTCTTTATTCATTATTCTTAGAGGTTATAATGTCCTTGACTTTTTTTTCAAGTATTTTTGATATAGAATTTAGGGATCTAAGATCTCTTCTCACTTCTATTTTGATCTCTCTTTCTAGATACAGTAATCTCCATTAGAGATGAAACATATTAGACCTATTGCGGTTGGATATTGGATTTTAAAAGTGGGATTTTATATGATTTTCTTTTCATTTTAATTCATTGTTTCTTGATAATTCATATATACATGTTTCTTTATTTCTAACACATGTTCTATGAAATTTATCCCTAAAAATCATTGGGAAAGATTCTTTGATCCTTTTCTCTTTTAATTGGACATGGAATGAATTAAATGGATATGATTACAATAACTCTTAAAATTTTGTAAAATTTTTAATTCCATGTATTTTTTGATTTATTTTCAAATAACATTTAAAGGATGATTTAGTGAAATTGAGTGCTTTGGCTTGGTGTTTTTCCCTAAAATGAAATGCATTGATTTGAATGAAATGAGTTGAAATATATAATGTTTTATAAATATTTTCAAATGATCAAGAACCCTCTTTGAATTACTTTACACTTTTTTGAAATGGACATTTTTTGGTTATTTGAAATGATTGAATTATTCACATGGAAAGAGGGGGTAAACCCCTGTTTTGAAATGTATTCAAACCTTTTAAAATTATAATACTTACTTTGAATGCATTAGAGATTTTTTAAATAAATTATTGTTTTAAAGTACCATTGGACATTATTATTATTATTTTTGAAATTAATTGTGTATGATTACCCTTTTGAATGTTGAAATATATAAAATGATTTGATTTGAATTGATGATCCTTGACGGACTGATTGGAACTTTATGATGATGATATCTTGTGAAAATCCCTAAATGTAACTTTATTGATCCTTGTACTTCCCATTTTATGGGAGTTTAAAAAGGGATTATTTACTTCAAGGGAGCTTTGGTTCAAGAGTGAGATGTGATTTGAGGGCATGATCCCATGATTGACATTGATAAGGATCCTTGTGTGATCCTAAAAACATGTTTATCTCACTCCCCTCTTTTGAGTATTCCTGGGAACCTAGATATTTTTATGGTAAGACCTAGATATATGCTTAATTAGATGACTCACAACCTATCTTGTGGATTCACAGAGAACATGAAAGGTTAATTTTATAGACGTGAATCCTGGAAATAGGGTGAGCATGGAACAAGTTTTATTGAGAACTGTGAGACAATATGTAAGCTGAAAGATTAGTTATGATACTTTTTTATTATATATGCTATGGTGCAATCACTATTTTACCTAGGTTATTCCCATAGCACCATTATGCTTGATACTCGATACATGAAAGTGTTCATTTTCACTACTTGGCATCAGAGTTTCCTTGCTTAATTGATCAATTTATTAATATGATAAACATTGACTCTTTTGTATTGAATATTGTATACCTCTTGATATTATGTGCATGTTATTACATTTCTATTCAATATGACTCTAGTTTGGGAAATGGTTTTCAAATCTTTTTAAGATTTTTTTAGTATTTAAATAGTAAAATGGCATGTTTTATAGGTTTTGTTTGATAAATGATTTTTAAATGTTTAAAATTAATTTTTAAAACTAAGACTCATACTATATTTATTATACTCCTCTTTTATCATATTTGAATTACCTTGTGATGTAAATTTATAGAATCCTTGGTGGAATCCTACCAGGATCTTTAGCTCACACCCTGCTTATACTATTTGGTGTTTTCATCCATTATGATCTTATAGATGCTGTTCATACTCTCATATTACATTGTGGTGTGAGTTTGGGTTACCAAGGGTGGGTGAATTGGAACATGGTGGGTGGTCATGGACTACAAAGAGACATGTTTTTGGTAGGTTTATTTTATATTTAGTTTCATATCATCTCCTTGTACATGGTATTATTATACTAATTTATGTATGTGATTTTGTCTCTGCAATGTACTTTGATTATTGTAATATTTTATGTGAGAAATTATTCCCAATTATAATTTCTTGATTCCCAGGTGCTTGTCGCCGACCCATGGAGATCAGGAATTCTCTTCGGGTTAGTAGCGAATTGACACAAATATTAGTTTAATGGTATTCAGGTTTGGTTCATTATAGGCATCCTACTGGGATTAGTGTCCACACCCTATCTTTTACTTTAGTAATTTATAGATCTATTTTTTAGGACTCATGTAAATGGGAGGGAATCATATAGTTTACCAGCTTGTCTTGGATGATGTATCCCTCTTTGTGTGTTCAAATGGTGGTGATGGTTGGTCATATAGACACTTCTGTTGATATTGTGTGGTTTAGATTTTGGGTTTATCCTCTATGTCTTGATGTTGTATGTATCATGGTTGTGTTACCTATTATTTAGAATTGTAATATATTTTTATCACTTTTAGTGATATATAGGACTTATTCTCTAGGATATTTAATGATCCCAACCTTTTAGAGGATTATCTCAGGGGACATGTCGGGTTGACCCAAGTTGGTTCGTTATAGTATAAATGGTTATAGTTATGAATAAGGTTCTTGGGTATCTATTTAATGATCTTAATTTAATTATTCAAGATGTTTTTTTGAAAGTGGGCAAGGTATGTGGGTCTGTCTCAATTTCCTCTCATTGAGACATGTTTGGTATTATTCATATAATTTCTTTTTTATGGTTTAATACTGCCTATTTCAGATATCATATCATTTTTTTCAATCATGGTATTTGAATTTCAATTACAGTCCCTATTTTTCAATGGGTTTTGATTAATATGTTACAAAAGTCGTAATATTTGTCTTAGTCTTGATTATGATTATTTGAGACATAATTGGTTTTTTGCACCATGTTTATTTTAATGGTGTATTTACTTCCCATGGATATATTTTTATCATACCCCTTGTATTATATGAGATTTAATATCAAAATAATATTCCCTTATTCAGGTTTCTATTGAATTAGGTTTTCCACACTAGTGAGGTTTTTTTGTAACATAATTTTCATTCATTGAGTTATGATCACTATTTGAACATATTTCAAATAAGTTTGGTATATTTTACCATTTGATTGTATTATGTGGTATTCTACCATTTTTTTCTAGGGCTATACACTTCTATCACATAAACTTTTTGACTAATATTCCTCACATCTTAGGTTATTTCCTATTATAACCATCCACATTCTCTCTCTTAATGGCTTATTATTATGTTATTATAGTATTGACATAGTCTAATAATCATGGATCTATATGGTGTGAACATCACATTTTACATAATTTAGATTAGTTGATGTTCAAATAGAAAGTATGTTATTTTTCTAACATAAGGAAAATTATTAGTGTGCCATATATTTTTATACCAATACAGATTATTTTTGGAAAGTTGAATATTTATTTTTTTACCATTCACATTCATTCTCTAGATGGGTTATAATCAGGTTATCCCTTTTATTGATATATTTAAAATTATTGAAATTCGTGATGATTATTGAGTTCTAATATAGATTGATTATGTATTTATTTATCCATTCATTATTATATGGATATCCATGTTTTATTCAGTAAGAGGTTCCTTAAGGAATGGTGTGAAATGTAATGTTGAATCTTATTGTGAATGAATTATACTTAATAAAGTGATGGGTGGGACCCAAAATTATATATCCTCTCTATGAATTAAAAGGTATGAAGAGAAAAAAAATGTTTTGGGTATTTGGTGTATGAATCCCCAATTCAGGAATATGTCTTGATTACAGTCTGTATGAAAAGTAATGTGTCCTGGTATAATTCCCTAATAGTAGGGTTTTATGTTTAGATTTATTAATTTCATTATAATGAGATTAGTATTATCGATATAATTTTTTTAAGTTTTTGTAATACATATATAATGATCCCATCTTCAAGTTGATTATGTATTCATGTTTATTAACTATTTCTTCAATAATATTTATTAAATGTTTGTACCATGATTTCTTCGGTTATATATTTTTCTTTCTGAGAATTTGAGCTCGCTCCTTTCTTGTATCTCCATTCCCTTGGTTATAAAAAAATAATACATGTAAAATTTTTAGAATGATATCATGTGTAGAATAATTTATGGGAGATATTGAAAACATATCATGAATTAAGTTGTTTCTTATATGTTATGGAAGAAATTTAAATTATGTGAGAAATACATGGGATATATTAGTTTATGATGTGTCATAATTATCTAAATCTATAAACCTAAAAGTGTCCTTACTACTAAAGACATGTAATAATAGTTTATTATTTTTTAATTAATGATGGTTATGTCCATGATTTTAAAGAAGTTGTTAAAGTGAGTATGTAACATATTTTATAGGGCACCAGATCTGGGAGTTTGGGTCCAGGGCATGAAAATCTATCTCTTCAAGATATACTTTGGGGGAAACATCCTTGAATTCATACTATTTAGGGCTTAAGATATCGTCAATAATTTCTCTATGAAGCTCCATTAAAATATTAAGGGAATCGAGAATTGAATTCATGGATGGAATGATGGAAAACTATTTGAAGATTTCAAGCCTATGGTCCAAAGGCCCATGATTCCAAAAATATGGTTTCTCCCTAGTCTGAGGCTTAGGAACTAGGGTTTAATTTTCTAGTGATTGTTTTTAGTAATTGAAACTTGAGGGATTTTTTATCACATACAGGTTGTGTTGATCTAGCATTCCAATATTCAGACACTAACCAAATAGATGCTAATTTTATAATCAGTCCACTAGTAAAATTGGGACTGAATGAGCCTTGGATGATTCAGGAGTAAATCGGTGATCTAGCTCAGCTTACTGAAGTTCCTGTCTCTTATTCTCTAAATCAGATATTTTTTCAGGGATGTTACCTAAATTATGGGATCTATATAGACCTCACCTCCCTCAACCCCATTAGCCTCAATGACTTCTTCATCCTTCTCCAATTATGAGAGGGGAATTTTAGATCATATATATCTTCTTTATTGATGAAATGATATTATAGGTGGATGATATTGATGAATCCTATAGAGATGCTTCATTTGTTGAGGGTCATATTAGATGGGATGATTCCCATCCTCTCAATGTTAGGGGAATGAAATCTAGAAGGTTTAAAACTGGAATATACCACTGTACAAGATCATTTTCTTATACCTTTATCTTATTACGTCTACTGTGAATGTTCTTAAAAGATTGTCTCTTTTAAGACTGAGTGGATTAATAAGTCAAGATATATTCTAAAGATGGATTTGGGGCTATAAATGGTTTATTTATTTATTCCATGAGGATGGAATGTTCTCAGTTGAACAAATTTCTAGTCATCCGATAATCACATTTTCATAACCCTTTTGTGGAAATTCCTATGAATCCCATATTCATTTAGAGAGGTGGATGAAATAAAATATACTTATTTTAGTGGATTTATCATATTTAGCAACCCAAAATATTCTATCTTATGGAGTATTTATTTGAATTCAGGGTGATCCTAGATGGTATTCCCAAATATTCAGTGGAAGGGGAAATAATTTAGGTGGTAATTGAGGCTAACATATTCTATATTCCTCATATTTGGTAGATTTAACAAATTTTTCTCTATGGATATGATGAAATAAATAGGAACCTATAAATTTCAGAAAGAATAATATTTTTTTCTAGTCCTTATATGTTTGTGAATTTCTTCTATTTTCTCCTCCCCTAATAAGGATTCTTCTATGGTTATTTTTATAAGAGGAGGCACCATGTGATATTGTATGAGTTTAGGTGGTGGAGTAGGCATCATAGATAGATTTTTTTTAACAACAAATGTTTTCAATTTATCAATCCTCTTTCCTAAATAATTTTTCATTAATCTAGGCATATAATTACCCTTTTAAATAGAATCCTCCAACCTCTATGAAACTACAGAAATATCACAAAACCAGCTCAATTATTTCATAGAAATAAGATGTATTTTCAACTCATCAAAGTGGTTCCCTGTATAAAATACATGAAAATGATTATGGGGGAGCTATAAGTTAAATAAATAAGTGAAATCCTTTCACATGTAAATAACATTCGAGACTCTCCCATTCTCATGTTGTTTTTAATTTTAGAGGTCTTGACCATTTTATTTTTCAATATAGAGCACAATTGGTTTGGAAATTTTCAATGAATTTATTCTCATCCTATGATAAACCTAGATATAAAATGCCTATACGAGAAAAATGTTTACATGTAAAAATTCTACACTAATCATATGATATTAGCTACCTCTTACTACTCGAGGGTTTATATCATGGGACCACATTGAGAAAAAAATAAAATTAGATGCTACTCTAGGACCTAGGAATTGTTAAATTCTAAGAAAGTTGTATTTCCTTAAATTTATTGGAGGAGGAGTCATATCATCCCATTTAGGATATGGAATTATTTCCAATTTCATAGGGTAAGTCCTTCCTTCCATAGATCCTCCAAGGGAATATTTTTATTTTCTAGAAAAATCACTTTTATGCGTTAAGTGAGAACCCTCACAAAAATAAAATTTCATTCAGATACCAAAATCCCACAAGTAAATTGCACTACAACAACATCACAAATAGCAACCAGCTAAAACACATGATTTAAAAACCAGAAAAACAGAAAATAAGTACAAATATAAATTTTAGAAGACATGAAAAACCTACATCCACGGTCCATGTGCACCACCACCAATAACCATTACCCTCATCGACCACCACTAAACCAATCCTATACAAAACTTGCCTCCTGATATGTTGTAAACCACTAAAACATCACACCCCAAAGCCTCCATGAATCCACCACACTAGACCAAATCATAACGAAATGATGGAACATGAATCCAGATAAGAGTTTGAGAAAATTTGATCCTCAAGAAAGCCTCAAACTATTATAGGACCACAAAAACCCATCCAATTTGAGGACCATCAACCTACCTGGAATAAATCCTCGATCAAACAACCAGATGAATCATACCATAGTAAAACTGAAAACCCCCATTACATCTAAGCAACAACAACAACCACTAACATATGAAACAAACACCTTTAATAAAAAATAAAGATAAGTCTAAATCCAACAATACCAACCACAAGACGTGCCTCCTGGTATAATAATGATACATAATCCATCATCTCTTATGAAATCCTGACATAATAGCACTCTGGAATAACATGATTGGAATGTGGAGGAAGATGATAAAAGTATATGAAAAGGTACCTACAACTTCAATAGAGACATGGCCGCACAAGATTTTCCAAGAGGAGAGAAAAAAGGATGGAAACCCACCCAATTGAGAGGAAGATCAGAAACTCGATGAGCTGAATGGATTCAATAAAAAATGAGTTTGTGCAGTGCCCCAAATGGGGATGATTGGGAACCTAGGATATCCTACATTAGAATGCCTCTCTGTTAGGGACTGACATAGTCTTCAACACTAGGGATGATCTAAAAAAGGGATTCTAGATCAAGGGGAGGCCCTAGGAGAGACATAGCTGAGTAGGAATGAAGGGGTAGATAAAATAGGGAGATCATTAGATTCACAAAATATTGAATGCACAAAGGACCAAAAGGGGGAAATTATTAAAAACCATGAAAAATGAAGTCACCAAAAAAAACTTGGGGAATTAGACTATAATGAAGAATGAAATGATAGAAGATGGTGAATGGGGGAGACCCATCACTAAAGAGGGTTAGTAATTAAGATCCTTCATCCGAGATACCATTTAGAGAAACCATAATGGAGAGAGTGATGAGGTAAGATACCTCTCTCAAATACAACTTTCCTAGAAATTAATAATTCTAGGGACTTAGATTATCGTCTGGCATAATTAGTATCTTGATGTGGTCCCATGATAGAAACCCTTGATTAGTAAGAGATATCTAAGCTCAATGATCTCTAATTGAATGGTTAGTTGTAAAAACTTGGATAGAGGGAGTGAGTAGATCATGGTATGGGAAGTTCACCCATATTTATTTTTGATAACTATTGTGAGATTTCATGGGATAAATCTCTTGATTTTGTTCTGGATGCTACCCTAGTGGAGAAAAATCATGATAATCCCTATCTACTAGGTCTAGGTAAATAGGCTGATTGAATCATAAATATTTCAGATGGCTGCACTTTTCCCTTATTTATGGGGTAGAGTATCCATTTTTAGGGAGATTCACTAGTGGAGAAACAAAAGTCTCCACACAGGTATTTTATTCCATTGGAATATTACCCCTAAGAAACTAATTATTGAGTCCCTTTAACTCCCTTATCACTTATTTATATAGATAATATCTCTCTTTGACTGTATGAGGTTCAACATGTTTAGGTAACAAGAGGGACATGGCCACACTCTTACCCTTTTATTTTGTTGAGGCCCACCAAGGATTTGAAAATGGAGCATCAAGGGAGGCCCCAAATTTTAGGTTCACTTGTGATGAACAGTACAAACAACTTCTTCAATAATTTTAGTTTATAATATGTTGTATATAGATACTTCTGCATCTAATTCCTCTATGTCAAAATCATGCTCCAAATCATTGGTGTGACCATAATTGATGACATTCACTAATGATTAATACATTTTTGGATCTATTTATTCATAATAAGGATAAGGAAATTTATCATCTCTTTAATATCAGTTAATTGGTATGAAATAGATCATTTTGGTATTCCATTTTATGGAAAACCATTTTAGTTTGTGGACCATATGAGGCATTGCATTCTCCTTCCAATAATCTCTAAAAGCTAACTTATGATGGGTAATCTTGAGATAATTTATAGAAACCATTGTTGAGTGTGTCTTAGTAAAGAGAGATGTGTCATGTACTAGGAGAAACTGTGAAGGAATTTATTTTTGTGTTTCCATATATTTGGAGAAAATTAATTTTTATGGAATAGGAGGAGGTTGAGATACATATTTCATCATCCCTATAAGTTGGGGTTATTTTTCTTCCACTATCAAGAAATCATAAACCCACCAAGGATTTTATTATCCTCAAGGTAGAGGAAAAGTTAAATATTCCCCCAACCATGTGGTTGGGGGTATATCCTATATAACTGCTATCATGGATAATGTCACTACACTTCAAATTTTTTAGTCTTTTTTCAAGCATGAGTTGGGTATAGTGAGTTATTTTAGTATGAACAGATTCCTAATGCGGGAAGTTCTTCAGCCAAAGATTTTGATTTTCTCAAATTAGAAGCATGTTTATCCTTTTTATAATCCTAAGGCAAGAGCCACCATATAACTCATTTTTTCTATGTTCTTCATTTCTTGTATTTGGAGACAACGAGACCCTATTAGATTGAATAAAGATCATATGAAAGGATTGATGATGAAATTTAACCTAAAGTGATTATGTTGCATGATGTAATTCTTTGTGGACTCTATATATTAGGGTTTAGAGTGAAATGAAATTATCCTTGTTCACCAAATCCTAGGATATGAACATCGGATGGGGTATCAATGATCAATTGATGCAGTGTCCTCATAGCATTATGGTATGTGGGTTGAATATCTACATGATTCCTTAAAAATTTCATGCATCATGCAATTGAAAGGGTATCCAAGTCGATCTAATGGAAATTTTCATCTATTTACCTAGAATGATTTATATATTTTATATAAGGTAGATTTTTTTCCTTCAAATGAAAAAGGGTTATCTATATATTTAGAAGTAGTTTTTGTATTCATTTTTCACTATATATTTTAGGAATGTCACAATGAGACATGGTTTTATGAAATAACATGACCAATTTGTTTTCTTGGATTATTTATTAACTCTTCATCATTAAATCCTCATGATATTTTGTAAGATATTCCTCTACCAGATTGACCAAAGTGGTAGTTTCTCATCTTCCTTTATGAAGGAGTGGGTTTGATTGGAATATTTTCCATTGTTTAAAAAGATAATCAATCTAGTGGAGTTATTGATAATTATGGGTTTAATGGTCTATCTTCTAGTTAAGAAATAATATCACTCTTACAAGATATGGATATTGGTGTAATTTGACTTAATCTATCAAGTGCATCATGATATGAGTACTTTATTAAAGTTGTATCAATAAGGAGAGGACAATCTTTTCAAAATGAAATGTTTTTGCAGAGAGGGACTTTTTAATAAACACAAATATAGGAAGGACTACCATTGTGGCTTAATGTATAGCCACATGGAGGATTACTGTAACATATTCTATTGGTAGGATGATCATGGTGGGAAATAGAAAGGATAATAACTTCTTACTGATTGATCATCTAGTTGCAGGGAAGAGTTCTTCTACTCTCATCATGATACGAATTTCCATAATTGATCCTGATACCACCATGGTGAGGAAATTCATGGAGGGTGCTTTGGGGAGGAACACATCCAAAGATACTGGGATAAATTTTTTAGTGAGGATATATAAAACTAAAAATGCATCCTCCATATTAAGAAGAATAAATATATTCTTGGGACATTATTGAAAGTCGTTTTAGATAATAAAAAACAATAGCATTAGGTTAAATATTAATATGGGAGTGATCCTATATTCTTAGATTCCCCCAGTGGGACTTACTCTTTAATTCTATTTATTGGGATGCTAATTTTATTTATTATATACATAACCCTTCATATGTGGAATTCTTCTTATAGGTGAATACTATTTTTCAATCAGGATATATCGATGGGATTCTTCTGAACAGATATGAATATTGGCCATTCATTCGGTTTTCATTAGGATATAATGATGAAATTCCACATGATTAATGGGAGAATAAATATATGTCTACCCCTAAACACTATAAAAATAAACCAGTTAGTACAAAAAGTGTTGGAAATAATATATTCATTCCCTGAAGAGTTTGTTAAAACAAGTTAATGATCTTTAGTTGAATTAAAAATTTGTTCTCGATCTGGTTTTTAATTATTATCCTAGACATGTAAAAGACCCTCTATAATAGGAGAAATAATTTGTATCTAATCCTGAGTAACTCTAAAAATATAGTGAGGAGTCACTTTATTGGGGTGTGAGAATATGTGCATGTTGCTGATGGTCATTGGCATATGCAAACAATCATCCTTTATTTCCACTACGAGGATATGGTGGAAATTTTGTATGATATGAGTAGGGATATACACCTGCCCATACATTACCATCAATACATGTTTATGGTATGGGTATATTTTTATATTCCTTGATGAGAGTGCATATTTTATCTCTCACTTATTCTCTGGTTTCCAACAAAATAATTTGACGACCTTCATGTGTGGGGGTTGGAATATGGGTGTACCCTAAGTTGTAACTAGTATATAATGGATTTTATCATTATATTTCTCCATATTACACTATAAATCATGATGTGTTTGAGTTAAATAAGGGACCACCCCTAGGTAGATGTCATAATATGTCGATATGATTCCTCTAGTACCTCAAGGATATTCTAGTATTCTAATTTGGGGAGAATATATATATTCTCCAACTCACAAATTACAACCAACGAATGTGGGTGAGATTATTTTTTAAAGTAGGAATATGAGCCTGATCCCAGTGTTCAGTGGATCACTATTACTATAAATCTCTCTTGGATTACCAGGTCTGAGTGACCAGGTGAGGGAAATGTGGGTGGCTTCCTTTGAGTGTTGCTAAGGAATTGTTGTATCATATAACTAGCATTGATTAATGTTGATAGGACCCCTCATAGGTATAATCTGTGCTTAGGTGAGGTCAGGGTTGATCTCTTGGTCCACCTCCCTATGATAAGGGAGGAATTTTTTACTATGCTCCAAAGAGATACTCCCAAAGTGCTTCAAAACAGAAATATATGCCAACAAATTATTTTCCACCACCCTTCATTGGGAAGATGGATAATGGGGATTCATGTTGAAGATGGATTCATGGAACACCTCCATCACTGGGATAATATTATTTAGGGTTTACTATTTCTTCAATGTATTCATCCATATTTTTTGTATTTTCTATGTTGGTGATAGCGTCTTCCTATTTTGCGAGGCCCCAACTTTGGTAGTAGCAAAGGAATATATATTGCTATGGTGATACCATTAATTTGGATTGAAGGGAGTTCAAGGTTAGTCTTCAAAAGGAATAACAAACAAAAAATAGAATACCCATCAATAAAACATCATATGTAGAAAGGCATGATTGATCAATTTATTTCATGGTAAAAGGATTCATGTCAATTGACCCATTTTTTATTGGGATAGACATGCAAAAAAGGTAAATATTTGGTTGTGAAAACTATTCATATTTTAAATATTCACATTAGGTTCTATATTTGTTTGGTCGGGTTTAGATGGGAATGTGTTTTTGGAACTAAAAATACACAACGAATCCCACTTCCATGAGAGATCAACATGAACATTGGTGTAGTCCTAATTTCCAAAGAAAAATAGTAATTGGGTTTGGTTTTCTAGTGATGCTTCAGAATGCACATTGGTTAAGAGGGTGGGAAGTCAAGCTCATCACAGCTTTTGAAGGGATTTTCTCCTAATCTTAGACTCTCTTGTATAATTATGTTATGTAAGTGAATCCTTCCCCTATTCTATTATATAATAGGTTACACTCATGCTATAAAGTTTTCATTAATGTGTATCTATATGAAAATAAATATGTATCATAGTTTCATCATTTTATGCACCATTGATTAGTGATGTTAAATTTTATAGGACTGTGGTTTAAATCTTCAAAAATGGGAACTCATGAGTTTATCACTATCCAATGATGTAGGAGGTGTTTGGTGTTATTGGGATTGGTAATGGAAAAATGGATTCCTACTATAGCATCCCATGTATTTATAGAATAATAAATTTTCATATCATTTAATATTTTTGAATTTAATATTAATTTTAGATTAAATGGGACACTACTTATGATTGCGTACCTGGAAAGTAACAACGAGTTTCTCCAAAATCTTATGTAGCACACAACCCTGAGTAATACCAAAAAAATAATACAATAGTATTATTATTATTTTTAATGGTAGTTAACACATAACCATTGTATTGGAGGGAATGAAAAAAATTAACTACATTATGATTTTACATATTTTTTTAAATGTTTTTACATTTATCCATAAATTTTAGAGGCTTAAGAGGAGAATAAATCTAATTTTAAGCATAAAATACTCTAATATTTTTAATAGGTCATTTTACCACCTTGTGATGGAGAACCCTTTTGAAATATTTTTTTGTCACTTTTATATGTTGTATTTGATAAAATAAACTTTTATATTTAGAATTAGGTTATCAAAATTTATTTGGTTAAAAATTTTGGTACTTTTCTGATAAAATCAATATTTTTATTAATAGTGAAAAATACTGCATTTTAATTCAAAACTATCATTTCATCTAATTTATTTATATAGTTAGATTGTACTTTTAATTGGTTTTAAAGTTTAATTGGATTTAGTTTTTTTAATTTAATATAATTTTTTTCATTGGAAAAAATTTCACATTGAAATTGAACACAAAAACATGTCAATCTTTTGATAGTTTTTACTTTTTTAAAACCCTCTTTCCGGTTTTAACAACGGGAATTAATTTGAAATTAATTTCTACTAATTTTTTATTTTGAATTTGAAGAAATGGATTCCATATTTGGAATCATAAGTCCAATATTTTTAAATGGGTACCTTGTTTTGGAACACTATGAATAGTAAATTCAGTAATTATTTTTATTTACCATAGTTAAAGAGTAAATAAGGTAAATAAGGGTAAAAAATAATATTATAATAATATAAATCTACCCTAACACATGTAATAATACTATTGAATAAGATATTTCCACCCATGGGCATTCTTGGGTAAATTTTAGGACCCCATGGAGCCACTTGGGCGTGATAATGACCTTTTATAATATTTATTTTAAAGAAAAGGGAAATATAACATTAACATGCATCTCCTAACTATTTTGTTGATTTGGTTAATATAAATGATATCCTTGACTATAAATATTCATTAAAAATATAAAAATATATCATACATCATTGTATTTTATTTATAATTTTTAGATATTAATTAAATAAACTTAGTTATGACACAATGGTGATTCAGTGATTACGTTATTAATGAAAGATTCAAATAAATTATATTATAAATATTAAAATAAATGTAATATTAAAATTTTTATTCCATACAAGATTTTTTTGATGACATTGATATGTGAGGGGTGATATAATTCTTTTGGTTCAAAGGAATCAAGTTGTTATGAATTTATAAAAATCAATTACTCAATAGTGTCTAAATTGACATAAATGAGTTTTTAAAACAAATAATATTTTATTAAATGGAATAATAGTCCTAAAAATATAATATTCGGTAAATTTAATTATATAATGTCACAAATATCATTAATTATCCACTTTTTTTTTTATTGTAATTTTATAGTAACTATAGTAACCATATATTATAAAAATAAAAGAAGACATGATAAGTGTTAATGTTTTTAAATAAGGTTTAAAGATAAAAGATAATGTTACGTTTGGGACCTAAAATTTTCTAAAAACTATTTATTGGGAGGATTTATACCCATAATCATCTTAAAATCTAAATATTTCACTTTATAACTATTATAATTCTAAAATAAATTTATAATAAAATAATATTTCAAGGCTTTCCTAAAGTGCCCCTCCCTCTTATAAAAGGCCACCACCTCTACCCACTTACTCACACCTATGAAGCCCAATGGATCATATAGGTTCTTATCAAATAAGATCCAAACATCACTACCTTACTCCCATAATCCTTAATTTTGTAATATAGAAATTCAATAATTACTTGTGTCTCAAATAAAAAGTAGTTACCCGATTTAGAGATAACGTCTTCTCTGAAGCTTCTTTCATTTATTATCCTTATACACCCCTACGATATTTTAAGTCCATTATTTTATAAAAAAAATTATAATAAATATAATAATATGTTTTTATTATAATGGTTAGACCTAAACATACACACACCTCCATCTAATGGATATCAAACATATTGTTTCTGTGTACGAAGAACTACCACCACACGAAACGATGATTGTTCAATTTTCTCTTACCACCTATCATAGTGGCCATTATGATGGAACTGTATTTATATATGATATATATTATATTTTTATTTCCCCTATTATTCTTTAATTTTTATTTACAATATACTTTTATTATTTCTATAATGTGTGAATATGATAATTTCATTTGAGGAAGTCTGGACTCCTGCCCCCTCAACGTGATGTGACTCATTAATTCCATACATGGAATGTATAAAGGATGGAGTTAATGAACTTATGTTACATATATAATATGGTTATTATATTGAAATTATAATATACCTATGTGTCATTAATTTTTCATTCCTTTAATATACAAAGAAATGAATATAGCGTTCATGCGTACGTACGACCTACAGTCTCCATGAATGGTGCATTTTATTTATTATATACAAATGATATTGACTCTTATAAATACATATATATTTGATATATGTGATATTTAAATCATGAATATCATTCTGAAGACAATGGACTTATGACCACGTGGGTAATTTGCATAAAAACAACTACATTTTTGACTCAAGTACCAAATATCGACAAAATGTCTGATATAAACATAAATAATTATGCAATTGTCAAAAAATAAAAATAAGTGATATAAAATTAATAATAAAATTGAATTTTTTAATAAATTATAAATTAAACTATGTTTATTATTCAGGAAGATAATGAATGAACAAGACAAGTAAGAATTAAGGTAAGAGAAATCCTAACTCAATCTCCATTCATTGAGTTAAATATCCATGTCAATAGTTTTGTTTTTCAAAAATATGTGTAAATGAACTTTGAATGTTTTAAACGGAATATCCACTTATATTTGGTGTATATATATTTTTCACTCATAATTATGCCATTTATTTATCCTTAACCTGATGATGCAATCTTTGTAAGGGACTTCATCTCAATCTCCTTTCATTGAGACATTTTTTAATAATATGAAAATTTATTATTTTATTAGGATTACATACAACCACTATGATATTTCATATCCATATTTTATCTAAAATAATGTTATTTATAAAATCACATTAGTTAATATTTAAATATTCAAAGTGGTATAGGACACCTTGAACATTTAAAGATTTAATTATCAAATATTTTTCATAATGATATTAAATTACATATATATTTATACAGGTATAAAAGGAATATATAGAAAATATTATGTCTATATGGAATTTCAGTCAATGTTTTCAAATGGAATCTCTTTAAATGAAGTATTTTAATTTCTTTAAAAAATGACAAAAGGAATTTTTTTTGACGTATACGATGATAATGAATTATCCACCGCCATAACCGTTATTTGATATTTTGATTCCTCTATATGACTTAATGTGTTTTAAAAGGAAAATAAATCCATTATTAATATATTAGGGTATCTTGTTATTTTAAATGGTTTCTTAAAAGAAAATTTTATTCTTATATGGAAGTGTTTTTCATATAGGATTAGAAGAGTTTTTCAAAAGGGTTTTGTGGTGAACGTGTTTTTTAAAATGGAACTTGAGAATTATATGAAATTAGTGATCCTTATATAGATAATATGAAGAGTTGATCCCCATTATAGCTCACAGGTGAGCCCGATATAGCTTATATGAAGGGTTTTACCCCATTATAGCTCACAGGTGAGCTTAATATAGACTATACTAAAGGTGATCCCCATTATAGATCTCCAATTTTGAATTCAACCATATTGTTATTAAAATTGGATTATGTTTTAAAGGGTTTTATGTATATGATTCTATAAGTCACGGAAATTAGTTTTAATTGATTTATATTCATTTTAGTGTTTTTCATTAAGAAAAAAGTATGAGTGTTATTCATGGGAAAATGTTTTGTTTCATCCGCTCAAAGAACATTGAATGGGTTATTAGGTTTTAACTATAATAATGGTTTTTATTTATTTTTATGTCCCTTACTAATCATTTTATGATCATCCCATGTATTTTAAATGTTTTTCATAGGGTATGAGGAAGTTTAATAGAAAGTAAGAATTCAAGAATGTTTTTACTAAGAAAAGAATTCTTTTTTAAGGAGTTATATTGTTATAAAAAGAATTGGATATATTATAAGTGTCTACTTTATAATATATGAGATATAATGTAATAGTTATGGCCTAATTATCTAAAACTCTAAAATTGAAAATACCCTCAATGATAATTATTTACTTAACACAAGATTATTTATTGTTTAAAGTTGGGGCCTTATAGTTGGTATTAGAGATTGGTTTAAATAACTTTGGAGATTAGGATGTTTTATTAAGGGTTAGGGATATCATCATGGGTTTATAATTTTATGGTATATCATAAGTTCAATGTCTATAAACCCCTTTTGAGGTTTTTTAATATGGAATATTAAGGCAAATAATGGTATTTTTAAAGACATTTCTCTTTGAAGAAATTATGGGTTATTAATTTTTGGTATGAAAAATGTGAGGTATAAGATAACTTTGAGGTTAAAAAAATTTTATGGTTATTTTTGGGGATTTTATCTCATTTTTTGGAATGTCATAAAATCATATTATTTTTTAAAAAGGACAATATGCAGACTGTGTGATAACCCATTGTGTCAGATAGAGCTTTGGGAATCAAACCCATAACCGAAGTAAAACTGGGATTTATTGCCTACCACTGAAATACATGATGTCCCTCATTATTATGACTTATTATTCTTTGTTAAATGATTTTGTGAACAAAGAATAAGATAATTTTGGGAACTTATGTTTTATCAAATGGATATAATTAGTATAAGAAAATGATTTGGTGATTAAGTGATAAAGGTTATTTTGGAAGACGTTTGATATTTTGGGAACACTATATGGCTAAAGAAAATAGAATAATATGTAATTTCATTTGAGGAGTAATGTTTTAATTTTATTTTAGAAGAATATATGTTTTTATTGTAGACATATGGAGATTTGGGTTATTTATGGAAATAATTAACCTATCATGGAGAATATTTGATTAGTTTAAGAAATTTTAATTATGAAACTTTAGGAGTAGTCGATGTTATTTGGAGATAAATTTTAAGATTTATCATGGAAGACTATGTGATGAAGTAGTTATGAATTTCGGGTTTCAATCATAGATTATATTATTTTGAAGAATTTTAAGGAAATTTTTTTATTTAATGGTATTTTTTGAACTTTGGGTATTGTTTATTGAATTTTGGAGATTAAGATTAGTATTTCTTTTAACAAAGGATTATTCTTTTTGGGAATTATATTATCTTTTACTAAACATTTTGTTTTTGGAAATTGTATGACAGAGGAAATATATAGTTCATCTTTTTTGGATTATGGAATTCTCTAGAAGCTGATTCTAGTGCTTGAGGTTTGAGCAAGTCATCTTGAATACTCATCATTGGGAGAATAGATGAGTTTGTAGTTGAAATTTATTAATGTATGAAACTATACTTGATAAGTAAGTATGTATCCATATGTTCTTAGACAATATCATAACTAAATTACTCAACATTATGAAAATGATATTAAAACAAAAAAATTTTCTGTATACTTTAAATATTGTAAAGTCAAAGATTGTTTAACCCATCACAATTTTATGATTTTCTGGTTGTTAACTTTATCCTGATCATGTTTTCTATTACTCTTCATTTGAACAAGATGGTTAGTTTTCTTCTATATACATGTGTTCCTAAACGGAATCCTAGTATGTTTTATCTCATGTGACCTTTGTAATTTTATTTATTTCTTTTTAAGGTGACAGTTTTGTTGACTCTTTTTTTGATGTGGTATTTTCAATTAAGTTTTTGAGTCAAATTTTAAAATTTTGAGGATGCAGTTTCCAAAAGGGGGAATGATGTAACATCACAAGTATTTTTAGAATAATAAATTTTCATATCTATTAATATTTTTGAATTTAATATTAATTTTAGTTTTAAGGGGACACTCTGTACGACAACATACTCATCTCACAATAATAGTTTTTTATGAAATCTTATGTTGCACACAACACTGACTTATACTGAAAAATAATACAACAATAATATTATTATATTAAATGATTGTCAATTCCTAGCCTTTTTATTGGAGGGAATAAATATAATTAACTATATTATGATTTTACATATTTTTAATTTTTTTTACATTTTTCCAATAAATTTTAGATGCTTAAAATGAGAATGAATCAAATTTTTAGCAAAGAATACTCTAATATTTTTAAAAGGCCATTTTACCAGCTTTTGATGGAGAAACCTTTTTAAATATATATATTTGTCACTTCTATATGTTATATTTGATAAAATAAACTTATTATTTCGAATTGGGACATCAAAATTTACTTCGGATGAAATTTTGGTATTTTTTTAATAAAATTCATATTTTTATGAATAGTGAAAATACTGCATTTTAATTCAAAACTGCCTTTTCATCTAATTTATTTATATAGTTAGATTTTTTTAATAAGTTTTAAAGTTTAATTTGTTTAAATATTTATCATTTAATCTAATTTTGGTCATTGGAAGCAATTTCACGTTGAAATTGGACACAAACACATGTAAATATTTTAATAGTTTTTACTTCTTAAAAACCTCTTTTCTGGTTTTGACAATGAGAATTAAATTTAAATTAATTTCTACCAATTATATGTTTTGAATTTGAAAAAATGGATAACATTTTTTTAATCATAAATTCCAAATTGTATAAATAGGTACCTTTTGTTTTTGGACATTATGAATAGTAACTTCAGTAATAATTTTTATTTACTATAGTTAAAGGGTAAATCTGGTAAATAAGGGTAAAAATTATATTATAATAATATAAAACTACACTAACACATGTAATAGTCCAATTGGATGAGATATATATGAACATGTGAATCCTTGGGTCTATTTAAGGACCCCATGAACCTACTTGGGTGTGATAATGACCTTTCATAATATTTATTTGAAAGAAAAGTGAAATATAACATAAAAATGTATCTCTTAACTATTTTTTTAATTTGGTTTATATAAATGATATCGAAGACTATAAATATTTTATATAAATATAAAAATATTTCTTACATCATGATATTTTATTTATAATTTTTAGACATTAACAAAATAAATTTAGTTATGACACAATGATGATGCAGTGATTTCCTTATTAATGAATGATTAAAATAAATGATATAATAAATATTAAAATAAATATAATTTGGAAATTTTTATGCCATACACGAAGTTTTTGGATAAAATTTACATTTAAGGGATGATTTAATGTTTTTGGTTTGAAGTAATCAAGTTTTTATAACTTTAGCAAAAATCAATTACTAAATAGTGTCAAAATTGACATAAATGAGTTTTTAAAACAAATACAATTATATTATATGATATAATAGTACTAAAAATTTAACTTGTGTAAAAATGACTTATATAATGTTAAAATTACATTAATAATTCATTCCATGAGCTATTGACATTTTATATTAATTATAGTAACCATATATTATGAAAATACAAGAAGACATGGTAAGAGTTAATGTTTTTAACAAGGGGTAAAGCTAAAAGATAAAGATATGTTTGTGAACTAAACATGTCTAAAATCAATTGGTTGAGCGTATTTAGACCCATAATAATATCTTCTTATAAATTTATCACTTTTTAACTATTATAATTCTAAAATCAATTTATGATAAAATAATATTTCCAGAATTTCCTAAAGTGCCCCTCCTCCCTCTTATAAAAGGCCACAACCTATACCAACATACAAAAACCTATCAAGCCCATTAGATCATCAAAAGTATTCTCCAATAATCTACCAACATCCGTACCTTACTCTTAGAATCATTAATTTTAGAATAAGTCATTTCAAGTAAGCCCTTTGGCTCAAATCAAAAGGAGTTACCTGGTTTAGAGGTAACAACTTCTCTCAAGATTATTTCATTTATTCTCTTTCTTTTCCCCTAATATATTTTTATTAAATTATTTTATAACAAAAATACTAGCCTAAATATACTAGGATGTTTTTATGCTATGTTTTGACCTAAAATTACACACACCTCCATCAAATGGATATAGAGCACGCTGTTTCTCTGTACGGCGAACTACTGCCTCACGAAATGATGATTGTTAAATTTTATCCTACCACCTCCCATGATGGAGATTATGATGGAAATGTATTTATATATGATATATATGATATATTTATTTTCTATATTATTCTTTAATTTTTATTTACAACATACCTTTATGCTTTCTATAATGCATGAATATGACAATTTTATTTTAGGAAGTGTGGACTACCGCCCCCTCAAAGTGATGTGACTCATTTGTTACATACATGGAACGTACAAAGGATAGAGTTAATGAAAATATGTAACATATATAACATTTAAATTATAATATAATTATAATATACCTATATATCATTTATTTTTCATTCATTTAATATGACAAAGAAAAGAAAGCTGTGTTCATGCGTTCGTACGACCAACCGTCTCCATGAATGGTGCATTTTATTTCTTATATCCAAATGTTATGGAATCTTATAAATAAATAAAAATATTATATATATGATATTTATATCATTAATATCATTCTTTAGATAATGGACATATGGAAACATGGATAATTTGCATCAAAACATGTTAAATTTTGACTCAAGTACCAAACATCGACAACACGTCAGATATAAACTTAAATAATTATTTAATTGAAATAACTTGATAATAAGTGATATAAAATGAATAATAAACTTAAAAAAGGTTTTTAATCGAGTATAAATTAACCTAAGTTTATTATTTTTGTAAGATAAAGAATGAACGAGACAAGTCAGACTCATTGTAAGGGAAGTCTTATCTCAATCTCAATTCATTGAGTTAAATATCCATGTCATTAGTTTTTTTTAAAAGAATAAGTGTTAAAGAAATATTATTGTTTGCACTGAATATCTACTTATATTGTGTGTATTTATATTTATCACACATAGATATGTCATTGATTTATCCTTAATCTAATGATGCGGTCTGTGTAAGGGACTTCGTCTCAATATCCTTTCATTGAGAAATTTCATGATAATATGCACCTTTATTATTTTATAAGGTGTATATAAAGCCAATATAACATTTAATATCCATATTTTATCTATAATAATGTTATTTATTAAATCATGGAGATTAATATTTAAATGTTCAAAGTGGTATGTGGCACCTTGAATGATTAAATATTTATTATCAATTTTTTTTTCATGATATTAAATTACATATTTATTTATATGGGTATAAAAAGAATTTACAGAAAATTTTAAGTCTATCTTGAATTTCATTAAAAGTTTTAAAATTTAATCTTTTTATATGACCTGTTTTAATTTCTTTACAAAATGACAAAAGGAATGTTTTTTAATGTATAGGCGAGAATGACTTCTCTATCGCCATAACCATTATTTGATATTTGGCTTCCTCTATAAGACTTAATGTATTTTAAAAGTATAATTAATCCATAAATAATTTATTTGGGATTATTAGTATTTAAAATGTGTTCATAAATGAAAATTTTAATTTTATATGGAAATGTTTTTTAAATGGGATTAGAAGATTTTTTCAAAAGGGATTTAGGGAGAACATGTTTTTTGTAACGGTACATGAGCATTATATGAAATGGGTGAGCCTAATATAGATTATACTAAGGTTTTATCCCCATTATAGATCATAGGTGAGCCCAATATATCTTATACTAAGGTTTTAGCCCCATTATAGCTCACTGGTGAGCCCAATATAACTTATATAAAGGGTGATCCCCAATATAGATCTCCTATTTGAAATTCAATCATATGTTTATTCCAATTGGAAGATATTTGAAAGGGTTTTATGTATATGATTCACCATGTCACCTAAAGGAGATTTAATTTATTTCTATTGGTTTTAGTGTTTTCCATTGATAAAAAAGTATGAGGGTTCTTCATGTGCAAATTTTTTGTTTCATACGCTCAAAGAACATTGAATAAGTTATAAGGTTTTGACTAGACTAATGGTTTTCTTTATTTTTATGTCCTTTGATAATAATTTTATGATCATACCAATTTTTTTTAATTTTTGTATAGGGTATATGTAAGTGTAATATAAATTAATGATTCCAGAATATTTTTATCAAGAAAAGAATTATTTTTTTAAGGAGTTTTATTCTTATGGAAAAAATTGGATAGAGTAGAAGTGTCTACTTTATAATATTTTAGATGTAATTTAATAGTTATTTAATAATTATCTAAAACTCTAAACATGAAAAGATCCTCAATTATAATTATTCACTTAAATCAAGATTATGTAATGTTTAAGGATGGCACCTTATACTGATGTATCCTTTTGAAAAGAATGGTAACCCTTGTTATTAAGTTCCAATTAATGGGAAACATCATACCTTTTTAGGGTCATATGAAATAGACCATTATATATATAATAACATCATATAGTAAGGACATATAAAATAATGATTCCTATAAATGGTTGGTCTAGGACGTACACACAGTTCTCTATTTTTGGTTGAACTAAAAGGAAACATGACCCAACGAGGCTAGGTTTTTCCTCACCATGAATATGGCCTTTTCAGGAAAATATGGTTTATTCATAAATATGGCTCAGATGAGAAATATATTTTAGTTACCTATAATTAATAAGGACCTCCAAGTGGAGGAATTATTTAATCATGACTATGGACCAATTCAAAGAATCCTTAGGGAATGAAAACATAAAGAATGTGACAGCTGAGCTCATGAGAATATAGCCAAGAGAGGGGAGGATAAAGATGATCCTATGATTAATATGTTATCATGTGGATGAAAATATAGAATTGATGGTTTTGTGTTTGAACCTCATGGAAAAATACATCATATCCCATTAGAAAAGAAATCAAATCCCATATAGTTCAAAATAAAAAGTTTAAGATCAGGTGGCAGGACCATACCAATCAGTCTAACATCATGTAATAAGGATATTTTAATGAGGTTTAAGTCATGTGATTAGGGTTTTTTCCATTAAATTCAATGTCATATTGTGGGGATGTATTTTTCATTAAAGGTGAAACAATAGAGGATCAAGCAGTGCTTACACATATAGAATTTCCCTTGAATGATAGATTTGGTCATACACATAATTGGAGGCCCATATAGAATGTATTTGGGGCTTAGATATAATAAGGATGTCTATATGGGTGTATGGATCATTGGGCTGGGGAACCATAAGTTTGTACTTACACTTGAAAGGAATTCCTACTTAAAGGCATTTTAATTGTGCTAACATTATGAAAAAATGATATAATAAGACCATGTGAGTGATGATCAGTGTGAAAAGATCAATAAAATTTTATGAGTGTTAAAAATTAAATTTGGATTGGATTCATACCTGACTATGAGTCCCATCGTCCTGTATTCCATCCTATTGAAAGGTGGAGTAGGATATAAATAAATTGGATATAGTCACTGCAAGAAAAACTAATGGATTTCTCCAATAGGGATTCCTTATCTAACCTGGCTTATTGAATGGAGAAGAAATCCATCATTGACCCCTAAGAGACTGATCCAATGTATTCCAAATAAGGACCCCTATTATCAATGGAATCCATGATTGTACTTCCAACAAGGGTTATACATATCTGGTATGATAACATAAAGCTTCCATTTATTAGGTAATTAAACAATGAAAGAGATATGTGCTGATGTGTGTGTCCTGATCATGTGAGTTTAGTGGGTTTTGAAGGGTTCTTTTCATGGAATTATTGAGGATTCCATGAAAAAATGTTGCCACAAGAAGATCATAAACTCGGTATAGATATATTCAATAATGGAGAAGTCTAATCACCATGAATTAAGAAAAACCACATAGTTATAATAGAAATAAATACATTCTATATGGTAGGTTCATGATAAGAGGGGTCATCCCACACCAGGAATGGTCTTCCCATGATGTAGGTGCATGTAGATTGTCTCAACATGAGGACCTCATGAATAATGTGAACCTTCTTTGTGAACATGTAGTTGTAGGAGGACTGTGTAGTCCAAGAAAGACCACATAGTGGATAAAGGGCCACTCATTTTTTCTATCTTAGAACAACACACTTTTTGGATGGCCACATGACTGGTGGGTGGTGCGTGGGAAATGGGTGGCTGCATGGTGTTTCTTCCTTCATCGTTATGAAGAGTTGAGTAGCTCCATGGGGGGACGTACCTTACTAGAATCCCAGGGTTCCAAAAATCATTCTCGTCGTGGAATAAATAACAAATTTATATGTATGATTTTTTATCATACATTCATAACAAATTTATAATAGAATTTATCAATTTAATACATATAATCTATTATAATCGATCTATATTTACCATAATATTTTTAGTATAAATCATGTATTATAAATTCATTTTTAATTAAAACATGGACCTAACTTGCATCATTAAATTTTGTTTTTTCACATGTTAAGTATATATAATTTCACATCAAGAGTATGGTTTGTAATAAATATTATCAAATACTTCGTACTTGAATTTTTATTCTATTTTTTTATTTATTAGTTCAACATAACATGTGGTATAATAGATTAAAAATATAAAAAATTAGAAATATCTTATCAAAATACTATATTCAAGAATATTACAAATCAATGAATACTTATCCCTTAAAGTATTTATAAGTCAATATATTTTTAGAATGTAATACATGGAAAAAATATACTTCTATGAATTTTTTATTATTTGTATATTCAAAACATCATACTATAAGAATAATTTTAAAAAATATATATAATTTCAAACATTCTCTTATAGGTTTGTTACTTAGCTATCATCGATATTTAAAGAATAAAACAAACCATGGATTATTAATGAAAATTATAACATGTTATAGGTTTAAAATATCATGTTTTACCAATATGAATATTTTTATTATAATTTGAATGTGACATTATTTATACTATATCTGATTAATATAGGTTAACGAAAAATAATATTAAAATTATAAATTCAAAATCATATTTTTAACTAAAAGGAAACCTATGATAAGGATTTATGAACCCTTAAAAATTATTTCTACCCACTAAACATTTCGTTTCCCCACCTAGACTTTTTTAGTTGCCCTTTAATGTCCTTTCTTTAGATCACAGTGTTCCATAATACCTGAATCACATATGGTCTCCTAGAAATTTATGTTTTGGAATATTTCATAAGGGGCCCTAAATATTGTTTCTCTAGATCATCCTCTACCTTGACTAAAAGTTATATTAAATGATATTTTTGTCATACCAAACCAAAACAAGTCCCACTTGTGCCCAACTACCAACTTTACCTTATCTCTTAGTCAAAATCATTGATACCACTTTTTCATGAATTTCCCTCACTAAAAGCCCACCTGGGTCAGTAGATGAGACAATAGTGACTCCCAAATCCCATCTACTATAGGTTATGGGTTGATCACTAGTACCAAACATATATTTTTAAATAATGGGCGAAATTTTCATCTTAATTCCAATGAAAAAAATAAACATGTTTTAGAACCGAAAAAAAGGAAAAGGGATTTCAAAAAATAATAGTACATATAAAAAATATATAATTAAAAAATGATGTACACCTGACACCCAAAACTGAATACCATTAAGTTTCACCTATCATGAAAATAATTGAAAATGTAGAAACATTGTAATGTAACATTTCATGCTACCCACTTGGTTAGTACTTTGCACAAGATTTCCTTTAACGAATTCAAATTTACTTTTGGGATTCAAATATAGAAACTCACAACATTTAAATATCCCCTAATACCTCAACATAATATAATATTTTATACACTCTTGACATGTTGGGATATGATTCATTAGTGTAAATATGGTGAAAACATTATGTTGGGAGAGATTCCTGATATCATGGAATAAATCACATGCAATTTTTTTTGATAAATGATGAAACAATAGGGATGAAATCTTATGATAAAACAAATAAAAGGAATCATCATTAATCATTTTTAACATAGAATACTCCTTAAATTTGGAGGACTAAAAACCATGGGGAAACTCTAAAATATCCACTATTATTTAGAGTGTGAAAACTAATGTAATTCCAAAACATGAATTATAATAATAGTTTAGAAAAACTCATGTGAAAACTACCCCATGATATGCCTCATTTACCTCTCTCAAAATCATCTCAAAAACACCATTCTCAATAGTTATATATGTGATAATACATCACCCTTATGAAAGAACCCCACTACCTTGAGGATTAGTTCTGATCTCAGAGAGAATATTTCAAGTGAAATAATATGTGAGAAATGATAAAATAAGATAAGTGAAATAATACTATAGGAAAAATTAAAGGAATTAACATGTATGTTTTTTAATGTGGAAAAAACCTCCAATGTGGAGGATCAAAAAACCATGGGGCCAATCTGAAATATCCACTATAATTTAGAGAGTAAAATATTCAAGTAATGCCTGAACTTGAATTAAAATGTTATAATAGAAACCCTTATGTGATAACCACACCTCGATTATCCTTCTTTTCCTACTTGAAAATAATCTTGAAAAATATTTGCTTGAAAGATCCATATGTGACAAAATTTCACCATTATATGATAAATAGACACTACCTCATGGATCATATCTAAACATGCATAATCCTCAACCAGATGTTTCAATTCGTATTTGACATTTGATCCTTAATTTTTCAATCAAGGTTCCCAAGATTAGTATCAATGGTCTTCCCTCTCCTTAAAGTTTATATCTCAAGGTTACTCATCATCAGATGCAATTGCTAAAAACCAATAACATCTCTATCCCATCACACGTATTCCTTGTAAACATGCCACACATGATACTATAAATGTAGTAACCCATCACATCATATATACACTGTAAATTCCACTTTCATTATTATCAATGAGACACAAGGGATACTACAACAATTATGTCCCCTTTCCTCTTGATCTTAGTCCACTGAATCTTAACAAACTATATCTCAATCATATTCAAATGCTTCTCCTTTCAAATCCTTCATAGATTCCTTTTTAAAATGAAAATAATATATAAAATAATATATCTTAAATTTATAAAATACTATATATCTTTCCTATTAATGAATCAATAACTTATCTCATCTAAATAGATATAAAAATATATATCCTCATGAGAAACACATAGACTATTATCTGTGTGATATAAAAAAATATCTCAAATTCAAGAAACCATCTTATAACTAATTTGGAATCACCCATGGATTTAATCCTATCAATATATACCTTAAAAAATCATGGGACATACCATCTAATAAACTATGTTATATCATAAAACCTATGGGCATCTTACTAACCATTATCCTATGTAGAAAAAGTGATGATAACCTTTTTAAACTCTAAATGAAATATAATACCGCCCATTGAAAAGGAAATCCAAATGTTTAATTATTCATCATATCTAAATATGAACCATTATATCAAACAAGGATGAAACCATCGATATCCATCTAACTCCTAATTGTGATTTCTGCCCAATCTGGAGCACCCATAGAAACAAATTCCCCCTGCTCAAAACCCCCGATCAGCTGGTGCATCACCTTCATATTCAATTTTTATTTATTTCTTGACCAGTCACACCTTATAAATTAAATAATTATGTATAAGTCCTGAAACACATCTCATGGCCTGCTTTGGATTCCAAATGATGTTTTTCCTCACACATGTTCACTTGATCCTCTTGAAAAATTCCAAAACATCTATAAAAAATTACAAGCCTAAACTATCAACTCTATTACCACTATTGGTGGAGATTCTGTGTTATCCTAGTTTTTATAGGCCCAACAAATAATCCATTTTTGGGTTCCATCCTAAAACCAATTGGTGATAGGTGGAGTAGCACATCCAAGATTATATGTTAGCCACCACTCATTTTGGAAACCGATGTGGGATTGAATTTTCACTAAACAATCCTCGTACTCAATCCAAATAATACAAAAATGGACTTTCCCTTCAATGATAATCCATCAGATACAAATCATCTTCTACTTTCACTTCCATTTCTATCTTTATAGGTACATTCATCCTTCCCACTGTTATTAGGAACAATTTTAATTTAAGGCACCACTATATATCCACATTCTCCAAATTGATCCATCATTATCATTCTCAAACTAGTTTGGGCCACCGAAATCACACATAGACTAAACCATACCACTCATATAAGTTTTTGATAGATATTAATTGACATTAAATCCTTCCAATCCCAACACATAATCCATTTAGGTGTTCCATCATAATTCCAATTAGTGACTAGAGGGTTATCTTATCCAAGATTATATGTTTTCCACCACTCCTTGCCGAAACCGATGTGGGATTGAGTTTTATCCCAAAAAATTAATATTTTTTTCATACAATGTAGTTAATAAATCTTAAGAATGATTTTATGATACAATTAATTTAGAAAAAAATAGGCAATGATATTTTCTACATTCATCTTTGGTGTTTTCCTCATGAAAATATGGATTCAATAAACATGCCCCACTAAGCTATCGTTATGTCAAAGTATGAAGTTGTCAGGGGTGGCACTACTAATGCTTCTGGTGTAATAGTCCAATATAATGTTTCTTTATATGATGATATTGTGATATCCAATATAGTTAATAAATCAATATCATTCTTACATGGACATTATTTTCTTATTCCATGCGAGGCAACATGTGATGCAACTAAAAGAAACTCTACCATTCTTGTTTGATGAGAGGGGTTTTAGTATATCATATTCATTTCAATGGACCATGAAAATATTCCATGAACTTTCATGTAAATTGAAATTATTCATCCTCAAACCCACTATAATCAAATATTTTAAAGGTTTTAAAATTTATGGCCTCTATAAATTTTACAATAATAACTTGATGAAGGGAGAAATCATTTCACCGAAAAAACCTAGTTCCTAGAAGGTACTAGACTAAGACCAATGGATCAAATTTGATAAATTACCCTTGAGGATATCCTTCATATGAACATGCATCATCAATGAAATTGGAAAGGGATGGTGGGATCAGAATTTTCGTTCCCATCCAATATTGGTATATATTCATGATATTTTTATGGTTGTGTTTCCATTTTCCTACATGGTGCACAACATTATCACCAAGATTATGTGAGTTGGAATTTTTTTCTATAGTTATGAATATATTAAACATATTTTAATTAGAGTTTAAAAAAAAATACAAACTTATATTGGATGAGATATAAGGATCAAAAAAAGGGGATAAGCTTTACTTTAATAAATGGCCTAACTATAAAGTATATTCCTGTTACGGAGTAACAAAAATCACACGCTCTAGTGGTCATTTGTAATTTAGTGAATGTTTACAATTTCAACATATCATTACCTAAGAATATTCCCAACACTGATGGCCATCATCTTCAATGTATTCATAATTTCACCATAACCAACTCCAAAATTATTTAAAGTATATCACCTCCATACCTACCCCACAACCTAAAGAAACTTATAAAAATATGAACATTTACATTCATTGAGGATGTTATTTTTCAAATACAATTATTTATAATCAGAAAATGTCTCAATAATGTTATGACTGATGATTATGTCTCGATCCGTAATTTCACTTCAGATGTTGTTATTAAGAATATAGAATGTGGTCCATTCTATGAATAAGGTAAGTATATTGTTTTTAGAATTTATTATTTTAAAATAAGTGTTATCATTAAACATGTGTAATAGTCAAATTTCGGTATATTAGTTAAGGATGGGAATTTTGTGAAAGTGAAATTCATAAATGTGAATGATTTTACCTTCACTAGTATTACCAACATAACTCAAATTAAGACAAGGAAGATACATAAATAATCATTTATACCTATTATATAATAAATTATCAAAATAAATGAACATTAAATTTAATTAAATTTAATATATATATTTTAGGTTGTAAAGTGAATGGTCTAAGGTGTCACATTTGAAAATATAAAATTTAACTCTATCCAAAACCCAATAATCATCGATAAGAATTATTATTATTGAAGTACATAATCTGAAATGGTAAACCATTTTCTTTTTATACTTTAAAAAAATTACCCAACATTTATTTTTTATCATACTAAGGAATAATTTAAGGAAAATTACATAGGATGAACATTCCATGGAATTTACAAACATGCACCACAATTACCATAGTAAGAAAAAAAACAGACACTCTGCTTGGAAAATTTTCAACACATCTAGGACATGTAACTAACATTGTGTTGTTGTTAACTTTTTATAGAAAATCATTATTCATATAAATGATGTAACACTTCATGGATATAGTGGGGATATTGAGAACTTTGGTAGAAATTTCATTGAATTGTAGAAATATAGTTTCATTCATGACGATAATATTAGATTCAATCGAACTCACTCCCAACATCACCAAGAAAATACCCACCACTGACTTATCTAGTTATTATGGAATTATAACTCGTGTTGTTCAACAAAAACAAGGTTTTCATTGAAATTTATTGAAATTATCCATGTTTCTATGTTTTTTGAGATAAATAAAATCGTCCATAAAGAAATAAACAATAAATAATAAGATTTGAAGAATTATTATTATTACTTTATTTATGATTCTTTTAATTTTTTTTAACTATCAATAATATAATTTGTAAATGTGCTTGTTTGTTATTCTACAATAGTCCATAAAATAAAGAGAATTATTTCTATATAAAATTTGAAATAAAATTGGCTTTTGTATGTTTAAAAATATAGGAAAATGAATATTTTTTTAATTTATTCAATATTTTGAAAACATATATCTTATGGAATTTTTTTAAATGATTGTTATGAAATAAAAATGAAATAATAGAAAAATAATTTTCGAAGTGAAATATTATTTTTAAGGTGCAGAATGCTACCAAAGATAGTGAGATTAATAAAATACTTTTAAATAAATTTTTAATATATAATTAAAATATTTATAACACTAAAATACCATTATAAGTATGTTTATTATACTTTTAATTACAATATAATAATTTTTTATATTTTTAATTATTATATTATATTATAAAAATATAATTACCTAAGTAAAAATGTATTATAATTTATAATTAATTTTGTTTACTAAAATTGGTTTATTAATAATTATATTAATTATTATGTAACCAATAGACTATTTTCTTAAATAAAATAATTTATAATTGTAATTAAAACTTTAATTATATTTTATAATTGTAACTGACATATGATGTTGTAAATATATAAAATATGATTTCAACTTAAAAATTATTTATTGTCCATAATGATAGATTCATCCTTATTTTTTTTACTTTATTATTTTCTATTTTATAAAAGAAATTATATTTCCTATTAAAATTTGAAATTGTGGAAGTCAAACACACATGAACTATTATAAGAGTTTAAAAGAGTTAGATTGTGATGAGGAAGGAGGTGTGAAGGAGAGTAAAATATTAGGGAGTATTCAAAGAATTGAAGTTTGGATATTTCATACTAGAATTGTGGTTATGATAGTGTCATATATTTCATCATAATTAAATTATATTAATAAAAATTATGAAAAAAGAGAACATAAAAATAATATTTTTCCTTTAAAAACACAAAAATGTTGTAAAAATATAAGGACCTTAATGATTATTTTTACATTAATGTTTTTTAGAATATGAACTAACTCCAATTTTCCAAAAGAAATCATATCCGTTATCTCTCAAGAAAATAGTAGAAAATACCACATAATAACTTTAGTAGCAGATATGAAACTCTCTTTAGATATTACAAAACTTCTCTCAATAAAGGATGTTAAACCTCTAAATTTTTATACAACACACATTTGAAAAAACTAATTTTATTATATTTAATGTTACTTTAAACGTCACATAGAATAAGAAATTTTCCTTTTATTGAAGAGACATTAGTGATGACATAAACATCATAAACTGCTATAGAATTCACAAACCCTTCCCCCTCAATTGAAACTTTGTCTCATTCCTTAAAATCATCTATATTTTCCCAAATAATCTGATGTCCTCCTATCACCGTCATAAATTTATACTTCAGTAATCAACTTTAATCTAATCCATCATTATTCTCTCCTAATGTAGGACATGTTTCTTTTAAATTTTTTTGTTTACATATATTGCTTTAAAATTTATTGATTATTATAATATATATCAAGTTTAGTTTAATGTTTTCTTGATATTTTTATAAACAAATATTATTATATATAATATTATTTAGAAAATATAATATTTTTATATTTATATATAATTATTTCTAAATAATTAAAAATCCTAAATGTAGTATATTTTTTAAAGATATATAATAATAGTGTAAAAAAATGATATTTTTATATTAATTTAAAAATAGTGAATATATTTATATTTAATATTTTAAAAACATTAAAAAACATATAACATATATTTACATAATGAGAAACTATAATGTGCTAAAATATATTTTAATAAATAATTTTTTTATAATAATTCCAAATAAAAATATAATAAATATATTTATGTGATAAAAAAAATAATTAAATAAAAAAAGAGACACAAAAATACTATAATTATTTATTATATGTCAATATAAATTTATATAAATTTTTTTAATTAAAATAATATTTATAAAATAATAAATAAAATGGTCAATAGTATTTATAAAACAGTATAAAAAAATATTTGTATTATTTATAGAATAATAATTATATATTTATAAAATAGAGTTTTTAGGTTTATAAAACAATTGTTTTTATAACTATAATACTTTTTGTTTCGTACAATTTCTTCATAACATAGGGCAGGTCGACATAACAATTAAGATCATCTTTGGGATTTTCACTTTTATAAAATTGGTTTCCAAAAACGTGTCCAACTCAACATTAAATGAGGGGAAGTATGTGGTTATTGGGGGTGGCACAAACAATGCTTCTCGGGTAATAATATTATCACATATTTCATTATATCCATTTATTGGGTTGAAAATACATTATATAAATCAATATTGTACTTTCATGTACATGAATTTCTTAAGATGTGGGAGGAAGAATATAGAGCAACTTGAATCACCCCTATCAATCTAATTATATTGAGGGGGGGTTAGTGTATCCAATTGATAAAAGATCCCCCATTATCAGCACTTTTCTTATTTCTTGTAGTGTTAAGCATTTAACAATGCTTTTTTATGAACTGATAAAAGTGGTCCCTTTATTAGTGTTTTTAGCACTCATAAATAACATGTTTATGAAAATATATTCTAAAATTTCCTATATACTTCTATTTATTGGTTTACTATTATTAAAATATATATATATAATAATAATAATAAATTTATATTATAATATATAGTGATGTGAAGTATCTATATAAATATATAAATACATTGTTTTAATAAAACCCTTTTTTATTTTTGAGATTGGAGATAACTCATTCTTTGTCCACATTAATCCTATTAATTTAATTAAATTCAGTTATAAAATATGTTTGTTACATATATTTAAATATTTAATCCTGATTTTTTGTAAATTTTAATAAAATTAGGTTTGGACACAACATTTTTAATTAAATAAAATTTACCTATTTAGAAAAATGATATTAAATCATGCATGAACTTGTTTTAATTTTGGTAATTAAATATGTGTATATATAATTAATTTTCATTAAGTAGAATATTTATTTTACTATGATTTTTGTGAATTTTATTTAAAAATTGAGTTTATCTACAACTCTCCTAATTAAATCAAATTTACCTATTCATTAAATCACATTAAATACTATATTCAATATATAATAAATTTTACTCCAAATGACTTTTTATTACATTTTCATTAGATGAAATATTAAATTAAATTTTCATAATTTTTTCAAAATGTATAATGAATATTAAAAATTTAATATTTTTTCATATGGTTTGTCAAATTATCAAATTATAATTCATGATTTTTTTAATTAAAATATTAATTGATAATTCTTAATTAATATAATGAATCTATAAAATGTAAAATTTCACCCACATGAAATTTTATATTTTTTAGACTCATGTTAATATAATTTAAAATATAAATTATTTTATTTGAACTAATAAGAATTTATTTTATTTCCATTTATATCATTAAGTTTTTATGATACTCTGAGTGACATTCCTAAATTAATGTGTGGTACCAATAAAATTTGGAAGGTGGTAATTATTCATAATCTATGATGGATGGAAATTGATTATTCTATTCAGAAATATGAACATACTATGTTAAATAATGATATAACTCTAGGTGATATAACATTATATGAACATATAGGGAATCCAAAACATCTCAATACGTTTTTTATAAAAACTAAATTATGTGATGGAGTATACAGTTCAGTCGTCCAGCATAATAATGTTTGTTAATTGCTAATAGATATATAAGAAAATTGCATCTCTTAATATAAATAATTATAAAGAATATTGATCTTGAAGCTCTCTTCAATGAGAATCAACATCATGAAAGGTGTGAATGAGCACATCATGTGGGTGAGGGATATTGGGGCTCAACATAAGAATCCCAAGTTTGATATATTTGAGTTGTTTCAAGTGCATTATATTCTCAAAAATATTCAAAATCATTATGGAACTATTCATATATCTTATAACATATATAATTAGAAATTTTAAATTATTTAATTAAGGTCCATGTGTGTTCAATAGGAGTAAAGGATTGTGGTGAAAATTGGAGAAAGTGATATTCTTGAAAATAAAGGTATTTCAATCTCATTGGTTTGTTAGGAATCAAGTATTCTTGATAAAATTTATAATACTTGGGGGATTTATTTTCTTTTTATAATCCATATTTTGAATACTTTGTATGGTATGAAAAACCTAATGAAACCAGTAGAAAGTGATCTTGGAATCTATTCATGAAATAAGATGCACAAACATGTGGAAGCCAGGGAAACATGCGTTCTAGTGTTAAGAAATGGGTTTATGATGTATTTAGGAAAAAAATTATATTCCAAGTTTCTCTAGAAACATGATTTCAATTTTCAAACTTTTACGATTGGGTTTTACATTTTTTTTTGATATAATTTTTCCATAATTTTTGGAAATGACATCATTGGATGTGTAACATTAAATGATGTTCTTTTATCCATTGATTTTGGAATCGAAATTGATTATGATAACATGTATATTTATAATAGTACTAAAAGAGGTGTTATAAATGAAAATTATTCTATGTTATGGAACCATAAATTTAGATCACATATAAAAATAAAGGATTCAAATATTTGTTCAATATGGTGTACTTAGTACTCTTCATTTCAATTATTTTGAAACCTATATGGATTTCATTAAGTGAATAAAAACCAATAAATCAAAAATGTGTTAATAAAAGTTCATCCATTTTATAAATCATACATACAAATATATATATCCTAGATATGTAATTACATGACCATAAGTTCTTTGTTTCATTCATTAATGATAACTCATGATAAATGCATCTCTATTTGCTTCATAATAATAATAAAGTACTTATCACCTTTATTGTTTTTAAGGATGAAGTAGTGAAACAATGTGTAAAAATTAAGACCATGAGTTTAGACTGAGGTGGAAAATATTATGTTATATACATCGAGGATGGACAATAACCAAGTCCATTTGCAAGGCTTATTCATGAAAATAGAATATTTTCTCAATACACTTTTTGAGGTTTACTAGACAAAAATGGTGTGGCTAAAAGAAGAAACCAAACATTAATGGGAATGGTATAAATTATTATTAGTAACTCTAATTTACCTAAATTCTTGTAGACTAAAGAACATAAAGAGGAATAATTAATTTTGAACCTGGTTTCATCCAAGGATGTGTCAAAAACACATTTTGAATTTTTTAAGGGTTGTAAATTGAGTTTACGACATGTGCGTGTTTGGGGTTATAATTCATATGTGTGTGTTTATAATCCACATGAATTTAAGTTGGATCCTTGGAACATTAGTGGATACTTCATTATATATGAAAAAACATATAAGGTATAAATTTTTTATTTTTCATCATTAAACACTAGAATTCTAGATTTGAGTAATATAAAATTTCTTGAAAATAACCTAATTAGTGGGAGTGATATCAAAAAAAATTCATAATAATGACAATTCAGAAGGTAAAACACCTAACTCAGATGATAGATTTTTAATTTTTCATAACAAACCTCATTTGTTTTAAATATATCATTCCAGAAATGGTGGATAATCAACATTTGTACAAAACAGTTTAAGAATCAGAAACTCTTAGAAAACTAGTTGAACTAAAATTTTCTCAAGAAAGTAATGAAGAAACATTGAGAATATCCCAAAGGATGAAAAATAGATCAATTTATAGTGTCTTATATAGTGTATCTGTAAGAATATGACTATAATATTGGAGATGAAAATGATCCTAAAACATTTTCACAAACAATGAGTTGCAATGAGTAAAAAATGGGATACTTTTTCATGATAGAGGAAATGAATTCCATAGAGAAATTTTGTTTTTGACATTATTCAGTATACACTTGGTGTAATTTTATAACTAAAAATGTTTATATTTATTATAAAAATATATAAAATAATATTTATTTTTATGTAATGTGTATTTTAAATACTTTTGTATGAATCAGTATAATTATTTTTGAATATTATTATACATTTTTATAAATTATGATCTGTTTTTAAAAATACTTATTCATTTATAAAAAAATAATTTTAATTTTAATTAATAATTAGTTTAATTTTCTATAAAATTAATAATATATATGTATATCTATAATTAGTCATCTAATATATCTATATATTAGAAATTAAAAATATTTTAAAAAATAATTGTGAGTGTTGATGGAAAAATTTAAATAATTAATTTACGATATATTGGAATTAACCACACATAAATCTGATATATGATATGATCATTATGAATGAATGCGAGTATTTCCATTTAAAAGTAACATTTTAGTTCAAAATTCACATCACAAACTCAAAAATGAGAAAATAAATTGAATTGTCTTGAAAATTTAGGGAAAATATTCATAATTCATTTTTGATATATTATTTAACCTCACATCAATATGACGCATTATGTGGATGAAATGATTGAATATGATTCACAAACATAAAATTGATAAAAGGAACTGTGAGTGTTGTATTACATTATAATATGTTTTATTTATGTATTATGTCATCCTTTTTATTTTTATAATATTATTTATAATTTATTTAGTCCTTTTAAATTTTTATTTATTTATTCATTATTGTATCATATTTATGATTTATTTATTTTCACATATTATTACTAAAATAATCATAATTTTTTTTAAAGGTACATGCTTCCTTGTTTTTGAGCTGGGGATATTGTGTTTGAAAATTGGTAGTATGATAGAAATTTATTAGAATGGGTTCTAAGAAGTCTGGGATTTAGCTTAGAGGTAAAATTAACTATATAATTATACATGAATCCAAGGTTCAAAATCAGGTGAGAGAAAATTATCATGGTTTTGTAGTAGTATTGTAACACTATAGTAGTGTAGGTACTATTGGAGGGGTACTGTAGCAGAGGTACTATTCATACCAAATGATATTTCAGGCCATGAAATTGGTCCCTTGGAAAACATGGAATCTATACCAGAAAAGGGACTTCGGGCCATAAGGCCTTTGAGTAACATGACTTCCCGACCAAGGGAGAAACTCAAGTGGAATGTGGAAGGTGGTGGTCTAGTTAGTCTGAATGTGGGGAGTTCATTGAGGGTGCGGTGGAGGTGATACTAATAACTGGTAGTAGTGAATTACTATATAGGGCACTCATTATGTCGATGTAGGTATTGGAGGGGCTATGGATGTGATGATCTATTGGAACATATAGTATACTTAGAGAGGGGATATCATGGTTTAGGCCTTATGTCATTTGGAATTTGGGACTAGTAATATTCTATAATTTTTTTTACCTTTATGCATTTGAGTCATGTATGGTTTGCTTCTCAACCTAGTTAAAAATTTAGTTTATCCTGATAATAAAAAAAATTAAAAGACTTCGGGCTAAGAGAAAGGGTGCCTAAAGGGTAATAAAATATCAGACCACCTAGTATCATATGTGTTAAATTGTTTTTAAATTTGTCATAAATTTTAAATTATTCTAATAAATTGTTCAAAAAAAATTTAATTTTAATGTAATTATTTTTTTAATGTAGTTTTTTTAATTGTTATTTTATATAATTAAAATTTGTATGTAATTTGTTTTGTTTTATTAATATGTTTTTAAAATTTTTTAGTTGATGTAGCACTACCACGATGTGACCTCTCCAAACACCAGAAGGAATTAATATCACATAAGAACTAGTCACGATGCTTCCTTTTCCTATATCTACATGATGGCCCCTATAGAAAATTCCCCTAGACATTCAATAAAATCTACTCTAAGTTATGAAGACTGAATATATATATTAAGAACATCCCTAATTACTTTTACGGGAGCTAAGGAATCATATGCAGTGAAATAATAAGAATGATATGACAGTTGAAGCACCCTTTAGGCATCCATAGCTACCAAAATGAGGGGTATAAAGGGTTTCTATGTCTTCAGAAACCTCTTACGATCACTTTTGGTGGTCACAATAGATGAGGTCACAAATAACACTTTTTTGACCACCAATGGCTGCCATCATCAACATGGGAGGATACACCATAATTGATTTTGGATGAACAATTTGGGTTTGTAAAAACACTTGTAGATATTTGTGTAATAAATGTTTCATAAATTATTTAAGATTTTAATAAATTATGGTCCAATAAATTATAGCATGTAAAATTAATAGGGTATATTATATTAAGTATAATAAATTATTATCGATGAATTTAATTTGGCTCATCATATTTATTTATTATTTGAGGAAAATAAATATCCACACATTAATATAATTTATAAATAAAGTAAATTGATGTGAATTCTGGATGCTAGAACCCACTCACTACTGGAAAACTAACCTTTACCAATGGTTTGGAACCGTTGGTATAGGCCTCCAAACCGTTGGTATAGCCTATACCAACGGTTTGGAGAACCGTAGCCAAGTAAGCCGTTGGGATAGGTCTATACCAACGGTTTTCCAAAAACCATTGGTATAGACCTATACCAACGTTTTTGGAAACCGTTGGTATAGGTAATATGAAATCTATACCAACGGTAATGGAACCGTTGGTATATAAATTCCAAAAATAAAACATCCGCTGGGATTTGATCCCAGGACCCCTCGTTTATAATTGAACGACTTAACCACTAAGCTAAGACCACTTTTGTAAACATAATTTCATAAATATATATATTTATTATCATAATTATTTAAAATTTTGATTTATATAATGTTCTCAGTTAGTAGATCTGGAAAAAAATCAATGAACATATCCCAACGGTTTTCAAAAATGTTGGGATAGACCTATCCCAACGGTTTTCAGAACCGTTGGGATAGGTTCTGGGTGGGTGTATTTTTTGTTGGGTGAATGCTGGATTTTTTTCTTCTTTTTCCCAACGGTTCTTGAGAACCGTTGGGAAAGAGTGACCTTTCCCAACGGTTCACCAAAACCGTTGGGAAAGGGCCGAAAAACACACCCTTTCCCAACGGTTTTGGTGAACCGTTGGGAAAGGTCACTCTTTTCCAACGGTTCACCAAAACCGTTGGGAAAGGGCCTCAAAAACACAGCCTTTCCCAACAGTTTTGGTGAACCGTTGGGAAAGGTCACTCTTTCCCAACGGTTCACCAAAACCGTTGGGAAAAGGGTGTGTTTTTAGCCCTTTCCCAACGGTTTTGGTGAACCGTTGGGAAATGGTAGCTATACCAACGGTTTTTACAAACCATTGGTATAAAAGTGTTGGGAAAGATCATGTTTCCAGTAGTGACTAAAAATATTAATCCCCTTAACATAGTGGAGAAATGAGAACATACACCATCTATATTCCCCGTGGAGAGTATATCAGACATTCATGTTTTGATTCCAAAAATTCCTACACTTTGTAAAGGGTGGATTTAAGTGATTACTTCTATTCATTAAATAAATTTACCAATTATGAAATTAAATATTTTATAAAATTTTTAACATAGGTATCATAGGGAGAATATAACTATTACTTGTAATAAATATTCATACACACTATTTTAATAAAACCCTTACGTATTTTTAGGTTTGGAGATAATGAATTCTTTCCATGCTATCATCCCCTTAATTTTTTAATCTTTAGTAATTAAAGATATTTATTATAAATAATTAAATCCTTAGTTATCAATTTTTTTAATTTTTATTAAAATTTGGGTTTTCAACAACATTCATAATTAAATAAAATTTACATATTTAATAAAATCGTATTAATAAATATATGCACTTGTTAAAATTTTATTAATTAAATATGTTTATATATATTTAAATTTCTTTCAGCAAAATAATTATTTAACTATGTTTTTTGAAATTTTATTAAAAAATGGGGGTTTCCACAACATTATTAATTAAATAAAATTAACATATTCATTAAATTACATTAAATAATATATTAATAATTAAATAAAGTTAATTCCATGGGAATTTTTATTATATTTTCATTTTATGAAATATAAAATTTAAATATCATAATTTTCTCATATGTATTAGGAATTTTAAAAAATATAATATTTTTTCAAAATGATTTATTCAATTATCAAAATTTTAAATCATGAATATATGAATTAAAATATTAATTATTAATTATTAATTAATTTTCTGAATCTATTAAATTTAAAATTTCACCCACATAAAGTATTATATTTTTTAGACTCATGTTATCATAATTTACTATGTACATTATGGGATTTGGTCTAATAATAATATATTTTATTTTCAGTTATACCATCAAAATTTTATATTATTCAAGGTGACATTCCTAAATTAAAGGGTGATAACTATAATATTTGTAAGGACATAATTATTATTAATCTGGGATGGATGGATATTGATGATGAATTTCAGAAAGACGGACTACCTACAATAAATAATGATAGAACACTAGTTGATGTAACATTATATGAACATCAGGAGTGGCTAAAATATCCCAATACCATGATCATAAAAACTAAACATTGTGATAGCATACATGGTTTAGTCTATGAGCATAATAATGTTTGTGACTTGCTAAAATATATAGATGGAAATTTAATCTATTTGGATAATGAATTATCATGAACATTAATCATGAAGTTCTCATTTATGAGACTCAACATTGTGAAAGGAGCGTGTGAGCACATCATGCAAGTGACTGATATGGTGTCTCAACTTAATAAAATTGAGGTTTATATATCTGATTCATCTTTAGTGCATTATATTATCAAAACTCTTCTATATTAAAATGGTCCATTTAAAATATCTTATAACACACATAATGATAAATGGTAAATTAATGAATTAATGAACATGTGTGTTTAAGAGGAGGAAAGGCTTGTGGTGGGAATAAGAGAAACCAATATGCTTGAAAATAAAGTTATTTCAATCTCGTTGGTTTGTTCTAGATAAAATACAGTTTATTCAATTTAAAAAACTCAATTGATTAATTGTGGTTCTACAATTTATATTGTGAATTCCATGTAGGTTATAAAAAATCTAAGGAAACTAGTGGACACTGAGCATGGGTTCTATTCTGGAAATTAGATGTGCTCACATGTGTAAGACATGGGGACACACGTTCTAGAGTTAAAAACAAGGTTTAAATTATTTTTGGAAAAAACATTATATTCCATGTCTCTCCATAAACCTGATTTTAGTTTCAAAACATGTACTATTGTGTTTTACATTCATTTTTTATAATAATAAATTTTATTTATTATATGGAAATGACATCACTAGTCCTGGAACATTAAAGGATGGGATTTTATCTATTATTTTTCAAATTAAAATTGATAAATGATATCATGGATGTTCATACTAGTATTAAAAGAAGTTTTATAATTTAAAATTATTCTACGTTATGTCACCAATGATTAGGTAATATCTCAAAATAAAGGTTTCAATGATTAGTTCAGGATGGGGTACTCAGTACACTTGATTTCAATTATTCTGAAACCTGTGTGGATTGAATTAAGGTAAATCAAACTAATAAATAAAATAAAGGTGTTCATTTAAGATAATCCATATTAGAAATCATACATACAAATATATATTGCTCAGACAAGGATTTACATAACCCTAAATTCTTCATTTCATTGATTGATGACTACTCATGGTATATGTATCCCTATTATATTCATAATAAAAATAGAGAAATGTTTTCCTTTAATGTTTTAAGGATGAATTAGGGAAAAATTTTGGTAAAAAAATTAAGATCATGAGGTGAGATCTAGGCGAAGATTATTATGTGAGATACATTGAGTATGGAAAATGGCATACTCCATTTTCTAGGTTTCTTTATGAAAATTGAATATTTACAAAATACACTATGCCAAGTTCACTAGATAAAAATGGTGTAACTGAAAGAAGAAAATTAACTTTAATTTTCATGGAACTAATTATTCTTAGTAACTATAAGTTACCTAAATTATTGTTTACTGGAGCACTTAAAGAGGAATAATACATTTTTAACATAGATCCAACAAAGGTTGTTTCAAAAATTCCTTTTGAATTTTTTAAGGGTTGGAAACTGAGTTTGAAACATTTTAATATTTGGGGATATCCTTTTTTAAGTGCATGTTTATAATCCCCATGAAAGTATCTTGGATCCTAGGACCATTCGTGGCTAATTCATTGGATATGAAAAATGTTCTAAATGACACTGTTTTTATTTTACATCATTGAAAACTAGAATTTTGGAATCAAGAAAAGATTTTCTTTTTGAAAATTACCTGATTAGTGGGAGTGATCTCATAAAAAAAATCTGATAGAGATCATTCATAAGCTCAACCCTCTAAATTAGGTGTCAGATTGATAGTTTTTCATAACAAAAATCTTTTTTGAACAAATTTCATTCCATAAATAGTTGATAATCATCATTTGGATCAAATATATTATGAATTAAAAACTCTTTAATAACTAGTTTAAGATTCACAAGGATGAAAAACCAATCAATTTATAGTGTTTATAGTGTGTATATATAACAATATGACAATAATATTGGAGTCAAAAAAGATCTTGAAACATTTTCACAATCCATGAGTTATAAGGAGTAAAAAATGGGGAATTTTGTCATGATAAATGAATTGAATTCCATAAATATAGTTGATATTTGGAACCATTTTGAGTTTCCCATTAGCATAATTTTATAATTAAAATATTTTATTTTATAATACAAAACATATTAATTAATAATTATTTTTATGTAATTTATACTTTAAATATTTCTGTATGAATTAATATAATTATTTATGAATATAGTTATACATTACTATAATTAAGGGTATATTTTAAAAAACACAAATTCATTTATAAAAATAATAATATTTTTAATTATAATAAACAATTAATCACATAATTTTTTGAAAATCAATACAATATATATATATATAATTAGTACTAAAAATATATCTATATATTAATGATTAAAAATCCATTAAAATTAGTTGTGAGTGTTGTAGGAAAAAATATCAATAATTAATTTATGAGAAGTAGGAATTAACAACACGTCAATCTGAAAATGATATAATCACTATGAATGAATGTGTGTGTTTTCATTTAAAAGTAAAATTTTCATTCAAAACACACATCAAAAACTCAAAAATTTAAAAATGAACTTGAATTGATTTGAAAATTTATGAAAAATATTGATAATTCATTTGTGGTATGTATGATTTAACCTCGTGTAAATCAAATACACTATGTGAATGAAATGATTGAATGTGCTTCACAAACTTAAAATTGTGAAAATGAACTGTGAATGTTGTATTAGTTGTAATATTTATTACTTATGTACTATTACATTATTTTTATTTATGTACAATTATTTATAATTTATATAGTATTTTTATATTATTTTTAATTTATACCTTATTGCATTATATTTTTAATTTATTTATTTCATTATAAAATTACTAAGATACAAATTTTATTATTATTAGTACATGCTTTTTTTTATATTGTGTGTTATTTTCAACATTTAGTAGCATGATCAAACTCTATTGGAATGGGTTTCAAGTAGTTAGAGGATTACCTAAGTGTTACAAGTCACTCTTTAATCCTACATGAATCCTAGGTTCAAAACCAGGTGGGGGTGAATTACTATGGTATTATAACTGTATTGTAACACTGTAGAAATGTAGGTACTATAGTAGTTACTATAGTGGTGTTACTATATAAATGGTACTATTTATCCCAAATGAGAATTTGATCCATAAAATTAGTCCTTTGGAATACATGGCCTCTTGACCAATGAAGGGACTTTGGTCCATAGGGCCTCATATCCATGGGAGTGGCACAAGTGGAATGCAAATGGTGGTGATCTAGTGAGAATACATCTAGGGATTTCATTGACGATGCGATGGTGGTTCATAATGATTTACCAAAGGGTTTGTGGATGTGAAGATCTGGTAAAAACATAAAGAATATTTATATAAGGATTTTTTTGCAGTTAAGAAATTGTATCATTAGTAAATTGGGCCACGTAATCTTCTGAGACTTTTTAACTTTAAGTATTTGGGTTATGTAAGGGTTACCTCTCAATCTAGTAAAATAGGTAATAAATTGTGATAAAAATAAAATAAAAGTCTTCCGGCTAAGGGAAAGGGTGACTTAAGGCAAACAGAATACCGGACCAACTAGCATCCTATGAGTAAAATTGTTTTTTATATTTGTTGTTAATTTTAAATTGTATAATAAATTATACATATAAATATATTTTTAACGTATTGATATATTTTTTATGTAATTTTTTTTAAATATAATTTACTATAATGTAAATTTATTTTTAATTTATTTTCTTGTACTAATATGGTTTTAAATTGTGCACTTGAGGTATCATTTCATTGATGTGACCACTCAAAATAGAAAAAGGACTTAATATCACTCAGGAACCTATCATGATGAATAATTTTCCTATCAAGACATGATGGTAACCCTATAGAAAATTCCCATATAGATTCAAGGAAATTTTTTGTAAGTGATGACGACATAATTTGGATTGTAACATGTTCCTTAATTTCTTTTACAGGAGTTAAGAAATTTTATGAGGAGTAATAAATAGAATGATATGATGGTTGAGGTTCCCGTTATTCATCCATGGATACCAAAATGGGTGTTATAAGGGGTTTCTATGACACTAAAAACCACATTTCAATCACTTTTGGTGGTCACAGAAGATGAGGTCACAAATACCCCTTTTTCGACTGCTAATGGAAGTCGTGATCAACATGGACAGATACACCGTGAATTCTTTTGGGTGCACTATTTTGGGTTATAAAAATACTAATAGAATTATTTGTAATAAATGTTCAATTAATTAATTAATAATGTAATAAATTATAGCACATAAAATTACATTTTCTTAAATATAAAAAATACTGTTTATGAATTTAATTCATTCCATCATATTTATTGATTATTTTATAGAAATAAATATCCATTCATTAATACTCTTTTTCAAAAAAGTTAATTGGGGTGGGTTCTTGATGGTAGAACCCATTATAAATATTAATTCCCATGTACTCAGTGAAGACATGAGAAGTTACACCATCTTCATCCACCATGTAGAGTGTAGAAAAAATACAGGCTTTGATTCCTCAATTTCCTACGTTTTGTAATAGGTGGAGGTAAGTGAAAATTTCTTTTTATTAAATAATTTTACCAATTCCAAAATTAAATATTTTATAAAATTTCTACCATTTGATATCAAAGGGATCATATACCTCTACCGTGTAATAATACTTCAAACACTTAGTTTTAATAAAAAACTTTCATATTTTTAGGTTAGGAGATGGTTCATTCTTTGTCCACCATCATCATATTCATTTCATTAACTTCAGTTATTAAATATTTTTATTACACAATTTCGAATCTTTTGTCATGTTTTTTATAAATTTTAGTAAAATTTGGTTTCGACACAATATTCATAATTAAATTAAATTTACATATTTAGTAAAATTATATTAAACAATAAATGAACTTATTGCGATTTTAGTAATTAAATATATTTCAATATCTTTAAATTACATTCTTTAAAATAATTATTTAAATATGTTTTTTGTAAATTTTATTAAAAATTGAGTATCTCCACAACATTCCTAATTAATTAAAATTTACATATTCATTATGTCACATTTAATAATATATAAAAAATATAATTAATTTTTTCCCATAGGAATTTTAATTATATTTTCATCAGATGAAATATTAAATTTAATTTTCATAATTTTCTCATAGGTATTATGAATATTAAAAATTTTATATTTTTTCATATGGTTTATCAAATTATCAAATTATAATTCAACAATTTAAGAATTAAAATATTAATTGATAATTATTAATTAATTTTGGGAATCTAATAAATTTAAAATTCCATCCATAATTAATTTTATATTTTTAGACTCATGTTAACATAATTTACAATTTAAATTATGTGATTTGGACTAATAAGCATGTAATTGATTTTCATTTATACCATCATGTTCTTGTGATACTCAACATGACATTCCTAAATTAAAGGGTGATAACTATAAAATTTGGAAGGAGATACTTCTTCTTAATCTATTATTAATTGACATTGATTATTTCATTTGGAAATATGAACCACCTATAGTAAATAATGATAGAACACTAGGTGATATAACATTATATGAACATTAGGATCGGCCAAACAGTCATAGTATGATGTTCATAAAATCTAGATCATGTTCTATCATACTTTAAGAACTCAGTTTTTTCTATAAAAGACTTTGGAAAATTCTTGATGTTATTCTAGAGCAGCGTCTTCAGACGACAAGCGATTCCGAGCCCCGGTGTGGCCAGAATTAATCTTTTTCAGTGCGTTCACACTGGGAACGCCAGATAAATAGGATATCTCCAAAAAAGTACCTCAGATTGGAAAACTGATGGCACCGTTGAGTCTAGATCATGCCATTTACCCTGGGAGGGGTGTAATTTTTTCCGTCGCTACCCTTCCGTGGAAAATGCCACCAGGGGCGTTTTTGTAATTTGGCGGCCTCAGGCATTATGTTTTATAACATTCGAACGAAGTCCCTAATTAATATTATAAGACCACCATTGTTCTCAGGGCATGGCATTTACCCTAAGAGAGGATTAATCTTGACCCCGATGAGTGTTCGAGAACGTTCCTACGGATGGGGGATTAAAGTTAATTAATTTAAAATTTGACCTAATTCTCTACTTAAGTAATAACCCCACTCATCCATCACATTTGAATATTCTAGTGGAACTCAACCAAGGAGCCCCTCTCAACACCAAGCTCTCCATGTCCTCCTCCTCTCCAAGATGTTGCGGCCATCAGATTGTTGCGACGTGATGAGCTAAGTCCATTAGGTAGGATCGTTCATTTATTTTTTTTCAATTACCACATCTACTTAGAGATTGAATTACAACATGAAATATATGTTAAATTATCATGAGAATCCCATATGCGAGTAGGGATAGTTATAATATTTCCAACGCATGCTTCATATTGAAAATTCCAGTCCTGAGGTGACCGTAGTGATCCGACGAACTTTCGAGAGTTTTTGGGTGTTTTTCCAACGGTCCGGCAAGGCTCAGCGGTGGTGTGACGTGGCCCAGCGGCGGCACGAAGGAGGTCTAGGTGGAGGCACGGTCGGCCGGGTGGTCCTCGGAGGCTCGAAATTAGGGCCGTTGGGAGAGGCGGTATCGACGCGACAGGCGTGCGGGAGCCGTACCAGGCAGCGGAGGGGGGGGGGGGGGGGGCGCCAGCCGGGCATGACGATGCGGCTGGACCAGCTTTTGCCGGCTGGCTCGCACGGGAGACCTGGGTCATTGGACCCCGACTGGAAAACAGGGACCCACAATTCATTGGTCCTGTGGAGGTAAATTGGGACCGGCTTATGCCGGTCCAGGAGAGTAGGGCCAGCCCACGCGGTGAACGACAGGCCAGTTCAGGTATATGGTGTGCCGACCGAACCAGCCCGGCCCACCCGTTCGGTCCATTAAAAATTAAAACTGCCATAAAACTCAGGAAAAGTGTCGGATTCGCGTTCTGTCTGAAGTGATGCATTCTGGGAATCGAGATGAAAATTATGAGATGGTTTTGGGGGTTTTTAATTCCTGATATGGGGGCCTCGGTGGCACGACATGCCCTTTAAGTGGATTGGCATTATTCTGGGGGTTCTTGTTTTGGGCGGCACAGACACATCCAGAGTCCATTTTGAGCACCGTCAGCAGTGTTGGGACCCTAGTTCCGAGGAAGAGTTTTCTAGGGTAGTTTTAGGTGTTGAATATGGAGTTGAGGAATTGGAACCACGACACGGATTTTAAGTTGTGAGTAGCGCTTAGCATCTTTTTCATCGGGGCATGCGAGCAGTTGATTCAGGGTGTTTTTCCGAGGGCATTGCAATGACACAATCTTCCTGCTTTAATTCAGCACGGTGGAGTGGGCCCCATGGGGGTCATTTTTGGTGTTGGTGGTGATTTCTATCCTCTTCACCAGGTGTCTATTTTGGACAAGTGAATTTTCAATCTTGGGTGCTTCTTTGAGAGGATCGCAACAGTGCGATCTATTGGTCATGCTTCAGAACAATAATTTGGGTCCCACGTAGCACCGCTCTTGTGTGGTATGACGAAATGCATCATTTTCTCTGGATATCTGTTCCATGTGTGTAAGCAGTCAATTTGACGTGTTTGTCTGAGGGGATCTCAATAGTGTGATGCGGCCGACTGTTTTCAGGACCGAGGCTCAGGACCACGGGACGCCATTCGAGCGTAAAGTGGTGTTGGACAACTTTTCCATCAGATATCCATTTGAGGCGGGTAGTTAGTCTATCTCGCGTGTTTTTCTGTGAGGATTATAACGGTATGATCCGTTTGGATGTCTAAAGCCTCATTAGAGATATTATTAATTTTGGAGGCATGAAAGGTGTACGAGTAGAGGTTTTTCCCGTAGTTTTGGCAGAGAACCCTTGGCTTGTGATTGAGCGCACTCCTATGCGAGTAAAGTAAATATTTGAAAAGGTGTGGTTGGCCGTGCTAGGGCTGTGGTGAAAGAAAGTTAGAGAGATTATGTTTTCTCCATTTTTGTGTTGACGTTAGAAATCATGTGCACGATAGCCTTTGGGATGGAAATATGGTATACTCTGGGATTATACGGGTTTTTCTGGAGGTACATGTTGTTGTTTTTACCCAAGAATGTTTTTGTACATGGTATGGTGATGAGATAGGTCCACACGTTGTGAGGAACCCATGTGCATACCGTGTTCTACATTACATACCTTTAACCTCTTATGATGCAGAGGGTACTTCTGTTAACGATGGTTTAGACCAGTAGGGTGGTGTGGTTTCCCTCGATTCTGTTCTTGATGGTTTGATCGGCCGAGTTTTTGGGGTACCTCTATTCCATTAACCATGCGGGATTTCACTGTCACATCCCTTCGTTTTCCCTGGTAGGGTTATGGTGGATTCAGTGTGACCAATACTTTACACTAGCACCGATCCTCTACCCAGGAGGTTGTATCTAGTAGGGTGTGGAGCCTAGTGAGCCCTGGGCACAGACTCCCTAGCAGAGTATTGAGATCAGATATTACTTCTGTGATCTACTATGACGTGTTTCCCTAGGCAGATTTCTAGGTATCGGCGTGACCAACACTACACGGGTGCTGACCCTCTTCTAGGTGAGTTGTTACAGAGTCGGGTCGTTGCGCAATACCCATTCCGTGTTCTGTTGGATAGTGTTTTACCATTCGGTAGGGATGGCCAGAGCAGTTCTGTATTTACCCTCCAGCGGGGCTGGGCAGTGTGTTGCCCATCAAATTCTTAGGGTTTACCCTCCAGTGGGGCTGGTCAGTGGGTTACCTAATGACTTCTTAGGGTTTACCCTCAAGAGGGGCTGGGTAGTGGGTTACCTGACGACATCTTACGGTTTACCCTCCAGTAGGGCTGGGTAGTTGGTTACCCAATGTCCTCATAGGGTTTACCATCCAGCTGGGCTGGGCAGTGGGTTACCCGAAGACCTTTAAGGGTTTACCCTCCCACTGGGCAATGCAGTGGGTTACCCGACGATCTCATAGGGTTTACCCTCCGACTGGGTTGGGCAGTGGGTTAGCCTCTGACTTCTCTAAGACTTGGTCCTTTCTACTAGGCTAGTTTGTGGCTTTTCTCCATGACTATCTAAGCGGGACCCTTGGTTGTATAGGTCAGTGATGTGACAACTTTGACTTTTACGAAGACCTCTCGACTGTGGGACAGTCATGAGGTGTGGTGTGAATTTCCCTAGAAATCTCAAGTATGAGGACCGCTTTCCCCTCCAAGACGCATCCTTTTGGTGTGACCTAAAATCGTGCTGGTGAGTCAGTACCGCCCAAAGATGATAGTGTCAAGGTGCGGTGATTTGAGCTCATTGACTTACAGTTCGGGGAAGACATGTGGGATACTAGGCATCAATGATGTTTACTTTTGGACTATTGGGGACTCACTTTCTTGGGCTGAGCTATGAGATAGAGATCCCCCTACGATCTTGTTCAGGTTTCTTGTTTGAGAATATGGATATGTATATACCATGTTCCAGTACCCCCCTTCTTGGGTTTTGGTTACTCTCTTTCCAGGAGAGGTGCAGATGCGTGGGGTATGCCACGTGCTTTCCATGTCTAGCTTCTCGTTGGTGGACGAGTATACTCTCCTGCTATAGGTAGTGAAGGCTCGATGGTAAGTTCATCTTATCACTATTTATATCTCATTGTGTTAGGATGATCCTACTTCCTTCCTCTTGTTGGGTTGAGTTGTACTCTTTATTGTACTCTCTGTTGTACTCCTTTACTACTCCATGTTCGATCTACTTCTCACCCATCAATACCTCCTTTGTTTCTCCCTCGACCCTTCAGTGTATCCTACTGAGTATTTTTATACTCACCCCTGCTTGGGATTTTCCCGCACATGGTGTTCCCTTAAAGACGAAAGGAAGGTTTCTCGTGACTATAGAGGAGCTTAAGAGTTCAGGGGCTTGGACCGCATGTGGTGGTCGTAGTCGGGTTCTAGGTGTGGGACTCTCCCAGCTGTTTTACTTTTGTTTACCTATTGCAGGGTTGTGGCACTTTTCTGTTTGGGCATGTGTTCTATCCTTTTCTTTTCAGTTTACCTTCAACAGTCACTTTGTACTGTTTAGAGGTCGATGCACCTTGTTGGTTTGTTTATAGAAGTTGGTACTTTACTTTTCCTTTTCCTCTACACTTTTGCATTGAGTGGGCTGCGTGTGTGTGTACAGGTACTTAGGCAAAGGCATCCCCAAGTTGTTTAGCCTACGACTCTTGTCTCCAGCTCCCTGCCTATGGAGGCAGGCTTGGGGTAGTTGCGGCTCGAGCCCAGGTAGGGTCGGGTTGTGACAAAGTGGTATCAGAGCTGGTTCTTTCCTTGGGACGTTGTTCGGACGTCCCTAAAAAGAAATTGGTTGGGATCTAGGGAAACTACGTCAACATGTCTTCAGAGCGTCTCTCAGGTGAGGGAGTCCAGCGATGGTGCGGTGGTTGACGTATCCATTCACTAGGACCCTGATAACCCACTTGTCGACTCAGCATGCTGAGACACCCGTTGTAGGGAACATTGGTTTGTGCATCACATAGTATTGAGTCTTTGAATATCCTTATTTATTCAGGTCCCCATTGTTGTTACTGTCATATACATATATTATCATCTAATTGCAGTGCTCCTTGATAACATTTTGGATTCCTCCGCGAACACATCTAGCCAGGATACCAGCTTTGGTTTGTGAAGATGACCCTGTGAGCGATGCGGCCTCAGTCCAGGACCCATCATGCGAGTCCCTTTCTATAGGTGTGCTGGTAGCAGAGTCCCCACCTGGTGAGCAGCATACAACGTCAAAAGAGCAAAGTAAGCTTGAGCGCGGGTTGAGCGCGCTCCATGAGTTCCAGCAGCAGAGACCGCTGAGGTTCAGCGGTGAGCCAGATCCTCAGGCAGCAGAGGTTTGGCTAGAGACAATGGTTCTCATTTTCAGGCTTGTGTAGACGCCGGAAGATCTTATGGTGATTTTGTCTACCATCCTTTCCCACGGAGCAGCTGGGCGTTGGTGGAGTCTAGTGATTCAGTTACTCGATGAGTATTTACTCTCTTGATATGGCTTTCAGCTGCTATTTCGTGAGGAGATTTACCCCTCCTGCTTATGCTCCGTACAGATCTTGGAGCTCTTGCTGTTTCATCAGGGATGGATGATGGTGACTGATTACACGACTAGGTTCACGGACAGTTCATGCTTTTACCTAGACATGGTCCATGATGGCAACTTCCGAGCATGGAAGTTCGAGAAGGGTCTCCACAGAGAGATTCGTGCCATCATAGTACCCTTGTCCATCCCCACTTATGCCGAGGTGCTAGGGCAGACGTTGGTGACAGAGATCTTCCTGTCACGTTTTAAAGTTGGTGGTGGCAGTAGGCATGGAAGAGTCGAGACGTCTGTTGTAGATAGCAGGTGCCAGATGATAGAACCTCGATGCAGGTGGCCTTCCCACCGCCGGTTTCGGAGACATGGTCGTGCACCACTGTGGAAGCAAAGCGCATGGCCTCAGTCAAGGAGAACCTTCTATGAGTGGACTCCGAGTCGTGGTCGTACACCACAGTTGTGCCAGAGGTCACCAGGGCAGCCCAGAGAGTTTCAGCGCTATGCTTGTGATGGGAAAGGTCACCTGGCATGGGACTGCCTGACCATGTTTGCTGAGAACTTTGGGCAGGCAGAAGGCGCACCACCACGATAGAGGCAACGCCGTGATCAGAATAGTGCCTACAGATGTGGTGCTAGTAGAGGAGCGGGAGGAGGTAGATGTGGGGGATGACATTACAAGGTCTTCCCATCACCACCAAATGGTCCACGTCAGGCTCCTACAGCTGATAGTTGGGACCACAGACAGCCATGAGCATTGGATGTCTATGATCCTGCAGAGCATGAGGTGATAAGAGGTATGCTCTACAAATCATCTACTTTTTTGCAGTAGAATTGTTAGACTCTGTATGTGAAATTATTTTCTCCCTGATTCTTGTTTTAGGTGTTACCAGGGTGACGCGGGGCATTAGGGTAACTCTATGTCAGTAGAGTAGAAGACGTGGAACCTTTTCTTTAGTCTATGGTATCGACTCCTTCACTTTTCGAGTGTGTAATAGAGTCCTGTCCGTGGGACATCGACTGTGAAACCTTGCGTGACAAGATATCCTTGAGTGTTTCACCATATGGATATTCTGAATGAGGGATCATCGGGCTTTGTCCCAGGTCCAAACGGTGATTCCAGTTGTGACATGCGACATATGGGTTCGACCGGGGAGGTGAGCTACCCCCAAGGGCCTTCAGGCCATTTGAGACTGTGCAAAGGGATGTCGAGGTTGTATACCACCTTTCCATAACCCCCCAAAGTCAGGAGTGGGTTCACAATGACTCCTACGTGACATACTTGAGGAGATGTGTGTGTGCTACTATTCATGTTATCGGTGAGGGTAGACCTCGCATGAACGGATCAAATCCTTTGTGTGTAGCAACACAGAACAATAAAAGAGTTTTCTTGGGTACGAGAGATCTAGGTGTGGGCTTAGTACCCTGTGTTGTTCCCGGTATTTTCTTTTTGGGGATGAAAATCATGAAGGATGGAATGTTGTAAGAACCACGTTTTTTCTATAAAAGACTTTGGAAAATTATTGATGTTATTCCAGAGATGTGCCTTCAGACAGCATGGAATTACGAGCCCTGGTGTGGCTGGAATTAATCTTTTTAAGTGTGTTCACATTGGGAACACCATATAAATAGGATATCTCCTAAATAGTAGCTCTGATGGGAAAACAAATGGCACCGTTGATTCTGGAACGTGTTTTTTACCCTAGGAGGGGTGTAATTTTTGCGGGCGCGACCCTTTGGTGGAAAATGCCACCAGGGATGTTTTTGTAATTTGGAAGACTCAGGCGTTAAGTTTTATAACTTTCAAACGAAGGCCCAAATTAAAATTATGAAACCACCAGTACGCTCCGAGCATAGAATTTACCCTATGAACGGCTTAATCTCGACCCCGCTAAGTGTTTGGGAATGGTCCTATTGGTGGGGGATTAAAGTTAATTAATTTAAAATTTGAACTAATTATCTACTTAAGTCATTACCCCACTCATCCCTCCCATTTTCATCCTCTGGTAGAACTCAACCAAGGATACCCTATCAAAACCAATCTCCCCATCTCCTCCTCCTATCTAAGCTGTTGCGTCTGGCGGATCATTGTGAAGTGATGGGCTAAGCCCCCGAAGTAGGATCGTGCGTTTATTTTTTTTCAATTATTACTTATACTTAGACATTGAATTACAGCATGAGATATCTGTTAAATTATCGGGCGAAGCCCATATGCGAGTAGGTATTATTCTAAGCTTTCCAACGCATTCTTCGAATTGAAAATCCGAGTCCCGAGGCTACCGCAGTGATCCGACGAAGTTTTGAGAGTTTTTGGTAGTTTTTCTAGTTGTCCGGAAAGGATTAGTGGTAGCGCGGCAAGGCCCAATGGTGGCGCGGAAGAAGTCTAGATAGAGGCGCGGTCGGATGGGCGGCCTTTGGTGGCTCGGTAGTAGGGCGGGCGGGGGAGGCCGTTTCGGCGCGGCGGGCCAGCGGGGTGCGATGACGTGGACGGACCGGCTTTTGTCAGTCGACACGTGCGGGAGACCGGGGTCTTCGGACCCCGGCTGGAAAAAAGGGACCAGCAATTCGTCGGTCCCATGGACGTAAAGCCGGAACGGCTTAAGCCGGTATGGGTGAGGCGGGCCGGTTCAGGTATATGGTGGGTTGGCCGAACCGGCCCGACCCACCCGTTCGGTCCATTAAAAATTAAAATGGCCATAAAACTCAGGCCAGGTGTTCGATTCACGTTCTGTCTATGACAACATGTTCCTGGAATCAAGACAAACATTTTTAGATGGTTTTGGTGGTTTTTAATTCCGGAGACGGGGGCCTCTGTGGCACGACACGCCCGTTAAGTAAATTGGTGTTATTCTAGGGGTTCTTGTTTTGGGCAGCGCATACACATATGGTGTCCGTTTTGAGTGCTGTCAGTAGCGTTTGGACCCTGGTGCTGAGGCAGAGATTTCTAGGGTGGCTTCAGGTGTTGAAACTGGAGTTGAGTCGTATGAATCACGACCTGCCTTTTAAGTTGCGAGTAGAATTTAGCAACTTTTTCATCAGATGTCCGTTCAGGGCGTGTGATTATTTGATTCTGGGTGTTATTCTAAGGGAATTGAAATTGCGCAATCCACCCCCCTTTAATTCAACATGGCGGAACGGGACCCACGAGGGTCGTTTTGGGCGTTGGCGGTGATTTCTATCCTCTTCACCGGGTGTCCGTTTCAGACTAGTGAATAGTCAATCTAGGGTGCTTCTTTGAGAGGATTGTAATGTTGTGATCTGTTGGAAGCACTTCGGTACTAGGATGCGGGTCCCATGTATCAACACTCGTCTGGGGTATGATGAAAGGCATAATTTTCTCCAGATATCCGTTCCATGCATGTAAGCAGCAAATTTGACGTTTTTTCCATGTGGATCGCAATGGTGAGATGCACCCGACTATTTTTGGGATGGAGGCTCGGGACCACAGGACGCCATTTGGGCATAAAGAGGTGTTGGAAAACTTTTCCGTCAGATATCCATTTGAGGCGAGTAGTTAGTCTATCTCGCATTTTTTTCAACGAGGATTACAACGGTGCGATCCGTTTGGATTTGTGGAGCCTCATTCGAGATCTCATTATGTGTGGAGGCATGAAAGGTGTATGGGTGGAGGTTCTTCCTGCGGTGTTGGCATAGAACCCTTGGCGTGTGATTGTGAGCACTCCTTTGAGAGTGAAATAAATGTTTCAAGAGGTGTGGTTGGCTGTGCTAGGGCCGTGGTGGAAGCAAGTTGGAGAACATACATTTTTTCCCTTTTTGTGTTGATGTTGGACATCGTGTGCATGACAGCCTTTGGGATCTAAATTTGGTATACTCTGGTAGAATACGGATTTTCCTGGAGGTACATGTTGTATTTTGTACCTGAGAATGTTTGTGTATGTGGTTTGGAGATGAGATAGGGCCACATGTCGTGAGGCCCCATGTGCGTGTACCATGTTCTACTTTACATACCTTTGACCTATAGTGACATAGAGGGTCCTTCTATTAATGATGGTTTAGACCAGCAAGGTGGAGTGGTTTTCCCTGGTTCTGTTCTCAACAGTTTGATCAGCGTAGTTTTTTGGGTTCCCCTGTTCTTTTAACCATTCGGGATTTCAGTATCACATCCCTTCATGTTCCCTGGTTGGATTATTGTGGATTCGGTGTGACCAATACTTTATGCGAGCACCAATCCTCTACCCAGGAGGTTGTTTCGAGTAGGGTGCAGAGCCCAGTGATCCCTGGGGGAAGACTCCCTTGCCAAGTATCGAGATCATATCCTCCTTCCATGATCTTCTGTGACATGTTTCCCTAGGCAGAGTTCCAGGTATCAGCGTGACCCACACCACACGAGCACTGACCCTTTGCAAGGTGAGTTGTTCCGGAGTTAGGTCGTTGCATGATACCCATTCCATGTTCCATTGGATAGTGTTGTACCATCCAGTAGGGATGTCCAGAGTAGTTCTGGGTTTACCCTCCAGTGGGGCTGGGAAGTGGGTTTCCCATCAACGTTTTATGGTTTACCCTCCAGCAGGGTAGGAAAGTGGGTTACCTGATGACTTCTTTGGGTTTAACCTCCAGAGGGGATGGGCAGTGGGTTACCCGATGAACTCTTAGGGTTTACCCTCCAGTGGGGCATGGTAGGGGGTTACCCAATGAACTCATAGGGTTTACCCTCAAGCTGGGATGGGAAGTGGGTTACCCGATGACCTTTTAGGGTTTAACCTCTTGCTGGGCCGGGCAGTGGGTTACCCAACGAACTCATAGGGTTTACCCACCTGCTGGGCTGGGCAGTGTGTTACCCGACGACTTCTCTCAGACTCAGTCCTTTCTACTAGGCTAGTCTGTGGCTTTTCTCCGTGACTACCGGAGCGGGACCCTTGGTTGTACGGGTCAGTGTTGTGATAGCTTTGACTTTGAGACAACCTCACGAATGTGTGACAGTGACGAGGTGTGGTTTTACTTTCTCTAGAACTCTCAAGAATGAGGGGCGATTTCCCCACTGAGACACGTCTTTGTGACATGACCTAAAACTGTGCAGGTGAGTCAGTACCGCCCAAAGAGGATAGTGTCGAGGTTTGGTGATTTGATCCCCTTGACTTGTGGTTCGGGGTAGATGTGCGGGATACTAGGCATAAATGGTGTTTACTTTTGGGACTTTTGGAGACTCACTTTCTTGGGCTGAGCTATGAGATTGAGACCCCCCTATGATCTTGTTCGGGTATCTTGTTTGAGAATATGGATATATATATACCTTGTTCCAGTACCCCCTTCATGGGTTATGGTTACTCTCCATCCAGGAGAGGAGAAGACGCGCGTGGTATGCCATGTGCTTTCTGTTTCTAGCTTCCCATGGTTGGACGAGTCTACTCTCTTGCTATAGGCAGCGAAGGCTCAACGGGAAGTTCATCTTTTCACCATTTCTATCTCCTTGTGTTAGGACGAGCCTACTTCCTTCCTCTTTTTGGGTCGAGCTATACTCTTTACTGCACTCTCTGTTGTGATCCTTTACTACTCCCTATTTGATCTACTTCTCACCCTACGGTACCTCCTTTTTTGATCCCTCGAGCCTTCTAGGTATCCTACTGAGTATTTTTGTACACACCCTTCTTGGGCTTTGCCCGCACTTGGTGTGCCCTTGCAGATGACAGATAGGTTGCACGTGACTACAGTGGAGCTTATGAGTTTAGGGGCTTGGACTTCATGTGGTGGTCATAGTCATGTTCCATGTGTGGGACTCTTCCAGCTATTTTACTTTTGTTTACCTGTTTCCAGGTTGTGGCACTTTTCTGGTTGGGAGTGTTTTTTGTACTTTTATTTTAATTTTACCTTCATCACTCACTTTATTATGTTTAGAGGTCAATGCACCTTATTGGTTTATTTATAGCAGTTTGTACTTTACTTTTCCTTTTACTCTGCACTTCAGCATTGAGTGGGCTGCGTGTGTGTGTATGGGTACTTAGGCAAAGGCCTCCCTGAGTTTTTTAGCCATCTGTGCTTGTCGCCAGCCCCTGGCCTATGGAGGTGGGCTTGGGGTAGTTGTGGCTCGAGCCCGGGTAGGGTCAGGTTGTGACACATACACAGTTCATTAAATTAGCATAATAATCTTCATATCTTACTATATTCTATATATGAAAATTTCATCTATTCAGATAAATCATTAGCAAGTAAAATAATCATGAAGTTCTCATCCATGATAATCAACATCATGAAAGGTGTGTATGACCAAATCATGTTAGTGAGGGATATTATGGCTCAAATGAGAATCTTTAGGTTTATATATCTAAGCGTTTTCTAGTTCATTATATTCTCAAAACTCTTCCACATTAATATTTCCCAATTGACAGCTATTATAAAAAAACACAATGATTATTTTTCAAATAATGAATTAATGACAATGTGTGTTCAAGAGAAGGAATGTAATGTGGTTGAAATGGGAGAAAACAATATTCATGAGAATAAAGGTATTTTAATCTCATTGGTTTTTTATGAATCAAATATGGTTGATATAATATTTAACACTTAGTGGATTGATTATGGTTCTACAATCTATACTGTTAATACATTTTTGGGTATGGAAAACCTAATGAAACCAGTGGATAGTGATATTGATCTCTATTCCTGAAACAAGTTGTTCTCACATGTAGAATCCCTGGGGACATGTGTTCTAGAGTTAAGTACAAGGTTTAATTTTTTTTGGAAAAAAGTTTTATATTTATGTTTCTCTTGAAAATTTATTTCAGTTTCCAAAATTGTACCATTGCATTTTACATTTAGTTTTTTAATAATAAATTTTCCTTTATATTTGTAAATGACATCATTTGATGTGGTACATTAAAGGATGGCCTTTTCTCCATTGATTTTTAAATTAAAATTGATAATGATAACTTACATGTTCATACTTGTAATAAAAAATTGTTATAAATGAAAAATATTCTATGTTTTTGCACTAGAGATTAGGTCATATCGCAAAATAAAGGATCCAAATATTAGTTAAATATGGGGTACATAGTACTCCCGATTTCAATGATTTTGAAACCCGTATGTATTGTATTAAAGGAAACAAAACCAATAAATCAAAGAAAATTTCTTGTATTATTTACTCAATATTATATATAATAAAACAAATATAAATATATATAGCCCAGAAATTGATTCACATAACTATAAATTCTTTATTTAATTCACTAATGACTACTCACAATATATGTATCTATATTTTCTTCATAATAAAAATGAATAACTTCTTTAATTTAATGTTTTTAAGGCTGAATTAGAGAAACAATGTGGTAATCAAATTATGTTAATGAGGTTAGATCGCTTTGGAGAATGTTATGTGAGATACACTGAGGATGGAAAATAACCTAGTCTATTTGAAAGGTTTCTACAAGAAAATGGAAACATTTTGCAATACAATTTGTCTGGTTCACTAGATTAAAATGGTGTAGCCGAAAGAATAAAGTAAAATTTAATGGACATGGTATGAAGTATGATTTGTAACTCTACGTTAACTAAATTCTTGTATATTGAAACACTTAAAAAGGCATCATACATTTTTAACTAGGTTCCAACAAAGGCAGAGTCAAAAATCCCTTTTGATTTGTTTAAGGGTTGGAAACCGAGTTTGTGACATGTGTGCATTTGGAGATGTATTTTATAAGTGAGTGTTTATAATACACATGAAATTAAGTTTCATACATGGACCATTTTTAGATACATAAATAGATATGAAAAATTTCTAAAGGGTATCATTGTTATTTTCAATAATTGAACACTACAGTTATGGAATCAAAAAATTAAAAATATCATGAAATTGACCTAGTTAGTGGGACTAATATCATCAAAAAATTAAAATAAAGATCATTTAGACTCTCAAACCTCTTACTAAGGTGCTAGATTGACAATTTTTCATAATAGATCTCATTTAAAAAAATATTATTCCACAAATGGTTGATAGTCATCATTTGGATAAAATAGTTTAAGAATCAAAAACTCTAGAACAACCAGCTGAACAAAAATTATCTCAAGAAAATAATTTTGAAACATTGAGAATATTCACAAGGATGAGAAATCAGTCAAGTTCTATTAATATTAGAGTGTATCTACATGAATATGACTAATATTGGAGTTGAAAATCATCTTGAATCATTTTTAGAATCCATGAGTTATAAATAATAAAAAATATGGTACATTGTCATGATGGAGGATTTGAATTCCATGAAGAGTAATGATATTTTGAAACTTTTTGAGTTTCCAATTAGTTTAAAAGCTATTATATGTAAATGAGTTTTTAAGGCCAATAAAAATTTATTAGGATACATTTTGTGATACATGGTCTGACTAGTTTCTAAATGGTTCACCCAAGGGGAAGGGTTCCATTATAATAATACATTTATCCAGTATCCAAAAAGGATTCCTTAACCATTATATTGGTATTAGTATCTCATTGTGACTTTTAATTAGAATAAATGGATGTGAAAAATGAATTTCTCAATGGTAATATAGATGGTGATTTTTACATGAAACAACCAACATGATTTCACTTTAGTAATGGTGACCATTAGTGTTCATGCTCAAAAGGTATATATTTGGTTTAAAACAAGAATCCTAAGAGTGGTATTTATTATTTCATGATGTAATTACTTTATATGGTTTCAAATAAAACAATATGGATCAATATATATACCATAATGTTGGTGGGAATAGAATATATTATCTAGTTTTATATGTAGATGAAACTTTATTGGCCACTGATGATAAGTTTTGTTGTATGAGGTAAAATAGTTTTTATCAAAAATATTTTTCATGAATGATATTAATGTTTCATCCTATGTTATTTAATTAAAGATTCATAGTGATAGGCAGAGAGGAATTCTAGGCTTATCTCACAAAATAAATATTAATAAAGTCTTAGGGAGATTTTATATGAAACACTATACATGAGGAATATCCCCAATTATGAAGGATGATAAATTCAACTTGAACTAATTCCCTAAAAATGTTTTTGGATGAGATAAAATGGAATACATATTGTATGTTTACACTTTTGGTAGTTTAATTTATACTCAGGTCTATATAAGGCCTAACATTGCATTTTCAGTAATAATGTTGGGGTTATGTTAGAGTAATACTGGTATAGACCACTAGAAGGATGTGAATAATGTATTGAGATACAATATGGGGACTAAATAATACATGCTTATATATAAATTCCCTCATAATTTATAAGTCATCATAGAATCATATGAAAACATTTTTGGTTGTGGTTATTCATGAAAATAAACTTTAGGACATGTGTTTATGATGGTTGGTGGAGTTGTGTCATGGATAAGTGTCAAAAAAATACTAATAGTGACTTCTACTATGGAAGATGAGTTCAATTAATGTTTTGAGGAAACTTATCAAGGTGTATGGATAAGGAGTTTTGTTTCGGGTAATAAAATTATGGATTATATTTCCTGGTCATTGATTATATATTATGACAATTCAGCTACTATATTTATGGCCATGAATAACAAAAGTGGGAGTCAAAGTAAACACATTGACATTAAGTACATATTCATAAGGAAACTTGTTAAGGATAAAAAAGTGTTCATTAAATATATCAACACTGATTTGAGGACTCAAAATCCTTTTACTAAAGGTATGACTCCATTTAAAATTCAAGGATTATATAATATATATGAGGTTGAGTTCTAATTTGTAAATTTTTTGAAAAAACAAATTTTATTTGAAACCCCATATATTTAATTATTTATCTATTTAGTTTACTTGTACACATTAATTAATTGAGAAATATTTTGGTGCTACAAAATAAATCATGTGTTTAAGGATTATTCATATAGATAACAACCCATGTGGTTATAGTCTATTCATATATTTATTTAATTTATATGATACATTATGATACATGAAAGGGAATACTCATTATTTTGATGAAATGTAGATATATTTAATGTATTATGTTTCCTGATAATGAATGAGATTGAATTGATTCTCCTTAATTGGTTTGGACTAAGTGGGAGAATGTAATATATTTCCCATCGATTAATTAAGAATGTAAAAGATAATGGGATAATAAATTATAACACATAAAATTAATATGTTACATTATATTAAATATATTAAATTATTGTCTATGTGTTAAATTTGGTCCGTGATATCTGTTTATTATTTTATGGAAATCAATCTCTATACATTTACACTCTTTGTAGATGAAGTAAATTTGGGTGGTTTCCTGATGGTAGAATCCACTATAAAAATTAATGACCCTACAATCAGAAAAGAAATTAAAAGATAAACCTTCTAAACCCCTCATGTAGAGTGTAGAAGGAATACCAGTTTTGATTCCTCAATTTATTGTGTTTTTTAATTGTTGGAGGTATCTGAAAATTTCTATTCATCAAAGAAATTCACTAATTCTGTAATTAATTATTTTATAAAATTTCTAACATTTTCAGCTTTTGAAGAGGGGGGATTTAGGTGACCACTATTTAACGGTTCATACTGACCCTATTATTGACTGCCAGATAGTAGTATCTAGGCTTTCTTACTCCCCAAGAAATTTTATTCCCCTACCTATTCAAGCCCAACCCCCTCCATCCTCCCTTATCGATCCTCCCACCTCTGCACTGCACCATGCCACCCCACCTTCAGTTTTTGAGCCTTCTCTCTCCATCCCCCATCTCACCACTACCATTCAATCCCCATCCCCACCTCACATTGATCCCCACTCCCCCACCTCATAATTGTAACAAAACCACCTCCGGTTATTGTGCCCTTTCTCATCCACCCCATCCCACCCCCACCATCGAGTCCCTATCCCACCCCTCCCCCACTATCAAGACCCATATTCCCCACACACACATCGATTCCCTATACATTCTAACCCTCCCCCACCATAGAGCCCCTCTACAGGCCCAAGAACCTCTCCCTATATCAAACCCCTTGGCCGTCGACCCTCCCCATGGTCGTAACCCTTCCTCTGCAAGGTGCAGCTGGTCCCCCCTAATCCATGCCGCTGATTAATCTTCTGTGCAGTGATCCCCTATCCCTCAACCTAAAACCTCACTCCCTCTCAATATCATTTTCCCCCATAACAACTATGAACCATGTTGTCTGAGTATTATTTTCATTTATTTCAATGGATATTTTGTTTGAAATATGGTTTTTAGGTTTTTAAGATATTAATGATTTATTGTAGGAAATTTTGGGAAATTGTGTATTGAATGAAATCAAAGCATAAAAACAATCTTATCATTGAAAGGTTTTAAATACTCATTACTTTATATTTAGAATGATTTGTTCCTATGAAGAAATGCTTACTTTATTTTCTCTGGGTAATAAAATGCAATATGTCTAAATATTATATTAATAGTAATTAATTTTTTTTTTAAATTTTTGACTCTTTATACACTTAGATATTTTAAGATTCATATTGTACATGTCTTCTTGGATGATTTAATTTAGGTTAAAAAAATGTAGGTTATGGATAATTTAATTTTTGTTGTTGGCTTATATAATTCAAGGTCCAGAGATGTAGGATATAGAGGAGAACTTATATAGTTTCTGATTCACGAGGGCGATTAAATTATTGCATCTTCCAACTATCTAATTTTCTACAAACATACTTTTACAGGTTTCCATGTTTCCTTTATCAACATGATGATATTTTTTTTCATTATGATACATTTTTATTTGGTTTTGAACTAGGATTCCCATGAATGATTTTTAGTTTTATGATCCATGTTTCACCACATGCATTGTTTTTTTGGATACATGGTTTCCTCTCCTCCCAAACCACTCTTCTTTATTTAAATGATATTTTTTCATCAACCTCACTATAATTGATGAATATGTAAGTGTTATTTATATTTTTTATTTCATTTATTATATAGAGTTCTGAATCATAAACATTTGACGACACTACCCATTATATTTTTCTATAATGGAAGGAATTTTGATTATATCTATTGAATTTATACACATTATTTTAACACAATATCTTCCACCAATTCATTATTTATTTATAGAACTAACATGGTGTTATTGATTTATAGGACTGATATGGTGTTGAAATAGATTTAAATGTAAGAATTTGTGAATTATTTTGGTTTATTTTATTCAATAGAAGTAAATAATTGATAATTCTTGAGAAATATTCATTCCATTTTTTATGTGATCTTATCTAAATATTTGACTGTCACCCCTGAACACCAACTAATTTCCTTTTAATTTTTAAATAGAAATGATGATTTTTAAGAACATATAGGCACATACATCTACCCATTTTTTTTACTATCTCCATTTTTTTCATTTTCTAGGAATCCAGTTTATGGGTTACCGGTAACCAAACAAACAAAGATACAACATCATCAACGACAGTCATGGAACTTGAAAACTAGAGACCAATTCACAACATCATCAATGCCGGTTATAGAACACGCATACCAGAGACCAATCCACATACATCTACTCATTTATTATCATTTACCAAATAGAAATTTTTCTAATTAATAGGATTATATTTTAATTTTTTGATGTAGTTTATAATGGTAGATAGAATAAAATATAGTAGAATTAGTTTTCCTTACAATATTATAATTTTTTGTTCAATTTATCCATGGATTAATTAATCTTTCATGTCTAGTTTGTTTTTCCAAATGATTTCCCCCATATTTTTCTAATTCATTTTGAATATGTATTGGTCAATATGATTGAAAATCATAATTTTTATGATATAATTTAGATGTAAATTTATGAGAGTGGCCTTCTTAAATTTATATAAGGTAAATATGATTATAGTGAAATAATCGTTGAAGAAACTTTTAATGGGGGATGCAAAATATTGATTAACATGTTTTTTACTACATTGATTCGTAGGTGTTTTTTCTACATTAAAGGGTGTTTGAAATCAATTATACAATGTCAATATGTATTGATTTGACTTAAAATATTTGTTTCCTATATCGTATATTCATGTTTTTTATTTTAGCTTAGTTTTTTTTCTCTATTTCAAGTGTTTTTAATGAATTAACAAGTGTTTATTCTAAATTATATAACAAATTTAGTGTTTTATACTCTAAATGTATTTTATTTAGTTTGTTACATTTAAAAAATTCATTGATTTGTTTTGAAACATGATAAGTCTAGAAAACTAATATTAATAGAAAGATGAACTTTCATCCAAACACTCAACATCATTATGTAAATATTATACAACCATTCCTAATTTCAGTATCCATTACTTCATTGAAGGAGTTAATGATTTTTTTTCTGAATCATTTTTTTCTATGAAATTATATACATCATGTACTATTTTATGGTGGCTTTATATTATAATATTAAATATTTAAACACACATAAGGCTATTAATTAGGTGGATTTCCCTTTTATTTTAAAAGTATATTAGGAAAAGGATTTTCCTTCGTCCATCAAATTACAAAAGTAATTAGTGTATTTAAATAATAATCCAATATTAATTGGGAATATCTCTCGTTATAAGTTATTAAATAATTATAAAATCATAAGAAAACTGTATTAGTATTATTTTTTTGTGTATGGACAAATGATAGGTCAATAAGACATGTGTTCTACTTGGAACGAACGAATAAGTAGTTTTTAAAGGTTTCACATCATTTAGAAATGTGCTAAAGGGGGTTAAAAAGCAATCTAATGACCTACGAATTACATTTAATCATATGAAAACAAACGTATAATAAATTTTAAAATTCTTGAGTAGATAGAACATCAGTTCGATGTGTCGTTTTCTTGGGATGACTCAAAACACACTTTTATTGTTTTAAAACACTAAAACATTATTTTGATGGTGAGATCCATATAAAACATCCTAAAATGACATTAAATAAAAATAAAATTATTTTTTTATTATTTTTTACGTGCACAAGTATAAGACACATCAATCAGACGTGCGGTTTGACAAGAACAAATTAATAAGTAGTTTTAAAAGTTTTTCCACCCTTCAAAAACATGCATCTAAGTGTCAAAACCAACCGAATGACCAGTAGGTATATGAAATCATAGTAAAATAGTCGTAGTATGAATTTTGAAATGGTTGAGATGATAGAAGATTATTCAGAGGTGTTTTTTCCTGAGATGACACAAAACACACTTTTATTGTCTTAAAACGCTAAAATTTGTGTTTAATGATCAAGTCCACAGTAAAAAACCTCAAAATTGTGTGAAATCATAGGAAACCCATCATAGTAATATTTTTTTACATCTATGAGTAGATTTCAACATAATTGGATTGCAGGATTCCCAGAATGATCGAAAAAGTAGTTTTTAAAGATCTGACACCATCTAAAAACATGCTTAGAGGGGTAAAAACCAACCGAACAACCTCTGAATGTCATAAAATAAGACCAAAATCATATAATTATTTTTAAAATGGTGGAGCTAACAGAACATAAAATTGAGTTTTTATTTACCTTGGATCTGAAAATAAATTTTATTGTTTTGAAACATGAAAACAAGTGTTTAATGATCAGATCCATTGAAAAAAACCTCAGAATGAGGTAAAGTAATAATAAACCAATATTAATAATATTTGTGATGTGTAAGAGTATAGGGATTGTTAATAATACATGAGGTGTGCTCAGAAAAATTGAATATGCAGTTTTTAATGGTTTAACGTCCATTAAAATAATTTTTCAATGGGTCAAACCCAACTGAACAACCTTTAAATCTCATGAAATCATAGAAAAATTACTGTATAATAATTTTTGAAATGATCATGAAGACATAATGTCAATATGTGGTTTTTTTCCCCTAGATTATTTGAAACACACTTTATTTTTTTTAAAACACTATAAAATTTATTTAATGATTGAATTTATATAATATGACCTTAAAATGAGGTGAAGTCAAATTACAACTATCTTAGTATTATTTATGACATGTGAGAGTATAAGAAACATCAATTCGACATGAATTTTGTTCATAATGACCAAATAAATAGCTTTTAAAGGTTAGACTACCTTTAAAAACGTGTTTTTGGGGGTCAAAACCTACCCAATAAACTCTAAATGCCATGAAATTGGAAGACAAAAACTATATAGTGATTTGTGAAATGGTGGTGAAAAACCAGTCAATTGACCTCTAATATGTGGGTTATCTTGAATTTTGGCTAGGTCGATGCTGGCCTTGTCTCTCATTAACCTGAATCGGTGACATGGAAAACGGGAATCTCATTGATCTGAATCGATGACATGCCAATGGAGGCATTAGTAATGAAAACTTTCTCCAAAATTATAGTTAAAGGTGGATTCCAATAAGCCACATTTATAGTATTTTAAGGTGAAATGAGGCATAAATGATGTCTCCTTTTCCCCAAACCCCTATAAATGGGCACTCTCCCCACCCCCTTTTCCTTACTAATTTCACAAACTCTCTCTCTAATTCCTATCTCTCTTTCTACACTTTTCCTCATTATTTATTTATATAATTTTATAGTTTTTTGTTAGTTTTTAATATGTTATTTACTTGATTTTTTATTTAATTAGATATATTTTAGAATTAACAGTCAATATAAGTAAATCCAATATTATTATTTATTTATTTCTTGAGTAAAAAAATTATAGTGTCCTACTAATTGATTTATTATTATAATAAAATTATTATTTAGAATAATGTATTAGTTTCTAAATATTAGGGACATAATTAGGGATTAATATTAACTAGATGATGAATAAATATTACTAAAATAATTTTTAAGACATAATTAATTGAGGATTAAGTAATGGTTAATTGATTATTAACTAATAAATAACTAATTAATAATAAATGATTTACTAATGATTAATGAATTATTAACTAATAATTAATTAATGATTAACTAGTAATTAAATATTAATTCACTATAAAGTAACTACATAATATTTGTTAATTAATTAATTAATAACGTCTGATTAAGGAATGATGAAAACATAATTGGTACAGGATTAACTATTACTTAGCGAATGATTAGATAATGACTAACTAATGAATTACATATGATTATCTAATGATTAAAGAATTAATAACTATTAATTACATAGTGATTAACTAATAATTAATTAATCATTATCTATAAAGTAACTACTTGATATTTATTAATTATTTAATGATAAACTTGTGATTAATGAATGATTAAGGCATAATTAATATAGTATTAACAAATGATTAAATAATGATTAGATAGTGACTAACTAATGAAAAAATATGATTAACTAATAATTAATTAATGATTAAATATTAATTAACAAACAAATATCTACAAAGTGAATGATATCTATTAATTAAGTAATGATAAAGTGGTGGTTAATGAATGATAAAATAATAATTAATATATGATTAACTAATGTTTTACTAATAATTTTCTAATGATTAACTAATAAATAAAATATATGATTAATTAATGAGTAAAGAATGATTAACTAAGAATAACATAATGATTAACTATTAATTAAATAATAATTACCTATAAAGTAACTATATAATATCTATTAACTAATTAATAATTAAATAATGATTAATGAATGATTAAGGCATAATCAATATAGGATTAACTAATTTTTAATTAATGATTAGATAATAATTAACTAATGAAGAACATATGATTAACTAATGATTAAAGAATAATTGAATAATAATTAACTAATAATTATCTATAATCTATGTACTTAATATATATTAATTAAGTAATGATTAACTAGTGATTGATGAATGATTAAAGCATAATTGATTTGTGATTAATTGATACTTAACTAATTATTATCTAATGATTAGTTAATGAATAACATATAATCAACTTATGCGTAAAGAATTATTAGCTAATAATTACTTGATGATTAACTATTAATTAACTAATAATTAGTTATAAAGTACCTATTTGATATCTAATAATTAATTAATGATTAACTAGTGATTAATGAATGATTAAGGCATAATTAATATAGGATGAACTAATGTCTAACTAATGATTAGATAATGATTAACTAATGAATAACATATAGTTAACTAATTATTAAAGAATGATTAACTATTAATTAACTAATAATTAGATATAAAGTAAGTAATTGATATCAATTAATGAAATTTAAACTAACTACCCAAGAACTAATAATAAATTAATGCTTAACTACTGACTTAGTAATGAATAACTATTTATTGACTTATTTTCAAATAATGATTACCTATTAATTAAATTTTGATTAACATAGAATGAATATGTGATCAAAGATGGATAAGTGGTTGACAATGGGCTAAACTGTAGACATTATTTTTTACTCTCATGATTTATATGATTCATACCTTATTGTACACATAGTATGATACTCTCGATAAATATTTTTAAGATGATTCATAGTATCTTTACAAATCATTACACATACCTCTAGAAAGATTAAAAATTGTACTACAAAACATTAATGTCACATTTTAGGATATAAGAAGATGTTCTAAAATTTTAGTATAATAAGGATTATGTGGTTTTCTAAGAAAATGAATTCCCTATATAGATACTAAAAATGGATGTGTCTCTAACATATATGTATATAGGTGTAAAACCCGAAAACATTGGGTTGATCTAGACTTGATCAGGAACTGGTTCATGTGAATGGGTCTTGCTGCCCATCTATTTTGACACTCCCAAGGGATACACTTTATATGATTAGTATTTTATTTTTAAACCACTCAACATACCTTTATTAAGATTAAAAATTATAATGATAAACATTAGTGGCATCTTTTAGTATATAAAAAGACGTTCTAAAATTTTAGTATAATAAAGATTATGTGGTTATCTAATAGTGATTCAAATTTAGGCCACGGCCCATGGGCTTCGTGGGTATGGGAAGGACGTGGGTTGGGGTGGGCCTAAATATTTTGACTGTTAAGATAATGGACCAATGTGGGTTTAGACGGTGTGGGTGTGTGTCGAGGTGGGTTGAGCCCACGCGGGTGCGGGCTTACCAGCATGCCAAATTTAATTTTTTAACAATACATTCTTCTTTGATATTTTAAATTTTTTAATAAAAAACATGATCAAACCATGAAATATTTTTTCCTTTTTTAATTGATATATATAATAATTGTAATATCACAGAGAAAATCAAATAACATCATGCATGGCTCGGTACTGGCATGGCGCAGTACTAATCATTCATCGATCAGTTTTTCATGGCACATGTGCTATAGAAAATGACAACATGGTTCCTGTATTATTGAAGAAGCTGTATTTGGGAAGACAAATCTTGAAATCCATAAACACCTTGCCTCCATAGGTAGCCTCTTTGGTCTCTGGCTCCATGAACCCATACTCCTCACACCTGGGAACGAAGAAGTAGCGTCCTAGGTAGTGTGTGCTCGATCCCTCCCTCCTCCAGCAGCTCACCCCGGGTCACTCAAAAACTATCATAAACTCATGAAAATTGGCTTAGACCTTGACATTGATGGTCTAAATGCTGATGTAGGTGGGATTTGTGTAGTGGGGGTGATCAAGAAGGTTTTGGTGACATGTTTGGGGGAGGATGGATTTGATGTGGTGCTTGTTGAAGCTGTGGATATCGTTGATCCCTAGGGCCTTCAGGTTGGGTTGTATTCTGTTAATGCACTCACTGCCCTAGTGACCCCCTCTATGGTCAACCCCTACACCCTGGTAAGTAGATATGTGACAAAAAAAGGAAGGATTATCCATATTTTTTCCTATGAAATGATAATTGGTTACGCACACACCTCATTTTTGCGTTTGATTTGGCGGACGAGACACCAGAGTCCATCTTCAGTTCTATCCCTGAAGCTGATGAGGGTGATGACTCTGAGGATTCCGATAGATCTGGATATGATATTTAGTATAAGGTCATCAAATAGTTGGGAATTTAGAGGGCAGTCCATGATGATACACATCCACAACAACTCGTAAAAGTCTTTTCCATCCTTGAGTGCTCTGCGAAAGCGTCTCACTGTGAGGAGCTTGAACACAGGGAGATAGAGCAACATGAATAAGAGGGATTCTCCCCACAACTACTATTACAATATTTAAATGATTATAAATATTATATATATTTCTAAAATGTGGGTAACCCACGGGTTACCTGTGGGCTTACGCAGGGCAGGATGAGTTTGATTTTTTTTTTCACATTATATGTGGTTTTTGCTGAAAAACTCACATAGGCTTGGAGTTCCCCACCCTAGCCCGCTCGTTTCACATTACTATTGTATAAACAATGTGATCCCTCTCTAGATACTACTAGTGGATGTGGCTTTTCATAGATGTACCTACGGGTAAAACCTGAAAACTCCGCGTTAAGAAAGACTTGATTGAGAACTAGTGCATGAAAACAAGTCTTGCTGCATACCTAGTTTGACACTCCTGAGGGATATACTTTGATTCTTCGTATTTTCATTATAAAATATTGAACAAAACTTTAAGAAGATTAAAAATTGTACTACGAAACATTAGTGTCATCTTTTAGGATATAAGATAACATCTTAATATTTGGATATAATAAGTATTATATGGTCAAAGATACATGATTATTCATCATTATCAATATTATTTACACTATCATAATATTAATCAAAAACAAATTTCACATAGAGAATCATGTTTTCATGTGTCTACTAATATAGAGAGGTTATTTAACCCAAGAAATGATCTTCTTTATAGTACAAAACCAATAACAATGGTTATGTAATCTGATTGTGAAACCCTAATAGAACTTCAGGAAAGAATTAATGGTTTTTTAAATCTATGATAAGATCAAGAGATCATGTTTATTACCTATATATATTTGCAATTCCCAGCTACAATATTACATCTAGCTTCTCCATTAGATGCTGATTAGTACAGAGTCCTAGGAAAAATATTATTTTTCCAATGGTTAGATGGTTCCATGATGGATTTATATGTTGATATTTCTAGTATATAATAGAAACATTGAATTTTACAATGATTTATTCATATATGAGTCGTTGAAGAAGTTCCATCCTAAGAAAATGAGGCTATTACCAATAATGTGTAATAAGAAAACCTAATTTATCTCCTAGATATATATCTATCAGACCCATCCCTCGGGGCCCGTGCTATGATTACCCCAATCCCGCCTTCCATAGGCCAGGGGTTGGCGACTAGCACCAGAAAGGAAAATCCCTAAAACAGGAAGACATTACCTTTAATCCTGTACAAACACATAATCCAAGAACATAATAATATTCAACCACGAAGTAAAATTGCAGTAGTAAAAGTGTGTACTTAAAGTAAAGGGGTCGAAATACTAGCTCAACTAGAAGATACAACTACAACAGAAAGAATCTCCTTAGATCATCCACCATGGATCCTACCAGAAGGGTATGTAAAACTCACCTCCACATATCTCCACATCAACCATCCCCACAGTCCACCATTAGTTCTTAGCTTCCCAAGTCTCAATCAAGGCTGCCCGTCGTTTGCACAAGACATAACAAGTTACGAGCGAAGCCCGTGCATGGGTGAGTATAAAAATACCCAGTAAGGACCCGAAGACCCCCTAAGGTCTCTCAGAATTAAAAAAAAGAAAAACCACAGAGATTGATCTCAATCACAAAGCAAAAATAAAAAGACTCAGCTCATACCAAGTATAACTAAATTACAAAAGTACAGATGACTAGTCGTAAAGCCAGATCATCTTATTCTGTTAAGGGTTATACTTCTAATCCACACATGATCGCTTGGTTCTGATCCACACAGGATCTCTATGTGCTAATCCACACAGGATCTCTAAGTGTTTATCCAAACATGAGATCTAGGTGCTGATCCACATAGGATCGATAGGTGCTGATCCACACAGGATCTCTATTAATTATTCACATCTTAGCTAGCCACTAGATTCCTATACATAGTATGCTTGATTTTGGGAGGATGTTCTCATCAATCCATCAGTAATACTTTATCTGGCACGAAGTCCCACAAAGAAGTAATCCAATGATCTTCCATTTCATAAGGGTTCCAATTCAATAGATGACGCGTCAATCAGAAGTTTGGTCTGAGAGTTATAGGCATTTTAGTGTCGAGGGCTCAGTTGGATTTGGGTATGATCCAACCTGAACATACTCCAGCATTATCCGAAACCTAGGTAGATTATTAAAAAAGGAATTTCGTATCCCAATGATTCCAACGCCGTATACGGTTTGTCAAACATGCATTTGGTTTGTAAGATACGACGTTTTAATTGTATCTAGGCTGAAAATGGTCGGGGTCCGGTCCGACCCAACCCGTCCGTCCTGGCCCAACATGAACTATTTTGGGTTGACTCGACCCAGTTCAGGTCCCGCCCACATCTTACCCGGCCAGGCCCAAACTGGCTAGGCCACGGCGGGCTCGGCCCACTAGGTCGCGGATTGGCCCTGCCCGAACTGCCGAGGATGGGCTGCGTCGGGCTCAGCCCGCTAGGCAGCAGACCAGCCTGTCCCACAAGCTGGACGTGACACACGCAAGGGGTCGCGCGACCCCTCGTTTCTGAATGGCCTAATGATTTGTTTTACTTTTTAACCGGCGACACCATATGGTGTTGTGTTGCTATCTGTGGGACCCCCAGGGAGTGGGTCCCCTCACCTTCCACTGTGGCTTCAATGTTGCGGCCTCCCTCTACGGTGCGCGGCGGCATACCACCCATCTCCCAATGCGGATGGCAGAGAGCCGACCACCCCTTCAACCTACCATGATACCATGCGGTGTCTCCCCCTTCCGAAGCCAGCGAGCATCGGCCACCACCTTCGTCTGTCGGCGCCGCCGTGCCAGTTCCGCACCGGTGCTTCTTTCGTGGGGCTCTGGCGACACTCCAGATCTTTGTTTTCACTTCCATCTACACCTACGGGCCTCTCGGAATGCCCCTATAACATCATGACCCTCTGATTCTCTTTTCTATCAAATTCATAATTCACCATTGAAGAACGCGACAAAAATAAAGGGGCGGAGGGTCCGAGCCTTATTCGTTTATCTCTTTCCCTCCGTATTAGCATCATATCAAAGGGGGGGGGGTGTTGTATACAATTATCAAAAGCAAAATAAAACCCCATTCAAAAGCAACACAACATCCCATAATTCTGTATGAATTGTGGATCAACTCACTTTTATTGATCATCATTCATCGATTTTTTCAAGAAAGAGGAAATGAAAAATAGTTCACTTGAATTAAAGAAAAAAACCCCCTACCTTGAGAATTGTTGGAGGTGTTTCGGTTGTGGGACTAGAATCCTCATTATTTGAAGCTACCAACATTCATCGATCCATTATCAATTCCTCTAACGTTATCATCCACACTTCTATTCTTCGTTGGGGGGAAATTCATAGGTTCTTCTTAAGAGTTCTTCCACCAATTCTCCACACAATATCCCTTTACCCACAATTTAATAAAACAAAGGATGAGATAAAGTGATTAAACCTCTATTCAATTAATTGGTATAATTAATGAACCTATTAATTAAATGAGGTATGGTAACACATTCTTTGTGTAAATGAAAATTTAATATCCTTCATTATATGCTAGACCACCTTCGTGGTTCCCGCCACCGCAGCTCATAAAGTGGTAAAAAAATCAAATAACATTTAATTTTATTTTATTAATCGTCTAGAAGTCTGAAAAAATAATTTTTTCTCCCAACCTACTATGGTCGATGTTAATCCTCCCTTAAGTGAATATCAGTGCTGTGGGTTCAACGGTGCCCTCATATTTTTAATCTAAGCACCGATTCAAAAGATAGAAAATTCCACCCATGTGTTTACTGAACGTACCTCAAAAAAAGTTTAAATTTTTTTTCCAAGAACCTTGAGCCCTGGAATTTAGCATCGTCAATTTTCGCATACTCATAATAACCACAAATAATATAAAAAAATTATATGGAATTTTTGAGTCATTATATTCTCCCCACCTTAGGTCTTTTTATCCCCGAAAGCTACAAAAAAAAAACTAGTGGAGAAAATGGGGGTACTGAACATGTATCTAAGCCTTCCACTCCCATGTTCTCTTATATAGATTCCCGTTCTTCCAACGTACTCACACCAGAGGAATCGACCACCCACAAAGGATCCTCTCCTGTCGATCCTCTATTTCTAATGGGAACTCAACAAATGTCACCCAATCATCGTTGTCCAGCTCACCCCAATCGATAACGTGTGATGGATCATTCACACACCTCCTCAATGATCACCCAAATAGAGTCATAGACCTTGCACATACATGGTATCCCTGTCACAATGTCCATGGATATACCACCCCACTTCCACTCTGGCACCTCAAGTGGCTGAGCTAAGCCTGCTAGTACCTGATGCTCAGAATTCATTTGCTGACATGTGAGGCATCGTGATATGAACTCCACCACCACTTTCTTCATCCCCAGACACTGGTACTAACACCAGATGTCCTGGTACATCTTCTATACTAAAGTATGTACCTCCAAATATGATGTGTGGAACTTCATCAACAACTCCTCACGTAGCATCACTGGTACCATGGTACATCCTCTAAAGAGAACGATGTACTCCCCACCTTCCGAAAATCCATCAGGAGCCTGTCCTGAGGATATCTGGGCACATCGAGCTCATAGTCTATATACCCTAGCTCTACCTACATTAATTACTAAAGGAGTGGAGTAGTAACTGTCATAGACTAGAGGTAAGCTGCTCCATCACTATCCACGAAGGATAAATGCAATGCGGCTAGTTACTCTATCGACTCAATCAACAATTGAAAACCAGACCTCCTTCTGAGTGCATCTGATACTACATTCCCTTCCAAGGAGTGTAGAATATCTCAAAGTTGTAGTCCTGGAGGAACTATAGCCATCATCATTGTCTCAGGTTTAGGCCTTTTTGAGAGAAGATATACCCGAGACTCTTGTGATCAGAATAATCTGTAAACCGTTCACCCATCAAGGGGTGACACCGCATCTTCTACGCAAATGCTACTGATGCTAACTCCAGTTCATGGGTATCATAGTTCTACTCATGTTGTCTTAACTTCCATGAGTTGTAGGTGATCACCACTCACTCCTACATTAGGACACAACCTGGTCTGGTCCCTGATGCATCACAGTAAACTACATAACCAACTAGCTCTTCTAGTAGCCTCAAGATGGAGGCACTCGTCAGCCTCTGTCTGAGCTCCTGAAAAATCTAATGTAATATCTACATCCACACAAAGTGTTGTCCCTTCTTTTTCAAATATGACAAGGGTTCCACAACTATGGAAATTTTGGGTATGAATCTCCAGTAGTACCCATCCAATCCCCGGAAAATCCTAACATCGGTCACACTACTAGGTGTATCCCAAGCAAGCACTGCCTCTATCTTCACTGTATCCACTGAAACTCTATCCTCTGAGATATCGTGCCCCAGGAAGTGGACTTCCCATATCCAGAACTTGAACATTGAGAGATTTCCATAAAACTGGTGCTCTCAGAGTATATCCAGAACTATCTATAGGTGCATGGCATGCTCCTCTTCTGACACCGAGTATATCAAGATGTATTCAATGAAGGCCACAACGAAGTGATCAAGATAAAGCTGGAAGATCTAATTCATGAGCCCCATGAACACTACTAGAGTATTGGTCATGCTGAAGGGAATTACCAAGAACTCATAATTTCCATAGCAACATTTGAAGGATGTATTCGGTACATCCTCATCTTGTACCCTAAGCTGGCGATAGCCTGATCCGAGGTATATATTCGAAAATCATCGAGCTCCCATCAGCTAGTCGAAGAGATCATTAATCCTCTAGGGTGGATACTTGTTATTCACAGTCACCTAGTTCAGGTGATGATAGTCCATGCAAAGCCTCAGACACCCATCTACCTTCTTGGTGAACAAAATCAAGAATTCCCATGGGAAAACACTGGGCCTTATTAACCCCATCATCTGCAAGTCCTCCAACTGTACCCACAACTCATGAAGCTCTATGGGGGGCATCCAATATGTTGGTGTAGATATCGGTGTCGTCCTGAGGTACATTTCAATGTATAAGTATACCTCTTTATGAAGAGGTAGTCATAGAACATCATTAGAAAAGACATCAGCATACAGTTCCACCACTATAGGATAACTTAAACTCCTCATGTCAACAACTCTGAGGGTAAGGATAGAAAACCGATGAGTGATCGGCTACAAACTCCTTCGAAAGAGTCCATCCTGTACTAAAAAGGTTTCCTTCTCACGAGTGAAGGAAAACCTGATCCCATTCTCATGGACACACTGCACTTTGCGCCTAAAATATTGGATCTAAGCATGGATTGTGGATAGCCAGTCCATACCCAAGACGAAGTCATAAGGAATCGATGCTGCTACTAAGAGATCCTATCTGAATCTATAACCTCATAGAGTGATCTCACACTATCTTCAATACTATGTAATCATCGAATCTTTTCCCGTAAGAGTCTCTAATCATATGGATCGATCCAACAACTCTGTCGGAATCTCCGAGATCTAAATGAGTGTCATTGTAATAAAAGAGTGACTGACACCTGTGTCTATAAAAACTATATCTATGGTGGAATAGACACATATCATACCTCTAATAATCTCTAGAGCACCATGGAAATAGGCCTCTACCTCCATAAGATGATATCGCCCTTGTCCACCTACTCCCTATGGTCGGGGTGGACCACATGGGGGGGGGGGGGGTGGTAGAACCTCAACCCATCGTCCACCACCTACTGCATGACCTGCTCCTCTTCCACGTCTGCCACCTAAAGACCCCCTCATTCAAACCTCAGACACTGCCTTGGAGGTCCCTCAATCATATGCTGATCTTCTATGCCGGGAGTCAGATAGTCAAGATCCCTGTGTCCATTTCTACCACAATAGTTACAAAGATTTAGTCCTCAGAAGACCTCCTCTGCCTCAAGAGATCCAAACCTCTGACCCTACGTCCTAGGCTCATCCATCGGAAGGTCTGGACCACATGGACATCTACCTCATCTACCTACTTCCTGCTACAGATCACTCAACTATCTATCATTCGGTGGTGGATCTCACCGTCAATTCCTCCTCAACTAATAATCTCTCCACCAATAATGCTCTCTCAAGTCATCCATTATGCATTCAGATACTGAGTGATATCATTGACACTCTGTTCTCCAGCTGGAGACCCTACTCAAAGGTTCGGGCTCTGAAGAATGGGTCTTGTACCATGTTAGTGGAGTAGCATGAGATGTCAGTGAATCTCACCGAGTACTGGGCCACCGATAGACTGTGCTGATGTAAGTATATTAGCTCCAGGATACGCACTGAGCGTAAATTCACTGGTATGAACTCCGCCCTGAAGAGGGTCTTGAAGTCCAAAAAGGAGAGTGTTGCCTCCTCATTCATCTATAGCATTAGACTCCACCATCTCCCTATTTTTCCCTAGAAGAGGATAGAATCTAGGATCACCATCTGATCTGCTGGTATCTCAAATAAGTGAAAAACACATATCACAGCCTCCAGCTAGTCCTCAGATTCCTGATGATCTGTCTCACCTCAAAACCTGAAAGTCCTATATATTTGGAACTCATGAAATGTGCTCAGTTTTCATGCACAGTATTCAAATGTAGCTGGTGGAAACTACTTCCCTCCGAGTGGTGGTGCTGCTGGTATACCACCCGAAGTTGCCAACATAGTAAGATGGCCCTGCACCGAAGCCTCGTTTCTCAGTGGGCCATCATCGTGTAATCTCTCTAGAATCCTGGATGGTTGTCTACATGGAGGCATCCTGAAAAGAAATAGGTGCGCCACGATCAATAAGTTAAACCTGGTGAGTTTAATCAAAAGAGTTATAAAGTAAAACATTTCCAAAACACACACAATCAGTGTTTTTGTGCAACAAGTCGGAAATCAGAATCCAGGGTCCTGGTGTATAGATACTTCATCCGCTGCACCAACAATGAACTTCCCAAACTGAAAAACAAACTCAATAAACTTAACACTATTACTCCATTGGAAAGATCAAAGCCATAGTTCTTCAGCAGAACCGAATCCTCTAATACCAATTTGTCACAACTCATCCCCTGGGGCCCATGCCGTGACTACCCAAGCCCACCTTCCATAGGCCAGGGGTTGGAGACTTGATCCGAAAAGTTGTATCCCTAAAACGGGAAGGCATTAACTTTAAACCTGTACAAACACACAACCCAAGAACCCAAAAAAAATGTAACCATGAAGTAAAAATGCAGTAATAATAGTGTGTACTCAAAGTAAACTGACAAGAATTCAAGCCCAACTGGAAGATACAACTATAATATAAAATGGTTCCTCAGATTGTCCTCCATGGATCTTAGATGAAGTATAGGTAGAAATTGTCTCCACAGCTCTCCATGTCAACCATCACCGCTATCCACCATCAGGTTCTAGTTATATGAGTCTCATTCAATGTTTCCCGTCATCTAAATAAGACACAACAAGGTTTGGGTGAATCCCATGAAGGGGTGAGTATAACAATACCGAGTATTGACTCTGAGACCCATGAAGGTATCTCATAATTCCACAAAGGAAACCCATAAAGCTTGATCTCAATCACAATGAACAAAGCAAAAGACTTTGTTCAAACTAGGTTTAACGTAAGTATAGAAGTATTGATGATTGGTCGTAAATCTAGATCATCTTATTCTATCAAGGGTTCTACTGCTTATCCAAAAAGGATCGCTCAGTGCTTATCCACATAGTATCACTAGGTAGTGATCCACATAGGATCTCTAGGTGCTGATACATAGAGGATCACTAGGTACAGATCCACGAAGGATCTCTAGGTGCTGATCCACACAAGATCGCTAGGTGATGATCCAAATAGGATCACTAGGTGCTGATCCACACACAGTTGCTATTTTTTGATCGACATAAGATCTCTAGGTGCTAATCCACACAATATCTCTATTCATTATTCACATCTAAGACAACCACTAGATTCGCATACATAGTATGCTTGATTCTGAGACTATCCAATCCTAAAGACAATGGTCATACTTCACCTAGAACAAAGTCCCATGAAGAATTAACCCAATGATCTGTCATGTCATAAGGGTTCCAACGCAATAGACGACGCGTCAATTGGATGCCCGGTCTGAGTTATAGGAATTTTAGTGTTGAGGACCTGGTTGGTTTCAGGTACGATCCAACCCGACCATACTACAAATTTTTCCAAAACATAGGTGGAGTATCTCCAAAGGACCTTCTCATCCCAAGGATTCCAACACCATAGATGGTTCGTCAAACAGACGTCTACTTTGTATGATACGACCTTTTAAATGTATTTGGGCCGAAAATAGTTTGGGTCTGGTCAAACCCGGTCGGACCGACCCGACTCGACTGTCCCGGGCCGACCTGACCCGGTTCGAGTTTGACAAGGTTGGGCCCAGCCCGAACCATCTGGGCTGGGCCATGGTGGGCACGACCAAACTGGTCAATGGAATGGCCTGGCCTGCCAGCTGGGCGCGACCCGTGCGAGGGGATTAATGATCCCTCATTCTCGAACGGTTGAAAGAGTCATTCGGCTCTTCAACCAGCAACACCACATGGCACCACCTTTCTATCTACAACACCCGTAGGGAGTGCGCCCCCTCACCTTATTCCACAAATTCGATATCATGACTTCCACCAGTGGCACACGATGGAGGGACGCCCATCTGCCAATGTGGCTGACCGAGATCCGGCCACCCCTTCGGCCCATCGCGGCGCCACCCCCTTCTTCAGCCAGCGAGCACCAACCAACACCATCGCCCACTACGCCTGTGCTGCACCATCGCCTCTTCCACAGGGCTCCGACGACGCCCCAGAGCTCTGTTTTTACTCCTTTAGGAACCTACGAGCCTCATGGAATGCCGCCATCATAGCGTGACCCTGTGATTCACATTAATTTTAAATTCAGAATTTTCATGTGAAGAACAATAAAAAAATGAAGGTTCGGAGGGTCTAGTCCTTGTTCGTTTAGCCTGTTCCCTCCGTATTAGCTTCATATCAAAGGTGGGTATTGTAAAAAATTATCAAAGGAAAAATAAAACCCCATTCAAAAACCCTACAACATCCCGCAATTCTGTACAAATTGCAGATCAAATAATTTTTTTTGATTCACTATCGTCATGTTTTCAGAAATGAGGAAAATTAAAATAGTTCACTTGAATTAATGAACAATATCCCTTACCTTTAGAATCATTTGAGGTGTCACAGTTGTGGGAGGATAATCCTCCTTCGTTGAAGTTGCCAGCGTTCGTCAATCCCTGATTGATTTCTCCAACGTTATCATCCAAGATTTCATTCATCATTAGAGGGAACTTCATCAGTGCTTCGTCAGAGTTCTTTCACCAACTATACACACCATCTCCCTTTACACATGATTTAATAATACAAAGGATTAAATAAAGTGATTAAACCTCCATTAAAATAATGGTTCATTAATTGGTATAATTTATGAACCTATTAATTAAACGAGGGATGGTTACACATTCTTTGGGTTACATAACATTTAATATCCTTTATTAAATGCTTGAACACCTCTGTGGTCCCCTATTCCGCCACTCAAGAAGAGGTAGAAAAATAAAATAACATTTTTAGGTTATTTTATTAATCTTCTAAAATTCCGAAAAACTAACTTTTTCTTCCAACCTACTACGGTTGAAGTTAAGCCTCCCTTAAGAAAATATTGGCACTGTGAGTTCAACAGTACCCTTGGATTTTTAATCCGAGTGCCGGTTCAAAAGATAAAAAATTCCACCTACGCGTTTACTGAACGTATGATAAAAAAGTTCAAAATTCTATTCTGGGCACACCGGGCCTCAAAATCAAGCACCATCAATTTTCAAAGACTCGTAATAACCCTAAATAATTTAAAAAAATATTATATTGAAATATCAGATCATTAAAATATCTAAATACATTTTATGATGGGGAATTTTCTAATGATGGAATAGAAGGAGACACCAGTGTTGTTGAGGAGGAAGCTGTAGAAGTTGGGGAGTATGTTTCTAGAAATGCAGTAGTTGTACAGCAGCCTCGACCCACAATAAATCACTCATTACTCTTCTCATTGTGGTCAGAAATAATGACATGTTTTCCTAAATTAGAATGGAATGTTATGACATCTGAAACTGAGTTTCTCAGTGTTGTATAAGATAGGTTTAGTGATCTATAAAAAACATTATATGTTGGAAGGGATTTTCAAAGTAAATATCCAATGAAAAACATAATAAAAATAATTCATATTGAGAGACACTATAGATATTTAGTTATGGAATCAAGATACAAAAAATATATCATACAATATGATAAATATTATGATGATTATAGATTCCTTTTAAGGTTGATTCCGGATAGTCTATTTTGAGTTTAGAGAATTTATAATATTAAGGCAACTCATAACTACATTCATCCAATCCTGAAAAAAGATCATACATCATTAGATGCTGAATTTTTTTCTTCTATTATCATTGAGATGATTAGGACCTACCATTATGTTCCTATATCCCTTGTGAAAGAGATCATACAACAAAAATTTGGATATAATATTTCCTATAAAAAGGCATGTTTGAAAAAACATAATGATATTGTCAAGGCCTATGGTGATTGGGATGACTCGTACATGGGTGTTACCGTAATTTCTATTCATACTAAGAAATAATGAAAAAATAGTATTCTATATTGATATGAAAAAACATGTGTCTCAAGAGAATTTAACTGATCCATCACATTTCAAATTTCATTGGTTATTCTGGGAATTCCTTTCCTATATTTCCACAAATAATTTCTACAAATGGTTCCTATAGATTGACAGAACGTTTCTATACAAAAAATACATGGGTGTGTTGTTCAATGTGGAATCCCAAACTGACAACTGTTTACCTCAACTGCTTGTAGTTTCCATTATGAAGAAGGAAAATAATGAATCATGTAGTTGGTTTTTAACATGTATCAACAACCATTTCACCCACGTTTGGGGTATCAGTTTGATATCTGATCGTTATCAAGCAATAAAAAAGGTTGTAAATGAAAATCCTGATACATAGATACCCCGAATGAGCCTAAAAAATGTTGAATCTAACACATCACTAGAAACATCCAAAATAAATTTCCTGATGAACCTATGAATAAGGGAATCAATAGGCTTGACATGCAATTTTTTTATTTTTTTACCATTTCAACATAATAATAAAATTAATTTATGTGAAATATGATCACTTCTTTGTAGAATATGAGATATATCATTGAAGGTTTGAACAACATTTCAAAGAAATGTAAAAATCTAATTAGAGAGTGTGATTGAATGATGAAAATGTTAATAGAAAAATGGAAATTCGAATATGATGGGGTGAAGATGTACAGGCACATTACCACAAACATTATGGAGTGAATAAATGTTGTCTTCAAGGGGATTCACAAGTTACCTATAATTAGTCTAGTCCAAGAGACATTTTATCATTTTTTCTAGTAATTTTTTGATAGAGAAAAACATACAATAGATGTGATTAAGTAGGGGATAAGGTAGGGAAGACACTTTCAATGAAATATTGAAAATAAAATTGAAGAAGAATGTGCTTATCATGTGTGCCTTTTCTTCTTAGAAGACTCCCAATTTAAAGATCAGGAGTTCCCGGATCCCATCACAAATAGTTGTGGTAAATTCTTGTGGGTATTATTGAAAGTGAGGAAATGTAAATGTGGAAACTTCTAAGCATTATGATTTCTATGAGCACACGCCATCGCAGCATGTGCCTATATGAATATATCATGGAAAGAATATATTGATATAGTGTACCAGCTGAACTCCATTTTTAATTGGTATGTTTCACCATGGATGCCTATTCTAGAGTTTCAATATTTTCCAATTCAAAAATACTAGATAATATTGATAATCAACATCAATATGTTGGGGTAGTGAGGGAGACCGAAGTCCAATAGGTTGAAAAATGAGATGAACTAACCTCAAGAACGAAGACAACATTTGAAATGCAACATATGTCATCGGGAAGGTCATAATGCCCAAACATTACTAGATGAAGTTCACACTCTTAGTCATAATGATGCATCTCCTTTAATGTGAACTTTTCATATTATCAATGTAAACATATAAAATAGTATGAAAATAATTTTAAAACTAAACCACTTGAAAACAAACCAACTTTAAGAAAACCTTTACAATACCTCTAGTTTTCTATTCTAAAAAAACATGGTTATCCCCAACAATTCTCAAATATAGACCAAGTAATAAAATAAGGGTAGAAGCCACACACTATTTAATAAATAAAATAGACCCAATTTAACAAAATAGTATTTACAAGGTAAAACCATATCTAAACCCACTTTATAAATATTCTTTGAGAAAAATGATGATATGACCTTTTCTTTTGGAAAGAAAAACATCATAAAATAATAGTAATAGACATGTAATGTATTATATTATATTAGTCATAAAATTATGTTAAACATAACGTTATATTTACATTTTACACTTATAATATATTTAATTTTTATAAATAGAGATGGAGGATACTACGCTACTCAATGAGCAGTATAGGAATGTTTCACATGACCTGATAGTGGGCTGTGAGGTTTAAGGTATTATGGTGCATAGAGCACAACATTATCATCACATTACACTTTCAACTAGCATTACACCATTATTATGCAATGCTAGTTTTTACGTCATTGTCGTACCTAATTTTACATTTGTTGAATGTCATCTCATTACTACTCTCACTGAAATATTGAGACCATAGACACACATATTCTAATTTTCTGAGGGAGAGATGACCATCACCCTTGAAGATGTAATAGTTATGCTCTGTCTTCCTATCTAGGGGGTGTTGTTATTTGACCCACCCATGGAGACTATCTTGGGATTGTGTAGTGATTTATATGCATTGACATTGTAGGAGATGATGATGTTTTAGATGGTGGGTCAATATCTATAATCTAGTTTGAGATTTATTTTTCAAAGTCACCCGCTAACACTGATGAGAAGACTGACATTAATTATGCCCATACATATATCTTACAGATCATTGGAGGAAAATTATGTAATGATCATTCTGGCATGCATGTTCACATGATGTATTTGGGGATACTAGAAGATTTTGATCAGGTCGTGAGACACAGCTGAGGATCTATGTGCTTGACATACACTTACAGAGCATTATGCATGACATATTGATCAGATTACACTGGTCTTATGGGACGTTTAATCCTTATTCATATGTGTGCACGAGAGTGAATCCCACCCCTATCCACTATTGTTTTTTGTCAGGAGATTTATATAGATGTGTTTCATGACGTTCCACATGGATGCTAGTACGATCACTGATCTTTATTGTTTTCTAATGCTACGATGTGTTATTAAATTAAATTTATTTTAATTTATCACTTTCTATGTTATACATTATAATTGGATTAAGGTATGCCACTTTGTCAAGACACTAAGTCATAACTTGGGTGCATATCTTCTCATGTTGGATAGTCTATTACCCACTCATGTAAGTATATACTGTATTTCCTTGAATAATAAATTTCATAATATTATATTTTTTGGTTTTAGTAATAATTTTCATAACAAATTTGACACGTCATTTCTGATTACTAGGTTGTCATATTAGCATCTATTAGATCATCTTATCATACTATGCACAGATGGGATTCACAATGCCATGGATTTATTTTCTCTCATTTGATTTCATATTTTTGAGTGACACTATCCTGATAGAATTATGCCCTAGTTTGGATCTTTTTAGTGTATTCCCTTTCCACCTTGAAAATCAGAAGTGCTTCATTCTATGAATTTAATATGGAGGTAGGATGTGGACTAACACCGATAACATGAAGAGTATCTGGAACTCTAGGATAGATGAAAATTATTTTATATCGAGGGTATTCAAACTATATGATTCCATCAAGCAAAGAAACCTGAGTACGAGACATGGTATAAAGTAAAGTCATATTGTATCTTACTCCACACGGTATAGGGCTCCAAACCCTAGTAAGTTAATAAATTTCCATTATATTGTTGTAATCTTTTTAATTAATTTTGAATCTATTTACAACATACTCGACTAAAACATATTATGTTCAAGTATAATCTTGAAGAAGGTGAGGTTATTCTCCAAATAACATACTATACTACAACATAGGGGATGATGATATCGTAGAGTGTTCTACATGATAGTATATTTGATTATCAACCTTGGGGAGATGTTGTTCCTTCTCAGGAACCACCTCTAGTAGTTTTTGTTGATGAGGATCCATGACGATGATGATGTTGACCATGTCGTGTTTTATGTGAGACATCACCTATACCAGAGGCATAGGTCGCACCTCTGGTATTCCAACCTTAGCTACTTACTAATGGAATTTTTTCTATTTGCACCGGGATCCTGTCACAAAAGATCTTTTATGGTGGGGTCCCATTGAAAATAGACCATTGAAAAAAATGGCGTCACAACTAGTATTTTTTGTGACAGGCCCGTCACAAAAATACTATTTGTGACGGGAAGTTATCTTGTCACAAATCGATCTCTGATTAAATAAGTTATATATATAAAAACTTGTTGTGATTGTCCCATCACAAAAAGTAGTTGGGACGGTCCCATTGTCCTGGAGCACATAGTTCTTCATTTATATATGTTAGATATACCTAAACCTTTTGCGACGGGCCCATTGCAAAAATGTTTTTGTGGCAGGTTCTTTTACAGTCCAAAATAAGTTAAAAAATATATATAATCTATTTACAATGGGCTCCCATCGCAAATATAGAATAAAATAATTTTTTTTATTAAAAATATGATTAATGAAAAAATAATATTAATATAATTAAAATAATAAAAAAATAAAGAAATTAAAATTATCAATATTTGAAAAAAATATAAAAAAATATAAAAATATTATTATTATTATTATTAGTAAAATAAAAAAAATTAAAAAATATAATACAAAGAATAAATAATAAAATAATAAAATAAAAAAATTATAAAAATAAAAAAATAAAAATAAATAAATTATGCAATATTCACACCAATATAAAAGAAAAAAACTTTAAATAGTTCACATTACAACAAATGTTAATTCAAATGTTTTTAACATGAAAAAAAATCATTGGGGGGATAATTTTCTAGTGGAGGTGGATGAGCTGGAGGAGCTGGAGGATATGGGGGAGGGAACTCCATACCTAAAGTATGAGTCAGATGACACATGTCTTCCATCTGCTCGTGCTGCTATTGCTGCCATTGACACATCTCCTCCTCGTACTGCTGCTGCTGATCCTGTCATCAATGAATATTCTCTTTGTACTGTTGTTGCTGCTATTGCTGACGTATCTCTTCCGGTTGCTGCTACTGCTAACGCATCTCTTCCTACTACTTCAGAAACCTCTATATAAGCTCAGTCTGAGCTCGCAACTACTTCTAATACTGTGAGCCAGAAGATGATGCCTCTCCACGAGATCCTCTTGAGATAGATGTCGACATCACAACAATACCATAATAAGTCACTCGAGTCAAATGAGAGCTGATACCAACTACTCAAACCTTCTTGAAGTCATACTATGTTTCCTGCATCCATGCCGCCTCATCGAAATGGTGGGTATTGGTCTGATCAGCCATCTCAACCTGAATCTCATCCTGTGTCTGAGAGGCCATGGCCTCAAATGACTATTTCAGTTCCAATTTGAAATTAATATAGTGAAAATATTATGTGAAGTTAATTTTCATACTGAAAAAGAAATAATACTGACCACAATCTGATGCTGGCGATCACCTCTAATATCTATAGTGGCTGGATCAAACATTCTCCAATAAAAATTGTACTCTGTAATATTAGGATGCTTGACTGCCTATATGAATATAAAATAAAATGTTTATATTTAATGTTATATAAAATATTTAAAAAATATACTAACCAGATGCTCACTATGAGTACTGAATGTATGACTACCACCTCGATGTGTCACCTCATATTCCCCCAGTTCTTCCAGCCCAATGAAGATCTCCTCTGAGATCCTCTGCTCAACCATTGTGAACATAATCAATCCAAAACATGATATGAAATGTACTCTGGTCGGTGGGCTCTACACAACTCATCAAATACTGTCACTCTTTCTTTCTTAATGGCCATCCTTTTCAAATTGTGTAAAAAATGACAAAAACACTCACACATAGACACCACCCATTCCTCGTGGATAACATCACACATTCTATCATCGATATAATACCATAAACCCTAAAAGTAATTTATAATATAAAGTTCCTAATGAAATACATTTCAAAATAAATATTATTTATTTACACACCAGCCAATGATTAAACATTCTATGTTACACATCAATAAGAATATGTTCCCATGTGATACATGGGTGAGAAAAATAATTTGGCAAGATAACACTCCCCTATCCAATAGCTACATAAGAAACACTGTGAAAAAATAATAAATAATCAAACAATTAGTATATATATAAATTAATTAAAGCTAACAAAAATACAATAGTTACCATACCTCCACATGCGTGGATCAAATCCAAGACGTGGATTTCGCTCGGGGATAGGGTCTAGAATCATCAGTTGCGTAGGACCACACCCCCTCCACGTACCCCCTGAATCGCCAGTAGGCTTAGGGTTAGATGATCCCAAATCCACCTCATCCAAAGGTTTCTCAGCCTTCTATAAATCACGAAATAGATCAGGGTACATCTGAATCAAAAAATATTTTTTGTTAGTAGATAGTTGAAAAAAACTATGACATATAGATATATATTAGTTATGATTATAACCAGCATTTAACTGTGTCAATGTTCACCTTCATCATCATCTTCATATATGACAATATCAATGTCTTCATATTCATCCTTGACATCATCAATATCCATATGAGTTTCAGTTTTATCATATCTTCCCATATCAAATTCATTTGTAACATCATTAACATCATCTTCACCATAGACCCTTAATTGTGGGGTGTTATCATCGATATTCTTGTCTATTTGTGAAAAAGATGGATTTTGAGTAGTCTCTTGAAAAATTTCAATTCCATTTACTTCATTAGAACAACATTCAGTTTGAGTAAACTGATTTTCCAGATATTTCATTTTTATTATGCTCTACCAATCACTCAGGTCTCTTGAAGTAGCACAATACATTGCATAGTATATTATATGTGCTTATTAAGACAGTAAAAATAATTCATTTACTACAATAATAATTTTATATTTAACATTGATGATTCCATTAATTGGATGAATACACAAGCCTCTCTTAGTATCCAACCACCAACATTTAAACATTGTTACGTGATTTTACCCTAGATAATAGAGTACAATAATTTCATCCAACATGCTATAAAATTCAACTTCAGTTTATCTATGATGAGATCCTCTCATGAAAACTCTATTTTTCATTGTTTTTTTATTCCCCATATGCACGTGTATGAAATCGAAAAGCATTCACCACATATGAATTATAAGATTTAACCATTTTAGATGGTGGGTTACTCAATATACACAATCACGTATCGATTTTATTAGCATGTTGAGACACCTGAAAATTTTTAAAATAATTAACTACATAATAAATAATAAACTGAATTGATATGTTAAACCATCAATAATTTATGTTACCAGTTTTTGAAACCATTGATAATTTTTTTAGTGTTCTTCAAGAGCAGCTATTGTAATTTATGGAAGTTGTTTATTGATATTATAATCATATAACCTAAAAAAATAAGTTTACTTAATGTAACATAAATTATATAAGATGTGATAGAAGCACTCATAGTAAAATTGATGTCATTTGTTCACTATTGAGCAGAACATATGTATGAGCTCTGTGATGTTAATCAACTGAAAGCCATCATGCATGAACTCCATCGAATCCAAGATATGAATGATTAAAAATAGATAATTGATTTTCCATTTAATCTTCAACATTACCCTCATTCCATACCATGCATTTGTGTTTTTATGGATATTTATAATCAAAATAATGAGAGCATAAAAAATAAATTTTCTCTTGCAAATAAGCTTCAACATTTGAGCCTTCAACTAATGCTTTGTTACACAATTTTTTTCTTAAATTTATTCATGAATATATCGAATGGGTACATCTATAGAAACTGTACCGGACCTCCATATTTAGATTAATATGGACAATGTAATATCAGATGTTCCATTGAGTCAAAGAAAGCTATAGGGAAGACTTTTTCCAGTTTACATATAATTACAACATCATATTCTTCCAGTTTTCTTAGTGAATCGTAGTCTATTGTCACCATAAAAATGTATCAAAAAATATATGATATGTTTTTTATCGAATACCAAATAATATAATTCAACAAAACATTGAATCCATTCAGGATAAGTCTTTCAATTATAACATGAAAACCATAACATTTTAATCTTGTAATATGACCATTCATAACACATCTGCCAAAATTTGATGCATAGCCATCTGGAAGTCTCAAATCTGTAATCCACTGACAAAATAATAAGAGACTCTCTTTGGATAGTGTATAATATTCTTTTGGCTTCATTAAACTCTATGATCTAACATTTTGAAATTGTTCAATTTCTGTTCGTATGAAAATTTAGGCAAGATCTAATCGTGCCTTTACATTATCTTTGGTATTACCTGGTGTATCCAAAACTAAATGAAATAAATTATCAAAAATATATTCACTATATGCATGACATCCAACATTTGGCGGACCAAAAAATCTGACCAATATAGAAGATCCCAAAAAGATTCTCTATTTTATCCAATTTTGTTCTTTCCCAAAGCCATTAATTTTCTGGTGGTTTACTATTGGCCCAAATGTGATTGGAGTTAATGAAAATACAACTGATTTTATTTTTGTACCTAAGATCATTTTTATAGGTTCATCCCTTTCAATTGTTCCTTTTCTAAAATGAGATTTGTTACTCTAAAAAGGATTATTAGTTTGATGAAATCTGTGATGACAATAAAAATATAAAGGTTTTCTTCCATTGGAAATCATAAAGGATTTTTTGTCTTTCATACAGTAAGGACATGATTTCGGACCATGTGTACTATAGTAAGATAACATGCCATATTCCGAGAAGTCACTAATCATCCACATGAATTCAGCTTTTAATATGAAAATTTGTTTTGTAGCAACATCATATGTGCTAACACCATTACTATACAATGAATTTAACTCTTCAATCAATTGTTTCAAGTAAACATTAATATGTTTTTTCAAAGTTATGGGATTAAAAATGTCAAAAAGATATAGGGCTCCTTCACCAACATCCATGGAGGTAAATTGTATGGAGTTATAAAGATAGTCCAACAAGAATACTGACTACTATAAGAACAAAATAGACATAATCTGTTAGTAGATAGAACCAATCACATGTTCCAGGATTCTAAAGAAAAATACGGATGCAGTTGGTCAAAATGTTCCCATGAATCACCATCAAATGGATGATTCAATATTTTACCGATTGAAATCTTAATTTTGTGCCATGAAATCATTGGCGCTCTATTATGAGACATAAATAAATGTTGCAACCTCGGTGTAAGGGGGAAGGATCTCAATTTTTTATAGGAATCAATCTAGACTTTCCCAGTTGAGCTTCTTTATACCTCGATTTTCCACATGTGGGATAACAATCTAATGACTCATTTTCTCCAAAATATAAGATGCAATCATTTTCACATACATGAATCTTCTAATAACTAAGGCCTAGATTACGAACCATCCTATTTCTCTCATAGTAATTTTTATGAAAGACATTTCCTTCAGGTAATAGTGTTCTAAAAAATATATATAATCAAAATAGTTTTTTAACATTGAATTATCTGATTTAATATCCATAAATTTTGCAAATGCTTTTAATTTTCTTATCTTGCAACCAGGATATAATACATCCTCAGCAGGCCTCAACAACTCATAAAATTCAGATAGTGCCAACTCAAGAGTTAGATCAACATCATCATGAGTTTCAGTATGTTGAACAGATGACCCTGCAACATCCTATACTAAATTTTGTAACCATGATGGATCTAGAATCATGTAATTAGTATCTTCTCTAGAACTGCATTCACTGTGTTGATACCAAAAAGCATAATCTAGTGAAAAAAACTGCAACAGATGCCCCCAACCTTGTCAATTGTTTCAAATGTTCTCAGAGCACAATTTTTACAAGGACACTTAATTATTCCTTTGGAATTTTTTTGGTTTTGATGATGAAAATAATAAGAAAGGTTCAACACCCTCAACATATAGAGTATTTAAACCAAAACCATTTAGATTTCTACAATGATTTATCCAAGTGCAGTCATATAATAATGACTATTTCCAACTTTCTTGTTCAATATTTTTCCACAAAATATAAAATAATTACTGTTTTTGAATAATTTGAAATTAGAAAAACACTATAAAAAAATAAGATAAATAGTTACAACTAATTATTAATAATTAAAATTAATTATGGACGACCCAATTTCCAGTGGATTGGAGGCTACTATTTTTTACGAGGGATCATTCACTTGCATCCTTCTCACACTGAAATCACAATGAATAATCTTCTCATAGGTATTCATATCCATTCTCATGTATATGAGAATGTATAAGAAAATCTACGAGCATATTCTTCACTGTGATTTCAGTGTGATAAAGATGCATGTTAATGAGCCATCAGACAAAAGAGACCCCATTTCGTCTATGAATCGTCTTCTTGCAACCGTCACTGCTTGAAAAATTTATAAAAAATTTTGTCCTACGAATGCATATTCGAACTTGTTCATACGATATTGGATATGCATACATTGAAGCGTACTTTTTATAATGTTTTGAGTCTGTGAGGGATGAAAGGAGAAGAGTCATCGAGAAAAAGGAGTGCTTCCAAACCACTAGAAATTGCGCCAAGTTATTACAATTTATAACAATTTATTTTATTCTGAATTATTCCTAATTATTCATAATCATTAATAATTCTTCCGAATTTTTACTAATTATTACAAATTATTACTAATTATTACTAATTATTACCAATTATTCCTAATTAAACCTATTATTAATAATTATTCCTAATTAATACAAATTATTTCTAATTATTTATAATTATTCCAAATTATTGCTAATTATTTCTAATTATTTCCAATTATTGCTAATTATTTCTAATTATTGCTAATTATTGGTAATTATTGGTAATTATTTCTAATTATTTCTAATTATTACGAATTATTACGAATTATTTCTAATTTATGCTAATTATTTCTAATTATTTCTATTTATTACCAATTATTTCTAATTATTGCTAATTATTCTTAAATATTGTTAAATATTGTGAATTATTCCTAATTATTTCTAATTACTTCTAATTATTGCTAATTATTGCTAATTATTTAAATTATTGCTAATTACTACTAATTATTGCTAATTATTCATAATTATTGCTAATTATTGACAATTATTCATAATTATTACCAATTATTCATATTTATTACAAATTATTGCTAATTATTGCTAATTATTTCTAATTATTGCTAATTATTTCTAATTATTACTAATTATTCCTAATTATTGCTACTTAATCCTAATTATTACTAATTATTATTATTTATTACTAATTAATACTAATTATTACTAATTATTACTAATTATTACTAATTATTACTAATTATTACTAATTATTACAAATTATTATTATTTATTACTAACAATACTAATTATTACCAATTATTACAAATTATTACTTTTCATTACTATTTATAACTAATAATTACTATTTAGTACTATTTATTAATATTTATTAGTATTTACTACTAATTATTACTAATTATTACTAATTAGTACTAATTGTTACAATTTATTACTATTTATTACTATTTATTACTAATTATTACTAATTATTACTAATTATTACTAATTATTACTAATTATTACTAATTATTACTAATTATTAAAAATTATTACCAATTATTAGTACTAATTATTTCTATTTATTACCAATTATTACTAATTATTACTTTTTATTACTAATTATTACTATTTATTACTATTTATTACTATTTATTAGTATTTATTATTATTAATTACTATTTATTACTATTTATTAGTATTTATTACTATTTATTACTACTTATTACTATTACTAATTATTACTAATTATTACTTATTTTTAGTATTTATAAATAATTATTAGTATTTATTAATAATTATTAGTATTTATTAATAATTATTAATATTTATTTGTAATTATTACTAATTATTATTATTTATTACTATTTATTACTATTTATTACTATTTATTACTAATTATTACTTATTATTACTAATTATTACTAATGATTACTATCTATTACTAATTATTACTAATTATTACTAATTATTACTAATAATTAGTAATTATTATTATTTATTACTATTTATTAATATTTATCATTAAATTATTACTAATTATTACTAGTTATTACTAATTATTACTAATTATTACTAATTATTATTATTTATGACTAATTGTTAGTATTTACTAATAATTATTTGTGTTTATTACTAATTATTAGTACTTATTAATAATTATTGGTATTTATTACTAATTATTTGTATTTATTACTAATTTTTAGTATTTACTTTTAAAAATTAGTATTTAATACTAATTTTAAATATTTATTAATATTTTTTTCCTAATTATTACTATTTTTTCCTAATTATTACAAATTAGCGTTAATTATTATTAATTACTACAAAATACATCTACTAATTACTAATTACCGCTGATTATTTATATACGTTACTAATTATCGTTAATAATTATTAACTATTACTAATTACTAAGAATTAGTACTAAAAAATTCATTTAATTATTACAAATGAATACTGATGAGAAAACAATTAAAATCCAAATTTATTACAAATAATCAACAATAATTAAAATTAATATTAAAAATGCAATAAATATTAAATTACATAAAACATAAATACTTTTAAACTTGATATCTTATAATTGTAGAAGACTTCACAACTTTTTCGTAAAAAAAAACTAACTCTGAAAAAATTTCACTCTAAAATTAGAGTTTAGAGAAGCAGAGAATGTAGGAACTGAAGGGACGAAAAGACGGATGAGGGGTATATATAGGTTAGATTAGTTGTGACAAGACTATTTGCGACTCGAATCCCGTTGCAATTTATATTTTTTGTGACGGGACCCGTCAAAAATCCATTCGACCGTATTAATTACTGTTGGCGGTTAAAAGGTTATTTGCAACGAGTCTCGTCGCAAAAAAGTAACCTGCCAACACACTATTTGTGACGAGACAACATCCCGTCGAAAATAATTATTGCCGCCGCCGAGTATTTGCGAAGGGAGCCTTCGCAAATACCCTCCGACGGAGACACAAGTTGCGACGGGGGATCCCCCGTCGCAACTAGTAGTTACCGCCTCCCTGTATTTGCAACGGGCGGTGCCTACCCGTCACAAATACCCCTTCTCATGGTTTGGCGTGCAAACTGCGCCAAACCACTCGTAAGTTTTTTTGAAGAGACACCTAGTCCCATAGAAAATAATTAGTTATTCGCGATGAGTTGATTATCCCATTGCAAATAACCCGTCGCAAAAATTAGGTTTTCCCGTAGTGATATGGATGTACACTTGGAGGCACAATATGCATTTATATTATCAGGATATCCATATTTTCCCTAGATATATCTAATTTGATCTCTTATCAGGGGTCATTTCGTATGCCCCCACCTTTTATGACCTGGCCTTCACATGCCATATGGTTCCCCCCAACAGATGATGATATGTCCTTCCATTTATGCAGTGGGGGAACGATCAAGTGTAGGTGATGACATCCAGATTCCACCACCTCCCAGTGGGTCACATGTAGAGCATCACACATATGAGGTACCAGCACTTGAGGATGAGCCCTCTCTAGCTCATCATACTCCACCTAGTATAGAGGATGGTGATCTCGATACAAGAGTCCCATTCTCACATCAGATTATGGGACTTGACCTCATCATTGAGAGTGATGATACTCATTTATTTATATGTGTGTTGTTGACTTAAAAGATTTGGAATAATAATGTATTACATCATTTATCTGATTTTATGCCTATTAAAATGATGAAATTATTTTTACCATCAATCATTTTTAAATGTTTATCCACTGTTTCAATTTATATTTATATTTTACACACGGTTTATATTTTATAAGCTTTCAAAGTCAAATACTTGAAACATAAGAAAACATATTAAATTTCAAGTAGCCAACATTAAAATATTATAAAATATAAATTATAAAAAAATATAAATAAAACATAAAACATAGCCTAAACATTTAACAAAATTTTAAAAATAAAAAAAATTCATAAATATAAAAAAACTAATTAACTTGACACAAACATTAAAAAATTAATATTTGAACATTAAACAAATAAACATAGACAAAATATCTTATAAATAAAATCAAAATTAAATTTAGAACATTGACTAAACATAAAATAAATAATTGAAAATGAAATAAATGTAAGAAAAATAAAAATAAAAATATGATGGCTCAAAACAATAATATATTATGCCACTAAAAATAATTTACAGTTATTGTTTTTCTAAAATTATTATTATTTTAAATTTTTTTATATGTTCAATAATTGTGTCAGATTTTAATTAAATTGTATTTTTATTTTATAATTTATAGAGTTTCAAAGCCAACAACTTGAAACATTAGTATTTTTCTTGTAGGTTAGTTTGAAAGTGTATAAATTATAAAAATTAAATACATTCAAAATGATATTTGAAAAACTAACTCAACATATGAAACATTAAAAAAAATCATAAATATAATAAGAAAAAGTTAATTTACATGTCAGATAATTTATTGCCTAAAAAAATAAAATTTTAACTTTCAAATATTAATGGACATAATTATAATTAAGTATTAAGTTATTAATTATATTACTATGAGGTATTATTAATTATGTTATTATAATTAAATGTTAGTAATTATATTGTTATTATATATTAATTATATAATAAAATTTTTACAATAGTTAAACTAACAAATATTAATAACGAGGTAAATAATATAATTATTAAAGTAACTAAATAAGTAATTAACAATATATTTTTAAAATAAATCTTAATTATATTAGTAATATAAAATGACCCCAGGGCTCAGCTCAGTTGGTAGCGGCCCAGCGGGGTCTCACTGAGGCCTCGAGTTCGAGTCTTGCCGAGTCCTTTCCTATTGAATTAGTGTATGATTTTCACTATATTTCTCCCTCCACACATTTGTTGAAATATTATAAATATAAAAAATTAAACTGCTAATAATAGTTTTATTATTAGAAAATAATTTATATATATATGTATCTAAACAAAAGAAAATAAACACAATATAAATATAAAAACACATATATTTTTAATTTTTGAATTTTTTTAATTTCGGAAAAGAAAAAATCACCTTTACCGCCATTGGAAAAAAACCCGAAGATGGAAAGGCTAATTCCATATTTATGCATTAGTTTACTGAATATTTTTAACCTATTCTTATTTAAATAAATTTTTTTTTTCAAAAAAACATATAAAAAACTCAATATATTGCCTTATCCAAATCAAGTCCAACATTTTTTACAAAGAGTATTCATTTGAAATGGAAACGTAATGGAATGTGATGAAAAACAAATTATTTTATTCTCTAATACACCTAATTTAAATTTCAATAATTAACTAGAGAAAAATAGGAATGCCCTCTGTTCATGTTACAAGTCAAGTTAGCTTTTCACCAACAAAATAAAAAATAGTGGCTGTAGTAACTTATTAAAAAGATTGAAAAAATTACAAAGACATTAAACATAAAATGAAACCTTTAATAGAATAAAACACAAAGCCAAATATAATGTAAAACATTCTATGAAAAAATTGTCTAACCTTTTTCAACATTGTGATAGATCCACTGGCCTCTTTCTCTACTTTCTACAATAATGCATTACCACCCTGAATATCTATTGATATTTATTAAAACAATAATGGTAGAAACATCAACTGGACTAAATGATCAATGTAATGGCAAAAAAATATTATGTTAAAAAGTTTATAAAATTTATATAAATTACTTTAAAACTATCCAAAAAATGTGAAAAACAATTCAAAAGAATTCAAATAGTGGAATATGTTATATTTAGATACAACTACCAACAACACCTCACAGAATCTACAACGAAATTGTAGTAAATCCACTGGTCTGGGAGATTAACCCCACAACCATTCCACTAACCCCATCCCTCCCATTCCACCTAAGTATAATATTATTTTTTGGCTAAATATAAATTTATATTAAGAAATCTTGAATGTGGAAAAACAAAACTAACCATTAATTTTCTAAAATAAATCCTCTCAAGAAAAAAATGTTATAATTTTAAAAACATTGAACTATGGATGGAGACAAAGTAATTTGGTGATTTTATTTTTTCCTAAATTAGGGCATTAGGTTGAGGATATAAATCTAAAATAACACCCAAAAGAGTGATAGTTTCCTTCAAAACAAGTCATTCTGCATGGTGCAAAGAGATAAGCATAAGAACTATTAAAGTGATGAGGAATGATAAAAATGAATTTGGTTTTTTAAATAAAGTGGTGTTATTTTCCAATAATAAAAAATTGAAAAGTATAGGTTCATTGATTGAAAAATTAATCCAAGCCTTAAACATACGTTGAACATAATAAAAAAAATTAACATAATAATCAAATTAATAAAACATCAACAAAGAACAAAATACACCCCATAAAAATTTAAAATAATTTCTAAAGAAGAGACATAAAATTATCATCTATAATATATGTCTAAAAAAATAAATTTTTGGGATTTAAAATTTTTTCTTCTTCTACAAAGTGTAGGTTTTTTTAAATATTCTTTAAAGATGGCATCGCCGATGCCGCCTTCCATCCCACCCACCAAATTTGGCCCAGTTTGATGAAATGGGAAATGCAGGGGGGAGGGAACCTTTATCCTTTCCCTTAACTCCTTATAAAAGGTCACCTGACTCTCCTTCTCCTTACTTCCATTTCCCCCCATATCTCTTTATTTCATTTCTTCTCTCTCTAAAAAAATCATTTTCCATGCAGTGGAGTCGGTGGTCCAAAACAAGGCCCAGTTTTTGTGAATCATTATTTAGAGGAATTTTTTAATTTAATTTAATATTTTTAATTTATTTAATTAAATTCTTTTTAGTTGTAAATATTTAATTTTTAAGTTGTTTAGCTAGTTTAAAATATTTTTTTATTAATTTTTTTAATTAGTTATATATTGTTTGGAATAATAATTATTATTAGTAATGAATAAGTATAGATTAAGTTTATATTAAGTATATAATAACTTAGGATTATGTATTGTAAAATTTTTGTAGCATAATGATTCTGTGGTTATCTAAGTAATCATATTCCCGTCTGGATACAAACAAGTGGATGTGGCTCTGCCATAGATATACCTAGGGGTACAACCTGAAAAACCCACTTTGGGCTAGACTCGAATGAGAACTGGTGCATGACAATGGTCCTTTCTTCTCTCCTTGGCTGAAACACTCGAGGGATATGCTTAAGATGATTCATATTTTATTTATAAAATACTAAAATTACTAGGAAAATAAAAATCAAATCATTATATTTATCAATGATAAAATGATAATTATGATGATATAAAATGAATTGGATAAATATAACTGCATTAAAGAATGAAAGTTATTATTAGTAATTGAATTCTTTTAGTCAGTTTTAAAGATGTTTTTTATTATGTAGTTTAATTAGTTATATATAGTTTAAAATAATACTTACTATTATTTTTGATTAATTAAAGATTAATTAATGAATAACCTAGGATTCAAAATGAATACATATTATTTGTTAATTATAATTAACTAATAAATATCATATTATTAATGATTAAAGAATAAATAATTAAATAATAACATAATAATGATTAACTAGTGATTAAATAATGATTAATTAGTTAAAAACTCTACTAAGAAACATTATTATAATTTTTTAGGATATAACAATGTGTTCTATGATTTTAGTATCATAAAGATTATATTGGTTAGATATAATAGATTTTATTAGTATTGATTAATTATAGATTAATTATGGAATAACATATGATTAAAAGATGAATTCATGTAATGATTAGCTAATAATAATTATCACTGATAAAATGACAATTATGATTACATAAAATGAAATAGAGAAGAAAAAACACATTAAATTACACATGTATGTTTTACAACATACAAGAAATACCTTGACATTTTTCAATTAAACATGGTTTGAATGAGATGATTGTGACTTCAGAAGTGAGGTAAATTCCAAATTATTTTTATTTGGAATCTTAATAACATAATCAGAAGATATATACTTAAAATTAAATTACATACTAGTATAATATGTTATTAAGATATAAAATAAAAATCATTTGGATTTTAACTCACTTTCGAGGTTAGGATCATATCATCCAAACCATGTTTTGTTGAAAAATGTTGGTATTTATTCTATGTTGTTAAAAATTCATACGTTATTTTATGTGTTTTTTATTCTCTATTATAGAGTGATTAAAGAATTATTAACTAATTATTAAATAATTATTAACATATTAATGATTAACAAGTGATTAATTAATGATTAACTTAGTAAAAACTGTAATAAGAAACATTATTATCATAGTTTAGGATATAAGAAAATGTTTTATAATTTTAGTTTCATAAATATTATATAGTTTAGAAATAATAGTAATTATTAGTAATGATTAACTATAGATTAATTAATGAATAACATATGATTAAAAATTGAATGCATATAATGATTAGCTAATAATAGTTATGATCATATAAATTTAAATAAATAATAATAAATTGATTAAATAACACATGAATTATTTACCACATACAATAAATACATAAAATTTTTTCAATAGAATGGGGTTTTGATGAGATGAGTCTGACTTCAAACATGAGGTAAAATCTAGATTATTTCTAATTGAAAACATAATAACATTATTGATGGATATGCACTTCACTTTTGAACTTTAAAAAGTTTTTGGCCTTCTAATGAAATATAAGATGACATCAATGATATGTCATTAGAAGGTCAAAAGCTTTTGAAAGTTCAAAAGTAATGTACATATCTTTTGAATATGTTATTAAGATTCCAATTAAAAATATACTGGATTTTACCTCATATTACAAGTGAGAATCATCTCATCCAAACCACATTTTATTGAAAAATATCAAGGAATTTCTTATATTTTATAAATAATTAATGTGCTATTTAATGTGTTTTTTATTCTTTATTTCACTTTATATGATCAGAACTACCATTTTTTCAATGATAAATAAACTTGTTTTATGTTTCCTCTTCTTTTTTACCTCTGTTTTTAATATATTCTCTGACTTATATTCTAATAGACTTTTATATAATGAAACATTACTAGAATATGTTAGGGTATAAAAAGGCATCCTAAAATTACATTCTAATAAATATTATATGGTCAAACATCATTGTTAATATATTTTACACAATCGTAATTTTGATATAAAATCATTTTTGATGTAGAGAGTCATGTTTTCCTATGTTTATTGCTATGGGGAGGTTATTCAAACTAAGCAAGGACCTTATTTCAGTACACAACCAATAAAAGTGGTTAGTACAACTGATTGTGAAGCCCTAAGTGACCTTCAAGATAGAATTCAAGGTTCCTTAAATATTAGACCCGATCAAGAGATCAAGTCTATAAGCTATAGTAATTTTCAATTCCTAGAAACAAGTAGAATATAGCTTGTCCATTGGTTGCTGATGGACATTTGGTCCAAGAAATAAATTTATTTTCTCAATGGTCAGATGGTACCATGAGGGAGTTATATATTTTTGTTTCTATTATACAACAACAATGTACAATTGTACGAATACGTAGACTTATAATATTGTTTGAAGATAGTCTGCACCATGAAATTGATCATATTTCAAATGATTTAGAAGAGAAAAACCTAAATGATCTCCCAGATATACATGTCAATATAACTTCCAATGAGGAGTTTTGTAATGATAGAACAAATGGTGACAACAGTGATGATGAGGAGGGACCATCAGAAGTTATGGAGGAGGTTTCGAGAAATGCATTAGTTGCACAATAGCCTGGACCAATAATAAATTATCCACCACTCATTGCACCTTGGTCAGAAGAAATGACACATGTTCCTAAATTCAACAATAATATTCTCACACCCACAACTGAGTTTCCCAATGTTGTACCATATAGGTTGAGTGAGCTGGACAAATCCTAATATGTTGAAGGAATTTTCCAAGTAAAGATGCATTAAAAATTATATTAAAGAGATTTCACATTGAGAGGCACTACATATATATAGTTCAAAAATTAGGCCATAGTAAATAACTCATACAACGTGATAATTATGATGGTGATTATATATTCTTCTTTAGGGAGATTATGGATATTGCATTTGGAGGTTGGAGAATCTTGAGGATTGAGGCAGCTTATACTTGCGTTCAGACAATCCCGACACAAGATCATACATCATTGGATGCAGAATTTGTGTCAACCATTATTGTTGAGATGATTAGAACATGCCAATATATTCCAACATCCCTTGTTCAAGAGAGGATGCAACAAACATTCAGTTATAATATTTCCTATAATAAGGATTGTATGGAGAAATAAAATGCAATTGTGAAGGTCTATGATGACTTGTATGACTCATATTAGGTGTTTCTAAAATTTCTAGACATACTGAGGCAACAAAATCATGTTTTATTCCATCATGATAACAAAGAACATGTGTCTCACGATAACTTACTTGATCCATCTTGTGTTAAATTTCATCAGTTGTTCTGGGCATTAATCCTCGGTATCTCTTCATTTCATTTTATCAAACAGTTCATCCAGAATGATGGAACGTTACTATATGGAAAATACAAGGGTTTATTTTTGATTTAAACAACCCAATATGGAAACCATTCACTTATTTTTTGTGCCTTTTTCATTGTAGGGAAAGAAAACTATGAATCAGGGAGGATGTTTTTGGCATGTATTAACAACCATTTCACCAACATTTAGGGTGTTTGTTTAATATTTGATTACCATCAAGAAATTAATGAAGCAGTCAATGAAGATCCCTATATATGGAGATATCCGAATTCAAATCATCAGTTCTAAATTAGACATATTACTAGTAATATGTATAAAAAACTCCACAATGAACTGATGAAGAAGGAAATCACCAGGCTTGGTAAGCATTGTATTTTAAATTTTTTACTATTTCCACATAAAGATAAAATCAATTTATATGAGATATCATATATTATGTGTAGAATATGCGTCAGATCAATGTCAGTTTGAGGAACGTTTCGAACAAATCTACCAGGATAATAAAGAAGTTTATGATTATATTATGAAGATTCCAAAAGAAAAATGAACATTGTCATATGATGGAGGGAAGAGGTACTGACACATAACCACAAGCTTTGTGGGGTGCATAAATGGTTTCTTAAAAGGTATTCTTACAATACCTATAAATAACCTAGTTTAGGAGACATTATATCATTGCGTGAAGTACTTTTTTGATAGAAAAAAACTATATTCTGATGGAATACAGTAGGGGCTAAGGTACAGAAGACACTTTCAATGAAAGATTGAAAAGAATATTAAAGAAGCTTATGGTTATCATGTCAAAATTTTTTGATGAGAAGAATATAAATTTGAAGTTCAAGAGTGTTCTAACCCCATCAAAAATAGAATTAGTGAAAAAATTGTGGTATTATTAGAAATGGGGCAATGTCAATGTGGAAACTTTCAGGACTTACGGTTTCAATGCACACACGCCATCACAACATGTGCCTATATGAAAATATCATGAGAAGAATATGTTAATTCAGTGTAATTTATGGACACCATTTCCAGTAGTTATTCTGCACCATGGATGCCTATGGGAGAGTTTTGTTATTTCCCAATGCCTGATGGGTAGTCACAAGTGATACATGACATCAATCAGTTTCATCCCCATGGGAGACTAAAGGCCAATAGAATGTAGAATGATATGAACTAGCCTAAAGAACAAGGTAAGAGTTTGAGATACACCATATATCATCAAGAAGTTCATAACCGGGAACGATTCCCTGTCATTGTTGGGTTTAGTTCACACTCCCAGCCACAATGATGTATTATCTTCATCGTGAGACTCTCATATTGTAAATTATATGTTGTTATCTCTTCTTTTTTACCTCGATTTCCTAAACACCAAAACCTAAAATCTAAATACTAAACCCAAAAACATATTCCATATACTATAATATCAATATTATAGACCCTAAACCATAAAACCTAAACCCTACCCTTGAATTCATAAATCCAAACCCTAAAACTGAACCAAAAAATCATAAAATCTAGACCCAAAACAGCATATCTAAAATCCTAATATAAAAACTGTAAAACCTAATAGCTAAACCCTAAGTATAAAAATCTATTCCCTATAATCTAATATCAAAATAACAAACCGTAAATGTTAAAACCTAATCCCTAACCCTAAAATGATAAACATAAACCCTAAAACCTTACGAAAAATTCAAAAATGTATACCCAAAAACCAATATCTAAAACCCTAATCTCTAAACCCTAAAACCTAAATGTTGTACCCTAAACCCAGAAACATCTTCCCTTTACCTCGGTTTTCAAAACATTATGTGACATATATTCTAATAAACCTTTATATAACGAAATAATAGTATCATATATTACAGTAAAAGAATATGATATAAAATTTCAGTATAAAAAAGATTATATGATCAACCATCTTTTTCAATATTATTTACATTATTAGAATCATGATCAGAAAACATTTTTGACGTATAGATTCAGGTTTTACCTATGTGTACTAATACGAGGAGGTTAGACAAACTAAGAAAGGAGCTTGTTATAGTACACAACCAAAAAAATAGGTTAGTACATCTGATTTGGTAACACTAATTAAACGTCAAGAAATAATTTGTGGGAAATGAACCACGACGTTGGAGGAATAGGGAAAATGACGGTGGTGATGGAATGAGTTTATGTCATCACCATCTTCGTTTTCACCATTACTCCCACATCGTGGTTCATTTCCCAAAAATTAATTATTGATGTTTGGTTAGTGTTATAGAATGACTTGTACATGTGATAAAATAATCATGAAACATACCATCATGTGGACATTCATACATAAATTTCAAATCACACCGTTTTCTAATAAACATTTACATAACAAAGACAAATTGTATATATATATATATAAATATAAAGAACAATATCTTACAAAACACCGTTTTCTAAGTAAAAGAATATCATAACAACATGTTAGTAATATGATTTAAAAAACATGAATAAATGAACTTTTATTTTGGTATAGATAACATCATAAAACAATGTAAATAAACATGGTATGTCTTGCATTCTACAAGTCATAACATTCTGGTGACCATAATTTTATATTTACATTTTACACTTATGACTCATTTAATTTGTTTATATACAGATGGATGATACCATACTACTCAGTCCTCAAGATAGCCATATTTTTTAGGTCGTGTTAGATGGTAGTGAGGATCGATTGATCAAGGTGAATTGAGCACACCATTTTCATCATTGGAATCCTCCACATGACATTAGACCATACTTGTTCTGTGCTCGCTTCTATGGAATTTCCATATCAGATTTCACATTGGTCAACCATCACATGCTTACTTCCATCATGGAGAGGTGGAGACCAGAGACACACAAATTCCACCTGTCCGAGGGAGAGATTACCATCACCCTCTAGGATGTGGTAGTGATTCTAGATTTTCCTATCCAGGGGGTAGCCGATATTGGACCCACATGTTCATCTTAGCCCTACCTTGCTCATAAATTATTAGGCATCGACATTTTATCTGACCGTAGGGATACAGATGGAGTGTCAATATTTATGCCTTGGTTGGTGGCACAGATTCCACATTTACCCGATGATGCTGAAAAGTAGACTATCATGCATTATGCCCGTGAATATATATTATGGATCTTTGGAGGGTCCATGCAAACTGATCACTCAGGGATGCACATGCACATGATGTATCTATCCCTCCTAGAGGAATTTTATTGTTACAAGATGTATATTTGCGGATCAAACTACTTGGCATACATGTGCATAGTATTATAAAGGCTATCACATAAGGACCACACAGGTCTTGGGGGATGCATCATCCTTCTTCAGATGTGGGAATGGGAGAACATCCCTGCATTCCACCATGAGATATCTCGTTTTCCGATTATGATGGAGGTGTTGCATGATGCTCAGCACGGGCATATATTAGCTCAAGTTGGACAGTCTCATACATGACCAGGTGTGGGTATAAAATCTATCACTATCTGAAAAATTTAATAATATCATCAATTTTGGTTTTTAATAAGGATATTTTTTTACAAAGGTCAAACACCATTTCAGATTTCATGTCTTCTATACTAGACTATTATGGACTAGTTCCCACCATACTGCACTATTGGGCTTGAGGATACTATGGTTGTAGTTACCCTCATTGACTTCTATATTATTGAGTGGTATCATATTGACATATTCATGCACCATTTTTGTTGTGCTCAGCCGACTCCATTACCACCGAGATAGACAGATAAGCTTCATGAGGTGAAGCTGACAGGGAGGCAGGATGAGGACGGGCACCGAGTATATGCCCACTTTCTTGACTGTTGTAATTGACATGTAGAGTTTTGTATCCAGGGTGTACCTACAAATAAATTATTTCTTTAGAAGAAGGTCGAGTATGAGCCATGGTATATACTAATTTCTATACTGTATATTAAACGACATGACATAGAGATTCATAAGATTATATGTCAATAAATTTCCATTAGTTTATTAATTGATCTATTTTCTAATTCATTTTGAATCTATTTATAGGAAACTCACTTAGAGAATCTTTTTTTCATGAGTGATGAAGAGGAGGAGGGGGTATTTAGCCAGGCATCCTTCCATGCTGAAGTGGTAGAGCTAATGTCATCTTATCATGCTCTTTCTAAGAGCATCATTGAGAGTCCAGCCCAGAGGGATGAGGTTTTTTCCCTGGAGGAATATGATGTAGCATCTTCTAGTACTAAGGATCCACGCCGACAATGAAGATGGTAGAATTATACTACATGTGAGGCCTCACCTATTCCATAGGCATAGGTTGGACCTCTAGTAGTTCAACATCAAATTATTTAGGATGTGCCTCATGTGGCATGAGATCCATATTTCTTAATAATATTTTCATAGTTATCGCCATCTTGGTGTCTAAATACATCATAGCCTTGGGTTATAGATCCATCAAAACCTTGAGGTCCATATCTATAACAACCTTGGGGTATAGAGCCATAAGAGGCATTATTCCCCACTGCGATGATGATAGGTCCTTCTACCTCCCTAGTGGGAGAAGGATCAGGAGCGTAGTAGGACATGTAGTTGATAACTCCTCCCACTAACACATAAGTGGAGGATGCAATAGTAGATTTTCTAGTACTTTAGGATCATCACTTTCTAGGTCATTAGACTCCACATCAAACTTAATGTGAACGTCCTATTCATATACCACCATGTGGGACATAATCTCCTCCCCATTGACATAGACATTGATTGTACATGTTTATTTATATGTTTATGCCTATTGAAAGGAAGATAATAGTATTACTATTCGACTTCATTATATGTTAATTATTACTTTTAGTTTTCATTAATATTTTAGGCAAAACTTATATTTGACAGCTTTTAAAGTTGACTACTTGAAACATAGGAATAATTATTAAATTTCAACTAGATATCTTCAAAAGATAATAAAATATACAGTATAAAAACAATTTAATAAAATTTAAAATTTATCCTAAAGATATAATTTATTTTTTGAACATAAAAAATTTCATAAATAAAATAAATAAATGAAAACGAAAGGAATGTATGAAAAGTTACTCTGAAGTGAGAGCGAAAAGAAGGAACATTGAGGAGGTTCAAAAGCCACCAACTTGACTTTGAAAGCCTATAAAACATAAACTATAAGACCCATATATATAAAAGATAAAAAATCAACAATTTATTATATGTTTAATACATGTTTTAATTTTCATTTATATTGGACTTATAGTTTATATTTTATAGGCTAGCAAAGTCACGTACTGGAAACATTTTTAAGTTTGAAGTTTGTGGATTAGAAAGCTTATAAATTAATTTTCATCAAATTTTTTTAAGAAATTATTTTTATTTTGGACTATTTATTATATGTTTAGTCCATGATTTAATTTCCATATTTTTTAGTCTAATTGTTTATATTTTATAGGCTAGAAAAGGCATGTACTTGAAACATTTTTAAGTTTCAATTTGGTGGATTAGAAATCTTATAAATTATTTTTCATCAATAATTTTTAAGATTTTTTTTTATTTTAGAATACTTATTATATGTTTAATCCATGTTTTAATTTTCATTTATATTGGTCTTATATTTTATATTTTATATGCTAGAAAATCACGTACTTTAAACATTTTTAATTTTCAAGATGGTGGATTAGAAAGCTTATAAATTATTTTTCATCAATATTTTTTATGAAATTATTTTTATTTTTGAATAATTATTATATGTTTAATCCATGTTTTAATTTTAATTTATATTGGTCTTACTGTTTATATTTTACAGGCTAGAAAAGGCACATAATTTATACATTTTTAAGTTTCATTTTGGTGTATTAAAAATCTTATAAATTATTTTTCATCAATATTTTTTATGAAATTATTTTTATTTTTTATTATTAGTTATATGTTTAATCAATGTTTTAATTGTAATTTATATTTTTACTATATTTAATATTTTATAGGCTATAGAAGTCACATACTTGAAATATTTTTATGTTTCATGTTGGTGGATTAGAAAGCTTATAAATAATTTTAAATCATCATTTTTTAAGATATTATTTTTATTTCTGACTACTTCTTATATGTTTAATCCATGTTTAAATTTTCATTTATATTGGTATTAATGATTTTTGAGGCTTGCAAAGTCACGTACTTGAAACATTTTTATGTTTCAAGTTGATGGATTAGAAAGATTATAAATTATTTTACATCAATATTATTTAAGATTTTTTTATTTTTGACTACTTCTTATATGTTTATTCCATGTTTAAATTTTTATTTATATTATTATTCTACTTTAAATTTTATATTCTAGAAAAGTCACATACTTGAATAAGAATTAAATTTTGATAAAACATTTATATATATATATATTAACGTAACAAAAATATTAAAATTTTAATTATATAAAAAAGAATATTTAAAATAGTTTTGTTTTTGTTTTAGGGAAATGACGGTAGTGGAGATGCGACCTTTGAGGCACGTTTAAAAAAAATAACCTACACATTTTTTATTTTTTTTCTTTTAGAAAACATATTAAAAAAATTCAAATTTATATTGGTAAGAAAATTATAAATTATGCATTTCATGATAGGTTTTTGTAATAAAACAATTAATAACTACATATGGAATGTGTCATAGAAACATAATATCATAGAAACATTACAATATATCAATATCATATTGGGATGGAATATTTACCAATATCACATCAAGCGGTGATTATATCAGTTTTCGTATAGGGATATGATTATGATGTGGAATTTTTTTTCCAAGTGTATAGGGTGACGTCGATTTTGATTACAGAAGAGAAAATTAAAACATTGAAATTATTTTAGGAAAAATAAATGTGACATAATGCATCTAAAACCAGTATAAAATGTTGTCCACTGAAGGATTCTACTTCAAAAATGAGAATATATTCTTTGTTAAAGAGTCACCATCAGGTCTAGAAAATAGTAGATTAGGAGAATCTTATCTATTCAACCACACTTCTATAAGAACAAATATAAATTTTATATTTCAATATTTTTATGTTTAAATAATATAAATATACCAAAGATAAATTGTACAAAAAAATTTCATATGATGAGCTTCTAAAAAAGAAAATAATAGAAAAATCAAAATAAAAATTTTACTATGAAGACTAGAAATCTGGGTGGGATGAGGGTGCCAACCATGACTGGCTACAATAGAGTAAGAATGTATCAAAAATGAACTTTAGAGACTAGGGGTGGGGATTGGGGTTTACTGGGGTATGTGGGATGTATGAAGTAATTAGGTGTGGTGACATGGGGTAGGTTGTGGATGATTGGCAATGAATTGTGGTTTGGGATCCGGGGCCAGAGTAGGGGAAATGTTGTTAGTGGTAACAGTGATGCGTTGCGAGGGCCGACATCAGTGGGGTTTATCATAATGGTGAATCAGTGGTGAGGTGGTGGTGTCATGAGTTCCCAACTAGGGGTATGCATGAGAGATCAAAGCATGACTTGGTGGTGGGTGGGTGGGTGTTGTGAGGGCTATGAACTGGCAGGATCCTTTTTAGGGGCTAGTGGGAGCATGGAAGGGGAGAGGCATAGTGAGCAACAAGGCATTGGACGTCTCGGGTTGGAGCCTCCCCATGCCCAATTATCTGATGTAATAATAAAAATATATTTCATTTAAAATATTGTTTTTCTATTTTTTTAATCTGTGTAGGTTTAAAATATTTTAAAAAGTATTCTTGGAAGGCGGTAGGCGTGATTCCGCCTTTCAGCCCTGTCCAAAGACAACAACGTGCTTGCCACATTTCTACTAAAAAAATTTAATTATACATGTTATTATATTTAAAAATATATATATTTTTATATTATTATTATTATATATATATATTGTGTTTTTTATGTTTTTTAGAATTATGTAAATAACATTTTAAACTGAAAATGTTATGTTTTTAAGAAATAGCTTTTATGATGCTGAAGTTTGAGACATTTTTAAGAACTAAGTACGGGTTTTGGTTGATTTTCAAGTTGATATAAATATCATTGGGTAAAAATGGGTCTTTAGATCAAAAATGGTCATGTAAGGTAAAGTGAATAGATAAAAAGAAAGAATAGTGACTAAAAGGTTTAAACAATAATAAGGCATTGGATACAATGAAACATTTTCAACTAGGTCTTCCACCTTGATCATGGTCACCACTTGGTTTGTTCATATATGACACATGGAATCCACTAGTTCATCTGTTTCATTTCACCACTACCTTCTTTTTAGGGTTTTTGATTATTCCATAGTCATTCTCCCTATTTTTATGTGATGAATCAATCATTTTTTTGTGGATCCTCCTCAACATTTTTTCTTTTCGATCTCACTTATGAGTAACCCTATAGTGACATTAGAGAACCTTGGTTTTCATCCACGTAACTACTTCTAAATGACTTCCAGTGGAGATCCTCTCACCAATTCATTATCCTAAATGAGATCTTATCCCGGTGTACATTTAAGATAGAGATCCAGTTCCTGTCTTCAGTGTGTAGTCTTTGAAATGCATTCATAAGATCTATAAAAAGTTGTCACTAAGAAGAATCAACATGAAAATGGTATGTTTTTAAGCAATAGATTTTGTGGTGCTCAAATTTGTGATGTTTTTAAGAACTTTGTATGGGTTCTAGTTGATCTTCAAGTTGATATGTATATCATTGAGTGAAAATGGGTCTTTAGGAGATAAATGGTTATGGAAGGGAAAATGGGACTTTAGTAGGTTTCAATAGCCCATGTTAGTTTTAATCTAAAATTGTCCAACATCATCAATATCTTATTTAAAATCAAATTTGAGTATTGTTTTTAATAATCAAAATGGTATTTATAATTTTTTTTACATTCCCTTCATGTTCATTTATTCATTTTATTTATGAAAATCATTTTATTTTTAATTTTTATTAGATGTTTAGGATATCTATTAAATTCTATTTAAATTGTTTTTATACCATATATTTTTAATATTTTAATGTTATATCCTTTAAATTCAATAATTATCCCTATATTTCAAGTAGTCTACTTTCAATGCTTATAAAATATAAATTGGTCCTAAAATATTAATGAAAACTGAAACACTGGACAATCATGTAAAAAGGGATGATAGTAAAAATACTATCTTAATTTCAATAGACATGGAACATATACATTAACAAGTAAAATCAATGTTTATGGGGAGGAGATTCACTCCCACATAGTGGCCTATGAAGGGTACACCTGTATCGAGATCGACGAGCTCCGTGCTAGGGTGGAGTCTGATGACCTGGAGAGGGATGATCCTTGGGCACTGGAATGTTGAACATCACATGATCCACCTATGTTTCAGTGGTTGGAGGTGTCAATTGTATGTCATATTATGCTCCTGATCCTTCTCACACTTGGGTATTAGAAGGACCTTCAATCATCGCAACAGGAAACCAGGCCTGCGATGGATCTTGACCCCAAAGCTATGATGGATATGGACCCCAAGATGTAGAGAATTGAAGATATCTTGTCAAGAAAGATGGATCCCATTCTGCCTAAAGCGCATCGTCAATTAGCTGAGGTTGGACTATTAGAGGGCCAACCTTTTCCTGTGGAACAAGTGAGGCCTCATGTGTAGCACAACACGGTCTACGTCGTCATTGTCATTGTGGCTCCTCGGCACCAGCAACTACTAGAGGATGTTCTTCTAGGGAAGGAACCTCCTTTATCTAGGATGGACTCTTGATGATGCTCTCAGAAAGTTCATGACAAGATGACCTCACCATTAGCGCATCAACATGGACTGCTTCTCAACTAAAGGCCCCCTTCTCCTCATCCTCACTCATGCGAATAAGATGCTATGTGTGTGTACCCTATAAAAAGATTCCAAATAAATTATAAAATAGTTAATTAAAAAAATAATGGAAATTTATTGACATAGAATATTAAAAAACTCTTTACTGTGTCAGGTAAGATACTGTATAGACTTTAGTCTATACCATGGATCATATTCGACCTGCTCTCAAAGAAATAGTCGCAACTTAGGTACAACCTAGATTCAAAACTCTTCAAGTATTCCACAATTGTCAAGAGAGTTGGAATACAATCGACATTAGTCCTCATCCTGCATCCCTGCCAGCTTCATGAAATGAGTATTATCATTCTATCTCAGTGACAATTGAATTTGCTGAACACAACAAAACTATCACATGACTCTATTAGGATGCTATCACTCAATAATATGGAAGTGAATGAGGGGCACTTAAGCCATAACATCATCAAGTCCAATATTTTAGTATACTAAAAACTGGTCCAGCATAGTCTAGTATGGAATCCATGTAATAATTAATGATATGCGACCATTGTCAAAAAATATCATTACTAAAATCTGATATTGATGCTATTATTACATTTTTTTGAAAAGTGTTCGATTGTATATAAATAACTGGTTAGGTAAGAGACAGTCCAACTTGAGGCGATATGCACCCAAATGGTGTGTTGGAACTATAAAAAATTTTTTCTCTGAGAGAACCTGTAAAATACAACATTGAATGCCAAAAATAATGAGAAATTAAATTCAATAACTCATAGTAGTATCAGAAGCTAATAGAGATGAGTGATCATACCAGTGTGCATACAGAGTGTCATGAAACAACTCCATAGGATGTAGATCATGAGCAAGATGAGGGAATAATGAAGGGATGTGCTCCCATTCCCACATCTGAATAAGGATGGATCATCCCCTGAGATCTATGATATCGCTATAGGAAACCCTACATTATGATCTATATATATATGACAAGAATTCAAATCCCTATATGTACATCCCATCCCAATAAAAGTCTTCTAGTAGGGATATATACAATATGTGCACATGCTTCCTCGAGTGATCAACGCACATGGTCCTTCCAATGAGTGGTAATATATATGCATGAACATAACAAATTATAGTATAGTTATCGGCATCATTTGGTAAATGTGGAATATGCTCCTCCATATAGGGCATAGATATCGACACTCCATCTATAGCCCTACTTCTAGAAAAAATGTAGATGCCTAACAATCACTGAGTGAGGTCAGGACATGATGCATAGGTGGGTCCAATAAGGGCCTACCCCTGGATTAGAAGACCGAGAAGCACTAACATAGCCTAGAGGGTGATGGTAATCTCTCCCTCAGGTAGGTGAAATATGTATGTATCTTATCTCCACCACTCCACTTGGACATCAAGCATCTGACGGTCAATAAATGTGAAATATGATATGGAAATTCTATAGAAGCCTGCATGACACAAGTATGGTATAATGAAATACGGAGGCTCTCTTTGTTGAAAATGGTGTGCTCGACGCCCACGGATTGGTCAATCCTCACCACCCTATAAAACGACCTGGGAAACATGGGTAGCCTGCTATGTCAGTATTATGGTATCCTCCATCTGTAAATAAACAAATGAAATGATTCGTAAGTGTAAAATTTAAATATAACATTATGGCCAGTAGAATGTTATGAATTTTAGAATTTAAGAATTTTCATGTTTATTCACATTGTTTTATGAAGTTATTTCTTACCAAAAGAAAATGTAATGTCTTCATGATTTTCAAAGCATATTACTAAAGTGTTTTTATGATATTCCTTTTCCTAGAAAATTATTATTTATAAGATATGGTTTTAAATATGTATATATATAAACATTTTGTCTTTGTTATGTAAAAGTTTATTAGAAAATGATGTGATTTTTAATTTATGTATGACTTTCCACATGATGGTATGTTTCATTATTATTTTATCACATGTATACTTTATGGATTATCCATGGAAATATTGATTATGAATTAATGTCACCTTAAATGAATTTTTCTTATTCCTTTAAATGTCACTATGGAAGGATTATCGTTATTTAATAGTAAAAGTGTTTGGCAAAGTCATCCAATTCTAAAAAGAATCTTATAATAACACCATATAATTGACTATATTAGAAGATAACATAAGAGAAAATACCTCATTGTGGTTGAGAGTGTGAACTCTATCTAGTAATGTAAGGGTATCATTTCCTGTTATAACCTTCTTGAGGACATATGGTTCATCTCAAACTTTTCACTTGTTCTTGAGGCTAGACCCACTCATTCCAAATCCTACTTGACCTTATTCTCCCTTGTTTACACAACCTGTTAATGTTAGGTATCACTATTGGCAGGCCTTAAAGCATTGGGAAATATTAAAACTCTATAATAGGAATCCATAGTGCAGTATAATAGTTAGAAATTATGTCTATCTGTTACACTAGATCAACATATACCTCCCATGATATGTTCACAGATTCACATGCTGCAATGGTGTGTGTTCAAGGAAACCATAAGGCCTAGAAATTTCCACATTTGCATTGCCTCACTTCCAGTAATACCACCATTTTTTCACAAATACTATTTTTGATGGGATCTGAATTCTCTTGAACTTACAATCAAGATTCATCTCGGAAGAAAAGGATAACATGATAACTAGAATCTTCTTCAATGTTCTTTTTCAATCTCTCCCCTACTAAATTCCATTTGAGGATAGTTTTTTTATATCAAGGAAGTAATTCATGCAATGATATAATGTCTCTTGAACTAGGGAAATTATATGTAACTTGCAAAGCCCCTTGAAGACAGCATTGATGAACTCCACAATGTTTTTGGGCCTGTGTCCATACCTCTTCCCCCATCATATGCCAATGTCTATTTTTCTTTTGGAATCCACATCATAAAATCATAAACTCCTTGATTATTATTATGAATTTGTTCGAAACATTGTTCAAACCTCCGTTGATCCAGATCATATTCTACACATAGGTGATCATATTTCACATAAATTGATTTTATATTTACTATGAAATAGTAACAAATAAATAATACATTGCATACCTATCATTTTAATTGAATTATTCATAGGTTCATTGTGGAATATTTTACTTACATTTCTAGAAATGTGTGTAATGAAGTATTGATGACGTGAATTTTTGGGGGATCCATGTATCAGGGTCCTCATTGATTTCATCAATGATTTCCTAATGCTGATCATATATCAAACAAACACCCTGAATGCATGTGAAATGGTTGTTGATACATGTTAAAAACCAACAACAAGATTTATAATTTTCCTTCTCCACATTTACAAAGTCAAGATAAAGAGGTGAAAAGTTTCCATCTTGGGATTCCATAGTCAACAATACGCCCTTTTATTTTCTGTATAGAAAAGTTCCATCAATCTGAAAGAACAGTTTGCTGATAAGATTTGCAGAGATACACAGGTGAATTCATAGAACAACTGATGAAATTGAACATGATATGGATCTATTAGGTTATCTTCAGACACATGTTCATTTGTATTAATATGGGAGAAAACTTGGTTTTTGTGCCTCAGTATGGATAGAAATTGTGGAAACACCCAATACGAGTCATTCTAATCAACATAGAACTTTTAAATTTCCTTCTTTTCTCCATCCATGACTTATTATAGAGAATATTATAATTGAATGTTTGTTGAATCTTCTCTTGAAAAAGGAATATTAGAACATCTTGTAATATCCTAATCATCTCAATGTTATTTGATGACACAGATTCAACATCTAATGAGGTATGATTTTCTATCAGGATTTTCTAAATGCAAGTATAAGCTACCTTAATCCTATAGATTCTCCAACATCCAAATGAAATGTCTAGAATCTTCCTCAAGTGGAATCTAAAATAATCCCCATACTTTTCACACCATATGAGATATTTATTATGGATGGATTCTTGAATTATATACCTGTAGTGCCTATAAATGTGAAATCAATTTAGAGTTATTTTCAATGAATCTTTACTTGAAAAATTCATTCTATCATATAAGGTTTTGTCTATCTCTCTAATCCTATCTGGTACAACTCTGGGAAACTCAATTGAGAGTGTGAGAACATTGTAGTAAAATTTAGAAACATGTGTCATTACTTCTTACCAAGATGAAAATAGTGGTGGATGATTTATTGTGGATCGAGGCTGGTGTAAAACTGAAACATTTCTAGAAACTTCCTCCCCAACTTAAACTACTCCCTCCTTATCAGCACTGTTTTCACCATCTATTCCATTATTTCGGAAATCTTCACCAGAATTTGGATTTATATGTATATCTGTGAGAGCATCTTTGTTGTCCTCTTCTTTATCATTTGGAATATGATCAATTTCATGGGGTGGACCATCTTCAACCACTCATGAAAGTCTAAGTCTTTGTAAAACAAGACGTTTTTGTTGTAAAGTAGAAACATAAAAATATAACTCTATCATGGTACCATCTGATCGATGAGAAAATAAATTTATTAATTGGACCCACTACGAATCAACATCCAATGGACAAGCTAGATGCCACAATGTTGTCGAGAATTGAAAATGTCACTTGTTCATAGACATGATCTCTTGATCGGGTCCCAAATTTAAGGAACCAAAAATTCTATCTGGAAGGTCACTTAGGGTTACATAGTCAACTATACTAAGAACTTTTGTTGGTTGTGTACTTTAATAATCTATTTACTTATTTTAAATAACAACCCCATATTAGTACGCATAGGCAAACACGACTATCTGCATCAATTTTTTTAATCAATATTACGATAGTGTAACTATTATTGACAATGATGTTTGACCATATAATATTTATTATAATGAAATTTTAGGACTTCTATTTATACCCTAAAATATTATAGAAATATTTCATTATATAAAATATTATTAGAACATATGTCATAGAATGTTTTTTTAACCGAGGTAAAAAGAAGAAAATAGTAAATCAGTTTATTTATCATTGAAAAAAATTAAAATTATGATTATATATAGTGAAATGGATAATAATAAAAACATTAAATAAAAAATTAATGATTTACAACATACAAGAATTACCTTGAAAATTTTCAATATAACATGGTTTGGATAAGATGAGCCTCACTTTGGACCCGAGGTAAAGTCTAGTTTACTTTTAATTGGTAGCTTGATAATATCTTATAATGTTATGTACTTATCTTTGGAATTTTGAAAATCTTCTGACCTTCTAATAACATATCTTAGATTTTATCTTACATATCATTATAAGGTTGACAGATTCTCAAAATCCCAAAGTTATGTACATACCTTCAAAAGATATTATCAATCTACCAACTGAAAATAAACTAGATTTTACCACACGTCCTAAGTGAGGATCATATCATCCAAGCCACATTCTATTAAAAAATGTCAATGAATTTCTTATATGTTGTAAAGTATTATTGTGTTATTTAATGTGTCTTTTCTTCTCCATTTAACTATATATGATCATAATTGTTATTTTATCAATGATAAGTATTATTAGCTAATAATTATAGGTATTTATTTTTTAATCCTAAGTTATTCATTAATTAATCTATAATTAATCATTTCTAATAATAACTATTATTTCTAAAATATATAATAATTATGATACTAAAATTTTAGAACATATTCTTATATACAAAACTATGATACTAATGTCTATTAGTACAATTTTAACTAGTTAATCATTAATTAATCACTAGTTAATCATTACTAAGATATTCAATTACTAATAATAACATTCAATATTTAATGTATTTTTTAGACCATTTCATTTTATATAAACATAATTATCAATTTATCATTGATTAATGTACTGATTTGATGTTTTATTTTTTAGGTAATTTAGTAGATTATAAAGAAAATATGAATCATCTAAAGAATATCCCCCAGGAGTTTCAAACTAGGAGTGTTTTAAGGTCTGTTGGTGCTCATCAGTTCCTATTGGAGTCTAGCTCAAAGAGCTGTTTTTGGGTTTTACTCCTAGGTACATCTGTTCCAGAGAAACATCAACCTGTTTATATCCATACTAGGATTTTATTGCTTATATAACCACTTGATATTTATGATACCAAAATTTTAGAATGTTTATTCTTAAGTTATTCTAGAATTAATCTATACTTAATCACTACAAATAATAACTATTATTTCATACTATATATAACTAAATAAACTAATTAATAAACAAAATATTTATAACCAACTAAACTACCTAAAAAATGACATATTTAAAAATAAAAATAATTCAATTAAATAAATAAATAACATTAAGTTTAATAAAAATATACCTCTAAATGATACTTCACAAAAAACTCGGCACTTTTTTTAGACCACCGAACCCACTAAAAGTGAAACTAACACCTTTAGAGAGATAAGTAGTTGAATGAAAAGAGATGGGTGAAAAATGAAGTGAGGAGGGGGGGTTCTTTTTTTATAGGGAATTAAGGCAAATGGGGAAGGGGGCTATGACCTTTCTCCTTTATGTTAGGCAAAAGGCAGCAACGGGGTTTCCGCCATTCACAAAACTTAAAGGTGAATGAAAGAACCCTCTTCCACATTTTCAATGTCATCAATCTAGGAAAAAATTGGGAGTGGGGGGGGGGGGAAGAGGTCGACATCCTCAATTCCACATTTGAATCATATTATTTTAATAAAAATTAACCTGGACTCATTTAATTTTTTAAAAAACACATAAAATACCCTCTCCAATACAATTTTTTGAACCATTATTGGTTGTGGTCCGTTTTTAAACCTCCACCAAAATATTATTTCCCTTGTAGTGAGATAAGTATTTTAGAATTAACTATAAAGTGGATAATTGTTTTTAATGTCACTATGTCCTATATAGACTACCACTATGTCATGGTCTATGTTACGATGATGAAATATGGAATATCGGATGTCACCAAGCCATTTTGATTGTTTGTGAGATCAAATAACTCAAATGGTATGTTGAAATGAAACAAAATACTTCACAATGGTCCAAAAGGATGTCCAAAAATGATTATACTATGCTGTGATCCTAATTGAGACTAAATAACTAAAATGATATGTGACTTTCCTTGGTGTCATAGTCTTTGTTGAGACACAAAGTCCAAAATGTCATGGACTTTTAAACCATTATTTAGTTGTTGGGATTGAAAATGATTGAGCCAATAGTGCACCAATAATAAAAAGATATAATAAAGTGAAAAATTCAGAAAAAGACACCAAATGTAACATTGAAGAACCATCAAAATAAAAGGGGTAAAACACCACAGAAAAATAGAAGGATCAAACTATAGGTTAAAGTAGGTGCACACCGTTTCACCATTACAAGGAGAAAAAACTCCTTAAATATATCTCGTGAATATATTGATAATCCAACTCACAAAATACCACAAACCAAGGAAGATGATGTTGTTTATTACTGGGTGATGAGATGCTGAAATGGGAATAGTCACTTTCCTTTTATAGGCAAACCTCACCCCATAGTACTCCTCTCTATTGGGTGGTTGGAGAGACTACCCACTAACCTCATCTGCCAGCCATGCCCACCTCCCTTGAAAAATCAAGGGGGATGAAACATTCTTGAAAAAAAAATCATTCCACAACATCTCTCATTTGGATATTTGATTCTGGACCAATCACATCTCCACACATCTTTTCTATCCATAAAACATGCTGCCAATGCCTCTATAAAACCTATTGAGGATTTGTATCAGATGAACTTATCAGAGTTAATCAATTTCAACTGGGAATATACCATATTTTCTTTAGTGTGATTTTTTTTCATCTACAAACTTCTTCCTCCCCCACATATCATAAAAAGTGATACTCTATCCCAATGTGTTTCATCCAAGAATGAAAAGATGGATTCCTTGCAATGTGAAATACACTCTAACTATGACAAAATAATGGAATCTGAACTTGTCTATGACTAAGCTCATTCAACAAGCTTCTCATTTAGATTACCTCTTTATAATCTTGTTTTTCTACCATGTACTCCACCTCCATCATGGATAAATCCATAACTAACTATAAATTCCAAATCCATCTCACAAATCCTCTTGCAAGACTAAATACATAACATGTAGTGGATTTCCTCTGGTCAAAATCACCAACAAAATCTGAATCAACGTAGCTTCTAATAATGTAATATGATCCTCCATAACATAATGCATCAAATGAGGTCTCTTGGATGTATATCAAGATCCTCTTTAATGTGATTCAATGCTATCATCCTAGATTATCCTTGTACCGAATATCTTCTCCCACCACATGAAAAACCTATGATCTAGTATAAACCATGGTTAACATCAGACTCCCCAATATATATGCATACAATACTCGAGACTTCTCCATCCTCTCTGTTTCACTACCATGAATTATTGTAGAGGATAACTTGAAATTAATAGGATGTGGGTTGGATATTGACATACAGTCTTGCAAATTAAAGTGATTCAATACATTTCATATGTAATTATTCTATGATAGAAAAATTTTCCCATTATTTATGTCTTGGTAAATTTGTATACCAAGAATATTGTTTTCTATCCCCATTTCCTTCTTATCAAACTCTCTATCCAACTGTGAATTTGTCTCTTGGATATGATTATTTTTGTGGTCGACAACCAAAATTTCATCCACATATGACAAAAAAATGATGAAATCATTTCCATCCAAAACCCTAAAATAAGAAAAAGGATATAAATGAAGTCTGTTGTATCCAAGTATCATGATATAGGAATCAAATATCTTGTACCGACACCCTAGTTCCTACTTTATATTTTACAATGATTTGTTCATCCTACAAACCAATTTATCTTTTCATTCTTCAGAAAAACCTTATGGCTGAAGAATATAGATCTCATCATCAATATCACCATGGAACAAAACAGTCTTCACATCTAGCTACTCTAAATGAAAACTGTGTATAGAACGCATTTCTAGAACTCTTAAAACATTCACTAGTCTAACAAAAGGAAAAATATTTCATTAAAATAAATATATTTCTTCTGAGAATATCCTTTGACCAGAAGTTTTTCATGATATCCTTCCATCTGTTCCTTTCTATCCTACTCAATATTAAATATCCATTTTCTATCGATAGCCTTCCTTCTATGATGTCTAGGTCACATCTATAAAAAATATGTCTCTTCATCCTCTGTTAATAATAAGTAAACAATATTACTCTCAGTGACATAGTTTGAGTTCCATACTAGTGCTATTTTCTCTCGAGAGGACCGTAGTGGTCTAGACTCAACCTATATTTAATCATCGTGTTTGGTAATGCCTCAAATGAAACTGATTCTTCCTTGTATTTTCCCCATAATTCTACTATTGTAGTGTTTGTATTCTCTTTCTCTATGTCTCCATCAATTTTCATGTGTACCTTGTCTTCTAAAAAAATTACATCTCAGCTAATGATAATTTTGTGGGAAATGGGGTCCCACGAACAATAGCGCTTCCCACCATCCGCAGACCCCAAGAAGATACATTTTCGGGATCCCAATACATCTTTGCTCATTCCTAGTCCTCAAATAATGCATATTCTTAAATTCCAAATATAATTAATAGAGAATAGTCAGCAGGTTTACCAGTCCATGTCTCCATTAATGTATTTACATTGATATCCATTGGAGGATATTAGTTGATCACATAACATGTGGTATTCATTATTTTTTTCCTAGAATGTTTTAGAAATTTCTGTAGTCTTCAGTAACACCCTTGTTCTATCCAAAATGTCTCTTCTCATCTGCTCTGCCTCCCCATTCCACTGAGGAGTGTACGCCACTTTGAACTGCCTCTTTATACCTTCACATTGACCAAAAATATCAACCCCCTCACTTGTATATTTTCCACCACTATCAATCCTAAGACACTTTATCTTCTATGTAGATTCAAGTTCATTCTTCTATTTGAATGATTTTATGACATAAAAAAATACTCATTCCACTTGACTGGGTACACCCAACATATCTTGGAATAATCATTAATTAGTGATACAAATTACCTTGCTCCTCCTAGGGATAAAATAAATGCTTTCCAAACACTAGAATACATCAAATCTATGATATCCTTACATCATTATGTTGATTTCCCAAAATTTATCATTTGTATTTTTTTAATAAGAAATGCTCAAATAATGGTATGGATTCTTTTTTAAGACTAGGAAACAACTTATGATCTATAAGAATATTCAGACCTCATTCTGAAATATGGACAAGCTTTAGATTCCACAACGTCATCAATGTTTCTGTCAATGTAGTTGATGCAATAAATATCTTCACCTACTTTTACATTTCACCTATAAGAACATACAAGTTATTAATGATATTCTCTAACATTATCAACACAATCACTCCCCCACAATTCTCATCACTCCATCTTGGTGTGAACCTTGCATCTGATGTCATCAATTTGTCCCAAAGACAATACATTCTTCATTAGGGATTTCACATTGATAACACCTTGTATGGTTCAAAAAAATTCCATCTTGCATATTCAATTTGATTGTACCGACTCCAACGATCTCCAAGTAGTGATCGTTACCCTTGTATGCAAGTCATTTTGGTATAGTTTCATACCAATCAAGATATTCTCATTGAGAAATCATGTGCCATGTTTCTAATGACTCAATTTTCCATGCATTGTTGAGATGCTGCCTGCTTCCAATAGACATCACCACTTCACTAACTAGTATATCTCCATTCCCAGAATTACACTTCAATTTTTCATCTAGGTAAAAATTTTGTATCCCACTGGGATCATGCTCTATTGTCAAATTATATAGTCTTTCTTCAATTTCTAATAGGAAATTATCCTTCCGTAGTACTACTATTATAACCTCCCGGTTCCGGGTGCCGCCCAAAGGTTCCCCATACCTAGATGGTCACATAAACTCAAGTTCATTTCCCCAAATTTCAGAGGCTATCGACTAGAAGAAAAGGTCCTGGGTGTGATAGTGGGGAAACTATGCCCTCATTGGTTGAGTAACATAGAAGAAACCAATAGTAAATAGTAATAGAAGCAGTAATACCATACAAAATGAAAACAGTGGATGACTAGTATTAAATAAGAAATTGGAACACACATATAAATTATTCATGTCACATATGTCAAGGAAAGCATCCAAACATGTCACAACATTGGAAATACAATACTAAACCAAAGTACAGAAGAAACAAGTAAACTCTAGCAGCATCGCAAGCCTTAGCTTGGTCATAATCTCTCAAACTCCAATAGCAATCAAGTACCTATTGAATAAGGGATCTTTCCTTTATCTATACCTACAATAATATAATCTTTTTGGGTCCAAAAGAATGACCAAAACAGGGTGTGAGATTAATCCTAGTAGGCAACCACAAAAAAATCACTGCCCAACTTTCAGTGACTATATTTATATATATATAATAGGTAATATGAAAACTTTAAGGAATAAACTAAGAAGTACTCAAAAGTAAAAAATCATACCGTTTTTAGTTACAGTCATTTATATTTATTAATTATTCAATCCATTTAATAATGTAACTTCAAGATCTAGCCTAATCCCTATATCCCCCTATATAATAGAAAAAATATATCTCATAATTCCATCTAAAAAATCAAGTAAGACCGAGTACAAGCTTGTTCTTTGGCTAGGAAGACTCATCAAAATCATGAAACATTCAATTATTCACAAGAAACCCTATGGGAAAGTTCTCACAATCTAAACCCCTATGGTTTCACATAACATCAAATCAAAAAACAATAATGAACCTCTGGGAAAGATCACACAATATAACCCCTTTGCTCCCATATAGTACCAATCAAATACAATGACCACCTGGGTAGCTCTCACGGTCAATACCCCTTGGTCTTCATAGAAACAATAAATTATAATGACCCACCAGTAGATCCCATAGTTAATTCCCTATGGTCCAACATTCATTTAATAAGTACTCTCTGAGTAGCTCTCATGGTCTAACCCCTCTAGTTAATTACCCCACAACAGCTCTCACAGCCAATACCTACGGTCATTCATAACAAAAATTCACAATTAAAAGAACCTAATTCGGGATGCTCTCACAATCAATTCCCCTTGGATATAATTTTATAATTCAAATCACATTCATCTCAAATAAATAGAAACTCCATCCTAACAACACTGGGCATGGAAAAAAAGGATCCTAACATGATTTCTAGCCTCAACGGCCATAACCAATAAACCATGGGAAACACATCCATAATCAAGGAAATAAATGTTATTCATAATCAATAACTCCTTCTCAATAAAACACACCATAATAGGTTTTAAACATGGTTCAATTCCATAACACGTAATACCCTAAACATTGGTATTCGTCACTTTTAGCATATATAATACAAAGACAAACAAAGTAAGGCACAAAACACCAACCTCAATGTGGTACAATGAACAATATCAAACTTCATCCCTTGAATTATCCTATAATTTTATTGATATACAAAAATTTCAAAAACATTCAAACTTGAATAAATCACGAGATAATAGAAATCAGAAAGAGGGGCTCTAGTGAAAGAGATAACTCATCGGTGGGAATCCAACACACCCAGGGACATCTCGATTGGATCTCGGACAGAGGAACATGAGGTGTATGAATATTTATGGATATCCATCACTATCTTTTATGATACATGGTAAGAAGAAGATTCTTCTAGAGATTAGACACAACTCCGGTCAAATTAATTAAATAAAAAGAAAAGTACAGGGCGTGTTCATTTAATGTACACACCGTGTACTAGCCGCAACCAGCCCCCAATTTGGGCGGTCTTCTAGGACACCCATAAAACCATGTACTCGGTTGTTACACGACCAGTACACAACTACTCACAGAAATCGGGGACATGGCATGTACTCAAGAGTACACTGTGTTTACTTAAAAAATTTCCAAAACATCCTTTTTCCTAAAAAACAACAAGAAATAAAGATCTATACTATAAATGAAGATTTGGATTATTACAAAAATCCCCCATTAAATAAATTCGTACTCGAATTTCCCTTCCAAGGGTGGAATAGAAGAATCTTCAAACAAATCTGGCCACTGGGAGGATACGTCGGCCTCCCTCTCCCATTTCTCGTCCTGTACTCGCCCATGTTGCCATAACACCCACACCAGAGGAACAGACTGACCATGGAGAACCTTCCTACTGTGATCAATAATCCAAATATGGTTCTTCTCAAAGGATGAATCCACATCCATATCAACCTCCATGAATTGAAAAACATGAGATGGTTTGGAAAAGTAATGTCATAGTTGAAAAAATATGGAAGATGTCATGCATATCCCGGTACCTCTAAGGTAACTAAAGCTGATAGGAAACCATCCCAACTCTCTCCAAAACCTCAAACAGACTGAATTATCTTGGTGAAAGATTTCCCTGTCTCCTAATCTTCCTATGTCCCATCCTCGATGTGATACGTAAGAAAACCTTATCTCCGACCTCAAACAATAGAGGTCATCTCCTTCGATTAGCATAAGATTTCTGTCGACACTATGCAATATCCATCCTCTTCAAAATAAACTCCACCTACTCAATGGTCTCCAAGAAAAATGAGGTCCCATCATAGATACCTATCCTACCTCCATCCAACATAGGGATGATTGGCATGGCCTACCATAAAAGGCCTCATATGGTGCAGTCTGAATCATCGCAAGAAAATTTTTATTGTAGGAAAACTCCACTAGGGTATGTGTCTCTCCAAAGTGACCCTGAAATCTAGGACGCATGCTCGAATCATGTCATCCAAAACCTAAAACATGTTCTTGGACTGGCCATCATTCTAGGAATGGTAAGCTCTACTCAGAAGTACCTATGTAACCAAACCCTCTACAGTACCTTCAAGACACAATAAGTAAAAGGGAACCCCTGTCTGAGATGATATAGTTCAGAACCCAAAGAAAATGTACAATCTCTTGGATGTACAACCCTGTAATCTCATAAACACTACAAGATTCCTTAATCAGAAAGAAAAGTGAAACCTTTGTGAGTCTGTTGAGATCAAATCACAAGGTATAATTACCATTATACTTAAAAAATTTGAAAAAATATTAAAAGTGCACCCTAATAGTTATAGCATTGCTACCGGTGTGTTTTCCATTTACTAGAAGAACTCGAACAAAACTGAGATCATAACTGAAACCTCACATCAAGGAAGGGTCATCCCAAAACAACAGACTCAAAACTAATCACACAATCTTTTCTTGAAAGACATTGAAAATTTTCACAACACACACACCCTTAACTGGTGGGGTGTTCAAACTGGATCAATCGAACCATAATCATTGAATAAGAACGATAACGAGTCAAACCGTCACTGGATAAATTATCTTAGAAATGCCGGGCCTAGAAGGATGGTGTATTGCAATAGAAATATAACTCCTTTTTCTTATGCACCATATGCTCACAACAAACCCGTTCATCGAATCCTACATCTATAATTTAGTGATGCTTCTATATCACACCATCCCTTGATCACATAAAGGGTCATGCCACAACATGAAAAAAATTTAATTCTAGATCTAACCGACTAGAATTTTTACCTCATTAAGAATTAAAAATGACCATAAATAAGAGTCTGAGATAACCTTATATTAATCATCCAAGAGTCTAATGAACTCACCAAGGTGGTCAATAATCCCTGTAAAAATTAAGCTTTGGCATGAATCCCAAAATTACACTAATGAAAATTGACTGAAACTAGAACAAAATCCACCTAGCGGTCACGTCAATGAAGAGGTAGGCATCAAGAGTCTGTGCAAGGTGTTATTTCATAGAAACTCAGGTATCACCCCAGATTAACCCAACCTCTCATGAAACCACACATCTAGTAGACAACATAGAAAGAGATCATGAGCTAGTACAATGATTTCCACATGTAGCATGACATATAACCGACACTCTCTTAGTGAACACAGGATGATGTCAAGATAGGAGAAATGTTCACCTGTTAAGAAAGAACACACTAAGAGAAGTTTTAATGATTAACAGAAAAGGATAGCCAAACCCCTACTAGCCGACCTTCTGATGGAAACTCATCTATACTTGCCGACGCATCGTCATTCAACCGATCACAAAAATGCTATTTTTCCTAGAAAGAACAAAAACAAAACAAGACTCACAAGCCTCAAAATCATTAAAGTAAAAATGAACATTTCTTAATTGTCCTTTATTGTGATCCCTTCACCAAGAAAGAATATATTTGAAATAGAACCAACGTGATGCTACCTACCTAAGAGTGTCTTATACATTTAGAACTACTATCCACCCTCAAATGATCTTGTTTATAAAAACCCTAAATGAACGTGTGTCATTCCATGACCCACTATCACCATGTCGCATAAATTTTCATGAATCCGAAAGATAAACTGACCGGATTGTAAAAAAACAAGAGTCCCAGAATGTCCTCCTAAGAAGTGGGACAAAAAAAGTCTCATAACTCTTAGGTCACTCTATATTGGAGATAACCCAAGAACATAAAATAAATATCAAAGCTCAATAATGTAACTGAACTCAACGAATCATTAAATATTTAACACTCGATGGGTATCACCTATGTCAATATACACTACCATGAGTTCACAATATCAGTGACATATTCTGGGGGTACTATATATAGGATTTCCACCCTATGAATCCTAAAACCATATAGCTCACACAAGAACTGGCTCAAAAGAACATCATTTATACAACCATTAACTCAGGTGACAATGTACCAAGTCATCCATCACTAAAGAAAAGGGATATTTACATGACCTCCTAATCGCCTACCATGCTCGAGGCTTGTCTAACCTGGAAAACCAAGTGATCCTCAAGATTTTTCCCACATAAAAAGTCAAGGCACAATGAACAACCCTCCAAAAAAAGATTTCATTTACAACCAGAAGTCCTAACAGGGAAAATGAAACCTAGATCCCACTAATGTCAAAATATCTTATCTGAAAACAGGACAACCAACTCTAAGAGTTCTACCTACCACATGCTTGCATCTTATGAAGCATAAGTGTCAACTTGCACTCCTAGGTTATCCAAAACAGCTTCACTAGGCTCAAAAGCCCCTGGAAATCCACTTTAGCTCAACAAAACAAAGTAAAATAGTAAAGTTTCACCAAATTTCTTCTAAAAACCTTAACAACTCTAACATTCCATCACAAACAGCGAGTTAACAAGTAAGATCCTTTTTAATAACCAAGGAAACCAACAAGGATATTGTTAAACCAACTTGGGTCTTCAAAAAAGGAACCCAATAATAGTTGTTTAACCACACAAGGCATGAACACATACACAGTTGATTATATTAAAGCCCATTTACAAAGCACATAAGTAGATGAATCCCGTAATATATCTTCAAATGGTAAACAACAAGGGCATCCCACGACAGGGATCTTTGAAATGATACCGAGATGAGGGATCCTACTAGGGAATCCCTAGAAGAAATAGGTATCACATCCTCATAGGCTAGACCTCACATCTCACACAAGAAACATGCTTAAAAGAGAAACTTCATGAGAGATATATCACATCTCATCTCTTGATAAAGGTCTCATCTAAGTTGGTCTGAACACCCAACCGATCATTTACGCATTGGTCTCACTGCCAGGAGAAAAATGACCACGCTGTCATGACATGTGAAATTGATAGTGATTTAAAGAATATTTTTTAGTCTAGGGAAGACCCTAGGTCTTCACCCAAGGAGTGTTGATAGGTTTTTAGTGTGTATTTCAATAAAAATTTCTAAAAGAGGGGGCAGTTTGGAAAACAGTTTCAAGAAAGTAACTTAATTTAAAGAGTTAAATAATTGATATATAAAGGTTGTGTTTTAGAATTATGAGATATGGAGATAATTTCAAGTTAACTACATATCTTAGTGAGTTCATAATTCTGAAAAATACACATTGTTTAATGGAACCCTTTGGTTGAGGGTTGTCAAGATATCCACTTTCCTCTTTCCTCTTAAAATGATGCTCAAAGAACCACCATTTGACACAACAATTGTGTTCTCAAGGTTTAGGTATCAATCATTGAAAATAAAGGATAACAAATAATATGGAAATATTATGTATGTGTGAGAAAAATAGGATTCTAGTTTTGTCCAATCCTAACAATACAAGATTCCCACTTGAAATCTCAACCCAATCTGTGTTGAGATATAAAGTGTTTCACTTAATTATAAAAAAATAAATGTATTTACAAGAGAAGTGGATAAAGGTTAAACATTAGTGAAATATTTATCACACAAATTATATAAAACTAGTAGAATAACATGTTTTGGAACTCCCTCTCAAGTTTGTATAGCTCCCTCGAAATGATCGTCCACCGTTTAGCTTTCCTTCAAGAGGAGGAGGAGGCTCGAGTGAACATTAGCCTTCATCCTTGATCATATTATGAGGATAGAGGCCTCCAGAACATCTTGGATTAGGCGAGGACTACTTGGGGCTCCAAATTTTTAGAGATTGGTCTTCTGGTATAACTTACAAATGAGGTACCCATGGTGCATTTTATAGCCCAAATGGGACATGGTTTTGAGTACCCTGTTTTTGAGATACTACTTGTGTCTCGGTTTTGGAATAGTATAAAGCCATATCATGACTTGACCAAAAGAGAAGAGTTTTTGGATGACATATGTTATATATCCATGTAAAATATAATATCCACTAGACATATGGATTGGGAGATATGATCAAAATACATAACCAAACCTTTGAATTCGTCCAGATTCTGTCCCCCGAATAGAATGGTTCAGGTGGGATATCAGATAACTGAATTTGGATCCAGTTCCTTTAGATAGTTTATAGAAAATAATGTTATGGAGAGGAATAATAATTTTCATCCTATTTATAGGCACGAAAGACTCATAATATTCAAAAAATTGGATAGATGGCCATGGGATGCCATGCAGTTTGGACCATTTCTTACTGAATCATCTCTAGGGACTCCAAATCACCTACTCCTACAATGAATTAATCAAAAAAGTAACATTTACATTTTAAAAGTGATAAACAAATAAATTAATCAAACATGAAGAGAAATTTGTTATTATTTCTACAAATTTTAATACAAAAAAGTTTAGCACAATGGTGTAAGTGTGAAAATGAAACAGTGAATCTCAATGTGATCAACAAATGCAATGGTAAATGGATGAAGAAACTATCAATTTAGAATATAAACCCCAAAAAACCTATTATGAGTTCTCATAACACTCCACAAGTTCCACCATCATGATCTACATTGAAAACTACTTAGAAAGGACTAGTCACAGATCCAAAACTTACATCGGGGGATAGAATAGGAACAAACCCTCAAAGGGTACAAAAGTTGACTAAACGACATGTAGAACTCATACATGGAATTTACAATCACACTCTTACATCTTCATGTACCTTCTCCTTCCTAGGAATTTAAACATCATAGGTACACGACGTGCCATCCTAGAACAAGGCGTGTACTCAAGTCCTTCCCCCTGGCCATGTCCGTCTACATGGCCAAACTCACACATGTTTTGTCTATGGAAAACTACATTGGTGTACTTAATATACATAGCATGTACTTAACAAGACTCAACAACCTAGGTTTTTCCACCACACAGTTGGAACCATACAGTTTCTCTCCTGGGTAACATTACACGACATTTTCATCCTTGACACAATGGAACTACTTATGTTCTAACCACCTATGTCGTTAGTCACAAGGATAGATACATGGTTGACTCTACATGACGTTTACAAGCTATACAGGGTGTGTACAACCTGAGTTTCATCCACCCATGTCATTGGTCACACGACCAGATACAAGGTTCTCTACACAGGGTTCATACAATCTAGACACGACATGTTCTACCAGAAGTTTCCCAACCCCATGTCTCTACTCACACAGTCAGTCACATGGTCAAATCACTACAATGAATGTACTCCTAGTACATGATGTGTACTTAAGAAAAGTTAGTTATTCCTGAATAGAATAACATTTGGCATGTGCTCATAACACCACATGTAGTGTTGTCTGAGTTTCCAAACAGTAAGCATCAGAAACATCTCTGGAACAACTTAAAACTAATTTTTTTCCATGTCCTGAAAAATTTATACCTGTGAGATCCCATACACCCACAAATAAAATATTGAAATCATTATTCAACATTATAACTTGAAAAAATTCAGTTAAAGTTCAAACACAATCTTCTAAATTTCAATCTAAGAGAGCCCATAACACCTTAGAGACCAAAGTCTGGCATCCATCCAAATGAAACTTTATATATTCCAATAACCTATAAAAATAATAGTTATTCTATCATGGCATCTATCACAACATCATTCATATATAATACAACATTTATCACAATGACATGCAATAAGTAATTAAACATTATTGGCATGAAGTGAATGCATGACACGTGATCTCTATAAAGTTCCTATATGATGCATTAGATGGAATACTCTCATACCATTAGGATGTAATATAAATATAACCAAAATTATGTAAATCATAAAAGTATGAAACACGTGTACAACCCAATGGTGAAATCGAATTAACTATTACAATTGAAAAATCAGAAAATTGAAGTATTAGATGTATCTGGGCGTTTCCCTATACACATGTTATCTACTCCAGAGCACAAATTATTACCAACTACCTATTCTTTCATATCCTTATATATAGGCTCCAAACATAAAGAAAAAACAGAGAATAAAATCATCTGATACCACTTTGTAATGTCCCGGTTCTGGGTTCCACCCAAAGGTGCCCCATACCCAGTTTGTCACATGTACTCAAGCACATAACCCCAAATACTAGAGGCTTATGACTAGTAGTGAGGGACTTGGGTGTGATATTGGGGAAACTAGGACCTCATTGTAATAGTAACATAGCATAAATAAACAGTAAACTGTAACAAAAGTAGTAATACCATACTACAAGTAAACAACGGAAGACTGATATAAAATAAACCACTGAAACACATATATTAATGATGTAAGTCACATATATCTAGGAAATTATACAAATAGGTCATAATGTTGGAAATAAAACTCTAAACCAATGTAAAAAAAGAAACATGTAGACACTAGCAACCTCACAAGCCTAAGCTTCGTCCCTTGCTCTCCAGCTCGAACAACAATCAAGTACCTAATGGAGAAGGGCTCTTTCCCTTACTTGTACCTACAATAATATAATCTGTTTGGGTCAAAAAACATGACCGAAATAGGGTGTGAGATGAATCTCAATATGTAACAATCAAAAGATCTGTTCCTAACTACTAGTGAAAATATATATTTGGTAATATGTAGAAATGAAGTTATAAACTATGAAGTACTCAAAAGTAAACAATCCTATTATTTTCAATTACATTCATTTAAAATTATTAATTTTTTAATCCGTTGAATAATATATTATCTATATCTAGACTTATATCCGTATCCCCCTGTGTAATTTCAAAATAGATTTCTTAGAAGACCATCTAAACAATCAAGTAATTCCATGTCCAAGCTTGTTCTTTGGCTAGACAGAGTCATTCCAATCAACAAACATTCAACTATTCACAAGCAAACCTCTGTGAATGTTCTCACATTCTAAACCCCTCTTGTTTCAAATAACATTAAATCAATAATAATAATGATCATCTAGGAATGCTCACACATTCTAACCACTTTGGTCCCATATAGCACTAATTAAATACAACAACCACCTGGGTAGCTCTCACGGTCAATACCCCTTGGTCTGCATAGGAACGATTAGTTATATCAACCCATTGGAAGATCTCACATTAAATTCACTATGGCCCGACAATCATTTATTAATGACCCTTTGGGTAGCTCTCATGGTCTAACCCCACTGGTCAGCGACCCCATGATAGATCTCATTATCAAAACCTCTGGTCGTTCATAACAAAAATTTATAAATAAAAGAACCTACTTTGGGAATATATCATAGTCAATTCTCCTTGGTAATACTTTCTTAATGGGAATAAAATTCATCTCAAATAAACAACAACTCCATCATAACAACACTAGGAATGGATACAAAAGAAGCCTAACTTGCTTTCTAGACCCAACAACCATAACCAATCAAACATGGGAAACACATACATAATCAAGAAAATAAACCTTTTTCATAAAAAACCCCCTTCTCAATCAACCAAACCATAAAAATTGTTACATAGGGTTGAATTCCATAACACACATTACCCTAAACATGGTTATTCATCACGTTTTTCATATATAATCCAATGAAAACAAAGGCACAAACCACCTACCTCGATGTGGTATGGTGAAAACTATCGAATGTCGGTCCTTTAATCAGCCTATAACATCCTAGATTTACAAAGAGGTCAAAAAATTTCAATCTTGAATAACTAATGAGAGAGGAGAAATCTGAAAGATAGGTTTTTGGGAAAGAGAGAACTCCCTGGTGGGAATCCAATGTACTTGACGACGTCTCAATCAAATCTCAAATGGAGGAATGAGAGGAGCTTTAAGATTTTTGGCCATACGTCGCTCCCATGTATGAGACACAGGAAGAAGAATATAATTCTAGAGAGAAGATGTGACCCCGGTCTGATTAATCAAATAAAAAGAAAATTACATGGTGTGTTCATTTATTGTACACGATGTGTACTAGCCTCAACCGACACCCACTTTAGGCAATCTTCCAGGTTGCCCAAACAACCATTTATTTGGCCATTACATGGCCAGTACATGGCTAACCATGGAAACTGGGTACACGATGTGTACTCAAGAGTACATGGCATGTACTTAAGAAATTTCTAAAACTTCATTTTTCTTCTAAAACAACCCAAAATAAAGATCCATACCTAAAATGAAGATTTGAGTTCTTACAACAACCTAAATCTTCATTTTCCTCAATGGAAAATTATTCATGTTGAATTTATTGATCTTGAATTTTATCACCATCTCGACATGCCATCGGTCTATAACCTCCACAAAAAAATGAACACTAATCCAGAACTGAGTTCTGATACCACTTCTTGGGACAAAAAACGATTGACCCAATGGTGTACCAATAATATCTAGATAAAACAAAGTGCATAATATAGAAAAAAGACACCATGTGTGATGTGGAAGACCCCCAAAATGAAAGGGGTAAAAAATAATAGGATATGGGTAAAAGCATGTACACAATCCCTCAATATTTTAAGGACAAAACCCTCTATAAATATTTATCATGAATATTTGGGGAAACAACCTCACAAAATACCAAAATATGAGGAAGTTGATGCTACTAATTGCTATGTAATGAGATGCTGAAATGGGAGAAGGCTCTTTCCTTTTATAAAAAACCTAACCCCCTTTACCTCCTCTAAATTGGGTGGTTGGAATGGCTTACCACCAACCTCATCCTCTAGCCACACCCACCTCCCTTAACAAATCAAGGGGGAAAACACCATCCTAAAAAAATATCCTCTGACCAAAATTTCATTTTTTGGTAAACATAATTTGTAAAATTTCCTTTTTCAATAAATATTTTTCCTTAGGTGACCCTAAAGGGTCCACATCAAATCTATGGGACTTTATAATTATATAATGAGAGAAAAATTCACCCTCCATGTCCCATACTAATCTCCAAAACCAAGATGTATCAAAAGTTAATGAACAACCTCTAAATCATCCACCCTAAGGCTATAAACAGATAAACCCATGGAGTATAATGACCCATACTTTATATACAAATATATTACTTCAAAGTTTAAAGAAAATTCATTACAAAACAAAACAAAATCACACCATGACAATATATGTTTATTTTTTTAGAAACCGGGAAACATAAACGACTGGTTCATAAGACATCGACATTGTCTCCCGCTTATTTCTTCATAACTAGACACCTTTGAATATAACATTTGAAAATCTTATCCTAAATGTGAATGATCATAATATCATGTCATGAGATAAATCATTAGAGTTCATAAAAATAAATCAATATAATCCTAAAAGTTATAACATATGAAATGATTTTCTTTCATACACATAAGAATAGAAAATCTTTTCATATTAGTCAAGGATCATTTGTAAGACCTTCATAGTGGACAAAGTCTATTACTGAACTAAGTTCAATCCTCGTTCCATCCCTCTATTACTGAACCGAGATCATTTCTTATTCCATCCCTGTCTATCTCATGAGATATAAATCTTTACCCAAAGAATTGGAAGGATATACAGTTCCCACTAATATCATAGTGAAATAATTATTACATGTTCCACAAAAACATAAATCAATCATCATAAACCAAAGAATAAAATGGGGTTATTTAGACATCATTCCACTATAACATAATCCATGTAAAACAAATGGATTTCATAAATATAATTCCATCATAAACAATATCAAACTATAAGAACAATAGGTATAGTATACTTGAAACATAATCCAATTAAATAATTACATGTTATATGTAAAATAATTACGATGAAACACTTAAAATTAATTCATGAGGTTACTATCCTTTCTTCTTCAAAAACCCTTATTTTCTCAAAATTCAATACAATTTTAAATGAAAAGAATTTATTTTAAAAAAAACATGAAATATTGTAAAGGAAGCCTCATGTAAATAAGATGTTATGAAAATGTAAAAATCTTTTCCTGCCATGTAAGTTAAAAGAAAACATTGTTCCCGTGCTTTTATCGGAAAAACAAAAAGTACCATGTATTGAAAATGAAAAAAGATTCCTTTCTTACTATTTAATAAAAATTCACTGATGGGTAAAATTAAATTTAAAAAATTATAGGTGGATTGATTGAATATTTTGGAATAAATATTTATAAAACATGGACATGGAAGATAAATATACTTCAGTATTTACATACGTATAATGAATCTTGGATAATAATGAGATTGAAAAATGATCCCTTACCTTAGTTATGATATCCTTTGTATGTATCCGAACCTACTGTATAGTGATATAAATAATGTTGTTGAATTATTCTATATTAATAGTAATTTTATGATATTTGATCATATTTCCATCCTTGTATTAACAATATTTCATTATTACTTGTTATTTGGGTAATAACTAAATCATTTTCTTATATTGGTTTTGTCAAATATGTTCTACTTATCCATATTGTTGGATCGAGTTATACTAGATATGTACAAGAGGGGGTGAATTGTGTATTTTTTAATTTCTTCAAATGATCATGATCTGTCCATTTATCTTTATATCAAATATTAAGCAGTGAAAAATAAATAGCACAGGACACATGATGTATAGTGGTTCGGGGAATAGAAGTCCCCTATTCCACTCCACCAACGCTCTACTCCCCGAGCTTGGTAATTTTCATTATCTAGTCATCTTATCAACAGACCGTTCCGCAGCTGAGTATAGGCAGTTTATCCCTTTACAATCTTAAGGATAAACAGAGCCTTCTGATTCAAACACAAAACTGTATACACAACTTATAATGATAAGATGATTACTCAAAATAAAAAAGTATTTGTTCGTTGAAAATACCTTCCTAGTTTTTCTTCACAATTTCAATAAAATGCAATTGAAAATAGATGTATCATTGTCTTCAGAAGAATAATCTTCAGATAAATGTAGTTTTGAGCCGAATCAGTTATAGTAGATCTTGAAATATAATTTGATTCTTAAACAATAGTCGATTCACAAAATATATTCGATGTAGAATCGGTGAATCTTCAATCACGTTTCTTCTTCAGAAAACAAATCTTTTTATCTCTTTGTAACAACATATCATTAAGTATCGATTGTCTATCTTTTCAATAATTTGCCTCTGTATGTGTAATACAAATACACAGGTATATATAGAATAAAGACAATCATTCTCTTTTTAAATTTAGATCCACAAAAGTCACCTTTAGAATCACAATATTCAAAAGTTTGAATAGCATAGAAATCGTAACTCCCCTGAAAATTCGGTATAAAAAGATCATCTTTAATTGATCCTTTGAATAAAAAATAAACAGCTTTGTAATCATCAAATATATGCTTTAAATTTTGGCTTTTAATCTAGCTTGAAATCATCCTGATAATCCAAATAAATACCATTTATTTAAAAAAGTTGTAATTTAAACATCCGACAAGAAACATAGGGTTAAATTGCATAGCATAGATTCTCTAAACATAAGGTTAATAACACAAGGTTGAATTAAAACGTAAGGTTGATATGAAACATTTCTCTTCAACTCTCAAATGTATGTTATATAACCCATACATTTCAATCAAATGCACAATTTTTCATAAAAGTAAGATTGATGAACCATAAATTTATCTTTATCTTTAAAACGTATGGTTGTTTATAAAATTAAGGTTGATGAACCATACTTTTAAGAAACAAACTTATCATTCCATACTTAAATAATGATATTCTTCCATACTTTTTGGATTTCACAAACTTAAGGTTCCTTCCAAACGTAGGGTTTCTTCCAAACGTAAGGTTCCTTCCTCCATACATTGCCGATAACGTATGGTTGTTTAACTATACTTTTCTGATATCTCATAGAGTAAACACCGTATTCCATTCTTACGCTATCTTTCTCAACATAGGGTGTGAAAAGTGTTTCCCGAACATGATCATGTAATTCCCGAATATGTAGAGCATGAAAAATGTTTCCAGAACCCAGTAAAACAAAACTGAATTCCAAATACTTCAGAAATTAATTCTCACTGCTCAAATACATAAATATTTCTTCCAGAAACAATAATATAATGAATATTAAATTCTTGAAATACACATAAAATAAAATCATTATAATAACAAATAAGGGTATTTGTGAGCATCAAAATCATCCTAAAGAGACAAAATATTGTTCTTCAATAGTCTCCCCTTATTAATAATAAAATTATGAATTATTGAAAACAAAAATTTCTTAACAATATCCCCCTTTTTGATGATCACAAAACCCATAAAATAACCAATGAAATTAGATTACAAAATTAATTACATATAGTTTTGATGTTTTCAAAGATAAATACAATATTTAATTTTTGAACAAAATTATTTTAATAACAAATAAACAACGTATTATACAAAGACATAAAAAGTAAAAAAATCTCCCCCAATATATGATTATGGTTATCCATATATCTTTTTAAAATAAAATTTAATAAAACTTAAACTAAAATGTTAGGCTTAACTTAATTTCTCCCCATTAAAGGATTAAGATAATACATAACATTTCTCCCCCTTTTTGATTAAAAAAGAATAAATTAAAATTTTAAATAAATAAAAATATATTAAAATAAAATGTTGTGTTTATCCTAATTTCTCACCTTTTTTGTGATATCAAAAATAATGATATAAGAAGGAATATAACACATTTTAATGTAGCACTAAAATTAAGTAAATTCTTTGATAAAATATATATCAATATGTGAATCTGGATTATTGGCATTTCTATCATAGACAGTACAGTAAAACAAATTAGAAAAAATTAAAATTAGATGTAAATAAATTTCATTGAAAATATAATTATAAGTACAGTAATGAAAAACAATAGGAATCAAGGTTGGGTAAGGGTGTGAGATAGGGTTCATCTCTTCTGAACTATTTCCTTGATCTCTGCCTATTATTCTCTCAATATTCTCATCAATGCATCTCCCAACTAGACAATTAGATATCTACATTCCTGAGTCAAATTAATATCATCAATTATATTCACTCTGAAAAACTCATGAAACCTTTCTTCCTTATCCATAAAAGAGTCACATTTTCTGTGAACTGATTTAGCACAGTTCTAATTCTTGGTTCATTTGAAGTCAAATGATCAACTAGAAACATCTGATTATCTAACAGCACTGACAAAGGAGCACTGTTTCACTGTAAGTCCTACAGTCTGTTATTCATATTCTCCATGACCACTACAATAGCCTGAAATATTCTGACTATATCATGTGAACTACTTGATGTACTAGCCTCACTGGCTGTGACAGATTAAAATTTTGTCTCCATGAAGGATTTAAACTCCATCAAATGAGACTTCATAATCATTTTTGATTTCAACTTTTCAAATTTATTGAGAATACCTCTCTTAAAATTTTCAACTTAATGTTAGGAAGAAACACTAGTTTTTAGTCTTTGAAATTTCAAATTCTCCTTTTCTAATGCTCTCCTTAGAGATACATTCTCAAGTTCAGCAATGTTCAACTTACTGTAAAGTTCCTCCATATACGCATTTTTTGAATCAGAGGCACCCTGTGCTTGATTCTTAGTTTGATATTGATGAAAAAGCACTATTAGAAAGGATTCAGCATCTGATTTGTTATCATCCCGTCTATATACTGTTTTCTCAACAGATTTTTCCTCTATTCCTTTCCCAGACTCATCCACTGAATAATCCCCATTCAATACCTCAGTATGAATCTCTAAAGCATTCTCTTCTTGGATTCTAGGTGATGGAGGTTTCTCCTCATGAGCATCATCTGAATTTTCTTCCTCCATTACAACAATCACCAACATAATTTTTTCTTGATCAACTTCTACTTGATCATTTTGTGTTCGTGCCACTGCTTCTTCTTCACCAGGCATTGTCTCAGCTTCTATTTCTATTATTGGTCATGATTCAGCCGCCACTACTGTCTCTGTTATATTTTCTATTTGAGCCTCTATTTTTGTCACTTCCTAAGCCAATATTTCTTTCTCAACTCGAGGAGTCACCTTATCCTGAGAAATTGTTTCCTATAACATCTCTCCAACTATAGCTTCTCTCACAAACATATAGCTTAAGAGATCACCAGATGTTAAAACATTAAATGTTAAAACATGCTCTTCAATAAAATTAGGATCCCTATTCCTTTTGAATTTAAGTCCTTCCTGACATCTTTTTTTAGGTTCATCTACAGTCTCAAATATGATTCTTCTTGATATAGTACTAACTCTTGATTCAGCTTGTCCTCCCATTGATTTTGCTGGTTGTGCCTGAGCACTTTTTTTCATCCTCTTCAGCTCTTATAGGCAGTATCTTGCCTTTGATTATGCTCCAAAAATATCCAGTCATTCTCAATTTTCCAGCATTGAAGATATTAATATGGTGAAAGCTCACCCAAGAATCTCCCAATCTTACCATATCTATCTTAAATATAATTTTTGAGATGAACCTTCCAAAACGATAAAATATCAATCTTGCCTCTAGTTGGAAACAGTAACTGAGATACCTCACCATGTATCTCAGAAAGTTAAATTTGATATCAATTATCAACAAAAACATTAAATAAATATCTGGATATGTATCCTTTTCCATTTCAAACATCTTAGGTGCAATACCAGTTTGTAAAAAATTAACCAATATCTTCCGGTCTAGTTCCAATTCCTTTACAAGTAACTTCCTAATATTAGTTGATCTATATAGAAATGACATAATATCATAAGATTTATGTATACTATCGCTAATATATTTCAAATAAAAATGATAAAATCCCTCATGAGGGTAGTTAAGAATTAGAGAAATTTCCACAGATGAGATTGAAATATCTCGATCCTCAATCATGGCAACAATCAAATCCTCATTAGTTCCTAGAATAATCTGTACCGAATTAAAGAAATGATGAAGTTATACCTCATATATAAACTCTGTATAATATCCATTAAATGTCTGTTCTAAGTTATAAAAATCTAGGGATTTCCATAACATTAGGTTCGTCTGATAGAGCCATTCAAGATCGATAACGTTTCCTTGCAAAATCTTCTCTTGGCCGAGCACTGCCTCTTCGCAGTGATGGACTTTAGCTCATCGATTCTCTTGGTCTTGTCTATTTCTGTTGTAAAACTATGGAGGTTCAAAATGGACTAGGGTTTCAAAGGTTTAGTTATGAGAGCGAAGAGAGGTAAATGTTTTTGAGGTTTCTAAGGGTTTTGAGAAAATGAACGGGTTTGGAATTTGAAATGGTTTCTAACATCCTTGATTCTTGTGTCATTACACAGAAAGTAATTATTACATTATTTAAATTTATAATAAATAAACAAACAACAAAAAAAGTTTAAAGAAGTACAAAAGAAATTTTAATTTATTATAAAAAAAATAATTAAACAAAAAAAATTCATTTAAATATAAATAAACCTAGCCCCGCTTTAATAAATTCAAACTTTGTAGTGGGAAGTGGTTTAGTAAAAATATCAGCTAATTGAATTTTAGTACTTACAAATTTTTAAAATATATCCTTTTTAAGAACATTATCTCTTAAAAAATGATGTTTGATATTAATATTCTTAGTTCTAGAATGATTAATAGGATTTTTTTAAAATATTTATAGAAATTGTATTATCACATAAAATAGGTGTATTATTAAAATTTAGTCCAAAATCCATAAGAGTGTTTTTTATCTGCAAAACATGTGCACAAAAACTGCCAGCGGATACATAATATTCCTCAACTGTTGAAAGGGTAAATGCGTGTTGTTTATTACTTGACCATGATACTAAGGATTTTCTTAAAAAGTGACCAGTTCTTGAGGTGATTTTTCAATTTAATCAAAAACTCCGAAATTATGCATCTGAATATGAAATTAAATTAAAATCAAACATGTTTTGATAGAGAAGAAACTGAAAAATAGTTCCTTTTAAATATCTAAAAATTACCTTAATAGTAGTTAAATGGGGTTCTCTAGGGTTTTATTGAAATCTTGCATAATGACATACTAAAAACATTATATCTATCCTGCTAGTAGTAAGATATAATAAACTTTCAATCATCCCTCTATATAACTTGTTGTCAAATGATTTCCCAGTTTCATCCAAATCATGTTTTATATTAGTACACATAGGAGTTGTATATTTCTTGCTGTTTTTAGGTCCAAATTTCTTTAGTAAATCTGTAATGTATTTTATTTTATTCAAAACATTTCCAAAATCTTATTGATAAATTTGAAGTCATAAAAATAAATTTAATTCTCCCATCATACTCATTTAAAATTATTTTTCTATTAAATTTGAAAACTCATGACAAAGTGGTTTATTTTTTGATCCAAAAATTATATCATCATCATAAATTTGAACTAATAAAATTTTAGAGTTTAATGTTTTATTAAAAAGTGTTGGATCTTCCATTCCAATAGTAAAATAATTTTTCAAAATAAAAGAACTTAATCTTTCATACCAAGCTCTAGGGGCCTGTTTGATACCATACAAAGATTTAATATGTTTAAAAACAGAATTTAGTATTTGTGACTTTTCAAAACTAGGAGGTTTCTCAACAAAAATTCCTCCAATAAATTACCATTTAAAAAGGAACACTTAACATCCATCTGAAATAATTTAATGATCATATGATATGAATAGGCTAAAATGATTCTAATGGCTTCTAATCTAGCTACAGGTGAAAATGTATCATTATAATGTATACCTTATTCCTGATTATATCCTTTAGAAACTAGTCTTGCTTTGTTCCTAGTTATTATTCCTTGATCATCTTGTTTATTTCTAAATACCCATTTCATTCCTATAACTGCGTAGTTATGAGGTCTTGTAAATAAGTTCCAAAATTTATTTCTTTTGAACTGGTTTAGTAATTCTTGCATTGCTATAATACAACTTTCATCAACTAAGGCTTCTTCTAGAGTCTTGGGTTCTAGTTGGGATAGAAAGGAAAAAACCACAACATGATTTACTATGTTCCTTATAGTTTTTATTCCTATGTCTAAGTATCCTATTATAGTTTCTAAAGGGTTATTCTTTAGGATTATTGACTGTCTAGGTAGTAAACTTATAGGTTTATCAATATCATGTTCTTCTGGACTAGACTGAATTTAATTTATATCTTTTTTAAAATAATATTTCTGGTTCTTAAGTCTCATGTTATCATTAAAATCAGATTCATTAATTTGGTATTTTCTTTTCTCTAAGGGATCAGATTCATCAAATTTCACATGAACTGATTCTTCGACAATCTTTGAATTTTTGTTAAAAACTCTATAAGCATTGGATGTAGAAGAATATCCTAAGATAATGCCTTTATCATATTTTGGATAAAACATACAAAGATTATATTTAGTGTTTAAGGTTTAATCCTTACATCCAAAAACTCTTAAGTAATTTAATTTAAGTTTTCTGTTATTCCAGAGTTCATGGGGTGTCTTTTTGAAAATTGGTCTAATTAAAACACTATTCATTATATAGCAGGCTGTACTTACAACTTCTGCCCAAAATATAGGTAGGAAGACTGTATTCATTTAGCATAGTCCTATCCATTTCATGAATAGTCCTATTTCTCCTTTCAATAATTCCATTTTGTTGAGGTGTTCTTGGTGTAGAGAATGTGTGTTTAATACCCATATTTGAGCAAAAGGAATTTAATTCTAGATTCTAAAATTCTCCACCATGATTACTTTTTAATGAAATTATTTTAACACCTTTTTCATTTTGAACAACTTTGCAAGAACTTTCAAATATTGTAAAATATTCATTTTTATATTTAAAAAAACCATGTAAATCTAGAATAGTCATCAACTAAAAAATATACCTATAATTTACCATCGAAGATTGATACCCTTGAAGGTCTAGACAAGTCCATATGGTTATATTATAGAGGTTTATATGTAGTAATTTTGTAAACATATTTGAAAGATGATTTGTGCCGCTTTCCAAGTCGACATGCATCACAAAATCTATCACTTTAAAACATGAGAATAGGAAAATCAGAAACTAATTGTTTCTTAGATAACTTATGTAAAGCATATACATTGCAATGTCCACTTCTCCTATTCCAGATCCATGATTCATTTATCATAGCATTTAAGCAATTTACATGTTGTTTACACAAGGTATTTAAATCCAGGATATACACATTATCAGTTCTAGGTGCTCTACATTTAAGAAATTTATCATCTAAAATAGAAAAATAGTTGTTAGAAAAATCAACTATATAACCAACATCATAGAGTTGAGAGATACTTATCATGTTGTGTTTCAATCCTTTCATGTAGAGTACTTTTTTGATTATGACAATTTATGGATTTCTAACTATTCTAATGCCAATAATCTTACCTTTTTCATTGTCACCAAATGTGACTAGACCACCATCCTTTTGTGTTAGAGTTTTTAAATTAGATGAATTTCAACTCATATGCCTGGAGCATCCACTACTCATATACCATATGATAGTTTGACTTCATTCATGTAATTCTAGAAAAGGCATTTAAACATATTGTTTTGGAACCCATATACTATTAGGTCCACTTGTGTTGGACGGTAGAGATCTGAGAATCTAGAAATTATTTGTATTTCTAAAATCAACAGAATCATTTAAATTGTTTGAGAAAAAGGATTTATTTATTCCACTTATATAGGGTTTCCTTAAGTAAAAATTCTTAAATATATTTCCTTTTGGACAACAATAGTTATAGATTACTTTTCTAGAACATGGAACAAAGTAATTCATGTACAGTTTAGGATTTTCACCTTTACTGCCTATTCCATGTCTTCCATTTTTAATCGCATTATTTCAAAGAATTTCATTTATTGTATTTTCTCCTTTTGTAAAAATAAGAGCTACACTGTTATATGTTTATACTTCAGTATTAGTGTTTTTATTTTAGCTTCATGATCTATATTATTTGTATTTACTGAGTTATATTTTCCCAGTAATTACTAATGTTGTTCTAGAAGAGTATCTCTCTCACCTAAAATAGCATTATGAATATTCTTTAAATATTTTTGTTTATTAAATAAAGAATCCTATTTTTCTTCAAGAATGTTTTAGTAGGCTGCATGTTTTTCGTTAGAATAACTTGATTTAGAATTAGAGTTAGAATAATAATTGGATTGCACCTCATCAATATCTGCCATAAAGCACATATTATCTTTCAAATTTGATTCCTCCTTTTCTGAGTCAGACTTTCATGAGATTATGGAGTCTTTAGATACACACCAAGTAGCCTTCATTGATTTCTTGTCTTTTTTCTCACAATCATTTCTCTGAATAAATTTCTTCTTCTTGTCTTATATTAATTGTGGACAAATGAGGTCTCATATGACCAATTTTCTTTCACTCACAGCATCTGACTTCCTTTTAATCCTTTTTGAAATACTTTTTGAAACATTTTTCTTTTTATAACACTTACTAAATATTTTGGTGATCTGAACCAGTTCCTCATCTAAATTTGATGAATCAGAATTTTCTGATTTCACCCTTACTTCCTTTTTCTTCAGCTTTATGCTTTTACATTGTGATGAAACTTTTAAGGTAGTGTCTTCTCTCTTGATTAGAATCATATGATCATTTGATTAATCCTAGATTTCAGCTTCATACATCACGAGAGTTCCAATTAACTCCCTCATTGTTAAATCTTTGACAGGAATTGATTGTCTGATAGCAGCAGAAATTCCATTCCCTCGAGTTGGTAATACTCTTATTACTTTCAAGGCTTGACCAGTTTTTTTATTGGAACTCCCAATGCAGCGATATTATTGAAAATATTTTTCAACATTACATTAATTTGGATGATTCATTCCCCTTCAAACATCTTGAATTTATCGGATTTCTGTTTGGTAGTTGCATACCTCATCTGTCAGACATTGTCAGTTCCTTCATAAGAAACTACAATTGTTTTCCACATTTCAAAATTTGCCGGGCATTGAGATACTCTTTTAAATTTGTCTAGTCCTATACCACATATGATTGAATTCATATCCTTCTAATTCATGTCATACTTAGATTATAAAACAACACTCCATGTTTCAGGTTTCTCTGTTATTTTATAAGGAGTCAGTATCTTTGAGTAGACTCTGTATCCAAGGTTTTTCAAATAGATTATCATTCTTGATTTCCAGCATCCATAATTATAACCATTGAAGAATGGATCTCTGACCATAGAAATTTCCTCTTATGTATCATACATTGTACTCTGTAAAATCAAAAGACTTTCATCTTGTTATATCTTTGTAAAAATCTCATCCTCTGATACCAATTCTTGGATCGGATAATACTAGATACAGACAAGAGGGAGGGGGGGGGGGGTGAATTATGTATTTTTTAATTTATTCAAACGATCGTGATCTGTTCGTTTATATTTATATCAATGATTAAGTAATGGAAAATAAATAGCATAGTTTACGTGATGTATAGTGGTTTGGGGAACAGAAGGCCCCTAGTCCACTCCACCAACTTTCTACTCCAAGAGTTTGGTGATTTTCACTATCTGATCCTCTTATCAAAAAACTGTTCCACAACTGAGTATAGGCAGTTGATACCTTTACAATATTAAGGAAAAATAGACCCTTCTATTTTAAACACAAAACTAATTACATAGCTTAGAATGATAAACTTTTTACTCAAAATAAAATAGTATTTTTTCGTTGAAAATACTTTCCCAGTTGTTCTTCACAATTGCAAAAGAATATAATTGATAGTAGATGAATCGTTGGCTTCAGAAAGAATAATATTCAGATTAAAGTAGTTATGAGTATATCCAGCTATAGTAGATCTTCAAATATAATTCACAACTTTAACAATAGTCAAAAGTTTGAATAGTAGAACAGTCGTAACTCCCCAGAAAATTCGGCATAAAAATCTCCTCTTAAATTGATCCTTTGAATCACAAATAAACTACTTTGAAATCATCAATGATATGCTTTAAATTATGGATTTTAATCTGGCTTGAAATCATCCTGATAATCTGCAAAAATACCATTGCTTTAATAAAGTCGTATTTTAAACATCCGACAAAAAACGTGGGGTCGAACTTCATAGCGTACATTCTTTGAACCCAAGGATCACAACATAAGGTTGATCTCAAACGTCAGGTTGATCTCAAACATTTCTCTTTAACTCTAAAACATATGGTATATAATCCATACTTTTCAATCAAATGCACAGTTCTTTATAAAAGTAAGATTGATGAACCATAATTTTATCTTTAGCTTTCAAACGTATGATTTTTTATAAAAGTATGGTTGAGGAACCATACTTTTATGAAACAAACTTATCATTACATACTTATGTAATGATATTCTTCCATACTTTGATGATTTCCCAAATGTAAGGTTCCATCCAAATGTAGGGTTTCTTCCAAACATAAGGTTCCATCCTCCATACTTTTCCAATAACGTATGGTTGTTTAACCATACTTTTCTAATATCTCATAGAGTAAACACCGCAATCCATTCTTATGCTACGCTTTTCAATGTAGGGTATGAACAGTGTTTACAGAACTTACTGAAGTAATTCTTGAATATGTAGAGCATGAACAATGTTTCCTGAACATTCTAAAAAAATGAATTCTGAATACTTTAGCAATTAATTTTCATTATTCAAATACTTAAATATTTATTCCAGAAATAAGAATATAAAGAATATTAAATTATTGAAATACAATTAAAATAAAATAATTATAATAACAAATAAGGGTATTTGTGAGCATCAAAATCATCATAACAAGATAAAATATTGTTCCTCAACAATATCCCAATTATTAATAACAAAATTATGTATTATTGAAAACAACACTATCTCAACACATATTAAGTCATATTTATATCATTAAAAAAAATATTAACATAATATATACCATATTTATTCATTTTATACATTTATATAATCATGATTTAATGGATATCATGTATAATTAACCATATCGCATCATGGAGATGGTTGGTCATACATATGCACGAGGGACGATATCATTCCCATAATTGTGAAATGGTATGGAAATGGATGGTATATATTTTTTTCAAAAATAAATCTCACATTATAATAATCACATATAGTTATTAATTCCACCATTATAACCATCCACGTAAGGTGGTGGTGAAAAATAGATTACACCACGACATGGAGATAGTAAACAGTACACACACATGCATCTTGATATAATATTTAGTAGGAAGGATAGATGGTGGAATATGGGTGTACAATAATAATAATAAAATCTCTGTATATAAGTGATACTAGAGTCATTAATTTACAATGTAAATAACTCATTAAGAGTACGCATTGGAAGAAAGAATTTTGAATGAATCGGTAAAGGAGATTACTTCTTCTTCGACGAGCTCCCTATAGATCTCCTCTAAAATAAAAAGGGTTTGTCTTTGGAGAAGACAAGAGCCTCTAGAATGTGACTAGGTAATTTTTGAAAGTAAATGGGAAGTGGATGTGTGATATTTAAGATTCAAAATTAAGTGAATAAGTGAGGGATGATACGCCCTTTTATAGTTGAGGTGAGGGGAACTTATGGAATCTCCAAAAATATTAATTTTGAAAAACAATTATACCACATAAAAAAACCTCCAAAATGACCTAATTTAGAAGATTATATGATATGAGGATTTAATCTCATCAACTAATTAATTTGAGACAAGTTTTTATGTAAATATAAACCTTTTAATTTTAATTAATACCTAGTTATTTTCTTTAATTTTTATCTATGACAACAGATATTTAAATATTAAAAGGGTTAAATATTTACTTATTTGATGTAAATTAGACCATAAATAAATAATTCATAACATTTTAGACCTTATAATTATTATTCAATATTTTTGAAAATTGTTTAATGATTTTTAAATAATTTAATAAAACATTGGTTCTAAAAACAAGCAATCATGTAAATTTTTACACAATTCAATTCATTGATTTCTAAAAATATGATGATAACAAGTTAACTTAGAACCAAATATTTTATTATATTTATAATATTCCAAAGTAATCTATAAAATAAATTTAATATATTAATTATCCCAAATTATATTTTTTTTTATATTTTTAATAACATTTATTTGTTATCTCCATTAATAAAATAATATCAACATCAGTTTTGTGTAATTTTATAATATACTTATTTATTGAATAAAAAATAAAAATAAAATACGAAGATGAAGATAAATACAATATATTTAAAAATAACACTTTCAGTCTATTATATCTTCTAGAAAATCCAACATAAAAATGTTAAATTTATTTAAATATGATTGTAACAACTTTAACAACACATTAAATAAAATATTATAAGTGTTATAATATTTTCCATATGTTTCAATATGGTAAATAACTCGACCCTTGGATGATTATTGTCGAGATATACTCAAAAAATACAATTTTGTATTGTGTTTGGATTTTTTAATGATATTTTCCTTTTAATTAATATTATTTTATTGATTTCTCATCAATTAAATAATTTTTCTAACATCAAAGTATTAGTCTTTAAGGTAATTATTTATTTCCAAATAATTAATAAAAAATTTACATGATAAATAAAAAAATTGAGATTTCAAAATATTATTTATAATCGAATTTCTTTTCTTTATAACATTATATAAAAAATGATATAGTTATTAAAATTTGAGTAAGGAATATTTAACTTTTCATTTAATAAAATAAATTAAATGTCCTAATGTCATCCAAGTGGCTTCCAAAGGATACCTTTTTTACCCAAGGATGATTTAGGTAAAAAGACTCATACAATAATATTAGTACAAGTGTTAGAGTAAATTTATAATATTATTTTTACCTTTAATTACTTGATTTACCCTTTTATCGTATTAATAAAAAATTACCAAAGTTACTATTCATAATGCCCAAAAATAAATGTAATATATATATAATTTGGATCTAATGAATCCAATTATAGAATCCAATTTTACAAATTCAAAATATAGAATTTGTAGTAATTAAATTAAAATTAATCTCGATGTCGAAATGAGAAGAGGAGTTTTAAAAGTTAAAACATTACCAAATATTAAAATGATTTTATGTCTAAATTCAATCTAAAATTAATTCCAATGAACTTAATTATATTAACTAAAAAAATATATTCTATTTATACTTTAAAACCATTGAAAAATATAATTTTACCAAATAAATTATTCCGTTGTTAAGAGTTGTTTTTACTTAAAATTTAATATATTTTTACTATTTAAGAAAACTTTAGAGTTATAAAAAAATATAAAAAATTCATCCAAAGTAAATTTTTATGTCCTAAATCCAATGAAGGGATTTATTATGTCATATAAATATTAATAATTTGTCAAAATGTCATTTTAAAATGGGTTCTCCATTAAAAGACGCCAAAAGTCCCCTTTTGAAAACAATATCTATTTTTATACATCAAATAGGGTTTATTTATACCCTATAACTAAAATTTAAATTGGATGAATATAGAAAATATTTTATTAAATGTCTGAAATATATATTTCATTAATTTAATTTACTAATTTTAATTCACATAATTTATTAATACAAAAATAAAAATGTTTCCTTTGCATTTATTTGGTTTATATTTTTATTAAATAACTAGTAGTGAAAGAAATCACCATACATTTTCATATTTTAGTTATATGTATTCAAAATAAATTAATGTCTAGGTTGGTTTGTCTGGACTCATGATTTTCAACAATGCAAGCTGTTGAAGAATTAAAATTATTTAAAGAAAATATTTCCTAAAAACTTATGAGTGTTATATTCTACCCCCTATAAGCTAAATTTCTTCCTAAAAATTTGTCCCTTGGATACAAAGAGATAAGGATACCCCAAACTCATCACATCCTCAAGTTCCCATGTAACTTCGTCAAATTTTTGGTTCCACCATAAAATATCATCCAAACAAGTGATATTGTTTCACAGAAAATTTTCACTATGATACCGAATATCTATCGGTTATTATTCATAAGAAAGATCTTGCACAAGTGGTATGACTTTTGATTTTAGTACCTGTGAAGGATTGAGTATGTAATTTATCCAAAGAGATAAATAGAACACATCATGAACTTGAGAGATATTTAGTGGTAGTTTCAACTGATAAGATACCTTCCCAACACGATCTTGAATTTTAAAAGGGCTGATACACCTAGGGCTCAGATTTCCTTTTTTTACAAACCTCATTACTCTATTATAGGGAAATATTCATAGAAACACATTGTCACCCACTACAAACTCTAGGTCTTTTATTTTGTTTTCAGTATAATTGATTTTATCAAATATGAGTTTCTCTTATGTGTTGTTTAATAGATTTGACATTCTCTACCAATTCATTAATAAGATCAGGTCCTAATAGGTTTATTTCCACAACTATATTGTAGAAAGTTTAATTTATACAGTTATTTCCATAGAGAAAATTATAAGGAGACATCTAAATACTGGGGTAAAAACTATTTTTGTAAGAAAATACTTCCAAATTTATTTGTTGATCCCAAAAAACATTTAAATCCATATAAAAATCTCTCAAAATATCTTCTAGAGTTTGAATTGTCCCCTTAGATTTCCATTTTTTATGAGGATGATAAGAAGTGTTGAAACATAACTCTGTATCTAGATCCTGCATAATACTTCTACAAAACATTGAGGTAATCCTCCGATCCTGACTAGATATAACGAAAAGTGTCACTTCATGCAATCTTACCACTACCTTTACATATATCCAGGCAAGAAGATCGAGAGAGAAATCCTCTCTAATAGCAATGAAGTGTATCGAATTCGTAAGGAGACCAGCTACAACCCATAGAGAATTATGGCCTTCAGATGTTTTGGGATGTCCAATGACAAAGTAAATAGTGATGTTTTCCCATATAAATTCTGGTATGGGTAATGGTTGTTACATCACCTTATACTTCCATCTCGCTACCTTGACTTTCTAGAAAACTATGTACCAAGGGACATATTCAACAACATCTCTTTTTAGGCCATCCTACCAGAAATACTCTCTTAGGTTCTTGTACATATTTATGCTTCTAGGATGAATATTGAATGAAGAACTATTAGCCTCATCCAACAAATCCTTATTCAATTATGATATGTTAGGAATAGAAAAAAAATTATCGAACCTTATTATTCCATAACAATAAAGGTTTAATTCAGGAACATTTATCACCTTCTTTTTTAAATCTTCATCTTCCTTCTGTGCCTCTTTAATCATCACTTATATAGATAGTTGAATACTAATTTATGAAAGATAATATATCCCCCCTTAATTTAAAACTTAAAGATCTATCCTTGGAAAATCCATAAATATTGGATCTTTTGTGATCCTCATCATATATAGACTAACATGGTCTTTTCGACTCAAAGTATATTCCACCTTGTCTACTTTCCTAGGGTGGTAATTTATTGATCAGTCATAATATTTAATCAACTCCAACCATATTATTTGGTGCATATTCAGATTATTCTGTGTGAAAATATACATTAAACCTTTATGATCAGTATAAATATCACACCTTTTGGCATAAAGATAATTCCTCTATATCTTTAATGAAAATATTTCCATGAATAACTCCAAATCATGAGTGATCTAATTTTGATCATGGAATTTTAATTATCATGATTCATAAGTTATCACCATATCCTTTTTCATGAGAAAATATACCAAACCCTTCTTGGATTCATCAATATAGATCAAAAACCTTTCTCCACTATAAGGCAGTGTGAACACAGGTGAACTCACTAAACTTCCTTTCAGCTCTCTGAATTTCTCTTCACATTCTGCCATCCAAATAAACATAACTCATTCCTATGTAAAATTGGTGATTGGATTAGATAGTAATGAAAAATCATTCAAAAAACATTGATAATATCCACCCAAACCAATAAAACTTTGGATCTCAGTAACAGTTTTTGCTCTAGCGCAACTTTCAATAACATGTGTTTCTGCTGGATCTATAGATATTCCCTATCTTGAGATTATGTAACCCATAAATGAATCTTTATAATTACAAAATTCACACTTGGTAATTTTTTAATAAATATTATCCTTTCTCAGGGTCTTTATTACAATTATCTAGTGATCTTCATGCTCTTCCTTTCTCTTCAGATAAACCAAAATATTATCTGTAAATACTATAAATAATTGAGAAATATAGTCTCTAAATACTCTATTCATTAGATCCATGAAGATAGTGGGGGAATTATTAAGACCCAAAGGCATCACTATAAATTTATATCATACATAACTTGTATGAAATACCATCTTTTGTATATCCTCATTCTTAACCCACAATTTATGATATCCTAAATGAAGTTTAATCCTGGAAAAGTATTTAGATCTACTTATTTTGTCAAATAAGTCATCAATACAGGGAATATGAAATTTTTTCTTGATAGTTATCTTGTTATGTTTTCGATAATCAATGTAGAGTCTCATTGATCCATCGTTATTCTTAAAAAATAGAACATGTGCACACGAAGCTGACACACTAGGTCATATTAATCCTCTATAAATATTCTCTCAAAGTTTCTTCTTCAATTACAATAACTCAATTGGGTTAATTCTATAAGGTGTCTTTGAAATTGGCATAGCACTCAGTGTTAGTTCTGTTAAAAAATCAACATCACGATTCAGTGGAAGACCTGTAAGTTCTTCTAGAAAGATATCAAAAAACATTCCTACAATAGGAGTATTCTTAATGGCGAGTTTATCCCCAACCATTTGATATAATTAAGCTTCATTTATAGGAATCACGAACCTTATGATGGAATAAATTTCCACTAGAAGGTCATACTGATCATTGCATCGATAGATGACCTCAAATTGATCCAGAATTTAAAATGTGACTTTACTTACTTGGAAATTGCGATGAGATCCATATAGATAAAGCCAATACATGCCAAGAACCACATAAAATTATACTAAATCAAGGATCATTGTATTTTTTGTAAGAACTTTCCCACAAACTTCAACTGAAGAAGAATTATAAACTTTTTATGCGACTGTTGTGCCATTAAGAGTTGTCACAAAAATATCAATATCTAATTGTTTAGGTAATACAATAAAACCCTTTGAAAATTTTTCTGAAATAAAAGAGTAGGTGGATCCAGCATAAAATAAAACATTTTCTACTTTATAGTGGATGATAAGTGTAGCTTTCACCACTTCATTATCGTACTCTAGACTGATGATAGCGATCCCCTGTGACATTCCTTTCTCTTTTTCCTTAAGATATTATTGATGTTTTTCATCATTGATAACCATTTGACTAGGTAATTGGTTGGCATAATGACCCATTTCCTTGAACGTGTAGCATTGAAGTGTAGTAGGAGCATTATATGTAACATTTTATCTTTTCGTATCAGTAGACATATTTTTTCCATCACTTGAGTATTAAACTACCTGATGACCTTCTATCCCACACTTAAATCATTTTATAGCCACTTTAAGAAAATTTCATCCATCTTTCTTTCCAAACTTTTATCATGAGGAAAAATCTTCTTCTTTTTAGTGTGGTATTTAGATTTTCCCTTGAATTCTGTTTTTATCTTATTATCAAACCCATAAGACTGATGGGTTACTCCAATATCCATATACACCTTAACATCACATCAAACCATATCCTCATATCTATTGAAGTCCCTTATAGAGAATTCTCTCCAAAGACATGGTTTTAAGCCAGTAAAAAATCAATCAATTTTATTTTCAAGTTGGATAATAATTCTATAAGCATACTTTTCATGGCTAGTAAAATTTTATTCATTGGTACCAAAAAATTCATTATCCTTTTGATTAAGATCTAGTAAATCCTTATTCGTCTTTATTCAAAGAATATAAAGAAATAAATTATTGAAAAATAATTTCTTTAACTCACCCAATTACCTGGATTTGATTTCATCTATTTTCCTTATATTCTTGATAATGATACACTATTTATCAGCTTCACCTTCACAATGATAGACTACTAAGATCAATTTATCATGTTATGAACATTTGAGAACTGAAAATATAATTTCAGTGATACTGATCCATTATTCAACCACCAGTAGATCACAAGACTCGAAGAAAGATGGCGGATAATTCATAATAAAGGAATCAATAGAATTTTGGTCCCTAATTTTCTCGTTTAGAAGTCCTGTATGATTCATATCTTGTGAAAGTTGTGTGATCATAGGGAAAATATTTTTCATTCCATATCCCATGACATTTGGTTACTCAAGAGGACAATTATTTCATTCCCCTCACATTATGCATTAACATGGTTCCTTTGGGTTCCATCCATTGACTAAAACCAAAAACCATAGTATGAGCAAGAATAATAATAATGGAAAAAACATATAGTCAAGAATAAAATTTCAATTTAGGAAACATTAGGTTTTATCTTAAGTTATTCATAATCATTTCTAAATCACTATGATTGAAACCTATACTACGACATGTCCATAGGGTTTTTTACCAAAGTTTTCTCATCCTAGTTTCCAAAGGTTAACTATTCCTTCAATCTAATACCACCTATAACAGACCATAACTTACATTCAAAAATATTACATGAAATTTGAAGCAAATTTATAACAAAATATAACAAAACCACTCCCAGACCATATAGGTTTAGTGTATTTAGAAATTGGGAAACATTGACAAATGGTTCATAAGACATATATATTTTCTCCCACTTATCTCTTCTTAACTAGACCCCTTTTTGACATATCTTACTTAATACACTCTTAATGTCTTGGGGAAAAGAAACATATGAAAGGGTGAAATTAGATTCTCAGAAAGGGTAAATAAGGGAGATATCAATATTGTCATAATTATAATAACATAACATTTGAAAATCTTATCCTGCATATGAAATATCATGATATCATTTCATGGCATAAATCATAAGATTTCAGAATAATAATTTAACGTAATCCTAAAAGTCATGACACATGACATGGAATTTTGTGTCATACACATATGAATATAAAAGCATTTCATATTAGCTAAGGCTCATTTATAAGACCATTATAGCAGACACAGTCCTTTACTAAACCGAGTACACTCCTCATTCCAGTATTGTATTACTAAACCGATATAATTTCTTGTTCCATCCCTATCTATATCATGAGATATAAATCTTTACCAAAAAAATTGGAGGGAGATATAGGCCCCACCCATCTCATAATGAAATAATTCTTATGTGTGCCATAAAAACATATATCATTCATCATAACCCACAAAATAAAATTGATTTATTCAAACATCATTCCACCATAACATAATTAATATAAAACAAATGGATTTCATAAATTGAATTCCATAAAAATAAAAATAAAAACCGAGGAAAAATAGGTATACTATACTAAAAATATAACCCTGTTAAATAATTCTTTCATATATAGAAAATAATTTTGATAGAACAACTGAAATTAAATCTTGAGGAAAATATCATTTCTTCTCCTAAAACATTTTATTTTCTGAAAATACCAAGAAATTTTAAAAGAAAATAATTTATTTGAAAATAAAAATGAACTTTTATAATGTATGACTTAGGGAAACAAGGAATTATTAAAATGTAAAAATTTTATCATGACTTATAAGTTAAAATAAAACATTCTTCTTGTACTTTTATTGGAATGTTATAAAGTACCTCGTATCGAAAATGACAAAAGAATGATTTTGTACCATTTAATAAAAATTAACAAATGAGTAAAATTGAATTTAAACAATTTTATAAGGATAGAAAGAATATTTTGGAATAAATATTTAGGAAGCATGGATATGGATGATAAATATATCCCAGTATATACTTATATATAAATAATATCTGATAATAATGAAATTGAAAAAATATCCCTTACCTTAGGTATGATATCATTTGTATGTATCAGAACCTCATATATAATGACTTAGATAATTTTATTAAATTATTCCAAATTCATAGTCATTTTTATGATATATTATCATATTATCATACATTTTTTAATTGTATTTCATTATTACTCGATATTCAGGTATTAACTGCTTCATTGTTTTCTTCATGTTTTGTCGAATAAGTTCAAGTTATCCTTCTTAAGTCATAATTATATGATAAAAAAATGATATTAACATACTATATACCATATTTATACATTCTATAGATTTATATAATCATGAATTATTGGATATCATATAGAATTAATCGCATAGCATTGTGGAGGTGGTAGGTCGTACATATGCACATGCGACAATATCATTCCCATAATTGTGAAATTGTTGGGAAATGGATGGTATACATTTTATTCCACAATACATATAATTTTATAATATTCAAATTCAGTTATTATTTCCATATTTATAACTATTTATTTAAAGTGGTGGTGAAAAATAGATTACGCCACAGTGTGGAGAAGGTACACCATACGTACACACACTTGGTGATTTCATTTTTCGTAGGATGGATAGCAGATGAAATATGGACGTTACATAATCATAATATCATCTCAATATATAAGTGATATTGGATTTATTATTTTATAATGTAAACAATTCTTGAAGATGATGTATAAGAAGAAATAAGTTTAAAATAATTGGTAGAGTAGATTACCTATTTTTCAATGAGCTTCTTCGATACCACCTCTTAAAGAACTAGGGTTGGTATTTGTAGAAGACCAGAATATATAGAATTTGAATATATTTTCTTATAAGGGGAATTCTCAGGGGATGGATGATCTTGAAGGTTTAAAATGAAGTGAATAAGAGAGGGAGGTCGGGCCCTTTTATAATTGAGGTGAGGGGCACTTATGAAATTAAAAATAATAATTTATAAAAAAATCAAACATCATAAAAACATCCAAAATGTACTAATTTGAAGTATTAGATGAGATAAGTTTATAAGGTCATCAACCAATAAATATAAAAATGTTTTTATTTTAATTTAAAATATATCATTTTAATTAACACTTAGTTATTCTATTTATTTTTTAAGTATGGTAACAAACATTTCAACATTAGAATGGTAAAATATTTACTTATTTGTTGTAAATTAGACCATTAATAAAATATTTAGAACATTTTAAACCATATAATAAATATTATATATTTTTAAAAAGTTTATTATTATTTTTAAATAATTTAATAAAGTATTATTTTGATAAACAATGAACATTGTCAATTTTTAAACTGTTTAATTCATCGTTTTAAAAAAATATTCAAGTATAAACATAACTTAAAAACAAATATTTTACTATATTTATTAGAGGTAAAGGTCATATTAGAAATTAATTTTATATATTAATTATCCCATATTAATTTTTCTAATATTTTTAATAACGTTTATTTGTTATCTCCATTAATAAAATAATTACTATATCAATTTTTTGAAATTATTTAATATACTTATTTATTGAATAAAAATAAAAGAAATACTAAGAGGAATATAAATCCTCTAGATTTCTAAATAATACTTTTATTCGAATATATATTCTAGAAAATCTAACATTAAAAATGTTATATTTATTAAAACATGAGTATGACAACTTTGACATCACTTTAATTAAAATATTATAAGTGTCATAATCTTTTCTATATGGTTCCAAATGATCAATAACTCAAAACATGGATGATTATGGTCGAGATATACTTGAACAATAATATGTTTTCATATGTTTGGGTCTTTTAATGGTTATTATCATTTTAATGAAAATTATTTTATTGATTTATAATCAATTAAATAATTTCTCCATCATCAATGTATTAGTCTTTAAGGTACTTATTTATTTCCTAAAAATTACAAATAAATTACCATGAAAAAAAATTAGCTTTCCAAATATTGTTTATAATATAATTTATCTTCTATTTAACATTACATTAGTAATGATATAGTTATTAAAATTTGAGTAAGACTTATTTTATTTTTCCTTAAATAAAATAAAATAAATGTCCTAATCTCGTCAAAGTGGCTTCCGAAGGATACCATTTTGAACCAAAAATGATTTAGGTCGAAAAAAACTCATAAAATGATATTATGAAAAGTGTTAAGAAAAAATTATAATAACATTTTTACTCTAAATTACCTTATTTACCCTTTTACTATATTAATAAATGATTATTGAAGTTACTATTCATAATACCCAAAAAAAATAATTTTTTTTACATAATCTGGACCTAATGATTCCAAATATGGAATCCATTTTTACAAACTCAAAATAAATACTTTTCGGTAAAGAAATTAAAATTAATCTTATTTTCGGAATGATAATATGAGTTTTAATACTTAAAGCATTACAAAAGATTGAAAATTTTTATATCTAAATTCATTAAAAAATTAAAGAAAATGAACTAAAATATATTAAATTATAACAATATATTCTATTTGTACTTTAATACCATTAAATAATACAATTTAACCAAATAAATTATTCAAATGGGAGAACTTGTTTCCACATAAATATTAATATATTTTTACTATTCCTCAAAACATGAATGTTATTAGAAAAATAAACAAAATTCATCCAATGTAATTTTTTATATCCCAATTACAAATAATAGGTTTATATTGTCATATAATAATTATTAATGTGTCAAAATGTTAGTTTAAAATGGGTTCTCCATTAAAATGCTATAAAATTACCCTTTTGAAAAAATAGATTTTTATACGTCAAATAGGGTTTATTCATACCCAATGAATAAAATATCTATTGGATAAATATATAAAATATTTTATTAAATATATAAAATATATATTTAATTAATTTAATTTACTAATTTTAATTTACTTACTTTATTAATAAAAAATACAACTAATTCCTTTACATTTAATTGGTTTATATTTTTCCTAATTAATTGGTAGCCAAAATATTTACCATTCATTATCGTATGTTAGTTATATTTATTCTAGATAACTTAATTGTTTGCTTATAATGGTCATTTTATAACAAAGGCATCTAATGGTTTTTTTAGACTCACGATTACATGCAATGGAAGCAATTGAAGAATTAAAATTATTAATGAAAAACATTTCAAAAAAACATTTGGGTGTTACATTGTACCCCCCTTAAAATGAATTTGTTCCTCAAAATTCCTCACATATATATACAAATATATATGGATACCTATGTCTTATCGCATCCTCAAGTTCCCATGTAGCTTCCACAAATTGGTGGTTCATCCATAAAACTTTAACCAATTGACTCGTATTGTTTCATAAATATTTTTCTCTATGATAAAAAATCTGTATTGGTTGTTCTTTATAAGAAAGATCTTGATAAAAAAATGACTTTTGATTTTATTACATGTAATGGATCAAGTATTTACTTTCTCAGGAGAGATACATGTAACACATCATTAACTTGAGAGAGATTCAGTGGTAGCATCAATCGATAAGATACCTTCCAAACATGATCCATAATTTCAAAACATCTGATATACCTATGTATCAGTTTTCACTTCCTTCAAAATATCATTATTCTCTTATAGGGAAATATTCTTAGAAACACCTTGTCACCCACATAAACCTATAGATATTATCCTCATTTTCAGTATAATTTTTTTTCTGAATCTGAGATGCTCTTATATGTTGTTGAATAGATCTAAACTTCTCTACTATTTCATCAACAGGATTAGGTGATAACAACTTTTATTTCCCTAACTTAATCCCAATAAGTTATATTTCTACACATCTTTTGTAAAGAATCAGAAATTCCATGTAACTTTTTTTAATTATATGAGAATTTTACGAGCCTATGAAAATTGAAGATATGTGATTCTGAGGCCCGGTGTTCCCAGAATTAATTTATGATCTTTTTTTAGGTACTTTTAGTAAATGTGTGAGTAGGTTTTTGTAAAATTAAAACCAGTTCTTAGAATTGAAATTTGAGAGCACCGTTGAACTCCCAGCGCTTGTATTCACTTAAGGAGACCTTCATCTCGACCACAGTAGGTTGAGGTTGAAAGTTAGTTTAGTTTTTGTGCTTTTCATAGAGGAAGAAGAGAAATAAAATATTTAACAATTTTATTTTTCATTGAAAACCCTCCTTTTGAGTTATGGGGGTGGGGACCACCTGTACTAAAAACCACCATTTTTAATTTTAGAAGTGGGGACCACTCGAACCCTCTTTAATATGGGGAAGTCCCATAGACATCCTCTACTTTAATTATGCCAACACCACTTAATTAATGGAAAACTCAAATTAAATTAAAAACCTAATTTAATATGATGGAATTTATTTTTGGTGGGGTTGGGTAAAATCATTGGAAATGGAGAAATTTGGTAAAGAGCCTCTGGAATATCATTCTAAAATGAAGAAAACCCCCTCCAGAATCGAATAATGAGGGCGACTCTTGAGACGGATCAGAAGTATCTTATAGGAGCGATGAACGTCAGTGTCACCATCCCCTAAGAATTCGTCTTCTTCCTCACGACATCTTCTTACGAGCAATCAAGGTATGGTAGATTTTTGTTTTCAACACCCCATACCCGTCCTTAATGTTCTTCATGATTCAAGAACAAATATTCCCATTGCTATCGTTATAAAACGGAGAGTTTGGGCTAAATAAACACCGGCTGACCTCTCCGCAATCTATTTGAAATTTTGACGGGCTAAAAATGATGGTGATGTCCTGGGACAAGTGTGTGAATCATAGAAATGAAGAATGGGCCACCGGGGTATGCCCAATGACCAGAGGAATGTTACTGGAAACCTGTGCCGGTGACTGACACCGGTGAGGCTCAGGAACAGTGACCGACCATCAAATGGAGAAGGTGGCACGCGTCTACGCCGCCAGGTGGGAAAAATCCCAGACACAAGGCCGCTCTGATGAGGAAAGGGCGGCATGCTCGCTACTGTCCATCGTAGATGGCGTGGCTCACGACCATGCTGCATATAGAAGCCTGGAAAACTGGCCAGTCGGGGAGCTGACCAGGCACCCATCGCGGGTCTCCCAGCGACCTGCACCAAGGACTGCACCACGGGCCACCACCAGGGGCCACACCACGAGCCGCCACCATGTGCTATGCCGGAAGGTCGGGATGGACACAGTGGTCCAGATAGGACCCAGGGCTAGTCTCGAGTTGGCCGAGGCTAGGTCTATGTTTGAGAGTTTCATTTGGATCTGCTCTTGGAATCCACATGGAACTACTCTAGGATCATACATGGATTTTCTTGTACTAGGATCCTATGTGGGTCTGATGATTTAAGATCCTATGTGGGCTTGCCTATTAGAAAAGTAAGATTATTCAGTAGTTACATCTAATCATCTTTACTACCGTACCTAATTTATACCTGGTGTGAGATGAGACTTTACCTTTGTGGTAATCTTCTATGTGGCATACCCTTGTGGTACTTACCTTCGTGGTGATACCTTTGTGGTAATCTTCTATGTGGCGTACCTTTGTGGTACTTACCTTCATGGTTGTCACCTTCATGGTATTCATTCCTTCGTGTAATAGTTGTACTTTGTCTAAGGATTTGAGCCTTGTGTTACCTCATGTATGAGATGGGTATACTTGATAACTTAGGTATATGTATTGGAATATACCTAAGTATTGTTGTCAGTTGTTTTCATGATTTGTGGTTTATCCATTATGGAATATGTGAGACCTTGAGGGTCTCGGGGTCCTTACTGAGTATCGTTATACTCACCCCTGCATGGGCTACGACCACACCTTGTTGTGTTTGGTGTAGATGAGAGAAATCGCTGACTGAGGAAGAGGGTACCGGGACTGGAGGAAGCTTGGGGGTGGACCTTAGATGAGGCATACCACAGAGACGTCTGTTCGAGATCTTTACCAAACCTTTAGGTAGGATCCTTGGTGGGTGTTCACAAAAGCTGTTCAGTTTACTTGTACTTCCCAGTTGGGCATGTATTCTGGCCCCTTTTACATACTGCACACACTATTTTTACTATTCATTTTACTCATGTTCATATCTTTATGTGTTCTTGGATGTGTGAGTTTATAGGTTATAATGGCAATTCCTTCCTAGTTTTAGGGAATATTTCTTCTGTGCTAGTCGCCGGCCCCTGGCCTATGGAAGGTGGGCTTGGGATAGTCATGGAATGGGCCATGGGGGACGTGTCGTGACAAATTGGTAACAGGGGAGTTGGTTATGCCATATAACATTGGACTCTGATATTTATAAATTGAAATAGTGTTAAGTGTAGTGAGGGTGGTTATCACTTTAGGGAATCCAGTGTTGGTGCGGCAGCCGTTGTATCCATACAGCAGGACCCTGGCTTCTGATTTCTGACTCAATGCACGAAAACAATGATTGTGTGTGTGTGTTTCAAAAATTTTTCTTTGTGAACTCTTTGAGTCATCTCACCAGGTATAACTTACTGACCAGGTGCACCTGATGCCTCCATGCAGATAGCCAGCTAGGGTTTCGGGTTTAGTACATGATGATGGACCACTGAGCGATGAGGCCTCTACATAGGGACCTCTTTCAGTAGAGGCACCAGCGAAGGCACCAACGGTACCATTACCCGTTGGGGAACTGATGCCACCGGCCCAAATAGAAGAGGGTGCATGCCACTTGATCACATTGCACGAGTTCCAACACTAGAGGCCACCCAGGTTTATGGGAGAGATGGACCAACAGGCGAATGAGGATTGGACGGAGGTCGTGGTGAGAGTATTCAGACTTGTAGGGAAAACAACTGATATCATGGTGATCTTTGCTGCCAATCTTATACAGGTATCAGTAGGCAGATGGTGGAGCTTGATTATCCAGGTTCACGATGAGGTGGCACTTCTCTGAGCAGACTTTGAGAGCCTGTTTTGGGAAGAGTTTCTTCCATTTACCCTTTCTGTAGTGCGCATACATAGCTTCTTCATCTGTAGTAGGGCAGCATTACTGTGGCTCAGTACACAACAAGGTTCAACGACCTATCACGTTACTCCAATGGTATGGTGAAGGACCCATTCTTCAGGGCTCTGACCTTCGATTAGGGACTTAGGCAGGAGATTAGGGCTTCAATTATTTCTATTAGCATCCCGAATCATATGGGGGTGTTAGAGAGAGCCCTCTTAGTGGAGATTTTTCTTGCTGAGTAGTCACCAGCAGCGAGACCCACCAGAGGGCATCACGTAGCGGATTCTTCTACAGCTGGAAACCGACAGATGTCATAGAGGTCCAAGAGGACCATACCTATAGGTGGACGATCGTAGGATTCATGGTCAGTTGTTTGTGGCACTATAGACAGAGTTAGTCATGCAAGGAGCATGCAGTATTACACATGTGACAGGCAGGGTCACATAGCTCATGACTGTCCGAACCACCATACGGATGATCAGTATACGGTCGAAGGACTGCCCAGGCAGAGACAGAGGTTCAACCGATGAGGTCTGCATAGATCGGGCGGACGTGGCAGAGGAGCTGGCCGTGTAGCTGGCGTTGGGTGATGATTCGAGGTGTTACCGCCATCACCACTAGGTGTTCCACCCCGACCATAGGGAATAGGTGGACATGGGTGAGCTCAAATCTAGGAAGCTGATGCCTACAACCATGGAGCTCCAAAGATGATACGATGTACGATCTGTGTGTACTCTATATTAGCTATATTACATATAGACATAGTTTCTAGTAACTCTTTTATTTCCACTACCCTTGTTCAGAACTCGAATATTCTGATAGATCCATTGGCTCAATCCTTACGGCTAGAGACTCTTATGGGAGAGGATTCAACGATTACACACTGGTGTTGGTAGTTTGAGCTTACTTTAATTGGAGAGGGATTCGGCTGGGATCTCTTAGTAGCAGCGTCGAGTCCTTATGTCATCATCTTGGGTGTGTACTCATTATCTAAAGTCCATGCTCAGATTGACTGTATTAGGTGAAAAGTATGGTGTGTCTGCATGGATGGTACTAGGTTTACCTTCACCAACAAGAAGAGAGACTTTGCAGCACATGATGGACTTCCCAGGAAGAGAGTGCAGCCGATCACTCATCTGTTGGCTAGCCATACCCTTGGGGCAGTTGACATGGAGATTATGAGCTATCCTATAGTGGTGGATTGGTACACAAATGTCTTCCCTAATTACCTTCTTGTCCTACCTCCTCACAGAGAGGTGGACTTTTACATTGACTTGTATCCTGGGATGGAACCGATATCTACACCAGTGTATCGGATATCTCCCACAGAGCTTTGTGAACTGTGAATAAAGCTGAAGGACTTACAGGGGAATGGGTTCATTCAGCCCCAGTGGTTCTCCTTGAGAAGCCCCCATTTTGTTCACCATGAAGGCATATGGGAGATTGAGACTTTGTGTTGACTATCAGTGCCTAAACAAGGTGACCGTGAAGAACAAGTACCCACTCCCGATGATTGACGACATCTTTGATCATCAGAAGGGTACACGGTGGTTCTCGAAGATAGACCTCAGGTCAGGCTATCACCAGCTCAGAGTACGAGATGAGGATGTGTAGAAGATGACTTTCAGATGTTGGTATGGCCAATAAAAGTTCTTTAATATGATATTCGGCATGACCAACTCTCTACCTATGTTCATGGTACTCGTTAACAAAATCATTCATCCATATCTTAATCACTTTATGGTGGTATTCATTGATGACATTTTGATCTACTTGGCTACTGAGGAGTAGCATGCCTATCATTTGCAGGTAATTCTGGACACACTTCGATAGCACCATCATTATGGTAAGCTCTCGAAGTGCCAGTTCTGGATCTGAGAGGTTCACATTCTAAGATATGTCATCTCGAAGGATGGAGTTGCGATGGATCCAGTGAATATTGAGGCGGTACTTTATTGGGAGCCACCCAGGAGTGTGACAGAGGTATGAAGTTTCCTAGGTTTGGTTGGATACTACAGGGGATTTGTGCCAGATTTCTCCAGAGTTGCATCACCTTTATCATCTTTTTTGAAGAATGGTAAACCCTTCATGTGGTCGAATAGATTCCATCGGTGTTTTTAGGATCTGAGGTAGAGACTGATGAGTGCCCCTATCTTGAGGCTACAGTAGGGGGGAGTTGGGTACGTAGTCTACTGCGACGCATCAGGGAATGGACTTTGATGTGTCCTGTTGCCGGAGTGATCTGTGATCATGCATGGATATTGACAACTGAGACAACATGAGCTGTGCTATGCTACCAATGAACTAGAGTTAGCAGCAATGTTTTTCACCTTGAAAAGGTGGTGACATTACTTGATGGGTGAATACTTTACAGACTACTCTAATCACATATCTTCTCTTAGAATGACATAATCCTGAGACCGTGACATTGGCTTGTGTTCTTCTAGGACTATGACTTTGACATAGTCTATACTCCTTAGAAGGGGAACTTTGTAACAGATGCACTCATCAGGAGATCTGGTATACAACTTCAATGTGAGGTGAAAGAGCAGCTGGACACTTTACAGATATCCTTTGTAGAACGAGATGGAGTAGCTTTTCTCTAGTCTATTACAGTCAATCCCTCAAATCTTCAGCGAGTTAGGGAGGTGAATCATGGGGACACTGACTGCGAGGCTCGACGTGCTCAGATATCTACATGACAGGTACCTGATAGATTTTATGAAGGTGGATATCATGTCACCCTCTTCAGAGGACGTACCAAGGTATCAGTGTCGCTTTGGGAGGAAGTGTTCCGGGAGTTACATACATCCCCTATAGTGGTACATCCAAGAGTGGTGAAGATGTACCAGAATCTTCAAAGACAACACTGGTGGACAGGAATGAAGAAATAAGTAGCAGAGTTTGTCTCTCGCTTCCTCACATGTCACCAAGTGAAGGAGGAGCACCAATTACCAGAAGGCTTAGTTCAAACATTAGAGGACCCAGAGTGGAAGTGGGAAGGGATATCCATGGACATCGTGATAGGACTTCCACATACATCCAGGGGTTGTGAATCTATTTTGGTGATCATCGACCAACTCACCATGTCGGCCCACTTCTTACAGATCGGAGAGGAGGGTTTAGTAGAGAGCATGGGATGCCTCAAATTTTAGGAGATTGTGCTTTTACATGGAGTACCCTCGACGATTGTCTCCGATAGTGATGAATGTTTGACTTCCTGGCTATGGAAGGGGTTGAAGGAGGCTTTCAGGATGCAATTTCATTGGAGCGCTGCCTTCCATCCCAAGATAGATGGACAGACTGAGCGGACCATTTAGACCCTCGAGGACATCCTACATGCTTGCATACTCAACTTCGGTCACAACTGGTTGGATCACTTTCCCTTGGTGGAGTTTTCAAACAACAATAGATATCACTCCACCATTGGGATGACACCTTTCAAGGAATTGTACGACTAACCTTGCAGATCACCTTTATGTTGGACTAACCCAGGGGAGTCTTCACTCATGGGACCAGATATGGTACGGGCTACCATAGAGAAGGGGATGATCATCCAGGAGCAGATGAAGACTACAAAGAGAAGGCAAAAGTATTATGCTGACAGGAGACAGAGACCTCTGGAGCTCGAGGATGGTGACCATGTGTTTCTATGGGTCTCACTTCGACGAGGTTTGTAGAAATTTGGCCAGGGAGACAATTTATATCCGAGGTTCATCGGACCTTTATAGGTCCTCAACAGAGTTGGCATGGTTGATTACTGCTTATAACTTCCACCTTAGTTACACCGGGTGCACGATGTTTTCCACGTATCCCAACTAACGAGATATGAGTAGGACCCATCACACGTCAACGACCACGGAGAGATGGACATCGACGATGGGGAGACGTTTAAAGAGGTTCCAGTGGAGATTGAAGATTGACATGTGAGGTTCTTTCGTGGGTGGTCGATACCTTTGGTGCGTGTACGTTGGCAGCATGGGAACTTTTAGGAGAGCACATGGGAGTGGGAGGTTCAGATTCGTGCTCAATACCCTCACTTGTTTTTCTGGTTTTTGTGATGTGGATTTCAGGGATGCAAAGCCCTGATGTGGGGAGAATGAAAAGACCTAGAAATTCTATGTATTTATTTAATTATATGGGAATTTTAATAGTCTATGAAAATTGATGGTGCGTGATTTTGAGGCCCGGTGTGCCCGAAATTAATTTCTGAACATTTTTTTGGTATGTTCTGTAAAATTTCGAACATGTTTTTGTAACTTTTAAACCGGTGCAAGTAATTGAAATATGAGGGCACCATTGAACTCATATCACTATTATTCACATAAGGAGACCTTCACCTAGACCACAGTATGTTGAGGGTGAAATTTAGTTTTTGTGATTTTTTTTGAAGGAAGAAGGAAAATAAAATATTTAACATTATTATTTTTCATTGAAACCCCTCCTTTTGAGTTATGTGGGTGGTGACCACCTAAAACCGAAACCCCCAGTTTGAATTCTAGAAGTGGGGACCACCCAAACCCTCGTTAATGTGGGGAAGTCCTATGGACATCCTCCAGTTTTATTATGAAAACATTACTTAATTATTGGCCAAATCAAATTAAATTAAAAACCTAAATTAATAGGTTTCCATTTATTTGTGGTGGGGTTTGGGAAAATCATTGTAAAGGGATAACTCGGGGAAAGAGCCTTTGGAATATCATTCTGCAATGAAGAACACCCCCTCTGGAATCGAAGAACAAGGGCGACGCTTGAGATGGTTCAGAAGCATCTTGCGAAAGTGACGAACGCCGATGTCACCCCAAAAACTTCATCTTCATCCTTGTGACATCTTCCTACGACCAATAAAGGTAGGGTAGATTTCTGTTTTGAACACCCCATTCCCGTCCTTGACGTTCTTCATGATTCACGAACAAATAATCCGATTGTTATCGTTCTAACGCGGAGAGAGCGGGCCAAACGAACACGGACTGACCTCAACGCAATCTTTGTGAAACTTTAATGGGATTAAAACAATGGAAAGGTCCTAATACAGGTGCAGAAATCCTGGGAATGAAGAACGGGCCACCGGGGCGCGCCCGGTGACCTGAGGAACATTGCCGGTGACCTGTACTGGTGATTGACACAGGTGAGGCTTGGTAATAGCGACCATTACTCCGAACAACCACAATGAAGGCGATAGCATGACCATGCCGCCGGAAAAGGGTTGCAGCCTGTCATCCGTGGTGGAGTAAGGGCGGTGGGAGACAGTGGTCGGTCGTGCGATGGAGGCAGCGATGCGCGTCCATGCCGCCAGGCTTTCAGAAGCCACAACACAAGGCCGCGATGGTGAGGTGAGGGCAGACAGCTCGCTGCCGGCTGCTGGAGATGGCACGACATGTGACCGCACTGTATGGATAGGGCTGGACAATCGGCCAGCCGGGGAGCCCAGCGGGCGCTTGTCGCAGGTCGCCCATCGTGCTACACCACGAGCCGGGCCAGACCCAGCGAGCTGGGTCGGACCCTGGGCCGGACTCAGGTTTCCTGAGTCCAATTTTGGTCTTTGATTCATCAGGTGGAGGAAAATTTCTAGCTTACTCTAAAAGTATTGTACCACCTACTATTCGGTATTGTAGTAGCCGAGACTATTCACCTGATTTGTGCCTTATGGCCACTGGTTTGGGGCTACGGGTCTCAACGGCCTTCGGGTCATCAAAGGCCTTCGGGCCACAGAGACTTTGGGCCACATAGACCATAGTGTAGCCTAGTTGACATAGGGATGGCCCCAGAAATGGATTAGACCATCAATAATAGGAAGCAGAGCTAACCATATTGGAAGAATGAGAGGGTATGACAACCTCCATCGGGACGATGCACCATGCATCTTTATATGGGGTAATGCTAGCTGAACATCAATGCAAGGTGGGGATTTAGTCGATTAATGATGTAGAAGCTGGGTAGGGGTAGTTCTACTAGGATGGGCCTATGGGTCATGTATTGGGCATATATGCCTCCAGGCCTTTGGGTCATGTATTGTGGGTCATGTCAGGCTTTGTGCCTTGGGCCTACAGGTCATGTATGGGTTCCCCTTCAACCCTTTGAAGGGAGATTATCCATAATAAAATAAAAATAAGGCCATCGGGCCATTCGGGGTGGGGGTGGGGTTGGTCGGGTCGATCTGATTGGGTCGGATAGGACCCAGACCAACTTGGACCCCTTTTTCTCTATTTCGGCCATATCATGAGCTACGAGCGTTCGTTTGATGAACCATCTATGATGTCAAGAAACTTGGATCGAGATGGTACTTTTGTTATAACCAAAATATGTTTTGGATAAATTGGTGTCTGACTAGGTTGGATCCAGCATGAATCCAACCGGGCCCTCGGGACTAAAAGGTCAATAACTTACAGACCAGGCATCCGATTGGTGCACCGTATATTGCATTGAGACCCCTATTACGTGGTAGTACTTTGGGATAATTAATTGTGGTTCTTAGTGACAGTTGGAGTATTCGACCTGCGGATTGAGGAGCAAACCCTCCCAGATTCAACTGAGCTTAGTGTGGGAACCCTGTAGCTGGCTGTAACATAAGAAAGGGGTCCTATGTGGGTATGTGCTTTGGGATCCAATATGGGTATGTACTTTGGGATCCTATGTGGGTATGTAATTTGGGCTCTTACTTGGGTCTGTGTTTGAGAGTCTCACTTGGATCCTCTCTAAGAATCCATGTGGGACTACTCTAGGATCATATGTGGGTCTTCTGTACTAGTATCCTACGTGGGTCTGATGATTTAGGATCCTATATGTGTCTGCCTCTTAACAATGTAAGATGATTCAGTAGTTACATCTAATCATATTTACTACCGTACCTATGTTATACCTGGTGTGAGATGAGTCCTTAATTTTCTGGTAATATTCTGTGTGGCGTACCTTTGTGGTACTTAGCTTTGTGGTGATACCTTTGTGGTATTATTCTGTGTGGCATACCTTTGTGGAACATACCTTTATGGTAGTTACCTTCACAGTATTCTTTCTTCCATGGAACAGTTGTACATTCGCTAGGGATTTGGGCCTTGTGTTACCTCATGAATGAGATGGGTATACTTGATAACCTAGGTACATGTATGGGCATATACCTAAGTAGGTTTGTTAGTTGTTTTCATGCTTTGTGGTTAATCCTTTGTGGGTTATATGAGACCTTGAGGGTCTCAGGGTCACTACTGAGTATCGCTATACTCACCCCTACAAGGGCGACGCCCGCACATTGTTGTGTTTGGTGCTGACGAAAGACAATGATAACTAAGGATGAGGGTACTAGGACTGAAGGCAGCTCAGGGGTGGACCTTAGATGAGGCATACCATAGAGACGACCATTCTAGATCTGTACCTACCCTTCAGGTAGGATCCTTGGCAGATGTTCATAGGAGCTGTTCAGTTTAATTTTACTTCTAGTTTTTTGGTACCTTCTAGTTGGTCTTGTATTCTGGCCCCTTTTACTTACAATACACACTCTTTTTACTATTTAGTTTACTCGCGTTCGTATCTTTCTGTGTGCTTGGTTGCGTGAGTTTACAGGTTATAAAGGCAATGCCTTCCCAGTTTTAGGGAATACTCCTTCAATGCTAGTTGACAACCCCTTAGCTTATGGAAGGAAAGCTTGGGGTAGTCACAGAACATTCCCCAGGGGATGAGTCATGACATCTTTCCATAGAGGGCTTCATAAGGAGACATCTAAATACTGAAGTGAAATATATTATCATAAAAAAAATCTACCCAAGTCAGTTGTTGATCCCAGACACCTTTGAAATCCATAGAGAAAGATATCAACATGTCTTCTAGAGGTTGAAAATTACTCTAAGGCTACACATTTTTTTAGGATGATAATCCTTGATAAAACATAACTCTGTATCCAAAGAATTAACAATGATATTTTTATGTTCTCAATAATCAATGTAGAGTCTCATTGATCAATCCTTCTTCTTAACAAATAGAGAAGGTACACCCCAAGATGACACACTAGGGATTACGAATCCCCTATTATGATTCTCTTAGAGTGTCTTCTTCAATTCCTAAAACTCAATGGGGACCATTATTTAAGGTGTACTTAAAATAGGCATAACACCTGGTATGAGTTCAATTGAAAAAAAACATAATAAGCTAGTGGAAGACCTAAAAATTATTCTTGAAATATATCAACAAACTCTTATACTATAGGTTTATTCATAATAGTGAGTTTTTCCCCAACCATTTGAGATATATAACCTTTATTTATTAGAATCACGACACATAAGATGGAAGAAATTTCCACAGGAAGGTCATACTCATCCTTGCATTGATAGATGATCATATATTGATCCATAATATGAAATGTTATTTAAAATCCTTATAAATTGATATGTGATTCATATAGAGAAATCCAATCCATTCCAATAATCATATAAAAGTACACTAAAGGAAGGATCACTAGATTTTCATGGAAAACATTCACACAAACTTCAACAAGAGAATCATTATAAAATTTTGATGCAAACATTGTAACATTATGAGTTCTCACAACTATATCAACATATAATTCTTGAGGTAAAATGGTTATACCCATAGAATATTATTCATAAATTAAATATTGGGTTGATCTATAATCAAATAAAACATTTTCTACTATATAGTGGATGGTATGTGTACCTTTCACCACTTCATTATCACAAACCACATCGCCAGTAGTGATTTCATGTGAGTTGACTTTATTTTTAGCCTTAAAATTTTACTAACGTCGATCATCATCAATAACAATTAAATTAGAGAATTGGTTATAATAATACCCTATTTATTTAAACATGTAGCATTGAAGTGGAGGAGGTGAATTATGTGTAGCCTTTTCTCTATTCATATCATTATAAATATTTTTACCATCACTTCAACATTCAACTACCTAATAACATTCTCCCCAACACATAAAACATTTGATAGTCCCTTTAATAAAACTTTCTCCATATTTATTTCCATACTTTGAGAATAAGGTAAAACACTTCTTCTTCTCATTTTGGTCTTTATATTTTCCCTTGAATTCTATTTTTATCTTTTTATCAAACCTATAGGACTGATGGGTTACTCTAATATCCATCTCAACCTTAAGATCACATCGAATGATTTCCGGATTTATATTAAAGTACATTATGGATAATTCCATTTAGATACTTGGTTTTAAACCACTTATAAATCAGTAAATTTTACTCCCCGGTTGGATAATAATTCCATAATAATACCTTGTAAGTATAGTAAAATTTACTTCATAGGTACCAACAGATTCATCAAACTTTTCATTAAGATCATGGAACTCCATCTCCAAATTTGTTCGAAGAATACAAAGAAATAACTTATTTAAAAACAATATCTTGAAATTATCCCATTTTGTGGATTCAATTTAATTTATTTGCCTCGTATTCTTGATAAGGATCCACCATTTATTATATTAACCATCCAAACAATAGACTGCTATGATGAATTTGTCATGTCCTGAACACAGGAGAACTGGAAATATATTTTTAGTTGTACTGATCCATTGTTCAACCAGTAGTGGTTCAAAAGACCCTCTGAATGAAGGTGGATGCTACATCATGAAGGATTCAATAGAATCTTGTTCCCTCATTTTATCATTTGGAAGTCCGGTATGATTCATAGATTGAGAAAGTTGTGTGATCATAACTGCATGATTTTTGATTCTAGATCCCATGAAATTTGGTTTATCAGGAGGAAAATCATTGTATCACCCTCATATTTAGCATTAATGTAGTTCCTTTGAGTTCCAACCATTAACTAAAACCCAGAATCATAGTTCGAGGAACACTAATCATAATGAGAAAAATCATATAATAAATAAGAAAATTTCAATATATGACACTTTGGGTTTTATCCTATGGTATTCATAATAATTTATAAAACACTAGGATTGAACCTATACTTCGACATATGTTTAGGGTTTTTTATTAATGTTTTCTCATCCTATTTTATTAAGGTTAACTATACCATTAATCTGAAATGAACTATAACAACCGAAAATTTATATACAATGATATTACATCATAATTTGAATAATATTAATTTCAAAACATAATAAAACGATTCCAACACCATATAGGTTTAGAGACTTTATAGACTGGAAAAAATAAACAACTGGTTAATAAGACATCTATATTTTATCCCTCTTATTTCATCACAACTAGACCACTTTTGTGATATATCTTACATAATACCCCTCTTCATGACCAGGGAAAAAGAAAAATATGAAAGGGTGAGATTAGATACTCAATTATGGAAAATAATTTAGGTATTAATCATATGATAATCATGCGAACATTATATTTGAAAATCTAATCTTGTATATGAAAGATCACGATATCATGTCATGCGATAAAACATAAGAGTTCATAAAAATTAAGGAACATAATACCAAAATTTATTACGTATGACATGAGATTTTTTTCATTCACATAATCATAGATAATAAAATCATATTATTCAAGGCTCATTTCCAAGACCATCATAGAGGACAAATTCCATCATTGAACTGGTTTCACTCATCATTCCAGCCCAATATAACTGAAATGAGATCATTTTACATTCCATCTCTATCTACATCATGAGATATAAGTCTTCACCAAAATCATTTGAGGTATATATAGGTCCCAAACATCTATTAATGAAATCATTATTACATTTTCCAAAAAAATACAAATCATTCATCATAATCCAATGAATAAAATGGGGTTTTAGACATCATTCCACCATAATACAATCTATGTAAAACAAATTGATTTCATAAATATAATTCCATCATAAAAATAGTCAAACCATATAAACAATAGGTATATTATACTTGAAACATAGCCCTATTAAATAATTCCATCTTCCATTGAGAATAATTTTTATGGAGGACTTGAAATTAAATCTTGAGTAAAATATCCTTTCTTCATCCAAAACATTTTCTTTTCTCAAAATTAAGAGAAATTTTAAAAGAAAAGAATTTATTTGAAAATAAAATTGAAATATTCTAAAGGAATCTTCATGGAAATTAGGATTTATGAAAACATAAAAATCCATTCACGTCATATAAGTTAAAATAAAACATTCTTCACATACTTTTGTTGGAAATCTTTAAATTACCTCGTATCAAAAATGATAAAAGATTGATTTCATACAATTTATTAAAAATTAAACAATGGGTAAAATTGACATTAATTTTTTTTAAGGATATAAATAATATTTCTGAATACATATTTAGGAAACATGGACTTGTATGATAAATATTTCCTAGTATATACTCACGTATAAACAATCTCAGATAATAATGAGATTGTAAAGTTATCTCTTACCTTAGGTCCGATATTCTTGGTACATATCCAGTCCCATTGTAAAATTATTTAAATAATTTTATTTAATTATTCCATAATCATATTCATATTTATGATATATGTTCATATTATAATCCATTTTTAATAACATTTCATTATTACTTGTTATTCGGGTATTAACTAGCTTCATTTTTAAGCATGTTTTGTTGAATAAGTTTTAGTTCACCTTCTTAGGTCATTGTTATAACATTACAAAATGATATTAAAATAATATTTACCATCTTTATTTATTATATACATTTATATAATCATTATTTTGTTTATACCATGGTGAATGAATCACATCGCATCGTGGAGATGGTAGGCCGTATGTACGCACAAGCGACAATATCATTCCCATAATTGTGAAATGGTATGGAATTGAAAGGTATATATTTTGTTACATAATCTATATCATGTTATAATAATCATGTATATTTATTATTTTCATCATTATACCCATCCACGTATGGTAGAGGTGAAAAATATATTACATCATGACGTGGAGATGGTATGTCATACGTTCACATGCGTGGTGATTTCGTTTTTCATAGGATGCGTAAAAGGTAGAATATGGTTGTTCCATAATCACATTAATATAATATAATATAATAAATACTGGTGTTATTACTTTATAATGAAATAACTCATGAATAATAAGTTGGATAATAAATAATTTTGAAAGAATCAGTAGAGGATATTACCTCTTCTTCGACGATCTCCCACTTGATCACCTCTTAATGCACTAGGAATGGTATTTGGAGAAGACCAAAACCTCTATAATATGACTATGGAAGTTGATAAAATAATTGGGTAGGGTATTACCAATATTTATGGTTTTAAAAGAAGTTAATAAGTTATGGAGGAGGTGGCCTTTTATAATTGATGTTATGAGCACTTATAGAATCTCTAAAAATATTAATTTATATAAAAAATAAAACAACAACCAAAAACCTAAAAAATGTTCTAATTTAGAAGATTATATAATATAATGTTTGAATATAATCAATGAATAAATTTTATACAAGTTTATATTTCAATTTAAACCTTAACATTTTAATTAATTCTTAGTTATTATATTGAATTTTTATCTAAGGTAACAAATATTTCAATATTAAAAGGATGAAATATTTAATTATTTGATATAAATTAGACCATAAATAAATAATTTAGAATAATTTAGATTATATAATAATTATTATATATTTCTAATGTTTTTAGTGGTTATTAATAATTGGATAAAACATTATTTTGATAAATAATAAATAACGACAATTTTTACACTATTCAATTAATTTATTTTATAATTATTAATATAACAATTTAACATCAAAAAATATATTTTATTATATTTATTAGATGTCAAGGAAATCTAAAAAATTTATTAGATATATTTATTATCCAAAATTTTATTTATTTTAATATTTTTAATAATATTTATTTTTTATCTCCATTAATAAAATAATTTCTACATCCTTTTTGTGTAAATATTTAATATAATTATTTATTGAATAAAAAGAAAAAAAATACTAATACGAAGATAAATACTATTTCATTAATAATAAAACTTTAAATCTAATATATACTACGGAAAATCCAACATAAAAAATGATATATTTATTAAATCATGAATGTGGCAACTTCAACATCACTTTAATTAATATAATGTAAGTGTCATAATATTTTCCATATGAAACCAAATGGTTAATAACTATAACCTTGGATTATTATAGTCTCCTTATACCAGAATAATAATATTTTTCCATGTTTTTTGGTCTTTTAATGGTTATTATAATTTTAATGAGAATTATTTTATTGTTTTCTTATAAATTAAATAATTTCTCCATCATCAAAGTATTTGTCTTTAATGTAATTAATTATTTATTAAAAATTAAAAATAAATTACCATAATAAATTAGAAAAATTTATATTTCAAAAAATATTTATAATATAATTTATCTTTTGTATAAAACTATATTAAAAATAATATAGTTATTAAAATTTGTGTAAGACCCATTTAAATTTTCATTAAATAAAATAAATCAAATATCCTAATGTCATACAAGTGGCTTCCAAAGCATACCATTTATACCCAATGATGATTTAGGTTAAAAAAGATGCATGCAATGATATTATAACAAGTTTTATGGAAAATTTATTATATTATTTTAACCATTAATTACATGATTTACCTATTTATCATATTAATAAAAAATTATCGAAGCTATTATTCGTAATGACCAAAAATAAAATAAATATATTTACATAAATTTTAACTATTGATTAAAAATATATAATCAATTTTATAAATTTAAAACATAGACGTTTAAGTAATTAAATTAAAATTAATCTCGTTCTGAGAATGAGAAAATGAGTTTTAAAAGTGAAAACATTTCCAAAGATTGAAATATTTTTATATCTAAATTCAATGCACAATTAATTCCAATGACCTAAATTATATTAAATTATAAAAATATAATCTATTTATACATTAAAACCATTCGAAAATATAACTTAACCAATTAAATTATTCTGATGAAAAAAGTTTTTTCACTTAAAAATTAATATATATTTACTATTCATCAAAACATGATAGTTATAAGAAAAATATTAAGAATTCATCCAAAGTATTTTTTTTATTACGCTTAAAAAAAGAGGGTTATGTTGTAATATTAAAATTATAATGGTGTCAAAAGGTTAATTAAAAACATGCTTTCTATTAAAAGGAGGTAAAATTACCCTTTTGAAAAAAATAAAAGGTTCTTACACGAAATATGGTATATTCATACTCTATGACTAAAATAACTATTGGATGAATATAAAAAATATTTTACTAAATATATAATATATATATTTCATTTATTTTATTTACTAATTTTATGTCACTTAATTTATTAATACAAAAATACAATTATTTTCTATACATTTAATTGGTTTATATTTTTCACAAATAATTAGTAGCTAATGAATAAACCATACCAAGGGCTAGGTTATAATTCTCATTTATAATCATTTCCTTTCATGATATATTTAAACTCAAGATGGTGTCAAATTCAAGCTATTAAATAATTAAAATTATTTAAATAAAATATTTCATAAAAATATCCAGGTGTTATATAAAGTGTATGGTAAGAAATTAATTATTGGATCACTTGAATATGGTCAACATTAGGACGTATTGAATCATTACTATAAATTTCATTTAGAAAATTCATATATATAATAATAAATATTATTTATAATTGAAAAAATATATATAATATAATTATATGAATTAAACATAAAAATTTAAGTCAATATAAATATTATAAAATATAAATAAGAAAACAACTAAAAAACCACACACGAATACCCATTTTAGTTTATTATTTTAATAAGAAGCCAGATAAAAAAATTTATAATAAAAACATGTAAAAAATTTAGTCCATCATGTTCTACCCCTGAAATAACCTCTACCACTAAAAAAGGAGAATGTATGTTGAGACCTATGAGGATGGGAGCCAAATATTATTGAAGCATTCTTCCGATATGGAATTGGATACATACATCCCCACTAGAGAATCATCTACCCATTTGCTTCTTCGTATATTCACTTGTTCCTACACAGAACCACCATACCATGAACCTCTACTAGACTCTATAATATATTCAAAAAATTTAATATTTGAAAAATAATCAAAGAATTACAAAAAAATGATAGTGTCATCAGAATAACAACATATCGGTGGCCATGATGTAGGATTATTTATAGAATAAATAAATTTATCCTAAAAAATTTATTTTTAAAATTAATATATATATATATATATATATATATATTAAATCATCCATTTATAAGAGATTTTTTTAGCTCTAGTGAATGACACTTTTAATAGTGCTATTTCTAATGTTGATAGCAGCCCTATTACGGTAGCGTGCCACTATAACTTACATTATGCTGTAGTAACAAATATATAAATCAATTTCAAATAAATTTATATCACAATGTAACAAGAAAACGTTATACAATGCATACAAAATCCATAATTCAAACATTTTTATATTCAATTACAATTCTATGTACAATTTATTAAAAGATTATTCAAAAAAATTTAAAAATATTTTATTCTACTATCTTTCGGCCCCCTTAAAAAATTGTTAAATCATGCTATTAGTTATGGAAAAAACTAACCTAGATCAAAAAAAAGTGGAGTACACCTATATTAGAAAACACTGCTTATGTTAGTAATTCTATAAATAAATAAATGAACATAAATATGACATAACAATGAATTGATAAAATAAATAAAAAATGAAAAAATAAATTCTAAATTATAGAACATAAATAACTCCTCCAAATCTGTTTTTTTTTTCATTTTAGAAAATAAACCACTTTTTCAGAGAGTGGGAACCTTACAACCACCTCAAAAAATATTCAATCACATCCATCTAGAAATACAATATCATGAAAAGGCACATTCAAAATTGAAAATTCAAATTCAAAAATATGAATACTCAAACTGCGGGAAAAACAAGCCGCCTGATAAACCCAAAATGAGAGAAGCCATGTCACCGTCACTGCCATCATAACCTCTCCGACCTTATTGATTATTCACCATCACTGCCTTTGCACCAGCTCATCACTATCAATATGTCATCAATGGCTCGTCACCATCGGCTACACTTCATCACCACCAGCACCAAACCCCATCTTCATCACCGACTGATCGCCATCGAGGATCCGATGACCGGAACAAACACAAATGAGTCATCACCATCAATGTCCTGGAGTTGTATACTCGAACTCACATCCCAAGGAACTGAGAAGACTGATTCCCGCATCTTCCTTAGAGAGGGTGGTGATGCACATTTTGAAATTATATGACTTTTTTAAATTGAAAACATGCACTTTTTATCATACCGGCCACAACATATGCCAAATAGATGTATGATTAATTCATACATGTCAAAAATTAATTAAAGACCATTATAAAAAAATATCAAGACCCCCATCCTTTGATTTCCTGGTTTTAAATATGTGATGTGTGCTCTGAAGTAAAATTTAAATTTTAAATAAAAACACACATTTTTAAGTCATATCAACCATACTATGTGTCAGATTGATGTTCAATATATTTCTACACATCATAAATGATTTAAAAATCATTTTCATCATATACCAAGATTATTAGAGAAATTTAAATTAGTTTTCAGTATGTGACTAACATTATTAACTAAGAAGCCACTTTTAAATGAAAAACACACACATTCGAGCATAATAGCCACACCCTATGGAAAATTCACATTAGGTTGATTCTTACGCATAAAAAATGGATCACAGATTATTTTACTAATTTATGAAGAAAATATGAGTGTGTTAACTTGTTTTATAGTGATTGATGCACATCTTGTACCAATATGTCATCTTTAAACTAAAATCATATACTTTTAGTCATACTGAACATACCATGTGTCAGATTGATGTGGGGTTTGTTCATACAAATAAAAAATATCTTCTATATTATTGTCTTACTATATCAAGGAAATTTAAGTTTGTTTTCCTGGTTTTCAATCAGTGATGTAAGTTATTAACTAAAATGTAACTTATAAACAAAAGACATGAACTTTCTATCATATCTATTTCACCATGTATCTGATTATTATGAGGCCACTTCTTACATGTTAGAAATGGATTATGAATCATTTTCATAGATGATCAAGAAAATATGAGATTTTTTTCTCATTTTTCAATGATTTACACTAATTTTGATCTAAAATAAAACATTCAAATTGAAAACATACACATTGAGTGTAACATCCCAACCCGAACCACTGGTTTCAAGTATGAAGGTCACATGACTTCATGTGCACCTCCTCGTATGAGAGAGGATGCTAACTAATAGTGAGGGTCTAAGTCTGTAGTGTAGAGACTATACCCTAAGTATCATGTTATAAGATCATAGTCAACAATAAACAATATAATAAATAATCATAGTAAACATGAAGAATTATAAAAATAAAATACATGTCATAAAATAAAAAAACTCCCAATGTGGAATGGAAAACCATCATAATAAGTAGTATATAAATAAATAGATATGCATTCGGTCTTCTGGAGTTTTCCCCAGTCCACCACTATCTCCATGCTCTACTTCTTAGCTGCCCATCATAAGGCCCTTTCCCTTCACTAGATCCCTAGAGAAATATATAAATGCATAAAAATGCTCGAGTATGGTGTGAATATAAGATTAATTAGGACACTACAAATGCTTCCTTAACCTGACACACTCATGTATATAAGTGTATTCCATAATAATAATAAATGCGTAACAAGCATAGTAACACACAATTCAAAACTGTGTGGTCTTGTACTAACCAATTTTCCAAAAACCTTTAGTCATATGTGGTTTGGATCTTTTTCGGAAGGATTACTAAGGTCTTAAAAGAATCAGAGACCATCTACAAGGCACATGAATTTTGTTACTCGGTATTGTGTGTTCGTGCAACTTAGCATACAAAAGGATTCAAGGAATTCAAGTTCATGACATTCTATAGGCATCTAGAGATACTTTTAATTCACTAGGAATCGAGAACATACCCCATATAATTTTCTAGGAATCAAGTGAATCACATGACATCCATGAAGAATTTTCGCATCCTTACCCTGTGCATAGGTTCCTCATAGTCGTTGCCATAATCTCTCAACGCCCCCCTCTAAGAGATAAATATCTCATGGAGGTCCACATTACATGGGATCCAATAATAATACCATAAAATAACAACATGGTTGGATACACAAGAATGAATATCACATCATCATAAGTAAGGTAGCATAACAATACATGTAATCAACATCAGACATGAATAATAAGCTACAAAGTTGTCATGGAAAAAAGTGTCACATAAGGTTCTTAGGGACACACACCCACACCCACACACATATGTGATCATAATCTTTCATGGTCATGAAATATGTGAACACATAAATCATATTAAGGATACATGTGTAACAATTTTCAAAAAGGTAAGGAACTTCCTACCTCAAAGTCATCGATGTCAATGACAACGATAAACCATCCGATGTGGTTCGATAGCTGGAGTGGAAACCAAAATAGTCAAGAAAATTTTTTTTAAGATGTTATTGTTGTAAACATTTCCACATAAAATCTTGAGGTTCTTCAAGGGTTCCTAAATCCAAAAACAATTATTTTATTTCAAAAAGAAATAAAAATTTCCATGCGATGATACATTCTCTCTCCCAGATGATTTCAAAATTACCGTTCTTGGCCAGAACATGCGCTCGTAAAGATATGTATAATAACAATTATCTTTTTATAATTTTTATATAAATTACCATTTTACTATTTATAATATTTAAACCTGTGATAAAATCATTTTTTGTTTTGATAATTTTAATAAATTATTCACGAACATTCCATGCGATTATCATTTTATAACACATACAAATTTATTTCAATAATTTAAGGAAATTACCATTTTTTAATTATTCATAATTATAATTTGATAATTTATTATAAACATTATATGATAAATTTTAGTAAACAATCTATTTATAATTTGTTTTGATTATATTTTGATAATTTCATTCATCTATCATGTGATAATTCCTCATATAAATATTTTCTAATAGTGTTCTGTATGTACTATTTGATAATTTTATAACTTTTCATTTGATAAATTGATGTGATTATCCATTTTTATGATTATCCATAGATAACTAAAAAATAATTATCATTCGATAATTCATTTATAAATTATTCTTTTGTCATAATCCGCAAAAAAAAATATTTGATAATCTTTAGAATTAACCTTTGATAAATTAGGATTTATCCTCGAAAATTTTAATTTTAAAATTTTATTTAAATTCCACCATTGTTTCCTTTAGAATTGGAGAAATAAAGAACAAAAAAATGAAGAAAGAGAATAAATAAACAAGTAAAATAAAATAAATCTACAACATGTTTTGCACATCACATAGGGAAAATAGAAGGAGACCACACCAATGGAATCCGAATCTGATCGGCAGTCTTCACCTATCGAGTATAGGGAAGATATGAAGTCTATCAAACTCATCAATATCAATAAAAACCAAAGGAATAGAATGATTTGGGTATTTTAGAACAAAAAAATTTATATGATTTGTAAAACCAAAAACCCTATTTAATATATGGTTTCAACCAAAAAAATTATTCCAAGGGTTTAATTTTACTTAATTAAGGTGTTCAAATATTTATTCGGCCAAAATAACTAAAAAAAAGCTTCAAAACGTTTAGAATGTTATAAAGGAGTGTATCATTCATTTTCTCTGAAGATTAATAATGTTGGTTATTTTAGTTAAATTAATAATAATAATAATATAATAAAATATTAAAATAACATAACATCAATAGAGATATACTCAAATGCCTGATGAGCCTAAAATTTATATCCCGCCTAGGTTAAACCCCTCATATTAGAACTAATGGTGGTCTTATATTGTTCATACAACACACACTTTGAGAGATATTAAATTATTTTAGAAAATAAAAATATAATAAAAAATATTAAATAGTTTATCCTATCGTGTGATCTGAACAAACATATGACAAACACAGAAGATACGCCCTTCCTATATTAAAACTCCTTCCACAGACCTAATAGTAGTCTCGTATTTCTTATAAGATTCCCCATTTGGGATATATTCAATTATATTGGATAAATCATGCACATGTAATATAATGTATTTTAAATTTATATACCATCTACATGAAGGCTCCATGGGCCACATAATATCACACAAACTCAGTACAAAACATTGAACATATTTCATAGAATATTCCAAGATTCTAACTTGGATTTTACCATTACGAAAAGCCTTTAAAACAATTATTAAGCGGTTTTAATTAGAAAATTACATTTTCACATAAAAATACTTATAAATTAATAACAATGAGGTTTTTTATTACCTTTTAAAAAAAACCAGGGTATTAAAATTCACCCCTATATTGAATTCTCATTCTTGAGAAATATATCTAGCAGTATTTCTTGAAAAAACTAGGCCACTGATCTCGAACATTAGAACCACGCTCCCACATCTCCTCCTAGATCCATCCATGCTACCACTAAAACCAGAATAGTTGTACCGTCATTCCACATAACACATTATCACATTATCCTTTGATCAGCATCTGACGATCCACATAAGATGAATCAGTATCCATATCAACATCCTTACAATCAACAACATGAACATGGTCGAGTTTGTACCTCCGATGTTGTGACACTTGGAACATGTCACACATACCTAGATAGTGAGAAGGGAGGTCTATATGGTACAACACTAACCCTATGTACTCAATGATCCCAAAGGGTCCAGAAAAAACATGGTGATTGCTTTTCCTGAATCCCCATACTTCTTTTTTCTAACTAAAGACCCACACTCATAAAAACCCGATCTCCCACAACAAACACCAAGGGTCTCCTCTGAGGATTGGAATAAGATCAATTTATTTTTTGGGTGATGATAATCTTCTTCCCTATTATTTTCACTATCTTGGAGGTCTCTTAAACCATTTTGTGTCAACAACCATTCCATCACCCACTTCATGCAAATAGAGAGGTGAGAAAACGACCTTCCATAAAGATCCTCATAAGGATCCATCTAAATTGAAGCATGGTAGCTATAATTGTATGAAATCTTAATCAAGTATTAGTGATCATCCCATTCTCCCCTGAAGTATATATCACAATCTCAAAGTATACCCTCCAATATTCATGTATTTCACTATGATTTTCCATCGTTATGGGGATGATATGATGTTCTCAATATCAACTGAGTCCCTAGGGATTTCAGTATGCCCTTCCAAAAGTGTGATGTCAAACATAAATCTATATCATAAAAAATACTCAATGTAACTCCATGAAGGTGTAAGATCTCTCATACATAGTGATTTCCTATATCCTCTACATAGTGCGTTTCTCGGATTAGTAAGAAGTGAGAATACTTTTTCAGCTGATCAAAAATCACACAGAATGCATCAAGACTCCTTAGGGTCTAGGGTAACCCCATCACAAAGTCCATTATGATGTACTACCACTTACAGATAGGTATCGAGAGTGGGTTTAAAAACCCACAATGATGCTGGTGCTCAGCCTCCACCCTCTGATAAGAAATTTATTGGGAGATGAAACCAATAATGTCTCTCATTATTCCTAGACGCTAAAACTAAGACCATATTTCAGGATATATCTTGGCCATACCATGATTTAATACCCATATAGATGTATGGTAATCACTTATATGATCATATCTAATGAAACTAGAGATTACTAATATCCTATGTACCAAGAATGCAACATCATCATCCATTGACCATATGGTATTGAGTCACCACCAGCTAGTTGTTTCCTCATTATAGCACACTTTGAGCCCGATTTCTTCTGAACCATTACCTGGTCCAAAGGTGAATATTTGACTACCATGTGGGAATAAGATATAGAACCCTAGTACTCAGAGGCAACCATCCTCCAATCGGCCAATAATCTCATCAAGAACCACTAATCATCTGAAGACATCTCACCAAGCTTGTGCTCAACCTGTTTGTTATGGATAGGAGGATAAACAATGAAATTACCACTCCCAAGTGAATATTCTATCTCAAAGTCAATTTCCTTGCATATACTCAACCCATAACCTCTGTATTAGGTTTAGGTCCTTCTGTGTAAAGATATAGTTAAGGATTTTTGGTCTATGAAAACAATAAATCTCTCACTGAAGAGACAGTGTATCCAACATTTCAGATCATGGACCATGACTGCCATGTATATGTCATGTGTATGGTAGTTACTCTCATGGGGTCATAGATAAAGAGACCCATAGGATATTATCTACTCTCTTTGCATCAACACCGCTCCCAGAACAACACCTAGTACATCACAGTACATTTTATAACTAATCCTAGTCTCAGGGTGTGTTAGTACTGGAGCTATGACCGACCTTCTCTTCATCTCAAGGAAAGCCTCTTCACGCTAGTCTAACCACTAGAACTTTAATCCTTTCTTGTTAAGCATTGTCATAGATTATTATAGTCGAGAGAAGTACTAGATAAACCATCAATAATATCCCAATAATACTAGGAAGATACTTATTTCAAACTTGTTCCTTGGGTGTGTTAAAGACATGATCGCCTCAACCTTCTCTGTGTCAATAGATATACTAGTCTCAGGAACCACATGTCCTAGGAACTTCACCTCCAAAATCCAGTAGTCAAATTTTGATAGCTTGACATAAATCATGTGTGCTTGATGTGTAATTAAAAATTTATATTGGTTCTTAGCATGTTACTCTGGTGTTGGTGAGTAGAAGAGGATAACATCGATTAACACCATGATGAATAAGATCAAGTATGGATATAATTTTTTTTTCATGAGGGCCATGAACACTGTTGGTGAATTCATCAGCCTAAAAGACATTACCAAGTACTCATAAAATCCGTACCTGCTCTGAAATGTAATCTTTGCAATGTACTACTCTCAAAATCAAAACTGGTGATAGCCAAATAAAAGATCAATATTAGAGAACAAATGGGCTCCATATAGTTGGTAAAAAAGATTATCGATCATGGGAAATGGATATTAGTTATTTATCTCCACCGAGTTTAGCTTCTGGTAATCAACACATATCCAAAGACTACAATCTAACATCATGGAAAACAAAAACGCTTCACCCCATGGTGAATTACTAGGTCTAATGAAATATATCCTCTCTAAGTCATCTATTTATAACTTGATCTAATTCAGCACGGTTGGGGCCATATGATACAGGGGTTTCAAAATAGATTATCTTCCTGATATGAGTAAGAACTCAAACTTGGGTCCTCTATAAGAAGGGATATCTATGATGTCTTTTAGAAAGATGTCCTCATAGAGATCCATAAATTGAAGAAAAGATGAGGGGTCTACCATTGATCTTGCTGACAGAGATAAGCCTTCCATTTATGATCTGATCATCCTAAGATGACTCAAGTTTGGTCGAACTCTTTCTGATCAAATTTACCACTCTATATTCATCATGAACTTCACTCACATAAGTTAGGAAAAAGATAATCATCTATAATATAAATTAATTTGAACTTGAAAGCTAGTCTGCCAGTCCGCGTCAAGAATCACTTCGAAAGTCATCATCTCCAGAATCATTAATTACCACAGATGTCCACAACCATCAATGACTAATGAACACTCTGGGAATTGGTGAAGATGGTCCACTCCCATTCCCAATGGTGTATCAAGGGATAAAACTCATAGGGTAACATGACTGGTATGTCCAGTCTAGTCAAAACGTGTGTGAATATAAAAGAATAGGAAGCACTGATATCGAATAAGAAAGTATTTAAAGTAGATGAGATCATGATTGAACTTCTAATAGTGGATGGTCCCTCTTTGTAAACTTCAAGATTCTAATCCATAGAATACATGTGACTAGCCTTATCTCTTATTCGATGTCCCTAATGTGCATAACCAATCTGAGTCTGCTACCGAGAACATTGACTGGATCCCCGTGTCTGACCCTTACCTTTGTAGAAACCTGAGTTCACATTTATGGAGAAAAACTAATGAAGATTCCCATACTTTCTAGACTTTCAACATTTGATATGAGGTTTTGTACAGAACCTATGAAAATGTTCAACATTTCCATATTTGAAACACTATAAAATTCTTCCTGATGGGGCTGATGAAGCTACAATCTAGTCCACCTCCATGATGTTGTGTTTTAGCACATCTCTAGTCTTCCCCTTCAGACTTCTTAATGAAACTCCATAGTGAGGGGAAACTCAGTCATGGGACTACTATGGGAAGGGATTAAGCATACTACCATGTCCTACTCTAGTCCCTTCCCAAAGGTTATGGCCTTGTAAATTACCTATGTATTCCTCTTCAAGTCAAATATTCTTACATAACATCTATGGACCAGTTAAAGTCATATCTTGAACTTTCATGTATAATTCACCTTATTCCTAGCTAACTGTTGGTTCTAATCATAACATAATTTTTCATTGGTGGGAAATATATTAATTTTTTTAATCATTGTTACCAGAAACCATGGTTTATGATCTTTCACATCAAATTTATAATTTATTTATTTAGTATATAATGAAATTAATACTTGAGATTAATATATTTATTTATGACTATTGATCATCTGAAAAAATCCTTTCAGATTTCTTCCATCATGTTGTGAGTATCGATCGATAGAATTCCTCTAGTAGTGATCCATACTTTCTCCTATGATCTCTGAGAAACTCCACTCAATATCTGGGTTCTAGAATGGTGGATCAAATTCCTTTCACTGTTCATTCTTGATCAATGATTTTTTTGATCTTGAGGTGATCTCTCTTGAAATTCTTGTTCTTAAGAGGGATAGATAAGGAGGAGTTGAGAGAGAATTCATTGTGTTCTCTAATTTTCTATTCTGATTACACTTATTGATACCCTACAAAATAAAAATAACCATATATGTATAGAGCTAGGGTTTAAGTTAAAATAATTATCTAATATAAACTATCCATTAAATAATATAATGATCTTTAATAAACCCCATTGCACATAATAAAATATGAATAATTTTATTTTTTTTGTACACCAACTTGATATATAATAATAATTATTTAACCAATTTGTTAATTAAAATATCACCCTAGACTCTGTCTTGGTCTGTTCAAACTCCTCTAAAATTTATTGAATACCCAAATTAGTTATTTAATTCACATAAATAAATAATTTTTTCACAAACCAGTAAATAAATATTTATTAAATATTCAATAAAATTAATAAATATATTTTATTCATAATCTGGTGAATAAATATTTATTAAATTTTGTCTATTAATAAAAATTGAATAAAATTATTCCCCAGTCTTGGGAATAAAATTTATTCTATTAATTTAATTAAATATAATTTAATTAATATTAATGGAAACACATAGAGTGTGACCCTATAGAATTTTTTCTCATTCTCATTAGATAAGATTTCCTAAAGTCAGATATTAATATCTAGAAATGGGTTAAGACACGCAAGAGAAAGAACTTAATGTCATAATGGTGACAACAACATATGAATTATCACCATGTATTATAATCCCATTACCAAAATATCTCATAAATAAGGTTACACATATGTTTCAGCAACCTATATGATTGATATGTCATTCTTTGATTATCTAGAATAAACATGTCCTAAAACCTTGACCATTGAATCAGCCGTTATGGTTCTATTACCATCAAATGGCCAAAATATCCACTTCCATAAAGATAGAATGCAAAAACCTTCCTCAACTTATCCATTAATGACATTTCAATCTTGAATCACCAAATTCAACCTATCTCAACATGAACAAATGTCATCAAAGTTTTCATTAAAAAAATCTAAGTATGTTATTCACGAAATTTATTAATGATAATATTAAATTATAAGGACCATTATTGACAATTACAGATAGGAATATCTAATGTTATAAAAACATGATACATTCTTAGTAGGGGGTTTTTTCTCACAATCTCCCGTTGTGGAGATTTCTATGTGTGAACTTCATGAGAATAATCCTCATAATCTTATGAGTACACTTGATAGTCTATAAACAATGTGTCACATCATAGTACCTTATCCAACCAAAGAACTATATTAAAAATATTGTCATAACACATAAAGGTTCTCATCATAGCGGGGAATTACTATTACTTTATCAATTTAACACATACCCTCATAAATAATTTCATTACATCCATGTAGAACAATGAGAAATATGTAATAATATGTTTAATTAATATTCAATACATAAAATATAGATAAAAAAAGTTCAAAAAGTTAGTCTTAGGACACTATCTCCAAAAAACTCCCACTTGGACTAGATCCAACTGCCTATGACATTCATTTTGATAGACCTCATATGATACTCATGTTTAAGGTGATTAAAGGCTTTGGTTATAGGGTTTTCCAAGTTTTCTTCAATGAAAATAATGCTCAATATAACCTTACCTCTATGGGAAAAATCCCTCATGAATGATACTTCCAAAGTATGTTCTTTGTCTACTAATGTAACCTTGTTTCTTTTTTAGGAGACTCCATTGTAGTATTATCATAGTAGAGTGTGATCAGATCATTACTACTGGCTACCATTTCATGATCTTGGATGAATTTTTACATCCATACTACTTATTTGGATACCATAGAAGCTGCAATATATTCAAAATTTGGTCAAAAATCTATCACCACAACCATCTTTGAGCTCTTCCAAATCAGAAAAACTCCATTAAAAGTGAATATTTATACTTTTTATGAATTTATATAATCATGATTATTTTGAAAAATTGAATTTGTATATCCTCTGATGACTAGTTCCTCATATCCTCCATAATCTAGGAATGTATCTTTATTATTCCTTAGATACTTAATGATAGTTTTTATTTCCATCCATTGGTGGTCACCTAGATTATCTTTATATCTTCATACTACAATTAATACATATATGAATTATATATTATTAAATAACTTAGAAAAAATGAATAACCCAATTGTAAGGCATATTGAATTCTTTCCATTATATTTCCTACATCATGTGTTTGAAGAAACATTTTCTTGGAAATATGAATTCCGTATGATGATGGAACCAATACCCTCTTTTATTTTTCCATAAAAAATCTCTTTAATATATTGTCAATGTATATAAGTTGACTTAGGCTGACCAACCTCTTCGATCTGTCATGATGGATCTTGATCCCAAGAATATAAGATACCTCACCTAATCCCTTCATAGAGAATCATTTTTTCAACCATGATATAACAGAAAATAAGACTGGTATTTCATTTTCAATGAATAATACTTCATCAACATATAATATTAAGAAAATAACTAAATTCACACTAAACCTTTTGCATTCACAAATCTCACACTCGTTCTTTATGAAACCAAATTCTGTTATGGATTCATCTAAATGAATGATCCATGAATGATATTCTTGAATTAATCCATAAATAAATTTTTGTCAATTTACATATCTTATTAGAATATTTATGATACACAAAACCTTTATGTTTTGTAATATGTACATATTTTGGAAGTTTCCCATTACGAAATTCTGTTCTGAAATCTATTTTCAAAATCTCATATTCATGGTACGATGTAATGGAAAGTAGAATTATAAAGGATTTCTACATTGGAACTAGTGAAAATGTTTCATAATAGTCAATTCCTTAATGCTGTTTAAACCCTTTTTCTGTAAGTCGTTCCTTATAGGTTATAAATTTTCCTTTTTTGTCCAATTTCTTCTTGAATACCTATTTATATCCAACTGGATTTATATCCAATGAAAGATATACCAAAATTCAGACTTGGTTTTGGTACGTTGAATCCATTTTTGAATTCATAGCTTCTTGTAACATGGAAAGTTTTTCCACATACTACTTCATTTTAGGTTAGAGGATAATTATTATAAACTAATAATGCATCACCATCCTCAGTGACCAGAAAACTGTAATATTCTAGTCCTCTAACCTCTCTTGTAATTCTATGTAGTACTTGTATTTCCAAAATAGTTTCTTCTTCAACGGTTCTTTATGGAATCCTTTCATATACCAACTCTTGTGTACCTTGATCATTGAATTCATTGAATTGTATCTCACTCTCATAATATCTTTTATATATGTTCTCCCTCTCATGGAATATAGTGCCTATTTTGACAATAAACTTTGTGTCTAAGGGTTCATATAGGTAATATCACATTTTTTCCTTGGGATATCCTATAAAGGTACAATTTGTTCCTTGAGGTGCATGTTTTTTAACCCGAAGAGGCCTTAAAAAATTCTTTTCAAACCCACACATATAAGTATGAAAACATGAGTTTCTTTCCATTCAATAATTAAAATGGTAAATAATATTCCTCGTTAATTGTCACTTGGTTTAGTGTTTGTGTTGCATTTTGTAACATGTATCCCCAAAAGGATAATGGACTACTATCATAACTCATAATAGAACTCATTGTATACAAAATGTTTGGTTCTTCCTTTATATTAAATAGTTCCACTGAGGCGTATAAGGAGTATTGAGTTGATATAGTAACCCGAACTCCAATAAATAATCATTGAATTATTAATTAAGATATTCTTCACCATGGTCTTAGAGGAGTTCCCTAATTTTTTTTAACAATTTGTTTCTCAAATTCATTCTTGTATTCTTTGAATATATCAAAAGAATCCAACTTATACCTCTCAAATTAGACAAATCCATATCTACTAAAATCATCAGTAAAAGTTATGAAGTATGAGTAACCAACCCTTGCTTCAATAAGAAATGGTCAAAACACATAGGTATAAACAAATTCAATAATATAATTATCCATTTAACATTTCCCACTAAATTTGGATTTTTTCATTTAACCATGTAAACATGCTAGACATAAACTAAGTGGGTTTAATTAAAAATAATCTAAATATCCATCTTGATGTTGCTTAGTCAAGTGAATTTCATTTATGTTACCTTTTAGGTGATGATAATGTTGGGTGTGGTATGAGACATGTGAGGTTGTTTTATTATCAATTTCCATTACCAACTTTGTGCAGTCAAACACATAAAGACCATTATTTAATTTCACCTTACCATAACTAATTCTATCTTTATAAAAGAAGAAAAAATTATTTATAAATATGAAAATAAAACCATATGTATCTATTTTGGATATTGATGTAATATTTTTGGTAACTTAATAAACATAATAAAATCCATTTAATACTAAATTTAGTCTCATTGGCAATGTGAGGTGGCCGTGAAAAATATCTATAACAACAAGTTTAGCTTTGTTGGTTGCTCGTAGATCTACCTCCCTTGAGTCAATCATTCAAAATATACTTGGTTGTTATATTATAACATGTATGTGAAAACCAAAATTTTTATATGATACCAAATTTTTAGAAATAGATAAATTACACTCAATAAAAAATTCACTTGAATCTTCCCATTGCTTCTTTGGAGTGGTTCAGTTTTTCTTCCAGTGACCCTTTTTGCCACAAGTGAAATAGACATTATCCTATTCCCTTTCTTAAACATTGTTCTTATTCTTCTTGGAAGGGGGTGAAAAATATTTGGGATTAAGGATATTAAATTTAACTTTACATTTTTTCACCATAAGAAAAAAATATATTTACATTTCGTACCATTATCTATATGGTGAAAGAGAGTAATTTAACACCACAAAATTCAAAAAGAATAAAATTTTATTCAATAGCATATATGACACACAACTCCAAGTTAGAAGGGAATATAAAATCTCAAAAAAATATGTTATATTTAATATTTTAAATAACTTTAATCTATTATATAGCTTTAAATTCATGAAATACTAAGATAGTTTGTGTCATAGACAACAACAACTTTTGTTTGACAGTTTGCATTACACACCAGACCAAGTTTTACCAAACAACAATATATTGTTAAAATATTATTATTTAAAATAATAAGATACACACTAGCCATTAAATTTGTGGATATTAATACTAAAACTAAGTTACAAAAAATATATGGTATAATTCCATGAATTCCAATTAATTTCAAATGAATATAAAAACCAATTGAATATAAAGTAAATGATTCCATAAAAAACTATTTTATGCTACCAAAAGAATTTTGTCTTAATAAACTATATGAATTAATATTATATAATAATATTAATATACATATATATATATTATATTCAATTAATTATTATTTACATTCATCCAATATATTCTATAGACAAAATACAAGAACTAATCCAATTTTACGCATAAAAGCTAGATTTTTATAAAGGTAGTTTTGCTTACTTTTAATGGAACACTTATTTTAAAAAAGAATTAGGAAACATTTATAAATTTAATTTGACATTTGTTGAATGAGTAATAAAAAAATTATCTTATAGTGATTTTTTTTATTTTTCTGAGAAGTGCATTTTTTCGATGAATAGTGAAAAAATAAAATTTTAATTTGAAATTAATTTTTTCTAAATAATTCAGTAGGTTAAATTATATTTTCAATTGTTTTAAGTTTTAATTAGATAAATATTAAATATATTAATCCAATTTATGTCACTGGGATCAATTTTACATTGAATTTGTATATAAAAACATTTAAATCATTTGAACATTTTCACTTCAAAAACCAGCTATTCTGTCACATCTACGGGATAATGTTTAAATTAGTTTTTACCAATACAAGGATTTGAATTTGTATTAATGGATTAAATATTTTATATTATAATAAATTATAATTTATTTCTTATTCCACTTAATTTTTGGTCAAAAATATCAGTGAAATTAATTAAATTAATTACAGCGATTAAGGTGAAAATGTGTTTACTAAGTGATTAAAATTTAATCCTAAGTGTCCAAATGACATATAAACATTTCCAAAAAAACATTTATGGTACTTTTTATAAAATATAATCCATTTTATAAAATATGGTTAAATATTGGTGTCAAACTATGTAAGGGAGACCTCCCAATATTTTTTACTATTTTATATTTACAAGAATGCCACTTATCCTACACTATAAAAGGGAACTCACCCCATCTCTTCTTAACACCTATAATGCCATTTTTATCATATAATACATACCCAAATAATATAAAAAAATCAATCCCCTCATCATAGATGCCTAAATATTCTGCATAATCTCAACGAAGGAATTATTTGGTATAAACTGAAAGGAGTTACCAGAAAAAGGGGTATCATTTTTCAACGAACACTTTTATTATATTTATTTATCTACTCCATAAATTATAATTATATCATGATTATATTATAAAATAGTTATATTAAATACACTTATATGTTTTTTATTTTATTATTAATACATACACCAACACACACTTCCATTAAATAGGATACAAAATCATCATTTGTCTGTACGACTAATTACCATCTCACGAACCGATGTTGTTCGTTCTTCCATTAACACCATTAAAGGTTAAAAATAATGATTGATTTATAGTTTATATATGATATATATGATATTTATAATTTATTTATTATTCATTAATTCTTATATAAATCATAACATCATTCTTTACATTTTGGGGGATTACGATATCAATGTTTGTGGCCGTGTGGACCACTGCCTCCTCAAAGAGACATGGTTCGTCAACATGTTACATAGAACATATTAAGCAAATTTTTCATAAATAAAATTATTTATATAAAATAAATATAGTAATATAATTATTATATAAATATATATCATTAAATTTACATTATTTTAATATGACAAGAAAATGAAAACAACATTCATGCGTACGTACGACCGTTCATCTCCACAAACGGTGTACTTAATTTTCTATCTCTAAATTTTATGGTTGACTATAAATACATATATAATGAAAATATATGATATTAAAATAATTATTTATATTTTTTATATGATTAATTAATGATCTAATTAACAGGATTGATAAATAACAAGTCAAAACATACTTAAAAAACAACGTAATTTACACCCAGAACGGTGAAAATAATGAAATATTATTAAATTTTTTTTAATGAGATGTTATAAAGGATCATATATGTAGAGACTTGGTTTTTTCATAATAATACTTCGATGAAATATTTCTGAATATTATTCTAGAGCTAGGCGATTATACAAAGTGTGATTCCGAGGCTCGGTGTGCCCAAAAGTAATTTTATAAAAACATAAATATATTTTAAATTATGTACATGTGGTTACATAAATAAAATAGAATAAATATTAAATGGTTGATAATATTAGAATTCTCAGACCCCAGTTGTGTTAAGAATATGGTATTTCCCCTAGGCGCGATATAAAATGTGTTAGTGTGGGACGTTCAAATCCCTTTATCATTGACAGGATGTTTAAGTGATTAAATGAATTAATTTATTCAATTAATTACTTAAATATGTTAACCTAATAAATGTATATATTCCTGGTTATGATGTTTTATCCTCATAAATATGTTTTAAAATGACTTATCCCTCTCCTCCTCTCTTTTCCATTGGCAAACAACGAATAATGAAGAACGAAAGATGAATCCATGGATCTAGATGGACTGAGATGCGATGAATGTAATGCATACTCCTCATTTGTCAACGAATGCATTATTCATGAATATAAATTGATCCAAACTACATAGGATTCATGTTTTCTGTTTTTATTCCCTTGATTAGATTTTTATCATGTTAGTAATTAGTTCTTCAATTTGCGCATTTGATTCTAAACTCTGTAAGAGCCTAAGTACATGATTTATTTTTGTTTATCCAATGTTCTAACCTGGTTCCCCATTCTCAATCATCGACCAATAATTCTTGTCTAGTAATGATTAAAATATTTTTTTGGTGCCTACATACACTTTCTTCATGATTATCATCGTGGAATCCCCATGGATCCTAGTTCGATGATTTCAGGGTGACCCAAGCTTGATCATTCGCCAAGAAACGAGACAGAATCCTGGAATGACAATGTATTTTTGGGCAAGGAATAGATCTAGAAATGTAATGATATGTGGACGAAGAATCCAAATGTTTCATGACAATCTAATGAGTAACTAATACATGTCATCATTTGGAGGATTCATCCAAACCCTAGGTTTTGAATGAGGTCGATTCGAGACGAATGACGAAGAAATCCCTTATTCTTCAGCGATATCTAGAGTTTTTAGAGTGGTTTTAGGAAATCCCAAATACATTTGGAGAAATTTAAGAGCGTCAGAAAAAAATTAACAAAACCTTGGGAATCTATAAAATCTCTACTACATTCCATATTCAATGAATAACACACATCATGTCGCCTCCATCAGTGGAAGATGAAGGGATTGGGAAGATATAAAGATGGAACAACGTTTACTTCATTTGACATGCCACATACCACCTCCCCATGTGAGATGAGCTATGTGAAGGAGCACACAGCTCAGTGAATGCCATGTTCTCATCACATGGACATGACTTGGTCACACAAGAAACATCCCATGTTGACCATCAAATCGTGTACGAAAATACAAGGACACAGCCTGCAGAAATGGCCTAGTCCCTGAATAGGCAAGGCACAACATGTTTTACACCAACACGATTTGCACTACCACATGGGACAAGACTAGTGTATGGCTAGATAAATGGACAAGAAATGAAGAGGGGCCACACACTATGTATTCTTTGACTTCTTTTGAGAAATATTCAATCCTTCACATCTCCTTGATTTGAAATTGGATTTCAAACCATGAGGGGCATATCATGATATTTTTCCACAAGATATGATGTGGATGTTCTGGGTTTGGTACACATAAAGACGACACCTGATGATAACAACGATCAGATAGAGATGACCCTATAGTTGGTCTGGGTAGTGTAGTCCCTGATGTTTCTATGATGACCCTATAGTTTGGAGGGGTAGTGTAGTCCTTGGAAAGAGATACTAGGATGACCCTCTAGTTGGGTTGCACAGTGTAGTCCCTAATGATCCTGGGATGACCCACCAGCTAAGATGGGTAATGTACTTCCGAATGAGAGATACTAGGTTAACGCTCCAAATAGGATGAGTATCATAGTCCTCAATGATTATAGGCTGACCCTCTTGCTGGGTTGGGTAGTGTAGTCCCCGATGAGAGATACTGGGTTGTCACACCAGTTGGGTTGGATAGCGTAGTCCCCGCTGGTATCGGGCCAACCCTCCAGACGGGCTAGGTAGTGTAGTCCCTGGTGATTTAGATATGACCCTCGACTTTGTGATATAGTGGTGTGGTGTGGTTAAACATACCTAAGAACTCATGAAAAAGGGGGGCACCTTCCCCACCAAGATGTGTCCTTGTGACGCGACCTAAAACTATGCGGGCGAGTCATTGCCACCCAAAGCGGATAGTGTCAAGGTGTGGTGATTTGAGGCCCTTTGACTTGTGACTCTTGGGAAGACACATGAGATAATTGGAACTGAAAATGGTTTTACTATGGAATTGTTTATTGGGATAAGCTATGATATGGAGTTCCCCTAACTCTCTCATTTTTGATTCTTTGACTGAGCATATATATATCCAGTTTAAGAACCCACTCCATGGATGTATGGTTACTCTCCTTCCATGAGGATTAAATATGCGTGGGGTATTCCATGTTTTACCCATATCTAGCTTCTCGTGGTTGGATGATTCTACTATCCTACTATATATAGCGAAGACTCAATGAGAATTCCATATTCTCACCATTTATAGTTCCTTGTATTTGGATGAGATTACATAACTCTCTTGTTGGGTTGAGCTATACTCTATTACTACATGCTGTCTTGTCTACAGATTTTATCTTTAGTGTATCACTTAAGATTCCCCCTTCATCTTTTTGGAGTTTCCTACTGAGTATTTTTATACTCACCCCTGCACAGGTTATGCCCCCACATGTTATACCTTATGAAGATGAAAGATAGGTTGAACTTCATAAGAGCTTAGGGATCAGAGTGCTTGGACCATGTATGGTGGTCATATCTTGGGATAAAGGAGTGGATATCTCTTAGAAATTTTCTTTTAAGTCACTGACAGGTTGCGGTTCTTTTCTGGTTGGGTGAGTATTTTTTTTCTTTATTTCCTTTCAGTTTACATGACTATACTTGTATTGTTTAGCTGTTCATGCATTCTTAGTTTATTTTATAGCACTATTTCATCATTTTTCCTTTCCTTTACACTTATTCACTGATATGAATATGTGTGTGTAGATGTTCTTAAGAAAAGGCCTCCCTGAGTTTTTTATGAGTTTGATGCTAGTCGCCACCCATTGTCTTATGGAGACAGGCTTGGGGTAGTTGAATCATGAGCCCCGACATGGGTTGGGTCATGAAAAAGTGGTATCATAGAGTGGATTTGGCAACCATCATTTTCCACAGTGTATTTGGGATATGGTAGAGCCTATTTATCTAGATGCACGATGAGGAAACACTCTTGTGGGACGACTTTCAGCCGCAATTTTTTGAGGAGTTAAATAACTTCTTCATGCAATTTGTCTATATTTCGAAGCTCTTGGAGCTTCAGTAGGGAGGGAGGATAGTGGTAGAGTACATAATGAGTTTCACCAACCTAACACTCTACTATCCTGACATTATTATATATGGTTACTTCTGAGCACAAAAGTTTTAGTAGGGACTCCGTAGAATGGTCTAGGTCAGTGTACGTCCCTTGTGCATCCCCAACTATGATGCGGTGCTGGAGTAGGCACTTTTGAAATAGATATTCCTAGTAGAGGGATGCCATATAGCTAGAGATGATGGTAGGTGTGACATGGCTGAGTCATCTTTGGCAGTATGCAGCAATTAGAGGTCTCGAAATAGGAGACCATTCGGCGATCAAACTCAAGGGTGTGGTCGCCCAGTTTAGGGGAAGCCCAAAGCCCCAAGGAAACTTGGAGAGGGTCAATGCTACACTTGTGGTGGGTTAGGTCAGATGGCCTGGGACTACCTGACTAAGAATACATAGTATCTCAGGTGGGAAGTAAATGGACCCTCATGGCAGAGGTAGATCCATGATCAGGGATCTCCCCAGTAAAGACAAGGTGGTACCTAGGGAGGAAGAGATGGCATAGGAGTGGGAGGAGCTGTATATTGAGGAAGGTGATACAAGGTTCTCCCACCACCACCACATGGTGGCCCACATCATGCTCAGGAAGCTGGCGGATGGGGCCATGGACAAATAAATTCTAGGGAAATCTATGACCCAGTGGAACACAAGATGATTCTAGGTATGATATATGTTTACTCTAATCATTCCTTAGTATAAGTACACATAGAGGATATCAATTCTTTTATCTCTTGACTCTTTTTGTTGGAGATGGATCTCCAAGTAGAGATGCTATCACAACATCTTTTCCTTGAGGTTCTTACAGGGAATGCTTCCTCTGTATCTTTTATCTAATGGAAGTACAAGAAATCTCTTGGAGGAAAGAGGTTCAAATAGGACCTAATGGTCATCAAGATGGAACCCTATGATGTCATCTTCTACAAGGATTGTCTTTCCATGGTTTGATCCCAGATTGACTATCACCGTAGTTCAGTTATATGTTTAAGTTCTGATGGGATGAAGTTCTCCATTATTGGTGATATAGACCTCATTATAGGACGAATGTGTGTTTTAGATGGGATTTTCAGTTTTTCATTGACATAAATCCAATGAATACCCTTATATCTTATGAATCATATCAGATAGAACCCATTGACCTCCAAGAGATGAGGATTCAGTTAGGGGAAATTCATGAGAAAGGTTTCATCAGACCCAATGTGTCCCCCTAGGTGGCTCTAGTCTTGTGTGTGAAAAAGTTATATGGGAGCTTATAGATTTGTATGAATTATCGTCACATGATTCAGGACATGATATAGAACATATACCTATTTTCCAAGGATTGATGAACTCTTCATTCAATTTCTATGTTCAATATGGTTCTCCATGATCGATCATAGGTCTGGCTACAACCAGTTGTAGGTTTGTGATGCTGACAATCCGAAGGTGTACTTTTGATGTCGTAATGGAAACTATAAGTTTTTAATGATTCCATTGGGAGTGAAAATCCCCCCCCCCCATTTTTATTCATTTTATGAACTAGATATTCCACCCATCCTGGGTCCATTTTGGTGTTGCCTTCATTGATGGCATACTTGTCAACTCAGCAATAGAGGAGGATCAAGTAGAGCACCTGAGGAGGGTCCTTCATTTAATTCAAGAGCACCATATTCAAGGAAATATCTAAAAGTTATAGTTCTAGATATAGTAGGTTCACTTTATAGGGAATTCTATTTTCGATCAGGGTTTAGCTATGGATCCATCAATGTTTGAAGCCGTGATTTCCAGGGAGAAACCAAAAAATGTGCCTGAGGTGTGAAGCTTTCTTGGATTGGTGGGGTACTATAGAGATTTATGGTAGAAAACTGAAGAATCACATCCCCATTGAACACTTTTATGTGGAAGGGACAATAATTTTCCTGGTCTGTGCAGTGTGAGAAGGAATTCGAGGAGTTGAGGGAGAGGCCGATGAGTGCTCTAGTTTTGAGACTACCGGAGGAAGGAGTTGAGTTCCTTGTATATTGCGAGGCCTCTGGAAATGGCCTCGGTTCCATGCTAATACAACGACAAGAAGACATTGCATATGGGTCAAGGCAGTTGAGACTCCAGGGATAGAATTATGAAAATCATGTTCTAGATCTAGCAGTAATAGTATTATATTTTAGGATGTAGAGGCAAGCTAGACCCTCAGGCAACAGAGGATTTGTTGGGGTCGATGGTCTGCATTTTCAGACTAGATTAAACCCCGATGGATCAGTGGGGGGATTTGATATCCAAACTTTTCCATGGATTAGTTTGGAGATATTGGATCACAGTTACATATACGCATGATGAGGAAACACTATCATGGTATGAATTTAAACAGTTGTTTCTTGAGGCGTGCTACCCCTCCTTCATGTTCTCTGTTCAGATTCAGGATCTATTAGAGATTCCATAAGGAGGGATGATAGTGAAAGAGTACGCAGTGTGGTTAACCAGCCTTATGCACTAATCTCTTGAAATTATCATTGATGGTTACTTTTGAGCACTGAAGTTAGATCAGGGACTCCGTAGAGAGATCTGGGCCAGTGTAGTGCCCTTGTGCATCCCCAAATATGCTAGGGTGCTAGAGTGGAAATTTGTGATCGAGATCACCATAGAAAAGGTACTCTAGATAGGTAGTTATTGTGGTAGGTGTGATAGGGATGAGACATATTTGGTAGAAGGCATGAGTCATAGGTCCCGTAATAGGAGACCCTTTCATCATTAGACTCATGGGTTTGGTCACCTAGTTCAGGGGCATTGTAGAGTATCAGAGAAATCTAGAGAGGGCCAATTCTACACATGTGACAGGTAAGGTCACATGACCTGAGGATTCCAAAATAGGTGTATTGAGTATCCCAGGTAGGTAGTAGATAGACCACCATGGCAGAGGAAGCACCATGATCATGGATCTCTCTGGTAGGGAAAATTTGGTCCCCAGGGAGGTAGAGCTGGCAGAGGAGCAGGAGGAGATGAAGGTGGGGGATGATGATATGATGTTCTCACACCACCCCTACAATATGGCCCATTTCAGGATCAAGGAGATGTTGGCCAGGGTAATAGATAGCTGTAGGCTATGGATTTCTATGACTTGGCAGCACAATATATGATTTGATGTATGATTTGTGTTTTCTCTACTCTTTCCTCAGTATAAGTAGAGACATGGGATAACCATTATTTTGTCTCTAAAATATTTATTTTGTGGGAGATGGAGATCCCAGTAGAATTATAGTACATCGACTATTCCATGAGGTTCATACAGGGAACACCTCCTATGTATCTATCATCTTTCGGAAGTGTGAGATATCATATGGAGGATAGAGGTTCATGTGGGACCTAATGTTCATCATGATGGAAACCTATGACGTCATCCTGGGAATGGATTTTATTTCCATGGTTCGAGCCCAGATTGACTATCACCACACGTTAGTTAGATGCCTAGATGCTGATGGGATGAGGTTCTTCTTTGTCGGTGAGAGAGACCTCATAGCATGATGAGTGAGTTCTGTGAGAAAGAAGTTATAGCCCATTAACCATAATCTAGTGAGTATGACCCTTAGTGTAGAAAAATATTCGGGTGTGTAGATGTCATGACCCGTCCTAGTGGGGCCCGAGCCGCAACTACACAAGCCTGCCTCCAATAGGATAGGGGCCGGTGACTAGCACCAAGTAGACATGCTACTAACATGGGAGGCATTGCTTATAACATGTACACATGCACACACATCACCCAGAACACAAAGAGGAAAAGTAAAAACTACTAAAAATGGAAAAGATGAATGCATACACTAAAACCCAACCACAGAGTATGACAGGAATGTAAAGTGGAAGAAAGTAAATCCCTAGGCCAAAAGTAAAATCCCACTAGAAAGAAAGTATGTAACAAAGTCCAACCTATAAGGAAAGGTACTTGGACTGTAATCTGTAGCCGTAGGAACACACCTCGGCCCACCTAATCTCACTGAGCACTGTCTGGTCCTGGTCCACCTAGAATCCTGTCAAAGGCTCGCTCGTCTGCGCAAGACACGACACGTGCGGGAAAAGACCATGTAGGGGTGAGTATAACAATACCCAGTAGGACACCCCGAAACCACAAAGGAAATAAAACAAGGGAAAATACCACAAATAATTATACAGTCATCTCTACACAGTATATTTCTACCAAACATATAACAAGAATATCCAGATATACTCATACACGATCGACTACCGCAAAACCACTACTAAGAACCAGCTCGAAGATTCCACTAAGCATGCAACTAGGAGAACACACTTCTAGGTCTGAAGAGAGAGATTCAAAGTACTCATTCTGGGAGAACACACTCCACAAGTACATTGAGAACATGATGCTCATATGGGGATAACATCCAAGTCATTGGGTGATTCCGACAACTTCGTCTGAGCTAATTCGCTAAGCAGAGGATCGGCGCCTGAGTAAAGTTGGTCAAGTCGATAACAAGAACTCTACCTAGGGTTATTGGAATGAATAGAGGATCCAGCTCTAAGTCTCATAGAGGGGATTCCAACAACTCTGTTCAGGAAGTTCTACCGAAGGGATCATACTTCTATGTAATGAAAATGATACCAGAACCTTCAGGGAAAAGACCAAGGGTACGAACCCTAAGAGAAATAGTCCATGTCATAGAAGATGTAACGCCCCGACCCCAGCTGCCCAGAGTCGGTGCATTACTTCGTAACATTGGCATGATCACAATAAAGATCAAATCTCGAAAGACCGATTGGTTTAGTAGCCTTGGAAACACTATATATATTCATATGTTTTACATTACATCATAAAATGAAAATCTACTACAACAACATAATGTTTCCACAGTCCACACTATAATCCCCTCATAATATCCCTGCAGGTCATTCATAACTTAAATCTTCACTTCCTGGGAAAAATAAAACATTTAAAAGGGGTGAGCTCAAATGCCCAGTAAGGATAACAATATAGCGGAAACTTTCATCAATAAGAATAAACATTTAAGTCAATGTATAACTAAAACAAAAGCCTTTCAAACATGAAATTTCAACATGGTATGGCATAAATAAAATGAAATAATGCCATTTACTCATTCACATGGATATTCTACTAATCGAATAGTCACATGCAAAAATCAATAACCACTTTCATAATGTTGGAATGCATAATGCCAGACTATCATAATCATATAGCCAAGGCCTCGTGCCAAGACTACAAATAAGATTTTGTCAAGGCCTTGTGCCAAGACACTAGTTTGTCTCATGAGACCTACCGATGCATCGAGGAGCTATAGCGGGCTCCACCCGTCACTCAATAAGTCCATTGCATTCCCATATGAAAAGGTTTAAACATAACATAAACATTCGTATTAAAACTAGCATATGAAATGTCAATAATTTCACCATAAACTATGAATGGTATAAAAATAGCACATCTACAGTCAAACATATCACAAAACCTTCAATACAATATAGAAGTTTTGTATCATAATAAATCAACTTCAAATATTCTTAAAATCCATCAAAGGATGTTGACATAGATGAAATCAAAACTATTTGAGAGAAATATCTCCTTTTTTGAAATCATTTAAAAGTCACACATTTATAAAGGAAGTAATTAAAAAGAGATCTTTGAATCAAAGTGTCCCATACCACTTTGAAACTTTTGAAAGGAATTAACATTTTTAAAAACATTCATGTCCATATAAATAAATCCTTAAAAACCATTTTGATGACATTAATTAAAAAGATTTATAATGATAAATCTTTAAAACATTTAAAATTCTGATTTTGATAAAGAGTACCTTTATGAAATTATTAAATTATTCATTTTGAAATCATTTAAAAGTCACATAATTATAAAATAAAACATTTACTTTGAAAATATCCTTATAAGCTTGTAAGGGAAGCTTTTAAGATTTTATAACGGCAGAAAATAGCTGCACCCGCCGTATAAGTTAAAAAAACATTCTTACCTTAATTCTGTCAAAAAGGTTAAAAAGGACCTTCTTTTGAAAACGACGGAAAGATTCCTCTTATAAAAAGTCATACAAGGGTATAAATGACTTTAACCCATATTCTTGTAAATAATAAATATGTTTTGAAATACATTTCGAAGAAACATGGATGTGGATGATAAAGAAATCCCAGTAGATTATTACGTATAAACAACCTCGGATATTGAAGAGATTGTGAAATAACCCTTACCTTGTACTTTTCCTTGGTTGGGGTAGGTTAACCTCCTGTATAATGGTGAAATAGTTGTTATTAAATTATACAAGAATCATATATAATAATATTATATCATATATGATCTTTTAACATTGATTTGTTAATAATATCTTAGAATTATCGTCGTTTCGGGAGTTAACTTACTCATTTTCTTTTATATGTTTTGTTACATAAGCCATGGTTGTTGTATCTTATTCATATCCAGAATGATATCTAGTCCTTAAACATCATTTTTAAATCATCAAATGATAATTATACTTTAATGGATACGATGGAGAATGAATCTCATCGCGTTCGTGGAGACGGTAGTCCGTACATACGCACGAGCGACAATATCATTCTTTTGATATTAAAATAATATATAAATGGATGTTATATCATATATAAAGAATCATTAAAATGTTATATTTATTATTTACATGAGTTACACATCATTATTATACCCATCCAAATAATATTATATTGAATAACAATTACACCACGACGTGGAGACGGTAAGCCGTACGTACGCACGTATGGTGACATGTTATTCAAAGGGTGGATAGAATACTGAATATGATTGTACCATATTTATAATAACATCACAGTATATGTGAGATACTGGAGTTATTATTTTAGAATGGTAAGAACAAAGGAAGAAGAAGTGGAAGAAGAAATGAACTTGGAAAAGGGTGGTGAAATCATTACCTCTTCTTCGGGTTCTTCCTTTTGATTTGATCAAAAGGGCTCCTTAGGTTGGCTTTCTGATCAAACTAAGGCCTCTAGGTTGTATTTAGGGATGTTGGGAGAGTATTTGGGCAGAGTTTGGCCGAACCAAAAGGCTTTTAAGGTGTGAAGAAATGAGAAGGAGGAGTGCCCTTTTATAAGAGGGGTGAGGGGCACCTTTGGAAAAGCTAGAAATATTAATTTATAATAAATTCATATTCGGTTTCTAATGGCTCCAAAGTTTATTATTCAGAGGTTAAGGTGGGGATAGGTCGAAAACAACTCAACCAATAGAATTTAGACAGGTTTGGGTACTTATATTAACCTTATCTTTAAGTATTAACTCTAAGTTAATTAGTTTCACTTTTACAATGTCTCTTTGTATTTTTATATAATATGGTTAATAAACTTACTATATACATCCAAGCGACCCCCAAGTGGTCCATTAATGATGAAACTATTTTTATATAAGTCTCTTGGCCGAACCTTAGATTTTTAGGAATTTAATATCAATTAATAATATAATATTTGTTTTAAAAACTCTTTTATGTCAATTTTGACACTATTCAATAGTTGATTTTTGTGAAACTCATAACAGATTGATTACTTCAAACAAAGTCAATTAAATCAATCCTAATATATCATAGTATCCTATAAAATTAGTTTAATTCATTAAAAGTTTCATATTATATTTTTTTTGGGTATTTATAATATCAATTATTTTAATTTTTCACTATTATAGTAATTACTACATCATCTTTGTGTCATAAATAAAATAAATTATTTAATGTCTAAAAATTATAAATAAAATATCATTATGTAGGAAATCTTTTTAGATTTCTAATGAATATTTATAATCTAAAATCAAACTTATATAACCCTATGTAAAAATTGGGTTTCTAAAAGATATATGCTTGTGCATTTTTGTATTCATTTTGACTTAATTAAAATAAAGTGTCATTATCACTTACAAGTGGATCCATGGGGTCCCAAAATTGACACAAAGATGACCATGGTCGACCATGTATCAACCAATAGGGTTAAGACACGTTTTAGGGTAATTTAGTATTATTATAATATTATTTTTTAACCCTTATTTACCGGATTTACCCTTAACCATGGTAAATAAAATATTTACCGCAGTAATTATTCAAAATGTCTAAAAATAAAAGTTACCTATTTACACAATTTGAAAATCCTGATTCCAAATATGGAATCCATTTTCCTAAATTCTAAACACAGAAGTGGCAGAAATTAATTTAAAATTAATTCCCGCTGTCAAAACAAAAAGCGTGTTTTTAAGAGATAATAACTATCAAAAGATTGACACTTGTTTATGTTCGGTTTAATTGTAAAATTATGTCCAATGACCAACATTATATTAAATGGTAAAAATATATTCTAAATATACCTTAAAACCACTAAAATTCATAATTTATCACTATTAATTATTTTGATTAAAAAAGTTGTTTTTAATTAAAATTTAGTAATTTTCACTATTCATCAAAATATGAAAGTTATCCGAAATGTACCAAAATTTCACCTTAGGCTAAATTCAATATTACGAATCCAAAGATGAAGTCCATTTTAAAGTATAAAATATATATAATTTTAAAAAGTAGGTATTACTATTCATAACGGCTAGTTTGATTGGTTGTGGTGTGTGTTAAAACTCAAGGTTGCGTACAACACACGCTATCGCATTATTCGAAGGGAAACGTACCGTGGAAGCTTGGGCTGTTTCATTTTAAATTTTTGATGTCCCCATTTAGTCAAAAAGTTTAAAATATTGTATTTAAAAAGGGTTCACTATTAAAAGTTGATAAAAGTGAAATACTGAAAATGAATTTGTTCTTGCATTATGACTAAGAAACTCATAATAGGGATTCTAAAATTATAAGGATTATATAAAGTTCAAAATGTAGTTAATACTATTCATGACCTCTTTTAATGGTGTGATTGAAATCGGTGTTGCGTGTAGTGCAAGTTATTGAATTATTTTTAAGAAATAACACACTATGAAATCTTGGGGTGTTACATTCTCCCCTCCTTCAATAAATTGCGTCCTCGCAATTTGAAATTGTTCTTCAAAAATAAAAGGTTGAAAATAGATAATATATTTGTGGGAAAACCCACATCGGAAATTGGGTTACTAAAATTTAGTCTTAATATGAGGAAAAGAGAAATGAAAGGGTCACCACCAAATTATGATCTTGATTAGGAGAACATTGGTGGCAATTAGAGACATATAATCGGAGGAAAAACGTAAATATTTATAGGTAGTGATTGAGGTCATCAATCACAAACAATTGTATAATTGAGGTCCTTAAACTCATCAATCTATGATGATTTGAAGTACCATTGGTTCAACAAAATATAGGGTATTGGGACAACACATTTTTGACATTTCAAAATATCTTAGTTGAAATCCCACATCGAAAAATGAATTAATGAGGCCTCTATTTAAAATAAAGAGTGGAAAGTATGAAGATTACCGAAAATAACACATACTAGGGTTCCATGTAGGAAAATATGGATATGGAAGAGAAATCTAACCATCAATTATCTGATGGAGAGTGGTAGAGAACATGGCTATGAAAAGGCCAACAATCCCAAAGCCATAAATTTGTGATGATTTAAGGTACCATCTAGGACAACATTTTTGTTCTAAGTTTCTATTATTAATGTTGAGGAATTTATTTATGAGATTGGCTAAGATAATAAGGAGATATACTTACTTTATAATTAGAATTTTACCCATTAATAAATTTCTACCACAAACTCATCTTTCACTCTAAAAGATAATAGAACATATTTTTTTTCTATTTATACTATTCGTACAGGGTTCCAAAATAAATGAATTTATAATTCATCTACCAGATCTTTAAAAAAAAAACTACATTATTTAATTCAGGAAATCTCGTGGGACAGTGGTAGGTGATACACCCTTGTCTCCCTTCGGTTGCAGGTTCAAGTCTCGCAGCCTTGCCGGACGCGACAGATTGCCGCCCGACCTCCGGGTTGTTCTTTTATGGCAATCCAAAATAATCCAAACTAGAACTATCCAAAATACTTCTGTCTAAACTCACAGTCCAACATTTATAAGGAAGGTAAACATAATATAGATCCTTTTTACCCCGTAATAGAATATGAATACCTTCATCATGTATTACCATATTCCTTATTGATTACATTCATGCTCCCTTATTCCATATAGAATGCTGGATATACTTCATTAATCCAAAAATGTTTTAAACCCCAACAATGATGGAATATAAAATCATTAATCAGCTTCAAGGTAGTCAATAATATCCAATATAATTTATCCAAATCAATCATGTATTATTCTAAAATCACCACCTCGGTATCTGAACCATATTATGGTTTATCTTTCTCTCAACCATATATTTTCCAAACATTTAACCTGCTATTGAGTCACTTTTCTTTGTTCCACACAATCTCAAGTCCTTAATGAAATAGTACTGCATTACAATCCTTATATACTCCATAATTATTATAACAAGTACATTGTTGATACAACACTCAATTGACATAATCAACATAAGAACTCTAATCATTCCTCTTCATCTGTGGTAGTATCATAACTTGATTATTATCCAATAGCATCATTTGCGGCATAGTCTGATGACTGGGGCATAGGTTCGCGTAGTGTCCAAACTCCTTGCAAATGAAGCATTGTACATTTGAAACCATTTTCTTACCCTTGTAGTCATGTACTTTGTGCCCTTTTCCTCCACACTTATAACAAACTCCCATTTCTTTCAGGCAAGTTCCAGGGTGTTTCTTTCCACAGTTACCACATATGGGAAAATTCTTCTTTTTCCTCTTCCCTTTATCCATCTTTCTCTCTTCTATCCTTTTCTTCTCTTGCTTCCCTTCAAAGCCATAGGACTCAGTAAACTCTTTACTTATCTTATCAACACATGATATTATTTCTTCATATGATGATAATACATGGGAGACTATTTCTCTTATAAATTCTAGCTTAAGACCATGAAAGATATGATCCTTCCTTCTCTTTGGATCATGTGCATTTCTGGAGTTCTCATTCCTTCTACTGGGCGCCATTTCTAAACAATGGCATACACTAGATCAGTTTATGAATCAAAATACATAATCCCATACTTATAAAACACTTAACATAAATTGAACTATTTATGGATATAATCCATAATCATAAAAATGTCTCCTTTGAGGATGTATATACTCATAAACCCTTCATAATGGTTTGTAAAGAAAATGAGAATTATCCTAAGCATATCCCCCAGGAGTGTCGTAACCAAGAGTGCAGCAAGGCCCGTTGTCGTGCACCAGTTCCCGTTCGAGTCTAGCTCAAAGCGGTGTTTTCGGGTTTTACCCCTAGGTACATCTGTGCCAGAGCCGCCTCTACCTGCTCGTATCCAGACAGGGATGTATTGCCCGGAAAACTCACAAAATCTCTACAATACCAAAATTCTAGGAAGTTCTTCTATACTAATCCTCAAAGTTCATCTTAGGTCTACGTGCTCTAATCAGAGTTTATCTAAATCTAGCTTCCAAGGTTTGTACTAAACTTCCTCTGATACCAGCTGTAACGCCCCGACCCCAGCTGCCCAGAGTCGGTGCATTACTTCGTAACATTGGCATGATCACAAGAAAGATCAAATCTCGAAAGACCGATTGGTTTAGTAGCCTTGGAAACACTAGATATATTCATAAGTTTTACATTACATCATAAAATGAAAAACTACTACAACAAATTGGAATGATCACAAGAAAGATCAAATCTCGAAAGACCGATTGGTTTAGTAGCCTTGGAAACACTAGATATATTCATAAGTTTTACATTACATCATAAAATGAAAAACTACTACAACAACATAATGTTTCCACAGTCCACACTATAATCCCTTCATAATATCCCTGCAGGTCATTCATAGCTTACATCTTCACTTCCTGGGAAAAATAAAACATTGAAAAGGGGTGAGCTCAAATGCCCAGTAAGGATAACAATATAGCGGAAACTTTCATCAATAAGAATAAACATTTAAGGAAATGTATAACTAAAACAAAAGCCTTTCAAACATGAACTTTCAACATGGTATGGCATAAATAAAATGAAATAATGCCATTTACTCATTCACATGGATATTCTACTAATCGAATAGTCACATGCAAAAATCAATAACCACTTTCATAATGTTGGAATGCATAATGCCAGACTATCATAACCACATAGCCAAGGCCTCGTGCCAAGACTACAAATAAGATTTTGTCAAGGCCTTGTGCCAAGACACTAGTTTGTCTCATGAAACCTACTGATGCATCGAGGAGCTATAGCGGGCTCCACCCGTCACTTAATAAGTCCAATGCATTCCCATATGAAAAGGTTTAAACATAACATAAACATTTGTATTAAAACTAGCATACGAAATGTCAATAATTTCACCATAAACTATGAATGGTATAAAAATAGCACATCTACAGTCAAACATATCACAAAACCTTCAATACAATATAGAAGTTTTGTATCATAATAAATCAACTTCAAATATTCTTAAAATCCATCAAAGGATGTTGACATAGATGAAATCAAAACTATTTGAGAGAAATATCTCCTTTTTTGAAATCATTTAAAAGTCACACATTTATAAAGGAAGTAATTAAAAAGAGATTTTTGAATCAAAGTGTCCCATACCACTTTGAAACTTTTGAAAGGAATTAACATTTTTAAAAACATTAATGTCCATATAAATAAATCCTTAAAAACCATTTTGATGACATTAATTAAAAAGATTTATAAAGATAAATCTTTAAAACATTTAAAATTCTGATTTTGATAAAGAGTACCTTTATGAAATTCTTAAATTATTCATTTTGAAATCATTTAAAAGTCACATAATTATAAAATAAAACATTTACTTTGAAAATATACTTATAAGCTTGTAAGGGAAGCTTTTAAGATATTATAACGGCGGAAAATAGCTGCACCCGCCGTATAAGTTAAAAAAAACATTCTTACCTTAATTCTGTCAAAAAGGTTAAAAAGGACCTTCTTTTGAAAATGACGGAAAGATTCCTCTTATAAAAAGTCATACAAGGGTATAAATGACTTTAACCCATATTCTTGTAAATAATAAATATGTTTTGAAATACATTTCGAAGAAACATGGATGTGGATGATAAAGAAATCCCAGTAGATTATTACGTATAAACAACCTCGGATAATGAAGAGATTGTGAAATAACCCTTACCTTGTACTTTTCCTTGGTTGGGGTAGGTTAACCTCCTGTATAATGGTGAAATAGTTGTTATTAAATTATACAAGAATCATATATAATAATATGATATCATATATGATCTTTTAACATTGATTTGTTAATAATATCTTAGAATTATCGTCGTTTCGGGAGTTAACTTACTCATTTTCTTTTATATGTTTTGTTACATACGCCATGGTTGTTGTATCTTATTCATATCCAGAATGATATCTAGTCCTTAAACATCATTTTTAAATCATCAAATGATAATTATACTTGAATGGATACGATGGAGAATGAATCTCATCGCGTTCGTGGAGACGGTAGTCCGTACGTACGCACGAGCGACAATATCATTCTTTTGATATTAAAATAATATATAAATGGATGGTATATCATATATACAGAATCATTAACATGTTATATTTATTATTTACATGAGTTACACATCATTATTATACCCATCCAAATAATATTATATTGAATAACAATTACACCACGACGTGGAGACGGTAAGCCGTACGTACGCACGTATGGTGACATGTTATTCAAAGGGTGGATAGAATACTGAATATGATTGTACCATATTTATAATAACATCACAGTATATGTGAGATACTGGAGTTATTATTTTATAATGGTAAGAACAATGGAAGAAGAAGTGGAAGAAGAAATGAACTTGGAGAAGGGTGGTGAAATCATTACCTCTTCTTCGGGTTCTTCCTTTTGATTTGATCAAAAGGGCTCCTTAGGTTGGCTTTCTGATCAAACTAAGGCCTCTAGGTTGTATTTAGGGATGTTGGGAGAGTATTTGGGCAGATTTTGGCCGAACCAAAAGGCTTTTAAGGTGTGAAGAAATGAGAAGGAGGAGTGCCCTTTTATAAGAGGGGTGAGGGGCACCTTTGGAAAAGCTAGAAATATTAATTTATAATAAATTCATATTCGGTTTCTAATGGCTCCAAAGTTGATTATTCAAAGATTAAGGTGGGGATAAGTCGAAAAACACTCAACCAATAGAATTTAGATAGGTTTGGGTACTTATATTAACCTTATCTTTAAGTATTAACTCTAAGTTAATTAGTTTCACTTTTACAATGTCTCTTTGTATTTTTATATAATATGGTTAATAAACTTACTATATACATCCAAGAGACCCCCAAGTGGTCCATTAATGATGAAACTATCCTTATATAAGTCTCTTGGCCGAACCTTAGATTTTTAGGAATTTAATATCAATTAATAATATAATATTTGTTTTAAAAACTCTTTTATGTCAATTTTGACACTATTCAATAGTTGATTTTTGTGAAACTCATAACAGATTGATTACTTAGAAATAAGTCAATTAAATCAATCCTAATATATCATATTATCCTAGAAAATTAGTTTAATTCATTAAAAGTTTCATATTATATTTTATTTGGGTATTTATAATATCAATTATTTTAATTTTTCACTATTATAGTAATTACTGCATCATCTTTGTGTCATAAATAAAATAAATTATTTAATGTCTAAAAATTATAAATAAAATATAATTATGTAGGAAGTCTTTTTAGCTTTCTAATGAATAATTATAATCTAAAATCCAACTTATATAACCCTATGTAACAATTGTTTTGTTAAAAGATATATGCTTGTGTCATTTTTGTATTCATTTTGACTTAATTAAAATAAAGTGTCATTATCACTTACAAGTGGATCCATGGGGTCCCAAAATTGACAAAAAGATGCCCATGGTCGACCATGTATCAACCAATAGGGTTAAGACACGTTTTAGGGTAATTTAGTATTATTATAATATTATTTTTTAACCCTTATTTACCGGATTTACCCTTAACCATGGTAAATAAAATATTTACCGCAGTAATTATTCAAAATATCTAAAAATAAAAGTTACCTATTTACACAATTTGAACATCCTAATTCCAAATATGGAATCCATTTTCCTAAATTCTAAACACAGAAGTGGCAGAAATTAATTTAAAATTAATTCCCGCTGTCAAAACAAAAAGCGTGTTTTTAAGAGATAATAACTATCAAAAGATTGACACTTGTTTATGTTCGGTTTAATTGTAAAATTATGTCCAATGACCAAAATTATATTAAATGGTAAAAATATATTCTAAATATACTTTAAAACCACTAAAATTAATAATTTATCACTATTAATTATTTTGATTAAAAAAGTTGTTTTTAATTAAAATCTAGTAATTTTCACTATTCATCAAAATATGAAAGTTATCCGAAATGTACCAAAATTTCACCTTAGGCTAAATTCGATATTCAGAATCCAAAGATGAAGTCCATTTTAAAATAGAAAATATATATAATTTTAAAAAGTAGGTATTACTATTCATAACGGCTAGTTTGATTGGTTGTGGTGTGTGTTAAAACTCAAGGTTGCGTACAACACACACTATCGCATTATTCAAAGGGAAACGTACCGTGGAAGCTTGGGGTGTTTCATTTTAAATTTTTGATGTCCCCATTTAGTCAAAAAGTTTAAAATATTGTATTTAAAAAGGGTTCAATATTAAAAGTTGATAAAAGTGAAATACTGAAAATGAATTTGTTCTTGCATTATGACTAAGAAACTCATAATAGGGATTCTAAAATTATAAGGATTATATAAAGTTCAAAATGTAGTTAATACTATTCATGACCTCTTTTAATGGTGTGATTTAACTCGGTGTTGCGTGTAGTGCAAGTTATTGAATTATTTTTAAGAAATAACACACTATGAAATCTTGGGGTGTTACAGAAGAAAAGTGGCTCAAGATCTAAAAAAAAGGTTACACGGTGTGTAGTATGGTTACACTCCGTGATCCTTGACCCTGGGTACTGCCCGTGTAAATGGCCCATGTCATTTGTTCAGGTCATGTAAAACCAAACTACACGGCGTGTAGAAAAAGTACACGTCGTGTTCCTTGACCCCAGGAAGTGCCCGTGTAACCGGCCTGTGTCATTCGTCTTGTCGGATAGAAAGAAACTACATGGCGTATAGAAGAATCACAAGCCATGTCCGAGCACCTGGGGCTCGCTCCGTGTACGCTGGCCATGTGCCCGTACACGGTCTCTACCTGAGTCTGTGTCGCCTGCCCGTGTACCAGTACACGGGGTATCCCGGGCATCTGGCTGGGTCTGGCCGGGAAGGGGTATACACAGCGTGTCTTTGGCTGTGTACTCCGCCCATGTCCATGTACTCCCGGAGTACACGCCATGCAATCCTGCTGACAAAAACACGCCGTGTAGCCCATACTACACGGCGTGTAGTTGGGAAATTTCCAGAACATCGTATTCTTCCTTGCGCTTCAGCCAATCTTCCGGATCCGCGATCTCTCACCCATTTGTCCTGATACTCCAGGGATTGGTTCGGTTCATCATACGAACACCGTGATGGGTGTTTTGGACCCTAAAAATGGATCATAAACCTCGAACGATCCATCCGAAGAGAAATGCCCGAAAACTCATAACTCTCGATCTGCTCCGAATCATCTGCCGATATCACCGTCACAACTCCGTGACACCGCTCCGGGGTTGGATCCACATCTTGGGATCATTGCGTCGCAGAACTGATGTGTAAAAATCCGTCGTTCATCAACCTGCGAAGAACGCGAAGAACGCGAAGAAAAGAAAGGGGAGAAATCCAAAGAAACAAATTTGAGGAACGAACCTCTGCTGTTGTTCGTCTCAACATTGATCCGATCCTATTAATAGGATTAAACGGAGCATAAAATCAACGACAATAGATAAACATGGATTCAATCTCCCCAAATCCTCACAAAAATCCCATCCCGCAAGAACGATCAATCCACAGACTAATTTGTTAATGGATTAGCCCACGTTCATCATAGAAATCAAGAACGGGGAAGAAAAATCACAAACAAACATCCTACCTGGATTCTGCGGCATTCGTTGGCGATGATCCGGTCGCTGCGTCATCGTCGCCGCGTTGGGAGGTTTCCTCCAGAGCCTTTATAGCCACCAAAGATTTTAGGGTTATGATGTTTGTAACCCTGGACCCTTGCACTAAACTTTAATTAATAAGGTAAGGGATATCTGTTGCAGCAGATTTAAAATATTTCAGTGCAGAATAAAATATTTTCATTTAAATATTTTATTACTCTTACGTCCCAAAAACTGGATTCCACCACTGACCTGTGCCTACCGATGTTAGGCCTCGTCTAAGGTAAAATCGATGTTCCGAATGCAACGGTGCCCTCATATTTCTGATCCGAGCACCCGTTCGGGAGTTATTTTAATTTTTCAGGAAAACCACATGCGTGCATAATTTAATTATTAAATTAAATTCAAACACTTGTTCCGGGCTCGCTGGGTCTCAGAACTGCAGGCCGCCTCAGAGCCTAGTCTCGAAATAATTCCCATATAATATTAAAATAATACATGGAAAAATCCGAGACGTTACATCACACCCACCTTAGGGATTTTACGTCCCTGAAAAGCTAAAACAAGGGCTACTCAAAAAGATGTGGGTACTGCACGCGAATCTGAGCCTCCCACTCCCACGTACTCTCCTGGAGATTCCCGTGCTGCCACCAGACACACACCAAGGGAATAGATCGTCCATGAATGATCTTCTCTTGTCTATCCTCGATCTCTACTGAGTACTCTGCAAAGGTCGCCCCATCGTCAATATCCAGCTCGCCACATGCGATAACGTGCGATGGATTGTGCATGTACCTCCGTAGCTGCGACACATGGAAGACGTTGTGTACCCGATCCATCTGAGGAGGTAGAGCCAAGCGATACGCCACCTCGCCAACTGTACACAAAATCTGAAAAGGGACAACGAACCTTAGAGATAGCTTTCCGCCTCGGACAAATCTCCACAATCCCCATCAAGGTGAGACCTGAAGGAACACATGGTCTCCCTTCTCGAACTCCAAGGGCCACAACCTCCTGTCGGCATAATACTTTTTCCGACTCTGTGCAGTTTTCATCCATTCCTGGATGAACTGCACCTTCTCTATAGTAGCTCTCACCATCTCTGGGCCCATGAGTGCTGACTCACCTGGGTCAGTCCAGCAAAGTGGCGACCTGCAAGGTCGCCCGTACATAGCCTCAAATGGTTCCATACCAACAGTGGAATGATAAATATTGTTGTAATAAAATTCCACCAGTGGTATGTGATCATCCTACCTGCGACCGAAGTCATGATTTCAAGCTCGAAGCATATCCTCTAGGACCTGGATGGTCCGCTCTGTTTGACCATCAGTCTTGGGATGAAATGCTGTGCTCAAGCGTAACTGAGTCCCAAAAGCTTCCTGCAATCCCTTCCACAACCGAGATGTGAAACAAGCATCAAAATATGAAATTTTCGGATATGGGACTCCATGAAGTTGAAATATCTCTTGTACGTAGAGGCGCCACAAGCTCCCTACTAAACACTGATCCTGTATGGCTAGTAAGTGCGCCGACTTGGTGAGTCGATCAACGATCTCCCAGATGGAATCTTGTCCCCTGGATGTACGTGGTAAACCTGTCATAAAGTCCATGGATATACCACCCCCTTCCACTATGGCACTTCAAGGGGATAAGTCAAACCTTACAGAACTTGGGGCTCATCCTTTACTTGCTGACAAGTAAGGCACCGAGTGACAAACTATGCCACAACCTTCTTTATTCTTGGCCACCAAAAATGACGTCGGAGGTCCTGATACATCTTTTATATGCTTGGATTCATCACCAAAGGGGATGTATGGAACTCCCTTAGAACCTCCTCCCTCAACATTGCTGGTACTACCATGATTCCTCTGAACAGAACAATGTGCTCCTCACCTTCTGAATATCCATCAGCACCATCACCTATGGATATCTAAGCACGTAGAGTCTCACAGCTAGCATCCTCGCACTGTGCATCCCTGACTCGCTGTAGGATTGGAGGGGTAACAACCATCTACTGAAGGTAATCTCCCTCACCTCCATACATGAGGGATAAATATAAGGAGGCTAACTGCCTCGTCGCCTCATCCATCAATTGGGAACTAGATTTCCTTCTGAGAGCATCTTCCACTATGTTCCCCTTTCCATTAGTATAAACGATCTCAAAGTTGTAATCATGGAGGAACTCAACCCATCGCCTCTGTCTCAAATTCAGATACATCTAAGAAAAGATATACCTGAGACTCTTGTGATCAGAGTAGAAGGTAAACCACTTTGCCATCAGGTAGTGCCACCACATCTTCAATTCGAAGACTACCACTGCCAACTAAAGATCATGGGTCACGTAGTTGTGCTCATGTGGCCCCAACTGATGTGATCCATAGGCAATCACGGCTTGCCTCTGCATCAGGACACAACCAAGCCCGATTCCTGATGTGTCGCAGAACACTACGTACTCAACACCCTCCTCCGTTAATCTCAAGATCGGGGAACTCGTCAGACACTTTCTCAACTACTGGAAGGCCTGTTGGAATCCCTCGGTCCATACGAAAGGCTTTACCTTTCAGGCCAAAGCTGTCATGGGTTCTGGAATCCTAGAGAAATCAAGGATGAATCTTCTATAGTAGCCTTCCAACCGAAGGAAACTCTGCACCTCAGTCACGCTTCGGGGTGACTCCCATGCCAGCACTGCCTCCAACTTGGCCGGGTCCACTGCTACACCTTCTTCCGATATAACGTGTCCCAGAAAGTGGACCTCCTATAACAAGAACTGACACTTCGAGAGTTTCCCATACAACTGGTGATCTTACTGTGTGTCCAGAACCATCCATAGGTGTCTCGCGTGCTCCTCCTCGGACACAGAGTACACAAGGATATCATCGATGAAGACCACTACAAACCATTCTAGATAGGGCTGAAAGATCCAGTTCATGAATCCTATGAACACTGCTGGGGCGTTCGTCACGCCGAAGGGCATCACCATGTAGTCATAGTGACCATAGCGACATTTGAAAGCCATCTTCGGTATATCCTTATCTCGTACTCGCAACTGGGGATAGCCTGATCATAGATAAACCTTCGAGAACCATCATGCCCCTCTCAACTAGTCGAAGAGTTCATCGATCCTCGGTAGTGGATACCGATTCTTCGCGGTCAGCTGATATATGCGCTAGTAATCCAAACATTTCCTCAAACTCCCATCTGCCTTCTTGGAAAACAGCACTGGGGCCGCCCAGGGTGAATCGCTGGGTCTCACAAAGCCCTTCTTCTGCAAGTCGTCCAACTACACCCTCAACTCACGAAGCTATGGAGGAGCCATCCGATATGATGATGCTAATATCAGTGTTGTCCTGAGTTGCAACTCAATGCCGAAATCTGTCTCCTGATGGGGAGTTATCCCGGGACATCCTCCAGAAAGACGTCCTCATACTCAGCCACCACTGCTGGAAACTGGAAACTCGTAACATCTGCTGCGCCAAGGGCTAGTCTAGACAACTGATGTGAAATCAGTTGTGCCCTTCTATGGATGAGTCCATCCGGCGCTTCCTGGGTCACTCTTTCACTAAAAAAAGAGAACCTTGTTCCATCACTGTAGAAACACTACACCCTTCACCTAAAAGAGTGGATCTGGGCATGAAAAATGGATAGCCAATCCAAACCAAGAATGAAATCGTAAGGCGTCGAAGCTACCACCAGGAGGTTCCAACTGAAAATCTTGCCTCCAAGGGTCAGGTCCACTATCTATAGAGGTGTGTGATCTCTGAATCTTCTCCAGTCAGTGTTTTTAAGAGTAAGGGTTGAGTCAACGGCTCAACTAGAATCTCAAGGTCCCGAAAAAGATAAGCAGCCATAAAGGAATGACTAGCACCTGTGCCTATCAATACGGCATACAAAGTATAAAAGGCATAGATAGTACCTCTAATCATTTCGGGAGTACCTGGGTCTTAATCCTCCACCGCCTGCAGCTGTCCCTGCCTCGGATAACACTCTGTCACTACCCGTCCCAGTGGGGCCCGAGCCGCAACTCCACAAGCCCGCCTCCAATAGGCCAGGGGCTGGTGACTATCACTGATTACGCATGCTACTAACATGGGAGGAATTGCCTATAACATATACACATGAACACACATCACGAAGCCCACAATTCTGAAGAGTAAAAACTAAAAAAATGGAAAAGATGCCGACCTTTGCAGAGTACCCAGTTGGACACCCCAAAACCACAAAGGAAATACAAAAAGGGAAAATAACCCAAAGAAAGATACAGTAAGCTCTACATAGTATATGTCTACAGAACATATAACAAGAATATCCCGATATACTCATACACGATCAACTACCACGAAACCAACACTAAGAACCAGCTGGAAGGTTCCACTAAGCATGCAACTGGGATAACACAATCCTAGGTCTGAAGAGATAGATTCGAAGTAATTGTTCCAGGAGAACACACTCCACAAGTAATTTGAGAAAATGATGATCAGATGAAAATCACATCCAAGTCATGGGGTAATTCCAACAACTCAGTTTGAGCTAATCTGCTAAATAGAGGATCGACTCTCGAGTAATTTTGGTCACGTCGATACCAAGAACTCTACCTAGGGTTCCATGAATGAATAGAGGATCCGGCTCTAAGTCTCACAGAGGGTATTCCAACAACTCTATTCAGGAAGTTCTACCGAAGGGATCATACTCCTGTGGAAAGGAAATGATACCCGAACCTTCATGGAAAATACCAAGGGTGCGAACCCTAAGAGAACTAGTCCAAGTCATGGAATACAAGTGGCTCAATCCATAAAGAAAAGGTTACACGTAATTTAGTATGGTTACACGCCGTGTTCCTTGACCCCAGGTACTGCCCGTGCAAATGGACTGTGTCATTTGTTCAGGTCGTGTAAAACCAATCTACATGACGTGTAGAAAAAGTACACGCCGTGTTCCTTAACCCTGGGCACTACCAGTGTAACCGGCCCGTGTCATTCGGCTTTTCGGATAGAATGAAACTCACGACGTGTAGAAGAATCACACGCCATGTCTAAGCACCTGTGGCTTACTCCGTGTACGCTGGCCATGTGCCCGTACACGGTCTCTGCCCGTGTCCGTTTCGCCTGCCCGTGTACCAGTACATGGGGTATCCCGTGTATCTGGCCGGGTCTGGTCGGGCAAGGGTATACACGGCATGTCTTTGGCCGTGTACTCTACCCATTTCCGTGTACTCCCAGAGTACACGCCATGCAATCCCGCCGACAAACACACGCCGTGTAGCCCATACTACACGGCGTGTAGTTGGGAAATTTCCAGAATGTCATCTTCTTCCTCACGCTTCGGCAGATTTTCCAGATCTGTGATCTCTCACTCGTTCATCCCGATACTCCAGGGATTGGTTCAGTTTATCATATGAACACTACGATGGGTATTTTCAGCCCTAAAAATAGATCATAAACCTCGAACGATCCATCTGAAGAAAAACGCCCAAAAAATCATAACTCTTGATATGATCCTAATTGTCCGCCGATATCACCGTCGCACCTCTGTGACACCGCTCTAGGGTTGGATCCACAGTTTGGGATCGTTGCGTCGCAGAATGGATGCACAAAGATCTGTCATTCATCGCCCCATGAAGAACGTAAAGAACGCAAAGAAAAGAAAGGGGAGAAATCCAAAGAAATGAATTTGAGGAACGATCCTCCGTCGTCGTTTGTCAAGGCGTTGATCTTCTCCCATTAATAGGATTAAACAGAGAATAAAATCAACGAAAATTGATTAACATGAATTCAATCTCCCAAAATCCCCGCAAAAACCCCATCCCGCAAGAACGATCAATCCGCAGACTAATCTGTTCGTGGATTAGACCGCGTTCATCGTAGAAATCAAGAATTGGGAAGAAAAATCAGAAACAAACATCCTACCTGGATTCTGCGGCGCTCGTCAGCGATGATTCGGTCACTGCGTTGTCATCGCCACGTTGGGAGGTTTCCTCTAGAGCCTCTAGAGACACCAAGGATTTCAGGGTTATGATGTTTTTAACCCTGGACCCTTATGCTAACCATTAATTAAAAAGGTAATGGATATCTGTTGGAGACGATTTAAAAGATTTCTCTGCAGAATAAAATATTTTCATTTAAATATTTTATTACTCTTACGTCCAAAAACTGGATTCCACCACCGACCTGCGCCGGCCGATGTTAGTCCTCGCCTAAGGTAAAATCGCTGTTCTGAACGCAACGGTGCCCTCAGATTTTTGATCCGAGTACCCATTCGTGAGTTATTCCCCTTTTTCAAGAAAACCACAGGCACACGTAATTTAATTATTAAATTAAATTCAAACACTTGTTCCGGGCTCACCGGGCCTCGGAACTGCACACCTCCTCATAGCCTGGTCTCAAAATAATTCCCATATAATATTAAAATAATACATGGAGAAATCCGAGACATTACACTAGATCACTTCAGTTGTGGAGGATTATATGGACGTCTTTCCCAAAGATGGTCCGATACTACCTCCGAGATGGGTGCTGGAGTTTTTTGTTGACTTATAGCTGGAGACTACTCTGATATCTTCTAAACCATATCAAATGAAACCCACTAAGCTTTGGGAGTTAACATTTCAGTTAGAGGACCTTCAAGAGAAAGGTTTCATCATACCCAGTGTGTCCCCTTGGGCATCTACAGTCTAGTTTGTAAAAAATGTAGATGAGAGGTTATGAAATTACGAGGATTATCATTGCTAAAATTAGGCCATGATAAAAAGTAGGTACCCCTTTCCATGGATTGACAACATCTTTTATCAATTGTGAAGTGTGAGATGGTTCTCCAAGATCGATCTCAAGTCTGACTACAACCAGCTACAGGATCGTGAGGCTGAAATTCCAAAGTTGGCCTTTCAGTGTCTCTACGGACATTAAGATCTTCTAATGATGCCCTTTGGGGTGAAAAATTCTCCATTCATTTTTATGGATTTTATGAACCATATATTATATCCATATGTGGGCCATTTTTCAAATGTCTTCATTAATGACATACTCATCTACTCGGCGACATAGGAGGAACATATAGAGCACTTGAGGAGGGTCCTTGATTTTCTTCGAGAGCACCATATTTTTGGAAAGATCTCTAAATTATAGTTTAGGATAGACCAGATTCACTTTCCAGGTTATGTAATTTCCTTGTAGGGTTTATCCATGGATCCAGTGAATTTAAAAGTAGTTCTTTCTTGGGATCCACCCAAGAATGTGTCTAAGGTGCGTAGTCTTTTTGGCTTGGAGGGGCACTACTAGAGATTTGTGGTAGGATTATCTAGAATCACATCCACATTGACCAATTTTAAACTGAATGGATATTCATTTACCTATACAGAGTAGATCCAAAATGCCTTTGGGGAGTTTTGGTAGAGTCAGGAGAGCGCTCCAGTTTAGAGAAAACTACAAGAAGGAGTTGAGTTTGTAGTATATTTCAACGCCTCATGAGTTGGGATCAATTGGAGGATGACACAAAGATATATGGTAATCACATATTGGTCGGGGTAGTTGAGACCCCATGACGTAAATATGATACTAATGATCTAGAGCTAGCAGTAGTAGTCTTTAAATTTAGTATGTCGATGCACTACATTCTAGGAGAGCGCTTTGTGGTTCACTCAGACCACTAGAGTCTAAGTATGTTTTCACTCAGAGAAACATGAACCTAAGGTAGCGAACATGATTGGAGATCCTGTAGGACTTTGTATTTTATATAGTCTATACTATAGGGAAGGGAAACATTGTAGTATATTACATTTTTAGGAAGTCCATGGATTTCCTAGTGCGGTATGCTTCAGAGTAATTAGCTTCCCTATATATGACCTTGATGGATCATGTGGGTACAGATTTCATACAGTCGTTGGTGTTGAATCATATGCTCTAGGAGAGTATTAACGAGTCTCAACTAGGATACATGGACTGCGAGGTTTTACATCATCATATATCTATAGGCGATGCACCATCTGGGTATTATGAAGAAGCGAATCATAGGATCTTATTCTAGGGGAGAATGGTGATACTAGTGGAGATGTAGGATGAAGTGATGCGAGAGTTACACAAATCTACCATAGATATACATCTCGGTGTGGGGAAGATGTATAAAGATCATTTGAAATAGTTTTAGTGGTATGGAACAAGATGGAGTGTAGCTGAGTTCATCTCATGATGCCTTACCTATCAGTAGGTGATGGCTAAGCATCAGGTCCCAGCTGGTTTTTTGAAGCCACTTAATATCCTAGAGTAGAAATGGGATAAAATATCCATGGATTTTGTCTTAGGGTTTCTATGAACAATGAAGAACCATGGTGCCATCTCGTTGATAATCGACCGACTCATGAAGTTGACACACTTCTTTACTATCATGGAGTAGAGTTTAGTGGAGAGTTTGGGGAAGATATACATGAAATAGATCGTCCAACTTCATGAGATACCCTTGATGATTGTCACCGATCATGATTCTCGGTTTACATAATGATTTTGGAGGGGCCTACATGAGTAATTTGATACCCAAATATATATTATTACAACCATTCACCCCCAGAAAGATGGGCTGAATGAGTGCATTATCCAGGTGCTAGAGAACATTATGAGGCAATGCGAATTGGATTTAGGCTAGAGCTAGGAGGATCACCCACCATTGGTAGATTTTTCATAAAACAATAGCTACCACTCCACCATCTACATGTCACCATTTGAGGCCCTATATTGCAGACCCTTTAGGCCACCCTTATTCTGGATAAGGATTGGAGAGTCATCTTAAGACAACCCTGCTCTTTATTAAACACTTAAACATGATTTAATACATATAATTAACTTGTAACAACATAGAATATCAAGATTTCTAGTTTCTATGTGGCTTATGACCATTAAATAACACCATAAAACTTAAGATACAATATCTTTATTAAAAATGTCTTTTACATGACCACTACATTCCCTCATACTTAGCATTTCATAGGATGACCTGAGGACATGCATAAGAAAAGGGTGATCTATAAAGCCTAGTAAGGGAATGAAAATGGAATTACCTGAGTAATATAGTACGTGTTAGACAATAGGTATATCAATGGATCACAAGAGAAACACAAAGGCCGGATAAATCATGATAATCATAACATGGAAATGTGGCAACAACATTTAACATTATTTTAGCATGATCCAATGCTCATTGAAGATGGAGCATGAGTAAACCCTCATTGAAAATGAATTAGTATGTGTAAACCTTCATTTCAATATATGTATATAGATACTAATATTTACCCAAAGCATTGGAGTGCTATCAGGGTTCACCCTTCTCAAACATTTCATTTCTTGCATATGTGTGCCACATGGATCATTTAACATGGAATCATTCAACAACATAAGTTATTACATGATTAAGATATGTGGAATACAGAAATGAAAATTACGATTAAATATGTATATGTTCATAAAGATGAATACCATTTATAGAGACATGGGTATGGTATTCACTACACAATGATTTTGATGTGGAGAATCGCAGTGCAATTTAAGCAGCATAACAGCGTGACATAAAAATTAATAAAAATGGTTGATGAGAGAGAAAGGGGTATCCTATGAAATTTACATGAAATGGACTGTAAGGGGTTTATATAAAAACATGTCCCAACATAATTAATGGAATTTAGATTCATAATACAAAGGAATTTATTGAATGTAAATGAGGAGAGAAAAATTCCTTACGGAATTTCGGCATGGTAACAGGTGTACATGGGAGGCATTAAATGAGATTTAAAGGGATCTCTCATAATTAAAACATAAATTGGGAATTACAGGAGTGGTATGAAATCATACCCCAACATTTTTAATTGACATTAAAAGGGTATAACAATATAATGAAATTGAGGCAAAAATGAGAAAAGAGGAAGTCCCTTACTTGGGAGTGTGATCCCAATGGCTGAGAGGCTTGAGAGAGGCTTCTTGGGATCTTGGGGCACCATGGATAGATTTTAGAGATTGGAGTTCAGATGTTGGATGAAATAAAAATGCTTTGATTGAAGAGGAAGTGGGAGCTTATTTCGATTTATATAAGAAAGGAGATGAATTCTTTATTATTTAGGTTTGGGTCACCACACATTAAACTAATCAATACAACAAACCAACCCATGGTTTTTTCCCATTTTATTTTAAAAATGGGAGTGAAAAAATATATTTTATAATTCCAATGGAATAACTTCTCAAAATAATATGGTTGCTTATGTGGAGGTGAGTCACACTCTCATGGAAATTCATTTAAAAAGTGAGAATGTTTTATAACTCATGGATGGTCCACTAAAATTTTGTAAAATAAACCAAAAAAACATAAAATCACATTATTTTAATGTAAAAACATATATTGGCCGAAAATAGCATTTATATTATTTTATTACATCACTATTGGGTCATTCTGATGTCATAAAAACACATTATATATTTATATGGTATTTAATTTTTACCCAAAAATTCGAATGTATCAAAAAATTGTGAAAAATTCACCATTGGATAATTTCGATATCCTTATTTAAAAATATAATATTCATTTTATATAAGTAATTTTTTAAATATGTGAATTTTTACTTTCAAAATGAAAACCTCAATTTATCGAAAATTCATGGGTTTTGGCAAAAACAGCTTTCAAACCTTAATAAAAATTAAAATTTCATTCATAAAATTATAGGATGGTTTATATTTAATAAAAAATAATTTAATAATAATAATAATATTTTATTTATATATTATTTAATTCAAAAATCCATTAATTCATCAAAATAGATTTCTTAGTTGAATATTAACTAAAAATTATATTTTCTCTTTAAAAACTATTTACAAAGTATTAACAATGTAATGAATGTATATTAATTATTATATAAAAAAATGATGCACATAATCTTAGTGCTAAGGACATGTTACATAACCTCTTATAACACCCGTATAAGATTGAAGGGTAAGGAGTGCGATGGTGACAAACTCTTGGGGTGGCTCAGATAACATTGCTCAGGTGGTAATCTCTATCAACTTCCACTTCTCTCCTAGGATATTCCGTTCTAGCATAAAATATTGAAGCTCGACATGGGCTTGGTCAAGAGGGAATCCTAATGATGCCACCTTCTTTCTAAGCCCTGACAAATGGGCTTCATACAAGGAAAGTCTACTGGATGAGGCAATCACTACCTTTTTCTGAGTAAATTGGATTTGATAAAGCCCTATATTTATAATAATCATGTGATCACTATTCGACGAATATATTTGAAATGGTCACAATTCTTAAGGGTATTTTAAAATCCCAAAACATAAAACCAATGAATTTCACAATTTAAATTTTTTTTTTACATAATGAAACATTTAATTAGATCAAGATGAATTTCCATTAATGAATGTTTGGGTCGTTAGACATCTCTTGGGAGCCAAGAGTTGTTGCATGAAATGAAAGGGAAGGTGTAGGTCATCCATGAATAGATAAAGATAGCCAAGAGCAGACAAAAGTCTTACAAAGATCACTGTCGTAGGCCCTTGGAGTTCGATCAAGGACACCATGTATTCTTGAGAGTCTCCAAATGATGTGGAATGAATAGGTTTGGATGGGGGAGAAATCTATCCCTAAGGATCATCAGGAAGTTTTAGATCCTGAAAAGGATCAGTAAGGATGCCTACCACCTCACCTTACCATTAGAGCTGGAGCAGGTTCATGATTTCTTACACGTGTTGCAGTTGAGGAGACACATGCATGAACCTACACACATTACTGACTAGGGTGAGCTGGACATCGAGGATGGAGCCAACTTTTGGAGAATCTGGTGGTGACTGAGGACCTATAGGATTGGATCCTATGAGGATGATCCATCCCTCTGGTTCACATGTTGTCGAAGCATGGAAACACATATAAGAGTTATTGGGAATGGGTGATCAAGAATTGGGCATAGTATCCTAAGCTATTTGTTTATTTTTTTAGGGATAACAATATTGATGGAGGGAATTATTTAGAGACACTGTCTTTTCTTAAAAAGACATTGAAATATTTCTAAATATTATTCTAGTGATAGGAACTAGGAAAATGTGTGATTCTGAGGACTTTTGTTCCCAGAACTAATTTTATAAAAATACTAAATTTATTTTGTATTATGCATTCATGGTTAATAAAATAAAATGAGATAAATCTTAAATTGTAGTTCAGATCGGAAATCCAATACCACATTTGGGTATCGAATGTGGTGTTTCTCCTAGGCATGACATAAAATGAGTCGACATGGGACGTTCGAATCCCTCACTCATTGGCGGGACATTAAATTTATTAAATGAATTAATTTATTCAATTAATTACATAAATACATAATATAATAAATGGTTATATATTCATGGTTATGATGTTATAGCCTCATAAATCAGTTTTTCCAACAACGAATCCCTTTATTCATCTCATTTCTATTGGTGAATGATGAATAAAGAAGAAGAAGCAACGAATCTTTGGATCTAGATGGATCGATATGTAGTGAACACAATGGATGATCCTCCTTCGGTGAATGCATTCTTTATCAAAATCAACCGATCCAATCCAGGTAGGACTCATATTTTGGTTTTTTATGCCCTAGATTAGATTTTGGCCATGTTGATAATTAGTTCTCCAATTTCCACCTTTGATTCCAAACTCTGTATGAGCCTAAGTACTGTATTTATTATTGTTTATCGCATGTTCAAACCTTGATGCCCCATTCTCAATCAACAGCATAGAATTCTTTGCTAATGATCATTAAAACCGTGGTTTTGAGTGCCTCCCTCCCCTTTTTCTTTACGATTATCATTGTGGAATCCCCGTGGATCCTGATTCGACGATTGTTTGGTGACCCAAGCTTGATCAGGAAACCATAAATGAGTTAAAATAATGGAACAACAATGTATTTGAGAGAGAGGAATAGAAATGGAAACAACATGTTGTGGGTATGATGAATCCAAATGTTTTATAACAATCCAAAAAATAATGAATCCACGATGTCGTTCAGATGTTCTGGCTAAACCCTCATTTTTGAACGAGGTAGATTAGGGACAAATGAAAAAGCAATCCCACATTTTTCAGCAGGTTAGGGGACTATGTTGAGTGTTTTTCTACGTAGAACACGATGGTAACCTAAGAAGTGTATTTTGAGACAGTATGTGGAAGTTCTGGGTTTGGCATGCATAGATACAACACCCGATAATGGCAACAATCATTCATGGTTCACCCTCAAGCAGGGCTTTATAGCATAGTCCATGACGATAGATACTGGATTGACCCTCCAAATGGGATGGGTAATGTAGTCCCCAAGGATAGATACTGGGCTGACCCTCCAAATAGGCTAGGTTCCGTAGTCCCCTATGATTCTAGGATCACCCTACAGTTGGGATGGGTAGTGTAATCCCCGACAAGAGATATTGGGATGAACCTCAATCTAGGATGGGTATCATACTCCTCAATTATATTGGGATGACCATACATCTCAACAAGTTAGTGTAATCCCGGAAGAGAGATACTTGGATGAACCTCTATCTGAGTTGGGTAGTATAGTTCCTGAAGAACCCAGGATAACCATCTAGATGGGCTCAGTAGTGTAGTCCACAATGATTTAGAGATAACCCTCGATTTTGCGGCATAGTGGCGAGGGGTGGTACAACACACCTATAGACTCATAAGAAAGAGGGTAACTTTCCCCACCAAGACAAATCCTTGTGACACGACCTAAATCCATACAGGTGAGTCAGTGATACCCAAATAGGATAATATTGACGTGTGGTAATTTGATCCCCTTTTACCTATACCTCGAGGGAAAACATATGAGATACTGGGCATTACAAATGTTTTTACCTTGGAATTGTTGGCTACTCAATTTATTGGGTTGAGTTGTGAGATGGAGATCCCCTTACTCTCTCATTTGGGATTCTATGACTGAGCATATATATATATATATATATATATATCCTATTTTAATACCCACTCCTTGGGTTTTGGTTACTCTCCTTCTAGGAGAGGTGAATAAACACAAGGTATGCCACATGATTTCTGTGTCTATATTCTCGTTGTTGAATGAGTATACTCACCTACTATAGGTAACAAATATTTGTTGAGAATTTTATCTTGTCACTATTTCTAACTCATTATGATAGGATAGTATTACATCACTCTCTTGTTGGGTTGAGATGCAATATTTTGTTGTACCTTTTCCTATCTACTGCTTTCCCATTTAGTGTATCTCTCATGGTGTCCCCTTCTCCTTTTTGTGGAATCCTACTGGGTATTTTTTATACACACCCCTGAATGGGATTTTCCTGCACGTGTCGTGCCATATGAAGATGATAAATAGGTTGCTCATGACTTTAGAGGAGATTCGGGATACAGTTTCGTAGACCAGATACAATGGTTGTATATTGGGATCCATGAGTGGGGATATCTTAGTCGTTTTACTTTTTTTTTCGAATTTATGTTGGGATGTGGTACTTTTCTGGTTGGGAGAGTATTTTTTCCATTTTTTCCATTTAGTTGACTTTAATATAATTGTACTGTTTAGTGGTTCATGCATACTTTGTTTATTTAATAGTATTGTTTCATCATTTGTTCATTTCCAATGACCTTTATTAATTGATTTGGTTGTGTGTGTGTACAGGATCTTAAGAAATGTCCACCCCGAGTTTTTGGTGCCTTCAACACTAGTTTCCACCCCCTGGCCTATGGAGGCGGGCTTGGGGTAGTTGCGGCTCGAGCCCCAACATGGGTTGGTCGTGAAAATATATTATATTATAAATATTAATATGGTTTTTTATAAGCTAATAAAATTCTTAAAACTGTTATACATGATATCAAAGGTTGTTTAACTAAAATTGGATGTAAGGTAAGGAATTTCCTTTCAATTTAAATTCTACTGAGAATTATATGTTTTTAAGCACCAATTCTCATTGATTTAGTTTATATGCTTCCCCCTTTTAAATTAATTCCATTATTCACTCAAAAATCATGGTATAATTAGTTTCAATTCAAATTATTCTATCTAAGGGTTTTTGACTAGAAAATTACCAAGTGATAAAAGTTATCTTTTCAATCTCACATTCTTTTGTGGTTGTTAACTTTCTCATGAAATAATCAGTCTATTGTAATAATTTTTTGTTGGAAATTACTTTTATCTTAAATATCCATATCATATATCTGGGATATTATTATTTACTCAAGAATATACCATTTTTAATAGTGGTGTTTACTTTGAAATTTATTTGATCAACTAGGGAATTATTGATAAATATATATCCTTTACACAATACAAATAATTTATACGGCATATTGATTATGATTTTAATAAATTATTCAACATATGAGGAATGATTTGGAAATGTATGAAATGGGTTCGGGACCGGTAAATGCAAGATCCTCGATGCATCGATAGTATCATGGGATGAATCAGTTGGATAACCTCAGTTAATTTGGTCTTACCTAGTATGTTTTAAACTATATAGAGGATATATCTTAATGATAAAGGTAACATATTACTAGGAAACAAGAAATTCAATAATTAAGTATTTAATCCATTCTTATTCAGTTATTATTATCTATGAGATTTTCACTGTAAAAAAATATATGGATTCATTTTCATTCTCACTTTATTGATTAAATATCATATTTTTTCAGTTATTTACCTTTCCATATTTTTTAAATACTTCCATCTAATTTTATTGATTATATGGAATGTGTGTTCAATTATTTACCTTTCTCTATTGATTGTGCTAATTAATTCAATATTTCTTCCACTGTAATTTACATTTACTAAGAATTTGATCTCACTCTTATTTAGTTTCCTTTCCCTAGTATTCCATGAAGTTTACTAAGAAAGATATTCAAGTATATTCTATATGGAATAAAGTTATTATCATAAAATATTATGATATAATTTTTTTGTTCTATTGTAAGACAATACTCAAGTATGTATCTAGTTTACCATGAATACTAAACTATTAATTCCTTTGAGATGTGATTTTATTTTATCATATGCCCGTTTAATGGAAGAAAGACACTATATACATTCTTTTTGGGGTTAGGTAACTACAGTTGGTATCATATGAGGTTTAGTAGAAACCTTAGGAACTAGATTTAGGAAGGAATAGATTAGATAACAGAAGGCTAAGATAGACTTTAAAGATTAGAATATAAGCACTTATGTATTCATTGACTTAAACTTTATGGATAACATCATAGGAATATGAGATTGTGGTTGATCATAAGTTCTAAGTCTTGAACATCTCTTTGTATGCATTATGTAGTGGGAGTCTACCAAGATTAAGGAAATTTTGGAGAATATTATAGAAAGTATATGTTTTAGTGGAAGAAAAATATTTGATTAATAATGCTATTATATTTTATACTGATAATTTTAAAGGTGTTGATAAACTTTAGGGTTTATATAAAAATAATATTAAAAGAATTTGTGGGAAAATAATTTTGTATTGAAAACCCTAGTAAAAAAGTTATTTAATAATAAATTTTATTTCAAGGATGTCCATCATACTTTTAAAAAAATTATAGTAATTATATTAATGTATTTAAGAAAAATGAAAACCTATAGTTGGGTGAAAACTTTTCGTATCCAGAAAGGATGTAGGGCTTAAACCCATAACCTACTGATGATATTGGTTTAATGCCAACCACTGAACTATACAATGTCCCAGTTAATATGTCACTGTTTTTTGTTAACAACTTTACGAATAAATATTAATGTTGAACCAATAGTATTATTTTTATGGTTTAGAGATTAAGGTATGAACCATGTATGTTTTTTAAAATAGTTATAAATAGATATAATTTTTTTATGGATATTAGGACCTTTTAAAAGTAAATCTTGGTACATCATGCATAAATGTTTATTTTTTGATATCTATTTCCGGAATAAGAGATGGATTTGAAATTGGTCATAGCACAAAAAAGTATTAAATTTTGTTTATTAAATATAAATATATCATATAATTATATTTATTTATATTAATATATAGTAATAGACTTCCTAAAAATTTGGAAAATGATCTCGAAAAAAAACAATGTTATCTTAATAGGTTAATTTTGTTGAACCGATGGAATTTTAAATGTCCACAAATTTATGGCATTGAGGCCCTCAACTTTACATTGATCATTCAGTTGTTTGTTATTAATGACCTCGAATATTCTCTATAATTTTTTATTATTTTCCACAAATTCCATATTTTCAATTTCTAGTAATGTTCTTATATGTACAAGCCTTGTAATATGTCATTCCATGTGACATTTGTTTACTTCTCATTATGTCTTAATAAGAGGATATTTGATTAAATATTTTAAAATGTGGGTTTTTAACAATGGGATTTAAAAATTTAAAACCCTTGATAATCGAGATAAATTTTGAATTGAGAGGATGTAATTTATTTATAGTGGGGAGAATGTAACACCCTGAAATTCAAAAAAAAACATATTATTCAATAGCATGCATGACACGCAAAACTAAGTGTAGAAGAGAATATAGAATACCAATAATTTTTGATATATTTAATATTTTAAATAAATTTAATATATTCTATATGTTACAATGAATTTTATACTATGTTATCTTGGGTCACACACAATAGTGAGTTTTCTTCGATAACTTGTGTTACACAAAAGATAGAGTTTTACCGAACTTCAATATATTATTAAAATATTATTATTTAATATAGTAAGATACAACCTAGACATTAAATTAGAGGTTATGAATTGGATAAACAAAATTATTAAAATATATGTCTTAATTCAATGGTTACTAATTAAATAGAAATGGATATAAAAACCAATTGGATATAAAGGAAATGCTTATATAAAAAACAATTTTATGCTCCCAAAGGCGTTTTGTCATAATAAATAAAATTAATTACTCTTATTTATTAATATTAATGAAATATATATAATATATATTAAATAAAATATATTTTACATTTATCCAATATATTTGATAGATATAATATAAGAATAAATCCAATTTTAATTCATAAAAGATATGTTTTTCTAAGGTAGTTTTGCCACCTTTTGATGAAACACTTATTTTAAAACCAAATTTTGAAAATTTTATCTAAAAAAGAAACAATTTTATAAATATGAATATAAAAATTATATTAGGTTTATTGCCTAGTATTTTTCTGAAATGTTTCATTTTATGATAAATAGTGAAAAATACTGAATTTTAATCGAAAAATGACTTTTCATCTAAATAATTTATGTGGTAAAATTATATTTTTAAATGGTGATAAGGTTTAATTAGATAAATATTAAATATATTAATTCAATTTAGTTAATTGGGATAAATTTTATATTAAATTAGGATATAATTACTTTTCAAACATTTTAACATTTTCACTTTAAAAACCAGAAATTCCGTCACATTTGCGGGATCAATTTTAGATCAATTTCTAGTACTTATAGGATTTGAATTTGAAAAAATATAATCTATCTTTGTATTATGAATAATTTATAAAGTATAGGATTTTAAAGTTATTTTTTCACCCAAATTTTTAGTGAATGAATTAAAAATTAATTATAGTTATTAAGGTGAAAATGAGTTTACATAGTGGTTAAACTCTAATCATAAGTGAGAAAATGGAATATAAACATTTCATAACCCCATTTTATGGAAATATTTATACCATATAATCCATTTTATATTATTGGGATTATTATTGGAGTCACAGTATGTAAGGGATACCTCTCAATAGTGTTTATTATTTTATATTTATAAGAATGGCACTCCTCTTCCTCATAAAAGGGAACTCACCTCTCACGGATTCACACCTCTAAAGAATTTTGGCTCATAAAACCATGAAAAAATAATCTCTAAAAATATCTAACATCATAATATAAGCCTAATATTTTCATAAATCAAAAAAAGGATGTATTTTTGTTTAAATAAAAAATGAGTTACCTGAAAAAGAGGTAACATTCTTCAATGAGGAATTTTGTTTTATTTATTTGTACACAACTTAAATTATTCGTATATATTTCATATATAATAAAATTATTATCATAAATATACTGATATTTTTTATTCTATTATTCTAACCTACACCTACACACACTTCCATCAAATAGGATAGACAGTCATCATTCTTGTGTACAGCGGACTACCGCCTTGTGAATCGATGTCATTCGTTCTTCCATTACCACATTTAAAAGTTAGAAATAATAGTCGATTTATAGTTTATATATGATATATATATATATATGTTATTTTTAATTTATTAATTATTTTTAAATTCTTATATAACTCATACTATAGTGATTTCCATTTTTCGAGAATACGATAACATCTTTTGTGGACGTGTGGACTACCACCTCCTCAAAGTAATGTGATTCATTCACACATTACCTAGAACCTATTAATGATGGTTTTAATAAAAAAATTTATTTATATGACATAATAATGATAATTTAATTATTATATAAATATATATAATTTACTTTTCATTCTTTTAACATGATAATAATATGGAAACAACGTTCATGCGTACGTACGACCAACCCTCTCCACGAACATTATATTTCATTTTCTATGTTGAAGTTTTATGGATTACTATAAATAAATATTTAGTGAATATATATGATATTTAAGTAATTATTTTCATTATATATATGACTAAATCATGATCTAAGTAAAAGGAATGAAAAATAATAAGTCGAAACATACATGAAAATCAAGGGAATTAACACCAGAAATAGTGAAAATAAAGAACGATTATTAATAAACGGGTAATGAGATGTCATAAAAGGATAATATATTTTGTTATACATATTAATATCGAAATTTAACATGTTAATAACATGATTTAAACTGTTATACATGATATTAAATGGTGTTCAACTAGAAGTGTATGTATGGTAAGAAATTTCATCCCAATTTACATTCCACTGTGACCTATTTGTTATTATGAATAAATATACATTGATGTGGTGTATATAATAACCCATTTTAATTTAATTACATTATTCAATCATACTTCAAGGTATTTTAACTTTCAATTTGACTTATTTCATCCAAGGGGTTTTAACTTGAAAATTACCAAGTGGTAAAAGTTATCTTTTCAATCACAATTTATTTTGTGATTGTTAATTTATATTTAAATAATCATTCTATTATAATAAATTTTCCTTGAAAATTATATTTCTTCTACATATCCATATATTATATCATGGATGCGAATATTTCATAAAAAATATAACATTTTTACATATAGTGTATACATTGCAGGTTATTTTTTTAACTGGAGAATTATTGATAAAAATATATCCTTAACTCAATATGGATATTCAATAAGGAACATTATTTATGAGTTAAATAGATTATTCGATTTATAAGGAATGATTTGGACACGAAAGACAAGGGTTAAGAACCAGTTAATGGAATATCCTCAATGCATTAGTAGTCTAAAGGGACAAATTTGTAATGCCCCGACCCCAGCTACCCAGAGTCGGTGCATTACTTTGTAACATTGGCATGATCACAAAAGATCAAGTCTCGAAAGACCGATTAGTTTAGTAGCCTTGGAAACACTAGATACATTCATAAGTCTTACATTACATCATAAAGTGAAAAACTAATAACAAAGTTTTCATAGTCCACACTCATATCCTCTTCTGACTATCCCTGCAGGTCATTCCTAAAATACTTCTTCACATCCTGGAAAATATTAAAACATTGAAAGGGGTGAGCTCAGATGCTCAGTAAGGATAACAACATAGCGGAAGCTTTCATCACTAAACATAAACATTTAAGGAAATGTAAAACTAAAACAAAATCCTTTTAAACATGAACTTCAACATAATATGGCAAAAGTAAAAAAGAGATAATGCCATTCACTTCTTCACATGGATATTCTACTGGTCGAATAATCACATGAAATATCAATAACCACTTTCATAATGATGGAATGCATAATGCCAGACATTCTGAAACATTTTTTCAAGGCCTCGGCCAAGACGCTTAAAATGATTAAGGCCTCGGCCAAAATCACAAATCAAATTGGGAAAGGGCCTCAGCCAATTCCACGTCTAGTTGTCTCATGAGACCTACCGATGAAATTTTTTTTAGAAGATACTTCAGTTTAAAATTGCTCAAATATACTCCAGTGTTTTTCTGAAAACATTAAGCAAGCTTCTGAAAACAAAATAACTAATTCTGATACTGCTCGACTAATTACAGGCCATGATGGGTCCACGCCCAATCCCTTCCTGTCTACCACACTCGAGAGTCGGGTTTTATGAAAACATTTTTAAGCTTGCATTAAATACGTATAAATTTGCACTGGATTTTCATATATTGGAGAGAAATATATCTTTTTTGAAATCATTTATAAATCACATAATTATAAAATAAAACCTTTTGAATAAACGTAAAAGTCAATGGGGTTCATACACCGTATAAAAGAAAGTTGTGTATAAAACCAAATATGCCTCAATGAAAGGAGATTGAGATGAAGTCCTTAAAAAGATCATTTTTAAAATAAAATAGATCTATTATGTGTATTCACTATAGGTACACATAAAGAATACAAAATAAGAAATAATAATATCATGACATAATTTGAAAGTAGGAGATTAACCCAAAGAATGGAAATTAGGTTAAGAAGTTCCCTTACCTCATGTCCGACTTGAATCAATCGTTCTTTAAAGTCCGGAATAATAAACTAGAGTTAATATCTACATTATTAAGAACAATTTTCAATTTAATTATTATTATTATATCACTTATTACAATGTTATGAATATTATGTAATTATTTAAGTTAATAACGGTCGTTTTGTCGATTTTTGGTACTTGAGTCAACAATAAACTTCTTATAATTACAAGTTGTTTATGTGGTAGAATATCCATTATCTCTAGAATTATATTCATGATTTAGATGTCATATATATCATATATATCCAGTATATACATTCATTCATAATATTACGTAACATTTAGAGGTAAGAAATGAAATGCACCGTTCATGGAGACAGTAAGCCGTACATACGCATGATTGCTACTTTCATTTCTATTTCGTATTTAATGGAATGAAATCATAATTATATAAAGGTATAATATATTTCCAGTATAATATCATATATAATATCATTTAATCCATCCTTTATACATCCCACATATGGCATTAACGATTCACATCACTTTGAGGGGGCGGTAGTCCGCACTTCCTAAAATGAAATTATCGCGTTTACCCATAATGGAAATCATAAAGTATGCCATAAATGAGAAATACAGAAGAATAAGGAAAACATAAACATATTATATATCATATATGAAAATAGTGTCATCAAAATGGCCACCATTAGAGGTGTTAAAGAAATATTGAACAATCATCGTTTCGTGAGGCAGTATTTTTCCACCCACAGAAACAGTATGTTCTTTAACCATTAGACGAAGGTGTGTGTAAGTGTAAACCAAATCCTTATCATAACAACATACTAGTATATTTTATATACTAGTTTTGTTACAAAATAAATGAATAAAAAGTGTTTAGGGGGTTGGAGAAGAAAAATAAAACAAAACAACATTAGAGAAGACATTACCTTAAAATTGGGTAACTCTTTTGATTTGAGCCAAAGGCTTCCTTGGGAAGAATTATGCCCAAAGTGAGGATTCTAGGAGTAAGGGAGGAAAGTGGAGAGAGTATTTGGGAAGAGTTTGGCTGAGCCAAATGGCTTGTAAGGTGTGAATAATGTGGTAGTGGTGGGGGCCTTTTATAGGAGGAGAGGAGGGGCTCTTTTGGAAAGATTGAAATGTTACATTATTTTTAAATGATTTTCGGATTCCAAAGGTCCCAAACTTCTCAAATTCGAGGTTAAGGTGATAAGGGTTCGAAATATACCCATCAAATAGGTTTTTGACAAGTTTAAGCCTTATATATTACATTATCTTTTCATTTTATTTAAATCGTTAATTAATGAGGTAAACGCTGCATCATCATTGTGTAATATAAAATTTAATATATTTAATGTCTAAAAATTCTAAAAAAATAACCATAATGTAGGAAAGATTTTTATATTTCCAATGAATATTTATGGTAAAAAATATGACTTGTATAACCCCATTCAAAAATTGTTTTAGTAAAATAACCCATGTTTGTGACATTTTTATTTTAACATTAAATAAAATGTTTTTAATGTCATTTTCCCACCAAAGTGGCTCCATGGGGTCCCCAAGTTGACCCATGGATTTTCTTGGTCGGAAATTACTCATCCAATAGGGGTAGGACAAGTGTAAGGGTATTTTCATATTTTTATAATATCATTTTTACCTTAAATTTCACTAATTACCTTTAATCGTGATTAATTAAACTTAAAAGTTACTATTCACCAAAAATTATTTTAATCCCATTGAACCACATTTTACATCCTAATGACAAACATTTATGTCGGATTTTTGAAAATCAAATCACAGAAGTGGTAATATTTCATTTAAATGAAAAATCAGTTATTTAACTACCACTTAGTGGTTTCACTATTCTTCAAAAATTGAAGTTTTTCAGAACAATGCCAAAATTTCACCCTAAGCTATAATTGATATTCTGAATTTGAAAATGATGTCTATTTTACAAAATTCCAAACATATAAGTTTCATTAATTAATTTTATATTTAATTCCCGCTGTCACAACAAATAGCGTGTTTTTAAGAAACAATTTATATCAAAAGATTGGCAATTGTTTATGTCCAATTTTAATGTTAAATTAATTCTAATGACCACCATTGGATAAAAGGGTAAAAATATATTCTAATTATACTTTAAAACCACTAAATATTATAATTTATCACTATAAATTATTTTGATTAAAAAAGTTGTTTTTAAGTATTTTTTACTATTCATAAAAAATTAGAAGTTCTCAGAAAAATACCAAAAATTCAACATATGCTAATTTCAATATTCCGAATCCAAAAATGAAGTCCATTTTGAAATATAAAATTTCCATAATTTTAAAAAGTGGTTATTACTATTCATAAAGGCTACTTTGATTAGTCGCGGTGTTTTAGAACTCGAAGTTGCATACAATGCAAGCTATTGCATTATTGAATGAGAAGCGTATGATGGAATCTCGGGGTGTTACAAAATTAGTTGGCCAACCTCACCAAATGGGATTTTACCTAGTATGTTTTAAACTGTATTGAGCATACATTTTGATGTTAAATGTATCATGTTACTAGAAACATGAAATCTAATAATTAAGAATTTTATTTATTTTGATTCAGTTATTTTAATCCATGATATTTTCACTCTGAAAAAAATATATCAACACATTTAATTTTGTAGTTTATTGATTAAATGACTCGTGTATTCTATTATTTAATGTAGCATATTGTTTACACGCTTAATTCATAATTTATTGATTATATGGAATGTATTTTAGTGATTTACCTTACTGTATTTATTATTCTCATTGATTCATTATTTCTTCCACTATACTTTACCTTTATTGATAATTTGAGATCACCTTGATTTTTTTCCTTTAACTAGGAATATATGAAGTGTACTATGAAATATATGAAATGATATTATATATGAAATAAGTTATTATAAAAAAATAATGTTGTAATTTGTGTATTATTTCATAAAACAATACTCATATATGTATCTAGTTTACTAAGAATATCAAACTGTTTGGTCCTTTGATACATCATTTCCTTATATATTATGAAATTGTAATGGTAGAAAGACACCAGATCTAGGATTAATGGGGTTAGGTCTCTACATGGAAGAAGACATGGAAGATACTTCTCAATGTTTAGCATTTTCAAATTTATGACAAATATGGAGAAACTCTAAGGGAGTGATTCCAGAATCCGATCAATGCCCAATTATTTGGTTAGTTTAAAACCTAGAACCTCTAGGTACTCAATGTTTCCATTAATCTAGACTACATGAGGTCCATATGGAGAACCCTCTATAATATTGCTTTGAAATATCACATTGGAAATCTAAAACTTTTCCTATTTAGATATTTTTTAGTAAAGACCACAGAGGTGCTCAAGCATTCTATACATATCCATGCTTTCATGAGATATCACTAGTTCCCTAGACATATATGAAAACCTCAAACATTGAATGTTAAAAATTTCCAAATGTTATTCATATAACATGAATTATTTGTCACTCACCTCTTCAACATGTGGTTAAAGGATTGCAGATTTTACCATGTAAGATTTCCATTCATGGAATAGCACAACCAAAATGAGTCTAAAACACTTCTAGAAGTCACTTCTAGTGATGAGGTTACATTTCTACAAAATTTATCATTGGGATAATGCAGATTAAGAGATTTACAATTTATTCTAGAATTAAAAGATCAGAATATTAGTTCTTTACTTAATTATAAATCATGTGAGAAAAAATTAATTAATTTGATTTCATTAATTTTTATTAAATATACTACCATTTTATCAAGACATAATATCCCTAACCATTATATTGAAATGTCAACACTCTATAACATTATAGTTTAAATGATACATATACCCCTTCACATAACCCCAATGAGGTTTGGTTAAGCTACTTGAAGGTACTTAGGTAGGGAGGTCTTATCTAACTATGGGATTGTAGCTCCTTGATCCATTTATTATACCCCTATCCTAAAATCCCAACATGTATTTCTTCAACAATTTATATAAGTAACATTAAGTGAAGATAGAGATACCTATCATGATTTAATTTGGTTAATTCAACCCATAACCTTCATAACAACCCCATATTAAATGTAAGTTTCTAAATTAGGGTTGTTCAAACACCTAGTTTTCAATATTTCATTCCGAATAAAGTAATGGAAGGAAAATTCTTACCTATCATTTAATTGGGGGATTTTAATTTATTATGAAAATATTTTCATCCTGTTTAATCCTTTACATATATTGTTAATACTAAGGATATGTTAATTAATTAACCATGATGTATAAAACTTTTTTAGATAATTCCTTTATTTAATTTTATTTATTGTACATAATTAATTTATTTATGCACTCTGGAAATTTCATCCATACAATAAATAATTTGATTGAAAGAAAGAAAGAATGAAATAAATAAATGAATCATGAGATTTATCTAAAAGTTGATTTAATGAGCGGAAATTAAATCAACCTTTAACCTATGAGAAATAAATCCTATTTATAGTCTTGGAATGAGTTACAACATTTCACCTATCCACCTGTTTATCACCTGTGTTGGCATCATAATGGTTCTATCTTGAACCTCGTACATGTTCATTAGGATACTCCATTGATTACATGAATTTATGAATCACATGCAGGTGAGGGGAGGTAAAAGATTGGTTAAAAGGGGATAACATAAATATCCTTGGACACATTGGTCCTACATATTAATGGAGAGATGGATGAAATATAGAAATTCATATTTAATTTAGTAATAAATAACTATAAACCCATGAAATAAATTAAATTAAAACATCCACCACATGCATATGTATTGGTCAATCTCAATAATGGTCCTAAATTCAATGAATATTAAAATGTATCTAGATAAAATTCATTCCGTTATTAGTTATTTATTATAAATATGAAAATGAAAAGATTAATAAATTAATTAATTACATTTCTTCTTAATGATCATCACAATATAATTGTAGATACCCATCATTTATAGCATTCATGAAAAATAAACATCAAAACCAATAATGAAATACTAATTATAATAAATTATTTTAGAATTTAATAATCTTTTAAACCATTATTAAATTTTCAAATATGAATTTTTGTTCCAATCAATAAAATAATTTTCTCATTATTTTATTCTCAATTTTATTAATTTTTAATTATATCCATTAATGGGAGACTACGTGGAATATAAAAACCATCTACATGTAATGTATCTCAGTTTCCATGTATCCATGCTACATGCTTGGGTCTATGGTGTATAACTTAGATCGACTTCACTACATGTACAATCATTCTACACACCTTATGTTCCACTTTCCGTGTGTCCGGGATGCATGCCTAGGTCTTTGGTGAGTGTTTTGGATGAAAGAATTATGGGACCACAGGCCATGCACACAACATACACCCCATATAAATTATAAATGCTCCAAGTTGTTAGTTTCATGAAGTTTGGACCATGTATAAAGACCAAATTAATTTAAATATATACAATGCTAACTAGTATAAACTATATGTCTTGTAAATCGATACATGTCATGTAATCTGACAACTGTTTTCTTGGTTGGCTTGTCAACATGAGGTATGTACCACATTTAATTAATGTATGGTGTGCCATGTATCCCTAAGCACATCCAAATGTAGTTCACTAGGGTACACAATTTGTAGCCATATCTTACAAAAAAACTAGAAGTTTTCTGATGACATCTTCAGTCATTATTCATTTGTTCTTAAACTATTAGGAAATGAAACACCAAAAAAACCATGATTAATATGTTAATGCATGTTAATATTAATTTGAATTAAATAATGAATAATATGTAAGGAAAATATAACCACAATTTACCATAGATAACCAATCAAATAAAAAATTATAAATTTAAACGTGACCCATCTAATACCACTTAATGGTTTTTGGCATAGTGGAAGTGTGCGTTGGTGGATGATATATTAAAAAATATAATTATTATTGCCTGAAGCTATGAGTGAAGATATTGTATGTCAAATTGATAATTTATTAATATCTAAAGAAATTAATACATGGGTTTAGGATATTTCTTTGTTTATGAATGTTGATTATCTAAAAATACCCTTTCATATTTCTTTCCTTACGATGCAGGAATCTAAAGATAGAATCCCTCTAGAAGTTTTCCACACATGACTTTATGATCTCTAAGAAATTCTACTTGATTCAAGGGTGATAGTGTGCAAAATTGGATGTCTTTCATTAGTCGATCACGATCGATCGTTATTCGATATTGAAGAAATTTATCTTTCGTTATCAATTCATGAGAGGGAGAGAGAATGAGGATTAGATAGAGATTTTTTTGTGTATAAAAATTCTCTATTTCAATTTCACTGATCGATACCCTACACAATAGACATAATCGTCTATTATGGATCAAGGGTTTAGCCTAGAATAATTATTTAACTCATGATATACATTAAATAATATAAAAATAATTAATAAACCCCATGACACATAATAAAATAATGATATTATCATTTTTTTAATGTGAAAACTTGTACAATAACAAATATTATTTAATCGACTTGTTAATTAATATTTTTCACTAGACACCGTCCTAGTCCATTGAAAATTCTCTTCAATTTACTAAATACCGAAATGAAATATTTTATTCTCTTTAGTGACAATTTTATTCATATACAAGTAATTAAATATTTACTAAATATTCAATTATTTAATTAAATATATTTTATTCACAATCGAGTGAATAAATATTTAATCAATTTATATGCCTAATAAAACTTGAATAAAACTATTCCTTAGTCTTTACATTAATATTTATTCCATTAATTAAATTCAAATATTATTTAATCAAGATCAAATAATACTACTAGTGTGTGTCCCTCTATGATTTGTTGTTATTGACATTAGGTGGGATTTCATAAAGTCCAAGATTACTATCTATCCTCATTAATGGTTCACCTAGAGGTTACTTTAGTTTCTCTAAGGGACTGAGACAAGGTGACCCTCTCTCGGCGATTCTCTTCTCAATTACTGAAGATTATCTTTGTAGTCTGCTTACTCAGGCTATTGAACAAGTTACTATCAATCCCATCTATGCTTCTCGAAATTTGAATTCCCCCTCACATCTCATTTATGCTAATGATATAATTCTCTTAACCCAGAGAGAGAAAAGAAGCATTCAAAAACTAAAATCTATTCTTCTCTATTATCAAGAAGGGTCTTGTAAACACATTATCTGGAGTAAATCTTACATTTACTTTGGTAAAAACTTTCCTCTAGGTAGGAAAATTAACATCCCCAATACTTTAGGGCTAGGGGGGGGGGACCTTACCCTTTCCTTACCATGGTGTTCACATTTTATCGGGTAGACTGAAAGCTAATTACTTCTCCTCTATCACTGACCAAACACTTCGTCATCTTTCCTCTTGGAAGGGTACGAACCTTTTGATGGATGGGAGAATTTTCCTTGGTAAAACCACCATTGTCTCTAAACTTGTTTACTCTATGATGATTTATAAATGGATGAAGAGTCTTATCAAGTGCATTAATGTTGCTATTAATAACTTTTATTGGATGGGGAGTACTTTGGAGAGAAAATTGTTTACAGTCCCTTGGGATAATTGTTGAAAACCTCTTGACAAAGGAGTCATTGGTATTAAAAATCATTCCTATTTTAATGAAGCTCTTCAAGATAAACTTACGTGGAACCTCATTCATAATAAATCTCCCTCTATAGAGTTTCTCAGGGCCCACATCCTCCATAATATTAAAAATAATAATACATAATTTCTTACATCCTCTATATGGCCTTCCATTAAAAATACATTCACGTCCATTATGAATAACTCTACATTGACGGTCAATAAGGATTCAGATCTTAAATCATGGATTGGTAACTTGATGGTTCTCCCTTGATCTCATTGATTGACAATAACCAGCCACCTCCCGACATTAATGATACTATTAAAAATGTCTTGCAAATGCAGAACCCCAACCTTCCTGAGAATGTCATCCAGATTGTTGACAATTATCCCTTCACTCACTTGAGTAATTTTATTATTTCGAAACCGGTGCATAATGGGATACTAAATACTTATAGTTATTATAATTAATTATTCTAAAATGTAGATAACATTTTTTTCTTGGTTAAAAAACTTCAATAAAGTCATGTTGAAACCCTCGAGATTCACAGTAGTTTGGCAGATTTCTCATGATAGAATCCCCATGGATACCTTACTTCAATCGTTTGGGATTAATCATTGTTCCAAATGACACATGTGAAATCAGCATATAGAGGATTTAAATCACCTTTTTCATTATTGTAACATAGAAACCACACTTTTCCATTATATCTTTGACATCTTTTAGTGAAGATGGTTGCTTTGTAGTTCCATTATCTTGTAGATACAATAGTGTTTGGAAGTTTCAGATTCTCAGCAAATCAAAAATCTCTTTATCACATATGTTGTGGAAGTCCTGCATGTAATTCAGTATGGTAAAAATGCTCGTATTTTCATAACATCTCATTCAATATTAATGCAGGGAAAACTAGAATCCTCATGGCCATTCATGAGGTGGCTTCAAATCAAAAAGATCATTGAAACAACTCCATTTGTGTATTTGGGATTCTCAGACGCATTGGGGTGGATGGGAAATACCCTCTTCCGAAGCATACCCTTGATGTGTTTTGGTGACCCCCACCTCTAGGCTGGATTAAAGTCAATGTGGATAGAGCCTCTAAAGGAAACCCTGGCCCAGCGGGTTGTTGGGCCATTTTCAGAAATCACCTCGACTAGATGCTTGGATGCTTCTATTTCTCTTGTGGTGCTTTTTCCTCCATGGAAGCTGAGATGATGAGTGTTATTCATGCGACTTCATTTTCAAGGCTTCATAATTGGAGAAATATATGGATAGAGAGTGACTCTACTACTATTATTAAGGCCATTTGGAATGTTTCCATTCACCTGGCTTGGACGCTCACTTCGCGTTGGATTGATTTCCTGAAATTTCTTTCAAAGATCAACATCATCACCACTCATACTTATCATGAAGCTAACAAGATTGATGATAGCCTTTACAACATGGGTGTCACTCATGAGATGCATTGGAGTGATGTTCTTCCTCCTGAGTTAATACCGCTCTATGTCAGGGATGTTAGCAAAATTCCTTATTTGAGACTTCTGTAATCATTTTTTTCAATAAAATTTAGTGTTTTGGTCTTTGACCAGAACACGACTACTAAATAAATTATTACATTAAATCCATGCATAACAATGAACAATATATAATAACATGTTTAATTAATATTCAACATAATGAATATACATATAACAAAAGTACAAATAGTTGTTCCTAGGACACCAACTTGAACACTAACAAATGGGTAAAGAGAAGAAACTATTTAAATTGGAAAAAATATATAGATATAGTATATTGCATAATTAAATGAACTCTTGGGAACATTCCATGATCATTGTGTTGGGAAAATACTACTAGGGAAACAGATCCTTGAACATAACCCAAGTAATCCCTTCTCATCTCTCAGACATACTTGTGGTAGTCCACCATATCCTAGTGGGTCCTTGGAATATGATGGTCTTCAGGATCACTCTCACCTCCTCACGATTTTTGACCTTCTCAAATATTCTCTCAGTAATGTCCACCAATTCCTCTTCATCTTTCGACCCATTGATACACTAGAATGATGGATTTTGCTGGATCTAGAAGTCCTAAGCACGATTAGTCATGGTCATTTATGTGGATCCACCTTTTATATGCACTATTTGAAAAATTCCTGGTTAAACTAGATCTATATCCTAAATCACCTATGCCTGTCTTAGATCATCCTAGGGTATATCACCTTGTACTACAGGCGATGGCATGATAGTATCATAGGCTACCACAGCTAGTGGACCCATTAAACATCTCAGAGGATGAATATCTAAAACAATATTAACATTAAGAAGATAAACATACCCAATCCAGACTATGTAATAATACAATGTTCTCATAGGATTCTACCATTAACCAAAGGAATAACCCTCTTAACACTACCCCTAATCTCACTCCCTACATGTTTTTCACAACCATCATATATATGTATACTAGAAAAAAAATTCTCAGTTATACCAATAAATTCCAATAATGATTTATCACACAATTTAGAAAAATATTGATATATCACATAAGGAGAAAGTATCCCAAACATTAAAAAATAAAGGCATTTAATTAAGAATTAAAATGTAGAAAAAGGATATTGTATGAATATATCATGTTAACCCATGTGCCTAGTCATGATGGATGACCATACACAAAATCATATATCCCATATCAACATCATGTGCATTGCCCATGGTGAGAATAATTAAGAGTAAAAAAAACATAAATTCCCTCTTTTTTGAAAACATGGAGGTCCACTACATAGTGCCGACTAGGCACCCACATATTTCCCTTTCCCATGTCCCAATCGTCACATCTACTATCTATTCTATCCACAACCTACATAAGAGAAGAAACATGTTAGTGAATCCTGAACCTCTGATACCATTTTGTAACATTATGACCTGAGTCACAAGGTCTGAGTTGGAAGGTCACATGAACTCATGTATGCCTCACTACATGCAGGTGGATTTCAACTAGTAGTGAGGGTTTCAGTCTATCATTGGGGAGAATTTTCCCTCAGAATCATGCTACAAGATCAAAATATAAAATAAATAGTAAAATAAATAATCAGATAAAACATTAAGAAAACTAAATATGACACATATTTCATACAATAAAAAATCTTGGAAAGTGGAAATCAAAACTGGTGTCATAAGAAGAATATAAGTAAATTGAAAAATAGTGGATCCTATAGAGTTTCCCCTGGTCCACTACTATCTTCGCACTCCACTACTCAGCCATCTATTATAGTTCACTTTCCCTTCATTAGATCCTTCATGAAATCTACAATCACATCGAAATGCCCGATTAGGGTGTGATTAAAAGAATCAATAGGACACCACCAATTCATCATCAACCTGATGTGCACAAGTGTAAAACTATATAAAATAATTATAATAGGTTCATAACAAGCATAGTAACAAAAAATCCAAACCCAAGAAGTCATGTGATAACTAAAACCAGAAAAACCCCCAGTCGTACCTTCATTGGATCAATGTTGAAAGGAAAATTAAGGTCTCAGAAAAAATTTTAGACTAGCCATGAGGCTTAGGAATCTCGCTGCTCGACATCGTGTGATCGTGTAACTCATAATATACTATGAATTTAGAAATTCAAATTCTCATCATTCTCTAGGAATCAAGAGATACATAGAAATCACTAGGCATCAAGAACATACCCATTTCAATTTTATAGGAATCAATTGTCTCACATGACATCCACAAATAATCTTTGTATCCGTACCCTGTGCAGAAGTCCCTCTTTTCCATCGACACAAGTCACACACACTCCTTATCTAAGGGATAAACATGTTACAATGGTCCACCTACCTTGGAATCCAAGAACAGTTCTACAAAAGCACACATAGCATGGTAGGATACATGATAAATCATATCACATTATCATAAGTAAGTTAGAGAAAAAAATTCATGTGATCAACATCTAACATGAATAATAAGCAATAGAGTAATCATGGATATAAATGTCACCTAAAGTTCTCAATGTCCCCTACAAACACACACATAAGTGACCAAAATATTTCACAATCATCAAATATGTATAAGAATACATTATATTAAGAAAAAATGACTAAAAAATCTGAAAAAGGTAAGGAAATTCCAACCCAAAGTCATTGAGGTCAATGATAATGATAAACCACCCAGTGTGGTTTGATAGCTGGAGTGGAAACCTGAACAGTCAAGAACAACTATTCATGGCCTTATTATCATCAATGTTGACACATTAAAGCTCTAGGTTCATTAAATATTCCTATCACAAAAACCAATTATTCTATTTCAAAATGAAATAAAATATCGCATGTAAAGATACATTCACTCTCATGGATAATTTTTGAATTATCTTTCTAGGCCAACGCATGCGCTCCCAATAATCTCCCCAAAATAATTATATTTTTATAATTTCTTATAAATTATCCTTTCATAATTTATAATTATTAAAAATTTTATAAACTCAAAATTATAATTTTATAATTTTGATTAATTATTCTTTAACATTCGATGGGATTATCATTTTATAACACTTAAAAAAATATTTCAATAATTTGATGAAATTATCATTTTTTAATTCTTCATAATTATTATTTGATAATTTTTTATAAATATTCCTTGATAAATTTTAATAATTTATCATTTTATAATTGGTTTTAATTATAATTTGATAATGACTTACAGTTATTTTTTACATTTTCATGCATTTATCTTTGGGTAATTCTTTGCATTAATATTTTTTGATAATATTTTGTATGTAATATTTTATTATTTTAGAAATTATCATTTGATAAATTGACATGATTATCCTTTTTTTATAATCACGGGATAATTTGAAATAATTATCATCCGATAATTCATTTATAAATTATTATTTAATCATAATCAACTCAATAACCCTTTGATAATATTAAGAATTATACTATGATAGTTTAGGATTTGTCCTAAATCATTTAGGTTTTATAATTTATTTTAACTGAAATAGTTTTTCATTTAGAATTTGAGAAATAAATAAAGTAAAAAGAATGAAAAAAATAAAAAAGTAAAAAAACCAACATAAAACTCGTTCTATGAATCACCAAAGTAAAACAAAAGGAGATCACAAAAAATTAATCCAAATATGGACAATACTCTTCACCGATCTCACGCAAGGTAGATATAGAGTCTATTGGACTCATCGAGATTAATCAACACTGAATGAACCGAATGATTCAGGAATTTCAAAACCCAAAACACATACACATTCAGTAAACCTGAAAACCCCTATTTAAGCTATGGTTTCAACTAAAATATTTATGGTAGAGGGTTTAATTTCACCTAATTATGGTGTTCTAATATTTATTGGGTCAAAATGACGGAAAAATCAAAGGTTTGAAACCATTGGTGCGTTATAATGGAGTTTGGCATTAATTTATTTCGGAACATGGAAATTAAAATTTTATTATAATTAAATTATTAATAATAGTTATATAATTAAAGTAATAAATAAATTAACATTAATAGTGATCTGAGAAAACACTTGATGCACACAAATGTTATTATCTTCCTAAGGAAAACCCCCCATCTTGAACCTAATGGAGGTCTAAGATTATAAATAGGATTCACCATTTGAGAGATATTACATTATTTTCAAAAAAATAATTTAATAAAAAAATTAAATATTTTATCCTCGAGTGAAATCTGACCAAATTTCTAATATGAAAAAAATTTATGCCCTGCCTAGGGTGAACCCCCTATCTTGAACCAAACAGTGGTCTTAGATTTCTCATATAATGTACAATTTGGGAGATATTCAATTATTTTTGGATAATCCATTCCCATGTAATATAATATATATAATATTTTTATTCTATCTATGCTGAGGATCTATGAGCTTCATAATCCAGCACTAACTCAACACATTACTCCAAAAATATTCCATAAGAATATTCCAAAATGCTAACCGGCCTTTCACACTTATCAAACAGATTTTAAATGATTATTAAGTCATTTTTATTGAAAAATTACATTTTCACATAAAATTTATTATAAATTAATAACAAAGATAATATTCAGTGTCTTTAAAAATAATTTAAGGTATTACATTGAGTTATACCTAAAAGATATTGAGATTCTTGAAATATAGTGCATGCACCCATGAAGATAGTGTACTGAACTATTGTGTAATTTTTTTTGAAAGCATATCTCGTTTGCATGATTTATGAAATAATCCATGCATAAATTATGAAAATTAAGTGGTACCATCCATGCGATAAGTTCAAATGGTTTTCATGAAGTTTGTGTAAGTGTTCCATGTGTGCACATAATGTAGTTCATTTGATGGATTCTTGTGAAGTTGAGTTTTTAAAGTGGGATGTACGTGATACTCATTCTTGAATTGAGTAGGATATTAATGGTATATTTATACACATTCATTTAATGAAAATTGTAGACAATGTGTTTATGAGACATAGTACTCACATAAAATTGCAGCAGAACATTAGAGGCAGTCGAAACTGATGAATAATGTGTAGAAGTATAGTGTGATTGCATTATTCAACAAATTCCTGCACATGAAATTATGCATTCATGAAAGTGTAAATATTGTGGATGTCTATTTTTAAACAAATTTAGAATACCATGTAGTGTATAATAAAAATTAATGAGGCATTATAGAAGTGAAATAGATTTTACATATGAAAACAAGTAATACAAATTATAAGCAGATGAGCTAGAGAAGATGGTTAGTGATCTTGAAGAAAAATTTTCTCACAAAGAGGAAGAACTATATGAAAGTGAATAAATGAATCTTACAGTAAAACATTATTTTAAGAAGAGAAGAGAATATTTCCGTAAGTCTATTGAGATAAATCCTTTTTAATCTAAAGCTAGTGATATGAAAGGTTCCAACAAACAAGGTACATTTATTCCTATATAGATTCAAAAGAGATATGATATTACTAATAGTGAAGGGGAATTTGTGGGGACCAATAAGTCAAGAGAAGTGTATTTGAACACATTAAATGTTGAAATCAATATTCTTAGAAGAAAATAACGCCTATGAAAATTCAGGTATTTTCATTAACTTACTCAGGTCGACACTGAACCGGTTACCTGGGCCGATCCACGACACTGACAGAAGGGTGTTCCCGATCCCCATGGGCTAAAAACTAATATCTGGAATCAACCTAACAAACCAAGTTAATTATTTATCAAAATAATAGTTAAATCAACTGAACAATGGAAATATAAACAGATCAACCCAAATATATATTTATAAATGAATCCAAACTAAAATTATTTACAAAAGAATCTGAAAAAATACAATAGAACTGTACAAAAATAACCAAACTGAACCTGATGATAAAAAATATCCATATGACCTTAAGGTACACTCTTTTATACCAAAACCAACCATCAACCATGCTTATCTAAACCAAATTGAAACCTACAACATTGGCTAAAAACAATAAGAAACTATTTGTGTGAGTATTAAAACTCAATATGTGTGCTCAGACAAATCTATTCCCATTGCACTTACTTTACAATAAAAGAAACATCAACTTGAAGATTGAAATACAATATATAAAAGTAATATTTTCATAAAATTTCCAATTTAAAACTAAAACATGTTCTATCACACTTTATACCATTTGAAAACAACATTCCTTTCTCAGAAGGCACCACAATCATTTTAAATAAGAATGATAACATTTCTTTTAAAATAGAGAGAAAATGTGAAATGAATTTCCAAAACCATATTCTGTAAAAAAAAGGAAAACATTTTACCATCTTTAGAATAATGCCGCATTACTCAAGAAGTAAGAACAATATTCATACAACAATGGAAATGGGAATATATCACATAATAGTATCAAAATGATAGTGCATCACAATCATTCACTTCCAGAAACTAAGTTCTAATAGATATGGGAGAAACCTAAGAGCTCATGAATAATCTAGAACATATTAACACATGATGACTCATAATGTAAATCTTGCCACATTGAATGACATAAAATATTACCAACATGTTCAGACACACCCCATATTGTACTGACCGAGGGGAAATATCCCATAGAAATGAAAATCAATATACACCCTACTATAGGAAACTATCCAGTTTGTAATCTATGTTATTGAAAAAATAGTTCTAAAAAAATTCTCCCACTATACAAAGTTCCCATGTCTAGATTTAAAATAGAGTAAACCAACTGATTCCAACCAATCATCTAATCACATGCACATATATTATAATAATTCATATAATAGTCATCCATCGAGTCACTCCAAAGATTAATCTCTTACCTTAAAACTGAAAGATAAAAAAGGAGTCCACACAGAGGATTTCCTATTCCACAAAAATTATAGGATTAATGAGGAGTCCCCAATGGGTATGTCACACCGATTAAATACATATTTACAAGATATGATTACTATCCAGTGATAGTTTTCATGATAATCATTTTTACCAATTTCACTAAAATAACAAATGGACCTCAAGTTCTTTTAATAAAACCATCATTTATCAACGAACCAATGCAACATTCAAAAGAGGTAAAATTACACCATTTCTCATTTCAGATACATTTCATAAAATCCCATTTGATCAGTAAAATTATATTTTTCTTGCCAAATCCATTTTCATTAAAGCTCTAAATTGTACATTTACAACCATCAGATGAGAAACCATTTTCCAACCATAAAACATCCACCACTTCCAAACCCAATTTTGTTTTCAAAAAACCTTCTTAGAAATCCATACCATCCTTTTAAATTATAAAAATTCATTTATTAACCCAAAAAATGATTTTCATATCACAAATCATTCAAAAGGGCCAACCAGACATTTTATCAAACACTTGGTGTGCAACATATAACAAAAAAAAACCATTTATCATAGAACAAGGAAGAAATCACAACTTTTCACTTCAAAGAATAATTTCAAAGATAAACCATCATTATTTTATATTCAAGGAAGGTGTTAAAATCATGAATGCAATGAATCATAAATTAAAAAGGAAAGTGAAAAGAGAAACCTACCTCAAAACCAGGGTGCTTCGATAATTCACATCTGAAACCAGCTAACGAAGGTTCCAAGGGCCACGATCTACCAAGTGGAACCTTAAAGACATAAAAACCCCAACATAAAACATGGGGAAACATGAAACATACGTCCAAGAGACCAAGGGATAATAATATCTCAATTGAGAAATGGATGAAAGAGGAAGACGGAGGAGAAGAGAGGAGATTAACTTGAAGATCTAGCCTGAAAACTTGAAGAAATCATAGAACCACACCATGGGAGGAAGGAAGAGGCTTAAAGAAAATAGGGAGAGCTACCCCAAGGGACACACACACTAGAGGAAGGGTGAATTGGGTGGAATTAGGGGTAAAATAATATAAGGGTATTTTAGTTATTTTACAATTTTGGAGATCAGGGAAACTCACACGGTTTGGGTGCGTGGTTTACCAAACCCTACACTAACTGTGCACCCTATAATGGACACACAAGGCAACCTGCATGTGATGGGTGACTAGTTTATAAAGTGTGCACCAACTATGCCAAATGCCAAAATCCTGTCATAGAATCTCCGAACACTCTTTCTAAATAGTTTTACAAACCATGTGCAAGCCATGCACTATGACTATGCAACCAATGATTATGCCACATATTTACCTAGGATGATCCATACGTTTTACCAAATCAAACTCCAACCATGAAAAAAACTACTTCCAAACTCAAAACTCAAAATTTCAAAAAAAGTCACAGGAATATTGATGAATAACCAATGGTTCAAAACTATAAAAAGAAACAACTTAAAATTAAGAACCCATCACTCCTAAAACTCAAGAGAAAATATAAGATTCAAAAACAGACCAGAGAAAAGGTCAAATATAAAAACTTGGGTGTGGAAATTATCCCCACCATCATGCATTCCACCCCAAAAATCCAGAAAAGCTTCCAAATGGTTGATGAAAGACTAAGGATTTACACATCCACAAAATCCAACCTCTTAAAAAAATAAATCTAAACTACCATAAAACATAACATACACCTCTTTATAAAAATAAAACAATAAACAAAACCACTTCTCAAGAAACAATAGGAAATTCAAGCCACAACATCTGAAACGAAACTAATCTTTCAACACGGGAGATCAAAAACAGACTCCCCACCATTATAAGAAAAATAGCACCAATTATTTATAGAAGAAATCAGATTAAGGCCCATGGTGGGTCTCTCCACAATAATGAACCAACTAGATTGAACTGATAAGACATACCAACATAAGGACTTTCCCACAAAGGCCAAAAAATCCCCACCACAACGAGAAACCACATAAGGCAACCAAAAAAATATTTTCATCAAAGGGTAAAGCCACAATAATTTCAAATAAATAAGGTCTATACCCCTCTTTAAAAAAAATTAGGTTTAAACAAGGCCTCTTGCATCCTTGGAATTCCAGAATATGCGCCTGCTTCACTCTAAGGCCTATGGATAGAGCCTTGATGTTTGAAGCATCTACTGCCTCGCAGTCAAGAGATGAAGATCCCCAGTTAGAGATCCTTCTTTCTACCATAACAAAGGTTTCAGGAAATACACACTAAATATTTTTCACCTCAGATTAAATCAAAAAAATGAGACACACAACATAACACACCTCCACTCATGAGGAAAAGAATTTGGAAATTCTAAAAGACAAATATTATTTTATTATAACATATGTTCTCAAGAATGTCCATACCATAAAATTTTATTATTTAATGAGGAAAAAACATCGCAAAACACCATTAAGAACACACTATAAAATAGAAAGAAACACTACAATATAAATGGACTTTAAAAAAAGCCCTAACATCACTCAACTCCTACATACTGGCCCCACATCGCTTCCTGGAAACACCGTGACAGTACTGTTTCAAGTAACCTAGGAATCCACAATCATGGAAGGTTTTAAGAGCATTAAAAAATATTGATTTATTATGATAGAGATTTTCATAATGATGAAACTCCCTGATCTTATTCTTAGAAGAAGCTGAACATAGATCATGAGGTATTTTAATTTCGTGACCGACACTAACAGGCTCTGGCTACTTCCTCATATCCTTACTTGAATTTTCCTCACCACTTATAGGGACTGAAGAAGATACTACTACCTAAATCACCGCTTCCATCATAGATTCGTCTTAAACAACATTCCTTACCATGTAAGAAAAAGAAGTTAGATTGAACTCTGAAACTTTCTAATGTAGATAAAGATGAATCCCAAAATCTAAATTTTGAGCCTTCATGGAATCATCCACAATATACTCTTGAAGTTAAGGGACTAGATCCATGAAATTATGGGATAACTTCATCAGTGAACTGATAAATTTCTAAAAAATAACATCTCTATTCCCTTACTCACCCTTACTATCTCAGAGAAAAACTATCGAATGAATGAAGCCTTGAATAACTCACATGTAAGATCTTCCCTAGCATTCTTCCAAGAGACTATCTTCCACCACTTCCAGGTGATTCATTCAATAATAATGGTGGAAAATTTTACCTTTAATGAAACAAAAAACTTAATGAGGCTGAAGTTTCATTCTATTATATTCATCCACTATTTCTCTTTGAAATTATCCACTTGAAAATAAGAGATAGGTGGATAAAACTTTCACAACTCAAGAAGGAAATCCTCATGTTGGTCAACTAGAGGTTAAACTAATTGGGAACTACCCATAGCTGCCCCAAAATTATCTATTGAATATCTATGGGGAATGAAAATAAAAACTAAGAAATACAATATCTTAATCAATGAAATCTCAAGAACCAACTGTCACATTGATAAACACCATGACAAAGGGAAACAAGCTCAAAGATTCCTTTTTTCTAAAAGACCTCAAAACACCACATCAAAAACAAATAACCAAAATTATTTTCAATCATAGAACAGAACATTAAAAACACTTATTAGGCATGGGAGAACACACCAAACAACATCGGGTTTTAAAAAACCACAATTTTACTCTTATAATCAATTTTGAAAAAAAAACATGGTGGATTTTCACACTTACCAGTGGTATTCCATGGAGCTTTTAACATGCACATTCCATGACACCCTGGTCATCCATCAACTCATGCCAGTTCGAGCACTCACACACCCACTTATTCACATATAACATACAAATCATCATCCATAAAAATACCAAAGGTCAAATAAACATTTCCAATTCAAAAAAAAACTTATCACCCAAATATTTCACACATTCAATCCACATTCCATTTCATCCTTCACCAATATTTTCAAAAAAACACTAAAAGTTAAAATCAAAATCCATTTTACTCCATTAAAAAACATTTTAAAAATGTCTAAAAATTCCATTCTATGGAACTTATATGATTTAAAATCCACTTTCTTATTCTTTCCTCGAAAAAATATTGAAAACAAATTTTATATATTTTAAAAACTAAATAATTTCTATTTTTAAATCCATTTTTTCCAATCTCAAAACAAGAGTTTCTAAATTTTTTTCATAATAATGAAAAACTAAAAAAAATCACACGGGGAAAATAGTTTCTATGGGTGAATTGGTCACATGGTTAGTGGCCACATGACAATCATACCACTGGAATGGATAGTATTATAGGACCACATCCCCGACTCCACATGGATTTCCATGCCCTGTAAAATCACTGAGACCACTTTCCCAAACTACATTTTTTGTATCCAAAAAACCAAAAAATCCTCAAGATCCAAATAGAATAAATAAAACCGGACATCCAATGGAATCCCAAGGCTTGGTATAGAAAGGGATGGTTATACACTCCCTCATACCTACACCTTGAGGTTCTAACAGTCCTACTCCATCTACCTTGACATCCCCAAATAAAAAAGGGAACTCTGAACATAAGGTCCTCCAAAAAATTATCTCCTTTGATACCATTTTGTCATGAAGCATCCAAGATCCACATCGATCTAGTTTCTTGAGCCAATATGATACATGGCTCAAAGGGATTTCTCGAACCCCATAGGTTGGGAACTAGTGTCGGGTATCAATAGAGTAAACCATGGGAAGGATTTCACCTAATAATAAATAAGTAATCATAATGGTGGAAAGATAAAATGAGAAGTACAAATATATAAATAAATAAATATATATATATATAAATAAATGAAACGAAAATAATCATATTTACATAAGAATCTAAAAAATGCAATAAAAAAATACAATAATATCCAAAATGAACCTGACGACCATGTCGTATCCATGTGACCCCGTGGGTCACTCTCTAATATGAAAACCAACCATTTAGCTTAGTGATATAAACCAAGATAAAACCTACACCATAGGATAAAACAAGAAGAAACATTAGGTGTGATTATTAAAAACCAAAAGGCATGCCTAAACAAATATATTCCCTATGAACTTCCTTTATAATAAAAGAAATAACAAGTTCAATTTTAAAATAAAATAGATAAAAGTAATATTATTCACACATTTTCCACTTTAAAACTAAATCATAGTTTATTTCCCTTTATACCATCTGAAAAACACATTCCATTCCAAGAAGGCACCATAATCATTTTAAAGAAGAATGATTACATTTATTTTAAATATATTGAAATAGTGTTAATCATTTCCAAGAATTATTTATATAAACACTTCAAAATATTTTATCTTCTTTGGAATAATGTTGCACTACTCAATAAGTAAGAACAAGAGTCATACAACATGGTCAATGGAAAGATATCACACAATAGTATCCAAGAAACAATGCATCACAATCATTCATTGCAAGAAACTAATTGCCAATAAACATGGGGGAAACCTAAGAGATTTTGAATAATCCAGAACATACTAATATTTGTTGACTCATCCTAGAAATAATTCCTTATTTGATGACATCAAATATTCCCAACAAAATAGGCCACTAACCACATGGTATAGACCTAGGGGAACTATCCCATAGTAATAAAACTTAATATATCATCTCGCTACAGGCCACTAGCCAGTGGGTAATCTAAGATAGTGCAATAGCTATTCTCAAAAAATCAACACACTATTTCATGTTCCCATATAAATATGTAAAGTAGGGTGATCCAATCTATGTAAACTAAGAATCCAATCACATGCACATATATGATAATAATTCACACAATAGGTATCACCCACCACAGTCCAAAGATCAATATATTGCCTTAAAATTCAGAGATCACAACGGAGTCCAAACCAAGGATCTCCAATTACACACAAGGTAAATGAGCCATGAGGAGGACACAATGAGGATGTCCAACCCATTAAGTACATATGTATAAGGAATGATTACTATTCAAGGATATTTTTCATGAAAAACCTATTTACCACATTCAACAAAATGCGAAACGAGCCACATGATCTTTTCATAAAATTATCATTTATTTAAGAACCAATTCACCTTTACAAAGAGGTAAAAATAAACCATTTATCATTTCAAAAACCATTCATAAAATACAATTTGAACATTCACATCAAAATTTTCAATCTAAATATATTTTCATTAAAATGCCAAATGGTCCATAAAACAACATCACATGAAAAACCATTTTCCAACTATGAAACATCCACCACATACAAACCCAAAACATTTATAAAACCCTTCTTGGAAATAAAAACCATCCTCTCAAATTCCACAAATTCATTAATGAATACAAACCATGTTTTCGTATAAAAAATCATTCACAAGATCAAATCAGAAATTTTATCAAACAATTGGTGTGCAACATTTAAAAAATCAAATCCATTTATCACAAAACTATAAAGAACCACCAATTTCCACACCAAACAAGAATTTCAAAAGATGAACACAGTTATTTTATATTCAAGGAAGGTGTTTAAAGCATGAAACCGACAAATTAGAAATTAAAAAGGCAAGTGTAAAGGGAAACCTTCCTCAAAACCATTGTGCTAAAAAACTCACACCTAAAACCACCACGTGATAGTTCTAAGGGAAATAATATTCCAAGAAGAACCTTAAATAAACCCAAACATAAACCAAGTGGAAAAAAGAAACCTTAATCAAGGAGACCATGGGATAAGAATAAATCAATGGAAAAGGAATAAAGAAGAAAAGGGAGGAGAAGAGAGCATATTACCTTGAAGATCGGGCCCAAAACCTTGAATAAATATTATATCCACACCATGGGCAGAAGGAAGATGATTGAAGGAAAAGGGGGAGGAACCCTTAGGGACGTACACACTTGAAGGAGGATGAATAAGGCTGATTTTGGGTTAAAATACCATATGTTTAGTTTTGGTATTTCTCAATTTTTGATATTTAGGTATCTCACATGGTTTGGTCATAAGGTTTACCAAATCGTGCACTAACCATGAACCTATTAATAGACATATAAGGAACCCTACATGGGATAGATACACATTTTCCAAAATATGCGTCATAAATTCTAGGAACCACTATCTCAAGACAGAACCTCCCCACTTTCTTGCCGCACAGTTTAACAAACTGCATGAAAGTCATGTGTCATGCCACTGCCAATAACACTTAATCCCCACTACTAAACGGGGTGTTCCGTATAGTTTACCAAACAATGAAAATGACACTTCCAAAATCAAAACTAATCATTTCTCCTAAAATTCATTGTAAAACTTAGGAATAACTATGTGGTCAAAACTAAACAAAAAAACACCATAAAATTAAGAACCCCTCACACCCAAAACTCAAGAGCAAATATGAGGTTCAAAAATGAACTGCAGAAGATGTCAAATATAAAAAATAAGGTGTTGAAAGCATGGATTACAACAATGCATAACTATGATTTTACTAAATATGTTTATCAATTGAATAGAAGATAACCGTTCAAAGGTTTTGTTTAATGTTGTGGAAAATGTAGACATAAAGCCTATTCTTATCAGTATAAAATATCATTTCTAGGAATCAACCAAGAGTCTATGGGGATTTACAATGAAAATTTTAGAATAGATTATCAAATAAATCCATCATAGGTTCCAATAAAAAAAATATATGACTACTTAAAGTAAATTTGTGTACGATTTGTATTAGAAGGTAATATAGATGAGTTATGCATGACTAAATTACCTAGAGAGGTTCCCTATGATTTGAATCAGATGAAAAGGTAGGTGTAATAATAGAGGAAGTCATGCATATCAAATAATTGTTCTGAGAATCCCATAAAGTCCAAACATACATAGATTAAATGTTTGACTATTTGGGTAGATCAACTATTATTGGTTAAATAAATGTATAAAAATCAAATTGATGATAGATTTGAGGGTAATAAGGTTATCTTAGAAGAATATAATGAATTTCAAAAGAATTATTCAACTTGTGATGATACAGAGAATCAAAAGAATTAGTGTGAAAAAGTTAGTTATGAAATGAATAACTCTATACTATCAGAATAATATGAAGTCTTATTTACTTAAAAAGGTGGTGAAAATAGCACCACATTAAGAAAACATTTGTGGGAAGGTGAAATCTTCCCAACCTGAGATAAAAATTAATAAGGGAAATACAATGCTAAGAGGGAACTCCCACCCTGAGTGCTATTGTTGACAAGAAAATAAGTTCCTCCTTATTCCCTTATATATATACTTTCGTACTAACATTTAGGGAATTTAAGTAGATAGATTCATCCCTTGAGGGAGAGAATAAATTATTTGACTCTATTAAGTATCAAAAGTCTTTTAAATCTTATAATTACTTAATAATTAATAGTGTTAATATTATTTAAAAACAACTATCAAAAGAGAGTTGATATTTTGCGTGATATATATGTTTTTTCACTTGAAATTTTTTATTTGATTGTTTAGATGAGTGATGAATAAGTATTATTTCATGAATTTATTATCTAAGCAGTTCTAGGGTATAAAGTGAGAGTTATATGATAATGATATCACATTTATGATTGTTTCTTGATAACATTGATCACCTTGGTTATATTCTCTAGTATTCTGCATTGGGGTTTCCCACAAAGACTTTGGGTTTTATGGCTAAAGGGTCTTTTAAAAATAAAATATGTGGTATCATATTTAATTGATAAGAAGATGTTTTAAGAGAAGTACTAGAATCAATATTATATATGTATTCATTATAAAAAAGGGAGTGAAATTAAAACAAACATATTGATCATTTCATTGGTTTGGTGGTATTTACAACAAATTCAAAGGGGGATATTGATGTGGAATATTAGTTGAAATTCATTTTTTATCAATAATTATTACTGGATTTGATATGAATTTGATATCAATATTTCATGTTTTAATGAAGTGATGATGAGGGTGGTTTGGAAAATATCCTCAACAGATAATTGTGATGATTATAAAGCTGGTATGAAGTTCAAAAGACATGTTAATTGGTTGTTTAATGTGACACAATGTGTCTTGGTTGAATGCGGTAGTATAATGAAACTGAACAACCACAATATAAAATGAATCAAATCTAGCATTGTGCCTTGATAATGCATGAACCGAAAACAGTAATAAAATTGAAGAATAGTAATAGGGAAAATCTATTTAACATGATTTAGGCCCTTAGGGGTCCTACTGCATGGCTAGAACACCACACCCACACCCACACATGCGTTTTATTTCTTTAAACAAAGAAATCAAAATAATACCCAGCATGAAATCTAACAAAAACAACCAATACTAGAAGCAATAATTGCTAACTTTGAATAGAAATGAAATTTTAGCCCCATAAATATAGTTCCTGACATATACTAGTCTATCAGTGCTAATATCTCCATGCCATGGTGGAAAATGAAACTATTTGTCATTACACAAGATGTCCATGTCCCAAAACACCTCTTAGTTTCAAAATAGAACCCCAACACACAACAATTGGTGTCAAGGAAACCTCATCGCATCGGATATGGTTCGACAAAAACCTCGCAGGTCTAGAATCCTGCAGATCTGGTGTTGCCGCAAGAACCATGGCCTACCAACCGTTCCTAGTTCCTCCTCACCAATGAGCCCCACACCTCTCTATCTAAGGAATAAGTGGATTTTTACAGTAGTGAAGGTGGATATTCAGATCTGTGCACTACTACGACTTTTCCAATGGAGAACCAAAATCTCAATGCTGAAGGGATCCATGAAGCCGGGTTTGAGTTGAGATGAAATTTCAGGAAGAAATGGGAGCAGGGGTGATGAAACTCCCTACACATTCCTACTCAAAAAACTATCTTCCCAATCCATGGCTACCATAGAAAAACATCAAAACCAAAATCCAAAACAGAAATGAATGGACTAGTTGGTTCAAATATATTGGATTCAAAATGAATGTCCAACATAATTTGTGGTGTAATATATCAACGATTCAAATCGCAGCAGGGGATAGAGGGATAAAACAAGGGCCTCAATAGGAAGCCCAACAGAAAGAAAAAAACCATCTATCCTGAGGGTAATTAAGGAATAAATCATGGGATAACAATTTAAATGATAGTAAACACACATATTAAGTAACAATAATCATCAAATTTAATATGAAAAAACCAGAATTAAGAAACCAGAATTCACACATTGTTTAAAACATTGAAAGAATTAGAGAGTGTATTTTTTTGGGTTTGATTATAAGTATTGGTATACATTAATATTATTTTAGATATGGTCCTTACCAAAAAATAAGGACCCCTACACTAGACACCATGAGGGACCCACAAAAAAAGGAACATAGGATGCATGGAAGAGCCACCATGTGTGGCGATATGATAGTGGAGGCGGGCACAGGCATGGGGTGGTGCCAGTGAATGGAGGAGTGTTTGTAATCGATTTAGGATACACCTTTTAATATAAAGTAGTGTTTTACCAACTAGTTTTTTGATGTCGGAGAAAATTTTTAGTGGCACTCTTAATTCACATTAAAGAACATGAAAATAAATTATGTTTTTTAAGGAGTTCATTCCAACTATTTCATCATTGTTGCATGTTATCTTTTTCATAGAGCCCATCTGATAGATCATGTTCGTTGAGATATCTCCATGAAATGTCATATGATGATCGAGATGAATTCTTATGATCTCCATTTAATCATTAATATGTTTTGAATACTAATTACTCATCATGAAATGAGGTTTTAATGATTTAACTATGAACAAACCTAAGATATACAATTTGGGGGAAAATGAATTTTTGGTGATGGTGATTCCTGTAATTGCAAAGCATGAGCCGAGGAATTGTACACATTAATTGAGGTAGAGGGAATAAGCTGGGTTGGTGTAGTATTTTCATATAAATTCCCTAATGTGTGATAATTTTATTTATGTTATAAATGAGAGTATTTTTAGAGAGTTGTAGGAAATAAAAAGAGACAAAAAAATACTCTAGTTCATGAAAGAAAAAGGTTTAGAGCATCCTTTGTTTGTGAAATGATGAATAGGTTCCAATGTGTAAGGGTGAAGCGGAGGTGCATGACAATGAAAATCACACAAAAATTAAAGAAATGGAAGAAATCCAAATTTAACGTGGTTCAACGGGGTTGCCTACATCCACAGGAGAAACAAGAGGTCATCACTTTTTTCCCTATGACTCAAACTCTCGAGAGGATCACACAAATACACACAACATACCCAAATTATTATAGGAAAGTGTATTATGATTTTATAGATGAAATATTCTCAGTGGTTCAAGGGTTGGTTCCATAACCCTTGAAATACCACGTCACTGCTGGATGTTGTCCACTGCGGTGGCTTCCCACTATGGAAAAACCTACTGTAGTTGTTCTTGACCAAGGAAAAATTTTATATCCAATAGTCCTCCCGTGGATTCTTCCTTAACTGATTTATTCCATATTTGGAAGTGTCCCCCTCAAATATAACCCTCACGACCAATTTGGGTTGAAATTAGACTTGTAGTCTACTTACAGGAATTTAAAACATCATCAATAAATCGAACATTCTTATTCACACCAGATTTTATGGCACATCCACTATCTTTAATCGATCTCAAGTTGATTAAGGTCCCCATAAAATGGTATAAATCATGAGACTCTTTACAAATAAGAATCTAGGCATCACCATGTGAGACTTCCAATACTCAACCTTCAATGGAAATATTGGACCCTTTCGCATCGAGCCTATATAATAATAACAAGTTCCATTTCATCCTTGAAATGACTTTCACATCAAACATTTTACGTACTCTTCCATTCGGTGTCTTCAATTTCAACATCCAAACTCCTCAAACATCGCATGTTTACCCATCAGTAATTATCACCGAATCTCGCACCTTTTAAAAAGTATGAAACACACTATTTATCATACATATGGTTACTGAGATCCCTGAATAAAAAATCCATCTGTCTTATTTTGGATTTTGATCCCACTCATTCTTAATTTTTAAAAATCTACATTCCTACTTGATGTTCCTATATATTTTTCAGTTATGAAATTGCACTTCTCCCCATTCAACTCTCCCATCTGAGTGAGAGCTTCCTGTTGTCAGCCAGATTTCATCATATCCTAATGATTTTGTGATATTTTAAACCTTCTCTTCATCTTTATCTTTCCCAGCATTGTACCATTTGATGTCTCCCCAATCAGTTTTATTGTGACCCTTTTTCTCACAACAGAAACACAAGATTTCAATAGGATCAAATCCCCACTATTTTTTTCACTATTCTTTACCTTCAAAATTTTTATATCAGCTCGCCTCACATTTATCATCTTGAATCACTATAGTTTTCTTTCTTGAATGCGTCGTAGGTCTTCAGAATGCCTCCAAAACATGTAGCGACACCGTCACCTCATCCATTTTTAATGATTCCTTCCCCACGAGCAATACAATCACAAGCACATAAATTGAGCTTAGAAGAGATGAATAAAGAAAAAGTTATTTGTCTTCCTCTCCAACCTTCACTCCAATCCCCAATAATTTGACCATGATATTTTTGAATTTGTTGGTGTTATCCAACAAATTGTTTCCCTCATCCAACCACAATTGTTACAATTTTTTCTTTATGAAGAATTTGATGGTGAGAGACTTCGCTGTATATATCTACTACAACTTCCTCCAAATATCCTTTGGTGAGGTCTCTCCCAACAGTGAGTATTTTAAGTCGCTTTCTAGACACAATTTATTTTTTTCGATGACCATCATCTCAAGCTCTTGCCAATGATAATCAATGGTTCTCTTGGGATTTTCTCAGATCAATGTTCTGATCATGCCCTACTGTACAAGAATATATTTCACTGTGCTTTTCTAAAATCTGAAGTTGTTCCAACCATCAAACTTGTTGATATCATATTTTGGTAGTGCACCTCAAAAAACCATAATTGATTTCCCAAAATTTAATCACCACAATTGATGTAACACCATTCATAAAATACATTATGGAGTGAGAATTTTGAGAAACTAACCATACAGATGCGTCCATAACAGTTCAAATAATGGGAATTGATTTCTGAATCACCAAAAATAGAGAATGATTGGTCGAGATATACCCAAAACAAATTCAATTGTCCAATTCACTTGCTAACATAGTGATGAAGTGGCACGCTAGAGTTGCTATCAGGATCTCACCAAAAATTATGCCGATGGTGTGAACAGTACCATCTTCTTCGGCACGGGGTTACAGTTCATCCACAGTTTGAACTAAAATTTGACCGGCTCTACATGGATTATTTCAACTCCATTTTTAATGATTAATACACGATTTAAATAGTCTCCTATTACTTTTCATAGATCTGGGATTCTAATTTTATTTGACCACTTTCATTTTTCCAGTCATCGGAAAACTCATCCTAACTCCATAGTTTCAAACTCCCTCACTTTGGATCCCTTTGATACAACTTGTAAGGGAAAAATAGAGGTGTATGGAAACAAAAATAACACAAAAATAGAGGATAATGGAAGAAAACTCAATTTAATGTGGTTTTGTTGGTTTTCTTACATCCATGAGAGAAACAGGTTGTCTTCAATTTTATTCTATCCGGGTAAAACTACCTGAAGGATAATAAAAAATAACATAGAATACACCACTTATTACAAGAAAGTATCTTCTAATTTTAAAAATGAAACATTCTTAGTTATTAAAGGGTTTTTTAGAAAACATTAAAAAACCACCTCGCCACTGGCTTTTGTCCACCGCATCGTCTTCCCAGTATGGAAGAAGCTACTGCAGTTGTTTCCAATCAAGGAAAAATGCTGCAGCCAATAGTCCTCCCATGGATTCTTCCTCCTCTGATTTTTACCAAATTTGGGAGTGGCCCCCACACCATATGCATTCGATAAGTGTTTAACACTCTTGAATTTGATTCATAATGATGCTGGTTTCTGAGAACTAGTTGGATAACTCAAAAAGTGTTTCCCTTGGATTTCTCGAAGTATGATATAAACCATGAGATGGTGTTATCGAAAATATATTTTTATAATGATATTTTGAGAAGGTTGAATAATCTCCCTTGAAGTAGAGTGAAACAAAACTACAAGTTTTCATTACATGAAAAATAGTGCAGTCACAAGTTATATTTTTTGTGAATGAACATTAAAGTGAACTTGAGTAGAGTTACACGAAGATGCATTGTCAGTGGGTGACAAACTTTTCATTTTGTGTTTATATGATGTTTGTTTGAGTTGCGAATAATGTTGAAAAATGAACATGTCATTTACAAAAATTATAATACATGGATGCATGATCATTCATACATGAGAATAAAATTTAGAAAGCACATTATTTATTAAATTTATTTTCATGCACATGTATTAATGTTTTAATAAAAGGCCATGTATGGTATTATACATACATGTTGATTAAGGATGCACATGAAAATATACATTGCATGTATATATAGTGAGCAGTGATTTTTGAGACATAATTTGGGTGTTAATAAAGAAGTTACATACTCGATATGTTCATGAATTGAGAAGGTTCAAATCTATTTATGATTAGTGGATATTGAGGAAGACCAGACACTTGTTTATTAGTTGTTGAAGTTCTTGAATATTATACATAAGAATATCAGATGATCCGACTTGTTTATGGAGAAATAAATCATCTCAATGATTTTAATAAGAAGCCTGAATCAAAAAAATATATTTATATCAAGGGATAATACATTTTGTAACTTATGATTATATAATTCACTAGTGGGACTATAGAGTAGACCAGTGGGATGCTACAAACAGTGTGGAATGCAGTATAAATCTTTCTATGGGAATCGGGATTCACTAGTGTAGATGGGGACTTATAAACTCTAATGGGACTCAAGAGCAGTACTCTATGGGACACAGTATTGATGAAAATTAGACTTTCCCTAGTTTTAACCTTCTATATATAGTGAGGAATATGTAACTAGGGAATATAACCGGTTGTAGAAAGGATGTTGGTCTTAGTATTGAACCTTGTAAAAAATCCTGATGCATTGTGACTTATTCTTATTATTTATTTCAGGGAGAATAAGAGGCTTAATGATGAGGGATTACAAATTTAATCAGCCACATAGGTTGGATTAACAATAAATAATTCCTCAAACAATGTACTGCTAATTCACTCCCTCTTAGTGGTACATAACTGATCCTTGAACACTTCAAGATTGACGTGTTGTTGATTTATACACATAAACAATGATATATGGATCATTTTCATAACTTATCATGATAATATGAGTATATTTTCTTTTTTTATTATCTCATTCACCTTTTGACCTAAAATTTCAATTTTAAATAAAAACAAGCACTTTCGGTCATATCGGGCACACCATACAATAGATTAATGTTCAGTGGATTCCAACACCCCAAAAATGTAATGTGTACCATTTTTTAATGTTTGAAGTCAATTTAAGTGTGATTTCTTATGTTTCATTCAGTGTTGTATGATTTTAAATAAAATTTCTCTTTTAAATTTAAAAAACACACTTTGATTCATACCTAAAATACTATGTGTCAAATTGACATTCAATTGATGCCTACTCACCAAAACTGAGTTTTGAATTATTTTTCAAAATTATAGAGACAATTAAATTTTATTTTGTAAACATTTAGTGAGTAACTGATATTTTGAGCTAAAATTTCACATTTAAATTAAAGACACACAACATGAGTTATACTAGGTACACCATGTGTCAGACTAATACGTGGTAGATTCCTACATGTTAAAAAAATTTAAGGATATATTTCCGAAATAATAAAGATAATTTTATTGTATTTTATTGGTTTTGAGAATGTGTTTTGTGTTTTGAACATAAATATCAATAGTAAATAAAAACACACACATTTGTTCATACCAATCACACAATGCATTTGATTGGTTTATGTGTTTGATTTAAATATGTAAAAAATTACTTATGACTCTTTTTACTAAGGAATTAATACACTTTATATGTGTTTCTTAGTTTTCAGTGAGTGATTAATGTATTGAAAAAAAATTTCAATTTAAAATTGAAAATACATTCTTTGAGTTATACTATTAAGAGAGTGCATCGGAATAGTGTACAGTTAATGCCTCCACTACAAAAATGACTTATGGAACATTTTAATAATGTATCAAGGAAATATTTGTTTGATTTTTTAGTTTTTAGTAAATTAAATATTTTATGATCTAAGGTATCAATTTTAAATTAAAAACACACTCTTTGAGTTATACCAAGATCAATTTTTTACTGATTTAAATGTGGTTAATTCCAACACAACAGAAAAGATTTATGCTTTCCCCCCCAAAATTATCAATAAAATCAAAGCATATTATCTTGGTCCTGATTATGTGGTATGTGTTCTACACTAAATGTCAATTTTAAATGAAAACATGCACATTGAGTCATATATGGCACACCATGTGCTGGATTGATGTGAGATTGATTCCTACTTGTCAAAAATGACTTATGGATCATTATCATCATTATCATCATCATCATCATAAATATAATAAAAGTTGTTCAGAAATAATAAACAACCCAAATCACAAAAGGGAAGAGAGACATATCTACAGGGGTATAATAAAATGGATACCTAGAGCATCACTTCATAGAATGTTAACCCCAGGTGGTTTCAAGCTCTGGAAGTCATGAAAAAACAAGCAATTTGTTTCAGGAAAATCAAGAGATTCCATGTAATCAGCCGCCCTGTTACCTTCCCACCAAGTATGAGACACTTTTGTGTGGGTGCTAAGAAGAGAACGACACTTGTGGGTGAGATATTTAATCGGCCAAAGAATATGTCCCAGGACTTGAATAGTGTTGTGGACCATCATTGAGTCAGTTTAGGCTTCCAGAAGATGTAGGTTACGCTGATGACACATGGAGAGTCCTATGTACATAGTCTTTGATTCTGCGACGAGCGTGGTACAATGCCCCATCCGGATAGAGAAAGCCAAAAAAACCGAACCAAAATAGTCCTGAACTATACAACCTATAGTCATAATTCCAGATTTATAGGAGCCATCAGTATTATGTTTCAAACCATGAGCCAAAGGGAACCAACTTACCCAGTTGACTAAAGGTTGATTAGCAGAGGTAAGTGAAACATGAGAAGTAACATTAAGCCATTGCAACGTAGGATCCTCCCTGCAAGGATTGAGGGCCCTACTCATTTCAAGAAGAAGGGATATGGTTCTGGAGAGGATATCTCGGCCGGATGACAACAACCCATCGAAGACGTTTTTTTTGCAATTGCAATAAAAACCAGCAGCCTGCCTGTAGAACAAGGTTCCACGCCTTTCTCTCAGATCTCACCTCACCCGATCCGTGAAACCAATAGACCATGAAAGGCTACTCTTCCATATTTGGAATAGAAACTACTGTGAATTCACTAAAGAATGCCCAAACAGCCTGTGCCCACTCGCTTTCGAAGAACATGTGCATAAGGTCTCCTCCTACTTCCTCCTACAACATATGCAACTGGAAGCCATATTCACACCGCATCTTCTAATGTTATAGTCTGTGGAGAGTGCTTTATTACGGACTCTCCATACCAGAATGTTGAAATTTGAAGGGATGAGGTGATCCTATAGAGTCTCGTTCTAGGAATCACCTGCTTGGTGTTGAGAAATTGTGCACTAGTACTCTTTAGATGAGAAATACCCTGAATAAGACGGTGTGAACACAGATTTATTGGGGACATATGAAAGTTAAATAAGATGGAACGCCTCCTGCTGGTTCTCGTCCAGAATATCGTTATTGAAGGAAGGATAAAAACCAGCCTCTCTGAAAGTGATGTTCATAGTAATTCACCCCCAGAAGCTGATGATCGTTCCTCCCCAGTTTTCGTGCCAAAAAAAGATGTCGCCTATACCAAAAATCCAATGAACATGGGCAGAGATGGCACTGATTCGTGGAGAAACCTCTTTCCAGAGGATAGAGGATTGAATCGAAGGAGAATCCTCATCCTTAATATAGCATGCATGCATGGAAACACCCCATAATGAGCGATGCTCCAACACTTCCCAAGCAAGTTTCACATGCATGCATGCAATGGTATCCGGAAGAAAATGTACATTAATCACCCCATCGCTACTTGGCCTCGCCATCCTGTCCCAAGAGACCCAGTGACGTTTTCCCTTGAACTGGGGATCCCAGATAAAACCTGCAAGAATTATATCCAAACTCTGAAAGACTCCCTTGGGATATTCGATGGAGGAAAGGATGTGCACTAGGATGGATAGAAGAATGCTATTAACCTGCATGATCCTCCCCCTGAAAGAGAGATACATGTTTTTCCAATTGAATATTCTCTCAGTAAATCTGCTAACAAGGGGAACAAAGTTGCAGATATGCAAGGATTTTGAAGACAGATGGGCTCACATATAGTTTATAGGAAACTCGGCCTTTTGGATTCCCAGAGAGTTTCTTATAGAGAGGACTCGAGTATCTAAGCATCTATTCGAGATGAAGAAGCTACTCTTGTTCCGGTTGATGACTTGCCCACTCCACTTACCATACGCCTCCAACACCCTGTTAAAATCCCTTATCTACCTTATAGAAGCATTAAGTAAAAAAATGGAGTCATCTGCGTACATGAGATGTGAGACTGGAGGAAGATGAATTCCTCTACAAAATGGTAAGATCCCCCTTCTTCTGATGTTCTGTTGAATGAGGCGGCTAAGAACGTTCTGGGTGATGATAAAAATAGTCCGCGAGATGGGGTCTCCCTAGAAAAGGCCACAATATGTCTTGAAGAAGTAGAATGATTTTCCCATTAAGATAATAGACATCCATGTTGATCTGAAGAAACAAAAAATAAGGTCGATATTCCACGTGGACAGACCCATACCAGCCAAAACATTATTGATGAAGGCCCATTCGACATGGTAAAAGGCCTTACACATGTCAAGCTTGATTACCATGTTGGATCCCCGAGTGTTACGATTGAAAGCATGCACTTTGACTCATATCTAGAACACTTTGTGTCAGATTGGCAAAGAGTTGATTTGTATAGATCACAATTGACCTTTGTATAATTTTCCTAACATATTAAGAATATAAGATAATGTTTTCATGAATTTGAGTATATGATTTTTTTTTCAAATAATATGTCCATTTTAAAAAAGACATTCACATCCAGCCATACTGCCCACTCCATGATTTAGATTGAAATTTCGATGATTATTACACATACCTAATGATTTATTAATCATTTTACTAAATTACCAAGATAATCCTAAAAATCATTCTTTGTTTCAATATAAAGTGTGTGTTTTGAAAAAAATGTATATTTTAAAATTGAACATACAATTTTTAATCATCCTAGGAACATCATGAGTATAATTGATGCAAGAACAATTAATTTACATCAAAAATGACAAATGTATCATTTTTTTAAAGTATCAATACAATCAAATAATATTTTATTCGTTTTTAGTATGTGATGCATTTTTTTAAATAAAATATGCATTTAAAATAAAACACTCACTTTCAGTCATATTGGGCACACTGTCTATCATATTAGCATGTAGTTAATTCTTATATGTCAAAATGAATTATGGAATTTTTATATTGATTTAAGAGAATTTTATTTTTTTTGATAGGATTTGTGTATTTTATGATTGTTTTAAACTAAAATGACAATTTTAAATAAAAACATGCACTTTTAGTCAAACTAGAGACACTGTTTGTTGGATTGATGTGGGGTTGATTCCTACATGTCTTAAATAAATTATGGATCATTTCTATAATGTATCGCAATAATCCAAAAATTTTTTCTCTATTTTGAGTATATATAACTTATTTTCATGTAAAATTTTAATTTTTAATAAAAACTCACACTTTTAGTCATATTAGGCAAAATTTATACGGAATTGAAGTTTGGTTGTTTACTACACATCATAAAATATTTATGAATCGTTTCTTTAATGTATCAAGACAATATAATCATGTTTTATTAGATATTACTATATCAAACATGAAGAGAGTAGGAATTAATGTATACAAGTACCCCAAAATGAGTACACAGACATTTAACAAGTGACACTTTCTTTTTTATTAATAAAAACTTTTGCCTCATTGTAATTTTAGTAAAAGCGCTGGGACCCAAAATGGAAATATTTTTACTACAAATAAACATATACCAATCAAATAAATTATAAAAAACTCAATATAGAAAACATTTAACAGTACCTTAGCACATCATCATTATGGAAGTATTGAATAAGAATTTATTTTTCTAAGATAATTTTGTGCCCATATAGTGTAAAACACCCCTCTATACATGGTTCAAGGTACATCTTAAAGGATAATATCATTTCCCCTTATGAAAACCACTCCATGTCAACAAGTAATTTACGCATCATAATTATGGGATATTTTCTAAAAAAATGATCTATCCAACAAGAAAGATCTTTAATTATGTATATAATCCTTTTGTTCTCTTTATATATACAAAATGGTTTGACAAAAAAACATTGGTGAATAACCACTTCCCGATATCTACAGTAAAAAACTAAATATTTTTAGATAAAATGATATGAAAATAACCTAAATGAGTAGTATATATAATGATGAAAATAAATTAATAAATAAGAAGTAGATAACAAACTCTTCATGACCTCTATGAAATAATAAATTTAAAATGAGAAACAAATTAACCTCTTCATGACATTTTTAAACATTATAATCCCTTATATTATTCCCACTCATTTTGAAACAAATATATATCCTCTTTCTAATAAATGGATAGAAGAAAGACTAGTATTACTAATCAAATATAAATAATCCTATGATTAATAAATATTGGAAAATAAAATTGTTATTATAATCCGAAATAACTCTTTATAGATGCTATTTTTATGGAATGTAATATAATTAATAAATATCAAAATGTAATAACCATAATCATTGTTTTTAATTTTTTCCATACACTACAAAAATATTGAGAAAAATAAGAAATATATTTTTGATATATGTTTTAATAGTGAAATTTCATTATATATGCTAAAAATTATTTAATTTATAGAAATCCATAGTCTTCTTCTGCACACTATTCATCCTCATTCCATGATTTTGGAGATATTGAAACAAAAACATATCACAAAACACAACATTAAATCATAATATAAAACATATAATTTGAATTTAATTTTTAAAATTTTGAATGTATTATTTTAAAAATTGATAACGGTCATCTTATGTGGTTAATTTTATGGATAAAAATGACTCTAATCCAAAAAAAATCTTAATTGTATTTAAATTTATTTTAATAAGAATATAATGTTTCCTAAACAATAAAATGGAATATGTATTGAAATAAATAAAAATATTTTTATATGATTAAATTGTTAGTTTTACCTATTCATTATGGGCATTAATAAGAGGCATTCATATGTAAGTTTAATTTAAATGTTGGGGACATTCACTCAACTGTTATTGAAATTTCACCTTTACCTAATAAATCTTTATCTCGTATAAATCATGTGAGGACTAATGAGTCCAAAATTTTGTTCATAGGATTTTCCATCCACATTGTACTGATATATACACCTATAAAAAATGAATAATACTTATAATTAAAAAAATATAATAGATAAATTATTGGAGAAAAAAATTAGAAAAAAATACATCATGTATACAGTCATAGCAAGGGATGACAACCATTCATGCTTAAGAATTTCATTCACACTCTATAGACTAATTATGTGTAGAATGGAATCTTTGTACATTTTTTTGAATTAAATATATGTATTATTTTTATTTTGGAATTTTTTATATTTTTAGTAATTTTGGTAGTTGAAATGGTTGGATAATGGTACTCTCAGAAGGTCTTTCCAATTTTTAGGTTGATCATTTAGATTTTTTTTGACCTTTTTCTCCCCTTAATTATATATATATTTAATAACATTCCTTGGTTACAACCATTTTAATTAAATATTAAATGTTTTTTATAATTAGTAAATTGTAAAGGACATACCTTATCATCATCATGATGTTTTTTAGTAATATTAAATTACCATGCTATAAAAAATATAACAACAATTTTGACTATGTGACCATACTGATCATCAAGGGGAACTTGTAGCTCATCTTTTGGATAATGATCTACAAGAATACCTACTCTCACATGATATTTTGGATGTTAATTATCAAATAAAATATCTATATAGATATTTTTCATTGTACCCCTCACTATATGGTGATGGGTTGGTGTTGACAGATATAAATCATAATAAATTTATGTATGTATAATTTTAGTAAATAAAATATATCAGAATTTATCCAATTCACATTTCACAGAATCATATATGAATAAATGTATTACGTTTGTTAATAAAATCCATTAAGGGTAATGGATAGACTCAAATATTATGGTTTAAGGAATAATTAAAGCAATAATTAGGGATGATCCCGACTCCACAAATTTCAAATTCGACGGATCATTTCCATATTGCATAGGAAAATAAATTCATGAAAAGTGAAAGTGTTCTAATGAAATATTATAAAATGTTTATTAAAACCTAGAGGAAATATTATCAAATTAAATATATAATTAATTTCATTAAATCAAAAGGAATCATACCTCATTATTGAAAACTTTCTTCACAGTAGATATTGATCATGAAAAATCCTTTTTGGTTATCTACTATTGTGCTTGTAGGATCCATGTATAGAATCCCACAATCAGTGATCTAAAAATTCTCATATAATCTCTAAATGACCCCTAATGAATCATCAGATTCTAGTGTGGTTGATTGATCTTCTTGTGTTGTTCATCTTGATAGATTCCCATTTTGTTGGTTTTGATAAAATTATCCTGGTATTCTCATTATTGAGAGGATGTGAGAAGGAAGATTAGGATTATAGGGGGAAATCTAATGTGCACAATGATTCTTAACAAACAAATATTAGAATATATTATAAGTATGTTTATATACCTAAAGTTAGGGTTCATAATTTAAGTAATTTCACAAGTTCCCTTAATAAATTGTTAAAACTATGTCAGACCCCATGTCATGTTTTAAAATAATAATACTATTTTTCCCACGACATGTGTGAACTAGAGAAGTCCTATTTATTATTTTACCAGCTTGTTAATTAATATTTATCACTAGACTCAATCACCATCCACTAGTCCTCCTTGGAATTTATCAAATACCTGAATAAATATTTAATTAAATATAAATTCCTAAAATAAATATTATATTCACAGTCTAGAGAATAAATATTTAACAAATAATCAATAAATAAATGAATATTATATATTTTCATAATTTAATAATTACCATGTAAATAAATATTCATTTTATTTATTTGATCATTAATTACAGAAAATATTATTTCTCAATATTGAGAATTATATTTATTCCTATAATGAAATTCATAGAGAATTTAATTGAGATCAATGAAAACACAGTGTGTGATCCACTATATTTATTTCTCGTTATAATCATGCGATCTTTCCTAACATCCAATATTATTATATTGAAATGGGGAAATATACCGAAGAGAAAAAAGTTAATTCTACAACATCAACAACATATGAACACTCATTGTGTAATATAATCTCTTTGTCATAGTATATCATCAAGTAGGTTTCAAACCCATTTCATCAAACTATACGGTCGATATGTTATTTTACTATATGACATAAACTCATCATTATACCATGGACATTAAATTTAAGAAAAAAGTTATATTTCAATCAAATTGACCAGATATCAAATTTCATAAATATATAATGGGGAAATCCTTCATTAATAACATGTCATTTATGACACACCCAACATAACAAATTTTTTCAGGAATTTTTATCATCATGGTTTGTGATAATAAATCAATGTGTGAAAGTTGTAACATGAATTAATAGTAATATTAATTTCTAATAATCATTACACGCACTCATAGATAGGAATATCTAATGAAACATAAACATGTGTAATTTCTACTAGTGGGTATATTATCATAATATCCCATCCTGGAGATTACAATATGAGAAATTAATGACAAGAAGTCTCATATTCCTATGAGTGATCACACCTAATAGTCGACATGATATGTTACCTATAATAGAATGTTATCTAACTATAGAACTGGGATTAAAAATATCATCATGGAATTTCAATGTTCTCATCATAATGTGGAACTACATTCCCATTTGATGTGATATATAGTCTTAGAAATTGTTATATTAAATTAAAACAAAACTATAAAATATATTTAATAAGTTATTTAAATCAATATGACCTTTTTTGAATAGACATGTAATATAAAGTGTAAACAAATGGTTCTAGAACACTAAATCCAACAAAATAGGGGTCAGGGGGTGACTCTTCTTGTAGTGGGTTTTACTATATTATTTCTTTTAATTGATTTATTTCCATGAATTTTTTAAAAACAATATATTATAATTATATTATTCTTTTAGATATTTCATATGATCTTGGATATCTACTATTTTATTATCCTGATCATTTATGTCCTTGATTTCCCAAAATATACTTGAGTTGACACTCTATAATATACACCTTGGATGTGGCCATATTATTTTGGATTCTACAAGGAAAATAAAATTAGTTTGATCATTAGGTATATATGATGATGATTCTTATTTCAAAATAGAATAAAAAAAATATTAAAATATGTAGTTATTATTATGTAATGATTACATAAAGTAGAACATACTTTTATTATGTTAAAATTACATGATTCCAATAGTCTTATTGTTTTTTCATTTATTATTTTTCTATATTTATTTATAGAATATTTTTTGTATAGCACATGTTGTAGGATGGAAGTGACTTTGGATTTGGATTCATTATTAATCATATAAATAGAGGAAAAAATATGTTTTTAATAAATATAATGTAGTAGCATTACTATGTATTTAAAACACATACCCTTTTTATGTGAAGTGTATCCCATACATTCTTTATAGTAGGGGTATATTGGGTTTTATGCATGGTTCTTATTTTTATCACTTATTTACTATTTCTTAAATTAAAAATTCCTAATAAATGTTATTAATACATGTAATTTTAGGTAAAATATTATCAAATACAATGTACGTAAAATGATGAATCATCATGACATCCAATGAATGAATTTTGTGTTTATTGGTTTATCATGTGGTAATATATATGTGGTGAGTTGGGATTGACTTTAACTTTAAAAACTCTAATATATTTCTTCATAATAATTATCTAAAAGGATCTATGAGCATTTCTAGTGTCAATTAAAACAAATTTCATTCAATGGTCATCTAATATAAATTCAATATATAATGGATAGTAAAGAGTAAAATAACATTTCATTATTTTATTTTTTTAGAAAAATAGATAAAAATATATGTTAATTATACCCTAATATCATCCTAGATTATTGACTTCAACATAGGAACATAATTGATCCACTAATATATATCAATAAACAATTTTATTTGATTGGTAATCCCAAGTTAACTCTTGAAAATGGTATTATTGGGGTAAAAACGTTGGTTATATGCATTATATCCAACTATGAATTTTAATCCATTAATTCCCACCTTAAATATTTTTACGACTTTCACAGTATGACGATAATTTATTTTGATAAACATAGGGTTTTCACCTTTTACCATTTTCTATGTTTCAATATTTCCAATATGTTGTTCCTCATGATCAGTAGGACCACTTTGTGGAGAAACCAATTATTACATAGTTTTGGGTGGATCAACACATGAAGAATCAATTATCTAAAGAAGAATTTGAACATCTATTTTGTATTATGTAAACATAGTAATGAACATAAAATAATATGAACTAACACATTTTATATATAAAAAACATGGACTTGATTATTGAACTCTATTTATTATCTTTTAGTGTTGAATATATTTTTCCACTCTATTGAGTATCCATATACCCTAATTGTGGTTCCCTATAAAATATATGAAACCATATATATTTTAAAAACTATGAAATGATTTATAAATCCCTATGAAAGGTTCATTCTAATTGTCAATTTTCATTTAACCATATAGTGGTTTTATTTTACAACTTAAAATTTGATTAGTTTCTATTTACAAGATTTATGACATAAAATAGTTTCACTTACTATGACACCATTATGAACAGTTCATCGATGTACCCATCCTTAATAAAATTAAGTTTAATGAATCCAAATTCGTTAATTTTAAATGAAATTCTATTCTCAATAAATTTATAATGAAAAATTAGAAATTGGAGTGTTATATAATCCAACTCCCTTATTTTTTTGATGATTCCAAAATTTTATATATTCACATAAATTATATTTTTTGTCTTTTATACCACATACATGTATCACCTCCACCACATGAGTAAATACACTATTTGGAATCATATTTTGTACATCATGTTCCTTTGTATATAACATATACTTATTAATTACATAAACATTTTAAGATAATATATCCACACATGGTCTCATGCCTATGCATCTAGTCTTTTCTAAAATTGAATTTTTATATATAGATAAATCCTTAAAAATACGGTCTTGAAACTATCCTATAATTTTTTTATTTTTTGTATATGAAATCCACCCTTCATCCATTTATATATTCAAATGCCTAATAATTAATTTTTGGGTTCTAACGTATTGTGAAACAACTAAATGGTTATGAAAAACATTTAGGTGACCATTAACCCACTTTATAATGGTGACTGTGAAAACATATTTTCCTAGAATTCCATTACCCTCAAGGCACCCACTATGAGGAGATTTTGGCAGACCAATTCAATAAACATATAATAGTATGTTATCACATAATTTATTGGTTTTCTCAATGATATATTATTTTTCAATAAAACCTTCTAGATGATATTTATTTTTGACAGACCCTTTATTGTTCAATGTGTTAGATCTTTCTTAGAGTACATGACTACATATTCATATCTCTCTAACCAAGTGTACCATAATGTGAACCATCATATCATAGATTTTTTTGGAATAAAATATTCATTTCAAATAATTTGATAGTAATTTTATTTTATATAAATATAAGTTTTTTAGGGATTATATATTCACTACACATATTTGTGAAAAAGAAACAATGATTGGATAATATGTGTTGTACATTTTAGGTAAAATAAAATGTAAAGTGCAAGGTATTAAATCTTGAAAAAAAATGTTAAAGAAATGTGTTTCTATCCCCTTAACATAAAATAAGTCATTGAAACAATATTCTTGATATTTTATTAATATAAATATGTAGCCTTTATATCTTTTAGGAAGTTGAAAATTTTATTTCTCTCTTTATTGGAATTATTTTAATATATTGGTGGAAGAAATGTATGAATTTAATCCTTTAATGGAGCCAATTACTCCCTTATACCAATATTAATAATGTACAAACTATTCTTAATTCCATTCTTTTTTGACATGTGTATTTAGTGAAGAATCTGTTTATATACCACATAAATTTGTTCTATGTAAATGAAATTAAGAAAAAACCTGATACAAAAAATTTCATGTATAGTAGTTTAAAGAATAATCACTTTTTAAAGTGGGTTTTGATAAATTTTTATCAGAAAGGATTACCAAAAATGCTGACCACAACCATTAAATTAGTAAAATATCGATCACTGTTTAGTGGAGAGGATGTTGTGCATTCTTATAAATTTTTCTCAAATGATATCAACTAACATCGAAATTTATATCATTAGAGTACAATTTTACGATTTTATGAAAACATTGAATTTGAGTAATGTTTCAACCTAACTGAGTGTTTAACTTATTCAAAAATAGGGAACCCTAAAATTTCATAAATTTGATATCCAAAAAAATTCCAATAGTAGGTGATTAAATTATAATCAAATACAACATGACTCTCAATGTGAAATATTTATTTATATAAGAATCACACAACATAACACCTGAATCCCACATTGATTTTAGATCATTTATTAATGAATATAAATAAAATTTAACAACACTACACAATTATTTTAGTCCTGATATAAGAAGATACAATATAATGTATATTCACTTCATGTATAACCATGGTGGTTTGATATAATTTACCTACATTATTTTCATTGTATTATGAGTAAACTTTTGTACACCAAAAGGATTCCTCCATTGGTATATATCACAAGATCATGGTTTCTTAGATAATTTAAAAATTTAAAATACCCATGATCAATTTTCATTCATTAAGTATTGTCTCATGGGAAATGAATTTTCACATATTGAATTAATTTATCTATGTGCTGCCTCAATTTACTTACAATCTCCTCACTTCCATATAGAAAACTAAACATTCAGATATACAAAAAAAATTTAATTTCACGATTCATATTTATCCTATCACAACACACCACACATAGGGATATTTTTTAGTGATTCATGGCCCTTATGAAACAAAATATTGTTAATTGGATAAGAAAGTATTCTTTAAATGTTATCAACAATTGTTCCTAGAAATTATTTAATGTCATATGTTTGGTAAGGAATACCATTATATCTTATTAGCATATCATTCAAGATAGTAAGAATTTTAGTAAATCTTGTTTCACTATATCCTTCCCCATTTTTGAAATTATATAGCTTTAGTATGGTTGAAAATGTTTTATTTATAATAAAACCAGTATATAATGAAATATTTTCACAACTATTTAAATTCTCAAATAGATTCGGAAAATTAAAAAGTTCATCTTCAACTATAATTTTCTTTTCCCTAATATGATATTTATAATATTTTAATAATTTAATTATTTCTTTGATATGATATTCATAATCATTCACACTTTTAATATTATAATATGATCAGTATATAATAGTGTTATCCAAGTCACTTTCAACATTCAGTTGTTCCCCCTGTTTATTCTATTATTTATAACATCAATATATTTCATGATAGACATGTGTTCATGCAACTCTAGTTGACTAATAAATCTTCAATAACAACAATTAAATATAAAAAAAGATTTAAGAAGGGTCATATGCATGATTGTTTGCAAACATGATGAAATAAATAACCTCATCACCATACTCTTTTTTCATATGATTGGAATCCATCCATTTTTTATTCATATTAATAATATTTCATTCATTAATATTCATATTTAATAATACAAAATACATAGAAGGTATGATATTGGAATCCAAACTAGATATTATTTATATATATATGCACATATAGTCATTATATTTGATACAGAGTTTCATTTCATCAACAACATTTTAGATAATATAAGGTTGAATATTAACATGAGTATAGAAAATAACAAAACTATGTTTTTGAATTACAAGATGTAACATATCATAAATAATTTTTTTGGAACAATTTCATCATGGGAGATAGTTCACACCATGTCACTATCAATGTGCATAGGAAACCTATGTATTTCTTTAACATGATAAGTATTAGGGTATATATAATAAGATTTAAATAAAAAAACATTTATAAAAAAAAAATTATTTAGTTTTATCAATTTTCTAGTAGTTTTTGAAGTTAACTAATCACATCTATTATAGATATTGAAATTCTAAATTTATGAAAGATATTATATTCCAACCACAACCTATAATTATAAAATAGGTGTTACTAAAATTATTATTTTTAACTCATCCTCATGGTGCACAAAACTTTGATTAACCTCATTTATTGATTATTTTATAATTATTAATTTGTTACATGTTTAGAGTTATCTATATTACATAAAAAAGTTTATAATTGAAATAAACATTTTATTTGAAATAATTCATCTTCTTCATGTTCTAAAAACATTTTTGGAACTATATGTCATTCTAAAAATCAGTGCTTTTAGAGAAAAATGATAATATAAAAAATATTTTATAGTGATACCATAAATCATATCTCAATGTATTATACTATATTTTTGTGTATAAAAACATGAATAATATAAACTATGATCAGAAATTATATTTGTATCCTTATTAGAACACTTTTTTTCCAAAACACTGTTAGACACCAATTTCACATGTTTTTATTTTAAAACTATTCTATTTAAACACAATTTATAGAAAATCATTAAAGTATTTGATTAATTATTTTAATCCACATTAACTGATCACCCATAAAAAATTATTATTTAATCCCTTTCTACTTTAAATATCACTTTTTATCACATTAAAAGTAATTTTAGGAATGCTTATATGCCTCCTTCCCATATATTTTTTTATAAAAAATTACGCCAAAACACAAAAGAAATTATTTCAACTCTATTGGAATGTGTAAACACATTTAAAAAAGATTTATCACCCAAATACACTTTATTAACTGTTGAAAATCACCACAATAAGTAATGTCAAATAACACACTATAACAATTTTCTAAAAATCATATTAGTACAACAATAGTTAAAGTAGTTGCAAAGTACCCACTTCACACAAGATTCTAATTCAAAACATGAATTTACATATTATTTCTTGAATAACAATCACAATATTATTATTTACAATAACAAAAAATTCATTAAGTCTCAACCCCCACATATGTTACCTATTTACAAAATAAATTCATTAAACTCATCATTGAAGTATCATAATCAAATATATACTATTCAAAAAAATTACTAAAAAATAATCTACATAATTTAAATTAATTTACATGTCGTTAATCATTCTTAATTCATTAAATAACATACACAACAAAAACATCCAATATAATCATACGTTAAACTTAATAATAAGGCAAAAGACTTATATCATTGTGTTAGATGAACAATTCATACAAGAAAAATGAAAAATCATCCGAGTGAGTGGCCATATATCTAGTAGAAGAGAAGAATAATGAAAAATCTTAAAAAATAGTACAAGATCAATTTACAATGAATAACTAATGACATGCTTTCATTTTTGAGGGTTGATTCATCTGAAATATTTTTATGGAGAAGATAATAGATTTCAACTTCTTCAACAAATTGAATGACATGATCTAGTGGTGATCAAATGTTATAGATAATTTAAAATAGGGGAAGGTATTTATAATTTCTAGTAAAAGAAACCGATAATAAATAAATTTATAAGCACTAATATTTAAAGTGCTAATAAAGGTAAGATTTATCAATTATTTTTTAGCACTGATAATTACTCTGAGTTATTATTGAATAAAAACCATTGATAAATCCATCATTTATCCCTGCTAACTAATATGCACTGATAAACATACATTTATCTCCACTTAATATAACATCAATAAAAACAAGTGAAAAATTAAAGTTAAAAATTACAAAAAATTATTAATTATATAAAAATGAATATTAAAAATTTATTTATAATAAAAATAAAATTTATTAATGATAAATAAATAAAAAATAATAAAAAATTAAGATTATTCTTTATATTAAATGTATGAATAAGTGTAATCCAATTATGAAAAATGTATTATATTGTAATAAATTTATATATATGATGATAAATTTATTAATATTATCAAAACTTTTCCATTAATAAATTAATTAATACAATAATAATTTTCTATTAAATGTATTAATATTTTAATAAATATTATGAATAATAGAGTTGATAATTTAATAAATTAATACTTACAAAATTACATTATAATGAGATTTAGTAAATACCTAAAATGAATAAATATAAATAATTATTAAATATATTTGAAAATATTAATTGTTATTAAAAATTTTATTGTTTTTGTAAATAAATAAGTGTTTTTTAAAATATATCATTAAAAAATGTCCACATTATAATATCATTTATAAATGTTATCTACTATATATAAATAATTATAAAATAATAAAATTAAATGTGAGACTTTTAATAATTATATTTATATATATTTACATTTATAATATGTAGGAAGTGTGTTATTATTACAAAATTTATTAGATAGATATACCAATTGTCTTGACTGTATATACAAAATATTATTATAGGTAGACGGGATTATAGGAGACTAAACAACAAACACCTAGACACGCCAGTGGATCAAGCCTCATCCCTCCCCACGAGGATACAAAGTACCCACTATACCTATTTTATTACATATGCTGGTTGGAAGTCCCTTTAAATTGAAGGAAATTACAATGCTCCAAGGTTTAGTGAAAATAAGGACAAATAGATCAACCAACATGAGGCTGCATCAGCAGTTGAACACCTTGTCACCCCCTTCCAGTAGTCTTCAAACCATTTTAACAATCTAATTTATGAATCATGCCCACCCATAATTGATACATCGTGATTCTCTCTAATACACCATGTTAGGGAACCCCTATAACCATAACAACAATATGGGTAGAGGGTCAGATCAGAGGTTCTAGCACAACCATCTTGCTTTCGAGTCACCCACATAATGATGCCTTTTTTAAAGCCCCATTATATCACCTACTTGTCATGCCATATCATCTGATAGGTCGCATTACATGATAGTTACTAGTAGGGAACCCATACACCCCACATGAGAATTTATTGGGGAAGGGTGGTTGGTTGATAGGCACCAGCGCGCCCATCCCACTTTTGAGTCTTCCCACCCATTAGTGCCTGCGTGTCGCCCTACTGCACCACCTTCATATTACATCACCCAATTTTTTATTATTTTTATGTCACATGTTTTCCTCAAGTGGTTTATGAAGGCCCTTTGGCCCGTAGAACCAAATATGTTGTCTAAAAGCCTAATTTTAGTGGACAGTTTTTCTAATATAGTATTGCTACAGTCTTTTGTTAGTAACATTAAAAATACTTCACCACCCATATTTTAACCCAGGTCACTGATGTTGGAATATAGGGTGTTTACCACTCAATCCCCACCCAAACATTGTATATAAAATATAATTAATTATTAAATATAATCAATTTTTTAATGAGGATTAAAATTATAAGAATTTATAAGAATTTATTAATATTTTTTATTAGTATGTGTGTGATATATTGGTGAACTGATACATACTTATGTTTATATAGTTATCCACACACACATAGATAAACATATAAACATACCCATACACATGAACAAACACACACACACACAAATATACATGTAAAACTGCACACACACACACACACAAACATTCACACACATACATATACACACACATAACGTACACATAATTTCACTCACACATTCACACACAAAAGGACACAAATAGATGTTTTATCCCCTGATCATTTAAAAAACACATAAATATAAAATGGTATGTATATATAAACACAAACATAAATATAAATATATAATTGTGTATAGTTTGTTAATATATATATATATATATACATAGACATAGACATAATTAAAAATACATACACACACAAACAAACACACACACATATATATATTATTCTTAATTATAGAAAATGAATAGAAATATATACTTTTAAATACACATATAAACAAATATAAATGTATATTGTAAAATAATAAAATTTCGTTTTTAATATATATTTTAAAAAATATAAATGATTTCAAATATATATTAATTTTATTTATGTAAATATATATTTATTTTTATATAACTCTTATTTAATATTATATAAATATGTGTATATAAAATATAGTTCCCTTTATGAGTGATAATACCTGAATGGCAGGAGGGCCTTCTTTTTTATTTAATTATGGATAATCCCCCTCTTAAGGGTTGAAGGGGAACCCATACATGACCCGTATACCCAAGGCACAAGTCCTAACATGACTTGAAATACATGACCTGATGGCCCAGAGGTATACTATTCCCATTACATGACCTGTAGGACCAACCCACTAGAACTTCCCCTCCCTAGATTCTACATCATTATTCACCAAGCTCCCCACCTTGCATTACTGATCGGCTAGCATTGCTCAATACAAAGCTGCACGGTGCCTGGTCCTGATAGCGGTTGCCATACCCTCTCATTCTTCCACTATGGTTAGCTCTGCTCCTGGTGACTCCTACTCTTGTTGCTCTGGTCTGCTTCTGGGGCCTGCTATGTGTGAACTAGGATACTCCATGGTCTTTATGGCATGGAGGCCCTGTGGCTCAAAGGCCTTTGATGAACCGAAGGCCTTTGAGACTTGCATGCCCAAACCTGTGGGCCAAATGCCCAAATCGGGTGAATTGTTCCGGCTGCTACAATACCTGCTACATTAATTCTATAGTACCCCAAAAATTCACCTCCACCCAGTTTTGAACCTGGGTCTCTTGCATTTAAAGAAGGATCCCTTACCACTAGGGTACAGGCTCGTTGGCATGGGTGATAATAAAGTTTCTCATGAAGGTCACCATTTATCAATGCCAAATGAATCACTAATAAAAGGTATCCTTTATTAGTGATAAAAGAATCACTCAAAATGGGTTCCTTTTGTCATTTATTTTTTAGCACTGACAGTGGATACACTTATCAGTACTTTTAGTTAACTTTAATAAAATTCTACCTTTTATCAGTTTTTTAGTGCTAATAAAGTGTAACATTGATTATTGTCAAATCTATAATAGTGAATGTAGTATTAATTTCTTATGTACGGATTGGAATATTTTAAATGTTTCTAATAGATATGTGAAAGAGATTATCTTCACTGGAACTAACAATGGAGATCAAATGAGGAATCGAAAAGTACATAAGAATTATTTTATCCATAATATCTAATGAATCAACACAATCAATGAACCTTCATTTTAAATAATAATTTATGGATATTTTCAAGTTGTAAATGGAAATTACCATAGTGTCACAATTAAAAATATTAAAATTAGATATATCCAAAACCTATTAATCATCATTCAAAATTACTGTGATGGAAGTTCTTGTTCCAAGATGGTAAATGTTTTACATTATATTCTTTCAAAAAAATAATCATTATATAATCTCTATCATCATAATGATTCTTCTATGAAAAATTAAATAGGATACAAATTCAATGAAATTCACAAAGAATCACCCAAATTACTACAATAAGAAAAAAACTCTCCTTGAAATATTTACGACACATCATAGTAAAGTTAATAACATTGTGTTGTTGATAACATTTTATATCTAACTAGTGTTCACATCAATGATGCATCCATCAAGGGTCTGGTATGGACATCCAGAACTCATGTAGTAATGACCATTTTTTCAAATTATAAAGAGTTAATTTTTAAATTATAGGGGGTTATATCACCTTCATAAAATTTTAAAAGTAGTTATAAGAACACACTCTAATATGGCCTCTTACATTTCATTATCAATGTTTTATGGTAAGTGATGGTATAATGAAATTATTGGTTGTTATATTTGATGGGATAAAAAACCCATCTAAATTTAGGAATATTTGTTTAAAGAGGATAAAATTTAATCTAATATCAATTTTTTTTATTATTTGTAGGGGTCTAATACCACAACTAATCTGGGAAAGACATTTAAAAATTAAAAATTCCTGGACCAGGTTAAAAAAACACCTAAAATATTATCAAATTATAACAAATAGAGGGGGGGGGGGGTTAAACCATAACTAATATAAAATTTTTAAAAAAATTGGGTTGGATAATAATTAAAAAATATTCAAGGAGAAACAATAATAATAAAATAATATTTATAGAATATTTAATAATAAAATTTGAATATATATATATATATATTCCAAGAAAATAAAAATATTATTTATAAAAATAACCATATATAAAATTATAATCCATTATAATTCACTACCATCATGTGATATCACCAAAATAATATATTTTCAAAAAAAAACATCAAGGCCTTCACCAAAACACTATAACATCAATCTATTCACCAAATAAAAAGAAACAACCTCATCAGTAGATAAAATATAGCAGTATCATCACCAAAAACATGAAAAAATAATTTTCACCAAAATAATTGTAAAGTAATTCTTTAAAAACATTACATCAACATCATTCCATAAGAATCAAAAACCCCATAAAAATACAACTATGGACATATCACAAAAAATTTATCAGATGCTTGATCTTGAAAAAAATACATGAAAACACAAGACAATTATTTATTAAAGAAAAAAATGTAATGATTGACAATAAAATCAAAAGGAATACATGTATTAAAATTATTAAAATAAAAAATGCACAATTATAAACAACAAGTGTACATTACCACTACGAAACCAAATAATATACTAGTATAATCTTCATTAAAGGGGTGCTGTGATTCCTATGAAACTATTTCATACCACCATACAATGGTATAAAACCAACAATAGCTCAAGTGAACGTCAAATAATTAATTAGTTAATAACTCTACAATTAAATAATACATGAAAAAGTCATGAATCCTTAGAATAAAGTCTGATTATTGATCAAGGGGACACAAAGATAGGTGAAAACCCATAATCCATGGAATTTCCATTACTAATATCAATCCTACTCCTAGAAGAAACATATATCCTTATATAGTAACTTGGCCAACGTTTCATGAAAATAACCTTTGGGTACCATCAATAATTGTCCACCCATAATGACCTCACTACATCAACATCAATCAGAAAACCACCTTGTAAAAAAATCCAATATTAGTTACTTTCCCCCTTCAATTATAGGTTGTTAATGATGGGATTAGTGTATACGATTACAATGGTGGTGATCAATATCTACCAGTTCTTCGTCTAAGGATAAAGTTCTTGCAGCATCATATGATATAATGTATCATGAGATGTAACATACACTTATGGGTTAAGGTTTGGATGTTGTTGTAATCATAAAAGTACATGGTAATAGAATGAAGGATGTTTTGGATATGAGTAGGGTGTAGTCCAATCATTAGTACACCACTTTTAGTGTGGTGGAATTTCTAGATGGTGTTCCTTGGAATATTCTCTCCAATGGATCCAAAAGGATGTTATTTTCAATAAAATTAAGCATTTAAACAAATGAACTAGGAACATGTAACATGGAATATGATTTCCTTCATTATCTGAAACAAATTAGATCACATAAAAGCTTGAAAACTATAAAATATGACAGGTTAATATATTATGACATGGCACATTCTTGAAGAATAAGGTTTTTGTATGCATCGTTAGGTGGATGTTGCTTTCAAAAAATGCATCGTCAATTACAAAATAAGTCCATTATAAGGAATGGATTAAATTTTATAAAATACCAAGATACCATTATTTGTGATACCCAAATTCATATGCTAAAAAGGGATAAAAAATTAGGATATTGGAATAAAATATGGTGATTTATTTTAAATTATTCATAACTTTATAACATGCAACATAAATAGTCATATAAGTATTTATAAAGTGAGATGAAATATTTTTATCATTAAGGAGGATATGTGTTATCATTATAGACGATAGTATCACTAGTTATAGTTTCCATATCATGGAGGATAAGACTATGAAAATCAAAGTTAAGTTACCTATCATAACATATGACACAATATTATTAACACACTACACATCAGTATAAAAGCACCATAAAAACTACCCATAATTTTTTTTGTGTTGTTCCCCATAATATATTTCATTTATGAAATCTCTAAACACATTTAGAGAAATATTTTTTCAGTTGATTAGTGATCTAAACAGTTTTTAGTAAGTGCCATCATATATGGCTGTTGTACAAGTGATCAGTGGCCGTAAAAATTAAATAAAAAATATATGAAGTATCACAAGGAAGAGGATATAAAATAAAAAACACATATTTATAGAGAATAAATTATGTGAAGTAATAGTATGGTAGATATAAGATAAAAAACCAAAATTAAATGAGATTTCACAAATTCCTCATTAACATTACTTCCTCTACATGATCTTATAGGATTTTTTTATTGATTATCTCTCAAATATCTTCCATAAACTTGATTAATGAGCTATGAAATAAAATTTATAAAGGTAATGTTTTAATGTAAAAAATATAAAAATCATCAAGAATATGTTAAAAATATATGTTTACAATTAAAAAAAAAAATCAGAACACTTTATAAATGGTAATGGAGTGTAAAAATTAAATGAATTTAAACATACACTACAAAAGGATCATTACACAAATTTCCTACATAACATTAGTTGTTATGTTAAAATTAGTTGAAGTAATATTGGACCCCAATCCCATTACATATATTAATTTTTATAAAAATCATAAATACAATAAAAATTGTTCAAAAATAAATATTCTATGAAATAGTAACATTTTTCCTTCCAATTTTATTAAAAGCATACTCAATATATTCCTCAGACATGAATTGTTTTTAATATCCATGGGGTATAGGTGATTAAAACTAAAATGAACATTGAATATGTTTTCCATACTAAAATTGATAGGTAATATAATAAATTAGAAAAAAATGTAGGTATTTATTTAAATTGTTTTCATCTTCGTCCAAATTCTAAAATAAAACATTATCATATTCCTCTTCACTATTATGTTTGAATATTTTCCCTTCCTTTATTAAAATATTTTCTAAAATATTATTCCTCAAAATACATCTGATCAGATCTAATCTCAACATATTCACCCATTTCATACGAATCACTAGGTTTAAGTTTCACAATAAAAATCCATTTAAGAGACACCTAAACATAAAAAACTAATTAAGGATGAGATGAAAAAATGAAATATTGATTATCTTTTCAATCCATAGTGTGAATCAATTAACTAAAATTTACCATATTAAAACCCCAGTAATCCTTTCTAAATCATATAAAATCATTTTTTATAATCCTAAATACATTTAAAAATATATAAATATTTTTTATAATACTTTAAATTGAAATTATTTTAAACAATGTATACTATAAATGACCAACAGAAATTACATTTTCAACATTTAAACATGAGAAAAAACTAGTTATAAAAGTCATTAACACTCCATTATTTTTTGATTTAAATTATTTTTCAAGATATATCGATAATACATGTATCCTTTGACATTTAATGAAGAAAATATTTTAGAATTTCTAAGATGGAATTGTGAAAGATGTTTCAAATAATTTTATAAAGTATCAGCAAATATTCCGAAAATAATTAAAAAACAATAATCAATTATTAAATAATTATCAATGAATAATTTAATTATCAATCATTACATTCAATTAATTTTCTATAAAACCAATCAATAAAGTCTTTAGTTATTTCACCCTATACTATAGAAGAGAAGCGTGTCTGAATCCTCATTTTTTCACTATGTGTAATTTTTATTCCCTACATGAAATGATTGCTGAAATAATAAAATCAAAACATAATATTACTAAATATTGAAAATAAAATATACACCTACTCTATAAGTGGAACCAAGTATTCAAAATTGAAAAACTCATATTGTTTCACCTGTTTCGTCTCAATTGATGTTGAGGGAAAATTAGTATAACTCTTAACTAGTCATCTGATCATTGAAAAGATAGTATAAACTTTACTATTATCAATATCCTTAACTTCATCCTTAATATGACATAAACAATTGAATTTAGTCTCAACCCATTCTAAATATCTAAAACTAAATGTTATACATTATTCTGATATATACCTATTAGTAATCGAATCTTTTTATTTAACTTTATTACAAACATATGAATTTAAATGCCCCAAATATCAAAAAATTATATACAAATAATAAGAAAAAAATATTATAGTGAAAATTTATATATGTAAAAAAATAAATTAACATTAAATAGGATACATCCATTGATATTGTACAGGCCCAACTAATCATAATTCAACCACTATATGTCTATACTAGTGAATCATTATGGTAAAATATGATGGGGAAATAGAATATCCAAATAGAAAAGTGTGAGAAACGATTGATGCTAGAAATTTTTAAGATCAACCAACTTGATAACATTACAACATATTTTTAAAAATAATGCACATAACACTATCAATACTATAAAAATATTTATTGGAAACACCATATGTATTGAAATGGGAAGAAATTTATCAAAATTGGAATGAAAATGATAAATTTTCCAGGAAAATATTTTACATCCTTTCATATTTATACATATAAAAAGGTTCTTGAATGACCATTGTGTAGCTTCATATTTAAAAAAAATCTCAAAATTTAATCTTTCATTCAATTTTTCATTGCAAGAAATGCAGTTGATATTTTCTATTATCATTGGAAAAAAATCCATTTTTGTACCCACTGTTTGAAGGACGTTTCAGGCCTTTGGATGGTCTTTTTTCCTTCCAATTTCATTTAAAAATTTATAAATGACATTAAAAAATATATTTTTCTCAATATGTATGACATAAATATTGTGATGTAACATGTTGGTAATCCATTATAAAAATTTAAAAATTTAAACATTTTTTCATTGTTTAGAGTCCTCCCCATTATTATTGACCACAGATCATGTTCATCAACCATAATTAGTTATTAGATTTATAAATGAGGCAAATGTTTTCTACGATTTTGAAAATATCAGTGCTAAATAATTCACATTGGAGTTTTTTAAAATATGAGTTTTATATTAAAACACTGTCTCATCAATTGGAATTTATAACTATCCCAAAGAAATTGACGATGTCCCTAGAAATACCACTTTGTACTGGAAAATAAAATGGTCATATTTCAAAGTTGTAAGTTGGACATGCTAATAAAATATATCTATTCCATCTAGATAATGTACTAATTCCAGGAAATTCAATAATTTTACAAATTAAGCTAAATGAATTATTAACATTTTAGACATGGATGCATCATAGGTGTCAACATTATCTACCCATAAATCTTTCAAGTCTTTTAAAAGCTGTTTCTAATAGAAATATATTTCACTTACTAGAATTATTTTCCATGTAATGATCATCAAAATAATTATATTTTTTTTCACACACATCCTTAGGGTTAGATTGTAAGATATCAATATTAGTGTCCAAATACTACAATTTGAACTCATGAAACCAAAAGGATTACAGAATTCAATTATAGGACCTTGAAGACATTTTGAGGTTTTGAATCTAATTGGGGATGTGTGAGACTAAATTTATTTTATTCTTTATAATCTATATGATGCATCATCAATTCATTATTTACTTTCCACATTCATACCAATATATATGATAGATAAATTTACTACACAAAAATAATTATTGAAACCATTATTGAATTTTAAAATACCATAATAATTTTATTGGATGTATATTATTCTAAAATATTTTTAATCCACCTAGATGTTATAAACTTGTTATATATTTATTTTTTCTCATCATCCCCCCATTAAAATATGAATTCATTCAAACAGTCATGTATCTTAGTATAATTAAGACAAAGTACTTCGATCATTTTCATAGATTTATAAAAATATTTCCAGAAATTGGAATACTCAAAATCAACTCTTATAAAATAAAAAGTCATTTTCATTACCTTATCATTCATTCCACATAAAAAATGATGTTAAATATTTTTATTATAAATATAATTTTCGGGTACATTTTAAAACCTCCATAGTATTATTAATTTTAATACTTTAATGACTCACAAAATTCTATATAAGTTTCATTCATATTTCCATTTTACAATTAATAACTATTTATATATTCAATATATCAACATGTTAGCTTTCCACCAATAATATTACAAAAAACAAATACATATTTGACTCTTTCCTCTATAGAACTTAGATACCCATGTTATGGGGAGTAATCTCATTATCTTGTACTCTACAAGATGATAGTTCAACATCATTAAATTCTACATGTCATACCCAGATAGTATATTCATCCAATTTTTTTTAAATATTAATATTCCACTACCCTAGTCAAACATTTATTGAATTTAAAATTACAACATGGACATATTATTCTTCCCTTTATAGATTGATACAAAAATGAAAAATCAATACATATATTTAATCCATATTTATACTCATTAGTTCTTCATAACCAATAAATCCATTATTTACACATTTATGATAATGTAAATTAAAAATAATATATCAATGAAATATTTTCTAATAAAAATTGGAAAAAATAATAAACATCTAAATAAATTTTATACAATAAAGTACATCTAATGTTTTTTTTCCTAAAACACTATCATTAAAAAATAAATAATGTATATCTAATTTTTATTTTAGAAAATGAAAAAAATAAATGTTTCTAAATATATAATATTTCATTTAAAAAATAATTTAAAAATTAATAAATTTTCCCTTAAAAATTCCATAAAAAATATTGGGATGCGTGTTAATAAAATTCATTCTTGGGCTTCATTTGGAATTTATTATTGAAAAAAAATATTATATCCATTATCAATTATGATAAAGAATTATCAAATTAAGAGATATTTGTTTATTTTCTAAAAAAATTCAATTTTATTCTAGAATACGACACAAGTGGAACATATTATATCTATTATGTCTTGTAAGAAATTAATAGTATGGGAGGAAAAATACTAGATAATTAATATAAAAAGAAAATACATGGTGAAAATGATTTATATATATCAAAGTTAATGGGATTATTTTAATAAATATGTAATGATTTATTATTTTATAATAAATAAAATAATATCAGTGTAGAACTTTTATGTTGACCACTATCTGGTAAAAAATTTAGTATTAATTTTATAAATGAATTTAATGGAATCCATTATTAATTTGGATCATTCCAAATACATGGTTCAGAATACCCTTTAATCTAATATTATAATCCATGAGGTATAAAGTATCTTATTTCACATTATAATATAGAAAAAAACCTTACAATAACTTCATATAATTTAATTCCAACAAATATTTTGGAAAGATCTTGTCCAGTGAGGGTTTTGTTGATTATTTTAGGAGGAAGATGAAAATGGTTAGGGATTTAACAATGGATAATCCCTAATCAGAAGTGGGTTTTTGATGGTTTACATTTGGATAGTTTTTTTGGAAGTATGTGGAAGGGTGATAGCTTATGAATAGATTTATGAAATGAATACATTTTCATTGAGGATAATCACCAGATATTATTGGTGTCTCATGGATTCATTCACAGGAGGAGTGGAGGACTTGATCGTTGTGGTTTTCATGATCTGATAAAGGGGGAGACCTCATAAACAGGTAGAGGGGTAGCCATTATTTCCAAAAATTATGAAACACCATCTAAAGAGATTTTTTCATCTATCATATTCATTGAATATTTTGGTCTATGAATAAAATGAATTAATTTCTCACAATATTCAATGAAAATGTATCAATAAAGAAATTACTTAAATATATCCATTTCTTTCATTAAATGAAATTATTTAAACATGTATATAAAATGAGAACTTGAGGATCATACTTTTTCATCCAACAAAATCTAGAGAGCTAATTTTTATTGTGAATGACTTGAGAGCTGTGAGTGAGAAAGAAAGGGAGGAGCAAGTGGGGTAAATTCAGGTAATATTTTTTATCTATGAAATAAAATTTACTTTTTTCTCTACAAATTCCATTTCATAGTGATTATTTATTTATAATAATTGTTATCAAAGGAATGTTTAGTGATGAAACTGTGGTGATATGATATACATTTTGGCATCGATAAATTTTTGGCGATTTTTCTAGTAGGTGATCCATTATGCCACATCATTGGTAAATATCAATTGTTGATAACATTTTTGATAAAATATTTGTCAATAAGAGTCATATTTCAATGATATTGGAGTATATTCCATAATTTTTACCATTTTGAACACAATAATATACTTTATTTTTCAAAATTATACTTTTATTTGTATATAATTTATATATAAGAAGAGGGATGATCCACATGAGGGATTGTCATAGTGAATTGATAAAACTACTAGATTTAGAAGTCTTGAATAGAAGATCTCATTAATTATAGAGATATCAGTGTACCCATTCAGAATAATGGATTCAACCCCAACGACCCTAAGGATGATGACTCGAAGAAGTTTAAAAAGAAAAAGATCGGTTTAGTCAGCCAATTGATTGATCCCAACATCTATCACCACATTTCTATAGAGAATAGAACATACACACTTTAGAAGAAGTTGGAGGATATGTACCATTCCAATACCACTTGAAACAAGATTATGCTATTAATACGATTGATGGATCTTCAACAATAGATAGGGATCTCAATAGGGATTCACACCAGTGAGTTCCAGATCCTGGTAAATGAACTAGTGGATTTTGGTAGGACTCTAACTAATGATGATTATGTGAACCATATTATTTTTACACTACCTGAAAGATTGGATACACTTGTGGTCTTCATTAGCAACTTATAACTTGAAGTCAAACTCACCATGGAAATGGTAAAGGATTCATTGTTCAGTGAATATGATCAAAGGAAAGACACATGTTAAAACCAAACACATGATCCCATCCAGGGGAATTGTGGGAGACCAGAAAGAGGTGGTCTAGGGGAATGAAGTAGTGGTAAAAGTAATAGAAGAGAAAGTTACATGGATTGAAATAGGATATCATACAAATGCTATCATTTTTTAATAAAGGGACACATGATGAATAATTTTCTAACATTACAATAAGGAAAATTCCAAGGTACAAACTAACAATGATGAAATTAAGAAGGGCATGTGACAGTCACCAGAGAAATTTATCTTTTCTATAAAGATTAATAAGTGACATGTTTTCATACCTCATTCCATGACATGGAATTAGTGGTCGATATGGTAACAACATTCCATGAAACTTCACATCACGTGTATTTATTGACTTATCAAGTTGGTGAATTTTCTTCAACAAGGATAGAGAATACCTATTAAATAAAGATCAATGGAATCGATGATATCCATGTTAACATCAACATTGGATACATAATCACCCTACAGGATATATTACATGTTCCATCTATTTGTCTCAAACTATTATTAGGAATATCTTTTGATAGAAAAGGCTATTACAACATATTCAACAATAGATCATGTAAGATGATAAAGAGACCCATTTTCATAACATGAAGACACTTATATAGTATATTGTAGAAATATCATGTAGAGATTTGTGATGAAAGAATCAACATGATGTAAAGAGGGGTATCATAAAATTTGTTTCATAGGAGACTCCACCACATGAGTGAAAGAGGGTCATCTAACTTGATGAAAAATTAGTACATCAGTGTAAATGATGCATCAATCGATCCTTGACAATTTTTCTGGTATGGGAATCAACATAGTTTTTCATTCAATAAGGCTTCATCAAGCATATTGGAGTTTATAGATCTAGTGCACCATGAAGTATGTGTTCCCATGGAGGTGGAATCACTAGGAGGTAAGAAATATTACCTAAATTTTTTTAATGAAGAATCTAAAAAGGTGTGGGTGTTATTCATTAGAAAAATGGAAAGGTGATGGGGTAGTTTAAGATGTTCCACACCATGGTGGAGTGTGAAACATCAAGGAATCCAAAGTGTCTTAATTGAGACAATAGAGGGGAATAAACATCTAGGGAGGTTGATACCTATTGTAGGATTCTAAGAATTCGACATGAGAGGATGGTCCCAATCACTTGGAAACAAAATGAAGTTTCATAAAGGATGACCATAACCGTCATAGAGATGGTCAGGAGAAGGATGAGTTTGGATAATCTTCCAAATCCATTCTAATGACAAGCCATTCAAGTCCCATGGTTCCTCATCAATAGATCAGTATCATTTCCCATAAATTATGAGATTTTTTAAAATATGTGGTCTCTTAAATATCTTTCTTAATCTCATTTATGAGTATTTGGATGTTTGGATTTTGAACAAGTATCCAAGGAGATCAGGAAGAAGATATATGATAAATTTAATGCCGGCATCATCATTATATATGAAGATGAGGATTCTCGATAAAATATTTGAGATCCAATGGAGAATAAGGTGATAAAAAAATATATGTCATGTTCCATGAGAACTAGACAACCAATGAAATTCAAAATCCTTGAATATCTCAAAGTAAAAGTGTCAAAGAATCAATTATTGGTCAGACACCTATACCAACACTAATTTCCACTAACAATGAGGAGGTGAAATATGATTCATCAATAGTATACTAGGAGGATGCAAAGGATGATATTTAGAAGGGTGATACTCAACCCACTCCACTAGAAGTCACAATACCATCAGAAGAGTTAGATGATTTTGTGCCTCTCAAACCAAAAATATTTCAAATATCATAATTGGGAAGGATTTAATTTATAAAATATTAAGATTTACAGTACCTATTATTAATTAGGGGGATCCATAAGGATACTAGGAAGAAGTTTATGATCCTAAAAAACTCAAGTGTCTACATGAAGTAGAGGATGAGATGGAGTCTTTGATGAAGAATATAATATATGAATTTGTGGAACTACCTAATTGAAATAAAGTTATAATAGATATATGGGAATTGAAGATTAATAAGGATGAAAATAAAAAGGAGTTCAATCATAAATAATTGTTAGTGGGCAAGGTATTCTTGTAGGAGAAAGGAGTTGGCTTTGGCGGGATCTTTTCACTCGTGGTGAAGATGTGATCAATATGAGTCATTTTTTGATTGGTGGCTATGTTAGACTTAGTGATTGAATAGATGGAAGTGAAGACATGTTTTCTTCATGGTGAATTATATAAGGAGATCTACATGAGTAAACATAAAGTTTTTAAGGTTTAAGGAATGGAAAATTCATATATAAATTGAAGAACCACTTCTATGGACTGAAAAAAGCTCTCAGATAGTGGTACGACAAGTTTGACACATTAATGAAGAGGCATGGAAACAAGAATATAGAGTAAGAATAGTGTGTTTACATCCATAATTTTTAGTATGGTAACTTTATTTATCTCTTACATTATGTTCGTGACATGTTGAGAATTGGGAAAGACAAAATGAAGACCAGCCTATTGAAGCAGGAGCTGTACATATCTTTTCATATAAAATACTTGGGAGTGACTTAACAGATTTAGGGGATAATGGTCACTCATGGATGAATGAGGTTGTTGTTATGGTTATCTTTAGAGAATAATGTCGAATGTGTTTTAAAATGTTTCAACTTGGATAGTGAATAACTAGTGATAATTACTCTACCTGATCATATGTAGTTGATCAAAAATCTATGCCTGTCATCTAAGGAAGGAATTGAGGAGATAATGATTATACCATACACTTTGGAGGATGGGATAATTATATACTTTATGGTCTGTATAAGGATAGACATTACCTATAATGTTGAGAATCTGAGTCGATTTATCTCCAATACGAGAAACTAGCATAGATATGTAGTCAAGTTGATTGTGAGGTATCTTGAAGGTACAATGAAACCATTTTTATGATAATGGGGAGATAATAACCTCTTTAAGGGCTATAGATATGAAAATATACACAGATATCCTGAAATCATGAGGTCTACATCAGAAAAAATCTCTACATTTAATGGAGGATCTGTATCATGGTAGACAAGGATGCTTATGTGCATCACTTTATCCGCAAACTAAGTAGAGTACATTACTATTGTATAGTCTAGAAAGGATATGTTGTGGAAAAAACATTTCCATTAGTATCCTAGATTTAACTAGAAGTTGTAAAAGGTTCATTTAGAAAGTGAAAGTGTTTTTGTCTTGAGAAAGAACCCTGTGTATAATTATAGGACAATGTACATTGTCATTCGCTATCATTGGATACATGAGGTGATGTATAGATAGATACTGTGAGTTGTGAAGATCCACAAAAAGTTGAACCTAAAAATCATATTGTAAAAGGTGGTATCTCTCAAGAATCTAGTTTTTTTTTCAGAATCTCCAATGGATTTCAGATGGAGGGGGAGAATGGAAGAGGTTTTTATATATGGAATATTAACATAATATTTAGGTGAATGAATATAATTGATTAAATACCCCAAATATTAAATGAATAGGTGTAAATGAAAATAAATTTATTACATACGGAGAATATATTTTTCATTGAATAAAACACATTTTCCAAGGATATAAAGGAGGCCTTGGGAAGAATCCATTATTTTCTAATGAAATCGAGAGAAAATCATTATATTTTGAGAGTCTTGAGAGATATAAACCTGATATAAATAGAGGAGAGGGTGAGGAAAATTCATGTAATCATTAATCTCCACGAAATGAAAGTTCTTTTTTTATATATCAATCCCCTATTATAGTAATAAGTGAATCACAACACCCTCAATGACTAAGAGAGGGGATTCTTTCTCGTACGGTGGCTGGGAGGTCATCACGTTGGGTTTTATTTAAAGAAGGGTGACCAATACTAGTGGAGGGAGGAGAGCACAATGGAGAGTGATGATTAACCAAAGGTAAATGGAAAATTAAGTCTAATAGGAAAAATATAGTCCTTATCCACACTTAATTAGAGGGGAGATGTTAAAACCCCATATAATTTTTATTTAGAGCGGGTTTCGAAAAAACCCTATAAATTTATAACCCCATTAGTGATTCTTTAGTGAATTACATTAAATATTAATAAAAAAGTACCATGTACTGGGTTATTGTTGGACATGATCCAACTCACTACCAATATCATTGGATAAAGACTCACCATCGATTGGAGTAGGGATTAGGGAATCACCATGTGTCTTATCCAACAAAACATTACCTATATTCAAAATAAATTTAAATTATTCATGTTTCTTTACTTTTGGAAAGATAAATCCACTATGAAAGAAAGAAACAAATAAATAATATGATTTGAGTGATTTTTTATATAAATTTATTCTCGATCATTTTAATTTTTTATATATAAAAAATATAATTAATGAATATTCATTCTAGTTATTCTTCAAAAATATATATATTAAATATGTTATTTTTAATATAAAATTTCTAATGACTTTGGAATTTTTATGTTTAAAAGTTGTCCACTGTGATTTTTTTTAATATATTCAATTTTTTGGTAACATATATCTTATTTCATCATTGATACTTCAAGGTTATGAATGAAAAATTAAAACAATTAGTGACATGTTTCAAAATGTAACATTTTATTTCCCTATGTAACATGCTTTTGATGATAGAGAAATTAATAAAATATTATTTAAAAACTAAACATGCAATTACAATATCAATAAAATTTCAAAATTATTATTATAATAATTATTTTAATTTTAACCATTGTCTTATTATAAAATATGTTATTTTTAATTTTTATATTATGTTATAAAAATATAAAAATATATTTTATAAAATTATAAGAATTTATATTAATTAAAATAAATTCATCATTAATTATACTAACAACTATGTAAAAAATAGATAGTTTTTATAATAATAAATTATTAATATTTAATCTATCTGTACTATTAATTTATAATTATAATTTACATTTGATATTGTAAATTTGTTAAATATAATTTCAACCCAAAATTGATTATTCCACATAATAATGGATTATTTATTAGCTTCATATTTTGAAAAAAATTCCATTTTTTAAAAGAAATGATATTTCCCCTATATATTTGAAATTGAGGTTATCAAATAATCATGGACCCTTATACGAGTTTAAGGGTGGTAGGATATTAGGATTTGATAATGAATGATGTCTTAAGAGTGAGACTAGAACATTAGGATCTATTCATTGAAACAATGTTAGAATGCTTGTATTCTGAAATTTTGGTCATTATATTTTCATCAAGATCATGATGATTAAATTAAAGTAATGAAACAGAAAATATGAATATAAAAAATGGAACTAAAAAATATTTTTTTTGACATTGAAAACCATAGAAATTTTTTTTATAAACTAGAGGCCTAGATTTTATAATTAAAAAATAATGTTCAATGGAATAAAAAATATATCTTATTTACATGAAAAAAACATATCTAAATTTCACTTTTGGAAACTTGGAAAAATATCACATAAACACCTGAGTAATAGGTTTAACACTATAGTAAAATATTAAAAAAAATATTACATGGAAGGATATTCAACACCTAATTTTTTCACAATGCATGTTTTACATGACTCCTTGGAATGTCCATATTATTACTATTATACCTAACATAGAGTATATAAAACTAATTTTTATGTGATCACACATTAACGAGGAAATAAAAATCTCAAAATTATATATAAGTAATAACCCTCCCCTAGCAGTAGACACATTAGATCATTTCTTACAATCAACCCTAATTTCTTAAGCAATATGTTGTCCCCCTAGCCCTATATTCAATTAACACTTCACTAATCACCTCTAATATAACATCCCACTATTCTTTGATGAGGCAAGCCATATTTACTTTTATTTTTTTATTTAAATATTTTGGCTTAATATAAATAAATTATTATATTACATATCATGTTTAGTTTATTTTTTAAATAATTTTAATGGTTAAATATCATTATATAAAATATCACATAGAAAATGTTCTTGTAATATATATAATTAATGAAAAATAATTAAAAACTATTATAGGCGATAATAAATTTTCTTTGTAACTTTCAATTTTTATACCCCACCATTTATAATACTAAAAAATTGATGAATTTTTATGTTGTTAAAAAGTATAATAATAATGGAGTAGAAAATAAAATTATATAGTCATAATAATTAATAAATTATAATAAAATAAATTTATGAAATAAATTTATAAAAATTATAAAACACAAATAAAATATATTTATATAGGTGAAAAATAATATATGTAATATAAATAAATATACTTAAATAAATAATATTTTTTATATTGATACCTAATGAAAACATAATACAAAACATTATGTTATATATATATAATTAAACAATAGAAGAAACAATAATATACTATAATATTTTATTATATATCATAATTGATTGATAAAATGATGGTGTTGTTACTATTGAGGATAATTGAGGGTTAATAGGGGGTCAAGGATCACTTTATCTTTATTTATTAACATAAAGATTGGACTTTTATGAGAAATAATAAGTGACATTCTTAATCTGTTGGACCTCACTTGGATGGAAGAATTTATCATCCATTGTGAAGTTGAAGTCAACTAATGAATGTCAAATCCACTTAATAGATCTCATATACACATTGACAGAATGATATGATGTTGAGGCCACTCTTCAATGTTTGAATATGAATAATCATTAAGTAGTAGGAATGTAATAACCAAATATAAAATTTTAAAATATGTGATAAATGTTTTAATACATTTTTAATAACTAAAATTGATAAAAAAAACACATGGTATAAAATGAAATAATATACAAGTATCAAGAGAATAAGATCATGTAAATTCTGGAATATGTGATTCCCTAATTGTTACAACATGTAAGTAAATTGAATCCTTACTAGGAGGAAGTCATAGAGAAAATGAGAATTAGACTAAAAACATCAAGGTAATTATTTCATTAAATTTAATAAACAATCTATAATTAGAGATTGTTTGGAATAAATACACCAAACCCTTTAATTTAAAATGGAAAAAATATTTGGTCATAAGTCAGAGGAAAAATAAAACCAGATAAAAAATAAATTAAAGTATCAAATGTATAAAGGTTAATAATATAAAAAATAAACAATTAATATAAGGAAAAAATAATAAAACAATGAAAAATTGACAAATTTATTTGTGAATCAAGTATATACATTAAGAAATCAATTATTCGTGATAGGCCACTCGTCTAATAATGTGGGTAATAGTATAAATCTTTTTTTTAAGGATATCTCATCAACATCATCTTAAAAGGACTCATAATCAAGGTTATTCTAGGATAGAGTAACACCACATGTTTTAATGGTGCGATTTCACCTGTAATACACTGGTACCCAATAGAATTACTCAATCTACTTATAGTTCCCATGAACCTGGAGCCACGTAATCCTATGCTTCGGGAAAGAGGGTCACTGGGCCTTAGGCACACCACCCTCTGTTCGAAAGGATGGTGAATAGAATTTAGGGTTGGATTAGGTGATAGTGGGGAGGCTATACACTCTGGAAATGATAATTATAATGGTCTATACACATATAACACAACAAAAGAATGACCATAATAGCAGAATGAAACAAGAAAACTCAGTGGAATAATAATAAATGAAGAATTAGTAACAAATAGATGAAAAGGATAACCATTTAAAGATAAATACATGTCATGACATGTCATACAGAAAAATAGACATGTTGCTTCGACCATGGCTGACCATATAAATATATATACATAAGCATTCAACAACTCAAATGGAAAGATCCAGCCCAATGAAAGAAAACCACCTTTTTAATAGCCACCCATCCAAAACAACTACTCACTAAGTTCTTAACCATGACCTTGGTCCATTACATGATCCTAGAGATATAAATTCTACACGTATCCTAAGGAGCATGTGTAGGGTGTGATTATGAACTCAGTAGGGCACTACCAAAATGTTCCTAGCTAACACCCATAATTATACAGTATATGAATACATAAATAAATAATATAAAATCATCCACAAAATAAATAACCTCACTTCCCATGTGATCAACAGCAAGATGAATGAATTTATATACTTCGACCAATGTCATTATATCTCTAAATACGTGTCACCAAATATATATTTTCATAAAAGACATGTCTTTAAGGATATATTTGTAGTGGTGAGGATATATGTATTAAAACCTAGGAATCCCAAGAAGAATATCATACCTAGAGAGCCTTAGTCTCCTCCAATAAATATAATACGGACACCTCATTCTAAGTGACACATCTTGTGTCCATAATCAAGTAGCTGACATCTGTTCGACATTGTCAATCATATGTCCAAAGTAAGATTGTAATTTTGATCATATAATCACCATCAAATTATTAGCCCAACGTCTTTAGGTATGAAGACACCCATACTCCCATAAATAATAACCTACAATTTTTTTAGATCTCAATATCCAAGGCACCGTGAGATCCATCCTTCAGTAAACCTGGACCATCGACCTCTATGCTTATATCAAGCATCATCCACAAACCAATGGTCTCAACCATCTCCTTGAAGCTCCTCACCATCCATTTTGAATTTCTAGAGTGAGCACCTCCTCTATAACTTATGGTCAACACCATCCCATAAGTCACAGAATTAATGGAGGCCTCTACCCAAAGAGAGTTGTTTACACCACCTCACATAGTCTTATCATAGTGTACATGACTCCAATGGTTAATCGACCAACAACAGTGAGTGGTAATCACCAACAATTACAAATACACACCATATGGCACCTTGTTAACCATTAGGACGCATCACTATGTCTTAATGGTCAACACCATCTAAAGTCACATGGTCCACGAGCTCATCTAAATTAGCATGTGACCTTAGTAATGATGATCAACATCAACTAAGTCATTTTAGTACACACTCACATGTTCACATATAACCACAATAGTTATATATAATAATTTAATTTAATTAAGACAACTAGCCTATATAGCCCAAATTGTAAAAATCCACCTTACTAACATTAAATAATTTAGAAGAAATATGGGCATTCCAATCGAAAACTCATGGTATGTATGAAAATTTAAAATAAGAATATAATTAATTTAAGGTTTCCATCAAACAACACTAGCATGATTATTTAATCATGCACCCATGATTCATATATATTTAAGGAGAAAACTTGGAACCATATACCTTAGAATCATAGGCACTCACTTGTTGAGTATCATCCTCTAACAAGATCCATATTAGAAGAAAATTATGTTTTAGAAAATCACCTTGAAAATAGGGAAAATATCTTTCAAAGATTTAATATTTTGTATGATGAGATAAATAAGGAAGGGAAACAAGAGGATTGAAGGAATTATTTCTACACTTCCAAAACACCCAACAAATATTATAATGGAGCTGAGATAGATAATGTAGGAAAAATCCTAAAGGATAAGGGATGGACACTATAGAGTGATCCCTAGGAACCTCCTCTATCCTTAGAATAGAAGGGGGGGGGGGCTAAGGCATTTTTTATAAAACACTTCTTGAAGGTTTTACCTCGTTTTTTTATTACATGATGTGAAAAAAATTCATGAAATGTATTTGATATACATAATCAATTCCTTAGGGTAATCCCCATGATCATTAACATGCTCCCACATGTTCTGTAAACCACTTTCACACCGTGTAAATATTACATGACATAATTTTTTTTCTAGAGCTATTTTTAACATCCCAGAGAGTCTATTATTACATTAGTGTTCACCTAAAACCCCATGAATTACACCAAACCTTAGAATATTTTTTAAAATATCATTTATTTATTTTGAAAACCTTGAAACCTTCTTTAATTTACAGTTCAAAAAAAGGATTATCCACTAATGTTGAAAAATTTAAAAGGTTCAAATTTACTCACAAAAACAACCCATTCAAAAAATAAAGACATCACAGTTTCCCAATCATATAATATCTCATCCCTGACCTATGAGGTCTAACAATGAGATAGTGTCTAACATACTCATCTCATAATATTACCTTGTTCCACCCTGGTCAGTAATACATTAGTCAACACCCCTTTAGGCACTTCCCACCTTAGGAGTTACTTACCCATACACTTACCAACCGAACATTTAATATTTTTATGGTTTCTCTGGCCATCCCAAGATGTTGACATCCTTATATGGAAAGTATTGAGTCCATCAATTATCAGGTTCTCAACCGTACCCGTGTCATACATGATGCCAATCAATTCCCACATCACATCAGATACTCATAAATCCTATAACATGAATGATGAAAAAATTTAACCCTTCGTCATATATACATATTCATACCCATAAAAATCTCAATGCCTACAAACCTCATACGGCAACCACATCATATCAATTACCACCTACTAACTGGTGCCTAGACAGTTCAATTTTAATAAGTTTATCTCATTCACTAATATCAGTCATAAAAAAATAAAAGAAAACTCAGTCATGCCCATTGTGTACCTCTTACTATCATCAGATCCCCAAATTTCTCTATCCTTGCTAGGTATATTCCATGAACCTATCCTGAATCCATCCATCCTGATGCTTATCCTACCTACAGAGATACACAATCCATTAGACACTAAGCCCACTATTGGGTATATATCTACCGACCATGACCTCCACAGTCAAATGAATCCCATATACAAACTAATATAATTTATATGTATCCTACTTCAGATCCTTGAGTATGTCCCAGTCCCTAGAACCCAGCTTTATGAGATGGATTCCAATAGAACCTCTCTAAATGGCCCATCTATCCACATGATTGAAACTCAATTGAACCCTGATCACACTAGGTATGAACATGCCTTTAATTATTACACTATAAGACCACTGTGAAAGAACCACTCCTCTGTGGCCTATATAAATCTCTGGCCTGACCATACTACTAAGATTCTTCATGGTTACACTTTTGGATACCTGAAGCACCACCACTATGCTCACCTGGCATCGTCAAATGGTTAAGATAATAAAATTACATCAATTGTCTCTAGGCTATGAGTGCCTAATTCACCCCCTCATAAAAAATCTCACCCTGAACATGTTTAACTAAAACATGATGGCATGCCACAATCCATCCTTAAATCAGATCAACCTAGAAATGTCATCTTCATCAATAAAAGGTTCAAAAAGAGAAAAGTATGTGATTTTTTTCATAATCCATAATAGATGTGTCTCCTTAATAGTGGCTCATTAAATTATTGTATTAGTCTTCCCTCAACATCATAGAAAATATGACCTTGAATTACCTAGCCTAAAAATACTTCCAAGATAGTCCCTCTTGTATCTCTGCCTGAACCGTTACATACAACCAGCACATTGTTGGTCCTCTGAGAAAATATATATCCAGATTAAACCTCCATCCTAGGGTTGTCTCATGATGGAAAAATATAACATGTATTTACTCGATCCAGTTCCAAACTGCATGTACTCCACCCTCTCCCTAGAATAAAGGTTGGTGTTGAGACTGGAACTCCCACATCAGATAATCTATTAATGGATTAGCTCCTCGATATCATCTATCCAGGCCCTATATGACTCATACCAAGCTCAACCTAATATGCTCGTATAGTAATGGGTCATAATTTTCCATATACTATATCTTCCATAACCGCAATGAAGCTTATACCTATGGATCATGATGATTCTGACCCTCAAGTTCCTCATCTGGACCCTTAGGGGCCCCATCCCATGTATGATCTAGTGGAACCACATCCCCACCCTTCAAATGATCCACAAAAATAAATCTAGGTGGAATTACATTGAACAATAAACACCATTTTCAAACAACCATTATAGTAATATATATAACACAAATAGGGAAAAATGTAATAGGAATCACATCCCACCACACTTACACTCCCATTCCACACCCATGTCAAATGATATCAATCCTCATTGCCCCATACCTACCCATAATATATTCAGGTATAATATATCATATCACCTCATAGACCCCTACCTATACATATCGAAGTTATATATCAAATATCATTCATATCAGATATCATAATCTTTAGGTATCTAAGAATAGATCCAACAAAATTCTAAGTAGGATACACTATTTACATTGTTTTGAAAATTTAAATGGTTCACCCCTATTTTTCATCTCTTATAACCAATATCAGAGTATAAACCATATATATTATATACAAATAGCATGGCCTCTTATTTCATCAAGAACCATATACCTCGGTTATCTGAGTATAATGGTACCAAAAAACAATTAAGGAGGAAAATGTTTTTTAACTTTTTATTGATACTTTAAAAAACCTAATCCTTATTAGAACATCCCAGGTTCTGAATAGTGAACACAATAAAATCAAACATCATATGAGCCTATGTTCCTATCATGAATCATATAAAATCATCCCTTTATATACTTGTCTGAGTGTCAAAACTACATAATCCAATAACATCACACCCAAGTGCACCACTTGAGTTGTAAATCAATCAATGGTAAAAGTTAAAACTAGAAAATTAGTTTCTCATCCCCAAAATCTTTGCCTATCACCTGTATATGGGCTTTCAAACACAAAAAAAATCAATTTACCCAGTTCGAAATAAATCCTACTCTCTATTCTATAATATCCTAAACAGTAAGACAAAAACAGAAAATAAACCTCATTGATACCTTTTGTATCACCCCATATTGGGATCCATTTAAACCTGTGCTCCATGCTAGAGGGATAGTGGGCCTTAGGTGCACCCACTATATTCCAAAGGCAAGAGAATAGTAATGACTGTATTATTAGATAATAGTTAGGAGGATAAACCCTCTATAAATGATAATAATAACCCATAGATATATAACATAGTAGAAGAAGGATAATAACAGTATAATGAAATAATAAAACTATCAAAATATTAATAAATAGAGAATCAGTAACAATAATCATGAAGGTGTTACCATTTTCAGATTAATAAATGTCCTGAAATGTTATATAGAAAAATATACAAGAAATGTCTCATATGGACAACCATATTAGTATATAAAAATAATCATGGGAAATACAAAAAGGAAATACCCAAACTGATATAACCAAACCACCTTGTCCATTTCCACTCATCTAGAACAACTGCTTACTAATCTATGAACCAAAACCATAGTCCTTTACTTGATCTCAGAGATATAAAGTCTAAACATATCCTGAGGGTCGTGTGTTAGGTGTGAGTACGAACTCAATAGGCCACCACCAACATGTTCCTATCTAACATAAAAAATTATATAGTGTATATATATTTAAATAAATAGCATCAAATCATACATAAAATAAATAAACACACTTCCCTTGTTCTCAACATAAATAATAAAGTGTCTACATACTTCGACCAATGTAATTATATCTCTAAATATTTTACCCCAAATATATATTTTCATAAAATACATGTTTGAAAGGATTTAATTATACTAAAGGGGATCCATGGATTAAATCTTAGGTATCTCATTAATTATATCATACCTAGAGAGCCCTCATGATCTTCTGATGAATATAGTATTGACACCTCATGTTAACCAACACCTCCTCTGTTTATAACCATGTAGTTGGAATCTAATCGGCATTCCTAATCCTATATCCCAAGTCCCATCATAATTTCAATCAAATAATCACCATCATCTTATCAAATAAACATATTTAGGACAACTATACTCATCCTACGATGAAAAATAACCCAACATTGACTTGAGAGCCTGACATCCAAGGCACGATGATATCCATCCTTCAGTTAACCTAGTCCATCTTCCACAATGTGTATGGTGAGATTCAACCCCCAACTATTGGTCCTAACCATCTCTTAGTGGCTCCTCACAATCCACCACAGATTTCTATGGAATAAACCACCTCCTCAACCGATTGGAAACACCATCCCTAAAGCCACATAATCTATGGAGGCCTCCATGAACGATGAGTGGTCAACACCACATCACTAATCCTTATCTATGTGCACATGACTCCAACATTGCATTGGACAAAACATTTGAGTGAAATAACAATGAATTATTAATCCATACTATTTGGAAAACATTTTTCCATGAGACCACATTACAATGTCCTAATATTAAACGCTATATCAAGTCATAAAGGCCCAAAATACATCCAAACAACCATTTTGACTCATTTATAATGATCAAAATCACATAAATTAATTTGATCCATGTTCACATATTCCTAGGGTAACACAATAATTATATAAGAAAATTTAATGAAATTAAAACCGTGGACATAGAATACCCTAAATGGTCAAAAACCACCTTACTTAGCTTAAACCGATTAGAATAAATAGGGTTATGCCCATTGATAGGTCAAAATATATATTCAAATGAAATCAAGCATCTAATAAATTTTAGGTTCCCCCAAAAAAACCTTATCATTCATATTTAATCACACATCAATGATTCCATAATATTTAAGGATAAATCTAGAAACCACTAAACAGATAATTATAGGCACATTCTCATTGATTATCATCCTAATTCTCAATCTATATCTAATGAAAATTGAATTTTATAAAAAATCATTGAGAATAATGAAAAGGATATCACACAGATTTAGAATTTTGTATAAATAGATAAACCAGGAAAACATAATGATTCAAGGTCTTACTTCTACACTTCCAACACACTGGATAGATGTCAAATCATAGGTCATATAGAGAAGATAGGAAAAGTCCTAGAGGATAAGGGAAGTCCACTACAGAGATCTCCCTTGACACCTCCTCTTTCAGGATAAAATAAATAATGGGGGTGAGTCCACTGTTAATCCATTAAAAAAATGCCCACAGATTTCATGTAATGTATTTAGTACGTGAGATGAAAAACATTCAGGAAATGTATTTAATTATCATCATGAATTACTTAGGATAACCCGTCCAATCATTCTTTCAATTACAAACACCATGTAAAACACTTTTACAATATTTATCTATTACACAACATGAATTTTTGGTTGGGTCTATATTCAACATCTCATAATGTATTTAGTTCTTTCTCAAACCCCCAGGAATTCCACCAAACCTTATAATATATCTAAAATCATTATTTATAAACTTTAAAACTATTGAAACCTAAATTCAATTTCCATTTAAAAAAGAGGTCCATTAACAAAATGGATAAAAATTAAAAGGTTCAGATTTACCCCCAAAAAATACCTATTGAAAAATTGGGGATGTTTAACTACTAGAATCAATATTAGTTTTTAGTGGGAACAACACAAACTTATTCTTGACTGTATATAAATATATTATTTTTATATATCAATTACCATAATATCCAATTTCTAATTGGAAATAATAAAAAATAATTATTTTAAATACACCCATATCCACTCATTTCATATAATGGTGTCCCAGTATCAGCTAATAGAGAATAGAATGTGACACTAATATGTTATTTTAATTTTTTTTGTGAAATATTTCCATATTAATTAGTATTGTGGGTGTTTTTAGTATTCTTTTGTTTTAACCATTCCCTTTCTTCTCAAGAGATGAGTCTATCCTTATTTATTCAATTGATCATCCACTCAGGTCATATTTTACTAATCTGGGGCCGTGTGTAAAAGACATTATGCCATTGTAGATCCTATAAATCTTAATCCTATGTTAATATAAGTCAAAGTATAACTTGTACCTTGTGTTCATATTCCTCACAAAAATCAAATTTATATAGAAAATATTTATCTTGTTGAAGATTGTTTCTATAATAACTCCATTTTTCTCTACTATACATACATGTAACCAAGTTTACTCTATGATGATTTAGATAATTATTTGATAGATGTATATACTATTGAAAACATTTAAACTCGTTGCCATAATTTTTTGAGTAAGTTCTACCATTATTAATCATCTATGGAGGCCATTTGAGTTATTGTCAGCAGAATACCCAAACTGGCTCATCTCCACCGAGACTAATCAAGTGTTACCCAAACATCATGCATGCATTTTCATACACCAGTGGATGAAGACTAACTATACTTATCTATGTTGTGATAATGTAGATACCATACCCTAATATCAATAAAAATAGTATAAGAAATAAAAATAATAGTCTAAAGGGGAAACCAATTCTCCAATAGAAGCAACTATATTTAACAACACAAACATTTATAATTGAAATTTACTTTTTGAATTAATAAATTCTTTATTAATCAATGTAGTTATAGAAAAACCCTGAACTAGTTTGGTTATTTTGGAACACTATAAAATATATTCAGTAGAACTTAAAATACTATTAAACATCTTAACAATTGAAAATAAAGATATTGTAAAGTGATTATTAAGGTTAGTACATATTACATGTTATGATAAAGTCTAATTGATATATATTGAATAATTGATGGCCTCAACCCACATGACCATTACAGAGGAATCCCAATTATTTGAGCTTTTGAGGGAGATGACATCCCCTGGATTTTATCTTTATCAATACCAAGATAAAAGTTAACCACTGAAATAAGAATGGAACGATTTATGAGATAAGTTCAAGATTATCAATATCATTTCCCAAACCATGTTCGACAAATCACCATAAGAAAGTGACACCATCACACACCATGCCCGTAGTGTGTAAGCTAGTGTAATAAGGGTTTCAGCATCTAGAACATAGTAGAATGAATTTTAATGTTTTATTTAAAATAAAATATTGATTATAATTATCTATTTTTATTATTACTATTTATATAGATGATTTAATAACGAGTTTCATAAAAATTAGATTTTGATACGATGAAACTGAAACTGCATTTTTGGGAAATATATAGATTTTATTACAAAAATTACTTTTATAAAATGATTAATTTTTTAAAAAAATATTATTTTCATGAAATATTATTATTAAATTAAATTTATTTTAATATAAATTATAATATAATTTAATGAAGTACAATATAATTTTTATAAGGGTAAAAAATTGGTTATAGTTTAAAAAACTAGTATTTTTTTGGAAAATAAGGATTTTTATTTAAAAGTGTTAATTACCAAATTTAAAAATATATTTTGGTGAAATAAATATCATATAATAAAATAAGACATTTAAATTATCCAATTATTAGTATTTTTTTCATTTTTTAATTCAATTGATTTATTAGAAAAAAATAAAATATGGTTTAAATATATGGTTTGTATTATAACATCACAATGGACCAAAAGTGTAGTAATAAATTCTATAAAAGTTATCTATGAAATATATATATTTATCCTTTAAAATAATAGGTTTTTAAATTAATTATTATAATTCTATAAACATTTAATGAATCCTCTGAAACCTATATTATATTTTATGGTTTTAAAATCATTTCTTTTTAGAAATGAATCACTTTCGCATCATCAATGGTATTATATTAATATTTTAGATTCTTGGAAATTTAAATTATAAAATCAAATTCCAATTTGGTAGAAACCATAGGCAAAGACCCTATAAATTTTTTCATTTTTGGTTATTTAATCATAGAGTCTGAAACCTAATATTAGAAATTAATAGAGAATTCCCCTCCCCTTTTCTATATATACCCACCTAACCTCCGAATCATCTTCACTAAAAAACACTGATCACTAATTTACTCTCCATAACCATCCATAAATCCATCCCAAGGCGTTCCCAATATCTTAAGAATCTCCCCCTGATCTTTTATATGTTCTCTCTCAAGATAAGGGATTATATCATATTCTATTTTATTTCAAGTACTTTTTTTATAATAAGCCTTTTAATTTATTCTTTTTCAAATTAGTAATTTCTTTTTTCACATCTCTTTAATATAATTATGATTACCATGTAATGATATACGACATTCCTTTCTCATTAAACCCTTTCTTGAGATTATTTGTACACCTACTATGCTGCCAAAATTATGTCATGATTTTCTAAGCCCAAATTTTCTATCATGAATACCCATATAAATTTACATTGAAGGATATTTACCTAGACATACCTATGCTTAATTTATGGGGTTCTTCCATGTATGTAATCCATACTCCACAATCATTAGATAAAAAATTATGAATGGTGTTCTTATGTTGTAAGATCGATGTTCCACTCTAATGCATAGAAATGAAATGAATGTGATTGGGGGGAAAAATAATATATCCATTCAATGAATTGGATAATTATTTATCTCATGGGATAACATGTATGGAACATAAAAAGTGATTATAAACACACTATGTTATGATTTCATGGTGATTATCCTTTAATTATTCTTATGATGTCATATTTTATTTTACTTCTACATTCCAATGTTTCCTTGATGTTATCATATTATATAATGATTTGATATTCAAATTTAGGATACATAAATGTAGATACCCGAAGCTTGACATACATAAACATTACATTACTCTTGTGGAATACTTAATACATAACAGAAACAGACACACAAGGACCATAATAGTTTAGTGTCTTTGGAAACTTGGAACACAATATTCTAATCATGGTGAAAGATCTTCAACATCTCCCATAAAGATCTTACCCCTTTTTTATTACCTAAAACATTTCTTTATATCCTGGGGAAAATAAAACATAAAAAGGGTGAGATCAAATGCTTAGTAAGGGTAATCATGGATAAAATAAAACATACAATATACATTTGAACTTAAAAACATGAACATAATGTTTAAACATCAAATGCTTGAGCAATGACATAAAACATTTAAGTACGTAAGGAATAGATCATAAAAAAACATTAAGAATGATAAAATATCATGGGAATAAAATATTTAATTGTGGAAACCATTAACCACATGATATGATTTCCATATTAGCCAAGGAATTGCTGCCAAGACCATCTTAGTGGACAAAGTCCTTTTCTGAATCGAGTTCACTCCTCGTTCCAGTACAGTATTACTGAACCGGTTTAACTTTCCGTTCTGGACATTTTTATCTCATGAGATATAAATCTTTACCCAATGCATTGGAGGTATATATAGGTCCCACCCATCTCATAATGAAATCATTCTTACTTGTGACACAAAATAAACATACATCATTCATAATAACCCAACAAATAAAATGGGTTCCATAAAAATCATCCCATCATCACATAATCCATATAAAAGAAATGGATATCATTTCATAATAAGAAAAGTGAAACCATGTAAATCATAGAGACATTATACTTGAAACATACACATACGAAATAATGTCACTTAGTTGAAAAATGGTTGTGATAAAACACTTGAAATGAATTATTGAGGAAAATATACTTTCATATTCAAAATCATTTTCTTTTCAGAAAATGTAATCCAATTTTAAAATAAAATTATTTTTTTGAAAATATTCATGAAATATTTTGTAGGATGCTTCATGAAAATAAGGCTTTATAAAACTGTAAAAATCTGTTCGTGCCGTATAAGTTAAAAAAACATTCTTCTCGAACTTTTGGCGGAAAAGTCAAAAAGTACCTCATAAAAGAAAGATTCCATACATACCATGTAGTAAAAGTTAAAAATCGGTAAAAAGGACATAACACAAACATGAAACCATTTTTAGGAAACATGGACATGGATGAGAATAATAACCCCAGTAAATACTTACAAATAAGCAATCTCAGATAAAAATGAGATTTGCAAAATTATCCCTTACCTTATGTCTGATATGCTTCGTATATATCCGAACCTCCTGTATAATGATTTAGATAATGTCATTGACTTATTATAGAATCATATTCATTGTTATGATATCATATATGGTTCACTTATGACTTTATATTACCCGTTCTTTTGTAAATTCCATGTTAAAGATCATTTTGGGTAAAATCGTTTCATTTGTCATTCGTGTATTGACTTTTAATTATTCATATGATTAATTAGATCATGATTAATTAATTCCTGAATATAAAAAATGATTTATATATAATATATATTCAGAATATACATATATATAATAGATCGATAAATGGAAAGAAATACACCGTTCATGGAGACGGTAGGCTGTACGTACGCATGAACACTGTTTTCGTTTCCTTATTGAGTTGAATGGAATTAAGTAGATGACATACATATATATATATATAAATAAATACATTAGCTTAATAATTTCATATATTTCATTATTATTGCTTATATATACTTTATAATCATTCTTAAATGGTTAACATTGAGAGTGAATCTCGTCGCGTCGTGGAGACGGTAGTCCGTACGTACGCACGAGCGATGATATCATTACCATAGTTATTGAATTGAATTTAATAGGATGATACAATATATAATAATCAGTATGATTTTATAATAACTATGTATAGTTATTCTTTACACCATTATACCCATCCATGTAAGGTGGTGTTGGAAAAACAGATTACACCACGGCATGGAGACAGTATTCCGTACGTACGCACGCGCAGTGATTTCATTTTCCGCAGGATGGATGGATAGTGAAATAGGGATGTTTCATACTTATAATAACATATCAGTATATGAGTGATACTGATGTTATTACTTCATAATTAATCAACTATATAATAAGAAGTATAAGAAGAAATAAAGTTGAAAAAATCGGTAACAGACACTAACTCTTCTTTGAAGCCCCTCTTTGAGACCTCCTTTTAGGGCACTAAAATTGGTCTTTGAATAAGACCAGGACCTCTAGGATGTTTCTAGGGAAGTAGAGAAGAGACTTTTTCAGGGGTGGCCGAGATTTAAGGCTCCAATTGGTGTGAAGAAGGGAGGGAGGAGGTTCCCTTTTATAAGGGAGGAGAGGGGAACCTTTGGAAATATTAAAAATATTAATTTATAATAAATCTATCCCCACATAAAAACCTCAAAAAATAACTCATATTCAAATATTAGATGAGATAGGGTTTTACAATCATAATCCAATAAAATTTAGACATGTTTTGATTTTATTTTAAACCTTATCATTTTGATTTATCCTTATTTAATCTATTTAATTTTATTTGTGGTAATAAAATTATAAATTTCAAATTATAAAAAATAATTACTTATTAGTTGTGAATAGTCCATAATTGGATACTTTATAACATATTTGACCATATAAATTTAAATTTATAATTTTTAAATATTTTTGTGATTTTTAAACAATTTTATAATATGTTATTTTTATAACATAACAATAGTGTCAATTTTGACACTATTCAATTATTTGAATTCAAATAAAATATATACAGAAGATATGTTCAAACTAAAATCTTTAATAGATTTAAAAAAGTTCATATGTATCTATAAATTTATTGGAGCACATTAAATAGTTCATATAATATTTATTTTATTATTTTTAAAACCATTTATTTGGTTTATCTCTTAATACAATAATTACTACAATATTTTTGTATAATTATTTAATATACATATTTGTTGCATAAAAATTAAAAATAAAATCCTATGATGAATATAAATCTATTAACTTTCACATTAATAATTTTAATCGAATTTATCATCTTAACATCACAATATGTAGATTGTTATATTTATTAAATTATGAAGGTGACAACATTGGCATCATTTAAAATAAAATAATATATGTGTTATAATCCCTTTTATAAGGCTCCAAATGGTAATATATTAGACCATTGGATGATTATGTTTTACATTTACATGAATTATAAGTTGTGGTCAGGGTTTTGTGCTTTTTAGGGTCACTATTAGTTTAATAAAAACTATATTCTTGATTTTTCACTAGATAAACAATTTTCTGCATCACTATTGTGTCACAATTAATGATAATTATTTAATCCCTAAAAATTATAAATAAATTCATATGATGTAGATAATTTCATTAGATTTCTGGAGACTATTCATGTTACAAGTTTTATGAAGTTTATCACTAAATTTAAATTAATATACTTTTAAGATTTAAGAGAGTGACATGTTGTCACTTTCTTTGGTTTTAATAATAATTAAGTTATTTTCATGGAAAAAAGTGCATTAAATGATTATAATCCGACCATTAGGTGATAGGGGTCGACGTTTAGTCATCCAATTGGATTTTGACAGGTGTTAGGGTAATTTTATAATCTTATATTTACCCTTAATTACCCGATTTACCTTTAACTATGGTAAATAAAATTTACCATAGTTACTATTCATAATGCCCAAAAATAAAAAGTACCTTATTAACATAATTTGGACCCACTGATTCCAAATATGGAATCCATTTTTCAAAATTCAAAACACATAAGTTTCAGTAATTAATTTAAAATTAATCCTGTTGACGAAAGAAAATGCTTTTTTGTTTAAAACATTGCAAAAGATTGAATTGATTTAACCTACGAATTCAAGGTAAAATCAATGATAATGACATACAGTGTATTAAATGGTAAAAATATATTCTATTTATACTTTTAAACCATTCAATATTATAATTTAACCACATAAATTATTATGATGAAAAAAAGTTGTTTTTAAATAAAATATATCGTGTTTTTACAATTCATTAAAATATGAAAGTTATCTAAGAAATATCAAAACTTTATCGAATGTACTTTTTTATATCCTGATTCAAAATAAGAAGTTAATTTTGTAAAATTGAACTTATAAACATGTGACAAACTAGATTTGATGTGGGTGCGCCATCAAAAGGCGGCAAAACTGCATTTTTTGAAAAATACTTATTTTACTTGAAAAATTTATTTTATTCTTATACCATGTTCTAAAAAATGTGTAAGATGAATAATAATGTTATAAATTTCAAAATTTAGTTAATAATATTCATTAAGGCTAGTTCATAATAATATTATTATAATATATCGTTGTTTAGTAAAACCCGGTATTGCGTACAACACACGCTATTGGGGAAGGTCAGGATTGCCTGTAATGTAAGCCAAGTTAGGGTTGAGTGTAGTGAATGACTCTTTTGTTGTTGCGTATAACAAAATACATTGAATATATATATATACTCATTGTTTCGTAGAATAACTACTATCAAACAAACATGAAATTGTGTGTAACACGATCCAAGAATAGTGTTGCGTATACTGCAAGCTAATACGGTGTTGCGTATAGTGCAAGATAATATTGGTGTAGCATACAACAGATGATATGTAAAAAATTAAAATGAATATATCTTATAAATTATCGGGTAGTTACATTCTACCCCCCTTAAAATGAATTTCGCCCTCGAAATTTGTCGGGGTTATAAGTTGTTTACTATTCATAGAAACCCACAACGTAAAAATGAATACTAAAACATAACATTAAAAAAGAATGTTAGAAATGTAACGGTCACCCAAGGTAACTCAGCATTGGGTTTTTACATAGGAGAGTATCAGTGAAAATATAGATACGGAGGAAAAATCTAACCATCATGTTCTAATAGAGAGTGGTAGAGAACATGGCTACGAAAAAGACAACAATCACAAAGACATAGATTTGTGATGATCTAAGGTACCATCTGATTCATCGCATATAAGGTAACTAGGACAACATTTTTGGTTTTCAAGATCATTTCACTAAAGTTTATGAATTAAAAGAAATACTTACAAGATTTTGGTACAATCTCACTATTGTTCGTGAATTGAACAATTTCCACTTCATCCCTTAAAGAAATGAAGTTGAATTTGTTATTCGTGATGTGTTAGCAGATCATGGGATAGAATTATGGGTCATTCCATCTATTTCAAACAAAAGGTTAGCAAAAGTTATAAGTCCATCATATTGTTAGATTAATTTTATATGGTTCCAAAAATGAACTTATAATTCATATATCATACATCTTAATAAAATAAAACTAGTTTCTACTAACCAGGGACTTCCTGTAGGCCAGTGGTATGGGATAAAGGCCAGTTTCACTTCAGTTGTGGGTTCGATTCCCAAAGCTTTGCCCGACACGATGGGCTGTCACCAATCCTACAGGTTGTCCTTCTTCTAAAACTACATTACTATAACATCCCATCAATAATATAGAAAATATTTATATCCTTAAACAATACTAACTTATGTCCAACATAATCCATTCACATCTTTAGGCTTATCTAAAATACTTTAGTCCAAGATCATTGTATAAAGAAAATGATTACTTGAAATGTCACATAATAATCACGTGAATGCCATCATTTGTCCCTCATATATCTTGTTGGTCACATTCCAGTCATGTGAATACCTTAATCATGTATTCTATTGAAAAATGAATACCCATTGAATCTTAGTGAAAACATGAGTTCTGTCAAAAGTTAACTATTTCCACATACCAAAATCCTCAAAATTCGATATACTCAAACCATGATATCACTTAGTCCTTATATCAATCATGATCTCATGAATACTATCAAACATTTCATTTTCTCCTTATCCCTTCATTATGCGCATATCATCTGCTTTCCAAAATATTTTAATCACTTTTCATGGTTACCGGTACAATAAAATTATTGAAAACCAAAATAGACTAATACAAAAATATTATAATACACCATAAAAGTACCACAAAAAAATTATTTTTGAATACCAATACATAAACACTTCAATCCATCCTGTTCGATGATTGTCCTGGAATAAGTCCTTCCTTGATTTTAGAACATACTTTTTAGGTCAGGGCATGTGGTTGGGTAATGACCATGTTATCTACAAATAAGACATTGAACTCCATAACAGTCTCTCACTCTATGACCCTTTTCTCCACAAAGATAACATATATCCCTCCATTTTAGGTATTCTTCAATGTTCTTCTTCCCTTCTTTAGAAATCTCAATCTTCCTTTATTTATTCTCCTCAACATGCGAACATGCATAAAAGTCTATCTTCCTCTTTTTTGATGAATTAGGCATACCAATAAATTTCACCTTGTTAATAATACATCACGATGACTGATTCGGCATAATCACAATATCTTTCTCTCTAGGAATTATGAAATTTGGTTTCTCATAGTCACCAATTTGTCCATTGGATTCAATGTTAACCAAATTCTTTCTGGTTCCCTCCATTTACTAAAACACAAAAAAAAATCTATGAGAGGAAAAAATCATAAAAGGAAAATAACATAATCAAGGGGGAGTACCTTAAATATCTAACATCTTAGGTTAAATTCTATGATCGTTACTATAGTTCTCGGACTATATCCTATACGTATACTTATCCTTAGGGACATACCTAGATATACCTTAGAAATATCTCTAGGGATCTCACTAACGTTTTCGCATCCTAGTTTCCAAAGGTTGACTAAACCTTTCCTCTGATACCAACTGTAGAGACCCGAAGCTTGATGTACATGAACATTACATTACTTTTCTGAAATACTTAATACATAACAAAAACAGACACACAAGGACCGTAATAGTTTAGTGTCTTTGGAAACTTGGAACGCAATCTTCTAATCATGGTGAAAGATCTTCAACATCTCCCATAAAGATATTCCCCCTTTTTTTCATACCTAAAACCTTTCTTTATATCCTGGATAAAAGAAAACATAAAAAGGGTGAGCTCAATTTCTCATTAAGGGTAATCATGGATAAAATAAAACATACCATATACATGTGAACTTAAAAACATGAACATAATGTTTAAACATCAAAAGCTTGATCAATGACATAAATCATGGAAGTACGTAGGGCATAGATCATAAAGAAACATTAAGAATGATAAAATATCATGGTAATAAAACATTTAATTGTCACAACCATTAAGAACATGATATGATTTCCATATTATCCAAGGCATTGCTTCCAAGACCATCTTAGTGGACAAAGTCCCTTTCTGAATCGAGTTCACTCCTCGTTCAAGTCCTGTATTACTGAACCGATTTAACTTGCTATTCCAGCCATGTCTATCTCATGATATATAAATATTTACACAATGAATTGGAGGGAGATATAGGTCCCACCCATCTCATAATGAAATCATTTTTACTTGTGCCACAAAATAAACATACATCATTCATAATAACACAACGAATAAAATGGGTTTCATAAACATCATCCCATCATCACATAATCCATATAAAATAAATGGATATCATTTCATAATAATAAAATTGAAACCATTTAAATCATAGAGACATTATACTTGAAACATACACATACGAAATAATGTCATCTTAGTTGAAAAATGGTTTTTATAAAACACTTGAAATGAATTCTGGAGGAAAATATCCTTTCATCTTCAAAATCATTTTCTTTTCACAAAATGTCATGCAATTTTAAAAGAAAAGGATTTTTTTGAAAATAGTCATGAAATATTTTGGAGGAAGCTTCATGAAAATAAGGCTTTATAAAACCGTAAAAATCTGTTCGTGCTGTATAAGTTAAAAAAACATTCTTCTCGTAATTTTGCCAGAAAAGTCAAAAAGTACCTCATAAAAGAAAGATTCCATACATACCATGTAGTAAAATTCAAAAATGGGAAAAAGGAAATTATAAATTCATGAAACCATTTTTAGGAAACATGGACATGGATGATAACAATAACCTTAGTAAATACTTATGAATAAGCAATCTCTGATAAAAATGAGATTTGCAGAATTATCACTTACCTTATGTCCGATATGCTTCGTATGTATCCGAAACTCCTGTATAATGATTTAAATAATGTCATTGAATTATTACATAATTATATTCATTGTTATGATATCATATATGGTTCACTTATGACTTTATATTACCCGTTCTTTTGTAAATTCCATGTTAAAGTGCGTTTTGGGTAAAATCGTTTCATTTGTCATTCGTGTTTTGACTTTTAATTATTCATATGATTAATTAGATCATGATTACTTAATTCCAGAATATAAAAAATTATTTATATATAATATATATTCATAATATACATATATATAATAGATCGATAAATGGAAAGAAATACACCATTCATGGAGACGGTAGGCCGTACGTATGCATGGACGCTGTTTTGGTTTCCTTATTGAGTTGAATGGAATTAAGCAGATGAGATACATATATATATATATATATATACATAAATTAAGTATCTTTATAATGTCATATAATTCATCATTATTTCTTATATATACTTTATAATCATTCTTAAATGGTTAACATGGAGAATGAATCTCATCGCATCATGGAGACGGTAGTCCGTATGTACGCACGAGCGATGATATCGTTACCATAATTATTGAATTGAATTGGATAGGATGATAAAATATATCATAATCAGTATGATGTAATAATAACTATGTATAGTTATTCTTTACACCATTATACCCATCCATGTAAGGTGGTGTTGGAAAAACAGATTACACCACAGCGTGGAGACGGTATTCTGTACGTAAGCACGCACGGTGATTTCGTTTTCCGTAGGATGGATAGATGGTGAAATAGGGTTGTTTCATACATATAATAACATATCAGTATATAATTGATACTGATGTTATTACTTCATAATTAAACAACTAAAGAAGAAGAATTAGAAGAACAAATAAAGTTGAAAGAATCGGTAACTGACATTACCTCTTCTTTGAAGCGCCTCTTTGAGACCTCCTATTAGGGCACTAAAATTGGTCTTTGAAGAAAACCAGGACCTCTATAATGTTTATAGGGAAGTGTAGAAGAGAATTTTTCAGGGTTTGGCCGAGCTTGAAGGCTCAAATTGGTGTGATGAAGGGAGGGAGGAGGTTCCCTTTATAAGGGAGGAGAGGGGTACCTTTGGAAGTCTTAAAAATATTAATTTATAATAAATCTAACCCCACATAAAAACCTCCAAAAATGACTCATATTCTAATATTAGTTGAGATAGGGTTTTAATATCATCAAACAATCAAATTTAGACATGTTTTTATTTTATTTCAAACCTTATCATTTTGATTTATCCTCATTTAATCTATTTAATTTTATTTGTGGTAATAAAATTCTAAATTTTAAATTATAACAAATAATTACATATTTGTTGTGAATTGTCTATAATTGGATAATTTATAACATATTTGAGCATATAAATTTAAATTTATAATTTTTAAATATTTTGGTGATTTTTGAACCATTTTATAATATGTTATTTTTATAACATAACAATAGTGTCAATTTTGACACCATTCATTTATTTGAATTTAAATAAACTATATACAGAAGATATGTTCAAAATTAAAGCTTCAATAGATTTATAATAGGTCATATGTATCTAGAAAATTATTGGAGCACATTAAATAGTTCATATAATAGTTACTTTATTATTTTTAAAACCGTTTATTTGGTTTATCTCCTAATAAAATAATTTCTACAATATTTTTGTATAATTATTTAATATACTCATTTGTTTCATAAAAATTAAAAATAAAATCCTAAGATTTATTTAAATCTATTAAATTTAACAATAATAATTTTAATCTAATATATCATCTTAAAATCACAATATTTAAATTGTTATAATTATTAAATTATGAAGGTGACAACTTTGGCATCATTTAAAATAAACTAATATAAGTGTCATAATCGCTATTATAAGGCTCCAAATGGTCAAATATTATACCATTGGATGATTAGGTTTTACATTTACATGACCAATAAGTTTTGGTCAGGGTTTTGTGCCTTTTATGGTCACTATTAGTTTAATAAAAACTATATTCTTGATTTGTCACTAGATAAACAATTTTCTGCATCACTATTGTATCACAATTAATGAGAATTATTTAATACCTAAAAATTATAAATAAATTAATATGATTTAGATAATTTTATTATATCTTTGTATACTATTCATGTTCTAAGTTTCATGAAGTTTATCACTAAATTAAAATTAATATACTTTTAAGATTTAAGAGAGTGACATGTTGTCACTTTCTTTGGTTTTAATAATAATTAAGTTATTTTCATGGAAAAAAGTCGAATAAATGATTATAATCTGACCCTTAGGTTATATGGGTATACTTATAGTCATCCAATAGTATTTTTACAGGTTTTAGGGTAATTTTATAATCTTATATTTACCCTTAATTACCCGATTTACCTTTAACTATGGTAAATAAAATTTACCGTAGTTACTATTCATAATGCCCAAAAATAAAAATTAGCTTATTAACATAATTTGGACCCACTGATTCCAAATATTGAATCCATTTTTCAAAATTCAAAACAAATAAGTTGCAGTAATTAATTTGAAATTAATCTCATTGTCGAAAGAAAACGCGTTTTTGTTTAAAACATTGTAAAAGATTGAATTGATTTAACCTACGAACTCAAGGTAAAATAAATTCTAATGACATACATTGTATTAAATGGTAAAAATATATTCTATTTATACTTTAAGACCATTCATTATTATAATTTAACCACAGAAATTATTATGATGAAAAAAAGTTGTTTTTAATTAAAATATAGCGTGTTTTTACTATTCATTAAAATATGAAAGTTATCAGAAAAATATCGAAAATCTTATCAAATATAAAGTTATATATCATGATTCAAAAGAAGAAGTTTATTTTGTAAAATTGAACTTATAAAAATGTAAAAAACTAGATTTAACGTGGGTGCTCCATCAAAAGGCAGCAAAACTGCATTTTTTTGAAAAATACTTATTTTACTTGAAAAATTTATTTTGTTCTTATACCATGTTCTAGAAAATGTGTAAGATGAATAATAATGTTATAAAATTCAAAATTTAGTTAATACTATTCATGAAGTCTAGTTCATAATAATATTATTATAATATATCGTTGTTTAGTAAAACCCGGTATTGCGTACAACACATGCTATCGAGGAAAGTCGCGATTGCGTGTAATGCAAGCCATGTTAGGGTTGCGTATAGTGCATGAATCTTTTTTTGATGCATATAACAGAATACATTGAATATATATATATATATACGCAATGTTTCGTAGAATAATTACTATTAAACAAACATGAAATTGTGTGTAACACGATCCAAGAATAGTGTTGCGTATAATGCAAGCTAATACAGTGTTGCATATAGCACATGATAATCTTGGTGTAGCTAATAATAGATGATATGAAAGAAATTAAAACGAATATATCTTATAAAATTTCAGGTTTTTACAATAATCCTTAAATTTCACCTTGATATTTCTCTTGAATCATATGTATTACTTTAATCATGTGGTACTTTGATTATTCCCTTATTGAGCTTTAGATCTCACCCATTTCTTATGTATATCTATAAATTATCTGGTACACTATAAGAAGATCAGTGGAATATATGGGAATGTTTTGGTGTTTTTGAATAATATTATTATATGCATGTTTCATGATATTATGATATTTTTTTAATTACCCAATAACTCTAAGCCTCATGATCTTGTTTTCTGTTATTATGTGTATCTTTATGTAATAATACATAGATTAAGGTGTATTAAAGATACGAGTTTTCATAGTTCGTATTAGAGAAAGGTCTAGTAATTTTTAGGGTTAATGATTTTATAAAATTACTAAAATCATTTGGTATAATAAAAAACATTTTGAAACATCAATAAATTATAGTAATGTAGAGAACTAGTTTTTCTAAGAAATAAAATCATTTCCTGTATTTTAAAAGCGAATGCGGGTCTATCATAGTTGTACCTAGGGCTAATAATCACAAGTAGAGTGCATTGGGTACTAATTAGGTCATAACCTGGTGTCAAATATTGAGTTCTTTCTACACATCTAGTTTAATACTCCTGGGGGATATTCTATAGTAAATTCACAAGCTCATTGCAAACCATCATGATGGGAGAAAAAATTCCCTTACAATTTTATGTTACGAAATAAACCATGCATAAATTTTATTGAAACCTTGAAATTAAAAGGTTATGGAATGTATTTTGTTTATGTGTTATCCCTTCAATGTTTATAGTTTCTCTTTAATATTATTAATAGGTTGAAAATTATCTTCCCTAATATTCAATTTATTTTTGTTAATGGATGAGAAAAGAAGGAACTATGTCAAAAACCAATGTTATGGGAAATTTGATAAGATACACAACCTAATGTGATTTGGAGTTTTGAAAATTTACAACATAATTACAGAATTATCTATAGTTTTGAAGAAAAAAATCAGTAGGAAAACTGAAACCCTAAAATAAAGATGATTTTTTTATTTATACATTAATGTGATAAATGAATATAACTTTTTATGGAATCTTATGGTCCTTTAATTGTGGAATAATGGATTTATTCCATTGAAAATATTTTCTCTATCATTGAATGCTATAATCAAGTGATGTTTGTGAGGTTTGTTTATCATATGGAGGAATAAGTTGATAAATAGTGTAATTTGAAAAGAAATCCAGAAGATCAAGGAGGATTTTGAATAAATGGATTTGAAAGAATTCCATAAAACGTTTTTTGATAAATATTATCCTTTAAATCTATAACTTAAAATGGAGAGTTATTTTCATGGCCTCAAGAAAAAGGATGATATGTCTATTGGGATATATGTTGTAAACTTTACAGGACTTGCATTATATGCCTTCAACTATATCATTGTACCCAAAAGTAATGTTTATTACTTATTAGGTGAGTGAAAGATAAATCTATGATAATATTTGGTGATTCAAGATATTATAATCTATAATGAAATTTTATGATGTTCCCTCAATGTTGAAACAGGGAAAAGAAAATATCACAGGTCTTATGGGTCTGTAGATGGGAAGTAGACAATAGAATTTAATTATAGGGGATTAATAGAGAAAACCCATAGTGATAAAAAATTCCTAGATATCTCTTATCAAAATTGTAGGAATATTGATATTAGAAATTTACTCATGGGGAGAAGTAAATTATTAAGGTGTGGTAAGGAAGGGAACATTGCTAGCGAATATTGAAAAAAGAAACCTGCTAATCTGAATAAATAAAGGAATGATCTAAAAAACCCTCATATTTAAATCTAATTATTAATCAACAAGGAATAAGGAAACTATATGAATCAATTCACTAGGCCAAGGTTTTTTGATGATAACTGAATAGAACAACCTTTAAGGCCTAGATAGAAAAGGTAGAACTATTCCATGAAAACAGGTCAGTTGGATCCTAATAATAATTTGGTGATGATATATGATTGTTATTCATCCAAGTAAATAAAACATACTATTTGATTATATTTCAATGTATTCATTCATATCATAAAATTGAAATATAATTATTCAAACATTACCTCAAAATATGGAATTGGAGTTATCGGTGAAAAAAATGTGCAATTATTGCATCCCAAGTATATAACTTCTCCAATATCCATATTTTTTGAATGAAATTTCTAATGAACCATGAGATATTCCCTTTAGTAAAGTTAAATTCAATTATGGTTATGAATTTTCATTCCTTGAATAGAGATAATATAAATTTATTAAGGAATGAAATTTCCTTTTGTATTGAGAATTGACATCCAATATTATTAAAATGAATGGAGGATGAATCTTAATAGGAATAAAAATATCAATCATGGATATTATAGACTTATGATAAAATATATCTTGATTAAATTAGTTAGACTACGGAAAGGATCATCCATGATGACATGACCATTGTGAGTGAATATGATGATGTGTTTGTTAAAAAATTACTTGGACTTCCTTTTAAATGATAGGTTGAGTTCATGATAAACATTATACCAATTACCTTTCTAATATCCATGGATGCATACATAATGGCCACTATTTAACATGAAGAGATGAATAAGTAACTACAATAGAATTCTGATAAATGGTTTATATGCCATAGTGCTCCACCATGGGGTATCCCAATCCCCACCATCAAGAAGAAGGATGAGTAAATACACATCTGCATTAATTATCATGAGCTCAATAATGTCATTATATTGAATAAGTATCATTTTATATAGATTGATGACTTGTTTAATCAACTATTTTTAGCTTATTAGATCTCTAAGGTAAATCTTCGATTGAGATGTTATCATGAAAATGTGAATAATGGGGATATCCCAAGAAATAATTTTCATACAAGGAATGGTCTCTATGAGTTTATAGTGATTCTATTTGGAAATACTAATTATCTATATATCTTCATGGAATTAATTAATATAGTGTTTAGGTATTAACTCTAAAAATTTATGGAAGTCATTATAAAAAACATTATTATCTACTCCAAAAGTAAGGAGGAATATAATGATCATTTTAATATTGTACTGAAGTTCTTACAATAGGAAAAATTATATGTGATATAAAGTAAGTATAAGAATTTGGTTGATCATGTAATACTCCCAGTGTATGTTATCAACATCAAATAATACATGTGGGTTCTTCTAAGTGAAAGAAAATTGAAGGAGGTCATAGACTAATATACGTGATTGATATCAATAGTTTCCATGGATTATTTGGGTACTATCATTGACATGTGAGATGTTTCCCATGATTTTAAATCCCACTAACCAAGATATCTCATAAGGGAGTGAATTTTTTCATGACTGATGAATGGGAGGAGTTATTTAAAGAGTTAAAGAAGAGGTTAGTCAATACACCTATGCCCTCATTACCCACTTGTCGGAAATGATTTGTGATATATAATGATGCATTCAAAAATGGATTGGGTTTTCACTCATCCAAGATGAAACATTAATAACCTATGGCTCCCACCAATTAAATATCACTAAGAAGAACTAACCAACACATGATCTATAATTACATGTAGTGATATTTTCATTAAATATTTAGAGGCATTATCTATAAGGGGAAAACTATGACATATATAGAAATCATAAAATACCCAGGTATATATTCACACAAAATGATCTCAATTTATTCCTATGAAGGTGTTATATTTGATCAAAAATTATGATTGTTCAATCCGTTACAACCCTGGGAAGGTAAAAAAAGTGGATGATGGTCCAATTTGAAAGGATCCCACAACACTATCAATGATGAGGATGATGTGGTATATAATATTCTTGTACATCAAAAGGATGTAATTAGGATTAATAGTATTATCTTTATTATTCCATTCTCTAATAAATTCACATCCATCCATTATTTAGAGTATCAAGGTGGCCTAAAAGGATAATGAGACACTATAGTGAAAGGTAAAAAATATTTTAGAGTTACACTTTTCTAAATAAAGTATCATACAGTTTTTAACTAGGATTGTATCCCATAAACGCCATAAATAAAGAAGAAACATTTATATTATGTGCATAAATCATTCTTCTATATTCATCCTGGAAGCACTAAGATGTATAGGGATATAAAGAATTACTTTTGGTGGGATAATATGAAGAAGGATATTATATAATTTTTATCTCAGTGAATTACATTAAAAAAAATTAATGATTAATGATAGAAGTATAAGGCTATGATTCAACCATTTCCATACTAGTTTGACATTGGGAAATAAAAACATGGATTTCTACATAGGAATCCTCAAAAAATATAAAATAAATACAACATATAGGTAGTATTTTATCTCCTTAAAATGTCCACACATTTCATTTCTATTAAAAAAATATTTCTCTCGTAACCAACTCACTATGATATACATAAATGAACTGGTAGGACTATATTGAGTAAAACACTCCATTGTATCTAATTGAGATATAAGTTTTACATCAAGGTTCTAAATAAGCATTTAGTATGCATTGGATATAGAGTTGAGTTTCAATACTACCTATCACCCTTAGATGGATGGCCAGTCTGAGAGAACCATTCAAAATTTTGAGGATATGTTGAGATTAATTTAAATGAATTTACAAAGATATTGGGATCAACACTTTCCCCTAGTGGAGTCCTCATATGTTGATAGTTTCCATTCCATTATAAAAGTGGACCCTTATGATGTTTTGAATTGGAATAGGTGTTAAACTCAATTACATTGGGATTATGTTTGAGTGAAGAAGTGTATGGGAAATGATCTTATCCAAGAGATGATAGAGAAGGTTCAAACCATTGAATATCAAATGAAATATACACAATGTTTATTTAAAATCTATTTAAAGATTCATTGACAAGAACAATATTCGATGGTTATAGATTATTTATTTGTTAGGTCCACTAGGTTAGATACCTTGAGGGTGGGGGATGGGGGTGAAACAGTGTATGATAGATTAAAAAAACTGCCCATGTTAATCTTATTTTGTTGTTAGAAAAAGTCTCTTATCTCTCTTTCCCATTGCAGAGTATGGACAAATATTAATGAAATAACATGACACACCAATTTTAATTGGTTCTCCCTCACTAGGCTATATCCAAAGAGCATACACTGTCGGTAATCCGATGTACCAAATCAACTAAAAGCGCACTACTGTTTACAATGTTCGGAGCAGACTCGCTATCCCTCCTAGTTTATAACCATTCACAATATTAAAGCTCACTTTTTACACAACTAATGTTTTCTCACTACATCTTCATAAGATCCAATCAAATTTTAAATTCTTTTAAGACCCTTCATTATGACAATTAAATGAATCTTCCTCTACAGATGCTCGGTTGGCGTCCAACATTCACCTGTAGATGAACATCACTTTGTACAGAAGGTACTAGAAAATATTCCAACATTCACGCATCCCTATAATGACTGAAACACATATCTAAGCCTATCAAGAAAGTGTATCCAAACCACTTGCGCAATACACCCTTCTCCCACTCAAAACTTGGGAGAATCATACACTTTTACGCCGAAACCATCATGGGCATGCAACTATAAACTGTCGCGCTTTTACAAGACTAGAACACAAGTTTCACAAAACCATTTGTGTGACACTCCCTTATTTAACTCAAAACTTGGGTGACTCACACCCTTTTACTCCCTAACCAATATTTTTGCACAACTATCAACTGACATGCAACATCTGAATAATCTTAAACTTGCGCGCCAAACCACCACTTGCGTGCCCAAACCACATGTGCGACTAGAGATCAAATTTTATCTAAGTTTTCAGATTCATTATAAATGAGGATGGATGGACCTCTATATATAGGAATTTTAGAACCTTGAGCGATGCACACAAGTCCCCTCCCAATGCACAAGTCCAGCCGCCCGAGCCTCTGTCACCCTAGTCACCTTGGGCGCCCAAACCAAAACAAGGGTGCCCCAATTTGCTATTCCAAATTTTTATGTTTTGATATTGAAAAAAATGGCGCACAAATTTCCAAGTCTCCAAGATACTAGCGCAAAAGTCCCTTTTCCAAAAAAAAAACTATTATCCATTTGTTGATTTTGAGGCCCAAAAATTTGGCAAACACTGAAAAATGACGCCACCTTGTATCTTTTCCTTTTGTACCACCTCCAGATCATCAATTAATTAGTTTAGGACCTTCTATAAATCATGGATTCTCAACAACACCTCTTGAACTCTAATACTCACCATGTAAACCCCCTTTTTTCCACAGATTGAAAATCATGGTCTTCTTTGTCAACAAACAAAATATGGATTCCCACTTTGTCAACAAAAACAATCACCTAAAAACCTAATTCAATGATACATTGAGGAATTTTTGCCAAAAAGTGTTCCTTTATAAATGTACTTGGACTAAATTAATGAGCTTTGAGAAGAAAGGATAACTTATTCCAAGACACATTTGCCCCTTTTTGATGATTGATCACATTAGAGCTATGGACTATAAACTAGCACTCCACCTAACCAATCTCAAGTACATGAAGTGTTCTGTGTATCTTTCTCAAAGATGTACATTCCAAAACCAACACATGTATTGAATCCATAGGCGGTACTCATGGATAATGATCATTCTTACAAGGAGTAGCCAGTGAAGATCCTATATCATAGTAAAAAAGTTCTATGAAACATGAAAAATAACTTGGTCAAAGTGATGTGGTAAAATAAAATGTTTGAAAAACCTACATGGTAATCTAAAGAGGTAACGTAATAGAAGTACCCTCATCTATTTTACTATTTTAAATGAATTTTTGAGGGAATATTTTTAATTGGGGAAATAATGAAATGAACTAAACTATTATAAATTGAATTCCATTTTTGAATGAATAAATCAATTAATAAGTAATGTAGTTATTGAAACAGATGAAATAATTTGGTTCTATTAAACAATTGTAAAATATTATTAATAATATTTAAAATTCCATCAAGCATAATAACTATTGATAATGTAGTCATTGAATAGTGACCATTAAAATTTTTATATATTAAGGGTTTTGATAATGTCTAGTTGAAAAATATGGAAGTAGTGATGGCCTTGATCAGTTGGGTCATACCCTATAAATCCCTATTATCAATGATTCCAAGGGAAATGAAATCAATTGGCTATTATTTTGACCAAGAATAAGATTAAATTCAACAACTGAAACACAAAAGAAACCGTTTTTGGGATAATTTCATGCTTATTGAGATCATGACCCAAACCATGATCACTGAACCACCCCAAGAAAGTGCCACCATAGAATAGCTTACCCCTGGATATATGTTGGTGTGATAAGGGGTTATATATATAGAAACTAGCAGCATGAATTTTTATATTTTCATTTAAATAGAATAATTATTATATTTATCATTTATTATTATTATTATTATGTATAGATTATTTAGTAATGAGTTTCATAGAAATTAAAATTTGTTATCAAGAAAATAAAATTGTATTTTTGGGGAATATATAATTTCAATTAAAATAATATTTTTTATTAATTAAATAATTTTTAAAAGAAATGTTACTTTTATAAAATATTCGTATTGTATAATACTTATTCAAATTGAAATGATATTATAATTTAGTTAAGTACAATGTAATTTTTAAAAGGGATAGAATGTGGTTAGTGTTTAAAAAAACTATTTTCAAGTGAATTTGGAATTTTACTAAAAGAAATAAAATTTTATATTTATAAAATTATTTTGATAAATTAAATTACATGTTTTAAATTAGTATATCTAAATTATTCAATTGTTTTGTTTTCATAAATTTTGGAGTTATTTGAATTTTTGGGTAAAAACTCAATATAGTAAAAATATAAGGTTTTTATTATGGAATTATAACATCCCAAAAGAGATGAAATAAATTATCTAAAATGAATCGTAGACCTAATATAAATTTACCCGTAAAAAAATAAATTCTCAATGTTTTTTTATTAATTTTCTAAAATATTAATGAATACTTCAAAACCAAAATTATATTTTAAGGTATTAAAATAAATTATTTATGAACCTGAATAACATCAACATCAACTATGGTATTACTTTAATATATTTTTTAATAATTATAAAATATTTACACCCACTCTTATATGGATGAAACCATGTGAAAGAACAATGAGATTTTTTATTTTTTTTATTATTTGACCAAATAGAGTCTAAAACCTATGTTTAGAAATTAATAATGAACTCCTATCATTTCTCTATAAATACCCAAACACCATCAGTATAAAATTCACTAAAAAACATTTATCAATAAATTTTTCTCCTTCCCCCTTTATGAATCCATCCTATGGAATTACCAATCTCTTAAGAATATTTTTCAATGATTTTAGAAGTTCCATCTCTAGGTAATATATAGTCTCCTCTTCCTTTTTATTTCAAGTACTTTCATTGTAAAAAGCCTTTTTATTTTCAATTGTTCATCTTGTAATGTGTTTTTATACATCTCTTTACCATTATTATTTTTACCAAATAATTATAGACTACATTTCACTCTGATTAATCATTTCTTTGAACCATTATATACACCTGTTATGCAGTCAAAATTATCCTTTGAATTCCAATGCCTAGATTTGTTATCCTGAATAACCATCCCTAATTATACACAAGGGTATAAACTAGGATTTAACTAACATTAATTTATTATGAACATTCATAAATCTGACAAAAAATCCTTAATCACGGGATTAGAAGTGTTGAAAAGAATTCTTATGTTTTAAGATCTATGTGGAACTTTAATGCCTTTACATTATATGAATGTAATGGGTGGACCTAGAATTATATAACCCTTAAATTAATTGGGTAATATTATTTATATGATGGTGTATAATGTATGGTGATAGGACCACTTCAGGATATACCCAACACTAAGGGTGGGGGTTGAATCATTGTTGGGAACTTTTTGACATTTTATAATTTTTATCCCATTACCTTTTGGACCTGTTAAGATATTGATTATAATATTATCTTTTCTATATGATAAAATATTATAAGAAAGAAGGTAAATTATGGAACCTTAAATTTTATAAGGGTTGCTACTAAATAATAGTATTTAATCCCTTCCTCATATAATGATGACTAGTACACAAATTCAATACTATAATGAGATTCCAAATAGAATGATGTGGCTAGAAAATAATCCTTAGAAAAAGTGTTAGTCCCTAAACTTTATGAGGGGGGATAATAAAAATGTTGAATCTCTATAATATTGACAAACATATCCAACATGCAGCTCTCCAATATTTCTTTATAATGTCTTTGTAGGCAGTTTCCATCCTTTTTAAGGGATAATTTGTAACACCAAGAAACGTTTCCACCTCTAGAGACATTTTATTGATGTTATAGTGTTGATTTATTGTTATCTTACTTCTTATTTTACTGTCATTATAGAATAAAAGAAACATTTCTAATTATTTATAGTAGAAATCTGAAAGATGAAATTATTATTTCATCTGGATATTTTCAGTCAGATTCCTCCTTATTATTTATCTAATTTAACTAATACCTTATTATAATAAAAGATCTGTCTGGTAACTAGTAGAACCTTTCTTCTTCTTGATCATTTGGTACCTATGCATATTGGTTACTACTCTGTCTGATAACTTCTACTCAGTCTCGCACCCATACATATCATCCATTTTGGATAAATCTCACTATAATCACAAAAATCATTTATGATTATTATAATGATGAATTTTTATATTAACATCATCAAAATTAATATTCATATGTAAACATTGTATGGACCTTTCAAAATTCCATTCATCATAACTTCTTTTCACCTCCTATGTCTTTATAAACCCTATCATATATATAATATTATTATGATTATTTTATGTTCATTAAATCAATGTTTTTTTCTTTTTTGGTTATCTTCACAATTGCTTATTAATTTATTTATTTAATGTGTGTATCTAAACCATTTTTATGAAAACAGGTTGTATAGAATGAATTCACCACAATATTTAATTTCTTCATTGATAACCTGAGTATTTTGCCTTCATAAATAACCATTTCTTGAAAATAGTATATATATTAAATATATTCTTGAAGATACTTCATGAAAATAGTAAAAATGAATCCTAAATCTCCTTATACAAGTGTATCATACTACTTCATATCTTCTTCACATGAATATGATAGCATGTGGGAACAAGCACCCATTTATATCTCATGTAACCTAGGTAGTTCAAAATAAATCCTCTCCCTTAGGTAATCAAGTGTGCGGTATCAAAATGTCTTCATGAAATAAAATAAGGCTTGTTGGAAATAGTTCTTCAAGATGTTATTTGAATGTGTGTAACAAAATCAAAGGCCTATGAGATCTCAAGTTTCTTTATGAATATTTCAAGTGAAAGAGTTTCAATCCAAGACACTTTGTATCTTCTTTGAAAGGTAATATTTCTTCAAAGATTAAATCATTATAAAATAAGTGACTCATAGATATTCTTATTCTTAATTTCATAGAAATAACTAAGATACTCTATTTTATCAAAAATAAAACCTCTTAGAGAAATACACAAATGATTGTAGGTTCTATAATCCTAGGATTATCTCCCTTTATAGGGGATTCCACCTCCATAAATCTATTCCTCCACCACATTATAATCCTAAAAATACTATTTGTCAAATGTTTTTTTGAATTCTCTATGATCTTGTAAGTGTTATTATTTGAATGTGGGTTACATGATGCCAAAAATCATGGTGTCCTCACATAGCTGTATGCTTCTCACATTATGAGTTTGAACTCACATACAAGAACTATAATTAACATACAATTTCTTAAAACCCCCCATTCTTTAAAATGAATATATATTTCATTACAATATACTATTTCATCTCAGTCAAAGCTCTATTTTTCAAAAAATTACCTGCATGGAAGACGTAGATTGAATGGAAAAGTTGTCATAATTTTAATCATAAGAATATTCAAGATCATATTTCTAGCATCATGATAACTAGAGATAGATAATGTAACAGCCTATAAATACTCAAAATAGTAGAGGTATGGTTGTCTCATGGTTTAAGATGACGTTGGATTAGATCAGATATCCATGATCGATTTTATTGAACGATTATGTAGTAAATGTTTGTTTTTAATGAGGGAATAATATCCATGTAATTTTCTCATACCACACCAATCATAAACTTTTTCAAGAACTCCATTACAAATATATTCATTTATACTACATTATCAAGATTTCATCAATGTTAATCACTCGAAATATATCACAGACACCCTGCATGGGAAACACCTCACTTATGCGGTCAACATATGCATTGTCATGTGCACTATACTAGAACCTATGTGGGAGAAATGTGTACACTCACTTACGATATGTGGTTGAGGTGGTCCCTGGTTGGCCATATTGTTTTATGATGAGGGCTCACCAAGATACTTAGAGGAATTAATTATATATATTTTTTATGTACCAAGACATTCTCAAATATTCTTCATCAAATATACTTAATTCAAATTATTATTCTTCATGGTATTAAAATTCATCATATTCTTTTAATTTTGGAATATAAATTACAAATATCTCTTCAATATTAAATCATCTTACTTCTTCACATTATCTTCCTTATCATAAACAATGTGATACCCACTTACATATGATATTTAAACACAAAAACCCGTACATAAATAATCATACTTATAAACTAAAATTATTTGAATGAATATCCTCAATATAATAAGATTTTAGTATATAGATCTTCATCCATTCATCAAAGTTGAGTTTACTTTGTAATCAATCTTGGATATCTTGGATACTTCAGCAGAACTACCAACAACTTTTTTATTTCTAAATTCATTACATATTATCATAAATAACATCTTTCTATTTTATTGACCACTATTTACAACCAATAACAACCATTGACAATAAATGAAACTCATACATAAGGTGGTATCTTCAATATCCCCCTTTGTATTTGTTGTCAATACCTCCAAATATCTTTCTAAATGAATATGTTAATATCTACCATTTATATGTTAAAATATTAATTACAATTTTATTCCCCCTTATTAATAAGAAATAAATAGTTCATAGTAAAAGGGTTTCAATCCATAATTAATCAAATTTCCATCCGTAATTTCACTCTAAGTCTAGTTTATCCATGATCAATGTAAAAAATGAGGATTTGGTTTAGGAAAAAAAATTCCATTACCAAATAATCATGATACCTCATGGAATGATAAATCATAAAATTTTCATCAAATTTTATAAAATTTTACTCTAATATGAATATACATAAATAAAATAGGAAACATTTATAAGAATGATCAACCTGAAATTACTAGAGTCACTTAAAAATATATATTAAAAAATTTCAATCACAACAAGATGGATATAAGGCCTTATAGAACTTCGGTACTTACACATTTATTATGTAATTGATTTATTAAATTACTCCACATTCATCTAAATATTTTTACTTTTGTTAACCAAGAATGTGATATTAAGAAAAAATACATTTTACAATGACATTATAATACTATAATTTATATAATAATTTGATTTTTAAGAATAAATATTTTATAATAGATTCCTTATTATTTTTTATATATCGTCCCATAAAGGGAAACACTGCTGAACATATTCGTAATGGTGAAAATAATTAAAAATGGATTTCATGATATTCCAACATAGATTATACAATAAAATGGGTCTTCAACTTATAAATGTCCAGATTTTAAAATCTCTATAACTTCACCAGGGATTATGTTATTCGATAATTATTCTTTAGGATAATAAATATAAGATAAAATATGAACCAACATGATATAAAAAGAACTATTAAAAATCATCAAAGATGATCGGAAATCATTTTTTTATTTCAATACAAATTGATATATCATTGAATTATTAATCTCTACTCTCAAGAATTAAATATAATCATTGCCTCTTAGGATCTCCTCTGATAACATCCTTTACATTTAATTATGTGACTTATAACAAAAAAAACAATAAACAAATATTTTAGGAATAAGGTGGATAGAAAAGCGATTCTAAATATGAATAACAAGGTTGAAATAATTTTATTAACCATGTTTTCCATTTCCTCTACACTTCAAACTTGTATATCTAAACTTAATTTTTTATTGAGGCTGCATGGATATTATCAATATGTCAACTTCTTAATGTGTAAATATTATTTCATAATGAGTTTGTAACACACATGTAACTCTTGGTGAAACATTAATCTTCTTAAATAATTCTTATTTTTTTGTAATTATTTTATAACAAAAATTAGGAGGGTTTCCATCCATGTTGCACCTCACACATAGAACTAATTCACCTTCATATGGAGTAATTTATTTTCCATTTTCACTAGACTTTTCCTATTATATTTATTATTTTCCTCATTATATCATAAAATTATGTCTAGATAACTAATATATCATTTTGAAAATTGGATGTAGGTTTATATTTTACCCATGAATTCTTCTAGTTATCAACCTCTTAATTTTTTATTTTGGATGGTTTATTTTTCTCCACCTTCTTGGATTTGTAATCAATGGACTTCTCAACATTCCGAATGGAAATATTCTTTGGGGAATTTTTTTTGAATTTTTTTTCATTCAAAAGTATTCTCCTTGTTTCTTCACCAATTACATGATATTTTTTTCTTAAAATCCATAGATACATGTTGATATGAGGATGAATCACTCATGTGACCATTATTATTGTATAAACCAAAGATATTTTCAATATTTCAAAACCTATTTTATTTTTTAAATATTTTATGAACCTATAGATGTTCTTATTAATCTCTAACTCTCCCTCTCTTGAAATGGGCTTACATTGTCATTTTTAATTTTGAATATTCCACAAACAATCTACTGTACAATTCCCAAATCTTTTGTGACACAAAAATTGAACCACAAACCTTATTATATTATTTATTCTATAGAATGGTTTTGGGTTTTATTCATGATATTTTGACATCTTTTTTTGGAACCATCATCAATGTTATTTTTACAATCCACCACTGACATGGTGGTATGATTATTATCACTTTTCATCAACCATACTTGTTTGAATTTGCTTTCAAATCTGCACTATTATTGAAAAATAATTTAGAATACTGATATATGATTGTATAAATGATAAATCATTCTTTATATATACATGATATGGATTAATGAATGAATCCATGATCTTTTTATGATATTTTAAAGGTATTTTAAACATATAATATTCTAGTTAACATTGTATATGAGTGAAAAATGTATTCTTATTTTGTGAAGTCTAAATACGCGTCTTCTCAAAATTTTCCAACTGAAATTCTGATTCTACACATTTCATATTTAGGAATTTTTTTTAAACTACAATAATAATAAACTTCTCTTCAGAAACCATATTAATTCTTTCAACTCCATATTCATGCATTATATCATTATTTCATTATAATTATTTTTGTTCCTTGATCATATTATATTTCAATTCTATTTTAATATCCTAAATATTAGTGCTAGATTTCAATTTTGTAATGATCATGGATCTTTTCTCCTTGATTATTCATGAATCCATCATCCGCTTTTACATCCTTGAGCAAATTTCTTTTTAATTTTGAGGATCTGATTTTAAGATCTGCCATTCTTGCTTCAAAGGCTAAAAACCAATCTAGAGATCATTATACATGATAGAATTTTTAATTTCAAAGAATTCTATATATTATCTACTACTTATTCCATCTAGGTAAACACTTCCAGCATACTTTAAAAGACTCCAGAAATAAGAGTGACTATTTATTTGGTAACACAATGAATAATATCTTTCAATATGTCAACTGATATATCATTAGAAGTTAATGACTGATCATAATCACCACTTGTTATTTAATATGTTTCTTTATGAGATTTTGTATAATAATTTTCACAAACATCATGATCACTACCAATCTTGATTCACTTGAGGTATGGATATTATCCTTATTCTTGGTGGAATGTTGATTGAAATGTTCTTTACCACCTGATCCTGATATAACTTCATTATTAGTAAGTAATGGAGAATATGATAATCCCCCTTATTTAGAAAATAGGTATCACTCTTCATCTTTATTTTTTATTTTTTTATCATGTTCATCATGATCTTGGTAGATATATCATTTTTCTCAAATATAACTAAATACTCAACAAAACATCACATCATTATTAATATAAGAAAGAAAATAAAATAATCAAAAGAGAATAATGGAAATGTAGAGAATCCAATGGAGGTGAAAATTATCTGTGATACTAAATTAGAGGACCACTAAGAGATATTATCAACACTTGGGGAGGGGGTGAATTAGTGTTAGGACCTTTTAGATGTTTTATGACTATTTATCCCTTTTCCATTAGAATTATTAGGATCACAATTCTCTTATTATATTTTTATCATATGAAAGTATATTAACGAGGGTAAATAATGGAACATAATATTTTTATAAGGTTCAGTACTAAATAAGAGTAGCTAGTTATTTCCATGTATGGTTCTGACCAATACATAGATTTTCCACAATAATGAGATACCAAATATTTTGGGGTAAAATGAAAATAATCCTAATACAAATTATGAGACCCCAAACATTATAAGGGTTGATAAAAATAATATTTAATCCCTATAATGTTGATGAACTTGTACAAAGAATAACTCAGGTTTGTTATTTATACCAACTCTATAGAAAATTTCAAATGTTTTAAAGAAATAATTTGTAACCCCAAAACATTATTCCACTAATTGAGATTTTTGATGGATGTCACAGAGAAATTTTGTTCCTCTCGTACTTGCACAACAGTTTTCATGTAAAAAAATTATTTATAACAACAATCTAAAATCTAAGCATCGTATTTCATCTGTGGATTTCTATATGAACCAGCCTTCTTCTATAACATGTTATCTCAATACCAAATGAAAATAAAAGTTGTATACAATATTTGGTAATACCTTACTTCTTCTTGATCATTAGATACATGTAATTATGGTGCTAATGTTCCATCTAATATATTTTTCTCATCATGGTACATATATATCAAATCCTTTATTTCATAAATCTCTATAGATTCAAAAAACTCCTTTATGACTTTTGGAACAATTAATGATCAAATCAACATCATAAAAATTACTATCCTTATGAGAACATTTTAAATACCTTTGAACATTCCATCTGATAAAAATTCCTAGAATGTCTTATGAATTCATAAATCCTAGAACATAAATAATTTTATTCTTAATGTTTTATGTGATTTGGTTACCCTCACATATGTTTATCCATTTTACGTATTTCATGCATGTAGTTAGATCATTTTCATGAAACTACAATATATAGCATGCATGCTACACACTTTTTACTTTCGTCATTGGGAAACTGAGAATTGAGCCTTCATAAACGATCTATTCACACAAATAGTATGGGTATATGATATCTATTTACAATTACAAAATAAAAATATAAAACATGGATCCTCTAGTTCATCAGACATGTGTATCACATTGCCTCTTGTATCACACACATGACTAGGATTTTCCATAGGAACAAGAACCCCTTTCTCTATTATGTAACCGAGGTAGTTCATGATATTCCCTATTCTTTTCATAACCATGTATGTGGTGACATAGTTTATTCATTCAATACAAGAAGGCTTCATGGTACCGGTTCTTCATGAATCCCATAAAATGTATATAATATAAGGGAATGATTGTGACACCACATTTTTATTTCTGATTCTATCAAGTGCAAGAGTTAGATGTAATGTTGTCATGGTTCTTATTAATTATTGAAAAGTGTTTTATGGGAAAAAATTCAATGAAATCGAGTGACTCATAGTTCTTTTACAATGTCTCATAAGACATATCAGTGAGATTCTCTATTTTCTAAAAAATAAAATCTTTTAGAGAAATATGTGAATGGAAATAACTTATTTAATATGTGGATTCTATAATTTTTTAGGTGAATTCCTCAACCTTAACATCATTACTTTACCAACTTACAATCTCAAAAATAAATTCCATGTCAATAAATATTTATAAATTCATGTGGATTTCAACATTTTTATTCTTCGAATAAGGGTTGTGTAACACTAGAAATCATGGTGTCTTCGTATAGGAAACTAATTCTACTTTATTATCTCGAAATATCCCAAATGCAACAAAAAATTCATCTAAAATCTCAAATTCTCTCATTCTTTTGAACACATCGATATTTCAATTTAATATATTGTTTCACTTCAGCTGAAGCTCCATTTTTTAATAGTTGATTTCATGAAAGACGGTGATTAAAATAAATATTTCTCAAAATATTCATCCTAGGAATTCATACATTTGATCTCGTATTGTTAGAAAAATGTTAGAAAAATAATGAATACATCACTTATAAGAAATAACTCAAACAATCAAGGTATATTTTTTATAAGGTTGATGATGAATTTGGCTTTGATCGTATGACCAAGACCGACTCGATCAAATGGTTTAATTATAAATAAAATATCTTTAATGAAGGAATAATACATGTGAACATAAACCATACCACATCAATATTATTCTAATTCAAGAAATTACTATTAATTATCATCATTTCACATACATTCTTGAGCCGACTCCAGAGTTCAATACCCAAAACACATCACACACACCCTATATAGGCGGCGCCTAACCAGCGCTATCCACCAGGGTACCTTCGTAAGTTTAGTTTTTATTCAATTATAGGTAATATGAATCCAACCACTTATTATACTCCTAAATGTGATTCTTGTGGGATATATTCTCATTCTCACTACTTCCAGGGACTGGTCATGTAGACTTACTCCCATGCAATTGACCTTTAAGTCCCATATATGGTTGAGGTAGTCCCTGGTTGTAATATGGTTAGCCATAACTTTTGATAAAGGCCAACCAATATATTTAGTGGAATTTTATGTATAGAATTTTTATTTCCAATCCCTTCTAGAAATTTTATTCAGCATTTATACTTCATGAAAAATATTATTTTACGTGGTCTTCAAATTCATTCTCTTATTTTCATTTTGGAATATAAATTACAATGTTCTGTTATACATCATAGAATCTTACCTATACACATCATATTCATTTTTTTAAATAGTGTTCTATCCACTAGAATACATTCATTAAATATGTATACCATTTCATGAATTTTTATAATTATAAACATGAAGTCTTCAAAATAACTTCAATAAGATAATATGAATTGAGTAATTTATTCTTCATATATTCATCCAAGATCAAATTACTTTGTTATCAATCTTGGATATCTAGGATACTTTTATAAAACTTCCAAAAAAATATTTCCTTCTAACTTCTTCAATACATTGATGTCAATGAAATATTGATATTTTATTAACCAAAATTGACAACCAATAATAACCATTGACAATAAATAAAACTCATACAGAAATTGGGCTCTTTCTATAGTGCACAAGAGGTTATCGTAAGCACACTATGATATGATTTCTCCATGGTCACCTATAACTTATTCTATGATATCATGTTTTATGCTGTTTTTAAATTACTATGTTTCCTTGATTTTACCATATTATACCATGGTTTTATGATCAAGTTTTTCATTCTCTCTCCTTTTATGACACATTAATGTACCTATTGACTTACTTGTATTACTTTAGTCATGTTATTCTTTGATAAATCCCGTAATGATATTTATATCTCAACCATTTCTTATATATGTCTCCAGGATATCCCATGTAGTGTTATAAGATTAATAGAATATAAGGGCATGTTTTATAGTTTTCAAATAATATTATTATACCCATGTTTTAAGTTATTTTGGTCTATATATAACTACCCAAAGACACTAGGCCTCATGGTAATTCTATATTATATTATGTTTATATTTATGGAATAAATCATCAATTAATGGGTATTAAAGATACGGGTTTCCATACTATACCAGGGAAAATTGATGCAATTCACTAAATTTCCCTCAAGTCTATCCTCCATGGTCAGCTGTATCATCAATGGATATGGAACATAATTTTGGGATCATAATTGTCTTGAACTTCTATGCTTGATCTATATGCACCAAAAATTTAGATATATAATTTCTCCTAAACTATAATATTTATTTATATCTTAATTTAATTTTATTATGGATGTGATTGTATTTTTAGGTGAGATTCACAACATTATATCTGATATTATGTGAATTGGAATTTTTTTCTTATTTTTATATATATATTAACATTCTTTTAATAAGATGGTAGAATAATATAATTTCATATATTATATGTGAAATTGGGATCAAATGCCACCAGTAACGTTTACTTTGTTGAATGGATTAACCATAAAGTATTTTTATGTTGTTGATTACCCATAATCTCACATTCTTATGATAATGTCAAATTCAGTGATTGTTTACAATTTTATGGCAACACCACATAAGTAAAGTCCAACACTGATGGCCTTCATCACTAATATATTTTGAGTTTCACTGTCACATTTTCCAAATCTTCATGTGGTATATCAACTCCACCCCCACCCATACCCTAATAAAACCTTTAAAAAAACAATATAGTTTCATTAAATAATTTTTACATTATGATCAATCTATATTCTTCTTTCAAATAATTCAATTAATATTTGGTGGTTTACATTGATCTGATTAGTGATTTAACTTTAAATATGGTTATCAAACACATCAACTGTGGTATAGAACAACGAATAATGTATGTTACCATTATCAGTACCACCATTGGAGCTCAAATAAGGAATTTACAAATACATAAGCTATCTTTTATCCATAATATCTATTTTTTTAACAAAATAAATATAAATTAAATTTAAATAGATTTTTATGGATATCTTTAAGTTGTGAAGGGAATAGTATAAGGTGTTACATTTAAAAATCTCAAATTCTACTCTCTCCTGAACCAAATAATCATCGATCAAAATTACTGAGGAAAAATTTATTTCTCTAAAATGGTAAACCAATTTCTTTTTTTAAATTAATAAACTCATCATTTAATTTCTGTCATCATAATTAATATTTTAATCATAATTATTTTCAATGAAAATTCCATGTGATTCATAAAGATGAACCAAAATCCCATTATAAAAAGGAAAACTCTCCTTGAGAAATTTATAACACATTATAATAATGTTACTAATATTGAGATGATGTTAAATTTTTATTTAAAATTGTTTTCCAAATCTATTATGTAACCTACATGGGTGTAGTGGGAACATCAATCCCTAAGAAAATAGATACGGTGAATTATATCCAAGCATCACTATGCAATGGGATAGTGTTAGAATCAATCTAAATCACACCCAATTTCACTAGACAAAGACCCACCACCAATTAAATTACAACATAGGGAACCATCAATTATTATTCTAAACCAAACCATATTTTTCTAGGAAATTTATTTGTAGTATTCATGTTTTCTTATTTTTTATTGTGAAAAATCCATCTACAATGATAGAAAAAAATAAATAATAATATTTTAGGAATTATTCATATTAATTCAATCATGATCATTACAATTTTTTGACTACCAAAATCATATTAATTAATATGTCGCCTAGTTGTGGAACAAAAATCCAAAGACTAAAGTGCGTGTTTTTATAGAAAATTTTCAATGACATTAGCATGTTTACATTTAAAAGTAGGGAATATAAATTGGTTTTTTATCTATTCAATGTTTCTGTAATATATACCTTATGACATGTTTTACACTTGAAGGTGAAGATAAAAAAATAAAAATAATTATTCAAACATATTTCTGTAAGAAAAATGTTATTTCCTTTGTACATAATGCATCAAAAGATTGAAAAATTAACCAAACATTGTTAAATTAAAATTAAACATGTAGTTGAATTTTTTTTTGACATTTCAAAATTATTATACTTCAAATTATAATATTTTTAATTAAAGTATGATGATATTTTATTCCATTTTAAAATATTATATTGTATCATTGAAATATGATTAAAAAACTAATTTTTTTTTAAAATATCTCATATTAATTAGACTTAATATCTTAATAATTATAATAATTATTATAAAATAAATAAATAAATCTCTTAAATAAAAAATTATAATTATAATTTTTATATTAATAATTAATTTACAATTATAATTAACATGGGATATTTTAAATTTATTTAAAAAAATTTCATCCAATTTTTTATTCTATTTAATTATAGATTTTTCATTTAATTACTATTAGGAAATATTGTATATTTTTTTAAATAAATGATATTGTGACTTAAAACTAGAAAATAAGGTTTTCTATAAAATTAGAAAATAATAACATTTTTTCTGATACTGTATGGAAGATGAAACATCGAGCTTATGTAACCCACAAAATGTATTTCTTTAAATTTAATCTCCCTGATAGCTTGTAGAATAGATAACCATGATTCTAAATGTACTACAATAAATCATACAATTATAACCAAGACAAAAAATGGTAGATAATGAATAATACTAAATAAAATTTTAAAATTATTTTTATCTATTGATTATAAATAAGATAGGAATCATTTGAAAGAAAATAAAAAAAATATTTTTATAAAAACAATATTTCTTGAAAAAAATTATATAGTTTAACTTTGTGATTATAATTTAGAATTAAAATTTAAAACCTTTATAAAAATTATTTTAAAAAATATACTTCATTTTTGAAATCAAAATTCTAAAATTATCTTAAGGTGAATATGTGGGATTTTTTTGAATGGTTTCATTTGTTTATAAATAGTAAAAAACTGAATTTTAATTGAAAACATCCTTTTAATTTCAATAATTTATAATTAAAAATTATATTTTTAGTTGGTTTAATGTAAATTTTTTATATTTATCAGTGAATTAAATTTGTTTCATTGGATTAATATTCATATCGAATTTTTATATAATAAAATTGTAAAAATTTAGACATTATATTTTTAAAAACCCTCTTTATCATTGCGTCCATGTAATTAATTTCAAATTATATTTCTACACTCTTGTGAATTTATTTTTAAAATGGGATTCCAGGTTTGGTATTAGAAAAATTTATAATTTATAATAATTTAAAATTATTTTTTTTAGCAAAATGAATATTAAAATTAGAAAAAAAATAATTGTAATAATTATGGTAAAAATGGATTTACTAATCGGGGTTAGACCAAAAGTATTCAAGTTAAATTGAGTTAAAAACATTTATAAAATATATTTTATAAACATATTTTGAATTTATATCTTTTAGGTTCTATAATGACCCTATAATGACTCGGATTTTTCATGTATTATTTTTGGATATTGTATTGATTATTTTAAAGACTAGGAACGAACAGTACATGAGATTTCAAGGCCATATTTTCCAAGATTAAATATTTGAAATAAATTAAATATATGAAATAACATGTAAATAATATTTTTATAAAAAATTTAAAAACTCTTAAATGGTGGCCCAAATCAGAAATCTGAGGGCACTATTGATTTTAGAAAATAAGTTTCACTCTAAGAACGACTTAATATTAACTGGCGTGGGTTGTTTGTGGAAAAAAATCATAGAAATAAAATGTATAAATAATTAAATTAAATTAAATTAATTCTATATTTTATGAATCTACTTAAAATCTCTTTCAATATACACTTATGGCCATTTTTAGGGTTTTCATCATAACTTTGCTAATTGTTAGAGAGCCATTCGAGTGTGTGGGGTGAGATTTCTTTAGCAAAATGGCGTCCATATTGAGGATCAATGAATAGAATGAGATGGAATCCAAGGATCTCACTAAATAATATGAAACTGAATCGTTCTTCATTAGGGATTTATCCATATAAAGTGAGAATTGTTTTTAGTTTGTATTCTTTCCCCATTATTGATTTCAACGATAAAAACGAATCAATCAATGGACCAATAGATCCACGATTCAGTTGTCTTGTGGGATGGGTCAGATAAATTAGGTATTGGGAGAAATACTTTATAATTATTGATTTCTTAATTTTTATTCTCATGGGATTTAATTGAGATTGATACAAACATCGATCAAGGTCCATTACTATTATTTTTTGTACTGATTCCCCTGGTTCTTTTTTCATCACATACGTTTTTCGTCTGGATTAGGTTTCGACATATCTCGATCAATCGATCACTTCACACCGTTTTATTAGCACAATGATCCCAAATAATAGATCAGTTATTGGAGAGACACAAATATTGTGAAAAAATAAAAGTAGTGGTGAATCAGACAGTTTTGGATACCCAATTTTTCTTTTTATAGTGTTCTTTAACACATAACGAAGAATGATCTGTAACTCCTTTTTTCAAATTTAATTTATGGAGAAACACATTGTTAAACAATGGAGAGGCTTGGATGATGTGGAATCTTGATTTACCTAGTGGAAAAGTCCCTATATTGATGTCCAGAGGTTCGTATGAAGGCGTGTTCAGCATATTTGAGTTTCTAAATTTTTCCATGCTACATGGCTTGTAATCAGTAACTTGATGTTGTATAGGGCCCCATTTATGGTTTCTAGGTTTTTGGTGGTAGTCTCAATGTAACACCCCGAGATTTTATGAGAACTATTCTTTTTAATTTATTTGATGTCTTGTGTGGTTTGCTACACCAAGATTATCTTGCGCTATAAACAACACTGTATTATCTTGTAGTGTACACAACACTATTCTTGGATCGTGTTACACACAATTTCAATTTCTTTTGATAGAAGTTATTCTACACAACATTGAGTGTGTATATATATATATATTCAATGTATAAATGAAATGTGGTTGGATTATATTATATGCAACAACAAAGGAATCTTGCACTACATGTAACCCGGACTTGGCTTACATTACACGCAATCGCGACCTTCCACGATATCGTGTGTTGTATGCAATACCGAGTTTCACTAAATAAAAATAAGTTATTAAATTTTTATATAAACTATCCATTATGAATAGTAATACCCACTCTTTGAAATTTCATAAATTTTATGTTTTAAAATGGACATCATTTTTGGATTCGGAATATCGGAATTAGCCTAGGGTCAAATCTTGGTATTTTTCTAAAAACATTCAATTTTTGATGAATAGTAAGAACACATAGTTATTGGTTAAAATAGACTTTGTATTTAAATAATAATTTATTTCATTTAAATCTATTTTAGGTCAAAATATATACATAATACTTATATATGTTCAATGTAATTCATTGGAATCATTTTATTATAATTTTAGATATATAAAAATTTTATTAAACTTTTCACCGTCTTTTTTCCACCTCCTAGGAGTATTTGCAATTGTACATAAAACATAATTATACCGCTTTTGTGAGATGAATTTTGAAAATAAGAGAGACACGGTTAATATCAAAGAATAAAATGTGGATTAATAAGATAAAAATATTTTTTTGTGAATAGTAACTGTTTACTTTTATTTACCACGGTTAAATGTAAATAGTGTAATTAAGGGTAAAAATGATATTATTATTACCCTAACATATGTCCTAATTCTATTGGATAAGTTAAGATCGACCAAAAACAACCTTAGAAATAAAATATTACCCTTTAGCTCCACATGGATTAGATTAGGACACTTATTATTATATTATTTAAAGAAGAGTTCAAAGAGTTAAAATCAATGTTTATTAACTAAAACATTTTTAATATACGGTTATAAATAAGATAACATTGACTAGTAAAAATTAAGTGTAAAGATAAAAAAATTTCCTAAATAATGGTTTTTTATTTATAATTTTTAGACATTAAATAATTTAATTAATTTATGACACAATGATGATGCAATAATTACCTAATTAATGAAATATTAACATAACTGATGTTATAAATACACAAATAAATGTAATTTGAGACTTTTTATGAATTAAACTAATTTTATATGATAATATGACATGTTATTATTTATTTAATTAACTTTTTTCGAACAAATAATTGTGTTTGGATTTTCAAAAAAATAAATTACCAAATAGTGTCAAAATTGACATAAAATTGTTTTTAAAACAAATATTATATTATTAATTGTTATTATATTTATAAAAATCTAAGGTTACGAAAAAAGACTTAGATAATGTTATATATATTAATAATGAACCACTTTGGGTTTTTTTGGCTTGTTATAGTAAGTGTATTAACCATATAGTGTAAGAAAACAAGAAGACACTGTAAAAGTTAAAATTATTTAACATAGAGTTAAATCAAAATGATAAGGTTAAAATAGTAACCTAAACTTGTCTAAAACCTATTGGTTGAGATGAGTTCGACCCATCCCCACTTTATCATCAATATAAATCAATTTTTAGCTATTATAAACCGAATATGACTTTATTATAATATACTATTATATGTTTTTCCTAAGGTTCCCCTCACCTCCCTTATAAAGGGAACCTCCTCCCTATTCTCTTCACACAATTTTGCGAATTAAAGATCGGGAAAACCCTTCCCATTTACCTTCTCAACTTCCCTAGAAACATCATGGAGGTTCTGGTCTCCTAAAAAGACCAACTCTAGTGCCTTAAGAGGATGCATAAAAGAGGTGGGTCGAAGAAGAGGTACTCTCTTCTACCGATTCTTTCAAGTTTCTCTCTTCTTAAACATCATATTATTTAGTTGTTTCATTCTAAAGTAATTAAATCCATATCAATAATATACTGATATGTTATTATAAATATGAAACAACTCCATTTCACCTTCTATACATCCTACGGAAAATGAAATCACCGCGCGTGCGTACATACGGAATACCGTCTCCATGACGTGGTGTAATCTATTTTTCCACCACCACCTTACCTGGATGGGTATAATGGTGTAAAGAATAAATATATATGGTTATTCAGAAATATTATATCAATCACTCCAATTCTACTCAATAATTATGGGAATGATATCATCGCTCGTGCATACGTACGGACTACCGTCTCCTTGAACGCGATGCGATTCATTTTCCTTGATTAACCATTCAAGTATGATTATAAAGTATATATATAATAAATAATAATGAATGATATTATATAATAATGATACTGTATTTATGTACATATATGTTTCAATTACTTAATTCCATTCAATTCAATAAGGAAATGAAAATAGTGTTCAAGCGTACGTATGGCCTACCTTCTCCATGAACAGTGTATTTCATTCCATTTATCGATCTATCATATATATTTATATAATAAATATATATTATATATAAATAATGTTTTAAATTATGGAATTATTTAAATCAGGATATGAGTAATAATATCAAGAACAAAAAATAGAAACACGTACGATAAATGAAACGATTTTACCCAAAACACTGCTTTAAAATAGAATTTACAAGATAATGGGTAATATAAAGTCATAAGTGAACCTCATATGATATAATAATAATGAATATTATTTTTTAATAATTCAATGAAATTATTTAAATCATTATACAGGAGGCTCAGATACATATGAAGAATATCATACATATGGTAAGAGATAATTTTGCAATCTCATTTTTATCCGAGATTGCTTATATGTAAGTATTTACTGGGGTTATATTTTTCATCCATGTCCATAAAATATTTTCCATAAAGTTATTACTATTATTCCATGTATGTTTAATGTCATTTTTACCCCTCTTTTACTTTTACTTTGTGTTATGGAAGGAATCTTTCTTTTTTTACCATACGAGGAACTTCTTGACTTTTCCGACAAAAGTACGAGGAGAATATTTTGTTAACTTATAAGGCATGAATGGATTTTTTATGATATTATAATGCCTTATTTTCATGAATCTTAATCTATAATATTTCATTAATATTTTCAATAAAATTATTTAATTTTAATATTGAATGGAATTTTGTAAATATAAAATGATTTTGAAGATGAAATGATATTTTCCTCAAGAATTCATTTTAAGTGTTTTATCAAACCAATTTTCCATATAAGATGAAATTATTTCATATGTGTATTTTTCAAGTATAATATCTCTATTATTTACATTGTTTCACTTTTCTTATGATGAAATGATATCCGTTTGTTTTATATAGATTATGTTATGATGGGATGATGTTTATGAAACCCATTTTTTTATTTGGGTTATGATGAATGATTTATGCTTATGTTGTGGAACACGTAAGAATGATTTAATTATGATATGGGTGGGACCTATATCTCCCTTAAATTCATTGGGTAAATATTAATATCTCATGAGATAGACATGGATTGAATGGTAAGTTAATCTTGTTCCGTGATACAGGACTGGAATGAGGAGTGAACTCGATTCATAAAGTGACTTTGTCCACTAAGATGGTCTTGGAAGTAATGCCTTGGATACTAAGGAAATCATTACAAGTGATTAATGGATGCCACAATTACATGTTTTATATCCATGCTATTTAATCATGATTGATATTCCTTTATGAACTATTCCTTACGTACTTCCAAGATTTATTTCACAACTCGAGATTTTGATGTGTAAAGTTTATATTCATGTTTTAAAGTTCAAATGTATATGTTTTGTTTTATTTTACCCTTGCTTACCCTTACTGAGCATTTGAGCTCACACTTTATTTTTTTCTTTTCCCCAAGATATAAAGAATGTTTTTAAGTATAAAAAAATGTAAGATCTTTATGGGATATGTTGAAGATCTTTCACCAAGATTACAAGATTATATTCCGAGTTTCCAAAGACAATAAACTATTATGGTCCATTGGTGTCTATTTTTTTATGTATTAGGTATCCCGAAAAAGTAATGTAATTTCCATGTATTCCAATATTGGGTCTATAAATTTGGTATCAGAGGAAAGGTTTAGTTAAACTTTGGAAACTAGCATGCGATGATTTTAGTGAAATCCCTAGAGATATTTCTAAGTTATGTCTAGGGATGTCTCTAAGGTTAAGTACACGTAAATGTTATAGTCCAAGAATTATGGTAACAATCATAGAATTAAACCTAAGATATTATATATTTAAGGTACTCCCCCTTTATTATGTTTTTTTCCTAGCATGATTTTTTCCTCTCACACTATTCTTTTTGAGTTTTAGAAAATGTCTAGAAACATGAAGATTGACGATAATGGAGGATATGATGGACAATGGAATGATATTATTCATGAGAAACCAAATGAAATAGGATTTGTAAGTCCAAACATTGTTATTATGCCTAATAGTCAATATCAAAATATGATAAATAATCTCAACTTTGGTAAGTATCCCGACTCAGCTAATAAGAGAAAGATTGTGTTTCATGATTATCGTAGAGGAATGAATGTTCAATTCCCCTCATGTAAATCATGTGGGAACAGGAATCCGAGAGAATGTTTCAAAGGAACTGGAAGATGGTTTTGGTGTGGATAAGAAGGACACAAAGCCAGTAATTGGAAAGAAAAAGGATTAGTTAACACGATGGACAAGGATAATGGTATTTCTAAGACAACAACAATGGTTAAATGTTTTAAATGTGGAATGTACGAGCATTATGAAAACCAATTCCCTAAGGGAAAGTCTCATGAAGAGAATCATCATGGTCGTATGGGTTGTATTTATATTGATGATGATGAAGAGACTAAAAATTATATGTGAGATGAACGAATTGTTGAATCTCAGTCAATGGATAAAAAAGGTAGTGTAACGATTTATGTTTATCAAGAGTTATGTTGTATAGGTAACATTACTATGGAATAATGACACATCTAAGGATTTTTACACTATTGTTTTTCCTAAAGTATTTGAATGTATATGTTGAATGGTACCGATAACCATAAAAGGTTATTTAGATATTTTTGGAAAGTAGATGATATGCACATAATGAAGAGATGAGGAGAAAATGAAATGTTTGATAGTATTCATGATCTCATGACTGATATATGGAAAAAGTGATATTATCGTTTGAATATATAGAAAATTTGGGATTTTGGTATGTGGAAAGAGTTAACTTTTGATAGCATTCATGTTTTCACTAAGGTTCTATGATAATTCATGTTTCAAAATAATACATGATTAAGGTATTCACATGTTTGGAATGTGACCAACATGTTATATCTTATGATATTTGGGTGATAAATGATGGTATTCATGTGCTAGTTATGTGACCTTTCAAGTAATCATTTTCTTTATACTATGAGATTGGACATATGTATCTTGGATAAGCCTAAAGATTGGAATGGATTATGTTAGAAATCATATAGTATTATTTAAGGATAGAACTTGTTTTTTGATATTATTTCTGGAATGTTATAATAGTACAGTTTTAGAAAAAGGACACCCCATATGACAGGCGGGAACCCGTCGCATCGGACAAGGTTGCGGGAATCAAACCCACAACCGAAGTGCAACATGCATTTATCGCCTACATATGGACCACAGGAAGTCCCTGGTTAGTAGAAACTAGTTTATTTTATTAAGCGGTATGATAGATGAAATATACATCCATTTTTTGAACCATATACGATTAATCTCACCATAATATGGACTTTTGTAAATAACTTTTGCTAACCTTATATTTGAGATAGAAGAAATGAACTATTATTCTATCGCATGATCTACGAACACTTCACTAAAGGAAAATTCAACTTCATTTCTTTATGAGATGATGTGGAAATTGTTCAAGGCACAAACAACAGTGATATTGTACCAAAATCAAGAAAGTATTTCTTTTAATTCAAAAATTCTTCAACATTAGGGAAATGATCTTGATAACAAAAAATGTTTTACTATTTCTCTCATATCTGATTAATCAGATGGTACCTTAGAACATCACAAATTTATGGCTTTGTGATTGTTGGCTTTTTCATATCCATGTTCTCTACCACTCTCTATCATAACATGATGGTTAGATTTATCTTCTATATCCATATTTTCATCTATATTCTTGTATGAGGAAACCAAGTGATGAATTAATTTGGATATTCATTATGTTTCAAACATTCATTTTTTAAAATTTTGATTTAGTATTACTTTTTACGATGTGGGTTTCTATGAAAGAAACTTTCAAATAGTAAATGATTTATAACCCTGACCAATTTCTAGGGATAAATTCATTTTAAGGGGGTAGAATATAACACAATGAGATTTTATGAGAAATATTCTTTTTTATTTATTTGAAGTGTTGTGTTGTATGCTACACCAAGATTATCTTGCACAATATGCAACACCATATTATCTTGTAGTATGTGCAAAACTATTCTTGGATCTTGTTACACACAATTTCATGTTCATTTGATAGAAGTTACTCTTCACAACATTGAGTGTATATATATAAATATATACATATATATTCAATGTATACATGAAATATGGTTGTATTCTATTTTATGCAACAACAAAGGAATCTTTCACTACACGCAACCCTGACTTGGATTGCATTACACGCAATTGCGACCTTCTACAATAGCGTGTGTTGTACACAATACTAAGTTTCACTAAACTACAATATGTTATTAAAATATTATATAAACTAGCCGTTATGAATAGTAATACCATATTTTTAAAATTTTATTAATATTATATTCCAAAGTGGACTTAATTTTGGGATTCAGAATATCAAAATTAGCCTAGGTTGAAATTTTGGTAATTTTATGAAAACATTCAATTTTTGATGAATAGTGAAAACACTAAGTTACTTGTTAAAACCGACATTTTATTTAAATAAAAATTTATTTTATTTAAATTTATTTTAGGTCAAAAGTGAAAAATATTACTTACATATGTTCAATGTAATTCATGGGATTCATTTTATAATAATTTTAGATATATAAAAATTTTATTGAACTTTTCACCGTCTTTTACCCACCTCCTAGGAGCATTTTCAATTGTACATAAAACATAATTTTACCGCTTCTGTGAGTTTAATATCAAAAATCTGAGAGACATGGTAAATATCAAGGAGTAAAATGGGGTTCAATAAGATAAAAATATTTTTTGGTGAATAGTAACTTTTTACTTTTATTTACCACGGTTGAAAGTAAATAGGGTAATTAAGGGTAAAAATGATATTATTATAACCATATCAAATATCTTAATTCAATTGGATATGTGTAGTTAGACTAAAAACAGCCTTAGGAATAATATATTACCCATTAGGTCCACTTGGATTATATTAGGACACTTATTATTATTTTATTTAAAGAATAGTTAAAAGAGTTAAAATCAAAGTTTAATAACTAAATATTTTTTAATATAGGGTTATACATAATATAAATTAGACTATAAATATTCATTATAAATATAAAAATATTTCCTACATAATAGTCTTTTATTTATAAATTTTAGACATTAAATAATTTAATTTATTTATGACACAATGATGATGCAGTCATTACCTTTTTAATGAAGTATTAACATAATTGATGTTATAAATACCCAAATAAAAGTAATTTGAAACTTTTTATGAATTAAACTAATTTTATAGGATAATATAACATGTTATTATTTATTTAATTAACTTTTTTTTGAACAAATCATTCTTTTATTATTTTCATAAAAATCAATTACCAAATAGTGTCAAAATTGATATAAAATAGTTTTTAAAACAAATATTATATTATTAATTGTTATTCTATTCCTAAAAATATATGGTTCGTCCAAATGAATTAGATAAGGTTATATATATTAATAATGAACCACTTGGGGTTCGTTTGTCTTGTTATAGTAACTATATTAAAAATATAGTGTAAGAAAACAAGAAGACACGGTAAAAGGTAAAATTATTTAACATAGAGTTAAATCTAAATGATAAAGTTAAAATACTAACATAAACTTTTCTAAAACCTATTTGTTGAGAGTATTTTTACCCACACTCTCTTTAGCTTCGAAATAATTCAATTTGGAGCTATTATATTCCTAATATGAATTTATTATAAAATAATATTTAAGGTTTTTCCTAAGGTGCCCCTCTCTTCCCTTTTTAAAGGGAACCTCCTCCCTCTTCTATTCACACAATTTTGATCCTTCATTCTCGGAAACACCCTGCTCATTTCCCTTCTCAGCTTCCCTAGATACATTATAGTGGTTTTGGCCACCTCAAAAAACCAACTCTAGGGCCTTAAGAGGATGCTTAAAAGAGGTACATCAAAGAAGAGGTAATCTCTTGTACCGATTCATTCAAGTTTCTTACATTTTAAACTTCTTCTTATTTAATTGTTTCATTATAAAGTAATACCATCAGTATAAATAATCTACTTATATGTTATTATAAATATGAAATAACCCCATTTAACCTTCTATCCATCCAACAGAAAATGAAATCACCACGCGTGCGTACGTACGGAATACCGTCTCCACGTCGTGGTGTAATCTATTTTTCCACCACCACCTCACTTGGATTGGTATAATGGTGTAAATAATAACTATATATGGTTATTATGAGATATTATATCATTAAATACAACTATACTCAATAATTATTGGAAGGATATCATCGCTCGTGCGTACGTACGGTATGCAATCTCCACGAACGCGATGAGATTCATTTTCCATGATTAACCATTCAAATATGATTATAAAGTATATATATAATAAATAATCATGAAATAAATTACATAATAATGATATTGGATTTATGTTCATGTATGTTTCATTTACTTAATTTCATTCAATTCCATAAGGAAATGAAAACCACGTTCATGCATCCGTACGGCCTACCGTCTCCATGAACGGTGTATTTCATTACATTTATCGATCTATCATATATGTCTATATAATAAATATATATTATATATAAATCATGTTTTACATTCTGGAATTATGTAAATCATGATATGAGTAATGATATCAAGAACAGAAAATAGAAACACGTATAATAAATAAAACAATTTTAGCCAAAACGCTGCTTTAAAATGGAATTTAAAAAAGAAAGAGTAATATAAAGTCATAATTGAACCATATATGATATCATAATAATGAATATTATTCTGTAATAATTCAATGACATTATTTAGATCATTATACAGGAGGTTTGGATACATACGAAGCATATCGGACAAAAAGTAAGGGATAATTTTGCAATCTCATTTTTATCTGAGATTTCTTATATCTAAGTATTTACTGGGGTTATATTTTCCATCCATAACCATAAAATGTTTTCCATAAAGTGTTTAATATTCATCCATTTATGTTTAATTTCATTTTTACCCCTCTTTGACTTTTACTTTGTCTTATGGAAGGAATCTTTCTTTTTTTACCATACGAGGAACTTTTTGACTTTTACAACAAAAGTACGAGGAGAATAGATTTTTTAACTTATATGGAATGAACGTATTTTACGGTTTTATAATGCCTTATTTTCGTGAAGCATTCTATATAATATTTAAATATTATTTTCAATAAAAAAATTTTATATTAAAATTTAATGGAATTTTGTGAAAAAAAATTTATTTTGAAAAAGAAAGGATATTTTCCTTAAGAATTCATTTCAAGTGTTTTATCAAACCAATTTTCTATATAATATGACATTATTTCATATGGGTATTTTTCAAGTATAATGTCTGTATGATTTACATGGTTTCACTTTTCTTATGATGAAATGATATCTGTTTGTTTTATATAGATTTTGTTATGATGGGATGATATTTATGAAACCCATTTTATTATTTGGGTTATGATGAATGGTTTATGTTTATGTTGTGGAAAATGTAAGAATGATTTTATTATGAGATGAGTGGGACCTATATCTCTATCCAATGCATTGGGTAAATATTTATTTCTCATGAGATATAAAAGGATATATTGGTCATTTAATCCATTTTAGTGATACAGGACTCGAACGAGGAGTGAAGTTGATTTTGAAAAGGACTTTGTCCACTAATATGGTCTTTGAAAAACTTCCTTGGCTACTAGGGAAATAATAACATGTGATTTATGGATTCCACACTTACATGTTTTATTCCCATGCTATTTTATCATGATTGATGTTCCTTTATGACCTATGCCTTACGTACTGCCATGATTTATTTCACAACTCAATATTTTGATGTGTAAACATTATGTTCATGTTTTGAAGTTCAAATGTATATGGTTTGTTTTATTTTCTCCATGCTTACCCTTAATGAGAATTTGAGATCACCTTTTATATGTTTTTTCCCCAGGATATAAAGAAAGGTTTTATGTAAGAAAAAAAAAGTAAGATCTTTATGGGAGATGTTGAAGATATTTCACCAAGATTAGAAGATTATATTCTGAGTTTCCAAGGACACTAAACTATTACGGTCCTTTGGTGTCTGTTTTTGTTATGTATTTGGTATTCCGAAAAAGTAATGTAATGTACATGTATGTCAATACTGGGTCTCTACACTCTAGCACCAATCCTATTGGAGGTGGTCCTAGGGAGTTAGGGAATGAACCCCTCTTAGATAGGTCATGGAAGAGTTATATCAGAGAAGCTACTTCTACATTAGGACCAGAGTCTGTGAGATTGGTTTGGGGAAACAATGCTAAGTGTTTCGAGTCCATCATTTAGTCCATGGACTTCAGTGTTGTTATGGAGGTTGATGTATCCATACACTATGACTCTGATAAACGGATTTTCAACTCAGAACATGAGAACAATCGATTTTGGGAAAACAATGGTAAATGCATAATATTGGAATGGTTTGTAGTTTCTATGACCTTATTGAGTTATCTCTCCAGATATACTCATTGACTGTGGTACATATGTTTTACATTCAGGATGCCTCCATGGCATATTCCATCGTGGATTTAGCATCATGATCACATGGATTATTCCCTCATTGATAAGGTGTCGATACAGGGACGAGTTCCCAAGATGTAACCTCCATGCGGTGCATCAAATACACCACCATATGTGGAGCATCACAAGGTACCTATAGTGCTAGTAGATCTGGGGTATAGGTTGAGCGCACATCATGAGTTTTAATGATAGATACCCATAAGGTTTTGAGGAAAGACCAACCCATAGGCTATTGAGTACTGGCATGAGGTGGTGATCTATGTTTTCCATATAGTCAGAACACTAGAAGATGATATTATGGTCCTGGCAGTGAGCCTTCTTCACATTTCAATAGGGATATAGTGGGGTTTGGTAACCCAGACTTACAATGAGGTGAATCACTGGTGGTCATAGTTTGAGCAGCTATTTAGAGAGGAGTTCTCACCAGCTACACTAGGAGCCGTAAGTATCTAGGAGCTTCTACAGCTCCAGTAGGGAAACATGATAGTGGTGGATTATTCATCAAGGCTTACCAACCTTTATAGGAACTTGATGGATATGGTTTGTGACCATTTATTTAATAATATTACTATTGAGTTAGGTTTTTAAAGAGGCATCCAGACCAGTGTTATCCCTCTATGTATTCCTACATATGCTCTGGTGTAAGTGTGATCTTTAGTGGTTGACAGTATCTTGGATGAGCACATAAAACTAGTGATTTCTGTTAGATGGAATATAGGAGAAGAGACCTCAAAATATGGGATCCAACATCATTACAAGGGACATGGAAATTCAAGACATTTCAGTAGGAAGCCCTAGATTAGAGGATCTATGGTTCATGTCTCATAGGGTTTTTCTAGTTAGCCAATGGAGAGGTTGTGCTACTCTTTTGATGGTAGGGGACATCTCACCGGATATTATCTAATCTATCATACAGTTGAGAGAGAGACTATATATGGGCCAATAAGGAATATTTATTGGTTGAAAAAATAAAGTTTCATGGTGGAGGGCATGGTAATTGATTTAGGATAGTAGAAGGAGGTGGTTGAGGCATTGACTTGTCACCACCACCACACCTATGTGGTATGTGATAGGCTTAGGGTGATGGAGGACAAGGGAAGGGGAAGCTATAAGTAGTCAATGATTTAGAACCAAAGGCATGGAGAAGGATTTTGGGTATGATCTATGTATTTTCAACCATATCTTTAGTATTGATAGACATATGTTCCAGTAATTTACTTCTTACCACATATCTTGTTTGTGGCATAGATATTTTAGTCGATCCTTTGGTTCAGCCCTTACTCATAGAGACTTCTACTAGAGAAGTCTCATTGATCACACACTCATGCCGACCGTGGGAAAAGAAACTTGGAGGTAAGAGTTTATTTTGGGATCTCATTATAGCAGCAATGAGGCCATGCAGCATCATCTTAGGAATGTACTAGTTATCCATATTTCATTCCAAGATTGACTGTTTCAGGTGGAGGATGCAGTGTGTCTGTAGAAATGGAACTAGGTATTCCTTTTTTAGTGAAAGAGAAACCTAAGAGGTATAGTTCTGACTTGTGAATATGAGGGTGCAACCAATTTTTCATTATTTGGCTAGCATAACCCTTTTTTCAAAGGATGTTGTGAGTTCCTAGTTGTCTATAGTGGTGAAATGTATGAGGACAACTTCCCTAAGGATGTTTTAGATTTACATTCCCACTAAGAGATAGAATTATTCCTTGATATATACCTTGAGATGGCACTAATATCAAAGACATAATATTTGATAACTCCAACATATAATTGTGAGCTAAGGGTGAAGTTGGATTACATTCAGGTAAGGGATTTGTTATATCCAATTATCCACACTAGGTAGCCCTAGTTTTGTTTTAAATGAAGTTAGAAGAGATCTTGAGGTTGTGTCTGAAATACAAGGACTTTAATAAGGTGGAAATGAAGAATGAGTATCCACTACTAAGGATAGATGACCTATTTGATTAGATGAGAGGTGTGTGATGGTTCTTGAAGGTTTACCTCAGGGAATGCTATCACTAGTTTTGAGTATGGGATGAGTATAGATCAAAGATGACATTCAGATGTCGTTATAGTAACTATGAGTACATGGGGATGCCGTTTGGTGTAATGAAGGCCCAAACAGTGTTTATGGGACTCATGAATGTGATATTTCATCCGTTGTTATATTGGTTCATGGTAGCGTTCATCGACGATTTAATTGTGTACTCGATGTATGAGGAGGTGTATGCGAGACAATGGAGGATAATTTTGGATGTACTACAAAAGAACAATATTTAAGGAATTCTCTTGAAGTGATTGTTCTGGATTTAGGAGGTCTAATTTCATAGGTATGTTATCTTAGAATATGGTGTTATAGTGGACCCATCCAAGGTTGAGGAAATGTTATCTTGGGAGTCACCTAAGAGTATGATAGAGGTGTAGACCTTCCTTGGGTTTCTAGGATATTATCAAAGATTCATACCCGATTTCTATATAATATTAGCATCCCTGATAGCTTTGAACTGAAAGGGGAAGCCTTTAGTGTTGATAAAGAGGTGATAGTACTATTTTCAACTATTTAGGTAGAGTTTGAAGAGTTCTCTAATATTTTGATTTCAAGAGGATGGTGTCAATTACATAGTGATTTGAGATGCATTAGGAATCCTGATTGGTTGTGTTCTGATGTAGGGGAATTCAGTGATTATCTATGGTTCTTTTCGGTTCAGAACACATATGAAGAACTACTCGATCCACAATCTTGTGTTAGTAGTGAATGTATTCACACTAAATATGTGGAAAAACTACCTAATGGGATATCAATTTTTCATCTAATCCAATTTCAATTGTCTCAAGTGTATCTTTTCTTGGAAGGATCCTAACTTGATATGGAGGTGGTGGCTAGTTTTCAACTGGGATAAATAATTTAAAATTGGGGAATGTTGTAGCATATTCTCTAATTAAGACATCTTTTACATAGTAAATTAATGAGGCATCATAGAATTTGGACTTCTTGTAGTTATCCTTTATGGATGGAGTTGGAGCATCTTACCAAAATTAGATGTTTTTCACACCTTTGTTCATATAAAAATATAGAGAGTCACATAAAGGGGATGCAATTATGAGACCCTATGTACTTAGATATCCACCAGACACGATCCTTATGTATTTTCTAAAGGTGAGGATCATGTTGTTCTTTTTAGAGGATGCATTATTGACCAGTGATGTTGCGAGAGGAGGTTATGAGATAGTTTCATACATCTCTTTTGGAGGTACATATAGGTTTCGAAAAGATGTACTAGGACCTATGACCTCAGTTTTGGTGCCCTGAGATGACGAAAAGAGTTGTATAGTTTTTCTCTGGGTTCCTTACTTGTCAGCAAGTGAAGGCTGAGCACTATTTTCCAGCAGGTTTAAATATACCCCTTAAGGTTTCATAATAAAAGTGGGATGGTATATACATAAACTTAAATATGTGTTTACCATGTACATTCAGTGGGAATGATACCATCTGGGATATTGTAGACCTAATATTTTATTCATACAACATCTTATATATACTAGATCAGAGTTATGTAGAAGGATTGGGATGCCTCTATGTTCAGAAGATAGTCTTACTCCACGGAGTTCCATCAATGATTATTTTAGACCCCGATGCTTGATCCACATTGTTGTTATGGAAGTGATTGCAATGGTCTTTTGGGACTCATTTAAACATTAGCACAGTGTTCCACCCACAAAATGATGGCATTAATATGTAGACCATTCAGGTTCCAGAAGACACACTATGAGCTTGTGTGTTGTACTTTATCCATAGTTGGGAAGATCAGACACCACTAGTGGAGATTGAGTAAAACAACTATTAGAAGTCCACCATTGGTCTAGAACCATTCGAGACTTTGTAAGAGAAACCCTGTATGCCACCTCTTTTCTAGAATTACCTCGGAGAGTCAGTACTCATGGACCCAGAGTAGGTGAAAACAATTATTGAGAAGGTATAGGTCATCTCGGAGTGGATGAAGATTACACCTAGCCATCAAATATCATATGTGGATAGACGATGTATAGATTTGGAGTATTAGGAGGGAGACTAAGTTTTCTTATGGGATTCTCCTCGATGTGTATTATATGGAATTTTAGAGGTATGAAATGTATCTCTGAGATTCAATAACCCTTTCCTGATAGTTCTAAGAGTTGTTGAGGTGGTGAACCACTTAGCTCTACCTCTATAGTTCTATTGAGTACATGATTTATTCCACATGACATATATGATGTGGTACATGCATGACCTATCGCACGTTACTTACTGGGAAAAGCTGGTAGTTGAGGATTGATCTACCTTCTACTGAGTCTCAGGTATACATCAATGATCTATAAGAGAGGACCCTCCATGGGATATCGATTCCTTTAGTTCATGTTATTGGAATAACAAGAATATTTAGGAGTGAACATGGGAGTATGAGGATCAGATTCGTGCTCAGTACCCACATATTTTTGTGCAGCCATTGTTTTGGATTTTCTAGAGGCAAATCCCTATGGTGGAGAGAATGTAATGAATCAGGGTTTTTGTGTATTTTTTTGGATAATGAAAGGATTATATTTGAGACCATGGGATGATACGACATGTGATTCCATGTCCCGATGCACTCGGTACAAATGTTTTAAATATATTAAATATATTAAATAACACCAACATAATGTTCTCTAAAAAAATTGGGATAACTCTTAAATGGTGGCTCGAATCATAAATCTATGTGAACTATTGATTTAAAATCAATGGTTTAACCTAGGTACAACATACCATTAGCTATCATGATCTATTTGTTGAAAAGTTGTTACATGCATAAAATGAATAAAATAATTAATTTTGTTATTTTATTTATTTCATTGATGTAAGGAATTTAATCATTATTTAAATACATGAATATTTACATTTTCAGGTTTATCCATATAACTCTTCAAATAATTTGAGTCCTATTAGAGACTTTGGGATGAGAGTTTTTTGCAAAATGATGGATGGATCGAGGATCAATGTTCAAAATGAAATGGAATCATAGGATCTATCCAATGATTATGAAATTGTATCATTATTCAATAGTGATTGATCTATATAGAGGTAGGATGATTTTTTTGTTTCTATTCTTTCATTGTTTTAGATTTCTATGTTTAACACAAATCTATCAATGGACATATTGATCCAAAATTCAATCTTCATGAGGGATGGATTAGATTAATCATGTTTTGGTTGAATTATTTTGTAATTATTGATTTCGTAATTTTTATTCTCATAGAAAATTATTGATATCGAAAAAACATCATTCAAGGTCTATTGCTCTTATTTATTCTAGTTCTTTTATCCCCTTGTTCATTGTTCACCATGATCTTTTTTTGTTTGGACTAACGTCAGACATATCACAATAAATAGATTTTTGTGCACACATTTCTAGGTGAAACGGTCCAAAATCATAGAATTGGGATCATCATAACATGATAGTGGTGTAATGATGGGAGTGGTGGAGAATAAAATAAATCTGGATACCCGATTTCATGTTCGTAGACATTCTTAGGCACACAGTAATGAATGATGTGTAAATCTGTTTTTCAAACAGATTTCATGGTGGAGTTTGTTGTTTAATTATGGTGAGGCTTTCATGAGGTAAGAGCTTGATTTCCCTGTAGAAAATGTCAATTGATTAGTGTCTAGAGGATTTTCTAAAGATGAGTGAAACATATATGTGTTTAGGTATTTTTATGCTACATGGTATGTAATATGAATCTATATACCATGTGGGGACCCCTTTGTGGAAGATAGGTATTTGAGTAGAAGTTACAGATAACATGTCTTGAGAAACTATCACACATCATGTTACCCCTCCCCGGTGACTCAAAGTGTACGTCTATGGGTAAATGGAAATGGGTTGGATCACGCCATGTACTCGCCTACACGAAGATAGCCTGGACCAATTACATGTGCTAAGTCGTATACTGGTACACTACCATATGTATATGGGATAAATCTATGTACATGCACATGGGTAGAGTACACATGTAGGCTACAAGATGTATACTCCTACATAGTCACTGGAAAGAGAAACATGTCATTTACATGGGTAGGAATCAAGGTTAAGGGACATGACATGTGACCCCTACTACACACTGTGTAATTTCATAGACATGTATTGGAGGCCGAGTCCTTTGAATCTTGGGAATTTTTTTTTACCATTCATTGCCCTTATCCTTTCCCTGAAGGATAGTATGGAATATTCTCCTACACCTAGGAATATGATCACTTTAGAAAGATTTCTTAGATAGAGTTGTTGGAATTCCTCTGTGAGGACTAGAGTGAGATCTTATATTCATCTCCATTCCCTAGGTGGATTTCTTGTTATCATTGTGACCAACACTATGAGAGCACCAATCCTCTTCTTAGAGGATTAATCAATATTGAGTTGTTGGTATCACCCCATGGCCTTGGTAGTGATACATATCTATGTATCTTATCTCCCTATATCTTTAATGTGTAGTTCTAAAGGAAAGACCTGATGAGAATTACATCTTAGATGGATCCCATCAATGCTATTAAAATGATGAGTGTGTTTTCTCAAGAAAAGTGATTTTTGGAATCTGTAATCTATAATCATAGGATGGTATAAAAAGGATGTGAATTAACTATATATTTTGTGTATTTTTTTGAGTATATATTTATATTCTTGTTATATGTGATGTAGGCAAATTCATATGTGGAGTTGAATATATTTTTCTTTTAATGAATGCTTTTTGGTTTCGGGGTGTCCTACTGAGGATAGGTATATTGACCCATATATGTGATTTTCATACACTTTTTTCCTATGGGGATGACAATACTTTTGACAAAGTTCAAGATGAACCAAGACTAGATGGTTCTTAGTGAGACCAGATAGACCAAGGTGTGTTCCTATGGATTGTTGACATCTGCTCGAGTTTTACTTTCTTATTGGACATGTGTTTCAGACTCAATGTGGTGGGATTTTATTTGAACCATTTTACATTAATTTTCATCATTAGTACTTTTTTTGTAGAATTTATATGTATAAATACATGGTTTTTACTATTTTTTTACTTTTTTTCATTTTATTGGCTGGGAGATGTGTGAGTGTGTACAACTACATAGGATAAGGCCTCCTATTTCAGTGATATGCCTACTCAACGCTAGTCTCCAACCACTAGACTATTAGAGGTGGGATTGGGGATTTGAGACATGGGACCCTCTAGGATGGGTCATGATTGAAAATTTTGGAGTCATGTAGCATGATAAGAATGTGGGCAGGATTGAACATTTTAAAAAAATTACAAGTGTGCCAGTAACCTCACATATAAAAGGCCACCCATATCATCTCATATTCACACCATCAAACACTTTTAGTTCAGAGAATACCTTCCAAAATCACTTCAAAAATTCACTATACTCAATCTATAATACTTAGTTTGGGGATAAACCTAACCTTGTATAGATTTTAGTGCAAACATAAGGGGATTCCAAAAGAAGAAGTAATGTTCTTCTATGAGTCTTTATTTTATTTCCTTATGAACCTATATCAATTATTATTAAAATATAATGATATAATAAACTTAGTGTGTTTCATATACTAATATTATATTATATTAAGTTCATTACCTACAACCACCTCAACTTCAATCAAATGGGTTGTGAAATCGTCATTCATGTGTATGGCAGAATATAACCTCACGAATTGATGTCATTCATTTTTCTATGACATCATATCATAGTAGGGTATGATGATGGATATATACTATATATATGATATGTATTAAATAATTATACATATTTTTTCAATATATCATATATACCTTTATTTCTTTCCATTTCATAGGGGAAATGATAACGTTATTCTTGTGTACAATATACTACCGCCTTACAAAGTCATGCGATTCGTTTTTCACTAACGATTTAAATAGATTTAATAAGGATAAAGTCAATGAATATATGTGATGTAATGGAAATAATTATGACATTAATTACATATTTATCATTCTAAAAATATAATATATCATTTTCTTTTTTTACACTAAAAAGGATTATATCATTTGTGCACCTGTGGATTACAGCCTTCACGAAGCGATACTACTCTCTTTTCATAACCACAAAACATGGATGATATATGTAAGTATTTTTAATGATCTAATATGGTATATATGATATTATTATAATTATGTAATAATAAAATAGTACTTACCTCTTTTCCAAAATGATCATTGAAAAATGGAAACGTTTCTCAAATATACAAATGGTCTACTATTTCCATGATTGTAACATAGTAAATTTTCTGTAACTATCATTAGAAATTGGTTTTAAAAATAAAATTAGATTAAAAATATCATAAATATTTAAATATTATTATTTTGGATATGATATAACTATATAATATGTGTAGAAACTGAATCTTTCATGATGAAACACGCATTAGAAAACACGTCAATTAGCACATAAAATAATGGAAATAATGAAATATTATTAATAAATGGGTGATAATATGATAGAAAAAGATTATATATAATATTATTAATATTAAAATGGATTTTATATAAGTTAAATATAGATTAAAACCACTATATAGTAGTTTAAAACATCTTTAATGAATAATAAGCGTGAGTTAATGGACCCCATCTCAATTTCCCTTAATTGAGGCATATAATTTTGTTGTGCACAAAATTTCATTTATTTGGTTTACATAATGCCCCATTGACATGTAATATCACTATTCATTAATAATCAATGATATTTTATGTTTCAATTTGATTTATTTTATCAAAGGGTATTTGACATTACTCTTACAATGTGGTAAATAATTTCATAACTCAATTTCTTTTTATTAGGTTATATTACATATTCATCATCATTGATATTCTATAATTATGAGTTTAATTAATTTTGATAGTTTTTTAAATAATTTTTTTAAACTAATATTCATACCATTTTCAAAAATTGTGCATGTTTGGATTATAATATAAAATTAAAAGAATCTCTTTTAAACATGCACAAAATGAATTGAATTTCTAGTCATCAGGACCTATAAATATTTCTATATCATTATTTATAAATTTAAAAAATTATTTTTCAAAATATTTTGTGTACTTTTATTTGTGAATGTTATTTTCAAAATGAAAAGGATAACTTCTTCAAGAATGTTTTTAAATATATTTTTATGGTATTTATATTTATGAAAAACAAAAACTCTTTATTTTTTACTCCAATGGGTATATGTTTTATTAATACCATCATTATTCTCCATCTAAATTGTTTATGATTATTTTGATCAAGGATAATATTAACATTCACTTTCTTGATTCATTTTTTTGTCAACATCTTTCCCTTGAAATGATTACTTTCATGTGAGTATTATTTATTGTTTTTTTCCCAAATATCCATATTATCTATCATGCATATGTTTATTGACTAAACCGTATATTATTTACATATATAGTGTTTTACATTGAAATTCATTTTTTTGTAGTAATTATTTCCAAAATATCCATATTATTTATCATGGATATGTTTAAATTTTTGGAAGTCATTTTTTTTCTTGGAAAATTTTGCTTAAACCATATATCATTTCTACATAAAGTGTTATAGTCTTCATGAATCGTTGAGGACACAAAAATTCATGGACTTGTATGAGTATTAAAGGAGATACTATCACAAATCCAGATCTATGGAGTTATGAAGGCGTGGTCAGGGCACATATAATCTTTTTGGGTTTTTTCTTTTTGGAAGCTATCTGGAAATTAATGATAAGGGAAATTATTTTTGAATTAAATATATTGTTATATATATGAAGAATGATTTTAACATGAAACGAATTGGTGGGGCCTAGTTTTAGATATACCCTCAATGCATCAGTAGTCTCATGGGATGAACCTATTGGATAGACATACTTAAATAGATTTATACCAATATGTTTTAAAGTATCTTGATATCTTGATGGTAGAGCTATAATATGATTGGGAATCTAGACTTCCATAAATAATGCATTTCTTTCATTAATAATTCAGTTTTTGTTATCCATGATAATTTCAATATTATATTATCTTTTGATGCATTTCATTCCAATTTATTGGTTGAATGGTAGATTTTTTTAGTTATTTGTAGTTCCAAATTGATTATTCTGTATCCAGTTATTGTAGTTATTCTATTGATTAAATAGAATTTTCTTTCAGTTATTTACCTTTACATATTGATTATTGTAGTCAAATTATTTAAAGGGAATTTGTTTTTATTTATTTAAATTGATATGTTTATTATTATCATTACCTATTTATAGATTCTGTTGTACCTAACCCTTAATGAACATTTTATCTCACCCTTATTTTGTTTCTTTTCCCCATGATTCCATGAAGCGTTCTATGGTTGATGTTGAAGTATAATCTAGGTGAAACAATTTGATTCTTGAAATAAATTATGATATAAATTATGATTTAAAATTTAATGCAAGTCTCAATTATATATCAAGTTACCAAGAGAAATATACTATTTATCCATTCAGGATGATATTCCTTATATCTTAAGATAATATATTATTGATGCATTGGCTATGGGATACTAGGGTTTGGGGTAATACATTATAAAACCTAAATAAACCACTATAGGTGTTTAAATTATTTATGTTATTAGGTTTTGATGATTAAAGAGCATTAAAGTAGGAGAGTAGAACTTTGTGGAGTATTTGCAGAATAAATTATATGTTATTTGATACTGTAATTATGGTTATGATAATATCATCAAGATCATGAATTTTATTAGATTAAAAAAAATAAATAATGAAAAAAATTTAACAAAGAAATATATTTAACATTGAAAACCACAAAAGGTGATTTAAACTTAAGGTATTGATTAAATTATTTCACTATAAAGTTCTATGGACTAGTCACCCCCTCTAATTTACAAGAAGAAAACCTATCAAAATATATTTTAAGAAAACTGGGAAAAATAGTTCCTGAACATAGTAGATATGGATCAAACACTCTAGTTAGAAGTTTCCAACAATCACTTAAGATAGGATATTCACCAATTAATTTTTCTACGTAACTCATTCTTGACACACCTCTTTGGAATTCTATAAAGTCTAGTTTTATACATAAAACAAAATACATGAACATAATCTTTTAAATAGGAGACATTAGTGATGAGAGAAAAAACATAAATTAATATTGATGTCCCAACCCCTTTACCCTAAATGGACACTTTAACTACTTCTTTATAATTATCTATAATTTCTCAAACAAAATATACTCCCCTTGTCCCATTTTTCTCCACCATTATAAAAACACTTTTAATATATACTATATTTATTATCTTCTATTGTAATATTTTTTTTATTTTTTTATTTACTTGTATAGGTTTAAAATAAAATTATTATTATATTTTATTTTAAATTTAGTTTGATTTATTTTTAAATATTATTTATATATAAACACTAGTATATGTTATATTGTATTGAAAATGTTTTTGTAAATTTATATAATAAATAACGAATAAGGAAAACTATAGAAGTGTTATATTCAAATCTAATTTTAATAATAACTACATAAAAATTATATTATACAATTATAGTAATTAAAAAATTTTAAACAAGTATATTTATAAAATATATTTATGAAAATTATAATAATAAACAAATAAAATATGTTAATGCAATGAAAATAAAATATATGAAATATAAAGAATTATATTAAAATAAATAATATTTATTTAATAATTACAAATGAATAAGTAATAAATATATTTATGTGATAAAAATAAAATTAAATAATAAAAGAAACTAGAATTGACTATAATAATTTATTGTGCCTCATTTAAATATGTAACATAAAAATACTTTTAAACTAATATTTACAACATTTATAAATTAATTGTTTATAATATCAATAATATTATTAATTTAATATAAATTTATATATTTATATTAATAAAATTATATTTATATATTAATAAAAAAATATTAATATATTTATAAAATAATATTTACATATTTATAAAATTTATTTTTTGGTTTTTTTTAAATATTATTTATATTTGGTGGATTATGACCTTGAATTTGATTCATCATTCACTTTAATGAAATTAGTGCCCAAATATTCAATTTTTAAACAAGTGATATGTAGTATAATAATGTATTAATATTTAAAAATAGTAAAACAACATTTGAAATTAACTAAAATATCAAATATGTAATAAGATAATAAGATCATGTAAACCCTTGAATATTGTTATTCAAAAATTGATGTATCATATATGAAAATTCAGTCCTTACCATGGTAAATTCCAGGATAAAATAAGAAAGAATTTAATAATATCAAAGTACTAAAATAATTAATATTCAGTAACAATACACAATCAGTCCTTATTTAGTATAAATACCCAAAACCATTAGAGAAGTGTGTAAAAATAAAATAAAAAATTAGAATAAAAGTCAAAAGGAATATATAACCTAATCAAAAAGAAATAAAAGTGTGAAAAGTATAAAGGGGATAAAATAACCTGAAAACTAATACATATAACAAAAAAATGATCTAAGGAAAAAATAGAAAATGTTATGTGTGGTTTTTTGGCCAATACATGGAGGAATAAGGCCGCCCTGATTGGTTAGTTGATTGGTGGTTTGGGAAATGATATGAGTGGTACTAGATTCTATTCTACATCAATTACATTAGCTAAAAATAAATAATCCTCAATGTCATATATGGAGATTGTGATTCATTAGGTTTAAATAGTGTGAGTTCACCTTTAATATAGTGGGATTAACAAACATACTCAATCCCCTAGTATAAATCTTAGTTATAATAGGGAACAATGTAAACATGTTCTTATATTTCTATAACACTACAATGTCATTAAATCCCTACTAATAAGAATCAATTTAGAATTTCCATTAATGTGGAAGAATAATTTTTCACACAACCATATTCATTATGTTTCATTGATTGGTGTACTAGTATCACCCCATAGAGAATTGAACATTTTACTAATATGTTATTTTGACATTATAAAAATTATTAATCCATATTAACATTTATGATGAGGCTTCTTAGTAGTAATAAATTAAAATCATTCCACATCATTTCAATAGATGAGGCTCACATAACTTCATCTATTTATGATATATTCAAGTACATGTTTATTAAACTAGAACCAAAATTGGAAGAGATTATTCAATTAGGGATCCTTTAACTCCTTCTCTTATGTCAACATAAGTTAGTGTATAACATATATATTTTTTTTGTTATTTCTCACAAAACATAATTAGATTTAAAAGAAATTTCTCTTCTTTAGGAGTGTTATCAAGATAAATCATGGAATCTCTTTTATCCTCAAAACAACCCACTTAACAATCTCATGACATGGACAGTTATTGGATAAATGTTTAATTTTTAGTAAATATTAACACTTATTGCTAGAATTTTTGGTGTATGGGTTATAAAAAATAATCAAATTCTGGGGCTGTGAAAGTTAATGTCAGTAGTGTCCCCATCCTAGTTTCACTCCACTATGTCCAAACTTTAGTTCCACATACCTCAAGTATGCCTCCCCTTATGTCAGTTGTTAATGAACAATAAATCTGGTCTAGGGTATGATCATTGAGATATGATACCCACATATAGGTAACTATAACAAAAAGATAACAATAGAGAATACTATAAAATATTATAAGTGTTATAGACAGAACATACCATAAGGGACAAAAAAATAATATCTATAATGTCATGAAAGTCATAAAAATCTAGGCAGGATCACCCAAGGCATGATTATATATATATATATATATATATATATATATTATATTAAAATATGAATAAATAAAAACTCCAATGTAGTATCAAGGATTCACCTAACCCATCTCCAAAAGGAATAATCATTCCTCTAATGTATCCTCTACACCATAATCCATTATTATCTACTCATTGGTCCCTTTCTATGTTGGTTTCACGTGACAACATGTCTTTATAAATCCCTAAGGGCTCATGCAGGGTGTGATTATTAACTCATTAGGACACTACCAATGTTTGCCCTCGATAATATTCACAGATATATGAGTGCATAAAAATGAAACATATGTTAATCGAAAAAAAATTCCCAATCCACTCTATGTTTGAAAAAAACATGTGACACACCTACAAAGATCATCTAGGGATAAAGTGGGATTATTCACAAGTATTCTATATATACCTGAAGCCACCCATATTCCTCTAACCATTCCCAATCCACTCATATAATGAAAAAAACACCAATAAGGTACAAATTAACTACTTATATACCACACTCTCATTACATTATGTAGATAATAGAACCAATTGAAATTTAAAAACATCTAGGGTATCTCACTAAAACTTTATTGTCACATTCACCCATAAATTTTTTTGGAAACATATATAATGCATCTATCCTCCAAAACAATGATAAACATCATATCGATATCTTTCTCATCTTTAAATGATACCACTAATAATTTGAGATTCAACACCACCTTATGGGTCCCCCTATGTGCAGAAGACCCTAAATTGCCTCATGCCCAATGGTGAGAAACATCACCAACACCTTATGTACAGTAACCTAATGAGTCTCTATCACTCCCACTAACACTAAATTATAAATATCATCATAACATGATACCAGAAATTAATATCACCATTATGTATCAATATCCACATCAATTAAATCTTACTAACAAAAATTTACTTATGAAATAAAAAAAATATTTATGGAACACAAAACCACATAACATTTTTATTTTCCTTCCTTCCAAATAAAAAACTAACCATTTACTGTAATATTAATTTATACCCAAATTTTTTGATCCCTTCTCATGGTCTTTCCTTCAGCAGATTCATGTTTCCTATTAAAATTTAATGATATCAACTTAATTCATTTAATAAAACAATGTATCCAAATAAATGTGCCATATTTAATACATGACAAACGTATTGGGATACAATTCAGTTGTGGAAATATGGTTAGTTCCATAATACTTTTTCCTTACTAAGTCATCAATAAAATGTAAAAATTAGTTAATAATAAAATTACTTCATAATGTAATGAATGTTAAGGTATCATCTATTTTCATCCATGGGATTTTATCTCTTATAAATATGGCTACAAAAAATGTTTCTCATATAAAATTGATTCTGCGGGTATATGGATCTATTTGGGGTGGCACCATGATACTTCGAGGTAAAAATAATTATATTTTATTTTAGTTTCATTTTCTTCTAGTTGTGTTTCTATTTTCTGGAAATCAATACTACATTAGATTTGAATGTATTTTATATGTATTTTTTTTTATTTTGTTACATATCTCAACCATTTGGTAATGTGTGGGTAGAAAAATATGTGTGGTTTTATGTCAAACCATGATACAAACTTGTATTGATTGAGATGTGAGGATCAAATTTAGGCCCAATGTATTATTTTAATAAATTGAATGGCGATAAAGGAACATCATTTTGTAGAGAAACCACAATTACATGTTCTAGTTATGATATTTAATTTAATGAATGTTTATAATTTTAATATATCACCACCTGAGAATAGTCCCAACATTTATGGCCTTCATCTCCAATGAATTCAAAAATTTTCCATCACTAATTCCAAATTTTTATATGATATATCACCTCCATACCCATTATACACCCCAATAACCCCTTTAATGGAAAAATCATTTATTTTCGCAATAGTTTTTTTTTCAAATCCACTTATATCTAAAATAATGAAATTAAATAATATTCAAAGGGATGAATATGTCTTGAGAATTAATATAACTTTATATGTTCTTATCAAGAATGTAGAATATTGTACATTCCGTGAAATAAGGTAAGTATATTTATTTATATTGATTACTTCGAAATAAATATTAAAATTCCAAAATGGTTGAAAATTTAATTTGGAGAGTTTAGGTAAGTATGGGAATATAATTAATGTGTAAGAGAAAAATGTTAATAAGGTTACCGTAACTAGTAATTCTAATGGATCTAAAATTAGGAGAATAAACTTACATAAACTAATTTTAATAAAAAATATATAATGTATCAAAAAAATCAATACACCTTTTTTTAAAATCATTATTTGGATATTTTTAGGTTGGTAAGGGAATATTACAAGGTGTTTCATTTGAAAATATCAAAATCAACTCTTTGAAATACCCAATAATCATTAATCAAAATTAATATGATAAAAAAACATGTTATGAAATGAAAATCCTTTATCTTTTTTAACATTCATAATTTAATGAATACTATCATAAGGATTCATATAAATATAATCACATAGGATGAAAATTGCATGGATTTCATAAATATGGAGAAAAATTACCTTAAAAAAACTCCTCATAAAATTTTCAACACATAATATTAATGTTTCTAATATTATGTTATTATATTTTAGTAAAAAACTAGTCTTAAAAAAATTAATATTCTTCAAGGTTATATTCTAGAATTCAATAACATAGGTAAAAATTATATTGAATTTTTATAAAAGTAGTACCATGCATTAGGATAATGTTGGACTCAACACAACTCACTTCCAAAATCCCCAATCAAATACTCAATAGTTATTTCACATGAACTCCAAGAATCATCACCCATTTTGTTTAACCAAAACCATATTTTCATAGATAAGTTTTTAATGTATTCATGTTTCTATGTTTTTAAAAGTGATAATTCCATTCTCAATGGAAAAAATTGTAAATTATAAGATTCAAGGAATTACATTAATTAGTTCAGTCATGATCCTTGTAAATTTTATAACTGTCAATAATTTGATTAATGAATGTTCAAGTTATTTATGATATAAATATATAGACACTAATGAGATTTTTTAATATAAAATTTCTAATAACATCAGGGTGTTTATGTTTCAATATTGGGAAAAGTGAGATATTTTTTAAACTATTCAATGTTTTGACAATATATATGTTATGTAATGTTTTACACATGAATATTATGAAAGAAAAATGAAAATAAAAACATTAAAAAAATCAAAAAAGAAAATTTTATTTCCCAATTATAGAATGCTTCCAAACATACAGAAATTAATCAAATACTTTTAAATCAAAACTAAATATATAATTCATATATTTAAAATATTTAAATATTATTAGACATTATTAAAATTTTAACTAAAGTATAATTATAATTTTTTTTTATTATAAAATTATCGTATACCAATATAATTATCAAAAAAATAATATTTTAAATTTTTAATAATTTTAATTAATTACAATTCGTTTATTGATAATTATATTAATTATTATGTAACATATGGACCATGTTCATAAACTTAATATTTTTAAAGTATAATTATTACATTAACAATATTTTATAATCATGAAAGACATATTATATTTTAAATATATTAAATATGATTTCAACCAAAAAAATATATATTCCTTGTAATGATGGATACTGCCTTTTATTTTAATATGAAAATATTTTCAAATTTTTATAAGAAAATATTTTTTCCCTTCAAAATAGTAAATTGAGTTTATCAAATACACTTGAATCACTATACAAATTTAAAGGATTAAGGTCACTTTTTTATTATTATGAATGTGGTGTGAAGTAATAGAGTAGATCTTTAGGGATTATTTAGAGAAGTAATGTTTTGATATTGGATTCTGCAATTACGGTTGTGATAATGTCATCATGATAATAATCATTAATTTAAATTAGAAAAAAAAATATAAGGAAAGAATAGAACAAAAAAATAATATTTAATGTTGAGAACCAAAACCTAAAATATTAAAAAAAGTGAGTGTTTGTGCCCACTTTCCCTAAAAGAGGCCTTTAATAAGTTATTGTTTGCAATAGAAACGCCTTGTGAATTTCAAAGGGAAATCATCCATGGAGAGAACCAATTATAAAAAAAATTAAAATTTTAGTTTCATGGAATCATTCTCATGAATGTGTAAGGAACATCATATCATAAGAAATGAACTAAATACATGAGCATGAGATCCTATATGCATGACCCGACTTCAATAATTTTTTAGCTTTGAGGTAGGCCAGTCATACGGCTATATCTAATGGTCCTTGTTTTATGGTTCATGATGGGGACTCCTCCACAGTCAATCAAAATTTTTTGACTGCTTGATTCTCTAATTGACTTACAGGTGTTAGAATAGCTATCAAGCCATGTACTCAAATTTTTCTTTTAAATACTCACTTTCAAAATGGGAAAGTGGTATAAAATGATGTAAATGAGAGAAAATAATAACAGAAAGAAGAGGATTCTGTAGCTAAAATACAGGAGTATAAATCAAATAGTAATACAAGATTATCTACATAAACCACCATGAAAACTATTCTGATATAACTAGTCTATGATATCTCTTCAACAAAAACCATTTTTCATTCTTCGAATGATATAGAGATACATCACAAGATCATTTGAGACCACACAATTTCCCAGTTGTCCTTTACACATTCCCTCTTTCACAGATTCCTTTTGTGGTAATATCCCATGGTATAATACATCCTCACTATATAGTAACCTTCTAAAACCCCATTGACTTCATTATATAAGGTTATAAATTTAAACAAGAAAAATAAAGGGCATTCCCACATCTGATGGGAATATGTAACCAAATTATAGGGAACATCAGTGTTCCCTCAATCAATCATCTATTCCCTTGAAAAAGGAGGTCCCCCACTAAGACTCCCAAATAGTTGGGGTCCTCAATTTGTTTTCAATATTTCATCCCCTTGGTAATTAGGTCCCCAATCTTGGAGGTAGTGGTGGTAATATTATCAACTCATGTATTGGAAAAAACTTTTTACATATTTTCTAAAAGTTGGATAAACATTTGCGGCATCTATACATTCAATTTTTGAATTATCGAATGCATAATCCCTAGTTTAGGGTTTAGATATAGATTGGAAGATAGGGATGGGAATCCATCAGGGAGTAATGCCATACTATTTCATGCTTGATAACCTGCCATAGCCTCACCCACATCCACCAACAGATGAAGAGTAGATTACAATATGGGAATACCTCATATAGGAATCCCCTATCCACTTCCAATTGGATCAAATATACATATTTCATTCTGTATCCCCTCCCTCATCCACCAATAGATGTGGAAGGAAATTTTGCCTTAGTATTCCATTTCATGAGTAAGCACCATCCAAACATGATTATGCGATTTGGATGATATTATACAATACTTTCTTTCTCATAATGAGCATAAATCACATTAGCATAAAGATTTATAAGATCATGCTTCTAGTATAATAAAAAATTCCTCTTATTGGGTATCCTAGTAGTAGTATTTCCCAATCCATCTTCTAGGGTAACTTCAATGTATAATAACTGATCTATCCTCTATTTTCATATTTTTTATAACACTAACAAACTCAGAACATGACCTTAAACCACATGACCATTATAATTACCACACAATGTTAAAATTAATGATATGGTCCTAACATATGACCTTAAAAATTGTTACGTGAAATACATGGGATCTGATTCCTATCCACAATAAGATAGGAAGGACACCTTTTTAAGACGTAAACCTAATACCCAATGCTCTATATCACATTATATGTTACCCCATTGCTCCATATTCTTAGTAAAATCACATTACATTATCAGACTATATTCATTATGTAATAATGTGACTATATTGAGTGCAATATCTACTCTAGTTGTCATCAAAATTCCTTCGATAGGCCATATCCCTCTCGCTTGACCACATATGACTCCATCAGACCATATAGATCATTAAAGACACTATAAAGGATTTATCATGATTAATGCTCATAAAAAACGATTCAAGGAACTTTTATCCATGTTTTCCTTACCAAACAATATTAAACTGTATGGACCAATCCTCTTCATATGACATTACACGTTATGACATTTCCCATTACGTGGAACTAAAATATGCGAACACCGATTCTGATTGAAAGGGCACATATGAAGAAGTTTTAATTGGACCAATACTTACAGTAAATTTTATTTTTATCCCTAGATGATTCCGAATTCCAGATTTCCCTTCACAATGAGTATTTAAACAAATGTATCTCCCTAGGATTAGTAACCAATCATTCAGGAGAGTAACTAGTAGTGTTACGAATATTACTTGTAATATTTGATGAATATGTATTAAATATATATTAAGGTTGCAATATAGGAAATAATCTCCCTCAATAGGGTGTAGTGAGACCGAACTCCCATCCTCTTAACCAATTCCATTTCTAAGATTTCAGAGGTAAAGTTCTAATAACCACCTTTCTTTGTAATGCATGTATGTATTGGGTCAAAAAATCATGAGTGTAAAAATCCATCAAATTTTTTTTGAATCTAATGTCGAAATTATAATCATGAAAAATGGTCAAAAAATAATATTAATATTATATTCATTAGTGATGTTTCACTACCATGTGTTCTTATTTATGTTTTTTTATAAACGAAGGAATGTATTTCCGATCTCACTTCAATAAAAACCGTGAGATCATTATGAAATAAACATTTTGATTCATCTATTATTAGAAAGGGATATTTAATATCAAATAATAGTGAATTATAACTGAGTAAATGTATGTAGAAATAGATCATCAATAGGCTGTTTAGGGAATGCCATCGTAATTGTACCGCACAAAATCTGAAGGATTCCAACAAAACGCTCTACATCCTAAAATGCATCAAACTGCCTCATCAAAAATAGAAAATTAATGGAAAGGTTACACACCTTTTCACTATTAATCATTTTTCGAGTCTTTCCCCTAAATGATACAGTTTATACCTCCCATACCCGATGAAGATAGAGGAATCACTCAGTGACATCACTCCTCAGGAGTTAAAAAAAAGTCTCCCGCTATCATCTTACAATTACATCAAAACACAACCTATATTATTCATATTAATACATATAAAATATTCAATGATACCTCAATCCATTCACCCATAATTGGGAATCAATAATGTCTCTCCATTGGTGGTGGGATGTTACACCTGAAGGGAAGATCAATGCTCTCGTTCCTTTGGAGTAGTCCAGTCAGCATATCCAAGAATTGATTAGTCAAATAGAACATATTCCACTTTAAATAGATAATGTACACCCATATATCATTAAAATTATCATGATCCAGATCATCATCTAGTTCCCACAAAATGTCCTCACTCATACATGTCATCATCTCAATGGAATACATATATTCTTTCCCCCCCATATCATGGGAGTTAGAACACCCTTGCAACAGGAAGAGGACATGAGTGGGAATATATTCCTACTTAAAACAGAGATATTTTAATGAATATTATGGAAATTTTTTTAGAGAAAACCCATATTTTTTTAACAAAATTTTCAAAAAACTTGACATATTATGGGAGCCATAATGAAAATACATTAGCATATTCGAATAACTATAAATTGGCATGTTCATATTTCTTCTCTCACCACCATGTTTTTTTGAAGATAATTATGTAGCTACCCTGTAGAAATATTATATCCTTTCTCCCAACCTAGAGATCCATCAAAAAATTCTAGTGAAGGATGAATTTCACGATCGGGGCACATATTCCCATTCCAGCTGGGGTTCTTATGAATAATATGATGATATCTTTAGGACATGAACATATCACTTTAAAAAAAATATCAAATCTCCAACATTATATTATAGTGGAAATAAATTGTAAGATTAAACCCCTACCCATATCCTAAAATATCCCCTCTATATTACGTTCTTGTGAACATGAAGTTTCTGTTGACATACACCAATGTCCAATACAAGTCAATTCTACATTTTTACTCTAACTTATGAAGGAGAACATCCACACATCTCAAGAGAAATTAGTGGGGGGGGGGATATTACCTATCCCATTATAGAGTGTCTCGAGTATATTACATAAAATAATGATAATTTGGTTGAGGATCATATTCTCATTCCTACCAAGGTTCACCAGTACATTCCAGTAGTGACTCCGAGGAAGGATCCGAAACCTGATGAAACCTTAAGAACCTTCCATCATTTTAAATTATCCAACCAACAGTTGATTTATATCCTCAAAAATATTATAGGAGTTCATCTTGATATTATAATGTAGTATAAAGGAATATCGTGGAAGATTACACTATATGAGAATTATTACAAACCATATATTTCCTCAACTGCATGACAAATAATATACAATAAAAAAATTATCACGAATTATATAATGATCAAGAGAATTCATGTATTACTTCCCTGATCAATTATAGTGTCCTTGAAGCTCTGCCTCATTTTTTAATAGTATCCCAAGGATTTTTCATGTTCTCATTTGAAGGATAAAGAAATATCAACCATGAGATTTTTCCCCATTGAAACATAGATTAGGATCACTAGGAATACTACTATAAGATCCACCATAGGAACCCTCCAAAAACAAATTTATCACCCAGAAAAGGATTTCCTCAAATTTTCAAAGTACCTTTGTATAGAGAGGTACTTAAAAAAATCTAGGACAACTAGATAAGGTGACCAATAATAACTAAATAATACACCACAATGATGGAGGGATGATTCAGTTCAATATCAATTGTATCTACGTCCCATAGATCTTGTGTCATAATATTTAGAATAATGACCCTTATGGTATGATTAGATAGAGGGATATACCACTGACCATGATAAATTAATATGGATATGAAGAGAGAGATGTATGAGGGTGATATATTGTCCATGTCTTTTCTCATAGCCACCTCCCAATATGAGGTCCACAAAGTGGTAAGAGTATAATGCGTTTACTATCTACATGTAAACCTCTAGATGGGTTATTTATACCTCCTCAAGAAAAATATTCCCTATGATATATATACTAATAACATTAATATTATAGGTCATTTTTTCAGAACAATTTATTTAGATTCTTTGTTAGTAGTGTGAGCCCAAAAATTATAAAATATGTGTAAGAGTCTATAACATTTTTTCCTTGATATTATCATGAAAATCTAATATATGATTATGAGTGCCTCCTCTAATGTACACCTGTGAGGTTGGGATGAATATGGAGAACCACATTTTTGTCCATTCCTGAGTCAGAAAACCCCCATTAGGATGGGACTCATGTAATTTTATTTCCTAGGGAAAGGAGGACTATATTACGATCACTTAGTCTAACACAGTCATGCCCCTTTTATATATGAGAGATAATAGACATTTTGAAGAGAAACGTTAAATAGATTATTATACCAGGATTGTAAAAAATTTGGGGGGTATTAATAATTAAGAAAATTAGGCCCCCCAATCATGTAATATTCTTTATAAGAAATAATATCGCATTATATTCTTTATGTAGTTCATACATGAGTTATAAAATTGATAAATCTGTGAAGAATTCATGGATGAATCTTCATCAGAAATAAAAGAATAATCTTAGCCCATAGGGTTTGGTGGAATTTTTTTTATATTACAACCACAACCCCCCATGAATAATAATATAAATATAGAATCTATGATGTTATGGAAGTGAAGAAGAACCAACCCTATTTCATATAGCGAGGGTTATTTTCCTCATTACCCCCACCAATAATGTCATTTTTTAATAGGTTTGGAAAAATAAAAAATGAGGAATCTATACCTTTTATGCAGAAGTGTGGCACATCCCCACTTCTTGGTACATGGTTAAGAATAGTTTTTAGAATCCCTTTATAGGTTAATATTTATAAGATTCACCATATATCATGGGTTTTAGGAATTATTAAGCCCCATAGGGGAAAAAAGTCTAACCAAATTTAAAAGAAAAAAAATCTATAATAAAATTCATATATACTCTAAAAAAATATTTCGAGGGCAATGTAACCCCATAAAATTCAGATGTGAATGATTATATGATTATGATCATGAAATTTGAATTAGATAATGTCATCAATTCCAATATGTTAGAAGATATTACCCATATACAAGAACAAGGTTTTATTAAGAATGTGTAACATATAAATCACGCTCAGTCACATGAAGTGGAGGATGTCCGTACATGAAACAGGAGGAATACCTAAAACATGGTACCCCCAAGAACTAACTCTCAACACCACTCTGTCTATCTTAGAAGAATACGGTAAAGGGAATAACATTATCACATGTTCCTATTGAGAGGGATAATGTATATTTTTCAAGTAAACATTGGTGAAATTTGAGGTCGAGAGAGAATAATTGAGACTGATCAACTATGATTTACTTAGGGAATATACTCCCAATAAACACAATATTATTGCGGGAAAAAATATATCTCCTGCCATGGGAGATCCACATCCATAAGTGAAAATTTAACAAGTTGGGGAGGGATCTCGTGAACCTTTCTATTTGGAACCTAGACCATCAGTCTACCTGGATCTATTAGCTTCATATTATCAAGATCTTCCCCCTTTGAAACCTTAACAATCATATCTTGATCATTCTAAACCCACAAAGACTGGTTTAGAGTAATATAAATAGGATATTATTTCATATCATGCATAATTATTAGTATATAGTCAATATTTTCCTCAATTGAAAAAACTACCAGAGTTATTTGACTATTTCTAGGCCCTTGTCACTAGAATGCAGTCCATAGAAGAGAGGGGTTTTCCAGTATAACTGGTTATAAATATCTACAATAAATGGGTTTTTGAGACCATTATTCCATAAAAATTTGGCATTTCCACACCATAAATTGTTTTTCTGATCTAGAATGGAATTTAATGCATTTTCGGTATTTTTGTTGCCCTTTGATTATAACACTTGAGCACAAAAAAGTGGCCAATATCTTGTGATTCATTAAAACACTAGAGGGTCATGCCTTTTTTGGAACAATAACCATCTGGCCATGTCAATTATAAATTTGGATGATCTTAATCACCAGAATCTATTTCATTTATCTCAATTTTAAAAAAGAAAAATATGATCAATCATTCATGTTGAAAATATCATAATAATTATGATGTATGAGATTTTACTTCTAGGTGGAAGGGTATCAAATATTCTTAAGATATGAAGATCCCTTGAGAGATTATCCTAGATTTATGATTACAAATATCCAAGTTTACTTATAATCACCCCTCAACCCATGAAATTTACATAGTGTATTTATATAATTTGTAATGATAGATTTATTGTTAGAAGATAGTCAATTCTGTAGTAGGGATAACATTCGGAATGTTCTATCTAGCTGGACAAGAAGGGTTGTTAAGGGAAAAAAACATCCATCAAACTCAAATCTTGTTTTTTCAGACCCAAACACTAAATCCTTCTTAATATAACATGACTCCTAACCCTCAGTGACCAAAAAATTAAACATTTCCTTGATAGTAGAAAATGATAGATATGATTCATCCATGTTTTAATGATATAATGATAAATATTTTTTCTTTTAGGAAGAATGAGGTGCTAAGATATTTTATAGTATCCCTAGAAATCAATATTCTCATATTTACTCAAATTAAGAAGCTGAATAAGGATGGTATTAATGGTTACCTATATTATTTTATCAATCATAGGAAGATAAGGGAAATATTGAATACTTATTTGTCTTTAAGGACATACTATAAGAGATGGTTGATTCTTGAGAGGATTATTTTGGTAAACCCCAAGAGTAGGTTTCTACTGTATCTACTATTTTGTTAAAGGAGGAAGAAGAATGGGTGAAATTGATATTAAAGTGTGAATAGATGTTATATGTTTAGAGAGAATAGAAAACCATAAATCAATTCCATTCTATACACAGGGTAAAATTGAATTAGATAATTTCATCTCCTTATAATAAATAAACCACTTGATTCAACACTTCATTTATCTAGGAGAAAACATGCTCGACAGAAGAGGGGTAAATCCTAGGAATATGAAGAGGAAACTTTATTAGTCCAAAAGGTGGTTCAAACTTTTGATGATTTCCAAACTCAAAAATGGAAGCATGGATTCCACCCTACCAAATGTAACCCCCATCATATAAAGATTCACTATATGGATTAGTTAATGAAATTTATTTTACCGATACTTTTTCCAATGGGGAAATTGAATATTAAAATGTGTATTAATTTTACATACATAATAAGGACAAAATATGAATGTGAAAATGTTATAGAGGATGATGGGTCCATGAGAGAATATACTATAGAAGAATATATAATGAGGGTGGATTTTCTACAGGGGCCATATATGAAGCATATACTCATGTACATAAACTCTAATTGGCTCTACATGATCATAAATAGGCTCTTGAGTTATATATATTTCAATAATTTATATAATATTGGAAGATATATTGTATATATCCCTCTAGTTGATCATTTTTATCATGATCTAAATGGGTTTTCATAGTTTATCCCATGAGTGGAGGCATCTTCTAGTGTTAGTCAGAAGTCGTTACTACAACTTCCATTGACTTCTAGGCCTCAACCAAAAGAAAAATTACCCACTGCTAAAAATAGGACAAATCATAAAAATATGATATTATGATTCATTTGGATATATAACCCATTATGATCATAATTTTGGATGCCCTTCTCCACTCGGAGGACCTTCAATAAGTATTGGTCGAGACCCATAATGGTCGTATGAAATTCGAAGCATAAGTTTCTACAGTGGAAGTGTATGAAATAGAGAAAAACTAATTTGAGTGTCCCAAAACCATCTCATTTATATAACATGATCAATGGTATATAGTATAGGAAATTATTATACCCATATACCTTTCTATATAGTTTAATGATATTGGTTTTCACTGAGAGATCATTAATAATGGACCTGGATTTAAATTTATTCTTCCCATAAACATTTGGATTTTGGGAATTATAGGGAGGGAAATATCCTCATCCAAAATAACTATGTAGTGGTATAATTTTTTTTATTAAAATACCCTAGTAAATATAAAGTTGATTTTTTATATGGTAATCTTATCCTTGAGCCTAAAGTCATGGTCATCTACCCATATATAACATTTAATATTCTCTTAAGAAGACCATGTCTACCCATACATACTTTTCTACCCTAAAAATATCTTTAGTTATGGAAATAAGCTATTAACAGTCGATTCAATGTGTTACATTATGACAGATCCCCATTAAATATGTGTGAGGATTTCTATATGAAAGAAACCAATTATAAAATGGATATAAAGAATTTAAAAATAGGGTATGATGACCAAGAAATAACACCAAATTGATTGAAGGTAGATCCTCCTAATACATGGAGTGTGTTTTGGGTTGATTAAAATATAACCATAAACTAAATTAATCAATTTAGTCTGAGACAAGAAACCTATCAAGATGATCATACAACAGATTAGTAGAGTGTAGATGGTTTTGTTTGAATGATATGAATCATCCCATGCATTAAGGGAAATGGATCAAAAATATCCATGGGAGAACATGGGATAACCTTCGATAGTATCCCTACATGTGATAGACACTACTATAGTAACTCACCTTATATTATATTGAATCTATAAAGGTTTTCTCACAATCTCACTCAAGTGAATGAAATTTCCCAAATAAATCTTCATTGGAGTCATTTCTAGGATCTCAATGGGGAGAGGAAGTAGAATATGAAGATAATCTTTTTGATTCCCGTCCATAATTTGAATAGGTTGTATTAGTCATTGTGTATAACCTAAAATAGGTAAACCTAGATATAGATGAAGACCTATGATCTAATTGGATTACATTATCCATGACTCCCTATGATCACAATTAATTCCTTTATAAATCATCAGCGATATGTATTTTAATAGAATTATACAGAGATTCCTATGTTGTACCATGTGGTAGAAAACTATCATTTGGAGTTTCTAGTGGATCATCATAGTTACAATTAGGTGAAAAAGATAATTAATACAACCCATTTTTGTAGGGAAAAATATGAATTTGATAATCTCATCGAGGATAAATTCATATTGGAAGTCCAACAACCATGGTGGCCTTCTAATATTGTCCCACTCAAGAAAAAGAATCAGTAGATCCAGGTCTACAATGATTTTACACATCTTTACTGGTATTTACCCAAGTTGAAATCCTATAAATTATCATAGAATAATTGATCTTCCGGACCATTGTATTTTATGACATTTCCTTCATGGATGGATACTTAGTTTATAATTAAATTTGGATTATTGTTGTGGATGAGAAGGCCACTACTTTTAGGATTCTATAAGGTCTTTACTACAATTCCATAATTCACATCTGTTTGAAAAATTCTTGAACCACTACAAAAAAAAGAACTATATATTCATGCCCTTTATGGAATGATTGTGGAGTTTTATGTTGAAAATATTGTGTCTATGTCCCAAAAACACTCTGAACAACTGAACAATATTCAAATAGTGTTTGAGAATCTATGTCAACATAAACAAACCCCTTTAAATAAACATTCAATATAATGTTGTTAAAATTACCAATTTTTTTGGCTTACCATCATGTAATTAAAATCTATAGCTATAAAATAGAGTAAATAATAAATATACCATCACCCTATTACCTCATATATTTAAGTGGGATTGTAATAAAATCTCAACTATATCAGACAATTCATTTCATATTTGGAAGGAAACTTTTTTCCCTTCATAATATTAATGAGTAAGGGAATCCTAATTAAATGTGATGATAGTTTTCAGTAATATTTTTATATCCTAAAGAATTACCTCCTTTAACCTATATACACATTTCCCCCAAGTCAAGTGAAACCCCTTATCTTCTATGTGTACACTCAAGAGTGATCACTTGGAAAGATCCTTTCATAGAAGAATGGTGTGGGAATGTAGAACCAGATGTAGTATATTTGAAGGTAAATTCTTGATTCTAAGACCAAATATTTTGACATTAAAAAGAATCTACTTGGGATAATATTTTTAGTGAAAAATATCAAGAATTATTTTAAGCACCATGAAGTCTTCTTGGTTCCCCGCATCAACTAGATCAAATATATCTTCAATCACACAATACTAACAGGATGGTGGGATCATTGGGTTGTCATATTGAAATTGTTTTACATACAACTCATATAATATTTTTTATTCAATGGGAATGAATTGGAATATTTACTCATTGAACATCCTCTCCCTATGGATGAAATAATAAATTTCAAACCCCCATTAAAAGGTCTTTATCCTAAAACATTAACACATATTTTGGGAGAGATATTTGGAGTAGATTCCAGGATCCCCACTGGGATAAGACAAGATGAATTGAAAGATAACAATTCAATTTTTGTGATTCATTTTTATCTCCCTATCTAAAACATTCCAATCACATTTCAAGATTCATTCAGAATGATGCAATAATAGAATAGAATAATATCAATCCATAATAATCATCTTGGAGATAACTCTTAGGAATATAGTAGAACTATATCACATTAATGAAAATTCAAATCATGTGTTCAAAAAACATATTTCTAAATATTCCATTAAAAGGAGGAATTGATTCGTCTCTTCAATCATGCTCACAAAATAATGGAATAATTTCTCTATGATCCAACACTAATCCTTATACCATGATTATCAAATGATTACAATAATGATTTAGTATACACTAATATAGTCCTAAAAGGTCATGACCAAGATGAAATAGTTATTCATACCATGGATCATAGGGTTATCTCTCCATTCATTCGATAAACCATGAATGAAATGAATCAAACCGACACTATTATATATCTTGACAAGTAAGTACTATTATTAGGTGAATTCACCATAAAATGGATGTCCTCTATAGTGGATTATCTAAATATTTATGAATACCAAAAATATTGAGTTAGGATAGAATAAAAATGATGTAATATGATGAATTTCTTTCTTATATATATCCTAAATTCATAGGAGTCACTCTACAAATAGGGAATTGATGGATATCCTCAGATTCAAAGAAGGGGGTAAATACCTTTTGTCATGAAAGTGGTTCATTCTAGAGCATTTTTCTCCCACGAATTTGGAAACAAGATCTCATACCAGATTGAGAGTCTTGGATATTTCATTCCAATGATGAAATATAATTGTTTTTAATTCACTATAAAATTTCATGAGTGTTAGGTACATGCCAATTTCATCCACCATCCCCCAAAATATTTTCATAATTCTAGATATTCTTGGCCATTTTCTAGGTGGGGAATGGATGTCATGTATCCATATCCCCTGACTATATCTTGAGAGTTCAAATTCATTGGTAACACCATTGAACTTTTCTTCAAGTGGGATGAGGTGATACCCATCAATTTAGTTTGTAAAAATGATATCATAAGCTTTAGAAAGTCATATAATATCACAATATATGGTGTCCCTCACACTATATTGACAGACAATGGCACAAATTTCCACTCATATGAGTTCATGGGATTATATGATCAATATAACATTTAGTCTAACCATTCCTCAAGCTACAATGCAGTACCAAATAGATAGAGAGAGTCCTTAATTGAGATTATATCTAATATTAATCATAATCTGGTGGATAAAAATAAGAATCACTTTCATTATAATCTTCTTCATGTTTTGTGGGCGTATGACAACATGACACAAAATGACAATCAAGTGACCCCTTATTACCTTGTATATGTAAAAAACTATGTTCTACCCATATAGGTATAACTTACCTCACTGTGTACCTTTATATAAAACTGTCTAAGTAAATACAACAAGTCCAAGAAAAAGTTTGATGTATTGGAATGACATAATGAGATGAAAATTAATTCACTATAGAACCTAGAAATTTATGAAATTTCAGTCACATGAGCCTTAATAATAATGTCTAAATTAATTAATTTGGTGTAGATATATCATGTTATCCTTCAAAACCCTATTGATACTAGGGAAGAAGTCTCCAAAATTAGATCCAAAATTGGAGGGGCCTTAGATTGTGCATAAGGTTTACACAAATTGGGTCTACAACCTGATCACCATGGACGAAAAGCTCTTAAAAACCACCAAAAACATAGGGGTTACTGAGAATTACTTTGTATAATGAATTATACTAGTTAATGTCTTCGTAGAGAAGATATAAAATATATAGAACCAATGTCCTGAATGCAAGAATCTAAAACACATAACAACAATTTTCTAGCAACAAGACTCTAAACAACATAACACCAATATCCAAGTATCACGATGAAAATAATTCATGACAACATCTTGTTAGACCAATGTAAATCTATACCAAAAAATCCTCTCCATATGATGATAAAATGATTGTTATAAATCCTTACTACATGATTTTAAACTTCATGGTCAAGGTCCTGTCGCATGATGAAAAACTACATGACGTCTTATCATCCAAAAAATACCATAAATTTCTTAGATTACATCACCTACATGAGTGTTAGATTCATGTAAGGATACATGTAATCACACTATACATAAATCTTTGATATGCTCAAATGTATCCTCCCCTTATCAGAATAGAATATGGAAATGAATCTTCCCAATATATGAGATTGATCTACATAGGGGAACCTTAGTTGTATATAATGTCATGGACCACTGAAGAAATGAAAAAATTCCTTTCTTGACATACATTTTAGAAACACATGGGTTTCTATATAAGGAGTACATGAAGATTGATTCATGTAATCATAGGATTCATTGTGACATCAAGGATCAACTATCTGTAACCCATCCACGAGTTTTACTTGACACCCATCCATTTCAAATTGGATAACTATAGGAATGGAATTTTTTTAAAATCTAATAGTGTGAAAACCCCCACTATATTTTATTTTCTTCCTTTTCATGCATTTTCAACTAACAATGGTGGTTTTCCAATCATCTCTTATTTCTCATACAGATCATGACTCAAGTGATCTTAGTTTTCCTATTGAACCACTTTGGATGTCATAGCTATTGTGCACCGTATTAGGGATTTATGTCATAGATTAATGATGATAAATATAAAGTGTAACTATATCCTACATGATTATAAACTTTTTAGAGTGTCCAATTTTATACGTCCTATTTCTCCTCTGCCCGAGTGCTCGATCCATATAAATTCTATTGGAACACAATATAACCTTATAATAGAGTATACATGATCTTTTCCCCTCTAAAAATGAGCCATATTTATGTATAATGTGTAATTACCCATCCCTATATAAGAGTAAGATCAACAATGGGACCATATCAATGAATGATTTATAGCTTGATTCCCATGTATTGAGATATGTAGTGACACCCAAATATCTTATCATCGTCCTCGATTTATATTTCAAGGTGAAAAATGTCCCTCCCTTGGCATATGATCTATATCTATATAGTGGATTCATATTCAATAACTACATATAGATTCATTTTTGATTTATTCAAGATATGTAGTTTCATCTAGACCAAAAATTCTACACTCATCCCCCACCATCATTATTTTCCACCCCTTCTCTCAGGGTGGTGATGAACATGATAAGATAACATTGAATATTGAATTATCTCACTATATCTCTTTTGAATATTCCTTGATATTCTTACAATTTCATAAACCTTTATGCCTCTATATAGTAGAGAAACCTGACTCCAAGGGACAATTTTTTTTGATTATGAATATATACCACCATATGTCTTGATATATGTTTCCTTATAATGGCCTATCAACTATAAGTATGTCACCCTATGGGGAGGGACCCCTAACATCCATTTTCCTTAACATTATAAAAATGGAACCCCTTATCCCATTGTAAATGGATGCCATCCTTCATGTTGTTGTCCCATTTCATCATCTTCAATCCATGATCAATAGTTGAAGGAGTATATTTTCATTATAATCCTTATACATATAAATATTGTGATATAATTAGCTTTTATCCCCCCATTAAAACATTATGTTTCCTCTCCTTCTAAACTATTATATGAGAATTTAATCTGATGAAATATAGATATTTTTATTCAAAGATTCTCGACCATAAACACCAACCATTGAGGGTCCAAATTACATGGCCATTAACCTTCTAGTGAAAGAGATAAAAAACATATTAGGTTGATTACCAGAAAAAGTATTATTGGGAAAAATTCATGCCCCAACTCGCTAGGCCTCTCATCTTCGGGGATTAGGAAAAATTTATAGTGAAAATTGATGAAGGATAAAAGATTGTAGGGTCCACTATATGACCCTAGAAAAATTTGATTTTTTCTCTCTAGACCCACTGATCTCAAAAAGGATAGAGGTAAGATTGTTATATTTATTTTATCTTTATGATGTATTTAGTAGAATATAGATTAACTTATAGGGTACCAAAATCCTTCTTGATAACCCATTATTCTACGAACAACTTATTGTCTTGAGTGTTCAAGTATTCATAATAATCACTTGATTTTGGAGGTAGATATACACAACTCCAGGAGAAATGATTTTTGATTATAAATATATTCCCCCATAAAACCCTATATATGTTCCATTATGTTGGCCTATAATCCAAAAGAATCTATTTCTTAGGGAAGGGGTGTTAGACTATTTAATATGGCCAAAACATTGTTACACACGATATCGGGTTTGTATGACCATGTTAAGAGGAATACCTTCTATTAATTGGTCCCCCATCCCCATTGTGATGAATAAGTCACCCAAACATGAATATATAGATGGAAATAACCATCCATTCAGGAACATGAAAAAAAAACTACTAACTAAATACATTGGGGCTTGTCTAGTCCCAAATTATGTCCCATGAGGTGTAATATACAACTTTTAAAATAGACCAATAAGATCCCCCATTTTTCTGAGTCTACTAAGAGGGACAATGATGATGATGTATTTCATTTGGAATCGATTTATTATAGTTAAAAAACTAATTATATAGTCTTTGAATGAAATAATCCCACACATTTTCATCCCCTAATTTATCCTCTAACATGTGAAAACATGCATATCTTGAGCCAATGAAGGAGTCTATCCAAGATTTTTGTAGCAGGAAGGATCTCTTCATACATATCCCTAAGAGGAGGAATCCCACCATATTGGTAAATGTACAAAAGATTGATGCATACCTCATCATGGGATAAATGGAAGGATATTGTCTTAGAACACCGTCGACTAATTAATTATCTAACTGATGTAGAATAGAATTGACTATTCATTAGTAAAATTACAACAATAGCATACATATGAATTTGATCATTATACACCCTTAGTATTATTATATAGAAGACATTAATGCAGTTGAGTAGTTATAGGATCTAGGTTTATGAGTGATATCATAACCATTCGACCATAGAAGGAAATATTTTAGTATATGGGATATCCCCTAGAATATAACCATGACCAATTTACCATTATCAAAGATAAAGACATGAATACTATCATAGGAAGATAAAATCCTTGATTACATAATATTTTAGATGGGTTAAGGAATGTAAACATCATATAAGAGACCAAATATATATAAATTCATCCTATGTGATAATGTATTATCCTAAAGATCAACCAGAATAAGAACCTTGATAATTTAATTAATATATAATCCTAGTAAAGGGGAATAAAATCATAGTTTTTTTGTAATCATGGCTCTTTAGCTTACTTCTTTATAAGATTTATTCATTTAAACCATTACACAAAAAGGAGAATATTTTTAAAATACTAATCAATAGAAAAATATAGATCAACAAATGATCGTTTTGAGGGATTCTTGATTATTATGCCAAAAAAACTATAAGGACTCTTGATTCAAACTGTGGAATTTTGGAAAGATATGTTATGGTATTACACTGTTTCAATGATGATGTTTTAAATACATTGTTCTAGTTATGTGGCCCTCTCCACATGGAAGATTTCATATTGGTGGGTTTACACAAAACAGTCTCCCAAACACATTATACAAATGATATCACATTGAAAATCCACAAATCAATCAGATTAATTTAATTTTAGAAGATTATTATGAGGGTCCCATGTTAGATATTTATATGGTTTAACCACCCTTGGATAAAAATTAGACCATGTGGGTTTCAAACTCCTCAGAAATGAATTTCTCTCATGATTGTAAAATCCAATTTTTATGGAGGAATTTTTTTCATACATTAATTCCCTAAAAATGACTTCTAATAAGTTAGTGTTTGGAAAAAAAATCTCCTTGAAAATTTTGAAGTGAAATAATCCACTTAGAGATACAATTATAAAGAAATTATTTTTTGGGTTTTCACCATCACTCTCAGGAATAAATAGGAAACTTAATCAAAAATGAAATGTTGTTAAGACTAGAGTACATGATCCAGTTTGCAAAACTCGACAAAAACTATTTTGCAGCTCTTGACATATGGTATCAGACCATGGATCTCATCTCATGGCTCATACATAGACCTCATCAATGGTGAATTAAAAATTCCCAACTATGTAATTCTTTAGTCGAATTCTCCATGTAATAATGGATAACAAGCCCCATAATGAAAAAACTATAATAAATACCCACTTCTAATATGGGAAAGGGTAAAAACAAATAAAGTTTGAGAAATCGGAAGTTTAATGTCGAGGATTACATAGGTAAAAACAGAGAGCCTAGAATAAATAATAATCCCTGATGCTCATCATAAACCACTATGAGAACTACATTGTTTGAACCAAACCACGAGAAATAGCATGTTAGAGATATTTTTCATGAAGAATTTATCATTATATATAAAATACATATACCTATCATTTGATCACATGATCCCACTTCCTTTCATGGTTTCATTTCCAACAATTCCTTTTTCATGAATGCATTATATGGGATGCTCCATTTCTTTAATACATTCTCCCTATATCAGGGTCTTTAAAAACACCAAAGACTTCTTTCTAAATATTATAAACCCTAGAAATGTGAAATCAAGGCCTTCCCCATATCCACCATATCTACATGGTCAATGTATAGGGCATATCTGTGTATTCCCTTTCTATCTTTCACTTCCATCACTACAAAAAAGCAGCTTAAGTGAACCACCTTTTTTATGAGTGATAAAAAAATCTCTCACAAAGGTGTATCCATTATCTATGATTTTTAGCACTGATAATGGTTATATATATTAGCACTATTCTTTTCACTGATAAAAGTTTATAATAAAAATAATTATTAATAAATATAAAATAATTGTTTTTATTTTCAAAAAATTATTTTTATTTATATTCATTAATTAAATAAATCATCTTTATAACTAATAAAATTATGATATATGAATATATATTTTTCAATTATTCATATATATATATATATAATGATTAAAAAATTATTTATAAGATTATATATATATAAATATATATATCGAAATAATTATAAAATTTTGATAATTTTTTAAATTATATATATATTTCTTTTATTTATAAATATATATTTAAAATTATATATAAATACATTTTAAATATATTTATTAATAAATATATATATATATATGTATTTAAATAAATATTTTTCTCCAATGAATTTGGTCAATAAATAAATAAATATAAATAAATAATTATATATATGTATATATCTCGTGAGATAATGACGTTATCAATGGACATGTTTATTTTCATATATTGATGTGTGAGTATAATTAACAGTAGATATGATCATAAGTTCATTCGTGGACATGATAATGGGTATCTATATATGTTCCAAATGTTATATTATATATTCTTATTATGACACATGCATCAGTTATGTATTAATGACTCATGAAATAATTATTTATGCATTGACACCCTTATCATTCTTGCTTCCATGTATGTGATGAATTATTTTTTACGATCTATACATTTATTTCTTGTTATACCCATGAAATTATTTATATTGTCATAAATAATAATAAAATTACTATAAATATATTTAAATAATACATATATTTACCCTATAATTATAATTATATATAAATAATTTATAAATATATTTATATATAATTATAAATATAAATCAATTAATATATATTTATATAATTATAAAATTATAATAAATATATTTACATAATAATTATAGTTATTATATTTTTATTATTTATATTTATATATTGATATAAATATAATTAATTTCATGGATGCATGAAAATTACTATTGATAAGAACGATATAATTTTTTTTCATATAGGAAATGTAATCAGTCTGACTCCCCCATCCAAGATGGGGCATAATGTTCTTACCTTGGCCATGATAGATTCAGTGAGAACTAGTATTCTTGGGAAGATTACTCCTTTGCAGATTGAACCATGTGGGATAAAAGTGACTGATGAAGCTGTGTTGGAGGAAGACATGAGCACAAACAGGGATAAGGATGTTAAAGTAGGTGGGAATGTCCAATTAGGGACAGAAAATCTGGGTGTTGAGAGGGAAGAACCTGCTGAAACTCTGCATAAAAAATCATGTAGACGAGGTTGGTATCCAAAAGTCCATTGTTGAGTATGTGGAATATATGAGTGATTTGATGAACGAGGGAATGGTTGAAATGTAAATACCAGGTTTTCATTCATGGAATCAAAGAGCTGTCTCACTCTACACCATGAAAAGATCAAGGAGAAGTACTTTATTGTCATCAATCAAAGGGACTCAAAGTGAGAGTGCGAATTTTCTGATGACAATGATGGGTCTAACCATGATTGTGGGAATGATATATTCTCCATTTTTTGTTTTTATTTATTGATGAGTCCATGCCTCTTTGTTTGACCCCATCCATCCATGTTCCATTGTAAACATTATTTTTCTAATAAATATTTTAGGAAGAGACTCGCCTGTCTCCTAACCCATTTGAATAAATATGCCAATGTAGTTCAGACCATGAGGTATAATTATATAAAAATATCAATAAATATATTTATTTATAATTATACAAATATATTTATAATTATGTAGATTTTTGAAAATATATTAATTTATAATTATAATTATATATATATATACATTTAAATAATTATAAAATTAAAATAAATACATTAATTATAAGTAAATACATATATTAATATATATATAATTATATAATTATATAAATATATAAATATTTTTTTTAACTATATAATTTTTTATAAATATATGTATTTTTAATTATAATTATAAAACAATAATAAATATATTAATTATATTTATAATTTTGTAAATATATATAATTATTTAAAATATTTATAATAATATACAATTATTTATAAATATATTTATTTTTATTTAAATATATATATATATATATATATATATTTATATATATACAAATTTGTTAATAATTGTATATATAAAAAATTATCAAATTTATATTAGTCAAAATGTTGAAGAGATTATTTATATAAATTTATTATAAAAAGTGTATATAATTTAAATAAAAAATATTAATATTTTATTTAAATGGTTATATTATATACAAATGAATATATTTATTTAGAAATATACATTATAAATATATTGATTTATAATTATAATTATAAATAATTAAATAAAAATTTAAATAGTTATAAAATTTCAATTGATATATTAAAATAATAAATATAATAATTATATTTATGATTATATATAAATACTGTTTAAATATATTTAAGTTTTATTATAATTTAAAAAAAATATATAAATTTATTATATATATAATTTTGTCAATGTATATAAAAATATAAATTTATTATTATGAGCACAGATTTATGAGTGTGTTTATTTTAGTATTGATAAAATCCCCCTTTATTAGCACTTTTTAGAAATCCCTGATTAAAGAGTTACCTGATTTTATAAAAGATCCCTGACAGGTGGATTCTCTATTACAAACCTTCAAGCTCTCACTGAACCCTTTTTTCCACATCACCACTGTCACCACTTCTCTTGTTGCCGCTCTCACTGTTTCTGTCATTGCTACTTTCACTACCGCTCTTGATATTCTGATATGCTGCCACTCTCGCCGATCTTCTTCGGTAAAACCCCTTCTGTCGCTGGTCTCGATATTTAGCGACTTTTATAATGAATCACTACTCTCTAGATCCAAGGCATGTGAAGAATCCCTCCACCACATCACACCCCTTCACCACATGAATCCCATGAGATCACCATGAATAACAGTTTTATAATGAGGTTTGGAATTTTTTTAATCATATAAATTGACTAGGGGATGTTTCTAATGTGTAATATTTATTGTAAGTGGTCTAAAGAATGTTTCAAGGATTTAGAGGTATGTTTAATCTAGAACAGTGGTAGATACTGTATATTAACTACATTGTTAGGTTCAGTCCATCTCTTATAAATAATTTATTTTATATAATTAAATGTGATTAATTATTTTTTTCTTTTATAAATAATTGAAGTGTATTTTTGATGTTGTTATGGCCTTATGTGATTTGAGGTTTTTAAAATCAGTTTTAACAGTCTTTTATGAACATAAGAGACTATTATCATGTATTTCCATAAGGTAAAAATAGATATTGAGGTCAGCGGTCTATAATGTTTCACTAGGTATAATGAATTTTTCATGAGATGTGTGATATGTGGCCTCACATCATGATTGTGATTGACAAAATCCTGAAATGAATTTAATTTCCATAAAATATATAAGTTGGATTTTGAAAACCACAACCTTGTAGAACCATACTAACTATATTACATGATGCTGGGGTTATATATGTCCATGAAATTGAATGAAATTCAATAGGAATTATATTTTGTTGCATTTGCATGGCTATAATTAGATCACTCAATTGCGCAGTTGAGGCATGCTTTCAATGGTTTTGGATTCCCATCATCCTATAGCGCATATAATATTTAAAAAATATATATATTAATTTAATATTGTTTAATTTAATGAAATTATGTATTATAGTAAAATTTTAGTATTGAGGGATTAAATTGAATTTATTATTGCACTATTTTTTAAAGAATCAATGGAATTTTAGTGAGGTGAAATTTATTTTGATGATACAAAATATGATTTATATAATATATTGAAATGGGAAAAATAATCAAATTACATAAATATACCTTTTTTTCTACATGTATATTTATTTTTAACCAAGAATTTAATAAATTTTGTTTAAATTATTAGTTATATATTATTGAAATATATTTTTTTAAATCATTCTAAAATTTTTATGTAAATGTTATTGTTGGATCCTTATATTAATGAATTGAATATATTTTCATCATATTAAAGATATGAATAAAATACGACAAATTTTATCTGAAATGAAATTCCAATAAATTTTATATAATATGTTTTTTAAACATTATCAAATCATCTAGATAATTCTTTCAATCATTATCTTTGTCATATTTAATCACTTACAACTAATTGGAAATAAACAAAACATAATTTCATTTCATTCCAAAATTAACCATCATAAGCTCAAAAAGGGTTCTGATAGTTTGGGGGAAAACATTTTATCGATTGAATAATGACTTATATATTCAGAATTTAAATTTTATATAAAAATTATATAATTAAATTTCATCAATATTTCATAATATGAAGTATTATATATAAATATCATATTATAATAATTGAAGGTTCATTTAATTATTTATTATAAATAATAAAACATTAAACATATATATTTTTTACATATTAAATATTAATTTTCAATTGGTTTTTGAAAAACCATTCCCGGTTTATAGTAAATTCAATTATTAAATAAACACTATTTGTATTTATAAATCATGCATTAAATGTGATATATTTTTTAATGATCTATTTTAAAATAATTTATATCTTAATAATTATAATAAATGATTACCCCATATATCATATAAAATAATGAGCTATGATCCACAATTGATCACGACTTACATTGGTTATCAGTTATGTAAAATGTGATTATTTGGGGATAGAATCATCCAAATCAGAACAATTATAATTGTTATATTCTTGATAAGATGACCACCTATCTAAATAAATCATGGATTCATTCATCTATATTCCTATGGTATCCTCATTTTTAGGGATTCCATGTTAGTGTAACCAAAATCAAAACCCAAGAATAAGCCAACATTGGAAAATCAAAAGATACTCATGAAAAGATAGGCAATAACCAACTTGAATATCTTGAGTTATGTATATATTTATTCATTTAAAGAACATAATTTCGAGGTATTCACATTGAGGATAAAAATACCTATAAGAATGATTGAGGAATTGATTGTTTCACTTTGGAAGGAATGTCACACTTGGAATTAAATGGGGTTTCTTCTAAGGATTCAAAAATTTAATATACCTTATTTTCATATTTAAATCATATTTATTACGTTATATATAAACATTATCTTAACCTTATTTTTTATTTTTTGTATTTTATTCTAATGTTTTAGTTTTCAAATTCCTATTTCTTCGACAACAACATATTATCATTGATTTATTGTTGGATTCTAAGGGAAAGAGTCTCCAGAAACAAAATGAAAAAATAACTATCATCCTCCTCAACTTCATCTCCAAAATTGTTATTATTGCACTTTATTCCTAGAGACTCATTCCCCATCTATTTGGGAAATTCACCTATGTTTCATGAAATACAATGAATAATAGTCATCCCATAATTGGTACTGGTGAACATTATGGATGAAATTATTCGAAACATTCAAATGTTGGGTTTCCCTTATTTGAAAGTCCACATTTTTATATTTTTTATTTTTTAAATATTATTATTACCAAATCAAATCACATAGATATTAATAAAAAATGGGTGGATGTTAATCATATGATAAGAGAGTATGAGAATTTGGTGTAAGAGTTTTTCATGTTTGAAAAGATAACGCACACGAACCTTCTCAAATCCTTTGTTGGTGTTTACACTATTTTTATTCACGACTAATGAGTCCAGGGGTTTTCAAAGAACACTTTATATGTCATGTAATAGGTCAAAGTTATAAATTTTGTAATTAACATGGGGAAAAGATAATCTAGCCATTGACTGGGATAACACTGAATTTTATGCTTCGTATAATACAATTACAAGTGTGGACAATGAAGAATACCATATCGAGGATGTGATTATAGTTGTGAATGATGATAAAGATCTTAATGAGAAAATTAAAATTATAGTTGAAGATGAATATTAGGATTGTTCATAATTTTTTGAGAAGTAAAAGAGTTTTAAAAATACACCATTGTATAGTGGTTTCAAAAATAATAAATCATTTTCAGGTACACTAATGTTATATAATTTAAAATATTGTAATTGAGGGTGTGATCTTAGTTTTAATGAAATACATTCTCTATTAAATGATATACCCATATAAGACAATGAGCGCTCTAGAAAAAATGTGATTCTAAATGAATACCATGTTCGATGGGTATGATCGATGACAAAACACATTTCTATCCAAAAGAATGTATAATATTTCTCAAGGACCATAAATCACTTATATAATTAAAAAATTATTGTTCTTCTTGATACAAGAAAGTTGAATCGGGTCATATGAAAGTCGTATGGTACCTTCGAATTATTCCGTGGTTTAAGTTTTTATATGGAAGTGAGAATAATTTAAGGCAATTTTCATGGGACACAATTACTATAACACCCCAAGATTTCATTGTACGTTATATTTTCAAAGAAATTCAATAACTTGCATTACACGCATCACTAAGTTCAAGCGCACCACGACTTACCAAAAAATCCATTCAAAAGTGGGTATGAATAGTATTAACTGAATTTTGACCATTATATAATCTTTATAATTTTATAATCCATATTATGAGTTTCTTAGAAATAATGTTAGAACAAATACATTTTTTAGATAAAAGATGTTTTTTTTCAAAAAATGAAATTTTACCACCTTTTAATTGCGAAGCCTTTTTAAATCCAATATTTGAAACTTTTATATATTCAATTTGACAAAATAAACTTCTTCTTTAGAATCAGGACATAAGAATTTAGTTTCAATAATGTTTTGGGGTTTTTCTGATAACATTCATATTTGGGTGAATAGTGAAAAATACTATATTTTAAATGAAAACAAATTTTTTAATAAAAATAATTTATAATGTTAAATTATAAATATTAATGTTTTAGAAGTATAAATATATCATATTTTTACCATTTAATCCATCAATGGTCATTGTAAGTAATTTCACAAGGAAATTGGACATAAACAAGTGTCATACTTTTGATAGTTATTATTTCTTAACAATACACGTTTTGGTTTTGACAGCGGGAATTGATTTTAAATTAATAAATGCAACATCTATGTTTTGAATTTTGTAAAATAGACTTCATTATTTAATTCAGAATATCAAAATTAGATTAGGGTGATTTTTTCATATTTTTCTGAAAACGTTTAGTTTTTGATGAATAGTGAAAAACACTAAGTTATAGTTTATAACCGAATTTTTATTTAAATAATTATTTATTATATTTAAATTAATTTTAGGTAAAAATATATAAATAATACCTATATAAGTTCAATTTAATTCATCGAAGTCAGCTTATAATAATTTTAGATATATAAAAATTTTATTGAACTTTTGACCGTCTTTCCCACCTCATACGAGAGTTTGTACATTCACATAAAACATAATTTTACCGCTTCTGTTAGTTGAATTTCAAAAATCTAAGATACACGGTTAATATCAAGGAGTAAAATGTGGTTTAATAAGATGAAAATAATTTTTGGTAAATAGTAACTTTTTAATTTTTATTTACCACAGTTAAAAGTAAATAGGGTAATTATGGGTAAAAATGATATTATTATTACCCTAACATATGTCATAATTTGATTGGATAAGTGTAATTCGACCAAAAACAACATTAGGAATAATATATTACCATTTATGTCCACTTGGATTAGATAAGGACATTTATTATTATTTAATTTAAAGAAAAGTTAAAAGTGTTAAATTCAAAAATATCAACTAAACCATTTTTAATATAGTGTAATACATAAGATAAATTCGACTATAAATATTCAATAGAAATATAACAAGATTTAAAACATAATGTCATTTTAATTATAATTATTAGACATTAAATAAGTAAATTTATTTATGACATAATGATGATGCAATAATTACCTTATTAATGAAAGAATCAAATAAATGGTATTATATATATTAAAATAAATATAATTTCAATGTTTTTATAACATACACAAATTTTCTAGGTGACTATGACATGTTATGGATGATTCAATGTATCGTGTCTAAAGTAATCAATTTGTGATGACATTGAAAAAACCAAAATACCAAATAGTGTCGAAATTGACATAAATTAATATTTAAAAAAAAATTTATATGATTAATTGATATTATATTCCTAAAAATATAAGGTTCTGCAAAAGGACTTATATCATTATAGGTGTTTAAATAATGGACCACTTGGGGGTATCATGAATGTTTATAGAATGTTTATTAACCATATAATATAAAAATACAGTGAGACATGCTAAATGTCAAACTAATTAACTAAAGGTTAAGACTAAACAACAAGGTTAATAAAGTTACCCAAACCTGTCAAAAACCTACTGATTAAGTGAATTTCGACCCATAACTAACTTAGACATTGAAAAATCCACATTGGAGTCATGATAAATCTAATATGAATTTATTATAAATTAATACATTATGTTTTTCCTAAAGAGCCCCTCCTCCCCCTTATAAATAAACACCACTTCTAACAAATTATTCATAACATCAAAGCATTCTGGTTCGGCCAAAACTTGACCAAATATTCTCTAAACTATCCTCACTTTAACCTAGTGGCATTAGTTTGATCATAAAGCCACCCTAGAAATCCCTTTTGATCAAATCAAATGGAAGAACCCAAAGAAGAGGCAATGTTTTCACCACTCTCTTTCAATTTCCTTTCTTCTTCCACTTCCTTTTTCATTGTTGTTTCCATTATTAAATAATAAATCCCGTATCTTCTATACATTGTGATGTTATTAAAATTATGGTACTACCAAATTCATTATTCTATCTATCCTTTGAATGACATGTCACCATGCGTTCGTACGTACAGCTTACCGTCTCCACGTCGTGGTGTAATTGTTATTAACTACATTATTATTTTGATGGGTATAATAATGATGTGTATTTGATGTAAATAATAAATATAACCATATAAGTATTATTTATATATGATATACCATCCAATAATATATTATTTTAAAATCAAAATAATGATATTTCCACTCGTGCGTACGTACGGATTACCATCTCCACGACGTGATGAGATTCATTTCCAAGTTCACCATTCATCGACGATTGTAAAAATATATATGACTAATATGTATATAATATATGACATAATAATGCTACTGAAGATATATATATTTATATATATAAGTATTTATGTACTTACATATATCTTTTTCACTTACTTCCATTCAATACTATATGAAAACTAAAATAGCATTTATGCGTACGTACGGACTACCGTCTCCATAAACGTTGTTTTACATTTCATATATATGTCTATATACATATTTATATTCTAAATATATATGATATATAAATCATGTTTTATATTCTGGAAGTATTTAAATCATGATCTAAGTAATACAATCAAGAGTAACAAGTTTAAACATGTACAATAACGAAAGTGATTATTACCCGAAATATTAATATAACAGTGAGATTATTATTAAATGGGTAGCATAAACTCATAAATGAATAATATATTATATCATAATTATTAATATGGTTTTGGAATAATTTAATAACATACTATAATCTTCACACAGGAGTAAAACATACCCTCGACTAGAGGAAAGTACAAGGTAATGGGTTTTCATCTCACTCTTTATTCTCGTGAGATTCATGCTATGTAATCACTATTCCATTTTGTGTGGTGTATGTACTGACCATAATTGTATTATTTGTGTAATACAATTTAATTTATGTTTATTTACATCTTCATTGTATAGTACTTATTTCATGGAGTGTATGTATCATAAATTACAAAATTGGTAAGGGTTAATTTTACAATCTCATTATTATCTGAGATTGTTTTACGTAAGTATCTACTAGGACATATTTATTATCAATGTATATGTTTCATAAAATAGTTTTCTAAGGGATTCGTTTAAGGTGCATTTTAATAAAACATCATTTTAAATGTTTCAAATATTTATTCTTTTAAACCATTCTCATTAATGTACATGTTTTCAAAATGGTTTTTATGATTTATTTAAATAGAAATGAATGTTTGAAAATGTTAATTACTTTCAAAAGTATCAAAATGGTATCAGACACTTTGATTAAAAAATGAATGTAAATTTATTCCTTTCTAAATTATGTGAATTTTAAATGTTTTCCTGAAAAAGGGATATTTCCCTCAAAGATTTTCACGAATCATTTTAATCTATGTCAACATCCTTTGATGGATTTTAAAAATGTTTGAAGTTGATTTATTATGATACAAATATTCCATATTGTATCGACAGTTTTGTGATATGTTTGATTGTGGATTTGTTACTTTTATACCATTCATGATTTATGGTTAAACTATTGACATTTCATATCCTAGTTCTATACGAATATTTATGTTATGTTTCAACCTTTTCATATTAGGAATGTATTGGACATATTAAGTGACGGGTGGAGCCCACTATAGATCCTTGATGCATCGATAGGTATCATGAGACAACATGACGTGGAATTGGCCGAGGCCTTTTACCAATTATGATTTATGGGTTTGGATGAGGATTTAATCATTTTTAGACATCTTGGCCGAGGCCTTGAAAAAATGTTTTAGAAGGTCTGGAATTATACATTCCCTCATTAGGGAAATAATATTGATGGTTCTTGTGGTCATTCGACTAGTAGAATACCCATGATTATGTTTTATTATGGAATTATTTACTCATCCCATATTCTTTCCATAAAAGTATTCATGTTTATTATTTGTAAAGGAATGTGGTTTTAATGATTCACCATGCTTAATATTTATGTCATTTTCCACTGTATTACTTACCTTTACTGAGCGTTTGATCACACCCCTTTCTTATGTTTCATTTTCCCATGATTCCAAGAAGTGTATAATGATTGACATGGAGGGTTAAGCTAAAAAGAAAAATGGAATCCTTAAAGAACTATTTATGCTGTGTTTTATGTTTGAAATTGTAATGTAATGATAATATATGTAATCTATTTTCCAAGACTGCTAAACCAGTAGGTCCTTTGGAACTTGATTCCTTGTAATCATGCCAATGTATTAAAATAATGCACCGACTCTGGGTAACTAGGGTCGGGGCGTTAGAGTAGGTATCAGAGGAAGTTTAACAATATCCGTGGAAACTAGATTTATATAAAATATGATTAGAGCAGATTACCCTAAGATAGAATTTGAGGATCAGTATAGAAGAACATCCTTGAATTTTGGAAATGTAGAGATTTTCTGAGTTTTTCGAGCAATACATCACTATCTGGATACGAGCAAGTAGATGCGGATCCGGAACAGATGTTCCTAGTGGTAAAACCCAAAAACACCACTTTGATCTATACTCGAACAGGAACTGGTGCACGAAAACGGGCCTTGCTGCACTCTTGGTTACGACACTCCCGGGGGAAATTCCTAGGATAATTCTCATTTTCTTTACAAACCATTATGAAAGTCTTATGAGTATATACTTACTCAATGAAATTTTTTTTATGATTATGGATTATATCCATAAACTGTACAATTTATGTTAGATATTTTACATGTTTGGAATTATTCATTGCAATTCATAAACTAACCTAGTTTATGCTATTGTATATAAATGGAACCCAGTAGAAAGAATGTGAACTCCAGCAATACGTATGATACAAAGAGTAAGAAGGATAATATATTTCATGGTATTAAGCTAACATTAAAAGGGAAATAGTCTCCCATGTATTCTCAACATATGAAGAAATAGTATCATGTGTTAATAAGATAAGTAAAGAATTTTTTGAGTCATATGGCTTTGAAGGGAAGCAAGATAAGAAAAGGATGGAATAGAGAATGGTGGATAAATGGAAGAGGGAAAAGAAGGATTTTCCCATATGTGATAATTGTGGAAAGAATCACCATGGTAAATGGTTGAATGGAATGTGATTTCGTTATTAGTGTGGAGAAAAATGACACCAAGTACGTGATTGTAAGGGTAGAAAAAAATCAAATGTACAATGCTTCATCTGCAAGGCATTGGGACACTATGTGAATCAATGTCTGAGTCATCAGAGTATACCTTTAATGATGCTATTGGATAATAATCAAGTTATTATACAACCTTATGTAAAGAAGAATGACTACTGTTTTTATGTTGCTAATATAGAATTATTTCATTTGAGTGTTGTGTCAACAATATACGGGTTATATCAATTATGGAAATAAATAAAGATTGTACTGCAATACTATTTTATTGAGGATTTGAGATTATATGGTTCTAGGATGAGTGACTTAATAGTAAGATACAATTTTTGGAAAACACAAGGTTGAAGGAAAGGTAATCCTTAATATAGTTTTGATAATGAGGTAGTGATTTTGGAATAAGAGATGGTTGATTTGGATAAATTATATTAGATATTCTTGACTTACTTGAAACCGATTAATGATTTGTATATTCCTTCAATGTAGGAGTTTACAACATTTTTGGATAGAAAGAGTATATCCAGTATTATATAAGGAATAAGGGAGCAGGAATGAAATAAATAAGGTTTTATGGTAATTTAGGATGTTGCGGTGTTTAAAAAGAATACATGATTATGGCGTTCACATGTTATTACTTGGAAAAAAGGATCTTCATTTTGTTTAACTTCCTTATAAATTTTGGACTAAGAGTTTGGATATAAGTATTTTGAATAAGTCTAAATGTTGGAATGGATTATGTTTGAAATTGGATACAATTGTTAAGGTTATTTTTGGATTGTTATAAGAGGATAACCCAGAGGTCGGGCAACAACTAGTCACGTCTGACAAGGCCGTAAGACTTGAACCCACAGCCAAAGAGCAACAAAGGTGCATCACCTACGACTGGACTACGTGATGTACTGGTTTGTATAATTTAGTTTTTTTAAATAGTCTAAAAAATGCATTATAAATTCATTTTTTTGGAACCTTATACGATTTGGATAAATAGATTTTTTTTTAATTTGGAGTGAAAGATGAGTTTGTGGTCGGAATGAGTTGAAATATGAAACTATACTTATCAAGTATATATATCTATATATTTTTTCCTATTATTAAGACAAATTTTATTAACCCAATTTTGGATGTGGGTTTTCCCACAAAGTTATTTTCTATTTTCAACCTTTTATTTATGAAGAAAAATTTCAAATTAGGATGACACAATTTATTTAAGGAGGGAAGAATGTAACACCCCAAGATTTTATAGTACGTCATATTTTCAAAGTAATTCAATATCATGCATTACACGCAACGCTGAGTTCAAGTGCACAAAAACATACCAAACTAGCCGTTCAAAAGCGGTTATGAATAGTATTAACTGAATTTTGACCTTTATATAATCTTAATAATTTCAAAATCCAAATTATTAGTTTCTTAGGCATAATGTAAGAACAAATACATTTTTTCATATAAAAGATGTTTTAAAAAAAAATGCAATTTTACATCCTTTTAATGGTGAAGCCTTTTTAAATGCAATATTTGAAACTTTTATATATTCTATTTGACAAAATAAACTTCTTCTTTAGAATCAGTACATAAGAATTTAGTTTCAATAATGTTTTTGTGTTTTTCTGATAACTTTCATATTTGGGTGAATAGTGAAAAATACTATATTTTAACTGAAAAGAACTTTTTAAATCAAAATAATTTATAGGGATAAATTATAAATTTTAATGGTTTGGAAGTATAAATAGATCATATAATTACCATTTAATCCATTGATGGTCATTTTATGTATTTTCACTTTGAAATTGGACGTAAACAAGTGTCAAACTTTTGATAGTTATTATTTCATAACAATACGCCTTTTGATTTTGACAGTGGGAATTAATTTTAAATTAATAAATGAAACATATATATTTTTTTTTAATTTTGTTAAATAGATTTTATTATTGAATTAATAATATCATCATTATCATTGGGTGATTTTTTGTTATTTTTCAGAAAAATCTTAATTTTTGATGAATAGTGAAAAATACTTAGTTATAGTTTAAAACTGAATTTTTATTTAAATAATTATTTATTTTATTTAAATTTATTTTAGGTCAAAATAGACACATAAAACCTATATAATTTAAATTAAATTCATTGGAGTCATTTTATAAAAGTTATAGATATATAAAAAGATTATTGAACTTTTCAATGTCTTTTACCCATATACTTGGGGAGTTTTTACATTCACATAAAACTAAATTTTACCACTTCTGTGAGTTGAATTAAAAAAATCCTAGAGACACTGTTAACATCATGGAGTAAAATTTTGTTCAATAAGATGAAAATAATTTTTGGTGAATAGAAACATTTTACTTTTATTTACCACAGTTAAAAGTAAATAGGGTAATTACGGGTAAAAATGGTATTATTATTACCCAAAGACATTTACTAATTCTATTGTATAAGTGTAATTAGACCAAAAGAAACCTTAGGAATAAAATATGACCCTTTAGGTCCATTTGGATTAGACTAGGACATTTATTAATATTTAATTTAAAGAAGAGTTAAAAGTATCAAATTCAAAGATTATTAAGTAAACCATTTTTAATATAGGGTTATACCTATGATAAATTTGAATATAAATGTTAATTAGAAATATAACATGATTTCTTACATCATTGTAGTTTAATTATAATTTTTATACATTAAATAATTAAATTTATTTATGACACAACGATGATGCAGTAATTACCTTATTAATGAAAGAATCAAATAAATGGTATTATAAATATTAAAATAAATATAATTTCAAAGTTTTTATGACATACACGAATTTTCTAGGTGAATATGACATATTAGGGATGATTAAATGTATATTTTTAGAAATAATCAAGTTGTTATGACTTTCAAAAAAACAAAATACCAAATAGTGTCAAAATTGACAAAAATTAATATTTAAAACAAATATTATATGATGAGTTGAAATTATATTCCTAAAAATCTAAGGCATGGCGAAAATAAATATATCATGATATGTGTGACTTTAATGGACCACTTGGGGGGTCTCTTGTAAGTTTATATCATGTTTATTAACCATATAATATAAAAATACAAAGAGACATGGTAAATGTCAAACTAATTAACTAAGGGTGAAAACTAAAAGATAAGGTTAATAAAGTGACCCAAACCTATATAAAACCAATTGGTTTGGAGGATTTAGACCCATAACCTCCTTATAATTTTAATAATACGAATTGGAGCCATTAGAAACCGAATATGAATTTATTATTAATTAAAACTTTATGTTTTTCCTAAAGATCCCCTCCACCCCCTTATAAAAAGAGACCACTTCTAACCAATTATTCATACCTTCCAAGCCTTTTGGCTCGGCCAACCCCGACACAAATATTATATCAAATATCCTAAAATCAACCTATAGGCCTTAGTTTGATCATATATCCAACCTAAAGAGTCCTTTTGATCAAATCAAAAGGAAGAACCAAAAAAAGAGATAATGTTTTCAACACCCTCTTTCAATTTACTTTCTTCTTCCACTTCCTTTTTCTTTGTTGTTTCCATTATAAAATAATAAATCCAGTATCTTATATATAATGTGATGTTATTATAATTTTGGTACGACCAAATTCATTATTCTATCCACCCTTTGAATGACATGTCACCATCCGTGTGTACGTACGACTTACCGTCTCCACGTCGTGGTGTAATTGTTATTCAATACATTATTATTTGGATGGGTATAATAATGATGTGTATTTGATGTAAATACTAAATATAACCTAAAATAAATTCTGTATATATGATATATCATCCAATTATAAATTATTTTAATATCAAATGAATGATATTTTTGCTCGTGCGTACGTACAGATTACCGTCTCCACGACGTGATGAGATTCATTTACAAGTTCACCATTTATTGACAATTATAAAAACATATATGACTAATATGTATATAATATATGACATAATAATGATACTGGAGATATATATTTTTATATATAATTATTTATGTACTTACAACTATCTTATTCACTTACTTCTGTTCAATACTATATAAAAACAGAAATAGCATTTATGCGTACGTACGGACTACCGTCTCGAGAAACGTTGTTTTCCATTTCATATATATATCTATTATACATATTTATATTCTAAATATATATGATATAAAATTAATTTTTTATATTCTGTATGTATTTAAATCATTATCTAAGTGATACAATCAAGAGTAACAAGTTTAAACACGTACGATAAAGAAAGTGATTATTACTCGAAATATTAATATAACATAGAAATTATTATTAAATGGGTAACATAAATTCACAAATGATTAATGTATGATATCCTAAATATTAAAATGGTTCTGGTATAATTTAATAACATACTATAGTGTTCGTATAGTAGGTTAAACGTACCCTCGACTAAAGGAAAGTTCAAGGTAAGGGGTTTTCATCTCACTCTTTATTCTCGTGAGATTCATGCTATGTTGATACTATTCCATTTTGTGTGGTGTATGTACTGACCATAAATGTATTATTTGTGTAATAAAATATAATTTATGTGTATTTACATCTTCACTGTATGTTACTTCTTTCATGGGGTGTAGGTTTCATAAATTACCAAATTGGTAAGGGTTTATTTCACAATATCATTATTATCCGAGATTGTTTTACGTAATTATCTACTGAGGCATATTTATTATCCATGTCCATGTTTCATAAAATAGTTTTAAAAGGGATTTTTTAAGGTACTTTTTAATAAAACATAATTTTAAATGTTTTATGCATTATTATTCTAAACCATTATCATTAATGTCCATGTTTTCAAAATGGTTTTAAAGATTTATTTAAATAGACATGAATGTTTTAAAATGTTAATTAATTTAAAATGTTTCAAAGTGGTATGGGAAACTTTGATTCAAAAATTAATTTAAATTTCTTTCTTTTCAAATTTTGTGAATTTTAAATGTTTTCATGAAAAAGTTATTTTTCTCTCAAAAAGTTTTACGAATCATTTTCATCTATGTCAACATCCTCTGATGGATTTTAAACTTGTTTGAGGTTGATTTATTATGATACAAATATTCTATATTTTATCGAAGTTTTTTTGATATTTTTGACTGTGGATGTGTTACTTTTATACCATTAATGATTTATGGTTAAAGTATTGAAATTGTGTATCCTAGTTCTTATAAGAATTTTTATGTAATGTTTCATCCTTTTCATATGAGGAATGTATTGGACATAGTAAGTTAGGGGTGGAGCCCGCTATAGCTCTTCGATGCATCCGTAGGTCTCATGAGACAACTAGATGTGGAATTGGCCGAGGCCCTTTCCCAATTTTGATTTATGTTTTTGGATGAGTCCTTAATCATTTTTAGATTTCTTGGATGAGGCCTTGACAAAATGTTTTAGAAGTTATGGCATTATACATTCCCTCATTATAGAAATAATATTGATGGTTCTTATGGTCATTCGACTGGTAGAATACCCATGATTTTGTTTTAATATGGAATTATTGACTCATATCATATTGTTTCCATAGAATTATTCATGTTTATTATTTTTAAAGGCATGCAGTTTCAATTATTCACCATGCATAATATTTATGTCATTTTCCACTGTATTACTTACCCTTACTGAGCGTTTGATCTCACCCTTTCATATGTTTCATTTTCCTCAGATTCCAAGAAGTGTATAATGATTGATATGAAAGGTTAAGATAAAAAGAAAAATGGTGTCCTCAAAGAACTTTTTACGATGTGTTTTATGTTTGAAATTGTAATACAATGTTAATGTAAGTAATCTATTTTCCAAGACTGCTAAACTGATCAGTCCTTTGGGACATGATTCCTTGTAATCATGCCAATGTATTAAAAAAATACACTGACTCTAGGTAACTAGGTTCGGGGAATTACAATTAAAATAAAACAAGATGGGAAAATTTGTCACCTTATAGAATTTCCTCAGTGGAATAGAATTGATCCCACGTATCCTGAATTTGGAAACAATTGGAGAAACCTATATCTTGAATTATATACACATGGAGTGAGTCCTTTTGGTTTTCTAAGTTTAACTCATAGTACATGTCCAGTTATGTGGGTACATTATAAATTTATACTGTGTTTATGCATGAAATTAAAATACATTATATTATCTATGCTTATATCAGGATAAAAAAAATCAGGTAATGATAATTTTGTTTTTTGGAGCCATTGATCAATGATTTAATATTATTGTGGGTTTCATGTGTTATGTTTTATGATTATTCTATAAATGATCATTTCATGTTGAGAGACATGTTGTATGTGATGATAAAAAAATTTCCATCCTATAATTTTTTTTAGGATACACCATTAAAGGAACTCATGGTTGTCTGATTTGTGAACAACGTATAAATTCAATTAGGTTGAATCATTCTTAAAAGACTATGTATTTAAGAAATTTCAGTTTTCTATATCGATGAAATAAGTACCAATCTTGGATGACTTCATTTGAAGGATGTTTGTAATAATATAAACTAACATATCCACTAAAATGTGATCAAATATTTGAGAATGTAAAAGATATGGACACTACATTCAGTAAATATTTTTTGAAAAACCGTATGAAAACTGATTGGAAAAAGGAATTGGTTTTTTTTGAATTACCATACTCGAATTGTCTGTATGTCAGAAATTTTTCTGATGTTTTGAATTTTGAAAAAAATTAATGTGATAGTGTCATTGAAATGTAACTAAATGATCCCAGAAGAAAAGAAGAAATTAAGGCTATGTTTGACATGATTGAAAAGGGAATATGAGAAGAGTTGGTGATAGTGAAGGGTGAAAATAAATATTTTCTTCCCCCAGCTTCTTACACTCTTTCTAGTCTTGAGAGATATTTATATTTTAACTTCATGAATAATATATAGGTTCCATAAGGGTAATACTTGAATATACACAATATTGTATCAATTATTGATTCAATGTTAAAGGGTCTAAAATAGCACGAGTGGAATGTTTTTATGTATCATATAATTCTTATAGATTTACATTTCATTTCCCCAAATAATTTATATTATATATTAAACAAGAACTGTTTCCTTTTCAATGATATATATAGAAAAATTATAGACCCCATGAAATTCATAACTATGTAAAATTAAATTGCCACTATATTATGGTATTTGGAATTGTTCTTCCCGCCATCATTCATTTATATGATGGTTCACTTGATTGTTCACTTGGTGATAATGATTCCACTATGTGGTATTATAAATTATAGATGGATGTAAACCATTTAATTTCATATGAATATTTTTAATGAGTATTTCAAGAATAAAATTCATCCATATGTTTTCATTATAGAGTGATATATGTTTTGAGGAAGCCATTGAATTCTATACTGACTTCCTGTTTGATGTGGAAAGAATTGGTCTACTAAAATATCGTTAGAGTAGATAGCTTATGTGTGAAGTAATTTATGGATGATTTGTTTTCATAATAAATATTAAATATCTAGAGTAGGAACAACTTTACATTTTACATAACATTTTAGAGGTTTCCATATATGATGAAACCCACAAATAAATTCATATGCATTTGAATCCAAAATGGGATAAAAGATGGATATAAAATAATAATAATTAGTAGTTTATAGGATTGTTCCAAGATAATATTATTAAGCAGTTAGATGAAAATTAAATTTCAATTTCATAATAACATCGATGGATAGTCATAGAACCAAGTGTGTTTGTTTATCATATATTGGTTCTGTAATTAATGGTTATAAATTTTATAAAAATGGACATCATAAATACAGTACAACGAAAAGAATTTAAGTTAAACTTGTGGATCAAGATATGTATATATTTAGTAATAAATACCCAAATCCAATTTATGTGAATATTTCACACTATGGCATCATCAGAAAAATATCAGATTTGGATTATATAACATGCAATGTGCCAATTTTTCAATAAAAGTTGGTTAGTAATATGAGTGTTGTTAAAATAGATGAATTGGTATTTATGATAGTGTATATCTTAATGGAAGGGAAAAAATATGAACCATTTATAATGGAATCACATGATGTAAAATTATTTAATTTATATATCAGGTAAACTAAAAGTAGTAAATTTTTACATTATAAACCAAAACCAATGAAGGGTCCGATGAAAATTCAATTGTGGATAGCCCTTTCATTGAGAATTCAAATTCATTTCATAGTGGTATCAATTTATATAGAGTTTTTCTGTCATAGGAGACCATAATAAAGTTATTTAAATAATCGATAGAGGGGTCAAATCCCTTCAACCATTAAAAAAATAGAGTTCAATAATCATGTTATAATGTTTTTCTAATATGCATTAAATTACCTCATGTTATTATAAGATTGATGATGCATTTAAGTAATCTAATTTAAATAATGAACCAATTCTATAGATAATGACTTCTCTCTGTGTTGATGCACCCAATCCTAAGGAATAGAGGGTTTCTAAACCTGTTTCTTCTCCCAGTATAGAGAAAAATGACCTTCTACACATGACAATGATACCAATATTGAGGAAAATCATATGAATGATATTTAATATGTTGAAATTGTAAATGGTGAAGAACTGCTGCTAAAAAAACAGTAGGAACACATCATGGTGGTTTTAGATAAAATTATTCAGGAAAAAAGAAAAGGAATTAATGTTGATGTTGGATGGAATGTGTACTTCCAACTAGTTAACCTCAACAAGTCCATGTTTAGTAGTTAGATTATGATCATCACTCAGAAGCACTTGATGATAGATGTAGATTCATGGAATCTTGTTGTTCCCACACTTAATACATTGATTTGGGAAGATATTTCAATAACAATATGATATCCTTTCGTTATTTTACAAAACAATAATATATGGAAACCTCGAATTTCTCTTAATAATACCGTAAAGATTTCATTTATAGTAGAAAAATTCCACATGAAATATGTATTAATATATAATGGAAGGATTCATAGTGGCTTTCAAAATTTTAATGAAATTTCATCTTAAAGATGCTTAAGGGAAAATAAACCTACACGCACCTCTTATGTATGTACACCTGATAATAAAATTATCATGGTATGTGTTTACTGGCCATCGTGGGGAGAAATTTTTTTAGATAAATTTTTTAAGATAATACATTGTTTGAAAATATGTGTATTAAACACTTTGATTAATTATATTTTCATTATAAAAAATAAACTAGTTAAGAAAATCAGTAACGATCATCAAAACCAATGTACCCCTAACACAATGAAAGGATGTGGTATGCTTCACTAGAAAAAAGTTGTTTTTTATTATAAATCTACCATAATAATTTTAGGATACATGAAATAAAAACATAATTATGTCCCTATATTTATATTCACATTGATGAATCCAAATCCAAGTCCATTTTCACCCCATGTCATGTGCTATGGAATACGGAACATGTAAATAAAAATGGGATATTAATAGTTTAAAAAACAAAAAAAGTGTGGGTAAAATGTGTAAGTGTGACATAATAAATTTTTTTTACATTAAATCAATTTAATAAAAATGATTACATTTTTTCCAATATTTCTTTTCTGAAATATAAACATGAATCATCAACACTGTTACTAGATGAACAACTATTATCGGTCACCTTGATGTTTCCTTAAAACATAGTCATGTTAGAGGTGTAGTTTTTTGGGGAGGCACCCTGAACATGTTTTGAGAAAATAAATTAACTGAAGGATAAATATTAATAAATAGAAGAGATAAATGTATGAGTATCTAAACGTGAAGAAAAAATTTCATTGTCAGTATTAATATCTAAAAATATTTGGGTGGGGGAAGAAAGAGAATAAACAACACTATAACAACCATTACCTGAAGATCCACCCCCACCCCATCACCTTTGAGGTGAGACATTCCACTCAAAGAGATGTATTAGATGATCTAACAAATGTTATAATAATTCTTTCTGTGAAATTTGAATTAGTTAGACATTAATAAAATTCCTATACAAATATTATATATGGTGAAAATGACTATGATTTATATATATAAATAGTCACCCATCACTTTATAACGAGGGATACTATGTTCAATATCCAAGAAGACACTCTTCAGAATAGAAAACATCCAATGGCTCATGTGAGACTGGCGATTAATGTATCTCATGAGCCGAGATAAGATCTACATATTCCACTTGATGATGCATATATTCGTACAACCAATGAATATTTTGGAACATTCACATCATTATCATCAAATATTTTAAAAAACATGTCCTTGTGGAGGTATTCATTTCAAATTTATTTTTCATGCTAAAACATTAACTATTAATGGAAAAAGGTCTGAACCAATAAATATTAATATAGAACGAAATATGGAAGTTGGTGAAATTAATGGACAAATAAATAATATATAAAGGATCAACCAACCAATAAGAATGATCTTATGAAATCAACTTTACCCCCTATTCAAAATCTTCGTTTTCTAACATTGAAGGTTCATGTGAATACAATGTTACAAAGTTGTTGTAATCACATAGTTTATTTTAAAGGAAACATTTACAGATAGGAATATACATACTATATGTATCTTGATAATCTAAATGAAATCCTCAAGTATGAATGGAAAGGAGTCTCATTTTTAAATGTATATATGAGGTGTTTTTTGTGATTTTTTCCAATTGCTAATATAACATGTTAATTATGACTAAATAAACTTCATATTTATTTTAGGTGTATATATAAATACCAATTTAAGGTATTTCTCCCTGATTATAAATTTTGAATCATTACTCTTCACGTCCCATCTATATATAAAAAAGAAATTGAATTAGAAAAAATGAATAAAATAGTGGAAAAACCTGTCAAATAATTTGAAATAAAACATATAGATGACAGACTCTTCTTAATACCAATGATTTAGGGGTTAAACTATATATTTTAGTCATATCAATTATATTTTTTTAATTAATTATTCATTTTATTATTTGGGAATGTTTGGATGATCATTATAGTAAATTTTGATACTCCCCTAATTTATTTCTAGGATTAATTGCATGGATACCCAACAAAATGAACACACATGATGAAAATTTTCAACTTGTAATACACTAAATACATTATTTTAGAACTAAAATTCAATTTTCTTATTTTATATTATATTTTAATGAGAATTTTGTTTGGATTGGGTAGTGTTCAAATATCATGAAAATCAAGGCCTGTGGACAGTCCATGGGCACATGGAGCCGGATAAGTCTATAAGTGGACATGTATCTAGTTATATATAATAATATTTCACCAACCATTAACATATAAAATAATTACCTGTTTTTCTCAATGTTTTCAGAGTGTCCAAAACAATCAAATAGAAAATATTGTGGTTATTATGTTTGTAAATTTATATGAGATATTATATTCTATCAAAAATCTAGAATCTGAAAATTAGTATATTCAAGGATAATTATTATTTAATTTAAAATATTTATTAAACATTTGGGTATTTATAATTTTTCATTAGTACTATGATTATCGATAGTTTTCATTTTCACAATTTAAATTGATTTTTTATCAAATGAATGGGTAGTATACAAGATGGCAGAATGTATTTATATATATCATGAAGATTAGACTTATATATAAGTAATAGATTGTTTCATATTTATGTTAAATTTTTTTATTTTTAGTATTAATTCTATAAAGATTTTTTTCTTATGTAGTTGGATTATTTTTTCCTAGTTGGGGCGGTTTTTTTGAACTTGCTCATGCTCATGAGATATTAGACATCAAGGCTGCAACTAAGATAACAAAAACAAAGAAATGGGTCAATAATGTATAAAACCATCATGAAAAGATGAATAACTAATGATTATTTAATTATTATTTTAATCATTTTATCTACTATATTTATGTAAATTTACTAATCATTTCAGGTAATACATAATTTGTTTCATAGATCTCTTTTTGTCATCGTGTTTTTCTTTCAACTATCTACTATGAGCGATAAATGAGATAAAATATTCCATTTTACTAATTCAAATAAAAATTAACTTTCCATTATTTTTAGAACATGGAAAAATTCATATTGATTTGATGTTCTTAGCAGAAATACACTTCTCATTTTAGAAAACCAGAAGAGTAGATGAATGTTTTTTGGCTAAGGACATCCACTCAATATGCAATGTTGGTAGTTCGACAAATAATGGAAATGAAAATCATGTTAAATTGGAAATTTAGATTGAGTTTATATTTTATAATAATTATCCATATTTCATTTGGGACCTACAAGAATCAGCCGCACCACATTACGATACACGGTGTGACTGGTATTACTTATAGTACATCTTTTCATTCAAAATTGACAATATGATTCGTAAAAAAGAAAAATAGAATAATCAAAATTTATAAAAACGTATTCATATTATTTTTATATTCTAGGAAAATGATCAATAATTCTTTTATGATGTGTATGAACCAGTCACACCTCAATCTGATGAATGGTGTGACTGATGTGTCTCCAATTGTGTCTTTTTTGTTTATAACTAACATTAAATTTAGTAAAAAGAAAATTGAAAAACTCAAAATAAATAAAATTCATTATGATTATTTTTATACTTTATTAAACCTATATAGAATTCTTTTTTGATATGTAATAATCATCCACCCCTCAACTTGATGCATGGTTTGACCTATATGACTTCAATTGTTATTCTTATTTAAAATTAAAAACAATTTTAGTAAAAAAAAGTGACATACTAAAAAATAAGAAAATGATTTTGGATTGTTTTCATACATTAGGGAAGTTATCTATAAGTCATTTATGACATATTGAAGTAAAATACACCTTAATATGACACACAGTGTGACCAGTATAACTCTAAGTGTCACTATTAACTTAAAATTGACATTAATTTATGAAAATAAAATCAAAAAGTGACATATTGAAAACCAAAAAAACACATTAATATTATTTTAATAAATTATTGACATGATATATATGTAATTTGGGATGATAGGGAACAAATCTCACCTTAATATAATGCAATATGTGACTGGTAAGACTCAACTTACCAATTATCAGTTTAAAATTATCATTTATTTCTAAATGGTTTTCAGTCACTAAAATAAAAAACACTATGATTGTCTTGATAATTTTGTAAACTGATTCATATATCAATTGTAATGCATAGTAAGTAGTATCACATCAAAATGACACATGATTTGTCCAATATGACTAAAAGTTCCTGTATCCAATTTCAAATGAAATTTTAGTAAAAAGAACAACTAAATTACTTAAAATATATAAAATTCATTCAAATTATTTAGATACTTTATAACAATGATCCATAAGTCATTTCTAACATGTAGGAATGAACCCTAACTAAATCTGTCACATGGTGTAACTGTTATAACTCTATGTGTGTATTTTTATTCATAATTGACATTAATTTTATTAAAAAGAACTTGTAACATACATAAAAATAAGAAAATGAGTTCAAATTGTTTTGATAATTTTGAACAAAGAAAAATTATTCATTTTTGACATGTATTAATAAACCGCATCTCAATACGATGCATAATGTGAATGATATGACTCAAAAGTCCATTATCAGTTTAAAATTTAACTTTTAGTTAAAAAATCACTACTCACTTAAAACCAAGAAAACACATTATTATTTTCTATGTAATATAGTAAAATGATTGATAATTCAGTTTTGAAAAGTGTGAAGAAATATCACAAAAAAATGAAACACGATGTGACTAAAATGACTCAAAGTTCATGCTTCCGGTTTTTAGTAACATTTTTATAAAAAACAAAAGTGACATTAAAAAAATGTGAAAAAAAATTCATATTGTTTTGATAATTTAGTAAAATTATCCACATTTCATTTTTGACATTTATGAATTATGAAAGCCATAAACAAATTCATGGTTTTTCTAGTATAATTATAATTGTTTCTATGTATTCAAAATTGTCATTATTTTTAGTAGAAATAACAAGTGACATACTAAAAACCCTGAAAATGAATTTGGATTGTTATTATACTTTATTAAACTGATTAATAATTATTTCTGACCTGTAAGAATCAACTAAAACATAATATGATGCACATTGTGACTGTTATCACACCATGTGTGTCTTTTTATTTTGAATTGAAATTAATTTTATTGAAAAGAACAAGTGAAAAACTGAATATTGAGAAAATATTTTAAGATTATTTTGGTAAATTAGGAAAACAATCGATAAGTCATTTTTGACATGTATGAATAAATATCAACTCAACCCGACATAGGGTGTGACTGATATTTCTATATGTGTGTCTTTTTATATAAAATCAATATTAATTTTTGTAAAAAGAACATGTGACATACTGAAAACTAAGAAAAAGCATTTGGATTGGTTTTATAATTTAAAATAATGATTCAGGAGTCATTTTTTGATGTGTAAGAATAAACCTTACCACAATATATTTCTAGGGTGACTGGTATTACTCAAAGTGTCCGTTATCAGTTTAATATTTACATTTTAGTTCAAAATGTGTAATCCTCATAAGAAAAATAAAAAAACATGCTATGATTGTCTTTAAAATTTTGGACAGTGACACATAATTCTTGTGTGACATGTTTGAAGTCATATAATGTGAAACTAACACACAATGTGACTGATGTGACTCAAATTGCATGTTTCTAGTTTCAAATGAAATTTTAGTAAAAAATAAAAGTGACATACTAAAAACTAAAAAAACATTCAGACTGTTTTGATAATTTACAGAAGTGATTCATAATTAATTTATGATGTGTAGGAACCAGCCACACGTCCATATGATGCACGGTGTCAATATGATGCATGATGGGACTTTATTTAAAATTGAGATTAATATTCGTAAAAATAAAAGGTGATATACTCACAACCAATAAAATGAATTCATATTGTTTTTATACTTTAGGAAAACAAACCATAAATCATTTTTATGTTTATGAGTCAACCACACCTCTATATGATGCACAATGCAACTAATATAACAACAAGTGTGTATTTTTATTTGACATTATGATTTGATTAATTTATTCATTCATAAGAATGTTTAATTTAATTCTTTATAGTATTACTAAAATAATATATTTTTTTCATATATAGGGTGATTCTTTTTCGTTCGTTGAGGTGATTTTTTTTGGAAATAGATAACATGGGAGGACTTTTTGGGGAGTGGATAATAGGTTTCAAAGATGATGAAACATTATTTTTTTAAAATGTTTGTTGATAGTAATTGTAAATGTAATTATACAATTTTTTTGAAATTTATATAGTACTCTATTATTATATTCATGATGTAAATTTTATTTCAATTAAATTATATATTTTTCATATAGGTTATAGGTATTTTCTACAGTATTCTATTATACGAACAACACATTTTAGAAGGTTGGTATTTTATTAGTGCTAATAAAAGTACTAATAAAGGGGCCCCTTTATCAATTCCAAAAGAACCGATGATAAAGGGGAAACTCATTTAATGGACCAGCAGAAAAAAAAATTAGCCCTGTTAAAGGCCATTTTTCTCTATTAATGTGAATAATTGTTGTAGTGCATGTTAAAGGATACCCCCACGTAACCTTTTAAATAGACAGGGACCTTGGAATGTTTAAAATCTTACAAAACCTTGGAAACAGGGACTCAGATATTAGAGGGACAAGTAGTAATATTCTAAAATTAGGTATTACTGTCTAATTTTGTATTTTTTCCTGAAACAAGAACAAAATTGGGAAACATTTATACCTTCTGTTCTTCAATCATTAGATTCTTATGACGATATTCAGGGTTTTTAAATGGGTAGGAAATCTGGAATGAGAATCCCTCATAGAGTAACCTCATAGTATTTCTTGCCTGATAGCCCACTATTACATTATTCCTACCCATTAGTAGATGAGAAATTTATTCTTATGTGGGAATTCAACTTTGAGTAAGACCATATCCTTTCTCGAAGGATTCCATATCCCTCTTGCCTTCCACATCCCATTGCTTATCCATCATAAAATGAGGAAGGATGTTCAGACTTAGCCTTCTAGTTCAGTAGTAAATCTCATCCAAACATTATTATGTGATCTTGTTGATCTTCCAATACCTCTTGTTTCTCACACCGTGCATGAGTCATGTGGGATTAGATATTTTCGACGATCATTCCACCAGAATAATAAAAAATTCCTCTTATTAGGCTATTGGATGTAATCCCTAGCCCATATTTTCGAGAAGCTTCAATATATATTCCCTGGTATGTCCTTTATTTTTATACTATTCACACTGATATCCCTATAGCATGAAATTAATTTATGTGACCAACTACCTTACTATAAGATATTAAAATATACGATAAAGTGACTGTATATAACCTTGAACTATGTTACTCGAACTAGGTGGGCTCTGATTTCTATCCTCAATAGGATATATAAGATGAATTTTTTAAGTCCCAAACCTAATATCCCCAAATATCCACCCCTTCATAAGATCCCCATTGGGATATATTATTACCACATTCATATTCCATTATCGGTCTATAATATGGATGAAATAATTTCGTTATATAGAGAACCATATCCCCTCCATGTGTCTATATATTTCCGTTATTAGGCTATATCCCTATCAGTAGACCCCATCTGCCCCCATTGGGAAATATATCACATTATATACACAAGAAAAGATTTTTCATGAATATTTCCTACACCAGTCGTTTCTAGGTATCTTTCTCATAGTCTTCCTTACTACAAGATGTTAACCTCAATGTTTCAGTCATTATCGTATGAACTTAAAAGGTATGATCTGTCTTATTAAGTGGTGCTAAAAAAATGTAGGCTTTGATTACCTTTATAGGAGTATGTATGAAACCCATTTAATGGGACCAATCCCACCACTAAATACCAACTATCTTTCTAGATTATTTTAAATTTGAAAATTTCATTGATAATAGGGATTTAAACAAAGGTATCACCTTGCGATTAATTGACCGTCACTTGTGAGTTTAACATGTAATATTACCAATATTAAATGATATGTTTCATGGATATTTATAATATCTATAATAGAGTTATATAGTAGGAAATAGTCCCACTCAAAAGGGTTTCACGACCTACACATTTTCTAAGATGTCACTGGTAAAGTCTTAATGACCTCCTACCTTTAAAATGTCAGTCTTCATTGGATCAAATTAGCATGGGTGTGAAAATTCATTGGAAACAGTGAGGAACTAAATTTATACTTTCAAATTAGAGTAACTTAGACTATAAACTTATTCCAACACATTGGACAGATTTTACAATCAATCTCTCAATACAAGATATTCAACACTAAATTTTTCTTATACCACACATGCTAGACAAAAATCACTGCAATTACCTTAATGTTACATTCATACACTATAAATATTATAAGAAAATTTTTATATTAGTGATGTAACATTAGTGGTGACATATATTTATTAAATTAAAATAGAATTAACAACCCCTATCCCATAAATGATTGACAACTCATTCCACCTCAATGATTCCTTCACAATCATCCGTAATTTATCAAAAAATCATTATTCCGCCAACCCCATTAAAGACATACACGTCACATATATTTAACATATTATGCCATTATTATCTCCCAAAATAAGTTGTATTTCACATCAATTTTTTATTTACACATATTGGTTTAAAATAAACAAATTATTATATTATATATCATGTTTAGTTTAATTGAATTTTTTTGATATTTTCTATGACTATGTTTTGGTGTTTATATATAGATATATATTATTTCTTAGAAAATGTTTTTAATATAATCATATAATTAATTATTATTAACAAAGAACTATAAAAGTGATATATTTAAAACAATAACAATAAAAATAATAAATAAATAATATAATATATTCAGAATAGTTTTAAAATAACAAATAAATATATTTAGAAAATATATTTTGAAATGTTAACAAAAATAAAATAAAAAAACATATAAAATGAAACAAAATTTATGTAATATACTAAAATATATTAAGATAAATAATATTTCAATAATAATAATGCGTTTTTAAAATATAATAAATATATTTATTTAATAAATAATATAATTAAATAAAAAAATACCATAATATTTATGAATATAACCTATTAAATATGTATTAAATATATGTATATATATTTTTGAAGAAATATTAAGGATATTTATAGTATAATTATTAATAATATAAATAATATTTATTTACATAATATAAAATGATATTTATATTAAACTAAATTAATATATCATTATTTATAAAATTATTTTTATGTATTTATACAGTATGGTATTTATGATTATAAAATAGTTGTTTTTTATATTTATATATTTTTTAGTTTTATTTAATTACTTAAGAATATAATAGAAGTAAAGGTATGACTTGTTCATGTTTTAGAATTTTTCTCCTTAAAATATGGCCTCTACCAACATGGCCAGCTCAACTTTCAAAACTGGAAATTCAGTCATCTGTGATGGGAACCCATTGAAATGGACTATTTTTTATGGGTTCCTATATAAAATTCCTGATTGTTAAAAATATCATTACAATTTTTTTCAATAGATCGTCACAAATGATTTTTCTTGACCTGAATTGGTCAGGTTGTGAATATTTTTCAGCCATATTTTCAAGAATTTATTTTTGCGTGGAAAATGAAATTATTTCTCAAATAATCGAAAAAAATTTAAAAATTAATATTATTAATAGAATAATGCTACAAATCTTGATAAAAAATATTTGTCAAACTATATGAATATGAATTAATAACCACATTACAGACAATATCTTCATCCAAATCCTATAATAATATGTTTTTTTAAAAAATGTCAACCAATGTAGAGGTAATGAATCATCTAAGGGACCAAGTGGAGGTAACTACACCCCTATAGCCTGTGAAATACATCACATGTACTCCATTTTTAGCTTGTGTTATTGCTCCTTCCATCGACACAACTACTCCTCGTGTTGCTACCGATGTCAAAAAGGATCCTCATGCTCTACATACAGACCATTAATTACCTAATTATGAGATCTCTTGTTCTCCTCATACTCATTAGATTAGGATGTAAAATTTACACATGCTTTGATCAAGTTGTATAATGACCAAAAAAGAGTTCCATAATAATCGGTATGTGTCAATTGTGAGATAACACCAACTAGTCAACCTTTACCAATACCATACTGAATTTCTAGCATCCAAGATACCTTATAAAATCTTAGCACATTGGTGTCTTGATCCTCTGTCCCATCCCAAATCTCATATTGTGTGAAATAATTCACAACCTCAAATCCCCCATTGAAATGAAATTTTTTAATAAAATAATAAAAATATTAATTTTAGTTAATTTTAAATATAAAAAATTAACCAAAAACTAATGCTACAGACTTCTATTAATCTGTCTAGTGGCAGGTACAATGTACACCCATTAAAAACATTAAACTGTGTAACAAAAGGTTGTCAACATCCAATTTTAAAATACAATTATAATTTTAAATTTAAAGTATATATAAATTATTAAATAAAATTATTTCCCATATGTGTTTGATGAATAATAAATATATGACTTCCAACTCTATGCATCAACTCTTGTCTTCCCCGATTCATTATCGTATTGATGACTCCCTTTCAAAGATATATCACATCTAGTAAGATAAAAAACCATCCCAAACAAGAGGTGATATGTAATCAGGTAGATGGTTGTAATAGGATTGATAAAAAATTAGGGCTCTAGCTTTTTCTATGGATCTCCTTTTCATATTGTGAAAACAATGGTGATTTTTCTCACAGATATAGATCTGCCAAGACTCACAGATAGTGGATCTCATGTTATTTTTAACAGGACACCATACACCCTACAAATAATCTATTACATAAAATTAATAATTATGTAAATTTCTAAATAAGTAATAAATATTTATATACCATCCAATGATTAAAAATTTAGTGATGAACAACAATGGGAATCAAATCCCATACCACCCAGGTCCTATAAAAATATTTCCATATAATTGTACCCCCTATCCAATGACTATATGATAAAAATAATGGGGAAAAATATAAAATAATAAATTAATTATTACAAAATAAATTAATGAAAATTAATAATAATTAATGAAAATTAACAAAAATACACACCTTTTTATGTCTGGATCTACATAAATAGGCACACTTCACTCATGAATATGTTTGAGAATCCACAATCTCACTTGACCACAACCCCTATGAGAGGATGGTGAACTAGTAGCAACATGTGGGTGAGATGACACGGCATCATTATGACCACCAGGACGATAAATATATTCAAGGATATATAATATATCTTTAAAATAAAAAATATCCATCTATAAAAAATGATACTCTATATTCAAATAATTGGAAATGCGTATTATATATTAATTTTGACCCTAAATAGAATGAAATTTCATCATTACTAAGCTTCATCCTCATATTCTTATTTGATGGTATAAATATCTTTATCTTCCTCATTAGTTTCATAAATTTCTATAGGAGTATCAAACTCATCATCTATTACTGTTTCAAAATTCCATCTATACATATCCAACATCATCAACACCATCAACACCATATCCCGTAACTCTAGGGTTTCATCATCAATATTTTACTGTCTTTTTATAAAAGATTTATTTAGTGTTTACCCTTGAAAAATATAAATTCCTTTAACTTTAGTAGAGGCACTTTCACATTGAAAAAAATGATTTCCTTGAAATTTCATTTTTATAATCCTACACTAGTTAATTAAATATATTTAAGATGGATAATAATTAGAATAAACATTCTATAAGATTGAAGATCCAACATTAATTGTTTATTTACTACATAAATGATTTTATATTTACACTATTGGAAAAAGATATTTCCATCTTTTTTTAATAGACATTTATTCTGGGGATATTATAAATAATAGTATCAATGTTGGTTTTAATAAAACTGAAGACTAAACATTAAATAATGTGAATTTATTGGGTCTTTCAATGTAGGGTTTTCTGTAAACAAATATTTTAAAATATAATTCCAAGTTGGTTTTATAATAAAACTGACACTGAAAAGACAACATGAATATTTCAATGTTAATTTTTTCAAAAAAATGATGATGAAAGTCATATTATATTAATGTGGAAGAATCCACTTAATAATGTCAACATTGGTTTTTACAAAAAAATAGATGTCGAAATTCCACCTAGGAAAAATGTCATAATATGTTAAATGTTAGTTTTTTTTCAAAAATTAATGGTGATAGTCCAATTCCATGTAGGTTTATATAAAAACCCACATGGGATTTTTTTAAATAAAATATATTACATTTGCAGAAATTATCTAAAGAAATTAAATAAGGAAAAGAAAGAACATATAGAGCAGGGGAAAAACCAATATAAACAAACATTATTTAACAACTTAAATTAGAAAAATATTGTCTAAATAAAATTTATTAATACTATAATAAAAAGACACATACATAATAATTTGGAATTTAGTCATACATAGTTGTACTTGAATAATTACATAATTTCTTTAGGTTTATAACGCTTTGAAATAAATATGGGAGAATAGTACATTGGGTGAAAAAATGTAAACTCAATCCATGATGAAGCACTATAGGGAACTCATGAAAGGAAACTTTGTAAAAGAGGATTAATATTATGTCTATAAAAATATAATAAAAATAAAATAGAGAAAACATTTAAATAAAAAACCTTAAATATGTTGTATGCATGGTTAGATAAGTAATGCTTCAAACCATGTGATAAGATTTGTAGTTGTCCATTAAGTTGAAATGACCTAGTTTGTGGAAAAATTTCATAATATTGATTATAATATTTTCTAAGATATGTTAAACACTAAAAAAACTATTTAACTAGTTAGAATCATATAATATCATATATCATTTTTAATATTTATAAATTCTTTGGATATTCAATAACTGAACATGCCACTTTCAAAATGAATTGGAAAAATAAGTAAATTTCAAACCCAATATACTTATATAGATATATTACACAATGTCCAAAATTGATTTATTTGTTTTTGAATCCATATGTAACTAAAACTAACATATATCCACCAAATATAATTAAAAATTAAAATAAAAAATTCTATGCTAATTAAATAAACCAAAAATGTCTTAAAATGGAATTTAACATGCACAAACACACATAATCCAATTAAAATAGCTTAAAACTCAACCATCCTAAAAGAACCTTTTTAGAAAAATATTTTCAATTAATAATGAAATTCATTTCAGAAAGATCAATAATTATCAATATTCCTTTATAAAAAAATAAATCCATTCATCTTAATACATGATTGAAATTAAGAATCCCAAATAAAACAACATCCCATTTTCTCAATTTAAATTCCAAAATTCTTAAAAATGTAAAATAAAACATCTGAATCTTTCATGAGACCAATAAAGTATATTTTAAATTTGGGAGATTATATTTTGAAATTAAATTTTAATTAACCATAAACCTAATTATTCAAAACCTCATTTTTATTTACAAATAATTATATTTTGATTACAACTTTATAGAAACCAACAAAATACTGTTTTTATTATAAGTCATTTGAAATTTTATCATATCATGTAGAGAAACATAATCACAAAAGGTGTTCAAAAATTAGTTTCAAAACATTGTATAACTCACATATATAAATATATACATATATATGTTTTAAAAAAATTCACATATATAACAAAAAAATTATAATTAAACAAACCAAATTAGAATTTATAATTTAAAACATGTTTAATTTATCAGTATAAATTCATTATAAACGATATCAATTCAACAAAAAGTAAATAAAATTTTAAAACATAAAATGTTTCATTAAAAAATTTAATTTAATGACATTAAACACTATTTATAAAATAATTATTTGTTATTGAAAAATATTTATATGAAAATTTGAATATTAAAAATTAAATATAAGAAACTCAACACCCAAAAAATATTTATTAACATTCAAGAGTAAAGAAAAAAATGATATTTTCACAAATACATACATTCTAGTGGGTTTTAGAGTGAATAAGTAAATAACATATTTAAATATAACAAATAAATTAACTATAATCAAACATGACTTTATATTATGAAAAATAATTCCAAAATTTTTACAAAAGAAAGTATATTTGGACACTACAATCAGAAAATTTTTTAAATTTATTTATAAAATGTAATATCAAAGAATGTTTTATATTGTTCATCTTGAGATTTATAAATTTTATGAAGACAAATATGAATAGAATTTTACAGTTTATGGCCATTAAATAAAAAAATAAACATCCATAAAACCTATAAAATATCATTTTTTATAAATCTTTCTTTTTTATAATAATGGTAATTTAGTTTTTTGTAAAAAATTCACCAAATAGAAATGTTAAAACAAATTCATTCATAACATTTTTTGTATCATTATTCAGGGAAAATTTCTGGTTCTAACAAAAAATAAGAAATAATAAAGCAACTCAATCACATCCTTAAGGTAATTACAAAATATAATGAATTTAAAATACCTATAATCTTGACAAATAAACCTAAATGAAAGCCCTAATCAATCAAAAATATCTTTTATTATGTTGGTGTGTATTCGAAATCCAACTGAAATTGTAATTTCTAGAAATATACCTTTCGAAATACTTATTTTATAAGAAAAAATATAATTATTTCCCTTAAATCAAAAATACATTAAATAATAGTAAAAAATAAAAATAAATAAGAAAATTGAATCCAAACTAAATATGGAAGATTTGGTTTTAAATTTAATTAATCTAATCAAAATATATCCAAATATTTTTTGATTGTTGTTAGAGTAAATATTTTTTTATTAATTTCCAAGTGTAAAATTATCATTTCAAAATATTTAGACCCTTTAGTTATGTAATCAAACTGAATTATCTAGAAACCATTACTCATTGTTTTCATATCACAACACCCAAATCCCTCTAAATTCACAATAGTGAAATAATTGATAATATAAAAAAAATTAGAATTTAAAAGAAGAAAATATACAACACTCTACTAAAACAATTTAATAATCATATAATGAGAAGTTAAAATTATTTAATCTTAAAATATTTTTAAAATAAAGTATCCTCTAGGAATTTAAATTGAAAAAACCTTGAATGCATAATGATTCAAAAATGATATTCTGTATACCATTTTTATAAAATTAATTAAATACATTAATAATAGTACAATGTGATAGGTGATTACTATTGGGGATGAGAATGTTGAAATACTATAGATCAACAAATAATATAAGAAATTATAAACAATTGAAAAAACCAATGCGACCATGAAAGATCTAAGATGAGTTTTTTGTGACATGGGATAAGTGATAACATTAAATACCTAAAACATCATAAATAGATGTGTAAAATATTCATTATTCCAAGATCTTTATACATCAACAGAAAAAAGGAAATAAAATTTTAGGATAAAAAAAAAATGAAGATTTGGGAAATATTGAAAAGATTAATACTAAATCACCTTATGAGTCTCATTATTTTAAAACATTTTTTTCAATGTAAATGAAACAAAAAAATGTCAGAAAAACATTATCAATAAAAATTGTAGATGAGTCAGGGAATTTTGATAGGTGGAGAAGGCACTCTGAGGGAAGAAGTCATACTAAGATGAAGTAGAATACATAATATAAATACCCGAGATGATGCATTTGAATATATGAACTGAATAATTCTAGGTTAAAGTAACAATAAGAATAAGAAATGGACTAGGAATTATAAAGACACCAGTCAATTGAAATATTAAGATTTTGTTGTATCAGTTTCAATTTATGGTGGTTGTTCTAGTTGAAAATGATAATATCATGAAAATGTAAATTTTCATCTTTTTTATAAGAATTAACCTCATTGAAAATCTACAATAAAATATTATTTTATAATATTAAAAAATAATATTTTTCTTTAAAACATAAATTAATTAATATAACTAACACTATAAAATTATATTTTTATTCTAGTTGTGATTATCTCAAACATGAATTAAAAAAAATGCATGACTCCCTTCCTTTTTAATTATGAAACTACGAATATAAAAAATTAACTGAAAATAAAAACAACACACACACACAGATATATATATATATATATATAAGACACATGATATTTTATCTAATATAAATATTATTAACCAATAATATTACATTGTTTATTTTATTTATCTTTTTATAAAAAATTGATAATTTTTAAGCCTCCTCGAAGACTTTTATTTTCATATATAAATTATCAAAACACATAAAATCAATAATAATAAGGAATAAAGGAGTTATAAAAAGGAATAAAATTTATTTTTTAACAATTTTATAAATGATTTATGTACTCTTACAAATACACTAGCATAAATCAACGATCAACCCTATAAAATCAAACAAAATATACAAACTAAAGGTAGAATAAAATTGGTATAAATACTCATTTATTTGACCTCAATTACAGGAGACATACCATATAAGGAAATGCCTTTAAAGCATCACATAATCATGAATTAAATGAATAAATCACATTGAGGATCTTTTTAGGTTTATAATTTTAGAGAATTAGACTATAACGATTACATTACATCTCAAAAATTACAAAGTAGACACTTCTTACATAGTTTCATTTTTTATAAAATAAAAACTCTTAAAAAAAGAGTCATGTCTACTTCCATGTTTTAGACAACATGACTTTTCCTAGATCCTATCCATGACCTTATTCATCTTTAAGTCCTATGAAAAACATTTCAAAACTTGGGATGAGCATAAAAATATCAGCAAGGGTTATAAAAAAAAAGATAAGACATTAGTCCATTAGAACATTTTATTTTTAACATACCTCATGAAATCATATGATTTATGAATAACACATAGAAAATAGAAATCATATTTGTAACTTGTGGAATCCATAACATACTTACATTTTAGCTTTCATAACTATGTAGAAAGATACATTTAGAATACCGATAATAGTATATTCCCTAAATGTCATAGGAGAAAGATTAACGTTTACCTCGGTCACGTTACCCAATGCATTGGAGAGCTATCTTGGGTTCACCCACCGTAGGTTTATCACGAAACCACCCATATACGTAAACAAATCCCACGAACCATAACACATAAAACAAGCATTTAATAATGATAAAATTTCCACATCACTATATCAATATATCATTTAAAGATATTGGAATAATAAATGTTTTCTCAAAACCATTTTCAATACCAAAATTTGTAAAAAAGTTATATGGTATTAAATTTCCTTTAAGAAACACTACAACTTATTAAGGAAGCCAATGATCAAATAATACTCATGGTGGGGGAACAGTCATTGTCACCAAGTATGTTAAAAAGAACATTATTTTTTCCAATTAGTAAAAAGCCTTGTAAAAAAATATTCCCTTGGAAAGAAATGAAATTTAAAATGGGTTTATAAACCATATAAAATAAAATGGTGTATAAATTAAAATATTCATCAATGAATAGAGATTGAGACAAAGTTCTTTACAAAGATTATATCATTAGATTAAGGATAAATCAATGAAATAATTTTGTGTGAAAAATATAAATAAACCTAATGTAAGTGGATATTATGTTTAAAACAATCATAGGTCATTCACACATATGCATAGCATGAAATAATCAAGAAGTAGAAGTTTAACCCAAAGAATTGAAATTGGGTTAAGAAGTTCTCTTAAAGAAATTTTAAAGCCTAACGATGTCACATTAAAATTTAGAAAATTAGTTGATGAGAGAGAAAAGGGTCTCTCATCACATAGACATAAAATTTATAGCAATAAGGATATAGAAGAAAATATCCCAACATAAAAAATTCAAAATTTAAAGGACACGACATAAAAGAAGTCGTTTAATAAAATAGGATCACTACTGTAAATTTCACCAATTATAATGGTTTAAAACCTCTATAATTGACCCTATAACCATTGGTATAGCCTATCCCAATGGTTTCAGGAACCATTGGTACGTGAGGCATTTTAGAATCTCTATACCAACGGTATCTAGTGAACCGTTGGTATAGGTGGTCTGAAATTAATCTGTCCCAATGGGTTAAGTAAAATAGTTTGTATATATGTGTACTAACAGATCATAAACTATTGGTATACATACCATCCAGCATGCATACCAACGGTTTTTTAACCATTGGTATTTATTCTATCGCAATGGTATCATTGAAACAGGTGTAATATATGTTGTCTAAGATAAATACCAATGGTTATGTGAACCTTTGGTATATGTTGTCCAACATTTGAATACCAACAGTTCTGTGAACCATTGACATATTTTGTATAGGATATTGAATACCAACGGTTTTTTGAACCGTTGGTATATCCGCTACCCCCCATCTAACATCAAAGCTAGGTAGAGGACATAAACCAAACCTTTAAACCCACATCGAGCAGTAAACCTGCACCCTTAATCTTGTAAAACCTGCACCTCTAAACCGGTAAAACCTACATGTCTAAACCTATAACACCCAAACCTCTAAACCTTTAAAACAAGAACCTGTATACATGAACCTCTAATATTCTTCTAAAGTACACTTTAAACCTATAAACCTTCACCTGTAACCGTAAACCTGCACATCTAATAGTGTTCCAAAGCACCTGTAAAGCTGCACCATCATGTACCTCATATGGAAGTAGATTTATATGATGAGTGGGAAAAGTCACTAGGTTTTTTCCATCATCATTTTGACTATTTAGAGTCTAATTTTTTTGAATAAGATGTTGGAGAGAATAGAGATGCTCAGTGTGGTTTTACCTTGGCAGAGGATGCAGTGTCATGTAAGGGTGATCCCTCCTCTGGTTCGAAATTTCATGGACTATCATATCCAAGCACAAATGGAGATAGTGATGGTGATGACCATAGTATTCCACTAGATCATGGTGGACCTAAACTCTCATTTTAATTTGGGACATATCCCAAGGGATCCTTAGTTAAGGAGATTGACTAAGAAGGCGAGCTTTAGGATTTTCCCTTAGATGTACCTACCAAATCATATCTTGGAGAGGATACATTACCTTGTGTTGAGAGAGTTGTCTCCTCAATGCCTTCAGATTTTATATTCATAGTATATTTATATTATTTTATAGAAAGGGTAATTTTATATTTTAGTTGAATTTTGAGTTATCAGGAACCTCCTATTGTTGCATCTACATCTAGTGATCCACCTCCCTTGACTTTAGTTGATGCTGATTCAATCTAATCTATAGTCAAATAGTATCTCCATTTTGTTATAGGTGATGTGAAGTCCTCTCATCAGGATTAATTGAGGAATATTCTATAGAATGGGTTTTCAAGGAATAGGTTGACCAGTTGAAAGTGATGAAAACTCTACTCAAGATATTCATGGAGGAGAAGATTTCATTAGTAGTATGGAGAGATGAGGAAATATTATATAGACTTATAAATCGTATGAAGCCTTTTATAATTGTATCCAATACTCTAGTGGCTATCGGATGGATGTCAAAAGTGCAAAGTAAAGTGGACTCCAAAGTCCTCACTGTTATAGTTGTCATAATCTTTACAGTTCCTGAAAATTTGGACTGGGGGCCAGAGCCCCCGATCCCCTGGAGTAGGGGTGCATTACCCCCTAAAACCCCCAATGAGATCACTATAGAGATCGACCCATGAAAGTTGCTGGCCACAAGTATTCGACCCAACCGGATCAGGCTACACCAATCCAACAATCTCCCTTGTTGCATCCCTTGATGAGAAAATGGTTAAGAGTTCCCTTTTTTCTCCAAATCATGAGAGTGTGGGTGGTCCTGATGTGAACACAAATAAATTCATTGTATTCTACTTGGACATAGTTCTTGATGAGCTCCTTAATGTTGGAGTTATTTATCAATGCCTCAATACCCTATGGAATTAACCCAAATTTTATTGCCCTGATCCCAAATAATTAAAATGTTGTGGATGTAAAGGATTTCAAACCTATTTCTATTTGGAATACCTTTCCAAAACTAATTAGAAATATTATTTCTATGAGGTTAGGTCCCATTACTTGTGGGTTTATCTCTTCAAATTATCCCCTCAGACAGCCCTTGGAAACCCCCTAGATAGCCCATTAGAGACCCCACCTACACCCTGCCCCCTTCCCTACAGACCCCCTAATCCCCCCCCAGAACAGCCCTTTGACACCCCCTGGATAGCCCCTCCTAGAAACACCACCTGCACCCTCCCCCTAGCCCTGAAGACCCCCCAACACTCCCCCCCCAGACAGCCCTTGGATACCCCACATGCACCCTGCCCCGCAGAGCCCTTGAAGATCCCTTATACACCCCCTGATCATCCCCTCCTAGACACCCCACCTGCTCCCTCCCCTACCCTGTAGACCCCCCCGGCACCCCCACCCGGATATCCCTTGGACACCCCACCTGGACAACCCCTCCTATCAAATTCTATATCCATCAGTACCTTTACTTGATTAAGAAAGAATTGTAAATGAAAAATGACTTGAAACTTTACCAAGAATAGTCTTTTTCTTGATTAGTCTGAATAATATACTTCCACAACTTATAACTCGGACGCTCTACTTGGATGGTTACTAAAATAACCATAAGAGACTCATAAATCTAAATCTAGATAAAAATATCCTCAACCTTCAGTACCAAAACCAATTCATCCTAAGAATCATGTTACCCATGAATTATTGTGGGGATACCATCTTGATTTTGGAGTTCCTAGGTGTGCCTTCAAGATCGATTTATTCAAGGTTTTTGATTCGGTTAGGTGGGACTTCTTATGGAATGATTTGGATCTGCTCAGCTTTCCATCTAGGTTCTCGTCTGGGGTAAAAAGATGCCTCTCTACCCCAATGTTCCTGGTAAACATTAATGGTAGTTTACATGGCTACTTTTAGGGAAAAAGGGGGTTGAGGAAAGGGGATCCACTTTCGGATTTCCTTTTTGTGATTTGCATGGAGTTTTTGTTGCGCATCCTGGAATCCCTTATTTCATCTTTAGATGCTTACAGGATTCATTGGAGATGTGGTAACACCTTTATTTCTAACCTTTTTTTAGATGACCTTATCTTCTTTTCTTATTGTGATTTGGATTCAGTTTTAGTCATGAAGCATTCTTTGGATCTTTTTTCTTCCCTATCTAGAATGAATGTTAATATTTCGATGTCCCTAATGTTTGTGCTTGGTATCTCTCCTTATGTTTGTGATTCTATTGAGGCTGTTATGAGGGTTAGGAAGAGGTCTCTTCCTCTTTGTTATCTGGGACTTCCCCTCATCACCTACAATATTAGATCTTCTAATTGTGTGGTCATGGAAGTGAATATTGTTTGAAGTGTTAATGTTTGTAATAATAACTCTCTCTCCTATTCTTGGTGGGTTCATCTTATTCAATTGTTTCTTTTTAGTATGCAAGATTATTGGTTTTATCACTTCATTTTACCCAAGAGAGTGGTCAAATACATTAGAGCCACCCTTAAGAATTATATTTGGAAAGTTCCTCTGCTAGCTTCCTCTGGGGGTGGCCTACTATTTTTTCTATGCTGGATGTGTGGTTTGGATGGGGGCTAGAGTACTACTTGAAGGCTGGTTGTTTTTTTTGTATGTTGTAGTAGTGGTTTTCTAGTGGATGTGATTCTATTTTGTTGTAGAGTAGGGTACAAGCTGATGGTGTGCAGGGGATGAGGTTTTTTGCTACTGTGGTTGGTGTCTATGGTTGGATTAGGATAGAGTGGCTGATGCATGTTGGAATGTAGGTGGAAGGGGGATGGTAGGGGGTGGTGTGGGTTGCAACTAGTGGTATGGGGTTGTTTTGTCGGTGGAAGGTGGTTGGTGCAGGATGGAATGCATGAGGCTGTGGGCTGGTGCAGGTTGGTGTAGGCTGGAGTGGCTGGTGCGGGCAAGAAGGCATGCGGCAGGGGGACGATAGGGGGAAGGTGTGGGTTGGAATAGGAGGCACGAGGCAGGTGTGGGCTGGATTCCAGGTGGTTGGGGGCTATTGGGCATGTGGCTGTGGCTAGTGCAGGATGGGATGTAGGATGCTGGAGGCTGGTGAAGGCTGGAACTGGTGGCTGGGGCTGTTTTGCAGGTGTTAGTGGGCAGGAAAGAGTGTTTTATAGGAGGATGGGGGTGGGGGCTTGTGTGGTGGATGGTGTGGTGGTTGGTGAGGGCTGGATTTCTGGTGGTTGGGGTTGGTGTGGGATTGAATGAAGGTGGAAGGGGGCTGGAATGCTAGTGGAAGGGGGCTAGTTGCAGGTGGTGGGGGGATGGTGCGGGATGATTCGAAGGTGGGGGGGGGGGGGGGGCTATTGTGGGCTTGAATGCTGGTGGCATCGGGCTGAAATGAATGTGGAAGGGGGATGCTGTGGGCTGCATGTGGATGGATCAGTGCCAAATCATAGCATTATCGTGACGTGACCATGACGGGACCACGACATGACCGCGGCCTGACCGCGGCGTGACCACGACATGACCACAGTGTGTTTTCCCGGTCCAACGACATCCACAGGGCACAAATCTTCTGACCAAGAGCGAAGGGAGTGGGAGGAGGTGGGGCAATATTCTGGTCGTCGACCCATCATCATAAATTGTGATTAGTTAGTGTCAACATATATCAAAATACTCATGGAATACTATCACTTCGAACCACTGTGGGGTGTCGTCTCGGGGCAGGGACAAATCACGTCATGACTGCGGCATGACCATGGCATGACCGCGGTGTGACCGCAGCATGAACAAGGCCTAACCGCGACATGACCATGACATGTTGGCTCGGTCCAAAGACATCCGCGGGGTAGCATCTTTTGGCCAGGAGTGAATGGAGTGGGAGGATGCACGAAAACATTCCGGCCGTCGCCCAGCCGGTAGAAATTGTGATTAGTATGTCTCAACATTGATCACAAGAATCATGAAATACTAGCACTGTGAACTTCCTTGGGGTGTCGTCCTAGAGCGGGGCCAAATCAAAGCATTACAATAGCGTGACCGCAGCCTCACTGCGGCATCACCGCTGCTTGACTGCGTCATTTTGGCATGGTCCATTGATATCAGTAGGGAATCATCTTCCAGCTAGGAGCGAAGTGAGATGGAGGAGGCGGGTAAACATTCTGGTCGTCACCCTGCTGGTAGAAATTTTGATTAGTCAGTCTCAAAATTGATCACAAGTCTCACGAAATACTATCATTGTTAACTGTCATGGGGTGTTGTCCTGAAGTAGGGCCAAATCATGGCATTACTGCGGTGTGACCACAGCTAGTCCATGGAATGACCGCGACGTGACCATGGCTTGACCGCGGCGTGGCCGCGATGTGACCACAGCGTGATCACGGCTTGACTACAACATGACCACGAAGTGACCGCGGCGTGTTGGCCCGGTCCAGCGACATCCGTGGGGTAGAATCTTCCAGCCATGAGTGAAGGGAGTGGGAGAAGGTGGGGTAACATTCTAGTCATCACCCTACTAGAAAAAATTATGATTAGGGAGTCTCAACATTGATCACAAGACTAATGCAATACTATCACTGTGAACTTCCATGAGGTGTCGTCCTGAAGTAGGGTGAAATAACGGAAATACCATGGCGTGACTGCGGCGTGACTCTGGCTTAGCCGCAATGTGACCACGGCGTGACCACGACATGATTGTGGAATGACTGCGGCGTGTCCGCAGCGTGACCGCAATGTGAACACAACGTGACCGCAGCGTGACTGTAGCGTGACCACAGCGTGACCGTAGTGACCATGAAGTTACCGCTGCCTGACCACATCGTTTTGGCCCGGTCAAACAGCATCCGCGGGGCAGCATCTTCTAGCCAGGAGCAATGGGAGCGGGAGGAGGCAGGGAAACATTCCATCCATCGCCCCGCTAGAGGAAATTGTGATTAGTTAGTCTCAACATTGACCAAATGACTCAAGTAATTCTATTAATATGAACTTTTGTGGGGTGTCGCCCTGGATCATGGCCAAATCACGACATTACCGCGGCGTTATTGAGGAATGATTGCAGCTTGACCGCGGTGTGACCGCATCATGACTACGGTGTGACTGCAGCGTGACCGCAGGGTGATGGCGGCTTGACTGCGGCGTGACCATGGTGGGACTGCAGCGTGACCGGGGCGTGAATGCGGCGTAACCGCGGTGTGTTGGCTAGGTCCAGTGACAACCATGGGGAAACATCTTCCGGCTAGGAGCACAGGGAGTGGGGGGGGGGGACATTCCTTCCATCGCCACGCCATCAGAAATTGTGATTAGTCAATCTCACCATTGGTCACAAGAGTCATGGAATACTATTACTGTGAACCGCTGCTTGGTGTCATCCTAGAGTAGAGACATATCAGTGCATTACCACGGCATGACCACGGTGTGACCGCAGCGTGACCGTGGCGTGACCGCGGAGGGACTACGGCGTGACCGCGATGTGACCGCAGCGTGACTGCGACGTGTTGGCCCGGTTCAGTGACATCCGTGAGGTAGCCTCTTCTGGCTTGGAGCGAATGGAGTGGGAGGAGGCATGACAACATTCCGTCCATCGCCCCAACGGTAGATCATAGAACAAATCAACTATTTAATATGCTCTAACAAGGTATCACCAAAAGTTTGTAGTGAGCGGCATAATAACGCAACGTCTAAAGGGTAACAAAACGACGGAAAAGAATCATACACCATACACAAACAATTTACAAATTCATTCACTTTTCCTAAACATGGAAATTTTATTTATAATATTCAGAGAATGAAAAGGAAAGTATCATGGTGAAGGCATATTCCTACTCAGGAAATGTAATTTTTGTTTACCGAGTATGATAATCAAATTTATAATATTCAAAGAAAAAAAACTAACTTGCCACAAAACAAACACCAACAAGAGGCATAAGAAAGAATCAAACGAAATCTAAACATGATACAAATAACGATCACTACTCTTTGGTTTAGCAGATATCACACCTCCGTTGGAGGGGTTTTATTATAAAATCATGGCATTGCTTTATCACACAAGTCATTTAATTATATTTAACATTTATTCTAAAACACATTCAGCACAAATAAAATGCAATAATTTAAGCAACTAGATCGTTATAACTATCACCGTGAGTTTTCATAGACAGCGCACCTCTGTTGGAGGGATTTTATTATAAAAACATGACATTATTTATCAAATGAAACAATTATATTAGAGAAAACTTATTCAGGATATGAAATTAAATATAATTAAGCAGAAATAAGATATATTCTAAATTCAATTTAAATAATTCTTGAATTATAGAGTCTAGAAGATGGATCCTACCTCAAGGTGGAACCAAACTGTCCAATTTGGATCTTGGAGCTTTCAAACTATTATTTTCTACTCCCCTACTGAGTATACGCACCTTCACACACATGCAAGGACACCTAGGTCTTATGCACCCACCCACATGGCTATGAGCATGTGCAAGGGGATCCGTTAACATATGATTATATGCATATACCAGTCTCCACTCACATGTGTATGCATTTATATATATATATACACGAGAACACATAGACCCATACATGCATAATCACTCATATGGTTGACTATACACATAACAGGGGAACCCGCATACATATACATTCTTACCTATGCACACAAGGTGAGTCTCCCTTAATATTGCTACTCGAAACCAATGAGCAGGGATCAACACAGCACACAAAAAATATTAGGAACATTAAAACACATAATGGATTCAACATAACTAGTGAGAAACCAACCAACAACATTAATGCAGTACCTCTATTGGGAGAACCGAATCCACCTGAGAAAACATGAAATGATCCAACTCCCTATTGATAACATAATATGGAGTCAAAAACAATGAAATACCCCAATACATGAGGTTCGAGACAAGTAGTAACCATATAATCTTACCTCGGATCAAAGCTAGTGGACTGAATCAATATGAACCCCATTTCCCCCCTTCATAGAATATAACTACTCTTTCCCATGAAAATAAGTAAAAGACCAAAGTGGAAAATGTGATAAAGAAAATAAAATAAAAACTAATCTAAGAAATACCTCTCTCCTATGACTATACAATTCACTGCCCAACATATAAGAACCACAATGCCCCATGGGTCAAATCATGTTCCTGCAAGCAAGGGGGAAATATATCCATGATTCGAAATGATAATATCAAATAGTACATACCTTTTAATTAATAATCATTCTTCCTGTTAATGGTATATAATTAGTTTGGTTCATGTTTCAACATAACTTGGTTTTGTTCAATTCATGTTTTTATCCAACCTGATAATAAAATTTTACTAGAGGACAAAATTTATAATGAAATTGAATATATCATAATAAAAAATGGATCCACACCTATGAATAAGGTTTAACATGATAAGAAAGAATGTTTGATCATATAGTCTGATGAGTTATAAAATGATATACCAAAAAACGAAAAACATTGAGAGATATCTAATTTATGAAGTTAATATGCAATTTTTAAACAATAATAAACATGTGAACGAATATAAAACCATTTCTCCTCAACCTAAATGTTTATAATGTGAGAAATAATAAAGTGAAAAGAAAATATAACACTTTTTAACTACAAGGAAAAGTGCTCCAGTGTTGAGAAAAAGCCAAATAACTTAGAAGTTGATAAACCCACGTTATTACCATACATTTTGATATAAAACAACACTATAATGGAAATGTCACATAAAAAACAATTTACATATATATAATTTTTTGAAGGGAAATAATTTTGAAAAATAATTCCATCATATAGTGTTGTTATTCAATTGAAAAAATCAATGTGGAGAAAAAATGAAAATACATTCTTTTTAATCACATCTCTAAAAAAGCTTCAACCCCATTCCCATGTGTTAATTCCATATTTATGGGGAACTATTCATCTAGATAACAATTTATAATTCAATAAAATATGATTACCCATTCAACTGTATGTGAATACAAAATTAACAACACATTTATCAATAAACCAATTTCCCTTGACATGCATAATGAACATATTAAAACACTATGCATTAGATAAAATTTTCATTTGAAAATTATAACAATCCATTCACATGAAAATTGCATCCACAAAGCATCAATGGTATGAATAAATCTACAAAAAAATATTCTTAACATTTTTATGAGCTCTAAATGATTTCACATAGAATATGATATTCTTTATTAAACTAGAAACACATCATATATTGTTCACCTAAATTGCATTGAAATAATGTTCTCGTGGTATCTTATATGTTAAATTACAATGATTTATATCTAAAAACACTACAATGATAATTTTTTTTATGTTTTCAGAAAAACAGAATCAATCATATATCATAGTATGATATTGATTTTAATGAATTCATTAATTTAATTTTGAACATCAAATTATCCTACCAACAATCGAGCTCTAGGTTGACACCTGGGGTATGCCAAACGTGATTCAATAGAGTTCTAGCTATGTTTGCCCATGCCTACCATTATCTGGGTTGATTTCCTTGACAAGTAACCATGACAAGGTACATTACCCATTCCATGGACCACTGACCTAACACACATTACCAATGCTAGGGATATCTCTCATCTTCGATGGGTTAATGGACTTTCTGTGAATTCTAATTATTTAAATGATTACATTCCCAAGGAAATAAATAATGCTATGTGTAGAGTAACCATTATAGGTATTATATAACCATGCGTCAAGAACAACCAAGAGAAAAACCCCTTACAAAACATCAAAACATGAAAAATAGTTTGACATATGACACATTTTTTAATTCATTAAAATTACCAATTCTTATTCCTCATATTCTATTATGTCAAATATTGGTTCTTGTCAATATAACAATGTGTCTTTTCCAATTTAATACCAATTATATAGTTACATGCTAAATTATCAATTCACGTTTTAATTGTGTCAATTCCAATTCACATACTGATAACTAGAGATTTTAATTCACAAGTCATTAGATGAAGAAATTCAACTCACAATTCTATTTATTCCTTAATAAATTTCCCATTCTAGGTATAAGGCACTAGAATCATACCATCCATGCTCTAACCCAATGTTATAGGGAAGAACACCTCTTTGAGGATTTGTGAAATTTACATGGATTCTAAATAGAAGAGGTCGCAAACACAACATTATGACACTATCATACATGATGTAGATACTATAAAACCAATGAAAAAATTAGGTAGTTTTTTCTAATCACCCACCTCAATAAAAATTATATTAATCTGAAAACATTAAATTTTGATGAATGTAATCCACCATAATCCCATATGAAAAGAGATAAATACACCACATCATGTCCATTAGAAGAATATCAAAGGAGAAAATAAAATAAATTCACCAATTTCGAGCAGAATGCATTGAATCATGAAGTTTGAATCGAAGAATGGATTGAGAAATATATGATTCAAGGTATCTTACAAATTAGGTAGACAAGAATTAGGGTTGAAATCCAAGAGAGATCTGTTATGGAGAAAGTGAGATCATGATGGAGGAAGTGTTCTCACCATGTAGGGTTCATGCTCAGGAGGTGGGGTTGGAGGAGAGATCTCATTGGAGGAGGAGATCTTGTTTAGTGAAGAGATTTTCTTGAGAAGATATTCTGTTCGACGGAGGAAATGAGGTCACAAGTTCATTGTAATGCCCCCAACCCAGTTACCCAAAGTCGGTGCATTATTACATAACATTGGAATAATCACAAAAGATCAAGTCTCAAAAGACTGATTATTTTAGTATCCTTGGAAACACTAGACACATTCATAAAGATTAAATTACATCATAAAGTGAAAAACTACTACAACATCTTGTCTTCACACCCATATCCCCTTATAATATCCATGCAGGTCATTCATAAAATACTTTTTCACATCCAAGAAAAAATAAAACATAGAAATGGGTGAGATCAAATGCTCAGTAAGGATAATAATATAGCGGAAACTTTCAACAATAGTCATAAACATTTAAGGCAATGTATAACTAAAAACAAAGCTTTTTAAACTTGTACTTCAACATAATATGACAAAGATAAAATGAAATAATGCCATTTATTTATTCAAATGGATATTCTACTAGTCGAATAATAACATTAAACATCAATAACCACTTTCATAATGTTGGAATGAATAATTCCAGACTATCATAACCACTTATTTAAGGCCTCGTGCCAAGACTACAAATATGATTTTTCAAGGCCTTGTCCCAGGCCACTAGTTTGTCTCATGAGACCTACCGATGCATTGAGGAGCTACAGCAGGCTCCACCCATCACTTACTAAGTCTAATTCATTCCTCATATGAATAGGTTTAAACATAACATAAACATTATTATTAAAACTAACATTCGAAATGTCAATAAATTCTCCATAAACCATGAATGGTATAATAATTACACATCCATGGTCAAACATATCACAAAACCTTCAATATTATATAGAAGTTTTGTATCATAACAACTCTACTTCAAAAAAAGTATAAAATCCATTAAAGGATTTGTCATATATGGAAATGATTTGTAAAACTCTTTGATTGAAATATCCCTTTTTCATGAAAACATTTAAAAGTCACACAATTTAGAAAGGAATACATTTAAAGGCATTTTTGAATCAATGTGTCCAATACCACCTTCAATTTTTTTGAAGTAATTAACATTTTAAAACATTCATGTCCATTTAAATAAATACTTAATACCATTTTGCAAAGATGGCCATTAATGAGAATGGTTTAGAAGAATAAATCTTTAAAACATTTAAAATGGTGTTGACATAGATGAAATCAAAACTATTTTAGAGAAACATCTCTTTTTTGTAATAATTTAAGAGTCACATAATTATAAAAGAAAAAATTTACTTAAAAAATATTCTTATAACCTTTTAAGGGAATCTTTGATGATTTTATAATGTTGGAAAATAATTGCACCCACCGTATAATTAAAGAAAACACATTCTTACCTTAATTTTCTCGAAAAGGTTAAAATGGACCTTGTTTGGAAAACGACGGATAGATTCCTTTATAAACATCTTATAAAAATTAAAAAAAGTGTATCAATGACTTAAAACCATAGTCTGTAAAATATTAAGACTGTATTGAAATAAATTTTTAGGAATCATGGATGTGGATGATAAATATGTCCATGTAGATAATTACGTATAAACAATCTCAGATAATGAATAGATTGTGAAATAAACCCTTACCAATTTGGTAACTTACGAAACATACACCCCATGAAAGAGGTATCATAAAATGAATATGTAAATACACAAAAATTAAAGTTTATTACACAAAAAATAGAATTATGGGCAGTACATACACCACACAAAAGGTAATAGTGGCAATATGGCATGAATCTCACTGGAATAAGGAGTGAGATAAAAACTCCTTAACTTGTCCTTTTCCTTGGTTGAGGGTAGTTTAACCTCCTTTATAATGGTGAAATAATTTTTATTAAATTATACAAGAATCATATACATTAATATGATATCATATATGATCTTTTAACATTGATTTTTAAATAATATCTTAGTATTATCGTTGTTTCGGGTGTTAACTTAATCGTTTTATTTTTTATATTTTGTTACATAAGCCCTATTTGTTATGGATAGGTTGTATCTTATTCACATAGATGAATGATATAAAGTCCTTAAACATTATTTTTAATCAAAAAATGAGAATTATACTTGAATGGATATGATGGGTAATGAATCTCATAGCGTTCGTGGAGACGGTAGTCTTTACGTATGAACGGGCGACAATATCATTCTTTTGATATTAAAATAATATATAATTGGATGTTATATCATATATACATAATCATTACCATGTTATATTTATTATTTACATGAATTACACTTCATTATTATTCTCATTCAAATAATAATGTATTGAATAACAATTACACCACGACATGGAGACGGTAGGCCGTACGTACGAACGTATGGTGACATGTTATTCAATGAATGGAGATGATACTGAATATGGTTGTACCATATTTATAATAACATCAAAGTATATATAATATACTGTAGTTATAATTTTATAATGGAAATAACAATGAAAGAATAAGTTGAAGAACAAAGGAACCTGAAAGAGGGTGGTGAAAACATTACCTCTTCTTCGGGTTCTTCTTTTGGATTTGATCAAAAAGGGCTTCTTAGGTTGGATTTATGATCCAAATAATAAAGCTAGGTTTAAGTGAGGGAAGTTGAGAGAATATTTGGGAAGGGGTTGTCCGAGCCAAAATTCTTTGTATGTGTGAATTAGAGGGAAGGGGGAGTTCCCTTTTATAAGAGGGGTGAGGGGCACCTTAGGAAGAGATAAAAGTATTATTTTTTGATAAATTAATATTAAGTTTATAATGGAACAAAAGTGGATTATTTAATGATTATGGTGGGTATAGGTCTCAAACCACTCAACCAATAAGTTTTAGACAGGTTTGGGTTACTATATTAACCTTATCTTTTAGTTATAACTCTTAGTTAATTAGTCGGACATTTATGATGTCTCTTTGTATTTTTATATTATATAGTTAAAAAACATACTATATACATCTAAGAGACCCCAAAGTGGTACATTAATGATAAAAATGTCATTATATAAGTCTTTTGGCCTGTCCTTATATTTTTAGGAATAGAATATCTCTTTAATAATACACTAATTCTTTTAAAAACTCATTTATGTCAATTTTGACACTATTTAATAATTGCTTTTTTATAACGTCTTAAAAACATTATTAATTCGAAACATATTAATTTAAGAAATCATGACATGTCATATTAATCAATAAAATTCTATTATGGAATCAAAACTTTCAAATTATATTTATTTTGTCATTTATAATACTAGTTATTTGATTCATTCATTAGTAAAGAAAATAATGCATCAATATTGTGTCATAAATAAATTTATTTATTAAATGTATAAAAATTATAAATACAATACCATTATGTCATAAATCGTTTTATCTTTATAATTAATATTTATATCCTAAAATATAACATATATAACCCAATGTATAATTTGTTTTTCTAAAAGATATATGCTTTTGTCATTTTTGTATTTACTTTAACTTAATTAATATAAAGTGTTATTATCACATACATGTGGATCCATGGGGTCCCAAAATCGTCCCATAGATTCCTATGGTCGGAAATGTCTCAACCAATAGGGTTATGACTCGTTTAAGGGTAATTTATTATTATTATAATTTTATTTTTACCCCTATTTACCGGATTTACCCTTAAACCATGGTAAATAAAATATTTACCGAAGTAATTATTCAAAATGTCTAATAATTAAAGTTACCTATTTAAAAAATTTGGACCTACTGATTCTAAATATGGAATCCATTTTTTTAATTCAAAACACAAAAGTTGATGAAATTAATTTAAAATTAATTTCCGCTGTGAAAACAAAAAGCCTGTTTTTAAGAAATAATAACTATCAAAAGATTGACACTTGTTTATGTTCGGTTTAAATGTGAAATTACATCCAATGACCAAAATTTAATTCACGGGTAAAAATTTATTCTAAATATACTTTAAAACCACTCAAATCCATAATTTATTTCTATTAACAATTTCGATTAAAAGATTTGTTTTTAATTAAAATTTAGTAATTTTCACTATTCATCAAAATATGAAAGTTATCTGAAAAGTACCAAAAATTTAACCTAATCTAATTTCGATATTCCGAAGAAAAAAATGAAGTCCATTTTGAATGATAAAATGTATAAAATTTCAAATTGGGTATTACTATTCATAACGGCTAGTTTGATTGGTTGTGGTGTGTGTTAGAACTCGAAGTTGTGTACAACACATGCAACTGTATTATTCAAAGAGAAGCGTACCATTGAAGATTAGGGTTTCAAATTCTCCCCTCCTTCAATAAATTTCATCTTCGCAATTTTAAATTGTTCTTCTAAAATACAATGTTGAAAATAGAAAATATCTTTGTGGGAAAACCCACATCGGAAATTGGGTTAATAAAATTTAATCTTAATAAGAGTAAAAGATAAATTAAAGGGTCACCACCAAATTATGATCTCGATTTGGAAAACATTGGTGGAAATTAGAGACACATAATTGGAGGAAAAATGTAAATATTTATAGAGATTTATTTATGTCATCAGTCACAAGAAATTGTATAATTGAGGGCCATAAATCCATTAATCTATGATGATTTAAAATATCATCGGTTCAAAAAAACATAAGGTATTAGGACAACACATTTTTAGTTTTAAGATCCATTACGCAATTTTTTAGAATTAATGTCTTCATTGAATAAGATAAGAAATATATATATATATATATATATATATATACATATATATATATATACTTGACAAGTATAGTTCCATAATTTCACTAATTTCTACCAAAAATTCATCTTTTACTCTAAAAGATAATAGAATTTACAAAAAAAATATTACATTTATCCTATTCATTTAGGGTTCAAAAAATTAATTTATAATTCATCTACAAATCCTATTTAGAAAAACTACATTATTCAATCCAGGAAATCACGTGGGTCAATGGTAGGTGATACACCCTTGTCGCCTTTTGGTTGTGGGTTCAAGTCTCACGGCCTTACCGGACACGACAGGTTTCCGCCCGACCTCCGGGTTGTCCTTTTATGGAGATCCAAAAATAATCTCAAACTATAATTATAAAAAATAATTATGTCCAAACTCACAGTCCAAAATTAATAAGGAATGTAAACACAAGGAAGATCCTTTTTCCGTGTAATAACATGTGAACACATTCATCGTGTATTATTTTAAAACACTGCAACATCTCGAATTACAATAAATCCTTATTGATTACATTCATGATACCTTATTCCATATAGAATAATGGATATACTCCTTCTATCGAAAAATTTTGTAAACTCCAACAATGATGGAATATACAAATCATTAATCAGTTTCAAGGTAGTCTAGAATATCAAATATAATTTATCCAAATCAATCATGTATTATTCAAAAATCTCCACCTATGTATGAGAACTATATTATGGTTTAACCTTCTCCCATCATATATTTTCCAAAAATTTAACCTGCTATTGAGTCACTTTTCATGGTTTTACACAATCTCAAGCCCTTAATGAAATAGTACTACAATACAATCCTTTTATACTCCATTTTTATTATAACCAGTACATCTTTGATACAACACTCAAATGAAATAATTCATTAATAACTACATAAGAACTCTAATCATACCTCCTCATCTGTGGTAGTATCATAACTTGATTATTATCGAATAACATCATTTGGGGCATACTCTGATGATTTGGACATTGGTTTAAGTAGTGTCCCAACTCTTTGCATATGAATCATTGTACATTTGAAACCTTTTTCATTACCTTACAGTCACATATTTGGTGTCCTTTTTCTCCACACTTATAAAAAACTCCCATTCCCTTCCAGCAATTTCCCGGGTGTTTCTTCCAACAGTTATCACATATGGAAAAATTCTTCTTTTCCCACTTCCCTTTGTCCATCTTTCTCTCTTCCATCCTTTTCTTCTCTTGATCCCCTTCAAAGACATAGGACTAAGAGAATTATTTACTTATCTTATTAAAACATGATACTATTTCTCCATATGTTGAGAATACTTGGGAGACTATTTCCCTTCTAAATGTTGGATTAATACCATGAACTATATGATTATTATTACTCTTTGGAACTTACGTATTGTTGGAGTTCACATTCCTTCCTCTAGGCACTATTTCTAACAATAGCATACACTAGATTTGTTTATGAATAGAAATACATAAACCCAAACTTGTAAAATAGTTAACATGAATTGAACAGTTTATGGATATAATCCATAAGCATAAAAAATGTTTTGTTTGTGGAATTATATACTCATAAACACTTCATAATGGTTTGTAAAGAAAATGAGAATTATCCTAAGCATATCCCCCGAGAGTGTCGTAACAAAGAGTGCAGAAAGGCCCGTTCTCATGCACCCATTTCCGTTCAAGTCTAGATCAAAGTAGTGTTTTAGAGTTTACCCCTAGGTACATCTATTCCAGAGCCGCCTCTACCCACTCATATCCATACAGGGATGCATTTCTAAGAAAACTCAAAAAATTATTAAAATACTAAAATTCTAGGAAGTTCATCTATACTAATCCTCAAAGTTCATCTTAGTTCTATGTTATCTAATCAGAGTTTATCTAAATCCAGCTTCCAAGGATTGTACTAAATGTCCTCTGATACCAACAGTAATTCCCTGACCCCAGTTACCCAGAGTCGGTGCATTATTACATAACATTTTCATGATCACAAAAGATCAACTCTCGAAAGACCGATTAGTTTAGTAGCCTTTGAAAGACTAGATACATTCATAACAATTACACTACATAATAATGTGAAAAACTACAACAACATATTATCTTCACACTTATATCACCTTATACTATCCCAACAGGTCATTCATAAAATACTTCTTCACATCCTTGGAAAAATAAAACCTATAAAAGAGTGAGCTTAGATACTCTGGAAGGATAACAATATAGCAGAAACATTGATAAATAATCATAAACATTTAAGGAAATGCATAACTAAAACAAAATCCTTTTAAACTTGGACTTCAACATAATATGGAAAAGATAAAATTAAATAATTCCATTTACTTATTCACATGGATATTCTACTAGTCGAATAATCACTTGTAATATCAATAACCACTTTCATAATGATGGAATGCATAATCCAGACAATCATAATCACATATTCAAGGCCTTGTGCCAAGACTAAAAATAAGATTTTGTCAAGGCCTTGTTCCAAGACACCGACTTGTCTCATGAGACCTACCGATGAACCAAAGAGATATAGAGGGCTCCTCCTATCACATAACAAATCCAATACAATCCTCATATGAACAGGTTTAAACATAACATAAACATTCGTATTAAAACTAACATAAAAAATATCAATACTTTCTCCATAAACTATGAATGGTATAAAAATAACCCATCCACTGTCAAACATATTAGAAAACCTTCGATACTATATGGAAGTTTTGTATCATAACAACTCAACTTCAAAACAAGTTTAAAATCTATTAAAGGAATTTACATATATGTACATGATTTATAAAACTCTTTGATTGAAATATCTCTTTTCAAGAAAATGTTTAAAATTCACACAATTTAAGAAAGAAGACATTTAAAGACATTTTGAATCAAAGTGTCACATACCAATTTGAAACTTTTTAAAGTAATTAAGATTTTAAAACATTTATGTACATTTAAATAAATCCTTAAATCCATTTTGCAAACATGGACATTAATTAGAATGTTTTAGAAGAATAAATCTTTAAAACAGTTAAAATGATGTTGACATTGATGAAATCAAAACTATTTGAGAGAAATATATCTTTTTTTTGAAATCATTTCAGAGTCAAATAATTATAAAAGAAAACATTTAATTTGAAAATATTCTTATAAGCTTGTAAGGGATGATTTAACGATTTTATAATGGTGGAAAATAGTTGCACCCACCGTATAAGTTAAAAAAAGACATTCTTACCTTAATTTTGTCGAAAAGGTTAAAAAGGACCTTGTTTGGAAAACGATAGAAAGATTCCTTTATAAATATCTCATAAAAATTTAAACAAGGGTATAAATTACATTAACCAATAGTCTGTAAAATATTAATTATGATTTGAAATACATTTTTAAAAATCATTCATGTGGATGATAAAGAGGTCCAAGTAGATAATTACGTACAAACAACCTCGAATAATGAAGAGATTGTGAAATAAACCCTTAACAATTTAATAACATACGAAACATACACCCCATGAAATATGTATCATAAAATGAATATGTAAATTCACATAAATTAAAGTTTATTACACAAAGAATACTAGTATGGGCAGTATATAGACCACACAAAAGGTAATAGTAGCAATATTGCACAAATCTCATTGGAATAAGGAGTGAGATGAAAACCCCTTACCTTGTAATTTTCCTTGGTTGAGGGTAGGTTAAACTCTTTTATAATGGTTAAATAATTGTTATTAAATTATTCAAGAATCATATACGTTAATATGATATCATATATGATCTTTTAACATTCCTTTGTAAATAATATCTTAGTCTTATTATCGTTTCGGGTTTTAACTTACTCATTTTCTTTTATATGTTTTGTAAAATAAGATGTGTTTGTCATGGATAGGTTCTATGTTATTCACATACATGAATTATATTAATTCCTTAAACAATATTTTTAATCAACAAATGATAATTATACATGAATGGATATGATGAGAAATTAATCTCATCACGTTCGTGGAGACGGTAGTCCGTACGTATGCATGAGCGAAAATGTCATTTTTTTGATATTAAAATAATATATAATTGGATGGTATATCATATATACAGATTCATTATAATTTTATATTTATTATTTACAGGAATTACACATCATTATTATACCCATCAAAATAATAATTTATTGAATAACAATTACAACACGACATGGAGACAGTAGGCTGTACGTACACACGTATGGTGACATGTCATTCAAAAGATGGATAGAATACTGAATATGGTTGAAAAAAATTTATAATAACATCATAGTATATATTATATACTTGAGTTATTATTTTAGAAGTGAAAAACAAAGAATGAAGATGTTGAAGAAGAAATGAACTTGAAAGAGGGTGGTGAAAACATTACCTCTTCTTCGAGTTCTTCCTTTTGATTTGATCAAAAGGTCTCCTTAAGTTGGCATTATGATAAAAATAAGGCCTCTAGGTTGAATTTAGGGAAGTTGAGAGAATATATGGGAAGGATTTGGATGATACAAAAGGCTTTTAAGGTGTGAATGAGAGGGAATTGGGAGTGCCCTTTTATAAGAGGGGTGAGGGGCACCTTATGAAAAGATAGAAATATTATTTTATAATAAATTAATATTCGGTTTATAATGGCCAAAAAGTGAATAATTTAATGATTAAGGTGGGTATAGGTCTAAAAACACTCAAACAATAGGTTTTAGACAGTTTTGTTTCACTATATTATCCCTATCGTTTAGTATTAACTCTTAGTTAATTAGTTTGACATTTACCATGTCTCTTTGTATTTTTATATTATATAGTTAATAAACATACTATATACTTCCAAAAGACCCCCCAAGTGGTCCATTAATGATAAAAATATCATTATATAAGTACTTTAGCAGATCCTTATATTTTTAGGAATAGGATATAAATTAATAATATAATATTTTTTTAAAAAAAAACTCATTTATGTCAATTTTGAAACTATTTAATAATTGATTTTTTTAAAAGTCTTATAAACTTTATTAATTCAAAAAAATTTTAAGAAATAATTAAATGTCATATTAACCAATAAAATTAGTGTATGGTATCAAAACATTCAAATTATATTTATTTTATCATTTATAATACTAATTATTTGATTCTTTCATTAATAAGGAAAATACTGCATCATTATTGTGTCATAAATAAATTTAATTATTAAATGTCTAAAAATTAGAAATAAAATACCATGATGTATGAAATATTTTTAGCTTTATATTTAATATTTATTGTATAAAATATAACATATATACCCCTATGTAAAAATTGTTTTTCTAAAAGATATATTCTTTTGTCATTTTTGTATTTACTTTAACTTAATTAATATAAAGTGTTATTATCACTTACAGGTGGATACATGGGGTCCCAAAATCGACCAAAAGATGACCATGGTCGGACATGTATCATCCAATAGGTCTTGGACTCGTTTTAGGGTAATTTATTATTATTATAATATTAATTTTTACCCTTATTTACCAGATTTACCCTTTAACCATGGTAAATAAAATATTTACCGAAGTAATTATTCAAAATGTCTAAAAATAATAGTTAACTATTTAAACAATTTGGACCTCATGATTCTAAATATGGAATTCATTTTTCTAAATTTAAAACATAGAAGTGGAATAAATTAATTTAAAATTAATCCCCGCTGTCAAAACAAAAAGCGTGTTTTTAAGAAATAATAATTATCAATAGATTGGCACTTGTATATGTCCGGTTTAAATGTGAGATTACATCCAATGATCAAAGTTTTATTAAATGGTAAAAAATATTCTAAATATACTTTAAAACAACCCAAATTTATAATTTATCACTATTAATTATTTTGATTATAAAAGTTGTTTTTAATTAAAATTAAGGAATTTTCACTATTCATCATAATATGAAAGTTATCTGAAAATAACCAAAAATTTACCCGAAGCTAATTTTGATATTCAGAATCCAAAAATAAAGTCCATTTTGAAAGATAAAATGTATAAAATTTCAAAAAGTTGGTATGACTATTCATCACAGTTAGTTTGATTGGTTGTGGGGTGTGTTATAACTCGAAGTTGCATACAACACACGATACTGTATTATTAAAAGAAAAGTGTACCATGGAAGCTTTGGGTGTTACATTAATTCTAGAAAAGTAGGGTTTGATGGAGGAGAGATCTGTTCAATTATGTGCATAGAGATCTAGTCGTGGTTTATACATGACTATTTGGGGGGTTTTCCCAACAGTTTCTAAAACCATAGTGAAATATAATTTTTTTTTGTGTGTGTGTGGGGGGGGGGGGTTCCCTACAGTTTCTAAAAACCATAGGAAAATAGTTTCTAATGTAATCGACTACCAATGGTTTAATAAAAATGTTGGGAAAACACATCAAATTATTACTTAAACCAACAGTTTTTTCAAACCGTTGGTATGTAGGTGTTGGTATAAGTTAGATTTCCACCAGTGGATGTTGAAAGTGTAACGTCCCAACCCTAGTGACCCCGAGTTGGTGAATTATTACATAACATTGGAATGATATGAGCAATAATGTCCCGAAATATAGATATGTTTTGTAGACTAGGAAATACAAGATACATTCATAAGTTTTACATTACACCATGAAATAAAAACATCAACAACATTATTTTCCATTTTTTGAACACACTTATATCCTTATCCTATCCATGCAGGTCAACCCTAAAATAATTTTTCACATCCTATTAAAAATTTATCATAGAATGGGGTGAGCTCAGATGCTTAGTAAGGATAAAAATATTGCAGAAACTTTCATAAATAAGCATAAACATTTAAGGAAATGTATAAGACTTAAAAAATACTTTTCAACAAAAAATTTAGCATAATATAGAAAAGATAAAATCCAATAATTCCATTTACTTATTCACATGGATATTATACTAGTCTAATAATCACATGAAATATAAATTTCCACTTTCATAATGATGGAATGCATAATTTTAGACTTCATAACCACATAGTCAAGGCCCTGTGCGATGACTAAAAATAATATTTTGTCAAGGCCTTATGCCAAGATACTAGTTTGTATCACGAGACCTACCGATGCATCAAGGAGAAATAGTGGGCTCCACCCATCACTTACTAAGTCCATTTCATTCTTCCTTTGAATAGGTTTAAACATAACATAAACATTCATATTAAAACTAGAAAACAAAATGTCTATACATTATCTATAAACCATGAATGGTATAAAAATAACCCATCCACATTCAAACATATCACAAAGACTTCAATATAATATGGAGGATTTGTATCATAATAAATCAACTTCAAACAAGTTTAAAATCCATAAAAGGATGTTCACATAGATGAAATGAGAACTATTTGAAATAATTACCTCTTTATATTTTGAAACCATTTAAATTTAAAAATGGTATTTTGGAAATATACATATTGTCTTGTAAGGGAAGGCTCAATGTTGTTATAATGGTGGAAAACAGTTTCACCCACTGTATAAGTTAAAGAAAATATTCCTTAATTTTTTCAAAATGGTCATAAAGTATGTTTTTTAGAAAATGAAGGAACGATACCTTTCAAAACATTTTATAAAAATTCAAAAAAAGGGTATAAATGACTTTAACCGATTGTAAAAATGCTCTGAAATACATTTTTATGAAACATGGATGTGGATGATAAGGAGGTCAAAATTGATAATTACTTATAAACAAGATCGGATAATAAAGAGATTGTATAATTATCCATTACCTTGTACTTTTCCTTATTCAAGGGTATTTTGACCTCCTGTATAATATTCAAATCATTGTTATCAAATTATACAAGAACAATATACATAAATATGATATCATATATGATCATCTAATATAGCTTTTTTAGTAATATTTTAGTAGTATCATTGTTTCAGGTGTTAACTGATTCACATTCCTTTATATGATTTGTTATGTAAGCCATGTTTGTCATGAAAAGGATGTATTTGATTCATATATAGAATTATATCATGTTTAGAAACATTATTCTTAATCATAAAATGAACATTATTCTTGAATGATTACAATGGGGAATGAATCTCATCGCGTTCGTGGAGATGGTGATCCGTACGTACACACGAGCGGAAATATCATTCTTTTTATTTTAAAATCATAAGTAAATTGATAAATATAATAAAAAAATATATTTATTATTTAAATCAATTGTAAAGCATTATTATATCCATCCAAATAATAATTTGTTGAATAACAACTACACCACGATGTGGAGACGCTAGGTCGTACGTACGCACGTATAGTGACTTTTTCATTCATATGATGGTTAGAATAAATAATATGGTTGTAAAAGTTTTACAATAACATAAATGTATATAGAAGATTATAGATTTATTATTTTATAAAGGAAACAACAATGAAAGAGGAAGTGGAAGAAGAAAAGTACTTGAAAGAGGTGATTAAATATTTACCTCTTTTTCGGGATCTTCCTTTTTATTTGATCAAAAGGACCCCATATGATGGATTTATAACCAATGGAAGGCCTCTAGGATGGAGGGAGTAAAGTTTTGAGGATATTTGGGTAGGGGTTCGCTGATCAAAATGGCTTTACAAGAGTGAAATCATGATAAGGTGAAGTGTCCATTTTTAAGAGAGGTGAGGGGAACCTTAGGAAAAGATTGAAATATAATTTTATAATAAAACCATTTTAAGTTTATAATGGATCCAAAATGAATTATTTTGAGGATATAATGGGGATGGGTTGAAAATATCTTAACCAATAGGTTTTTGATAGGTTTGGGTAACCATATTAACCTTATCTTTTAGATTTAACTCTTAGTTAAATAGTTTGACATTTACCATGTCTCTTTGAATTTTTATATTATACAGTTAATAAAAATTATATAAAAATCAAAGAGAACCCCAAGTGGTTCAATATTAATACATATAACCTTATATAAGTCCATTGGCCTAACCTTATATTTTTAATAATATTATATCAATTAAAATTTTAAAATTTATTTTTAAAACTCTTTTATTTCAATCTTGACACTATTTTTGTATTTGTTTTTTTAATGTCATAAAAGCATGATTACTTATAAAAAATAATTTAATAAACCATAACATGTATTATTATACGATAAAATTAGTGCAATTAATCAAAAGTCTCAAATTATATTTTTTTGGATATTTATAATATCAATTATTTTTATCTTTCATTAATAAGGTTATTAATGCATCATCATTGTGTCATAATAAATTAAATTATTAAATGTCTAAAAAATATAAATAAAATACCATTATGTAGGAAATATTTTTATATTTCTAATGAAGATTTATAGCCTAATTTATCTTATGTAGAACCCTATATTAAAAAAATTTTTGTTATGAAAACATGAATTTAACTCTTTTAACACTTCTTTAAATAAAATTTTGTTAAATGTCCTAATCTAATCCAAGTGGTCCTAAAGAATCATATATCATTCCTAAGGTTGTTTTTGGTCGAAAAACACATATAAAATAGAATTAGGACATGTGTTAGGGTAATATAAATATCCTTTTTACCTTTAATTACCATATTTACTATTAATCATGACAAATAAAAGAAAAAATTTATTATTCACCAATAATAATTTTAATATTATTGAACCACATTTTAAATACTAATATCAACTGTGTCATTCGGATTTTTGAAATTCAACTCACAGAAGCGGTAAAATAATTTTTTATTCAAATTATCAAATCCTCCTAGGAGGTGGGTAAATGACGGTAAAAAGTTCTATAAAGTTTTTATATATTTAAACATATTATGAAATTACTCTAGTGAATTACATTGAAGATATATAGGTATTATGTATCTATTTTGACCTGTAATAAATTTATATAAAATCAATAACTATTTAAATAAAATTTTGGTTTTAACCAATAACACAGTGTTTATCACTATGCATCAAAAATTGAAAGTATTTAGAAAACTACCAAAAATTCACCCTAAGCTAATTTCGATATTCCAAATCCAAAAAATGAAGTCCATTTGTAATGATAAAATTTATAAAATTCCAAAAAGTGGGTATTACTATTCATAATGGCTATCTTGATGGTTAAGGTGTGTTTGAACGCGAAGTTGCATACAACACATCTACTGTATTATTCAAAGGGGAACGTTCCATGGAAGCTTGGGGTGTTACATCCTCCCCTCCATTAAAGAAAGTTTCCTCAAAATTTCTAGAATATTATTACAAAAAAATATTCCAGTTGTTCTTTATCAAAAGTTCCTCAGGTTTCCATGTTACCTCTTCCATATTATGGTTTCTACAAAAAACTTTTACCAGATGAGTTGTCCTGTTTCTCAGCACTTGATCTCTTGTATCAATAATCTTGAAAGGGTCTTCAAAACAAGACAGATCATGTTCCAGTTCAATTTCCTCATGGGTGAGTACATGCGTTGGGTCTGGCATGTATTTTCTCAACAGTGATACATGGAACACATTTTAAACTTTATAGATATTTGTCAACATTTCCAAATGGTAAGCTACAACCCCAATTCGTTCTAGAATTTCGAAATGTCCGATGTATGTGGGACATAATTTACCCTTTTTACTGAATCATATAACTCCCTTCCATGGAGTTACCTTCAAGAAAAAATGATCTTCTACATGAAATTCCAAATCCTTCCTTCGGTTATCGGCATAGCTCTTCGGCCTACATTGAACTGCTTTGATGTGGGTTTGTATAACCTTCACCTTTTCCATAATTTCCCCAACAAGTTTAGGGCCTATGAGTTTTCTTTCACCAACATCATCCCAACAAGTTGGTATGCCACATCTCTTTCCATATAATTCATCATATGATGCCATCTGAATACTTGAATGGAAGCTACTATTACTGGAAAATTCTACTAGAGGTAAATATTGATAACACATACCTATAAAGTCATGTGAGCAAGATCTAAACATTTCTTATGAGGTTTTAATAGTCCGTTCTGATTTTCCATTAGTTTGAGGGTGGTGGGCAGTGCTCAAATGAAGTTTAGTATCTAGGGCCTTCTGAATAATTTTCTAGAATATTGATGTAAAATAGGGATCATGATAAGAAACAATCTATAGAGGTACTCCTTGATGTCTAACAACAACATTAATATATAGTCTTTCTAGACCTTCATGTGGTAAATCTTCTCGTATAGCTAGAAAATTTACTGACTTGGTAAAACAATCAACAAAGACCCATATTTCATCATTCCATCTATGAGTATTTGGTTTCCCCATGCAAAAGTCCATTGAAATATCATCCCATTTCCACTCAAGTATGGGACGAGGTTGCACGACACCTCTAGGATGTTGTCTTCTAGCATTCACTTGTTGACAAACCATACATCTTGAAATAAAATAGAAAATCTCCATTTTTAATTTGACCCACCAAAAATGTTCCTTCAAATCTCTTTACTTCTTGGTGCTACTAGTGTGTATATTGAAATTGGAGCTATGAGGATGATCCAAAAATTCCTTTTTTAAAACAAGTATATCGAGAACTAAGAGCCTCTTCCTAGATATCATAATTCTATCTTCATATATGAAGTCAAAAATTCTCCTCTCGTTCACAGCATGAATTTTCTTTTGAAATTCATCATCATCAGTCTGAGAACATTGTATCCTTACTAGTAAAGATGGATAGGAAACCATTTGAAAAAGTATCAATGTTTCACCTTCCATGATTATTCCCATATCCATTTTTACTAGATCCGTGTACATAAGATCCCTTTCAGCTCTAATCTTGTTCAAAACTCCATGATCATTTCTACTCAAAGCATCTGATACCTTATTTTCCAACTCCGAGTGGTATTGGATAGTGCAATAATAATTCTTGAGTAGTTCAAGCCATCTCCTTTGCCTCATATTGTGTTTTTTTAGATAAATTATACTTCAAACCATTGTTATTAGTATAAATCTCAAATTTTCACCATATAGATAGTTTCTCCATATTTTCAGAGAAAATATTACAGCTGGTAACTCAAGATCTTGAGTTGGATAGTTTTGTTCATGAAATTTTTGTTTCGTGATGCATAGGCAACAACACTGTCATTCTGCATAATGACACAACCAATTCAATTATTTAAAGCATCACTATAAATAAAAAACCCATCATTCCTTGATGGGAATGTAAAGATATGGGAATTGACTAATCTTCTATTTAGTTCTTCAAAATATTCTTCACACTCTTTTGTCCAAAATAATTTAACCCCTTTATGTGTGAGCTTGGTTAATGGGTTATCCAATTGGGCAAAATTCTGGACAAAATGCCGATAATAACCTACAAAACCAATAAAACTGCGTACCTCAATTATACTTGTTAGTGTTGTCAATTGTTTGATTTCCTTTGTCTTAGAAGGATCAACATAGCTTCCATACTTATAGACAATATGGACAAGAAATGAAATCTCTTGAAGCCATAATTCACACTTGCTAAACTTCCAATATAATTCATTTCTTCTAAGAGTCCTAATGATTATCGGAAAATTATTTTCATGATCTTCTTAGATTTTGGAATATACCAAGATATCATCAATAATTACCACTATAATGTCATCAATGTATTCCTTGAAAACTCTGTTCATTATATCCATAAAAATAGAGGGTGCATTAGTCATCCCAAAAGGCATTACTATAAACAAGTAATGCACGTACCTAGTTTGAAATAATGATTTTAGAATGTATTCCTTCTTGAAACACAACTGATGATATCCATATTGAAGGCCAATCTTTGAATAGTATTGAGATCAATGAATTTAGTCGAATAAATCATCAATGCGAGTTAGGGGATACTTCTTCTTTTTTGTTATAGCATTGATCTCCCTATAGTCAATGAACAATACCATAGATACATATTTCTTCTTAAGAAAAATAATAGGGTCTTCCCATGGAGAAACACTGGGGAAAATAAATCCATTATTAACCAATTCCTCTATTTATTTCTTTAGATCCACTAATTCTACAATGGCCCTTCTATATGGGGTCTTTGATATTGGCCATGAACCAGGAATTAAATCAATGTAAAACTCAATTTCTCGTTTTGGAGGATGTCCAAGTAAATCCTCTGGAAATACATCAACATATTCTTGCACAATAGGTACATCCTCTATTTGAACATTATTTTCCTCACCAATAGTTATTTCATTCTCTTCCTCCCCAATAATTGAATTTAGTTGAGCTACTACGGGTGGATCTACATAAGAATTAGGAGGTCAGATTTCTTCTCTAAAGATAAGGTACCCCTAATCGTCATAGAAAATTTTATCCTCCATCTTCTTGAAAAATATTTTCACATAATTGTCTAAAAGACAATCCATTCCGAGGATTATATCAAATTCAATCATGGGTACGACGATGAGATCAGCAGATAAAGAAAATTTACATGCCCTAATGGGAACTGATTCACAAAACATTATTGTGATGATAATTCCCATAGGTGATTGATTGACAACTCATGTGTTAAATAAAATTGAAAATATCTAATTTTATTGGAAAACATGGAAGATTTGAAACGATGAGATGATCTAGAATCAAATAAATCATTATCTAAACTTGGGGAAAGCATTAAATTACCTGCCACTACATCTTTTGGAGCTTTATCCTTAGGAGTAGTGATTGCATAAGCAATGACTTGATCCCCTGTTCTTTATTGAGGTATGTTTCCTTATATATTAAGACATTAATTTTCATAATGACCAATTTCTTTACAACTGTAGAATTAAACATTGAAAACCTATTTCAGCCCCTTTCAATCACGTGCTTGGTGGCCTTTTTCACCACACTTGTAACAAACTCCCATTCCCTTGAGGAAAATACTAAGGTATTTCTTCCCACATTTACCACATGATGGATATTCATATTTTCCCTTCTTCCCCATACTCCCAATTCCATAGTGTTCAGAAGATCTATTTTTCTCCTATTTTTCATTAATTTTGTATGACTTAGAGAATTACTTTTTTGTCCTGATAGCACATGGGGAATTATCATGGTACGATGAGAAAAATTGTGAGACTAAAGCCCGATAGAGAAATGGCTTTAACCCATCAAAGACACAATTAGTCTTAATTCATGGGTTATGTATATAATCGCCAGCATGACTTTTTAACCTCGTAAAGATATCCCCATACTTTACAACATTCTCATCCTCCTTTTTTCCTCAAACTCAAATATTTTCTATCCATATCCGCTCGATGGTCACGAAGAAAGCATTTTTCTAATAAAATATCTTTAAACTCCCTACATTCCATATTTGATACTTCATCATCTTCTTTTGTGTTTTGAATCATTGACCACCACTTATGTTCATCTCTCGTGAGGCGATAAAATGCCATGACAACTTTTTACCTTTCGCTACTCCCCAAAGAATGAAATATTTCCTCCGAGGAACTTATCCATTTCTCGGCTAAAAATGGATTTTTTGACCCATTAAATTTTGGTGGTTGTTACCTCATGAAGAGGTATAACATTTATCCTCCACATTGTGGATCAGGGTTCTCCATATGGGTAAGGTTATTATTCATAACTCGAGTGAGTTTCCCCAGAATGGTGATAAGTTGATTAGCACCAGTTGCATCACCATCCCCACTATAATTATCTTGAGTAGGAGTGAAATCCCTACATGGATTACATGAATTAATACGATTTCCATTCCTTCCCCTAGGAACCATTTCGAAACAATGTTATAAGATATATTACATTATGAATCGAAATACATAATTCAAAACATGTAAAACACTTATCTTAAATTAAACTATATATGAAAATAATACATAATAATAAAAATGTTTTCTTTTAGGAAGTATATTCTCATAAACCCTTCACAATGGTTTGTTAAGAAAATGAGAATTATCCTAGGAATATCACCCGGGAGTGTCGTATCCAAGAGTGCATCAAGGCCCGTTTTCGTGCACTGTTCTCGTTCAAGTGTAGCTCAAAGAAGTGTTTTTGAGTTTTACCCCAAGATACATTTGTGCTAGATCCTCCCCTACCTACTCATATCTAGACAAGGATGTAATGCTTGTAAAACTCAAAAAATATCTACATTACCAAAATTCTAGATATTTATTCTATACTAATCCTCAAAGTCTTTCTTACGATAATCTCCTCTAATCAGAGATTATCTAAATATACCTTCCAAGGTTTTTTCTAAACTTCCTCTAATAAAAACTGAAATTCCCCAAACCAAGTTACCAAGTGTTGGGGAATTATTACATAACATTTTCATGATACAAGGAATCATTTTCTGATATAACGATCTGTTTAGTAGCCTTAGAAATACTAGATTCTATCATAAGTCTTAAATTACATCATGAAATAAAAAAATCAACAACATTTTTCCCCATGTTTAACACATTTATATCCTTAGCCTATCCCTACATGTCAACCTTATAATACATCTTCACATAATTGGAAAAATAAAAAAATAAAAAGGTAAGCTTAGATTCTCAGTAAGGATAAAAATATAGAGGAAACATTAATAAATAAGCATAAAAATTTAAAGCAATGTATAAGATTAAAACAGAATCCTTTTCAACATAAACATCAACATAATATGGAAATGATAAAATCCAATAATTCTATTTACTTATTTACATGGATATTATACTAGTCAAATAATAACATGCAATATCCATAGCCACTTTCATGATTATGGAATGAATAATTCCAGACTTCATAACCACATAGTGAAGGCCTTGTGCGAAGACTAAAAATAAGATTTTTTCAAGGCCTTGTGCCAAGACAATATTTTGTCTCATGAGACCTACCTATACGTTGAGGAGGTATAGAGGGTTCCACCCGTCACTTACTAAGTCAAATGCATTTATTATATGAAAATTTTTAAATATAACATAATCATTCATTTAAAACTATTATAAAAAATGTTAAAAATGCTATCCATAAACCATGTATGGTATAAAAATAACACATCCCTAGTCAACCATATCAAAAAACCTTCAATACAATATGGAGTATTTGTATCATAATAAATCAACTTCAAACATGTTTAAAATCCATAAAAGGATATTGACATAGATGAAATGAGATCTATTTGAAAGAAATACCTCTTTCTATTTTGACACCAATTAAAAAATTTTATTTTATAAATATTCATATAAGCTTTTAAGGGAATCCTCGATGTTGTTCTAATGGCGGAAAATAGTTTCACCCGCCATATAAGTTAAAAAAATTAATTTCTTAATTTTCTAGAAAAGGTCATAAAGTACCTTGTTTGGAAGACGATGGAAAGATTCCTTTAAAACTGTTTTATAAAAATTCAAAAATGTTATAAATTACATTAACCCCTATTAAAAATGTTTTTAAATTTTTTTTAAGAAACATATTTCTGGATGATAAGGAGGTCCCAGTAGATAATTACGTATAAACAACCACGGATAATAAAGAGATTGTACAATTAACCCTTACCTTGTACATTTTATCGGTCTATGGTATGTTAAAATCCTTTATAATAGTTAAATCATTGTCATTAAATTATAAAATAATCATATACATAAATATGAAATCATATATGATCTTCTAATATTGCTTTGTTAATAATATTTTACTAGTATCATCGTTTCGGGTGTTAAATGATTCGTTTTCCTTTATATGCATGGTTACATATGCTAGGATTGTTATGAAAAGGTTGTATTTGATTCATATTCATAATTATATTATGTTCATAAACATTATATTGTATCATAAAATGAAAATTATTCTTGAATGATTGCGATGCGGAATGAATCTCATCCTGTTCATGGAGACAGTGATCTTTACGTATGCACAAGCGACAATATCATTCTTTTATATTAAAATGATATCTAAATGGAAGATATATCATATATAAATAATCATTAACATATTATATTTATTATTTAAATGAATTATACATCATTATTATATCCATCCAAATAATTATTTTTTGAGTAACATCTACACCACGACGTGGAGACGGTAATCCGTACATACGCACACATGGTGAATTTTTCAATAAAATGATGGATATAATAATGTATATGGTGGTAAAACCTTTATAATGGCATTAAATTATAGATAAGATACTGGAGTAACTATTTTAGAATGGAAACAATAAATAAAGAGGAAGTGGAAGAAGAAAAGAACTATAAAGTGGAGATGAAATATTTACCTCTTCTTCATGTTCTTCTTTTTGATTTGATCAAAATGACTCCATAGGTTGTCTTTATGAGAAAATTAAGGACTCTTGGATGAAGGGAAGAATGTTTTTAGGATATTTGTGGAGGGTTTGTCCAGTTAAAGTGGCTTTTGAGGTTTGAAATTAAGAGATAGGGAAGTGTCCTTTTATAAGAGAGGTGAGGGGTACCTTAGGAAAAGATTAAAATATTATTTTATAATAAAATCATTTTCAGTTTCTAATGAATCCAAAATGAATTATTTAGAGGCTATGGTTGGGATGGATCTAAATACACTTAACCAATATGTTTTAGATAGGTTTGGGTCACCATATTAACCTTATTCTTTACATTATTCTCTTCGATAAATAGTTTGACAATTACCACGTCTCATTGTACTTTTATACTATATGTTTAATAAAATTACAATAACAAGAAAAGAGAACCCCAAGTGGTTAATTATTAATATTTATAATCTTATATAAGTCCATTTACTAAACCTTATATTTTTAAGAATATTATATATATTAATAATATAATATTAGTTTTAAAAACTCTTTTATGTCAATTTTGACACTGTTTGTTATTTTGTTTTTGATAAAGTCAAAACAGCGTGATTACATCAAAAAAATTAATTTAATAAACAAAAATATGTTATATTAACCTATAAAATTAGTAGAATAAATCAAAAGTTTCAAATTAGATTTATTTGGATATTTATATTATCAATATTTAAATATTTTCTTAATAAGGTAACTACTGCATCATCATTGTGTCATAAATATATTTATTTATTAAATGTCTGAAAATATAAATTAAATTTATGTAGGAAATATTTTTAGAATTATAATTAATATATATAGTCTAATTTATCTTCTGTATAACACTATAATAAAAAAATTTAGTTATGAAAATTTGAATTTAACTCTTTTAACTCTTCTTTAAATAAAATAATAATAAATGCCCTAATCTAATCCGAGTGGACCTAAAAGATCATATTTTATTCCTACGGTTGTTTTTGGTCAAAAAACACTTATCAAATAGAACTAAGACATCTTTTAGGGTAATAATAATATCATTTTTACCTTTAATTACCCTATTTAAGTTTTTTTAAAGGTAAAGCTTTGGTCAAAGACCAAAGCACAATTTATTAATTAAAATGTTTACAAGAGTCGGAAAGATGAGATTTTTTTACAATCTCTATCGAAAAGATAAGATAAATCAGCTGACAGAGTGTCTAGCCAAGTCATGCTCTGATGAACTCCTTTGTTATCAAGATCATCAACAACAACATTCGCTTCACAGTAGGCATGAGTAGCATTGTAATCAATCCCATGGAGCGTCTTCAAGAATTTCATCCAGCATGTAGTGCCCGGCCTGGACAAATGAATGATGCCATTCCAGATGGCATGAATGATGGTGGTATAATTGATTTCAATCCAAAGATTTCTCCAACCTCTTTGAAGTGAAAAATCAACAGCGTGAATGACTCCAAGCATTTCCGCCTCCAGAGATGAAGAGTGACCACATCCAACATAGAAGCAACCCTGACACTGGCCAGCTGATTCTATGAAGATAGCACCACAACTGGAAGGGCCTAGATTTCCTATAAAAGCACCATCAACGTTCACATTGATCCATCTCGGCATCAGAGATTTCCAAAATACTTCAATGGAGCATTTGGGTGTAGGGTAGATTCCAGGAACACGGAGATGACAAAGGATCTCAAAGTCACCAAATGAGTTTTACAAATAGTCTTTTTGAATTGAGGTGACTTCATGAATCACAATAAGAATCTGAGATTTTCCTGCATTGAGACTAAATGAGCGATTATTATGAATAAGATCATTTCTAACGTACCAGATCTCTTGTAGGAGTTCTACCACTGCCGTAAAAATGATATTTTTAACCGATAATGAAGCATCATGGATAATAAACATTTTCAAAAACAAATAAATAGAGTCAGTTAAGATCCATCTATAATTGAATAATTCAAAAACATAATTCCATAAGGCAGAGGCCGCCGCAGAAGATAGAAAAAGATGACCGACGTCCTCCCTGTGTTGATTACACAAGCGACATTTAGAACAAAGTTGAATGCCGAATTTTTGCAGAGTAATTTTAGTAGTCAATCTATTATGTGTGATGCGCCCAATAAAGGTGTTCCTAGATGGTTTAATCCAAGGTTTACTAAAATAAATCACCCATAGAAAATTAGATTCATCATCAGAAAATTGATGCTTATAAAAGTATTTAGAGTCTAGAATTCTATTTGGAGCAGGTTCCAAAACAAGGAAGTCCCCATCAAGAGAAAAGGAATGATTATCAATAATATGAACAATATAATCAGAGAGATCATGTCTATTTAATTGTAAGACATCCTTTATAGAATAGCTAGTATCATCATGAATAACATTGGGTGGTAATAGTGATATCAGGGGGTTACCACTCTATTTTTCACTCCAAAAATTAATGGAAGAATCAGAACTAACCATCCATCTAGCAATTTCCTTGATCCTATGGTATGAGTCTCTGATAGATGGCCAGATTAAAGAGTTTATGAAATTAGAATTACTCTTTAAAATTTTATGAAGGAATATATGGTTCAAAAATTAATAATATTTAGATGTAGTATTAATAATATTCCAAGTTAGATGGGCCTGAAGAGTGCTATTGATCAACTTTAGATTTTTTATGCCAATGAAACCTTTATCAAGGGGTTTACAACAAGAATTCCAAGGAATACTGACAAGCATATTTTTGAAAATACTTACTATCCAAATGAAGTTTTTAATGTAAGTATAAATTTTTTTGAAAATGCTTATAGGCCATTTATAAATCATAAGGGAGTAGTCCATTTTAGAAACAATGGTGGAATTGACCAAACATATTCGACCAGCCATGGATAGGGATTTTCCATTCCAATTAGAGAGTTGGTTAATAATTTGATCAATGATATTAGCAAAGTGGCTAGCTTTGGGTATACCCCAAAAGATTGGAACACCTAAATAAGAGAAAGGTAAGAGACCTTCATTGATACCAAGATAAGTGGTAATGGAAGATTTGCTTCTAATAGGAAGGTTCTTACACAAAATAATATATGATTTATTCCAAGAGTTCGCTTGACCAGAAAATTCCTCATAGTGGGTTATGTCTTACTTGAAAACTTGAATATTTTTTTGATCCCCTTTACGAAACAGAATAATATCATCAACATATAAAAGATGAGTTGGGGAATTTATGTTTCTGGAAACATGATTAGGTTTATGCTTACATTGATCAACCAGATTGATGAGGAGCCTACTTAGGTAATCCTCAGCAATAACAAAAAGGATGGCAGAAAGGGGATCGCCCTGTCTGACACCTTTAGAGCATTTAAAAAACCTCTAGGAGTGCCATTAATCAGAATAGAGATGAAATCTGAATGAAATAATGTCTTAATTATTCCAATAAAGGTATCATTAAACCCAATGATTTTTAAGACTTTGAAAAAAAAATACAGTCTATGGTGTCAAAATCCTTTCTGATATCTAATTTGATGGACACACATCCTCCTCTAGTGTTTTTATTTAAACTGTTGGTACATTCGGAGGCATGAAAAATGCAGTCTTGAATGGACCTACCATTAATAAAGCCAAATTGATTCTAAGAAACTATTTTATTACAAATAAAAGAAAGTCTATTCGCAATACTTTTGGTAATAATCTTATACAGAGTGTTAATCATGGCAATCAGTCTGAATCGATGGATCTCAGAGGCATTTTCAACCTGGGAATTAAGGTTAAAAATTGAGCATTGATTCCATAATGTAAAGATCCATGAATAAAAAAGGTCATGACAAGTTTACAAACACCATTGTTGATAATATCTCAATGCTTTTGAAAGAAACCATTATTGAACCCATCCGGACTAGGAGAACTATATGGATTAAGGCCAAAGAAAGTGTCTTCAATTTCATGATCATGTGGAATGCTTAAAAGCATCTCATTGTCTCTTTCATCCACCATTAAGGGAATAGTATCAGGTTTAAGCTCAGTATTAATTCTTGGACCATTAAAGATGTTGTAAAATTGTGAGGTAACATGGTCGGTAATGGCCTCTTATAAATCAATGATTGAGTCATTATGAATAAGCTTAGAAAAAGGACGATTGACCTTTATGATTCCTTGAAGGCAATTGTAAAATATATTATTACGATCAACATCTGTAAGCCATTTATTCCTAAACATTTGCTTACGAATATTATCCTTAAATGTGAGAAAGGAGTTAAGTTTTAGGGAAATATTTGCTTCTAATTGAGGATCCATATTGAAATCTGAATTTGTATTTTGATTTTTAACCCTTCTAAGTTCATTTTCAAGATAGGATATATCAAGATATATTTGTGAGTTTTTAGTTTTACACCAACCTTTAAGAACCTATTTAATAATTTTCAATTTGTGCATATAGGAAAAGTAATCATTATGATGATTTATAGAATTCCAAGTGTTAAAAATTAAAGTGACATAGTCAGGATTTGAGGACCATGCATTATTAAATTTGAAGGGAAGAACAGGCTTTCGATCATTCATAAGGAAGCTAACAAGGATGGGATGATGATCGGAGTTGAGTCTAAGTAGAGTTACGCTGGATATTTTATCCCAGTTATCAAGAGCCATCATGTTAACGAAAGCCCTGTCAAGCTTACTGGAAACATTTTTGTTGTAGTGTTTTCTGTACCAAGTATATTTAGCACCAACAAGGGAGATTTCAAATAGGCTACAATTCTCAATAGTAGACCTGAATTCCCTAGAGGATATAGAAATACTAGAGGGGCCAATTTTTTCAAGAGAGCTAAGAATGGCATTAAAATCACCCAAAACTACCCAAGGTTATTTAATAGCATTGGCTATGTGAAGAAGTTCATGCCATAGAACTATTCTATATTGATATCTATTCCTGGCATAAACCATAGTGAAAAATGTGTGACTTCCATTCCATGAGAAATCATAGGTGAGTTGTTGTACAGAAATTCTAAAGATGTTGATATTCTGAAAAGAATTATGCAAAAAAAATCCACATAGAATCAATCTAAGGACTATTTTAACAAGATCATAGAACACTGTAATTAAGAGAGCCAAATCTCATGAATTTTGTTTAAAAATTGACTTTAGGTTATGAAATGGAAAAGAGATGAGGCTTATGAGTGTTTAAAAACCTCCTAAGTGTTGTGGAGGTAACATTGTTAGCCACACCCTAACAATTCCAATATAAAAGATTCATATCTATTTGTGTTTTGGGTTAGAACCCTTATTTTTTTTGGATTTTCCAGAACCCTTCTTCCATTGAGATCGCGTGACCATAGGGGAGGAAGCTGGTTTTTGTTTTCTCTCATAAGATTCAGAACTTTTAGGAGCATCTGTTTTCAAATCATAATTTTTATTATGATCATGAATTGGAGTACTGATAGTACTGTCCATATAAATATCAGTCACAGCTCCATGAGCAGTGTTCTGTTCGATAGGAGGATTTATCTCTAATCCAACCAATGTATATTTAGAATCTGGTGACCAGTGATCTAGATTAGACATAGCAGTAGGAGAAGCTTTAGGATAACTTCTCTACTTATTTACCAAAACAACAACTTGATCAGAGGGGTGACAATTTCCAGCTACTGTCTGGACAGGTTTAGGATTAGCTGAGGATTTCACATCATTTTTTGTCAGAATGACAGTGGTATCCTCAGGTTTCAAGGGGTCAAAAAATGGGATTAGAAATAGTAGCGTGAGGCTGAGTCATTTCAGATTTATATTTGTCAACAGAGGGGCTAGATACCAGCCATTTGTCCAAACAGGATTCAGGAGCTTGAGCAAACTCAGGTTGCAGAACAGAAACAACAGGAGGAGTGTGTGAGATGCTGTGTGGCATAAAAGTATCATTGGACCACATTTTACTTACTGATATCAACTGTGTCTCTATTATTTTTAAAATTTAACACACAAAAGTGGTAAAATTATGTTTTATGCAAATTAGCATATTCTCCTAGGAGGTGGGTAAAAGTCGATAAAAAGTTCAATAAATTTTTTATATATACAAACTTATTATAAAATGACTACAATAAATTACATTAAACTTATATAGGTATTATGTATCTATTTTGACCTAAAATATATTTAAATAATATAAATAATTATTTAAATAAAATAAATAATTATTTAAAAAATGATTGTTTTAACCAATAATGCTTTGTTTTTCAATATTCACCAAAAGTCGAATGTTTTCAAAAAAATACAAAAAATTCAACCTAATATAATTTCGATATTCCAAATGAAAAAATGAAGTCCATTTTAAAAGATAAAATTTAAAAAATTTCAAAAAGTGGGTATTACTATTCATAACGTCTAGTTTGACTGGTTGAGGTGTGTTTGAACTCAAAGTTTCGTACAACACAAGCTATTTTATTATTCAAAGGGAAATGTACCGTGGAAGCTTGGGGTGTTACAGAAATATTTCCCTACCGATTTGGTAACTTACAAAACATACACCCCATAAAAGAAGGATCATACAATGAATATGTAAATACCTATAAATTAATGTATATTACACAATAAATACTATCATGGGTAGTAAAAACACCACACAAAATGAAATATTGGAAAATATAGCATGAATCTCACGGGAATAAAAAGTTAGATGAAAACCCCTTACCTCATGTCCGACTTGACTCGTTCATTATTTAATCTCCTAAATAATAAACAAATGTTAATTTATACTTTATTTAGAACCTTTTTAATGTTTATTATTCCTTTTATATCACTTATTACCATTTTATAAACACTACATAATCATTTATGTTAATAACAGTCGTTTTGTCGATAATTGGTACATGAGTAAAAAATGAACTTCTTATAATTACAAGCTATCTATGTGGTCAAAATTAAATTATCTCAAGAATTATATTCATGATTTATATATCATATAAATCATATATATCTAGTATATATATGTATTTATAATAGTACATTACATTTGGAGATAAGAAATTAAATGCACTGTTCATGGAGACTATAAGCCGTACCTACGCATGAACGATACATTCATTTCAATTTCATATTTAATGGAATTAAATCTTAATGATACATAAGTATATTATAATTCCATTATAATATCATATATAATTTAATTAACTCCATCCTTTTTATATTCCACGTGTGGCATGAACAAGTCATATCACATTGAGGGGGCGGTATTCGACACTTCCTCAAATGAAATTAACATATTTACCCAATATGGAAACCATAAAGGTATTCTATAAATGAAAAATAAAGAGGTATAGAGACAATATAAATACAATATAAATCACATATAAAAATAGTTCCATATTAATGGCCACCATAAGAGGTGGTAGGAAAATATAGAACAATCATCATTTCGTGATGCAATAGTTCACCGTCCACCGAAACAATATGTTCATTAACCATTAGACAGTGGTGTGTGTAAGTGTAGTCAGAATAATTTTCATAAAAAAAACATAGTATATTGGGTATATGGTTGTTTTATGTAAATAATTAATAAGAATAACATAGATAGTGTAGAAGTAATATAATATAATAGAACTTGAGGGAAGACATTACATTTAAATCGGGTAACTCCCTTTGGTTTGAACCAAAAGGCTTCCTTAAAGTGCCTTATGCCTATATTAAAGCTTCTAGTATGAAAATAAAGATCCTGAGATATTATTTTCATACATTTTGGATGAGCTAAGGGGCTATCATGGTGTGAGTAATTGGTTAAAGGTGATGGATTTTTATAAGGGGGAGGATCAGCTCTTTAGAAAAAATTTAAAATATTAATTTATTATAAATTGATTTTTGGTTTCAAAATGTCCAAAACTTATTAAATTATAATATAAGATGTATATTTTTCTAAATAAATTAATCCAATAATATTTTTATATTTTTTGTATAGTTTTTTCAATTTTATAATCTCATTTATTTAAATCATTCATTAATAAGGTAATCACTCTATCATCATTGTGTCATAAATAATTATATTTATATGAAGTATATAAATTAATATAAAAACCCATGATGTATGAAATATTTTCAGAGAAATAATGAATATTTATAGTCAAAGATATAACTTATATAACCCCATGTAAAAATAGAGTTATTAAAAGTTTTATTTTTAAGCCATTTTGTCTTTACTTTAAATTATTAAATATAGTGTCATTATAACTCCCAAGTGGCTCTACGGGGTCCCAAAATCAACCCAAGGATGCCCATGGACGTAAATGTATCAACAAATAAGATTAATACACATGTTAGAGTAATTATGTATTATTTTAATAATATTTTTTTACCCTTATTTACTGGATTTACCCTTTAACAATGGTAAATATTCTTAATGTCCAAAAATAAAAGTTATCTATTTACACAATTTATACCTCCTAATTCCGAATATCTAATACATATTTCTAAATTCATAACAAATAAGTGGATGAAATTAATTTTAAATTAATTCTTGTTTTCAAATCAAAACGCACATTTTTAAGAAATAATAATTATCAAAAGATTGACACTTGTTTATGTCCAATTTCAAAATAAAATTACTTCCAATAACCAAAATTGGATTAAATGGTGAAATCAAAATCTAATTACACATTAAATCCAATTTAAAATATAATCTATCCATATAAATAAATCATATTAAAAGGAATTTTTGAATTAAAATATAATATTTTTTACTATTCATTAAAAATGAACATTATTGGAAAAATACAAAAATTTCATCCAAATTAAATTTTGATATCTTGATTATAGTTAAGAATAATATTCATTCAAATATAATATATAAATATGACAAAAAATATATTTAAAAACATTTCACCAACAAAAGGAAGTAAATCGACCTTTTAAAGAATATTAGACTATTTGTGCTTAAAATTGGACTCACTCACATTTTAAGCCTCTAAATTTTATTGGATAAATGTAAAGACATTTAAAAAACAAGTATAATCATATTGTAGTTAGTTCTTTTCATTCCCACCATTACAACAGCTAGGCGTTAAACACTATTTAAAATAATATTATTATAATATTATTTTTTATTATAACTCAATGTAGTGTGAAACATAAGATTTAAAAAAAACCCTTTGTTGCATATCGGGTATACCATTAAACATTGAATCACATTAAAAGTAAAATTAATATTTAATACAAAAATATTAATAAATATTAAAATATCAAATCCTTTATTTACCTAGGATGTCACATATCGTAACATTTGAAACCTTTAAAATCAAATAGAATTTAAAAACATAAATAAACAAATAATTTTATAAATAATTATTTTTTATAAATAAATTTAATGATACAGAACTACTAAATTAAAATATAACCAAGATAAAAAAATAATTTTCAAATAATAAACCTAAAAATATAAACAAAATAAACAAACCATAAGAGATAAAAAAATTGTTTAATTATTATTTTTTAAAACATTAAATAAAAGAGACACACCGTATAAATTAAATGTTAACCAAACATAAAAATAGTTTTAAAGTATCGAATATGGGTAAGATATTCATTTATATATGAGTCATCATAAATGAAAATCTATAATAACAATGTTTTTTATAAGACTAAAAAGAAAAATATTTTTATATAAAACCTCATGTAATCAATATAACTAACCATATAAAATTTATCCATCATCCCAATTTTTATTATCTCAAACATGAATCATAAAATTAAATTAACTCATTCCACCCTTCATTTTCAATTATGATAATTAAGTTATAAAATATTTACATTAAAATAATAACCAACACCCATATATATAAGAAAAAACTTCTTTTTTCAAATATAAAATATATTTTCCAATACTTTTATGTGGTTAATTTCCTTTCTCTTATCTATCGACAATTGAACAATGTTAAAAAAATCATGGCCTATACTTTCATATATCAATTATCGAAACATATATAAACATTAATAATTATGTATAAATAATTTATAAAAAATAATTAAAATTACTTGTTTAATATTTTAATAAAATATTTATATACTCTTATGGATAAACTAATATGAAGAAAAGAATAACCCTGTAAAATCAAACACAATATACCATCTAAAATCATAAAATCCATATAAATTATCCATTAAAATTAATTAAAAGAGACACACCAGATAATTTAAATCACAATCATACTTAAAAAATAGTTTGAAAACAAATAGAAATAATGTTTGAGTTTTTCATCTATATAAGACTTGACTTCATTGAAATTATAAAATAGAAATTAATATTATTAGATTAAAAAACAAAATATTTTTCTACAAAACATAATATATCTAATATAAAAAACCATATAAAATTATATTGTTGACCAGGTAGTGATTACCTCATACATGAATCTTAAAACATAATAACAACATTCCACGCCTCCTTTTTTATGATGAAATTTCAATTATAAAACACTAACTTGAAAAAAATAAATAAATATATATATATATATAACAAAAACAAAATATTATATAATATAAAATATATTTTCAATCACTTCAACATATTGGATTTTATTTTTGTTGCATTATTGACATGTGATCTTTTTAAACATTTTCCATGACCTAAATGTTTATATATCAACTAACAGAACATTTATAAAAAATAATAATTAAAAATAAGAACTAAAAAAAGAATAAATCTATCATGTCTAACATGTTGATAATTTTTCTTATAAAAAAACTAATAAAAAGGAAAACCAATATAATTTGTATCTACATATTACTAGAAAAGATAATATTGAAAAATAATAATTAAAAAATTATGTATGTAAATAAATAATGTCACACATTTGTAAAATAAAAAATAATAATGATGTCATAATTCATATATAAGAAATTTGTATTTTAAATTATTTAACACAAATTTTAATTATAAAATGGTAGAAATATTTTTAAATTTAAATATCATAGTTACTCAAAAGGGTTTTTATATGTGTAAATTTAACCAAAACATAATGATGTACATCAGTTTTTTTCAATAAAAAATGTTTAACCACAAATGTTGAATATAAAATTAAACACCAAAATCTTATAAATAATAAATATATATATATATAATTAAACATCCAAAAATTATTTAAAATATAGTTTTTACACGTGTAAATTTTAAAAAATTAGTAATATATGAATATTTACCTGAAGAAATAAGAGATTTTTTCCCATATCCCATAAGCATGATCATTTTCTATAGCATGGACTATGTCCACATTAGAGTCATTTTTATCATCTCAAGATCATGCAATCAACGAATATGATTTATATAAATTGGTTACATCATTATCATCCTCACTACCTAAATTAATGCATTAATATTTCTAAAAAATGGACCACTAATCATTCAATAGATCAATGACATAATATATTTTCTTTTCATTTGTCACCATGATAAATTGTTCCAATTTGAAACTAAATATTATTTTAATAAACTAGTATTAACCCATAATCATCATGTGTCAAACTAATGTTACTATCAACCTAGTTACACTTAAAAACATTGACTCAAAATAAAGTATAATTAATTTCCCATATATCCTCTATAAATCTAGAATATTCCCTCGATACAAAAATTGGATTTTGATCTTTTCACGTGAAAAATGTAGTACTTTTGCAATGACCATTACCCCTTATTTTGAAGGGTACTTTTGGCATCCTCATTTTTTGTGTAAAATGTATACTCATTTATATCAACACCATACCATGTGATCACATTAAAATAAGACCCCTTACCAACCATTTAAATGTTTATGTTGAAGATATATCTATATTTATATTTTCTTTAAGCCACGAAAAATTTTCTTTTAATACTCAATCATAATACGCTTTTTATTTCATAATAAATACAATACCATTAATTCATTAATATGTGAATATATATATATGGACCAATTTTATGTTGTTCAAAATTTATAAATATGCCCGAATCAATTCATCAAATGGAATGATCATTACTATTATTCCTTGAATCCATATACCATCAGTATAAACTGTCATATGAAGAGATTTAGGGAGAACAATATGTTCTAATTCATAAAAATAAATAGTATAGAACTCAATCACCTTTTACAATACATATTTTTAACAATAGTGGCCTCTAGTCAGTAGTAATTTTTAATATATCCCTTCAAAATTTTCATATATCTTTCAAAAGGATACATCCAATGAAAATAAAATTTCACACTTATTATTATCTCACACACTATATGAATAAATATATTAACCATTATAAAAAAACATAGGTGCGAAATAAATTTCATGTAAAAAATTATAATAGGATATTAATTCTATAAAACATTTATCAAATTTGGATCAACGATTTTTTAAAAAACGGATTTGAAAAAATTACATAACCTGATGATAGTCTTTTTGAATGGTGTTAGGAATATACCACATAGTGCGGCCAATAGTAATTGTTGCATGAAAACATGTAAGTAGTGATATTTAATACCTATTAATTTTGAATCACTAAATAACACCAAATTATTTACATTTTTAAAACATTCACAATGTACTTTAAGAATATTTATACATTGAAAAAAATTAATCTTTTCACTCTTGCTTAATGCTTTACAAGACGTAGGTAAATATGTTCTATTTCCTTTCATAGTGGGAGTTATATCTAAGCATATTATTATGGATATAGATTCCAATATAGAAGGAAATACATCATTTCCCTTTCCTTTTTTGTTGAAAAAATTTATAACCAAACTATTACATATTCTTTTTCAAACATAAATAATTCCAATGTTATGTTTTATATCTAAAAATATCCAATAAGGTAGTTTGAAAAATATATAATTTTTCATCCATATATTTTTTTGATGACCAAAACTTCATTTCATTCCAAATGGGAAATCAATATTTTTCACCACATCCTAATATTTTTCAACTGACAATGTTTTGGGGTAATATTATATTTCTATAAATTGTTAAATGATTTTTTCAATCTATGATAAGGATGATCAATTTTTAAAAATATTTAATTTACCATTGATATTTTCATTCTTATATTATAAAAATTATAATATAAAAAATAATATTCAAAAATTTGAAATTATTTATATATCTTAACACTGTATCCATTTAATTTTCCATAATCAAGAAAGTCATTTATTGTGAACATTATCACAACACCCAAAAAATTAATGTTCTTTGTATGAAAGTAAAACTGTAACACCTATCTCTGATAGATGTTTCTAATCATCAATCAATGGTGAAAGGAAAACATAAATATCATCCCATGTTGTTTTCGTCCAAATATCATCAAGATCATAATAAATTATTTTTTATTCTTACATATATGTGGGGAAATGTTGAAAACTACCATGAAAACAGGCTATGAATAGTATTGGATATTTAATTTTAGATAAAGATTCATTCCATATATACATATTTCAATTATGATATTTCTAATGTCCCTTTATAAATCAATAAATCCATAAACTATACTAAATTCTGTCCCCTCCCCTTTCTTATGTCTCCACCACATTATTTCTACTACCCTAGCCGATGCCCCGGATCTTCCGATATCCACAATAATCACACCTTCTCTCTATAAAATCAATCTAATTATCCTCCTCCATCACACCACATCATCATCCTCCTTCTCGTAGGCCTCCGCCTCGACCTACACCTCGACTCGGCTTCCTCCTCGACTCCTCATCTAGCTCAGCCCCAACCTCCGCCTCTGACTTGGCATCATCCGCCTCCGCCTTCGCCTCGGCCTCAACCTACACCTTGGCCTCAGCCTCGGCCTCAACCTCTTCCTTGGCCTCCACATCGGCCTCAGTTTCCGTGACATCTCCTCTCCACAAAATCAGATTCCCTTCATCTTCTTCCTCCTCCTCATCTTCTTCCTCCTCCCCATCGACTTCTTCCTCGGCCTCCTCTTTGGATCCTCATCCGTCTCAGCCTCTGCCTTGACCCATCTACCACTCCCCCTTGACTCAATCGCCATCTCCCATTTTCCCCATTGTCATCTCCTCATCACCATCTCCCCATCGATGTCTCCCCATTGCCTCCATATCCTCTACCTTCATTTAATTAGTTTTTTAAACAAGTTTCTTTATAAGAAACTACATAATTTTTGAAAGCACTATAAAATCTGTTTTAATCTTAAAAACTATTTTTTAAGTATATTATGATTTTAATTAAATATTAAATTAACAATATTTAGAAAATTATTTTTTATAAATGGACATATTTGTTGGATTCTACCCGTCATAAAATGGTTGGGGTAGATTTATGGGATTTTTCTGAGATACTTGAATTTTTGATGAATAGTAGAATCCGTTAATTTACAATAAATGCGAAATAATGAATTAATTGAGTCATCGATGATGCTCTGATGATGTAATCCCACTTGGTTCGGGATCACATGATAAAATTAATATTAATTTTCATTCAAGACTCACTATTCCTTGTCTTAGGGGAAATTAATAAACTAATGAATTTTATATTAAGGAAACCCCTCTCACTTTCACTATAAAAGCCACCTTTCACACCCTCATTTCCTCACACCTCTAAAGCTCCTTGCCTTCTCTAAACTCTTCCCAAACACATTTTATATCCCCTAACCCACGTCCAAGAGCTTTTGATCTCATCAAAAGACCATGCTTAGGCCATTAAGGAGGTTCTCAAGAGAATGATTCAAGAGGTAATTTCTCCCCCTCTTCTCCTTTAATTACCTTTCAAGTTCATGTTCATTTCTTAATCTCTCCACACCTATCTTCATCAAAATTGTGTTGTAACTCTTTTATTATAAATATAATTTAATTTTATGATTATAATGGGATATTATATCATCCAACCCCATTTACCTATTCCTTTTATTTTATTAAAAGGAACGTTGTTCGTGAGGTGTTAATTTATCACCTTCAAGAACGACAAGCATTCTTCTTCCATTTATACCATCCGATCTGGTCATGAACCCATTTTTATGGTTGAACTAGAATATTTTATATTAATTATCTTCAATTTAATGTTCTTTAAATAAACTATGTCCATATTACTAAGTTTTAAGTTAAAACAAGTTCATTGTGATCCAAAAACCGCCCAAATTGACCCAAATAAGCATCATTTAATTCTTATCCAATGATTCATCCACATGGATCTAATATAATTAATTATAAGATAATTAAAACTCATGTAATATCATTAATGACATGTAATATCATTTCTGGATGTTTAATCATGTTCTACCCAAACTTCAATTTAATAATACAAGTGAACCACCCAAGAAAAAACATAAAAACGAACATCCATGAACAATGTTTTTAAACTCTATAAGTCATCCAAAGGAACATAATATGACATAATGTAACCATAATGAACCCTATTAATGTACACATGGTTCTGGATTTCTAATTAATGAATATAACGTCATTATACAAGACATTAAAGAGACTGAATCATTTGCGTATAGGGTAACGAGAAATTCTCAAACCCAACATTCCTCCTTCAGGTTCTCCCTCTTTCACTCCATTTTTTATATGGTAACTCATTAAAGATCATTTGTTCATAATTATCCTACCTTTTCTGGGATATAAATTTTTTCTACTAAATTTAATGTCAATCAAAATGTTTTCCAAAAGAAATATTCTTTTAAGAACTCACCTTTTACCTCTCATTCAAGGTTGATGGTTCTTGTATCAAGTATATTGTCTCCTATTTCTTTTGGGAACCCAAAGTTCATGAATGTGTTCTTATGAGATGAAACCCATTCCTTTTTGAGGTTTAGTTATGTTTATTTATGTTATATGTTCATTGTGTCAAGCATGATAAATGATAATGTTATGATGTGACAGTGCGCCTGGAATTATATAGCGCAATATGAATGTTTAAATGTGACGGGTGCTCCCAGAATTATATAGTGCTCCAATGCATTTGGTAAAGTGATGAATTTCATGAGTAAATGTTAAATGATTTGTAAACCAGATTCAATCTTGGTTCAAAAGTATGTGTGTTATTTAACTACTAAGACATGATGTTTCATTTTTATGCATTGCCACATTTCAAGTCTTTTATTTATGCACCTCTCATGTTCATGATCTTTTGCCTATGTTATGATTATACTCACCCTATGCTATATTGTTCTTACCTATCATCTTAATGGGCTTCTATCTCACCCATTTTGATGTATATCCTCAGTTGGCTACATGTACTATGTATATGACAAGTGCCAATAAGAAGCTAGAGAAGAAGAAATTAAATAAATGGTTATTCTTGACGTTGTATTTGTTATGTATGGTCCTAGTTTTCCCAAGACATTAAAACATCAGATACTCTATGTGTAATACTATTTTGTTGTTTATCTTTAAAATGATGTAATATTAATGTAAGAAAAGCCTCAGGTCGCTATAGTTGGTATCATAGGAAATGTTCAGTTAATTTGGGAATTACGATTAGTGAATCCTAGGGAAAACCTACAGCATGAGACTAAGTAAAAATATGCACAAAATAATATTTACCTAGGTATCCCATATGTTATGTTTTTGATATAAATTGTTTAAATGAATAATTTATTAATGACTTTTTTACTTTTGTTTTTTTCTAAACTTTTCTATTTTAAGAAATGGTGGGAACCTGGAGAAATCAGGCCAACAACTCATGCGAGGGACAATGCAATGATTTCCTAAATGACATCCCCAATTATTTGGGAGGTGGAGTTCAAAACATCATGGCGATTAGTACCCAATTATATCACGTTATGAATAATAATAATAATAATGGGGAATGAACTCCTCACCAAAGAAGGAGAAACTGGATATAGAATGTTTTATGCAGCAACGACCACCGAAGTTTTGTGGATCTTCTGATCCACTAGTTGCATAATAGTGGGTCAACTCCATGAAAGTGATCTTTTCTGTGCATTACTATTATAAGACATAGAAGGTGACTCTAGCCGTTTATTGTCTAGATGGATAAGCTGATCAATGGTGGGATTTGATTAAGAACACCAATCTAAGTGATGGAATTGAAGAGATGGAATGGGAAGACTTTAAGATAATGTTTCTTAATAATTATTTCCCATGAACTCTTCACACGAAGATGGAGAGAGAATTCATAGAGCTCAAGAAAAAAGAAGGAGAATCTGTCACAACCTATGAAGCAAATTTCACAAGGATAGAAAGGTATGATTTGGGTTTTTTATCAACAATGATAGAAAAATTGATAGATTATTTAGTGGATTAAAACCACACCGTCAAAAGGCTCTAGAAATTTGAGACTTTTGGAGTTATGAATAAGTTGTTCGGTGTGCTCTCAAAGTGGAGATGGATTTTGGACAATGGTCTCATGGATATGTTAATAAGAAGATAAATATGGAGTTTCAAGTTGGTGGATCTAATGATAAAGGTGGTAATAAACATCAACAACCCACATGAAAAAAATTTGGGATGATGGACAATGGGAACTGCCTCAAAGAGACGAGGAAATGCTTCTAGTGTGGGAAAGAAGGACACAATGCTCATGAGTGTCGAAAGGACATGAAAAGGAAGGATAATGTAGCTGATGAAAGGAAGGAACCAATCATGGGTCAATCCTACAACTGTAGGGAGCTAGGGAACTATGTAAACAAGTGCACCAAACCCCGAGTTCTCGAGGGTAATCAGTGTCAGCATCCACTAAATCCAAAGGAACAAGGGAAGGCATATACCATCACTACTACGGAGGTGGATCATGATAATGATGTTATACAAGGTACAATTCCTACTCACTCAAGAATGGAAAAATTATTATTTGATTTTGGTTCTAAGCATTCCTTTATATCTTGCATGTATTCTAGAACTATAGAATCGAATCCCTAAAACCTTGAAGTAGAGATATCTGTAAAAACACCAAGTGGTGAAATCATTGAAACCCAATTGTTTGACTCTTCTCCTATTGGCATATTTGGGAAAATTCTTCCAGTGAATCTAGTAATACTTCCCTTGGTGGAATTCGACGCTATAATGGGAATGGACTGGTTCTCATTATATAGAGTGCATATCAACTGTCAGGAAAATGAAATATCTTTTCATATTCTAAACCATCCCAAGCTCTTCATCAAATTCAAGGATGATCATGAATGTCCTTTAAGGAATATTTCAATGGTATGGGTGTTGATTATTTATGAAAAAGCATACCTCTCCTAAATGGTTGAGTCGAATGAATGTTCCAACCTTGAGGAAATGACCATCATGAGGGAATAAGATGATATATTTCCCGAATTGTTACCCATTTTACCCCCAGATCGTGAGGTAGAGTTCTCAATTAAACTCGTACCTAGAGATACTCCTATCTCAATGTTCCCCTATAGGATGGCTCTAATTAAACTGGATGATTTAATGAAGCAACTGCAAGATAATCTAGAAAAAGGGGTCATATGCCCTAGTTCATCGCCTTGGGGTGCACCAGTGCTCATTGTGAAGAAGAAGGATGGAATGATGAAGATGTGTATCGATTATCAGGAACTCAACAAGATCCCCATAAAGAAAAAGTATCCTCTCCTAAGGATTGCTGAATTTTTTGACCAGTTAAGTGGAGCTCAATAATTCTCAAAGGTCGATCATTGTTCTGGATATCATCAGGTAAACATGAAGAAGGAATATATTCATAAAACTGCCTTCTGTACAAGGTATGGGAACTATGAGTTTTTGGTGATACCCTTTGGACTTAGTAATTCCACTGAAATCTTCATGGATTTTATGAATAGTGTCCATAGACATTACTATGGAAATTTTTTGGTAGTGTATATCGATGATATTCTCATCTACTTAATGATCAAGGAGGAATATGAAGAACATATAAGACTTGTGTTGGTGACATTAAGAAAGGAGAAGTTGTACACCAAGTTCAGAAAGTGTGACTTTTGGATGAATCAAGTCGCATTCTTGGGTCATGTGATCACAAGTGAGGGAATTTATGTGGATCCTTCAAAGACAAAGGAAATTAAGGAATGGCCCAGGCCCTCTAGTGTCATAGAAATGTTTAGTTTTCAAGGATTAGCTGGGTACTACCGATGTTTTGTGAGAAACTTATCAATATTGTCAAGCCCGCTAATTAAGTTAACAAGGAAAGGGGTAAAGTATATCTGGATTGAAGAGTGTGAGGGAAAATTCATGGAGCTAAAGAGAAGGCATATCACTGCACTTGTAATCACACTACTGAAAAGTAGAGAATGTTTTGTGATATACAGTGATACTTTAAATAAAGGCTTCAGTTGTGTACTCATGAAAAATTATAATGTGATATCCTACGCCTCCCGACAGTTGATGATCCTTGAGCAGAACTACCCGCTGCATGATCTAGAGGTGGGAGCCGTGATTTTTGCCTTGAAAATCTGGCAGCACTACCTTTATGGTAAGAAGTGTGACATATACACCGACCAAGAGAGCCTAATGTATATATTCACACAAAAGGTGCTCAACATGCATCAAAGGAGATGGTTGGAGCTAATCAAGGATTATTATTTCTCTATTCACTATAATCCTAGAAAGGAAAACAAGGTAGATGATGCTCTATGAAGAAAATAACCTGCTACTCTATCCATTTTGCTGATTGAAAAAGACCATATCTTCATGGATATGAAAAGAATGGATTTGGATAATATAAGGGAGGAGGATACATCCTACTTTTCCCAAATGATTGCGCAACCATCCATCCAAGAGAAGATTAAGGAAGCACAATGGGATGATGTGGAAATACAAAATAGGGTGAATGCAGTAAAGGAAGGGAATCTACAAGAGTTCCATGTCGATGAGGATGGTGTGATTCGATTTGGAATGTGAGTTTGTGTGCCTTCATCACCCGGGATAAATAAGGAGCTATTGGACAATGCACGTAGCTCAACTTTCTCTATCCATCATGTGAGTACCAAGATGTACCGTGATCTCCGAGAACACTTCTGGTGGGATATCATTAAGAAGGAGATTGAAGAATATATATCAAAGTGCTTGGTATGTCAACAAGTTAAAGCTGAGCGACAAAAGTCCAATGGTATGATGCAGCCATTGCCTATACCCTTGTGAAAATGGGAAAACTTTACTATGGACTTTTTCACGGGTCTCCCGAAGACGTCAAAGGGAAATAATGCGATATGGGTTGTGGTTGACCGACTCACCATGACTGCCCATTTTATCTCTATTCGGGAAGATCTCTCGCTTGATTAAATTACTAAGATATTAGTGAAGGAAGTCATGAGATTGCAAGGGGTTCCACTTTCAATTGTCTATAACCATGATCCAAGGTTCACATATATGTTTTGGGGGAGCCTTCTATATACTTTGAGTACTGAATTAAATTTCAGCACGACCTATCACCCCCAATCTAATGGATAGTATGAAAGGACTATTCAGACGCTTGAAGATATGCTAAGAGCCTTCTCTCTTGAATTCAAAGGTTGTTGGGATCAGCATCTCGAATTGTTTGAGTTCTCATACAAAAATAGATTCCACTCGAGTGTTCAGATGGCTCCGTATGTAGCTCTTTATAGGAAGCGATGTAAAACTCCAACATGTTGGGATGAAGTTGGAGAAAGAATGCTACATGGGCCTGATCTTGTTCAAGTGATGACAGAGAAGGTTCAAGTCATCTAGAAAAAAATCAAAGATGCTCAATTTCGGAAAAAGAGCTATGCTGACAACCGTCAAAGGTACTTGGAGTTATACATTGGAGATAAATTCATCCTTTGAATATCTCTATGTAAGAGAGTTATGCGATTATGGAAGAAAGGGAAGCTAAGCCCGAGGTATATTGGCCCCTTTGAGATCCTTGACAACATAGGAGCTTTTGCAAATCGTCTTGCACTTCCACCAAATATGGTTCAATTTCAAGATGTGTTTCATGTATCACTACTAAGGATGTACATACCAGACCCCTCACATGTACTAAACTCAGAGGTGGTGTCGCGGGAAGATGATCGCTCCTATGAGGAGCAGCCAATAAAGATCCTATTGTTCTATGCAACAAGACAACCCATCTTGTAAATGTTTTTTAGAGGAACCATATGTTTGAGGAAGCAACCAGGGAACCAGAAGAGGCAATGATGGAGAAACACCCTCACCTGTTTGTGTGAATTGAAATTTCGGGGGTGAAATTTCTTAAGGGGGGAAGAATGTAAAGACCCAAAGTTTTTCAGTGGAAATTCCATTCTTATATTTATGTTGTAAAATAAAATTAAATCACAATATAATGAACTACTAAGTGATAATTAACCTTTAAACATAAGTTTGTCATTTCTGTGTTTGGAATTTTGAAAATCTGACATATACGGTTGTGTTCAAGATGATTTTTGGAGTCTAATGATACAAAAATAATTTTTGGTTAATAGTGACCTACCCTTATGAGTAGTAACATACCCTTATGAATATTAATATGAACCTTATGAATATTAAATCATCCAACATAAGAGTAAATTACCTATGAATAATTAAATAAAATTTAGACATCTTAGAAAGTGACAATTTGACCTTAGTAAACGTTTGGTATTTTGTAAGTAATAAATAAATAATTATAATTAATTAATTTAAATGTATATTTATTTCCCTAAAATGTATTCATAAATTATTTAATCAATGTCTGATTGTTTTTATAAAAGTTTATAAGACCCTATGTAATTTTTGAAAGCACTATAAAATCAGTATTAATAATAAAAACTGTATTTTTAAGTAAATTAGAATTTTAATTATATATTAAATTAATATTTTTTAGATATTTTTTTTAAAAATGGACATAATTTTTGGCTTCTGCATGTCGAAAAATGGAAGGGTAAATTTTTGCGATTTTTCTGAGATACATGACTTTTTGATGAATAGTAGAATCCTATTATTTACAATAAATGCTAAATAATGGATTAATTGAGTCATTGATGATGCTCTACTGATGTAAGACCACATGGTTCGGGATCACATGATAAAATTAATATTCATATTCATTCAAGACTCATTATTCCTTGTCTTTGTGGAAATTAATAAACTAATGAATTTTATATTAAGAAACCCCCTCTCCCCTCCACTATAAAAGATACCTTTCACACCCTCATTTCCTCACACCTCCCAAACTCCTTGCCTTCTCTAAAATCCTTCAAAACACCTTCCCTATCCCCCCCCCATGTTCAAGAGCTTCTGGTCTAATCAAAAGACAAATCATAGGTCCATAAGGAGGTTCTCAAGAGAATGATTCAAGAGGTAATTTCTCTCCCTCTTCTCCTTTAATTTCCATTATAGTTCAAGTTAATTTCCTTGATCTATCCCCACCTATCTTCATAAAAATTTTATTGTAACTCCATTATTATACATATAATTTAATTTTATGATTATAATGGGATATTATATCATCCATCCCCCTTTCCCTCTTCCTTTTTCTTTTATTAAAGGGAACGCTGTTCGTGAGGTGTTATTTTATGACCTTCAAGAAGGAAATGCTTTCTTCATCCATTTTTACCTTCAGATCTGGTCATGAAAACATTTTTATGGTTGAAAAAATATGATATACTTATTTTTATCTATTTAATTTTCTGTAAATAACCTATGTCCATATTAATAAGTGATAAGTTAAAACAAGTTCATTGTGATCCAAAAAACCGCCCAAATTGACCCAAATAACCATCCTTTAATTACTATCTAATGATTCATCAACATGGATATAATATAATTCATTATAAGATCATTAAAACTATTGTAATATCATTAATGAAATGTAATATCCTTTCTGGATGTTTACTCATGATCTCCCCAAACTTCAATTCAAAAACACAAGTGAACCACCCAAGAAAAACCATAAAAATGAACATCCCTGAACAATGTTTTTAAACACTATATGTCATCCAATGGAACATAATATGAAATAATGAAACCATAATTATCCTTATTAATGTAATAAATGGTTAAAAATTTCAAATTAATGAATTTAATGTCATTATAAAGGACATTGATGTGAAGGAAGCATTTAGGTACAAGGTAAGTGGAAATTCTCGAACCCCACTTTCAACCTTCGGGTTCTCCATCTTTCCCTATATTTTTGATATGGTAACTCCTTAAAGATATTTTGTTCATAATTATCTTACCTTTATGGGATATAAATGTTTTCTACTAATGTTTGTTTCAATGAAAATGTTTTCCAAAATAACTCTACTTTTAAGAACTCATCTTTTACCTCTCATTCAAGGTTTATAGTTCTTGTATCAGGTATGTTGTTTCCTCTTTATCATGGGAACCCAAAGTTTATGAATGTGTTATTATGAGATGAAACCCATTCCTTTTCAAGGGATAGTTATTTTCATTTATGTTATATGATTACTGTTCCATTCATGATAAATGATAATGTTATGATGTGACGGGTTTGCCTGTAAATATATAGTGATATATGAATGATTAAATGTGACCGGTGCGCCTGGAATTATATATCACTCCAATGCATTGGGTAAAGTGATGAATCTCATGAGTAAATGTGAAATGATGTGTGATCAAGATTCTATCTCTGTTCACAATTATGTCTAGTAGTTAACCACTAAGACATGATGTTTCATTTTTATGCATTTCCACATTTCAAGTCTTTTATTTGTGCTCCTCTCATGTTCATGATATTTTTCCTATGTTATGATTATACTCACCCCATGATATATTGTTTTTATCAATCTTCTTACTGGGATTCTAGATTACACCTTTTTATGTATATCCTAAGGAGGCTACATGAACTAAGGAGAGGACAAGTGCCAATAAGAAGCTAGAGAAGAAGAAATTAAATAAATGTTTATGCATGATGTTGTATTTTTTATGTATGGTCCTATTTTTCCCATGAAAATAAACCTTTGGATCCTTTATGTGTAATACTATTACACAAAGAGTTTATTGATGCAATGTTTGGGGCCTTTTCTGCTGATGTTTATCAGACTATAACTTCACCCCTTGATGTGATAAAGATCAGATTATTATTCTGACTTTACATCCATGACATTCAATTTCCACACTACTGCATTCTGAACAACAGCTTATATGATATGAAAAAAATACCGTCAATCATTGTTCAGTTTACTTTATTAGGGAAAAAAGACAGAGAAACACAGTTGTGTATTTTCAGTGGAATACTTCTTACACTGTAATGTTTTATGTATACAATGATCCCCTATGATGGGTCATTCAATCCATGATTTATCTAGTTCATGTGTTACATATAACTGTCAATAAGTGATCAAAAGATGATGTTAATTTACTCTAAGGAACCAGTCAATTATTTTTTATGTGTTATATATAACTGCGTCCTTCAATGACACTCACTTGATATAGTGATAATTTGGTGTCATTTTCCCTTATAAATTCATTAATATTTTGTCACTTCCATCCCTCACCATTTTATATTTTCATTTTCATTTTTGAACAACCAACATAGAAAAAAAATTCACTCATTCATCGGATCAATTGGAGCCTTCTCTTTCATCTAATCCAACATTTCTATTTTTTTCATATCCAACTACATATTCATACTCCTTTTGAGTTTTATAATCCTTCAATAATTGGAACATGACATTTTTGTTTGGATTTTCTTGGATTCTGCTACTGCTTCAGCATAGATAGATTCTGAGGGCCAAGCTAATGGATGGAAACCTTCAGTGGCTAGGTTATTTGACAGCAACTAGTACTTATTATCAGTTATTTATATGTTCTTTGTGTCATCAAATTATCATTTTTGTAGTTACATTTATACATGGAACGAAATATGAACTTTTATGAATCATTTCTTAATGAATGAAATTAAAAACCCTTTTATCATGCACAACTTTATATCCTTTTCCCCAGTCGATATAATTATCTTCATCGATTTATGACATGTAGATGTGTATAGAAATAGAAATGGAGAATTGGTAGATGAGGAGTATGCAAGTTTATCTTATATTTATTCCATAATGGGACACTTTATATATGGTTTGTTCTTAAAAAATGGCCACTTCCACCAACACCCCCATTTTGTAACTTTGGTTTCCTTTCCCATTTTTTATATTTTCTTCCTTCCTTCTAATTTCTTTCATCTAGGAAGCTGTAAAGAGGGAAACTATATTTCTTGATACCTACCTAAGCCTTAGAAATGCCTATAATGTATGTTTTGATTACATTGAATTTCTGCATATTCGTGATCTTTTACTTGAATGAGGAAATTTGTTAACCTTTTACAGGCTCTAGAAATGCCAATTGTGGCTATTTTGTGTTTCAAGCGTGCTATTCAAACACAACCAAAAACCGACCAGAACTACGTATGATATTTTAATGATAAATGGTTCATATATTGTATAATATATTTATATTATCAAATTCTTCCTTATATCATAATTTTATGTTTTTTTGTTTCAATTACACAGGGATATAACAACACAACACATCATATACAAATAACCTCTCCAAGGAGATGAGTTAGGATTTCCCAGTTACTTACCTTGGGTAGTATGAGAGAGAATGGAAGGGGATTGATCTTCTTGAGCCTACAATGCATATACATTGTGTAGTAATTTCATTTTTTAAAAGCTTCTCGTGATGAGGGAGTAGTGGTCTAGGATGGTGTGGAGTGCCGGGATGAAGTTGCACATTTCCTGGACAGCTAGCGGGGTAAGGGTTGTGTACTAGTTTATGTTTAGGTTAATGAGTTCCTCCTTAAATCCCTGGGTGAGTTCCACAACTCATGCTTCCTATTGGTGTTCTTCTTGTGGATATGGTCCAGCGCACACATATAAAGATCAATTATGGTTTTCAAGTAGTATATCCCTAGGGACCACTGAAAAGAGATGACACTAACGTCTATTATTCAAACACAACCACACAAGTCAAGTGATCAAAGATCATGACATCCGTATCCTAAAATAGTCACCCCTGAATCACCCACACATTTACACCATCCCCTGAATATACATTATCTACACTATAGAATGTAATTTCTCCTCCCTGTTATCACATCATCTATTTTCACTAATGTGGATACCTCACCATGCTTTCTAGTTTCTTTATTCCCCTAATAACCCTTCTAATTCCCATCTCCCTAATGTCTTCCCCTCTTTGCCTCCACCTCTCCTGTGGATCCTCATCCTTCTAGTCTCCACTCTCGGCCTCTAGCTCCCTCTCCACCTCCATCCCCACCTCCTCTATGGGCTTTGACTATGACTCCACCTTGGTCTCTGACTACGCCTCCACCTCTTCTCAATGCCCCTCCCCTAATGGTGCATCATCTCCCCATCGACTAACAACACTTCTCCAATAACATTTAACATTATTTTCTCCTTGTTATGTTTCCCTCTTTGGATTCTATTTCCATTCCATCATGCCTGAATACTCTCCCCCAATTACCCCTTCCAAACCTAGCATCTCACTCTTTCCAATCGTAGCTAATCCCTCTGTCCAATATCTGTGACTACCGATGGTATCAGAACATGAAAATTTAATGATATTGAAAAAATAACTCTTATGGTAGATATCACCATGATTTTTGATGGTGATGTTGAGGTGGTTTATCTTCTCCATCGCCTGGGAAAATTCTATGGATAATGTGTTCTGATCTTAAACATAAAGATGCAAAAATGGTTTTGTTTTAGGATTATTATGCAGAGATCGATTAGAAGCCAAAATACCTAATCCTTTCGGAATATTCTGATAATACGAATTATCAAATGTGCTTTGGGTCTTGATGTATTTGAACAATGATAATGGAGGATTACTGGAGTAATTATTCATACGTGTTTTCCATCATTTTACCTCTTTGAAACATCCTTTCTAAGCCCTAAATGCAAAAAATTAATGCGACTGGATGGAATAGGGAAACGATGAGAGGATGTAACACGCTTAGATGAAGTTATTTCACGTTTTTGTTATGTTTTTATTACTATAATAGGGTTAATATGTTCATTTTGTTTCTAATTTGTTCATATTTTTTTAAACAGGTCCAAAATTTATTCCTTATAGGTACGCCAATTCTCTTCATGAATATTGCCCTATTTTCCCATTTGATGAGTATTTATAGAGTTACTAGAGTTGGTGAAGATTTCTGCTTTTCTGTACATATCACATCATTTTACCACTCTGGAACTTCATTTTGATGCCCTAAATTTCAAACATTACTATATCTAGCTAGAAAAGGGAATCAATGAGATGCCCCATGTACGTATAAGATTTCCCTTGGTTTTTTTCCCTGAATGGTTTTTTCCTCTTTATCTGTAGCACATGTTCTGCATTTTTATACACTATGCGATAATAGAAGAGGATCATATAGTGATTCCTTTCTGATGTTACTTATCTCTTTATTAACATGTATTGATATTGAGGTTATCACTTAGAAATTGTTTTCTTTATCATTACATATTTTTAAATTGATCCCCCACATAATGGAAGAATATGTGATGATATTAAATGTTTGGTTTCCATATTGTTTTTAATTTATCTCTAAATATGTTTGTTTCGATGGTGTGTGAGGGAGCTATATGTAAGTGTTTCCATATGAAATATTTCTTTTATAATATTTTTTCTTTACATATAGTGTGTTTTACATTCAATGTGTTTTATATTGTTTTAACAAAATATATATTTTAGTATCAATTTTGTTAAAATTTGAATTTAAGGAGTTGGTACTAAAAATTTCATCAATAGGTGAGTGAGGATATAACACCACTGACATTAGAAATTTCAGTGTTTTTTGTATTTTTTTATTATAAGTGGGTTAACATGTTCATATTTTTTCCTAATTTGTTCAAATGTCCATATTTTATTCCATATAGGTATGTACATTCTACCTTTTCTATGGTTTTCTCAGGTGGAAGGGATTACCCATGCATTTTTCTCATTAAACTGCTTTGATGGATACTTCTTCTAGGTGTCTGAGAAACATGAAGCTATGGTTGCGCCAAGTGAAGTGGTTTTTATTCCAGGGGACAAAAACATGAATGATATTATTCCTTAGGAATTATCATAATTAGAGGGATCTATGTGAGTTTCTATTAAATAATATATATATATATATATATATATATTTCAATATATTAATTTAAAAGTTGTTCGTTTCTTTATTTTATATAGTTTTCTCGGGTAGATGGGATTCATCGAGCCTTTTTGTCATCAAACTACTTTGATGGATACTTAAACTTAGTGTTAGGCCAAATTGGAGCTATGTTTGTGCTATAGGAAATGGTTTTTATTCTAGGGGATGGAAAAATGAAATGAATTATTCTTGATGAATTATCATATTTTTATATTTTTTAAAAATTTATTTTTTTATCTCTACATAGCATATATGGTTTCTTGAAATTCCACACTTTTCCCCTTTATGGTTTTTCTAATGCTCTGTTGGATTTTAGAAAGGGATTATTTTTTGGAATGCAATCTTCTCTAAGATATATCTTAATTTCTAGAGTTACATCTCTACACATAGATAATAAATTATTTTCGTTTCCTATCTCTTTTTTAGTTTGTGACTTCTTGAATGTTGGTTCAAACTAGTTGTATTAAAAACATTATTATTATTCCAATATTGTATTCTCTCATAGGTTGTTCCAAAATGATTTCTCAAAGAGATTTATTTCATATAAAATATGATTTGGTTTACATTTCTATACAATAAGAATTGTAGATTTGGTTTACTACTTAGTTCTAAAACACATAATATTGTTTCTAGTCCCTTGACATATGTGAAATGTATATTGGGATTTAACCTCAGTACCATAAACATGGTGATCTCATTAGATGTGAAAAATCATTACCTATTGTGTTGGAGGATATTTAATCCATGATCCACCCTTTACATAATGATAAATACATATATATATTAAGGATTTCATGATAAAAATAATAGCACATATTCTTGATAATATGGAGGTGATAGTCATGTGGCATAATGTTATGGATTTCACGATGAAAATAATTGCACAGATTCTTACTCATATAGAAGTGAGAATCATGTCAACAAATTGATGCTGGTATAATACATTTCATTCTCCATATGTATATGTGTTAATAAAACACATATAATAATATTATTTAATGATGATGGAATTCAAAAAGGGTGATGCTAATCACAACCTGTAGGTGATGATTTACAAGGTAGATTAATTAATGCATATTTCTATGGAATAAATAATAGATTATTGGTGTATGTAGAGATATATGGATAAGTTTTCATATAAAATATAATCTTAATTTTAAATATATGTAATTTTTGAACTCACAAACATTAAAGGGCTCCAAGTTGTTCAAAAATAGAAATACTCCATAGTCCTTAAATTTATAAATGTAAGAGAGATGATGAAGATGTTTAGTATGAATGAATCTAAACCAATGTCAACTAAGATTCTGTTAAAAACATTATTGGGAAGTATGTGGAAGGAAAATATTAAAATAAAAAATTTTATAAATGAATAAATGAGAGTTTCTATTTTTGACAGTAATGACATTGGATATTGTTTATTTTACATATTTAATAAACCATATCCAAATTAATACAATGGAGTATCATGTCATAGTAGTGAAACATACCTTGAAATATTTCCATGGTCCTCTCATATTTATATTTTTCTTCGATTCATGAATCTATTATGAATTGTAATTATTTTCTATTGTAGACTGGTTTGGTGATGTAATGGATTTAATTTCAACATGTTATGGGGAATTAATTATTTTAAATAAACGTGTAGGTAATATGATTAAAAAAAGTTTAATATATCTCTCAATACGACATATGAAGTATATATTTTAGTAACTAGTTAATATATTGAACTTTTATGGATAATGGAATAGTTTGACGATATTAGTGATGAATTGATACAACCTATGATGGCATTTTATAATAACTATAATGTTATTAAACTCTTTAAAATTATGGTAAAATAATCTCATAATAAATAAATTGAGACCAGATATCACATTATCAAAGGGAAGGTGGAGTAATAAGGGACCAAAGTGTAGAACATTAATACAAATCAATAAGTATCTAGAATCACACCTTTTTAATACCTATTTCTTCTCCTCAAAGAACAGGGCCTAATAACCCAATTCATTAAAATTCTTACTCTATCCTTTATAACTATCAAAGATATAAAAAGAGTACATCAATTTTCTAGATAACTAAGTATGTGTCCAATCTTTTTTCTCAAATAAATCTCACCCATGCAGTATGTTATCTTATGTTTCCATTTTCCAAATCTCTAAACAACTCAATATAGAGAACTTATACCACTATTAGTATGATGTATCATGTTATAATAACTCTTGACTAGGTTTTCATTATGTATCACTCCTTCAGTTAACATTGCATACTGCATATTTGTTTGAACTCTGTATTCATGTTAGTTGTATGGTATAATACCATATATATGTAGTATAATACATTTTATTCTCCATTTGTATATGTGTTTATAAAACCCCATATAATAATTGTATGTGTGTTTTATATTGTATTCCTTTTGTATATGTGTTCGAATACATTGTCATTGTTTATTTATGCTCAATTTTTCAGTCATTCCAGCTTGCAATCACAATTATAGAAACATGATTAGCATAATCTTCTCTTTACTATTATGTGTTTCTATTCACTTTCATTATATTTAACCTGTTATTGGTGGATATGTGAATTATATATCTTCCCAATTATGTGGGAAGATAAGGTATATGTGTTTTTACTATATATATGTTTTATCTATCATTAACTGTATATATGTTTTAACTGTTATTGACATAAAACTCCATTTTATCCCTTGAGAAGGTTAACAAGGACCATAATGGAAAATTTATTTATCTCTATGTCTTCGCAACCCCATACCATGTAACATGATATTCCAATTTTCTATGTCTAGTGCATACTCACAAGTTTTATTGGGATAGAAAATTAGATCATGAATAAGGGGTTTTATTTTATTTATTTTTTAAATACTTCTTTCTTCTGAATTTTTTGAAGTTTATTTCATAAGCTCCCATTCTCTCTGGAATCAGGTGAAACAATAGTGGGTTTCAATATTTCTCATAGAGGAAGGGATATAGAGAACTATTAAAGTATTTTCAAATGTTCTACTTTATTTTAAAATATCAGATAGGGTTAGGATGCAAATATTTGGTTCCGTGAGAGGGTGCTACATATGGAACTCTGCTTACACTTTTTCTTAAATTTGGGATATCAACATACAATAATGGATATAGAGGTTCAATGGTCTTGATCACTTGTGCACTGGAGTGGGTGATACATATGAACTGATGCTATATTTTCTCCCATCTTTCTACTATGTTTTCATATTAATGTCCTTCAGCTTGATTCAAGAACTCTTCCCTTCATTCAAATTAAAATTTTTGGGGTATAAAATCATTATTTCTGAAGGTGGGACATGAAGATTATTTCCCGAGATGAGCGATACTAATGGAACAATCTATATTTCTCTTTTGAGAATCCATATTATGAATTGAATCTATCTTGGTAATTATTTTCTATTTGTTTGGTAGTTTTTTGGTTGTGATCAAATCCGTTTGTGATATTTCATTTTCACTAATTAAATTGTGCACCGGTCTTTGATATTTCATTTTGATTGATTATAATGTTCATTTGCTATTGATGGGGCTAGATGTAAATGATTATGAATGTTGCTTATAGACCAATATTTAAAGTCTAAACATTGAAATTTCTTATTCCATTATTATTCTATGAATTTTGAAATGTAATTATTATTGAAATGCAGGTTGTATTAAATTAAATGTTTCAAAACTATAGTAAACATTTCTATAAATTAAATTGTTCAGTGTAATTATTCTAAAAAGTATAATATTTCTTGTCCACAATATGAATGGTGGATGAGAATATCCTAAACCCACAAATATAATGTTATCAATATACTGACTAATATATTAGCACAAATTTCTAATATAAAAAGCAAAATTAGAGGGAAACATGAAGTAATATGTTAGGACTTATGCTAATGTAATGGAAATAATCAAATTTTCCTTGTTGTAAATAAATTTATATTAATCATATGATCATTTATTACTTTATTATTATTAATGAATTTTATTAGATATCACAATTGAATGATTCTCATAGTTATGAGAGGCCATTAATAAGGCATATTTTTCTGGTCATGTATCATAGCTCTATAAAATGGGTGATAGAGTTTGGTAAAGACATTGGAATAAAACATTTGGTTTAGGTACTCCTATAGTGAAATTTGTACATCAAGGTAACATTAATCATAGAGTTAATACTCCAATAGTTTGGTCTATGAGTCTGTATCAAGTAGTTTAGGTATGGGGTTATCCCTCCCTTACATCCCGATGAGGTGTGGGTCCTCCATGTTAGAGTCAGATTCGGTACTCCCCCAACTAATGGGGTGCATGAACATCACCTATAGAAGTCAATAATATTCTTGATTATAGTTTGTTAATATTCCATTCTTTATGAATATATTGAGTTATTTTACACACACCTGTAAATATAAATTCACATTTATACATTAATAGAATGGTTCCAGCTATATTATTTGAAATCACACTTCTATGAATACTATATTCATACAATGATTTTATTTATATACACCTATGCACATAAATTCACATATATAGTTATATGGAATTATTACACCTATATTTTTCTTCACCAATATTCACTATATTTCCATCTGTTAGGAATAACGCACTCATTTTATTTCTTCTTTCAAATTCATCTCACTATCCAAACGAGTGAGACAAATTTTATATATCATTCCCATAATTTTTTTGAGCGCATGTATGAAAATTCATAATCACATTATCATGCCATGAAAATGTTTGGGTTGGTTACTAGATACTTATTCATTTCCTTCTACTATGGTGAACCAGTAGGGTTATGTAAGTTACCATTAGAGATTTTCTCATCTCTATGATATCACAACCTTTTTTAATTAATTTAATTTTTAAATAGATGCTTCAAACGACGATTTATTTGATGGTAGAAAATTTATTTAATGGGTCATTTGATTATGGTACCTGATAATTAATTTGAGTTTAATATTTACAATTATTGAATGGTTTTAAATTTCTTTAGCAGAATCTTTAGTGCCAATACCTGAGGATTATTCAGAGTTGAATTTTTCATCTATCTTATATAGTGATGTCCAACATTTTTGTAAATTTTGATAAATATCCATACTCCTTCCTATAAAACAAAAAATTATTGGGGGTAGAATGTATCTTTTTATACCCCAATCACACTTGGAATAATATTTTATTTTCCTCATAATTGGAATCTAGAAGCATGTTACCTTTTGGAAGTATATCATTTAATAGTTTAAGAAGCTTTTTAAAACTTTTATCCCCCTCCCATTTCTTTCTTTCAAGTAAATTAATCTCATAAATTATGATAAGAATTAATATTTTGTGAAACCTAAGAATAATGTTTTCTCTTAAACATTATATAATCATTCAAAATTTACTATTTTTTTGATTGTTTAAATTCTTTCATCTTGAATCAATTCTTCAACATGGTCCTCTATCTTATTCAGAATATTATCATCAAAATTAGATGTTGAATGTTTTATTCTTTCAAAATTCCAGATCCAATATGTATTATTGTGTCTAAAACAACAAAAAATGAGATGATATTTTTTTATGGAATTTAACATTCTCATATTAAAATAGTTCACACAAGGATAAAATATCAAATCATTGTTTTTAATATTTCATTAAAAAAATTACATAAAATCATCAACTCATTTTTCATAGTGATCAGTGGTTATTAATAAATTTATCTAATTATTATCCATTAAATAATTAAGATCACAATATAAAATTGTGAATATATGAAAACATTTAAAAATTTAAAACAACATAAAAATAGATAAATTTTAATCATTAAAAAATATAATCAAAATAATCAATTATTAAAAAATATTTGTCACAACAAACAATTATATATAATTATAGAAAAAATATTAAGCATAGTTTTCCTTAAAAAAATTACATAAATTATCTTTTAAAAATTATAGATAATTTATCTTTAAAAATAATAAATAAAGAACAAAAAAATGAAAAATTTATAAAATATTAAAACATATACTAACTAAAGAATTTATTATAACAAAAAAGAATAATAACAAAAAAATATGTATAATTTATATTTAAAAAAATTATCATAAAAAATAATTAAACATATAAGACTAAATTAAAGAAAATTATGTAAAATAGATTCTGAATTCAGAACATTTATACAAAAAATTATATAAAATACTATACAAAACATTATACAAGAATAAGAGAGAAGAAATTATCATAACAAAAAATTTTAAAAAAATTATATTAATAATTATACAGACATTTATACATAAATACATTATAAATAATTATAAAAAAATTTATAAAAAACATTTTACAGAAATTTGTTATACTAAAAAAATTATCATGAAAATTAGTTAAACATGAAAAAATATAATAATTTATAATCAATTATGATAAAAAAACAATTATATATATTTTATTTTCAAAAAAAAATAAAGAATTCAGAGCTCAATAATTAAAAATCCCTCCAGAATTTTGATAAACTCAATTAAAGATGGTAAAAATTGGGAGAGTTATATAAGATTTAAGAAAAACAAGTGTAAAAAGGAGAAAAAAATAAAACTAAGAAAAAACTAAAATTGTGATTTTCAGAGAACAATAATAGCTCAAGCATCATGAAATAAGAATGAAATATTGAAGATTCTTGATAAAGACTACTAAAAGTGGATGGAACTCAATTTAAATAGAGAGTAAATGGTTCTTGAGGATGGTCAAAGATCCCAGGTTCCTTCATTGCTCAGGAGTCAGCCAAGATAGTGGATGTTGAGTGAAATAAAACTAAGTCATTGATTTGTCTATATATTTTAACAAGAATTTTAACATTAGTTTTCATGAAAACATACTTTAAAGTGTTTAAAATGTATTTTATCATCAGTTTTCAGAAAAATGATGTTAATGAGTAAGGATTTAATGTTGTCTTTTTAGAACTAATATAAAAATATATATTAATTTTAATGTCACTTTTCATTAAAATTGATGTAAAATGTTTTTAATAATGTTTAATGTAGTATAGAATATGATTTAATGATGTTTTTCATTAAAATAGATGTTAAATGTTTCGCCCATTACTTTTAATGTCATTTTATAAAAAAACGATTCAAAAATACTAAAGCCAAAGCCTATATTTCTACTAATGTTAATGTCAATGGTTATATGGCATGGATGAACTTGCAATAATCTATCATTATCAAACAAATGGAATTTAATCATTGTAACATAATATTTCCACAGATAAAAAAACTCAATTATTTTATCTATCATGATAAAAAAGTCATTTTTACTTTCTCTAAAATGATATCATTTCAATAAAATACCTCAATAAATTGTTTTTTATTCCACTATTGATGGATACATTGATTTTAAATATAAAATCCTTCTTGTATTAAATAAACCATTTATTCTGGCTCATCATTCTTATCAATTTTTTTTTCAAATTATTATTCTACTTAAATAGATTTAATTGATGGGTGGATCATTATAAAAATAAAATCTCATGAAAATATGTTTATGAAAAGTTAATGTTTTATGTTGAATTGAAATGAATTGAAAATTTTCTAGAGAAAAATAAAAATACATAATTTTCATAATGACAGATAAATATTGATGATAGAAACCCACAGTTACAAGTTGATAATGTTGATAATATTGATGATGTTGAACATGAATTTGAAACATAAAGGGATGATGATGTTGAAACTCCTATAAAAATTGATAATTTTGAGGAGGTTTATGAAGACATTGATAATATTGAGTATGAATATGTTAATGGATATGAATAATGATTCAATTATATGGTGGTTATAGGCATAATAAATATATAATACCTATTTTCAATTATTTACTGACAATATTATATTCAATTTTTAAAATTATCGTGATGATTTTTATATGTTTTTTCATAGTCTCAATCATATTTTTCTTCTTATTTATTAGTGTGATCCCTCAACATCTAACTTGTAGTATATTAACAGTTCATCAATAACTCATAGGGGTCATGGTATTGTGATATTTTGGATTCCCAGCCCTATTCCCAAGCAGTGTCCACCTCTTGATTTTGATTCATGTATGTAGAGGTATGTTCAGTAGTGTATTATTGTTAATCTTCATTAAATATCATTATTTTTATATATATTAATATTAATTTTTTTATTTTTTTCCATAGTTTTTTCACATATAGATATTAGAAAGTGGGTGTGATTCTATTAGTTTACTTTTACAATACATGAGGGACTTGGGATTATATTCCCATGAATGTTCATCACCATAGGTTTAATGATAGGATTATACGTAAATAATTAATACTTATTTTAAAATTTATTTAAATATTAACATGATATTTTAAATTATTTATAGTGTTTATGGTTTCTAATCAATGATATTATGAGAGCCACTATATGGGTGTTTTGGGACATCTATATACATGAGAGATATCCTTAGTTTTTTTACAATATGAGAAAGGGAGCCATTGATAAAGATGGATTCATAGTTTTTATCAGTATTTCTATATCCATTTACATGATTACGTATCATCTCATGTTTGTGATGGATTTCTCTCCAACTAGATGGGAGAAAGTTTTTAGAGGAGATCATCATTATACTAATAGAATTGTGGAATAATAGAGTTCATAGATATAGTTGGTAGTAATTCATTTAGTATTTATCGAAGACATATGATATGTAATTTATTTGAAAATTTTTATATAACATAAATGTAAAATGTATATTTTATATTCATATAGGTATTTTAGCGTCCTGATGTTTTGAAAGTCATTATTTTTAGGAGGATGTACAATGATCCTTCCTATGGATATATTATTGGTAGATGATAGTGTCATATTGTAGTCATTATAATTTTATTTAAAAAATTATATTAAATTAAAGTTTTAATTATTATAATTTCATAAAACATTTGAAGGGGACATATGAGGCTATGGATTCTTAGAAAATTGATGAGAGTCATGCTGAGATTGATGGTAAGGACGAAAGTGTCTTAGGATTTGATAAGGTAGCTTGGATATAGGTGGATCAGTATTGGTATAATGAAAGGATGAGTGGTTTATATTATTTATCGAATGATGCCTTTTAGTTATTATTAAACTGCTTCATGGTTATCCTGCAGCATGATGGGAGTGCATTCAAAGCCATAATCATCATTTTCAGAGTCTGAGGAGAATCTATGATCTTAGATTGAGGTTATACATATCCTATATAGAGAGAAGGAATAGATACTTCAACACCAGTAGCAGTAAGAAGATAACTAGTTTCATTGGTAAGAGTAGCAATATGGATAGATGATAGAGTACATGCATCGAATTTCAAATGGTATAGGGATACAATTCCATCCACTTAGTCCTCAATATGATGCACCACCTCCATAGTTATTGAAATATTTTGTTGAAACACATATTATGATGAGATTTTATTAACATATTATGAATTATAAAATTATAAATTCATATGTATACAATTATATATATATGGGGATTGAAAATTTGTTTGATGTTTTATTAAAATTTTATTTTTTCAAAATTAAATTTTTTTGAATGTTTAACTTTAATTTTTAATTTTTTAATTTTTATATTTTTAAATTAGTTTATTTTTTGAGTTGTTTACTATAATAATGAAATTATATCCAAAATAATAATTCATGAATATTTTGTTTAAAACGATTTAGGATGGGAACATGCCACGTTGTAAGAAAAAAGGTTTTTACGATGATCCCTAAAAAACCAAATCCATTTCATCAAAGGGGAATTTCTGATGGGCCCATTAAATTTTTTTAATTATGACAGGATACCATCGAAAATGAAGGATCATATATTATCTAATTTCCATTTGTGGTGGAAAAAACTATGCTTCTATGTAGAAAAGGATTCATATTTTTCTTTATATCCATTTTTTGTGATTACAAATATGGTTTGTAAATTAATTATGTACATTTATCTAAAATAATTTCATAATAAATGGGAGTAAGAATGAGGTTAAATAAGAAGAAAAAATAACATTATAGTTCCATGAGGGAGGTTTTTTTAGTGTACCATATTGATAAAAGGGATCCCATTACCTGTAATTTTCTTAGCACTCACAAAGGTAATCATTTTTCAATGTATTTTAAGCACTAATAAATTTTTTACCTTTATCAAAATTTTCATAGCACTGATAAATAATAGTTTTGCGTAGTTTTTAAAATATGATTATATATATATTTCAAATATATATATATATATATATATATATATATCAATACTTATTTTTTCTTAAGAAATATTTATAAAATAAATAAATATATATTAATAACAATATATATATATATATATATATTTTAATCATTTGTATTCTGTTTATTATTTTATACTATTTTTTCAATATACATAATTAGGATTATAAATGTATATTATAAAATATAATGATATTAACTATTTAAATAAGTTAAATATAATAAAATGGACTATATAATAATATAGTCCATATTTATGTTTATATATTTTTATTAATCTTCTATCATTTTAATTATATATAACTATATATTTACATTAAAAATAATTCATAATATAAATATATAATAAAAAATATATGTTCATACACACACACACATATATATAAATATATTGTTGGAAAATTCTAACAAGTTAGATTAAAAAACATTCATTATAAGAGAATAAATCCTCCCATGAAAATCAGAAAATAAATTCAATGTGCAACTATCTAGACTCCAAACAACATGGTGATTATAAACTTGATTCCCTTCATGTTTAGAAAAGAAAAATAGTATGGGTGGTAAAGTGATCCATCAAATATTTCATAATATTTACAATCAGTACTAACAGTTGCAAACCTTCATCCTATCCCAAAATTGAATTAGTAATAACCTTGAAATCAGATTAAATAATAATTATCTCACAATCCTACTCAAGAAAAATCAATATCTAAAATAAAATCAAAAATCTCAACAGCTAATGTGATCTAATTACAAATAAAATATTTTGGAAGTGTTTAAGAAATCAATCCGTGAAGGTCCTAACAACCAAAACAAAAATCACAATATAGTTTCCAGAAAATATCGCATCAATATTTCCATTATGAACAAAATATTTGTGGGGGGGGGATAAATCTACCCATTGTTGGGTAATTGTATTTTCACTTCCAAGAAATATATTTTTAGTTTCATGTAAATAGACATTCAGATGTGCATAAACCCAAAAGTGGTTTAGTTAGTTTACCTATTTATAAGGAAACACATTTAAATGAAATAAAAACTTGAATGAAATTGAAAAAAGATAATATAATGTTTTAATAGGAATAAAATATACCAAATAGACCTGATTATATGGAAAATCAAGGTAACAATCAATTACCTCTAGAAAATTCACATTTCTATCATTCTAGACAACCCTACCTCTATGTAAATTCAAGAAGCACATGGGAAGGGGATTAAATATTATTGAGACATATGGAGAAAAAAGAGTCACTTGTGGAGTCAAATTTGAATAGAGAATCTCATGTGTTAAGGATGAAAAAAATATAACACTAGAATAACTTTATCATCAGTGGGAGTATCAAATTCCATAGCAACTTCCAAATATGGGGAACTGAAGAGTAAGGATTTTGAAGAGAAATAATGCATCATTACATGAAAAAATAAGAAATATATATGTACTTTCACTATATTTACTAATATAGTGATGTTACCAATAAAATAGTATTGCTAAAAAAAATATCACATTACCTATCATTAAACCCTGAAGTAAAATTACCCAAACACCAACCATCCAAATGATCATTAAATATATCCTAAATCATGGCATGTTCCAGGAATGGGAAAATTGGGGTCATCGCTCTTAAAACAATATAATCAACAACCGAATGGTTACTCCATATATTAACCCTATAAACATAATATATTCTCTAAAAAATACCCTTATTCCAGATTTTACATGAACCCTATATGCTTATCCATAGACAAATAAGACCATGGACCTGATTATGTATTTATTTAATCTGAATGAGGATAATATGTATTACAATGAACCTTGTCTCTCAAGGAACCGTGATTTTTCAAAAGGAACCAACCCATCTTATCATGTGAGGAATCATTAAAAAAATAACAAATTCTTAAAAAACCACCAACATCGTTTGGGGGACATAATTATCCACTTACACCCAGTGAGACTTCATCCTTCCATTATGTTATCCACACAATAAAATAGTCGATCGTCAATGTAAGTGATCTATAAATCTAAAAATGAGCATAAAAATAGGAATTACATATGTTGGGTTTATTTTAAAAATATTCTTAATAAGTATATAATTTACATCTTTAGAAACACTAATTCAATACAATAATTGACTCTTCTTATCAATCTAGTCAACAACATATGATAACACTTATATCATTGATTTTCAAAAAACCATTGGAAGGCCATGGTATTTCTGATATTTTTATACCAATCGATTGTCAAATGTTTCTAGAATATTATATTTCCAAAATGGATTGAAACATATAATAAAGGATACATCGTATTTAAAAACGCCGACCAACTAACCCATAACCCACGTTTATATAGATAAAATATTTCTAATAGTAAAAAAGTCCTCAAATGTGTCGTGAAAAAATAATATACTATTATAAACCTACAACAAATGGGAAATAGGTTGGTTGTTGTGACATAATTTTTCTCCATTTATCTAGTTATTATTTACTACACCTTTGAAATTTTATGGAAAACATTCGGTAGAAGGATAAATTGGCATAAGAAAGAGGATATCTATGATAGAGCTTGTGATAAGGAAAATATTTTCATGAATGATTTCCATAAATCATTCTCCTAAACTAAATCAAGGAAACATACTACATAATATCATCAATCTATTGTTTAAATATTCCTATCTTATTATGTATAGAGAAAAAAAATGAACATTTGACTTTAAGATACGCTTTAGTTATGTATAGTTTCTAAGCCATCATACCCCTTTTAAATAGAGATAATATCAATTGGAAGAAAAATATCACGAGGAATGATTGTATTAATTTAGATAATACTTTTTGTAAAAATGACACTGTTATTTTCAAAAAAATGGAAGGCATAATTATTTTAATCTAATTGATCATAATTTTTTGTAACACCTTATATGAAACATTTCAAAGGATTATATCCATGAATTTCTATAATCGAAATTATTTTTACTCTTTTGTAATCTAGGTAATAAGAGTTTAGTTAATATAGTTGATTCCATTCATTCTTTTATATAAATTTTTCCTGAGTTGTATGATATCAAACACCTTAATATTCCAATACTTCTGAAGAACATGTCATTAAAAATCAGGTCCATGTTATTTAGTGGAGCAGAACAATGAAAGATCTGAGGTAACCTATTAATGAGTAATGTATTTAGAAATATGATCATTCTTAGACTCTTAACTACCAAGGAGATACTGGAGGCAACCTCACATGAAATAAAGGATCCCATAGAAGATTAAAAATCATGAAAAACCTCATAATAATATTTTATATTCCACTGTCCAAGCAGGTGAAACCTCATTAATGCCTCTCCAAATTTAGAATCATGTTATTAATTTATATTTCAAAAACCATATATTATATGTAAAATTTATTTTCGTATCCTTTTTAATATATAATATATTATTCTATATGATATATAAACATTATTCAAAAGATCATTTTCTAACTATTTTTCAAGACTAATCATCTCATATATCATAGAAATCAAGGTTGAAGATAATAGGTGCTGTTCAACCCAACCAAAAAGAATTTGATATTTTTATATATTTTTGGATAATCCTAATTTTCTAAAATTTAGAGAGAATATAATTATTTAGGAAACTATCCACCTTTTTTGTTTAACAATGGAAAGATGCTTTACATGAACTTCATGCTGACTTGACCATGCCTTCATATTCATCCTCCATTATCCTCATTATTTCAAATAGAAAAAACATTATTTCCAAAAAAACTCTTCTAACGCGACCTCAAATATATGATTTTTTTACTGATATTCATTGAAAATACAACATTATTTTATGAAATTCCATGTTAAAATAATTATATTTCTTACATTGTGAATTTTTAAATTAATTGTTTAATGGCTCTATTTTGTTTTTTATTTTTTATTTATATTTTGAATTAAATTGAGAGTACATTCATTAAATTTTAATATTAATTGATCAATTGATACATTAAATATGTGAATTTCTTAAATCAATTAATTTTTGATATTTTAATTTTTTAATCTTTTTTAAAATTTAATGAAGTCCAAAAAATTAGTTTGATATTTTAATTGAAATTTTTATTCTTTGAGTGAAATGTTTTATTAAGATTTAAACATTTAATGATGAGAATATTATGATTTAATTGATTGATTGAATGAATTTCAAATAATATGATTATAGAATGAAATTTGAATTTTAGTTTGTCTTATCATTTTTGAATTTAATCATGTATTAATAAAATATGTGTGATGTTTAGGAAACTAATTTTTCTAAAATGAAATGGGTTGAATAGAACTTCTATTTTTATAGCCAATATAGCAATCAAAACAATGAAAAGCTAATTAGTCTTCTAAATCAACAAACCAATTGACTGCATGTGTGTAATAAAAAATGTGAGAATACTCTTCTTTTGGTCTTTTATTCAGCTCTAGACCCTCCATGATCAATCCATGCAATGGAAATACCACAAATGAAATCTACCATAAGAAATTATTATCGATTGACTATGGATAAATCTTCATTCTTATTGATCAATAATGACAGTGAAGAGTATTGAGAGAAATATTTGGAAATGGTTATCATCAACTATAGAGAAAAAATATATCAACTACAACCACAAAAAATAATAAGTCATGAACATGACATACCATAAAAAAGAAGTGATCTTTCTGTGTAATGGGAATCTACTATTAGAAGAATACTCATTATTTCAATGGAATGAATATTTTACACATAATAAACTAGTGACTACACCACTTATAATGGTTGATCATCTCGATCGACTGTTCCACATTCATATGCTAATTGATATAAATTAGTCGAGATTCTCATGAATAATATTTATAAAACCTCACTAGATGGGGAAAACCAAAAGAGTCAACTTGGTTGGATGAACATCAAACCTCTATGTTAGCCCAAACCGAACCACTATCCAGTGCCAACATATTCTCTACTAATGACCAATAAACCCTTATTCTATGATCTAGAAGAAAAATTACAATCTTAATTAATCAGAGAATTCCACTAAGGGGAAAACATAATTCCCCACCACTGTGTTTTCCACACATCTTGAAATAATTGATTGAATCTATGACCACAAAGTTGAACTATATCTGAAGAAAATTAGTCGTGTAGAATATCATCGCACCATCGTGTGCCACTAAATATGATGTGATGAACCCAATGAGGGTTTTTGAATAGTTTCATAGTCATCATCCTTGTTAGTGAATGTTTACACCATATTGATCTGAAAAAATAGATGTCATTCCTCCCATTATCACTAAAGATCATTGTCAAATGAATCATGGCTGTTGTAGTGTTGCTGCACCGAATTTTAACTTGTCATACTAAAATTTAAAACCACTAAGAAGCTGAGATGCTTTCCGAATAAGAACTCATTTTCAATATTGTAAGGTGGTATTTTGAAACATTGAGGCCACCAACCAATCCCCATGCACTTATTGTGTAGTCATTTCCCAACACACACCATGTTTTTATTGAAATTACACTATAATAATTTGATTTGAATCATGATGCTGGTGGATAAGATATGATGTAATCCTTTCAATTAATGAAGACACAAAGATATGAATTCATAGATATAATTCCAATCTATATTCTATATCATCTAGTTTTGAGACAACTATCAAGGACCACATTTTCTAATAAAATTACTATAATATGTTCCAACTCTTCATGTGATACTTGAGAAACCATATCTTCCAATATATTTATGATGAATCAAATATTTTCACTCTAATACATCATAAAGAGGTATAGATCTGGATTATATTTGGAGAATTATTTTCCGGAATATGATTTTAGTACACTGATTTGGATAAATATATATTGTCAATTTTTTCATGTAGAAATGATCTAGTAAAAGGATGTGAGATTATAATTTGAGGAATGAATCTAGCATGATGGGATATTTGGAAAAGAAAATCATTCTTATCATAGTGAAGTGATGAAATATTCATTACTTGGGAATATATTTATCAAAAGTGAAACTTTTTCCATGGAAGAGTTTGGGGGAGGGGAAGGAAAGTTGTCAAAAATCACCATATTAAATAGAGTTCTTTCCAAATTCAAATATTTCCATTTATTTTCATTCATCATTTATTTTGTATTGATGGAACATTGGGCCAATAGTGTCCAATCCATGAATATATCTCCCACCACTATGTTGAATTCTTATTTTTGAAGAAAAGTTTCTTCTCTATTTAATTTTCTCGATGTGTATGCATGTGATGATTTTAGGATATTCTTATATGACTTCATATTTAAGTATTTATTGACTTATTCCAAAGGTTTCACACATAGCCCTATTGGGAACTCATTGAATAGGTATGATATTTAATATTGTGATGATATAAGTGGGATCATTTGTATCCAATCACGTAATTTTGTGAGGAAATAAAATACAATGATTATTGTGTTTTTGTTGTTCTAAACCAATATTAAATGTAAGGTCTAATAATGTATATTTAATTTGATTAGTGAATAGAAGAGAATACAAATTAAATAATGATTCATGGGTAAGTGGGGAGTTTAATTCATAGTTAGACAACTATGTTTTTTAACATTTAATTTTTAACCAATCATTTCTATACATTATTTTTTTTTCATTTGGAACCCACATAACATGATTTTAACACATCCAAAAGACTTTATTATTCATATAAAATCTGAGTCTCACTATACTGTAGTTTTTTGGGGTCTAAATATTGTTTTTATGAGCACACCATGATAGGTACATACCAAAATTGGCATTGTTTCTAGGAATTCCAATGTTATTATGTTAATTTTGATTATAATTATTTTAAATGACCAAAGACAGTTATTCTAGCCCCATTGTTTTTGATTGTTGGGTTAAAATAAGTGTGCTCGCTACAATTTAAACTTTTAAAACAATAGAACAAGTGGAGAGAAATTTTTTCACCATTACACTAGAAAAATACCCTTCAATAGATTATTATTTTGTAAGAGATACATTAGTTAGAAAAAATATAAAAGATAATTTGGTAAAAATGAATAGATAATTAAGGGATATATACATATATATCTAATTTCAACACCAATAATAGAAAATTATAATATTAAGATCAATAATATTATGAACATAAAACATGAATTATAGGTATTTTACCAAAATTTAATGGATTATATAGTTAATAACCCAACAAAAATTTGATTTAATTTTATGAATTAAGTAATGGATTCATAATAAGTGGAGTAACACATGATCCAATCATTTTGAAGACTTTTCTTCTATATTATGAGATCTGATAGAAGAATTTATGCTTATCTATTAAAAAGGAAGCCAAGGATTGATACATCAACTTGATACCCATGGAACTCACCTCATGGGATGAACTATAGAGGGACTTCCTATAGAAATTATTCCTTTTATCAAGGAGTGATCAACTAAGGAAATTTATCTGTAGAAAAAAACAAGAAACAATATAAAATATCTATGTGTTTTGCGAATAGTTCAAGAAATTGACTGCACCCTACTCACACTAGCCATATTAATAACATCACTTATTGGTATTTATTTTTCATGGATTGACAGATAATGATCAAAATATACTATATGATTTTTTGGGAAGATCACTGATTGACAAGTCAACTGTTGATGTCATAGAGGTGATTGAGAGAATTTCCATGAAATCCAAAAAACATGGAATGAGAACTACAACTAAGGGGATTATAATATAAAAATGTAAAACTAAAATTTATTGGAAAATAGAATTGAATAAATGATTTTTATTGTGAGATAGCTAGTTGTGAACAAGGTACACAGGACCTAACACACCACATCCTCTTGGGTCTTCTAGCGTTGTATTCTCAAGAGAATGTCACTAAAGAATTACCTCATGTTCAAAGGACTAAAATATATGATTCTATATATAGTAGAAAATTATATATTAAACCAAGGGATAACCAAGAATCTATAATTTTTTAACATATATATTTTTATTTTGGAGCCAATAGACCTAGAGGCCACCATTCAAGTAAGAATTTCAATATGATTCTCAATAGACATTCCAACCCACTTTATTCTAGAGAAATAATTTACAAATTTCCACAAGTTACCAACCATGAAAATATAAAGCTATTTACCAGAAGGAAATGATGATATAGATAACATACACTCAAAATAATCAAAATAACACTCTCACCACTCATCGATAATAGTTGAATTAATTAACATGTTAGTTTGTGAAACTCATGAAGACCCTATATAATGTAGTAAATCAAAAATAATGTAGGATTCATACATAAAAAATTCATAAACCCAAAAGAAATTTATATTATATAACATTAATGAGTGGTAAGGAGACAAAAGGTAGTAAAAATAACCTTTAGTTATCAAAGATAGATGAAAAAAATAACAAATACTCAGTGAATCTACCCAAGTAAAAATCTTGATGAGGAATTCATGAAGGAACTATCATAGGTAGAAAAAGGGAAAATAAATATGGAAGATCCATATCAACCACAACCACAACCACACTTCTCTAAAAGGATTCAAACACTAATTAAAACCAACGAGGGCACAAGAAATCAAGAGATTTTGTATGTACACATGAAATTGAAAATCAATATCCCTTGGCTGGAGGTTATCCACCGAACTCCATGTTATGATAAATTCATTAAATACATGTGCACATGGAATAAGATATATTGAGGTAATGAATATTTCAAATTAAGTTAGAATTTTTATTCCCTTGTTACTCCTCAAATCCTCCTGAAATGCCAAGGTCTAGGTATCTTTTCTATCACATAAATTATTGGTGAACATACTTTTTCCAATGAATTTTGTTGTTTAGGATCCTCAGTAATTGTAATACAAAATTCAATTTATTATTATTTTTATTTGGGATAACTTAAACCTACCATGTGGTTTGGAAACTCGATAATTCATTTAGTTCTTACTATGTATGTTTTCTTTAGGAGTTCTTGGTAAGCGTACAATGTTACCCATTCCCTGATGACTTCTATATTCTCAACATGGAAGAAATAAAATGTAAAGGACATTATACTATTATTATTTCTAGAAAATTATCAAATACCACTAAAATAATAATAAATTTCAATTAAAGAAAACATTAAGTTAATTGTGGTGAGGAAACAATGAATTTCATCATCCCTAACATGATGAAATTCCCCCATATAGAGGATTCTATTTTATATTAAAACATTTTATTTATTATGTTCTTATCAGAAAAAAATTTAAATGTTCACTCGTATACTAATATTTGGAGAAGATTTATAGATACACAAATTTCTCTAAAAATCTATTTTATAAAATGATATGAATATGGAGACAATTGTTATTGTTGAAAAATATGTTGAAATTAATGAAAGTTATTTTTCTTATAAAAAAAATACCGGACTCATATTTCTTCCTTAGATATAATGGTGGCTGACGTGGAAAAATATAAACTAAAATTAAATTTAGAAAAACCTCTGAACTAGAATTAAGATACTTCTATCAATCATAAAATATTTTTTTAAAAGATGATTAGGATATTATAGTCATTATCTCAAATAATATATATCCAATCCATGAAAACCAGTACTAAAAATTCTGGAGAATAATTCTTGGGAAATAGGATAGTCATTTTTTGATGTTATGGGTATTAGATGTATCATTTACATGAATAGAACTTTAATTGAAGATGAATCTAAACTACTGATATAAACTCAAATAATTCTCCACAAAAAACATTATAAATTATTAAACAAAGAGGTAGAATGAAATTTAGGAGATGAAATAATCTATCCCATCTCATACTATAAATGCGAGAGTCCCATAAAAATTATCTCGAAGAAAACTGGTTACACAATTGATCAAAATTATATGAATGAATTCATTCCAAAAATAAATCAGAATATCTAGAAAGTTTTCATAGGTTATAAGTGATTGAAGAATGTGTCTATACAATATCACATCCCATTATTAGGTTGGACTTATTAATGAAAGGTGGTATCAGGGGGGGGTCGTGAATAGAGAAGATTATAAATTTAAATAAAATAGATTAATTCTTTAAACTAATTAATAAATTTATTTAATAGAGTTAATTTATAGAAGATTTAATACGAATAAAAAAATATTATATTGGTTTAGTTAAAAGTGGACATATTCCATTCTTATACCTATCTACTGAGAGATAGATATATTATAAACTAAATTATTCTTAAAGGGGAATCATAACTCTATAACATACTAATTTTCTACATAGATGAGGGATAACCATGATGCATTGACCTTTATGTGGGGATTCATAAACCAAATACTACTATGAATTTAGACTATGTGACTCACAACCTGAATGGTCCAAACTTTAAACTACCAGTGTCATAACTTGAAGAATAGAAGAAGAAATGATTTTGTTTGTAAAATAATCAAAATAAAATAATGTGTACATAAAAGAGATAGGAAATAAAATTAAAAAAAAGATTCTAGTTAAATGTATAATATACACAAATAAGTAATATGTATAGGTTCATGAACAATGTGGATGTCTCTTCAAGGAAATACTAGTCACATATTTTTTATTCACCTAGAAATACCTACATGTATTATAAATAATGATGACATATGACATCAGTGTTCATCATCAGGATTCTATTATCAAATGTTTCATGTACTCATGGTTCATCTCGGTATCGTACATTGAATTTTGTCTCAAATTCATTAAATATAATCTATAAATATTAACAAACCATACTTTAATATGGAGAAGAAATAACAATTTGAAAAATATAATCAACTAGGATAGAGAAAAAAAAATATCTTAATAATCATAACATAAATCATTTGAATTAAAAAGTTAAAGACCAATTAGAACCATTTTGAATTACCCACTAAATGATAATAATAAGTGAATGTAATCCTCCAAAAATCATAAGGAATATTCAATTTTTAAAATAAAATATTATAAGAATTATATTTTAATGTAGTGTGTCATGTTTTAAAAATTAATTAAATGAAATTAATTACAATAAAATAAGTTCAATTAATTTCAACATCATTAAAAATAATGAAAAAAATGCGTAAAATTCAGATTTTAGAGAAAATAACCAAATGAAAGAATTAATAGTGAACGCTATGTGATCATGCAGTTAGTATGCTTAGCCTACCGTGTAGTCAATTCAAATGGTCATGCAGTTAGTATGATGACCATGTAAATAGTTTTTGGTCGCTTAAAATAACACATGAATGAGGTATACTAAACATATGGAAACGATCAAGGTATTTTGATTATCACATGTGGTATGTTTATTATCCTATGCGGAAGGTTGATAGGAATATTCATAGTATGGTGAAATGGGATTATTGTCACTTGGATCACCTAACAGTCACTTGAAGTAGTATAAATTGTAGAACATAATATCATGATAAGTTGAACTTAATCATGAAGTAAGGAGTACAAAAAATTCAGGATAGGTTTCAACAAATAGAATATTAAAACCTAAAAAACATGAAAAAAGCTGATTCCACTGATTGTAGCTAAATTTTAGACAATGGAAAAGTAAAAATTATCAATAAATTCAGATTAATTAGTTTAAAATTTTTTAAATACCTTTCTGTTGAATCAAATAATGAATCAATCTGAATTACATTTTAAAAAATATCATTAAAATATTGAGAAAATCCTAGTATGAAAATAGAAAAAAATAATGAAACTATTTCATAACATATAAAAAAATAAAAATATCTAATCAACACTTTTATAGACTAATTAAGATTAATTTAATTTAGATAAATGCATTATTTTACCAACTCATCAAAAAACATACAATTATGATGTGTATCCAAATATATATCATTGACACAATAGTTATTTTGAATTTTAAAATATATAGAATTACATTAACATTTCATGATCTTTGGGAAATTTTGACACCATGTAAATAACAAATTCATATTTTCATTTAATTTAACAGAAAATAGATAAATATTTTATCTATCCAAAATAATATGTTTTGCGAGAATTCAATATATATTACTCAAGTTATAATATACCTAATGAATTAAACTTTAACACTTTATAAATATAATATTTTCAGTCAATCATAAACATTACAATATGTTCAGACAGAAATTATAATACCACAAAGATTGAATTAGACTTTGAAATAGTTGAATAACAGTTAGATAAAAATTTTATCTTCCATATGTAATATAAATTATAATATTTTTATCACTATTACTCAATATATAGTAAAAACAATGAGAGGTAATAAAAAATATTTTGATAAGAAATAACGGGAGGGTTTTATATTATTTAAAATAATAAAAAATTAATAAACAAAACTCAAAAAATGCTTCCCATTTTATTGAATTATAATAATGTAACAAGATTTTATTAAATTATACACATTTTGGAATTTTTTGAAATATAAAATATTTAAGAAATATGAAAACATGAATTATGAAAAATAGTGAAACTCTACCTTAATAAAAGAATATTATGTTATGTTAAAAAAATAATTAAATTTTCATACTAAATTTATAAAATACCAATTCAAATTTTTTTTCTAAACATTGTCGATTCCATCAGTTTAGTAAAAATATCATATTGATGATTTTTAGCTAGAATATATTTAATAATAATATCAACTTTAATAACATAATATCTAAGTAAATTAAAATTAATTTCAATATTTTTAGTTATAGAATGCATTAAATGTTAATTTAAAATTGAAATATTTGAAGAATTATCATAATAAATGGGAATATTTTCAAAATTAAACTCATAGTAAGACAAATTTTGCTTAATACATAAATATTGAGACCAACATTATTCAATTGATATGTACTCATTTTCAGAATTTGATAAAGAAATTATTTTTTTCTTCAACTCCAAGAAAAAAATTGCTTCCATGAAAGTTACACATACATGAATTTCCCTTTCAATCAAGTTGACATCCTCCAAAATCAGATTCAAAATATCTAATAAAATAACGAAAAATTATATAATAAATTAATACAAAAATAAATAGATACTATAATATATATAATAATAATCTTAACTTATTTATGTGACATTAGTTAGGATCAAATTGAAATATAGAACATAAATAGACACTAAACAATATATTGGTCCTAGAAGTTGTCTAATACATCAAAATTACAATCATTCCTATAAATAATATAAATTCAAAATATTTTATAGAAACATCAGAATATAATTTAAACTAAACACTAATAGGGTCTTTATAAGTCTTATAATAATCTAGAAAAAAACATTTAACTAAATCATTATCATATTTGGATTTATTTTAAAATATTCCATCATTTCTTTAAAAAATTGGGTGTCCCATAATGAATTTAAATTCTCACATAATACTCATGTAAAATTCAGTTTCCATAAAATATGAAAACTATTAACAATGAAAATCATTAGAATATACAAAAAAAATATCATCAACGTAACCATGTACAATTAAAATATCATTAGATATTAGTTTAATAAACAAATAAGGATTTACTATACCTTTATTAAAATAATTTAAAAAAACATATTTTACGTCTATCATTCTATGAAAAAGTTTCTTTCTTACGATTATCAAAATCTTTTGATAAAGTAAAAAAAATTATTAGTAATTTTTTTATTTAAAAAAACGGGGTTAAGAAAAATAAACATCTTCAGAAATAAAACAATTAAAAACTAACTTTTCCCATCCATTTGAAATAATTAATACAATTGAAATTCACAAAAATATAACAAAATAATAATTTTTCCAATTCTAGATAGAATAAAAAAAATTCATCTACAAATATACCTTCTTCAAGAAAATATCCTTATATTACAAGTCTGGCATTATTTTTAAAAACTTTTCTATATTCATCTATTTTATTTCAACAAATCCATTTAGTTCCTATAAACTTCTTGACTTTTAGGTTTCAACTAATGTCAAAAATTTTTTTCTATAAAACTAATAATTCTTATAATATATAAAAATAATCCATTTAGAATCATTTAAATAATCATCATTATTATTAGTAACAAAGTCAAATATAAAAATAGAATTAAAATAATAATATAGAATAAAATTTATAGTTTTAATACCAAAATCAATATAACATATAAAATTGTAAATATTATAATCTTTATGAACATTACATGATATAGGATCAACTATATATGTATAATGATCCCCCTTAATTGATTAATCATTATCAATAGGTTTTTCTTCCCCAAAATTAAAATCCCTAAACTCACTATTAGAAAATTTTGAATTACAATTAAAATTGACATTATATTCATCAAACATAACATGAAAAGATTATTTATCAACCATATTTATTTAATTATAAGCTCTATAATCTTAAATATTATTATAATAACCTATAATAACTTCCTTAATCATTTTTTGCATCAAATTTATCAAAGTTATATTTCAAACTTAAAATAAAAACATTACATCTAAAAACACAAAAATAACAAATTTTGTGTTTTTTTTCATTAAAATAATTCATAATGAGTTTAATTTAACAAGGTAATAAGTAGAATTATATTTTAAATATCAATATAAGATAAAATGTATTCTTTATAAAAACAATCTAGGAAAATTATATCCACATAAAATAGTTCTGACCATTACAGTAAGGGTTATATTTTTCCATTCTAAAACACAATTTTTTGTGATGTTATAAGAGTATAAAAAAAATTAAAATCCCCATTATTTTCAAAAAATATTTGAAATTATAAATTATAAAATTCAACCCCATTATCCTTATGAATAGAGATAATTAGAAAACCTTTTCTATTTTGAATTAAATTTGAAATATAATAAATCTTGATAAAGAATCATTCTTATTTTTAAAAAAGTAAACCCATGAAAATGTACTTTAATAAAAAACAATAACTAAATTTCAATTATTTTATCTATGTATATAAATTTGTGTAATAAAAAAAATATTTACTAATAATAATGTTATATTAGTACTTATCTGATTCATAGATCTGATGGAGACTTTACTGTGTTTCCATTTCACACAAGAATCCCAAACATGAAGATGTTCTTTCTTATAGGTATGTAATTGAAGAACATTCTCAAATTTAGAGAGTTTATGTTAATTTTTAAATTATCATGAAATAATCACTGGTGACAAATAATTATATCATTATTCATAGTATCCAAACACTTAAAATGACAAAAGTAAGTTTAAAAATATTAATAATATAGATATTTTCCTTTACGTTATCATAAAATAGTAACGAATCATCTTCAAAAACTAACAAATTATAATTTTGAAATTTAACTCCCATTACATCATCACATAATTGATAAATGATGAATAAATTATGTTTTAAACCCTAAATATATAAAAAATTATAAATAAATGTAGAAATAGAAATAAAAAATTTACCAAAACCTTTTACTTTTCCATTTGAATTATCTCAAAATGTAACCATTCCACCATCATATGTGATGTAAGTTGTAAAAATTGATGGGTATCTAGTCATATACCTAGAGAATCCATTTTCCATGTAACATATGTCATTCATGAGACACCCATGGAAATTTTCCTACAAAAATTAATTACTTGAAATTAATTGTACCCAAGATACTTTAGGTCCAATCAGATGAGTAATATAATATTTAGGTTCCGAAAAAGAGTTTAAAAAAAGTATTTTATGGTACTCTAGATAAAAAATATATTGAAATATGAGTCATTAAAAATCCCAAAGACTATTTAAATCTAAGAGAACAATCATTTTCATAGTTTCCTTTCATGAAACATTTAAAAAAATAATATTAGAAGTATAAAATTTTTTACTTTTCAAAAAATTATTTCTATATATTTGAAGTAATCTCAATTAAAATCCAATAATAATTTTATTATTATTTAATTTATTCAAATACATCATGTTATGATATTTTTCATGAAATTAAACAATTAAAGATAAACTTTTTTCAAGAATTTCAATAATATTTTTCAAATTTTCTTTCAAATAATTAGAAGATTTCAAATTATCATAAACTATATATTGAGAAGAAGAAATAATATCCTTAATTTTTCATTTTCATGTAAAATAATTTTTATCACAATTAATTTTATCATGACTTTATTTAATCCTATTATATAAATTAGGTTCTATGAAAATATATATTCTAAATATTTTAATTTCTTCATTAATCTTAGAAAGATTAGGATTTTCAGAATCATGGTGAACATTAGGACATTAAAAATAAAATCCAGAATCACTAGCCTTTTCTAGTGAATCCATGAAGAAAACACTAGCATATGATTTCTCATTTCCAGATTCATCACTATAATGGGATTCTTATGTACAAATCTGAATAGTTTTTAATTTATTCTTATGTTTCTTTTTTATTTATATTTATTCATCAGTTCTCGGTAGTTTATATTAATATGATTATTCTTTCTACACTCAAAATAAGTAACATTTAATGTATGATAATTCATATTCCATTTATTATCTCCCTTTTGTTTATCCATTTGAGGGTTTCTTAAAAATAAATTCATAAATCCTTTTTATTTAATTTCTTTATAAACATGTATCATAATCTGATCCATATATTCTATTTCACTATACTATAGTTCAAAATCATAAGAATCAATAGAAACAACATTCAAATATTTAAACACCACGTTTTATTTTTTGTTCTCACATTTCATTAAAAATTCATATTATAGTTGTGATCCAATTAATTTATCACGATTTCAGTCTTTTATGTTTATTCATTTATTAATATTAATTTTTCTGCATTCAATTTCCTTACTAATTCTTGTATGAATCATTCAAAAATAACTAGGTTTTATAAATCTTCTCCAATTGAATTCATTCCATTCAAAATTCTTCTGAATTATTGGAAATTTTGATTTACTATATCCTCTTCACGGATCTTGATGTTCTAGTACTCATCTCGAAGAATTACATGTTTAATTAAAATTAATTTATTCAAGACAAGGTGAGTGACTTGTATAATCTTCCAAATATAATAAGCTATCTTACAATAGATAATTGACTAAAAATTCATTAGTTAGTAGAACATTATAATATGTTAACAACATTGTAATTTAAAAAACATCTAACAACTTCATTTCCTATAAGAGGGTCTTGGTCATCATCTGGTATTTGTATGATTTTTTCATGATGGTCTATTGTTCTATGCTTCATTGTTTTAGGTATACATTCATTCAGGATATCAATTATTCTTAATCATTTCAATCATAGTTTGGTGTATTCTAAGAAATGTATATATTTTTTATGTTCAGTATTTTAATCTTAATGATCTTGGCCTTAGACTATGAGGTCTAAGAATATGTAAATATATGAAAATATAATTTGACTCTATAGAAGGATTGGTTAAATTCCTAAATGAATAATTCTTGATACAAAATTTCTATATTAGGAAAAATAATAATAGAGATAAATTATCATTAATAAGGTTTACCATTGATTCCAATTATTAGGTTGGAATGGGTAACAGAAGATGGTTTAGAAGGTGTGGGGGTGAATAGACCAAATGTGTTTTTTAATAAAATATATTAATTATTTAAACTAATTGTTAATGACAATTAAGATAGTTATTTATAAAGGGAAATAAAATAAAGAAATTAAATATTTTTATACTGGGTGACTTCAAATGTAAAGTCCTGGAAAATCCATGTAATTGTTTTTAATTATTTTGGAATTTTGTTAGCCCTTCAAAATTTACAGCAGGTGATTCCGAGGCCCGGAGTTCTCAGAATGATTTTCTGAATTTTTTTCAGTTATATTTTGTAAAAATGTGAGTGGGTTTTTGTAAATTTTGAACCAGTACTCATAATTGAAATCATAGGACATCGTTGACCTCACAGTGCAGATAATCACTTAAGGAGACCTTTACCTCGACCGTAGTAGGTCAAGGGTGAAAGATAGAATTTTTGTTTTTTGTGTAAATGAAGATAAAATAAAATAATCTGTTATTTTATTTCTAATAGAACCTATCTACATGGGTTATGGAGGTCAGGACCACCCGAAACCCATTTAATGGTAGGAAACCATAAAACTTCCCCTTTAATGGGAGGTAACTCTTCAACATCCTCCCATTATATAAATTATGCCAATGTGGTACAATTAATTGTGCCATCAATTAAATTGATAGACTTAATTTATTTAATATTGGAACCTCATTACTTTGAAAGGATTTGGTTAGAAAAGAATAAGGGGAGAGCTTTGAATAATTGTGGAGAAACTCATCCTCCAATGAAGAACGCACTCTAGAATTGAAAAATGAGGATGACATTCGATCCGACTTCGGAAGCGTCTTGCATATGCGACGAATGCCAATGCCACCATCCCCAACGACTTCGTATCCTTCCTCATGACCTACATAGAAAAATATCCAAGGTAGGATTTTAATTATGTGTGATTATTGTTTCCCATGTTCTTCCCTTATAAACAATGAAAGAAGATCAACTTTATAGTTAGTTGATCTGGAGATGGTTTCTTTTACAGGATTGGGAATAAATTATTGCTAGAGGATGTAGGGTATGATGTTTTGAGTATTCCCCTTTCTATTCTTGAGGTTCTTCATACAATATTTATTAAGCCACTTTATACCACCCTAACATAGAGGGTGCAAGCCAAATGAACAAGGTATGAACTCTCCACATTTTTCTTGAGGTTTTTGATGTGTTCCTCACAATGGAAGAGAGCGGAGACCGGTGCCGGTGAATGGCACCGGTGGGACTCAGATACGGCAGCCGACACACTGCCTGCCGAGATGAAGGTGACAATGCAACCACGCCACCCAATGGAAGATTACTGTAGCTTATGCCATGGTGGAAAAGGGAGGAAGGCTGGCCGAGCCAGCTGCTAGCATCGGCGCGGCGCGCGACCACGCCGCGCGGAGAGGACTGATGTTAATTTGGCCATCCACAGCGGACCATCGCCCCACGATGCCCCACCGCCCCATGGCTACTATTCCGCTCCTCATCCACCCCGCACCATGGGCCGCCTAGCGCGGGCCATGCCAGGTTGACCAAAACCGGGATTTCCTGGGCCTGGTCAAGCAAGGTCTGTCTGACCGGGTCAGATTGTGCCAGACTAGTTTCGACCCTATATGCTCTTTTGGCCATAACTTTGGCACCGGGTGTCCACTTGAAAAACCGTCTGCGGCACTAGAAACCTTGGAGCGAGACCGTCCTTTTTTATTACCCCACATGAGATTTGGATAATGCTGGGGTATTATTAGGTTGGATCAAGAACGAATCCAACTGGGCCCTCTAGAGTAAGAAGGTTAATAACATATAGACACAACATCTGTTTGATGAACTGTCTATTACGTTGATAATATTTTGACACGAAATACCTTCGTGATTCTTAATTGTGGGACTTTGTGGTAGTTGGAGTATTGACCAATGTATTGGGGAGTGGACCTCTCAGAGACGAGAATGTTTAGTGCGGGCACCCTGTAGCTGGCTGTGATAAGTTACTAGGATCTGGTGTGGGTCTCAGGATGTTCTAGAATCATGTGTGTGTCTGATGAGGTATGAGGATCCTGTGTGGCTCTGAAAATATACTAGGATCCTTTGTGGGTCTGACGAGGTACTAGGATCCTTTATGGGTCTGACGATGTACTAGAATCCTATGTGGGTTTGAAGAGGTACTAGGATCTGGTGTGGGTCTGAGGATGTACTAGGATCCAAGGTGGGTCTGATGAGGTATTATGATTCTGTGTGGGTCTGGTGATGTACTAAGATCCTTGGTAGGACTGATGAGGTACTAGGATCTTGTGTGGGTTCGAAAATGTACTAGGATCCTGTGTGGGTCTGACAAGGTACTAGGATCATTTGTGGGTCTGATGATGTACTATGATCCTCAGTGGGTCTGATGATGACTTAGGATCCTTCATGTGTCTACGTCTTAATAGAGTAAAATGATTCAATAGTTACATCTAATCATCTCTACTACTGTACCTATGATATACCTACTATGAGCCAAGTCCTTTCCTTCATGGTAATACCATGGGGTTATTCTTTTGTGTGGAATACCCGTGTGGTACTTACTTATGTGGTATTCCTTCCTTTGTGGTACAATTGAGCATTGGGATTTTGAGTTGTAACTTGCATTTCCTCATGATTGAGATGGGTATACATGATAACTTTGGTGTATGTATGGTCATATACCTAAGTAGTCTATTCAGTTGATTTTATGATGTGTGTTATATCGTTTTTGGATTTTGAGAGACCTTGAGGGTCTCAGGGTCCCTACTGAGTATCATTATACTCACCCCTGCATGGGGTATTCCTGTACCTTGTTGTGTTTGGTGCAGACGATGGACAATGCTAACTGAGGATTGGAGTACCAGGACTAGAGGTAGCTTAGAGGTGGACTTAGGTGATGAATACTGTAGAGAAGACCATACAAGAGCTGTACCTACCCTTCAGGTAGGATCATTGGCGGGTGTTCATAGGATCTATTCCAGTTTACTTGTACTTTTCAGTTTCTTGTACTTTCCAGTTGTTCTTGTCTTCTATCCCCTTTTTACTTACTGTACTCACTCAATTTTCTATTCAGTTTACCTTGTGTTTTTATCCAACCATGTGCTTTGTTGTGTGTGTTTACAGTTTATAAATCAAATGCCTTCCCAGTTTTAGGGAATTGCGTCTTTGGTGCTAGTCACCAGCCCTTGGCCTATGCAATGAGGGCTTGGGGTATTCACAGCACAGTCCCTGGGTGATGGGTCATAAAAAATTCGTATCATAGGATTTTGATTCTACCAATGAACATGGACTCTGATCTTTTAATGGAAATAGTGTTTAGTGTATTGAGTGTGGTTATCTATTTAGGGAAAATAGCGTTTGTGTGGTTGGTGATATATCCATACATTAGGTCTATAACTATTGATTTCTGACTCAGTGCATGAAATCACTAATTTCTTGTTTGTATTAAAGAGTTTTCTTTGTGGTCTCTTTGAGTCAGCTCACCAGGTATAACTTATTGACCATGGTGAACATGTTTCTTTTCATAATGCCTCCATGTAGACAACCAACTAGGGCTCTAGATATAGTCTTCCCAGATATCCCACTGAGCAATGAGGCCTCTGTGCTGGGCCCTCCTCTAGTAGAGGCACCAGTGGTACCATTACCAGTTGGGCCACCGATGCCACCAACCCTAGTAGCAGAGGTTTCACACCACTTGAGCATGTTGCAAGAGTTCTAATCCCAGAGGCCACCTTGGTTCTGGGGAGAGACAGACCCACATGCAGTTGAGGATTGGATGGGGGCTCTCGTGAGAGTCTTCTGACTGGTAGGGACACCAACTAATATCATTGAGATCCTTGCTTCCAGTCTTATACAAGAAACTGAAGGATGATGGTGGATCCTAATGCTCCAGGTTCACGGTTAGGTGACACTTCTCTGGGAAGACTTCGAGAGCTTGTTTCGGGCAGATTTGTTCCGAATGACACTTCACACAATGCGCATACATGCGATTCTTCATCTATAGTAGGGTAGCATGAATGTGGATCAGTACTCAGCGAGGTTTGCTGACCTCTCATGCTACTCCACTGATATGGTGTGGGTACCATTCTTCAGGACTTGGATCTTTGATCTGGGACTCAGGTGGAAGATAAGGGATTCGAGGATTTCACTTAGCATCCCCATGTTGGTGGGGATATTAGAGCGAGTCATCTTAGTGGAGAGTTTCCTTGCTGTGCAGTCAACAGCAGTCAGACCCACCAACAGACGTCAAGTAGCATAGTCTTCTACATTTAGAAGCATATAGATGTCATAGAGGTCCATGAGAACCATACATAGAGGTGGATAACCACATGACTCATGATTGGTTATGCGGGGTACTAGAGACAGATCTAGTCATGCGAGGAACATGCAGTGTTTCACATGAAGCAGACAGGTTTACATGGCTCGTGACTCTCCGACCCGCTGAACGGATGATCAACAGATAGTTTAGGTATCTCTTAGGCAAAGAGAGAGGTTTTTCCAAGGAGGTACGTAGGGAGTAGGCGGACGTGACAGAGGTGCTGGTCATGTAGATAGCAGTGGGTGATGATTCTAGGTGTTACTACCACCACGACAAGGTTGTCCACCCCGACCATAGGGAGCATGAGGAAAGGGGTGAGATTAGCTCTCGGTAGCTGAGGCCTATGACCACGACACTCGGAAGATGATACAAGGTATGATCTGTGTCTACTCCACCTTAGCAGTAGTACTTATAGACTCAGGTTCCAGTCATTCTTTTATTTGCATTACCATCGTTCGGAGCTTGAAGATTCTGATGGAGTTGTTGGCTCGATCCATAAAACTAGAGACACCTACAGGAGCAGATTCAATGATTACACACTGATTCCGATAGTGTGCGTGTTCTTTAGGAGGCAAGAGTTTCAGATAGGAACTCCTAGTAGCAGAATCAAATACTTAGGATGTCATCTTAGTTCTGGAATGGATATCAACAATCCATGCTATGATTCACTATATTAGGCACAATGTCTTGTGTGGCCTGCATGGATGGGAACAGGTTTACCTTCACTGGTGATAAGGGAGACTTTGCAACACATGATGGACTTACCCGGAGGAGAGTGCAGCCGATCACTCATCAGTTGGCTAGCCTTACCCTCAGATCAGTTTATGTGAGAGTCCGAGTTATCCTGTAGTGGTGGCCAAGTATAAGTATGTGTTTCCTGATGATGTTTGGGGTTTACCTCCTCAAATAGTGGTGTAATTTTACATTGAATTGTACCTAGGAACGACACCGATATCCATTCCATCATATTGGATGGCTCCCGTGGAGCTTCATGAGCTGCGGGTACAACTGGAGGACTTATAGGTGAAAGGGTTCATCTGACCCGGTTTTTCCCCTTAGGCAGCCCTAATTTTCTTCGCCAAGAAGGCAGATGGGAGATTGCAACTATTTTTTGACTATCGGCACCTAAACCCGTTGACCATGAAGAACTAGTACACACTCCCGAGGATTGATGACCTATTTGATTAGCTGATGGGAGCACGATGGTTAATGAAGATAGGCCTTAGGTATGGATATCACCATCTTAGAGTACAAGATGCAGATGTGTAGAAGGCATCATTAAAATATTTGTACGTCCATTATGAGTTCTTCGTTATTCCATTTGGCATGACCAACACTCCAACAGTGTTCATGGGACTCATGAATCGGATCTTTCAGCAATACTATGATCTCTTTGTAGTAGTCTTCATCGACGAAATTCTGATCTACTCAACAAATGAGGAGAAGCATTCCAATCATTTTTAGGTAGTAATGGACAAATTTCAAGATTACCGGCTTTATGGTAAGCTCTCGAAGTGCTAGTTCTAAATGCGATAGGTTCACTTTTTGGGACATGTCATCTCAGAGGCTATATTTGCAATGGATCCTATGAATATTGAGGCGGTACTTTATTGGGAGCCTTCTAGGAGTGTGACAGAGGTATGGAGTTTCAAATGTTTGGTCGTATACTACCAGATATTTGTACTAGATTTCTCCATAGTTGAAGCACATTTATCAGTGTTGATGAATAAGGAGAAACCCTTTGTTTGGTCAGTGAGATGCCAGTGGAGTTTTTAGGAGTTGAGGAAGAGGCTGACTAGTGCCCCAATCTTGGGGCTACTGGTGGAAGGCGTAGGGTACGTAGTCTTCTGCGACACATCAAGGGAAGGGCTCAGATGTGTCCCGATGCAGGAGCGTGCAGTGATCGCATATGGTTCTTGACAGCTAAGACAACATGACCAGAACTACGCTACCCATGACTTGAAGATAGTATCTTTGGTCTTCTCCTTTATATTGTACTGACATTATTTTACAGCCGAATGTTTTACAGTCTACTCGGATCACAAGAGTCTCAGGTATATCTTCTTTCAGAAGGAACTGAACCTGAGACTATTACATTGTCTTGAGTTACTCCTTGACCATGACTTCGTTATAGTCTATACTCCTAGGAAGGGAAACATTGTACTAGATGCACTTAGTAGGATATCTAGTATGCATCTCTAGATGAGGCGACGGAGCAGCTAGCCACTTTTCATATATCCTTTGTGGATCATGATGGATTAGTTTTTCGTCAGTCTTTCATAGTCACTCCCCCACTTCTTCAGTGAGTCAAGGAGGTGTAGCATGGGGACGATGACTGCGAGACTCGATGTGGTCAGATATCCATAAGACCTACATCTAATGGATTTTCTAACGTTGGGGAGCACATCATTCTTTTCAGAGGACGTACCATGGTACTAGTGTCCCTTATGGAGGAAGTGTTGAGGGAGTTCAACACATCCCCTCTAGCGGTACATCCAGGAGTGGAGAAGACGTAACAGGATCTCTGACAACATCATTGGTGATCGGGAATGAAGAATGTAGTAGTAGATTTTGTCTCATGGTGCCTCACTTGTCAGCAAGTGAAGGTGGAGCATCAGGTACCAGTAGGATTGGATCAACCTTAACAGATTATAGAGTGGAAGTGGGATGGGATATCCATGGACTTAATGGAAGTACTTCCACGTACATCCAGGGGTCCTGATTCTATCAGGTTGATTATCGACCGACTCACCAATCTGGTCCACTTCATATAGATTAGATAGTAGGGTTTATTAGATAGATTGGGATTCCTCTATTTGTAGGATATTTTTTGGCTACATGGAGTACCCTCGATGATTGTCTCTAATCATGATGAATTTTTGTATACCCAGCTGCGGATGGGTTTGGTGGAGGCTTTTGGGACACAACTTCGTTTGAGCACCGCCTTCCATCATAAGACGGATGGCCAGACTAAGTGGACCATTCAGACCCTCGAGGATATACTGCGTGCTTGCGTACTCAAATTTGATCATGGCTGGGATGATCATATTCCATTAGTGGAGTTTTCATTCAAAAATAGATATCACTACTCCATTGGGATGGAACCTTTCGAGGCTTTGAATGGGTGAAATTGCAGATCACCATTGTGCGGTACTGGGATAGGGGAGTCAAAACTCATGGGACCAGATATGGTATGGGCTACCACAGAGAGAGCGCAAATCATCTAGGAGCGGATGCAGATTGCATAGAGCAGACAATAGTCTTATGCCGACAGGAGACAGATACCTCTTCAGTTCGAGGATGGTGACCACGTCATTCAGTGGGTCTCACCTCTATGTAGTTTTTAGAGATTTGGTCGGGGTGTCATGTTATCTCCAAGGTTCATTGGACCCTTTCAGGTCCTCGACAGAGTTGGTGAGGTGGATTACCGGTTAGTAGTTCCCCCTCAGTTGAACTTGGTTCACGACGTCTTCCACATATTCGATCTTAGGAGATATGTGCATGACCCTTCTCACATCATCGACCCTGGCGAGCTGGACATCGACGATGAGGAGACATTAACAGAGGGTCCAGTAGAGATTGAGGATCAATAAAAGCAGTTCCATTGTGGGCGGTCGATAACTCTGGTGCGCATTCACTGGAAGCACAAGAACCTCTAGAAGAGCACATGGGAGCAGGAGGATCAGATAGGTGCTCAGTACCACCACCTTTTCCCTTAATTTGATTTGTGGCATTCAGGGATGTAATGTCCTACGGTGGAGATAATGTAAAGACTAATAAATTCCATGTAAAATTTTTAAAGTATAGTAGAAAATTATGAGTTAGAGAAAATTTATTGCAAGTCATTCAGAGGTCCACTGTGCCCAAAATGAATCTCTGATCTTTTTTTCGGGTACGTTCAGTAAACGTGGGAGTGGGTTATTTGTATCTTTGGAACTGGTGCATGAAATTTAAATCCGATAACACTGTTAAACTCATAGCATTGATATTCTCTAAAGGAGACCTTCACCTCTACCGCAGTAAGTCAAGGGTGAAATATAGAATTTTTGTTTTTAGTGGAAATGAAAATAAAATATAATAAACTTTTATTTTATTTCTAATAAAACCTCTCTATATGGATTATGGAGGTGGCGACCACCCAAACCCACTTTAATGGGAGGAAACCTTAAAACATCTACTTTAATGGGAGGTAACTATTGAACTTCCTCCCATTATTTAAATTATGCCAATGTGGTACAAATAATAATGCCAAAAACTAAATTCATAGAGTTAATTTATTTTTTATTGGAACCTCATTTCTCTGGAATGATTTGGTTGGTAAAGGAGACGGGGAGAGCTTTGGAGAATTTTGGAGAAACTCATCCTCCAAGGAAGAGCACACTCTGGAATTGAAGGATGAGGATGACGTTCGAGAAGACTTCGAAAGTGTTTTTCTGAAGTGACAAATGCCGATTCCACCATCCCTAATTAATTTTCCTTCTTCCTCGCGACCTCTGTAAACAAGCATCAAAATAAGGGGATTAATAATGGGAGATTATTTTTTCCGTTGTTCTTCCCTTCTAAACAAATAACATGGATAAACTCTCTAACTAGGTGATCTGTGGATGTTTTCTTTTATGAGTTTGGGAATAAATTATTGTCAGAAGTTTTAGGGTTTGATGTTTTGAGTATCCCCCATACCGTTCTTGACATTCTTCATACACGATTTATTAAGCCTCTTGCTACCACCCTAAGGAATTGGGTGTGGGCCAAACGGACATAGCCTGACCTCTCCACATTTTTCTTGTGGTTTTTCATGTGTTCCTTGCAATGGAAGAGAGTGGCGACCAATTCCAGTGAAGGGCACCTATGGGACTCAGATACGGCATCCGACACACTTCCAACAGCAAAGAAGGTAACAACGCAACCCTGCCACCCGGCATAAAAGAACGACGGCTTGTGCCGCGATGGTGAATGGAGGATGGTCGGTCGATCCAGTCGCCTATGAAGGCACGACACGCAACCGCGCCATACAGAGAGGATGATGGGCTTCCGTAGTGCAGCCACCCCGCCTCATAGCGACCTCCCTGCCGCACCGCCGCTTCCCCACTGCACCACGGGCCGCCCAGTCGGCCGGACCAGACCCAGCAGGTCGGTTCGGGTCAGTCCTATAAGGAACCAGCCTTAAAACATTACTTATTCATGAATTAAATGAATAATTAATTTTGAAAATCTTTTGAGGTTTACAGTTTTATAGAATTAGGAAATAACTAATACCTCTCAAAAGATTACAAAGTAGACACTTCTGCACAATTTCTAATTTTTTACAAAACATGATCTCTTAAAAAAAAGAGTCATGTCAAGTTACATGTTTAAGCCAACATGAATTTTCATTGATCCCATACTTGACCCTATTAAACATTATGTCCTATGAAAAACATTTCAAAAACATGGGGTGAGCATAAAAAGATCAGTAAGGGATACACAAAAAATGAAAAAATGTTAGTTTTTCAAAACAACAAGAAAACAATGAATACTTTAACATAAGTAATAATTATCACCTTAATGAAGTAGTAAATACTATTCACAGAATAAAAGATCATTACTTACCCTTTTTTAACCCAAATATTACCATAATACCCATGTAATGAACACATATCATATAAAGGTTACTTGGGACATAAACATACATAATATAATAACCATACCGTCGACTTCCAAACATATAACTAATTGGAATAGTCATAAAACCGACATCCATACCCAATGCGTTGGAGGTTATAACATAACCACCCATCCTAGTATTCATGACACCACCTGTCATTTGGTTTATCACGTAACCACCAGTCAAATGTCTAAGTACCATTATAAAATCATAAAACATTTATAATGGAAAGAGAAATTTTCCACATTTCAAACACAATATATCATTTAAATATATTGACATAACAAATAAATTATCAAAACCATTTTGAATACCAAAATACATAATATATTTTATGGTTTTTATTTTCCTTTAAAAACATTATGACTTATTAAGGAATCCAATGATCAAGTAGTATTCACGGTGGCAGAAAGGTCATTGTCATCACATACCTTAAATGAAACATTCATTTTTTTCATTTAGTAAATCACTTCAAAGAAAAAGATTCCCTTTGAATGAAATGGAAATTAAAATGTTTTTATACAGCGTATAAATTAAATTCTTGTATTAAAACCAAATATGCCTCAATGAAAGGAGATTGAGACGAAGTCCCTTACCTCATGTCCGACTTTACTCTATCACTCTTTAATATCCTGAACAATAAACTAAAGTTAATTTATAATTTTTTAAGAACCTTTTTCAATTTTATTATTCCTTTTATATCACTTATTTCCATGTTATAAACATTATGTAATCACTTATGTTAATAATGTTCATTTTTTCGATATTTGGTACTTAAGTCAAAAATCAACTTCTTACAATTACATGTTGTTCATGTGGTCAAAGGTTCATTATATCCAGAATGATATTCAGGATTTTTATATCATATATATCATATATATCCATCATATACATGTATTTATAATAGTACATAACATTTTGAGGTAAGAAATTAAATGCACCGTTCATGGAGACGGTTAGCAGTATGTACGCATGAACGCTGCATTCATTTATATTTATTATTTAATGGAATGAAATCAGAATGATATAGAGGTACATTATAATTCTAGTATAATATTATATATAATATTCTTAACTCCATCCTCTATACATCCCACATATGGCATTAACGATTCAAATAGCTTTGAAGGGGCGGTAGTCCGCACTTCCAAAAATGAAATTATCGCGTTTATCCATTATGGAAACCATAAAGGTAATCCGTAAATGAAAAATACAGAAGCATAAGGTAAACATAAACATAATATATATCATATATAAATATAGTGGCATCTTAATGGCCACCATGAAAGGTGTTAAGAGAAGATTGATCAATCATAGTTTCGTGAGGCCGTAATTTGCAATCCACAGAAACAATATGTCCTTTAAATATTAGATCGAGGTGTGTGTAATTTTATATTGAATCCTTATCATAAAAGTCCTAGTATATTTAAGATAATGGTTTTGTTTCAAAATAATGGAATAAAAATTGTTTATGGGGTTGGAGGAGAAAAATAAAACAAAAGAACATAAGAGAAGACATTACCTTTAAATCGGGTAACTCATCTTGGTTTGAACCAAAAGGGTTTCTTAAAGAGCTTTCTTCCTATGGTAAGGCTTCTAGAATGAATATAGGGATATTTAGAGCTTATTGGAGTCGATTTTGGACGATATAAAGGGCTTGATAAGTGTGAGAAAGGGGGTAGAGGTGGGGGAATTTTATTAGAGGGGGGAGGGGTACTCTTGGAAAGTCATGAAATTTACTTTATTATGAAATGATTTTCGGATTTTAATGGTACCGAAATGATATATTTCGAGGATAAGGTGATAATGGTTCGAAATACACCCATACAATAGGTATTAGACAAGTGTATGTCATATATTTTACATTATCATTTAATTTTTTAAATCGTTTATTAATGAGGTAATCACATCATCATCATGGTGTCATAAATAAATTTATTTTTTTAATGTCTAAAAATTATTAAAAAAAGTACCATATTGTAGGAGATCAATTTATCTCTCTAATTAATATTTATAGTCAATAATAAAACTAGTATAACCCCATGTAAAATATTTTTTAGTAAAAGAATACATGTTTCTGACATTTTTATAATTAATTTAAATAAAATGTATTAATGTCATTATCTTTCACAAGTTGCTCTATGGGGTACCGTAAATTGACCCATGGATTTTCGTGGTAAGCCATGACACATCAAATAAGTGTAAGACACATGTCAAGGTGATCTCATATTATTATAACATTATTTTTACATTAAAGTACACTAATTACCATTAATCGAGATTAATAAAACATATAAGTTACTATTCACCAAAAAAATATTTTCATCCCTTTGAACCACATTTTATATACTAATGAAAACCATATATGTTGGAGTTTTGAAATTCAAATCATAGATGTGGTAAAGTTTTGTTTAAACAAAAAATTCAGTTTTTTTAACTACCACTTAGTGGTTTCACTATTCATTAAAAATTGATGTTTTTCAGAAAAATACCAAAACATCATCCTAAGCTATATTTGATATTCCAAGTTCAAAAATGATTTATATTTTACAAAATTAAAATCATATAAGTTTCATTAATTAATTTAATAATCAATTCATGTTGTCAATACAAATAACGTGTTTTTAAGAAACAATATATATCAAACGATTGACACTAGTTTAAGTCCAATTTAAAAGTGAAATTAATTCCAGTGACCACCATTTAATTAAATGGTGAAAATATATTCTAAATGTGCTATAAATCCTATTAAAAAGATAATATAATCATATAAATAAATTATATTAAAATGAGGTTTTGAATTAAAATACATCAATTTTCACTTATTCATTAAAAGTGAACTTTATCGGAAAAATAAAAAAATCATACACAAATTAAATTTTGATATCCCGATTATAAAGAATGATTTTATTTGGTCCAATAGAATGTATATGTGTGACCACAAATATTTTTAAAGAGGGTTCTCCATCAAAAGGATATAAATCGACCTTTTAGTGAATATTAGAGTATCTATGCCTAAAATTGAATTCTTTTCTTATTTGAAGCATTTATCCTTTATTGGATAAATGTAAAAACATTTAACAAACATATATAATCATATTTTAGTTATTTATATTCATTTTTGCCAATACAATGACTATGTGTTAACCACCATTTAAAATAATATAATTATATTATTAGTGTGCAACGTAAGATTTCAATGAAACTCATTGTTGCGTATCGAGTACGCTATCGAACATAGAAATCACTTTAAAGTAAAATAAATATTTAATTCACAAATATTAATAAATATGGAAATGTATTATTTCTTATTTACCTGGGATGTTACATTCTTCCCCTCTTTTAGGAATTGCGTCCTCACAATTTTATTCACTTATCAAAATATGTGGGGGTATTTATCCCTCATAGAATTATCAGATTCCCACGTTGCCTCTTCAACCATATGGTTTTTCCATAAAACCGTCACCTAATAAATTACCTTATTTCACATCACTTTCTCTCTTCAGTTAATAATCTGGAATGGTTGTTCTTCATAAGAGTGATTCTATTTCAACTGAACTACCTCTGGGCCCAAAATATGAGATGCATCTGGCATATACTTTCTCAACATCGAAACATGAAAAAAATTGTGTATGTGGGATAAAAATGGAGGTAAAGCCACTATGTATGCAACTGATCCAACTTTGTTCAGGATTTCATAAGGTCCAATGAACCACAGACTCAGCTTTCCATTCATGAAAAAGTACGTCACACTTTTCCATGGAGAATGATTGAGTAAAAAAATTATCAACTACCTCAAAAGAAAGATTCTTCCTCCAGTTATCTGCATAAATTTTCTTCCTGCTCTGAGCTGTTATCATGTGCTTCTCAATAAACTAAACATTTTTTGACATCTCTTCTACCAATTCAAGTCCCATCAGCTTCCATTCCACTACTTCATCCCAAAAATCTAGATTACGACATCGTTTACCATATAATGCCTCAAACAGAGCCATCTGTATACTGGACTGAAAACTGTAATTATAATAAAATATAACCAAATGAATATGTTGGTCCCAACTTACCTGTTAATCCATCGTGCAAGCACGTAACATATCCTCCATGGTCTGAATTGTTCATTCTGACTGCCCATATGATTGCGGATGAAAAGCTGTTCTAAAAATTCATTCCGCACCCAACAACGTCTGAAGGGCTTTCCAAAATTTAAAAGTAAACCTGGGATCATGATAAGATACAATGGAGAGGGGAACTCCATGTAACCTGACTATCACTTTATGATACAATCGAGAATGTTCATCTATAGAGAAAGTATCTTGAATAGGAAGGAAATGAGAAGATTTAGTCAATCAATCAACAATAAAACATATTTTATTATTACATTGAGATGTATTCTGTAATCCCACAACAAAGTCCATGGATATATTTTCCCATTTTCACTCTCGAACCGGTAAAGAATGAAGAATCCCTTTCGATTACTACATTTCTGCTTTAAATTTCTGACATGTTAAACACTTCAAAGTAAAATCAACAATATCTCTTTTCATTCCATCCCACCAGTTATACTCCAGCTGATCTTTGTATATCTTAGTACTGCCAAGATGAACTGAAAACGAGGAACTATGAGCCTCACATAACAACACATTATTCAAATGTTAATTACAAGGCACACATAATCTCTTCCCAAACCTCAAAACACAATCATTATCAATGATATATTCATGCAACTTACCTGTCTGAACCAGCTCTACCTTTTTCTGAAACCCAATGTCTTTCTTATGTGCTTTCTTAATTCTGTCTGATAGAGATGATCTCACAGACACCTGAAACAAAACAAAAGAACTTCATGCACCAACAAATTCTATTACAAAGTTCATCAAATCAAAAACCAAATGATCTCATTCCAAATGTATCATGGTTAATAAAGCATTACTTTTTCGACTCAAAGCATCATCCACTTTGTTTGCTTTTCCCAGATGGTAATGAAATGTACAATTGTAATCCTTGATTAATTATATCCATCCCCTATGTCTCATGTTAAATTTTCTGAGTGAATATATATTTTAAACTTTTGTGATCAGTATATATTTCACACTTTAATCCATACAAATGATGCCTCCAAATATTTAGTAAAAAAACTACAGCAGCTAATTCCAAATCATGTGTAGGGTAATTTAACTCATGAGTTTTCAACTGATGTGAAGCATAAGCAATTACCTGATCATTCTACATAAGGACACAACCAAGTCCCTTCAACGAAGCAACAATGTGGATAACAAACTTTCCATTTCTGGAAAGAAGTCCCAAAACTAGACATTCACCAATCTTCTTTTCAATTCTTGAAAACAATCATCACATTCTTCTGTCAAGATGAACTAAACACCCTTTTGAGTTAACTTAGTCATTGGACTAGATAATCGTGAAAATTGTGCAAAAAAACTCCGGTAATAAGTTTCCAAACCAAGAAAACTACAGATCTCAGTTATATTTGTGGGTCTTTTCCATTCTTCAACAACTTTTTTTAGCAGGATCAATAGTTATGCCATTTTTTGAAACACTGTGACCAAGGAATGAAATTTTTTGTAACCAAAACTCAAACTTGCTGTATTTTCCATACAATTTATTTTCTTTTAAGGTTTTCAAGATAACCCTATAATGACTTTCATGATCCTCTTTAAATTTAGAAAACACCGAAATATCATCAATGAACACAACCACATCTTATCCAAGAACACATGGAAAATTATATTCATTAGATCTACGAATACAGTAGGTGCATTTGATAACCCAAAATGCATAACTAAAAATTCATAATATCCATATCTAGTACAAAACGGAGTCTTCAAAACTTCTGATTCTTTTACTTTCAACTGATGGTACCCTGACCTCATGTCAATCTTCAAAAAATACTGAGCTCCCTAGAGCTGATCAAAAAAATCATCAATATGAGGTGAAGGATACTGTTTCTTAACAGTTATGTTATTAAATGCTCTATAATCAATGCAATGTCTCATTGAACCATATTTCTTTTTAATAAACAAGACAGGAGTACCCCATGGTGATGTACTAGGTCAAATGAATATTTTATCAAATAACTCCTGCAATTGCTTCTTTAACTCTAAAAGTTCAACTTGATCCCTTCGATAATGGGGTTTTGAAATTGGATTAAAATCAAGAACTAAGTCAAAAGTAAATTCAACTTCCCGATCATGAATAAGAACAGGAAACACATCATGAAAAAATTCAAGAAACTCATTTACCATCAGAACATCATTAATCTAAAAAGTTCCTTTGTTTTCAACAATATGTGCAAGATAACATTCATTTCCATCTTTTACTAGTTTATCAACTTCCTGATATGTTATCAAAATCAAGGGCTCATTCTTGTACACAAACTGAAAATCTTTCTGAAAAGAAACCTCTTTAGATCTGCAGTCAATCTTAGCATGAAAAAAAACCCATTCCATGCCCAAAATAACATCAAACTCTACAAGATACAAAACAATAAGGTTTATAGGTAGATTCTTTCCGCACACAAGGATAGGAAGGTTCTTATAATTTCTTTTTGTCTCAACGTTTCCTCTGTGTGTTTTTACCATAAGTTCAAGATTCATATCTTGAGATGGAATTCCCAATTTACTAGAAAACTTATCCTAAATGAATGAGTGTGTAGACCCTGAATCAAACAACACATTGGCATAATCTGAACAAACAAAAAGTGTACCTGATAATACTTAATTCGATGGCCCAACATCTGCTGAAATAGTTGCAAAGGATTTCACCACCCCTTTATACATGTAGTATGGATTCTTTCCCTCAGTTGAGTTCTTTGTTAGACACTCATTTTCATAATGACCCATTTCATTACACTTAAAAAATCATACCGCTGCCTTTTCATTGCATGCTCGATCATTTTCCTTACACTTACGAGAAATATGACCAGACTTACCACACCAAAATCACTATCCATACATGGATAAACATTATCAAAGATGAATTTTACCACACATCTCAAAGGATGGATATTTGGTTTTCTTACCTCCAGTCTTATTTGATGAATTATTTCTCTTTTCCTGCCAACTAGACCTCTTACTATGTTATTTTTCAAAGAACACCTGATCATCGGCAAACTCAATTTCCACCTTCTCCGCTCATCGAACAAGTTTTCCATAACTTGTAAACTCACGAGAAGCTAAATCCCTTTGATAATTTTCCATTAACCCTGAGTAAAAACGGTTGATTTTACTATCAAGATCTCATATGAAGTTTGGTGCATACCTTCCCAGTGGAGTTAACTTTGCTTCATAAGCAGCCACTGAGTCATCCTACTGCCTCAATTCTACGAATTTTTTTCCATCCTAAGACGAACCACCTTAGGAAAATATTTCTGAAGAAACATACCTTTGAATTCATCCTAGTGAAGATCATCAATATCCTCACTATCCTTGATATTTTTCAACATCGACCACCTCTAATCAGCTTCACCTTCAAAATGTTAAACAAAGAGACTAACCTTTTGATGTTCTAAACTACCAATGACATCAAAAATATTCTCCAGTTCTTTAATCCACCCATCGGCTAGCACAAGGTCAGATGATCCTCTGAATGATGGGGGGTGTTTCCTCATGAAATGTTCCACCACTAACATGTTTCTCTATGGTTGATCTGGTAGATCTCATGCATGGATACCACCACCATTTATAGCCTGAGTAAACTATTCCATCAATACAACAAACTAATCAATTCCAATTCCGACCATCTCATGTTGCTGATTTGGATGGTTGTCGTCCTCCTGATGTCATCCCAACATAGCTGCCTTGTTTCCTCAATAGAAAACCATACTGAACACTGAAATATCTTAGGCGAAGCAACATGGTAATCTTTAAACTCTATATCATTTCAATCATACCATAAATTAATTTACATAAATGAATTTAACAATTTTCTAACTCCTAAATTGTCTAAACCAATCTCTGATACCAACTATAAGGACACAGCCTTAAAACATTAATTAATACATAATTAAATGAATAATTCACATTGTGGATCATTTCAGGTATATATTTTTAGAGAATTAGTACATAACTATTACATCTCAAAAGATTACAAAGTAGAAACTTCTACACAGTTTCCATTTTTTTACAAAACCTGAACTATTAAAAAATAGAGTCATGTTATGTTCCATGTTTAAGATAGCATGAATTGTCCTTGATCCCATCCTTGACCCTATTCCACATTATGTCCTGTGAAAAACATTTCAAAAACATGGGGTGATCATAAAAAACCCAGTAAGGGATACACAAAGAATTAAAACTGGTAGTTTTTCAATACAACAAGTAAACCATGAATACATTAATATAAGTAATACTTTACACATTTATGAAGTAGTAAATACTCTTCACTGAATAAATATCATTACTTACACTTTTGTAACCAAAATATTACTATAAAACTCATGTAAAGAACACATAACATATAAATGTAACTTGGTACATAAACATACATAAATGGAATAACCATACGGTCGAATTCCTTACATATAACTAATTGGAATAGCCATACGACCGAATTACATACCTAATTCATTGGAGGTTATAATGTAACCACCCGTCCTAGTATTCACGGCACCACCGGTCATTTCGTTTATCACGTAACCACCTGTCAAATGTCCAAGTACAATTAAAAAATCATAAAACAAATATATTGGAAAGATAAAATTTCCACATTTAAATGACAATATATCACATAAATATATTAACATAAAAAATCCATTATCAAAACCATTTTCAATTCCAAGTATATGGTATTTATTTTCTTTTAAAAATATTACTGCTTGTTAAGGAAGCCAAAGATCAAGTAGTACACGCGGCATCGTAAAGGTCATTGTCGCCGCGTATGTTAAAAGAAACATTCCTTTTTGTCATTTAGTAAAATGCTTAGTAGAAAAATATTACCTTTGAATGAAATGAAAATTCAATTTTGTTTATGCGACGTATAAAATAACATTTTGTATTAAAACCAAATATGCCTCAATGAATGGAGATTGAGACAAAGTCCCTTACCTCGTGTTTGACTTGACTCGATCGCTCATTAATTTCTTGAATAATAAAATAAAGTTAATTTAAATTTATTAAGAACCTTTTTAAAGTTTATTATTCCATTTATGTCACTTATTTCCATGTTATAAACATTATGTAATAATTTAAGTTAATAATATTTGTTTTTTCAATATTTGATACTTATGTCAAAAATGGACATCTTACAATTACATGTTTCTCATGTGGTCAAAGGTTCATTATATAAAAAATGATATTAATGATTTGGATATCATATATATCATATATATCCAACATATACATGTATTTATAATAGTACATAACATTTAGAGGTAAGAAATGAAATGCACCGTTCATGGAGAAGGTAAGCTGTATGTATGCATAAACGCTACTTTCAATTGTATTTCATATTTAAAGGAATGAAATCACAGTGATATAAAGGTACATTATAATTCCAATATAATATCATATATAATATTATTAACTCCATATTTTATACGTCCTATATATGGCATTAACTATTCAAATCACTTTGAGGGGGACGTAGTCCGCACTTCCAAAAATGAAATTATCGCGTTTATCCATTATGGAAACCGTAGAGGTATTCCATAAATGAAAAATACACAAGAATTAGGATAACATAAACATAATATGTATCATATATAAATACAGTGAAATATTAATGGCCACCATGAATGGTTTTAATTGAAAATTGAACAATCATCATTTCGTGAGGTAGTAATTCGCCATCCACAGAAATAGTCGGTTCATTAAACATTAGACAGAGGTGTGTCTATGTGTAGCTCGAATATGTCCCATAAAAAAATACTATTATATTGACTATATTTTTTTGTTACAAAATAAAGTAATAAAAATAGTTTAGCGGGTTGGAGAAGCAAAATAAAACAAAAGAACATAGGAGAAGACATTACCTTTAAATCAGGTAACTCCTCTTGGTTTGAACCAAAAGGGTTTCTTGAAGAGCTTTGTACCTAAGGTAAGTCTTCTATAATTAAGAGGGGGATATTGGGATATTATTTTAGTAGAGGTTGGATGAGCCAAATGGCTTCAGAAATGTGAGTACGGGGGAAGAGGTGGGAGCCTTTTATAAGAGGGAGGAGGGACACTCTTGGAATGTCGTGAAATGATACTTTATTATGAAATGATTTTCAGATTTTAAAGGTCCCACAGTGATATATTTAGAGGATAAGGTGATAAGGGTTCTAAATAAACCCATAAAATATGTTTTAGACAAGTGTAAGTCTTAGATTCTACATTATCATTTAATTTTATTTTTGTCGTTCATTATTGAGGTAATCATTAAATCATCATGGTGTCATAAATAAATTTATTTATTTAATGTATAAAAATTATAAACAAATTACCATGTTGTAGAAAATATATTTATATTTTTAATTAATATTTATAGTAAAAAATATAACTTGTATAACCCCTTGTAAAAATTGTATTTGTAAGAAAATACATGATTGTGACATTTTTATTTTTACTTTAAATAAAAGGTATTAATGTCATTATCTTACCCAAGTGGCTCCATTGGGTCCCATAAATTGACCCATGGAATGTCGTTGTTGGTCGTGACTCATCCAATAAGTTTAGGACATGTTTGAAGGTGACTTCATATTATTATAACATTATTTTTCCCTTAAAGTGCACTAATTACCTTTAATCATGATTAATAAAACATAAAAGTTACTATTCACCAAAAAATTATTATCATCCTGTTGAACCAAATTTTGCATAATAATGACAACCATGTATGTCAGATTTTTGAAATTCAAATAACAGATGTGGTAAAGTTTCGTTTAAACAAAAAAATTTGATTTTTTAAACTGCAACTTAGTGGTTTCACTATTCATTAAAAATTGAAGTTTTTCAGAAAAATACCAAAAATTCACCCTAGTATATATTTGATATTCCGAATTTTAAAATTATGTCAATTTTAAAAAATTAAAAACATATAAGTTTCATTAATTAATTTAATAAATAATTCCTGTTGTCAAAACAAATAGCTAGTTTTTAAGAAACAATATATATCAAAATATTGACACTAGTTTAAGTCCAATTTCAAAGTGAAATTTATTCCAATGACCACCATTGGATTAAATGTTAAAAATATATTCTAATTACACATTAAAACCAATTAAAAATGTAATCTAATAATATATATAAATTAAATTAAAATTAGGTTTTGAATTAAAATACAACATTTTTCATTTATTCATTACAAGTGAACTTTATCGGAAAAATAACCAAAACATACACAAAGTAAATTTTGATGTCCTGATTCTAGAAACAGTTTTATTTCATCCAATAGAATGTATATGAGTGAACAAAACTATTTTTAAATAGGGTTATCCATCAAAAGGCGATAAATTGACCTTTTAGTGAATATTAGATTATCTATGCATAAAATTGAATTCTTTTCATATTTTAATCTTTTATCCTTTATTGGATAAATTTAAAAACATTTAACAAACATATATAATCATATATTAGTTATTTTTATTCTTTCCCACCAATACAACAGCTATGTGTTAAATACCATTTAAAATAATATTATTATATTATTAGTGTGCATCATAAGATTTCAAAGAAACTTTGTGTTGCGTATCAGGTATGCTATCAGAACATAGAAACCCATTTAATATAAAATTAATTTTTAATTCACAAATAATAATAAATATGAATATTACTTATTCTTTATTTACCTTGGATGTTACAGGTCTGACAGATTCGGACCGGACTCGGACCAGTTTCCACCCTATATGCTGTTTTGGACATAAATTTGCCACCGGGCATCCATTTGATGAACCGTATGCGGCGCCAGAAACCTTGGAGCAAGAAAATAATTTTGGTATACCCCACTTGATATTGTTATAATGTTGGGGTACGGTCGGGTCGGATCGAGCACGAATCCTACCGGACCCTCAGGAAAAAAGGCTAATTACTTACAGACCAAGCGTCCGTTTGATGCACCGTCTATTACATTGAGACCCGATTGACATGGTGGACATTTGGGATATTTCATCTTGAGACTTAGGGCCATGTGAATTTTTAACAAGTGGCTTGAGTAGAAGACCCTCCCAGAGATGAGAAAACATAGTGCATGAACCCTGTAGCTGGATGTGACGAGGTACTAGGATCCTGTGTGGGTCTGACGATGTACTAGGATCATGTGTGGGTCTGATTAGGTACAAAGATCTTGTGTGGGTCTGAGGATTAATAAGATCCTATGTGCGTCTGACGAGGTACTAGGATCTTGTGTGGGTATAATGATGTACTAGGATCCTTTGTGGGTTTGATGAGATACTAGGATCCTATGTGGGTATGACGATGTACTAGGATCTTGTGTGGGTCTGACGAGGTACTAGGATCTTGTGTGGGTCTGAAAATTTACTAGGATTCTATTTGGGTCTGAGGAGGTACTAGGATACAGTGTGGGTTTGACGATGTACTAGGATCCTGTGTGGGACGGATGCGGTACTAGGATCCTATGTGGTTCAGGTGATGTACTAAGATCATGTGTGGGTCTGAAAAGGTACTAGGTTCTTGTGTGGGTCAGCCAATGTACTACAATCCAAAGTGGATCTGACGATGATTTTGGATACTTCATGGGTCTGCCACTTAATACAGTTAGATGATTCATTTGTTACATCTAATCAACTCTACAAATGTACCTAAGATATACCTATTGTGAGTTTAGTCTTTTCCTTCATGGTAATAACTTGGTGGTATTCTTTTGTGTGGGGTACCTGTGTGGTACTGACCTTCATGGTATTCATTCTTTTGTGGAATAGTTGAGCTTTGGGATTTTGGGTAGGACCGTGTGTTTCCTCAAAGATTGAGATGGGTATACTTGATAACATAGGAATATGTATGGTCATATACCTAATTAGGGTTGTCAGTTGATTTCCTGCGGTGTAGTTTATCCTTTTTGGATTTTGAGAGACCTTGAGGGTATTGGGGTCCCTACTGAGTATCGTTATACTCACCCCTACACAGGCTATGCCCACACCTTGTTGTGTTTGGTGCAGATGATAGACAACACTAACTGAGGATGGGAGTACCAGGACTTGAGGTAGTTGTCACGACCCGTCCCCCGGGGCCCGTGTCGTAACTATCCCAAGCCCGCCTTCCATATGCGAGGGGCTGGAGACTAGCTCCAAAGGCGTAAATTACTATAACTGGGAAGGCATTGCCTTTATAAAATCTAAACAGACACACACAACCATAGTACAAGCGGAATCAAACACTATGTAAAGCAGTATAACAAGTGTGCTGAATGTACATAGGGGCCAGAATAAAATCCCAATAGAAAGGTACAGCTACAACTGAAAGAAAGTACAACTGGAAGATAAACAACTAGAAGATGGAAACAACTCCTAGATCGTCCTCCGAGTTCCTACATGATGGGTAGGTACAGATGTCCTCCTCAGCACTCCGCGTCAAATGGTCCGTTCCGTCTACCGTCACGCCGCGTATCAACCTCTAGGTACAGTCCAGTCCTCGTACACTCTACCTCGGTCGGCACTGTTTGTCATCTGCATCCAACACAATGAGGTGCGGGCATAGCCCGCACAAGGGTGAGTATAATGTTACTTAGTAGGGACCCCAAGACCCTCAAAGTCTCACTATATCCAACAAGGATAAATAAAAAAGAAAGATCTCAATAGATATCCTTTACTTAGGTATATACCCATACATATACCTAAGTTATCAAGTAACACATCTCAATCATAAGGAAAACAAAAAGGTCATTGACTCAGATCAAACCAGGATTTTCATTATCGAAACCAAAATTGCTGGAGAAGTCTTTCTCTGTCGAGTACAGTGGCCCTTTCATGACTCTGAGGTTCTACTCACTAACCTTAGACTGCTGAGGTACTCCTCCTGTCAAGTACCGTAGCACTGCTACCAAATACCGGGTGCTCCGTCCGTTGTGGGTCTACTGCCAAATTCCAGGCGCTCCCCCTAATAGCCTACAGAGGTACTCCTCTTGTCGAGTACTATGGGTATGCTGACAACTACCAGGTGCTCCATCCACCATGGTTCTGCCACCAAATACAAGGCACTCCATCCACTGGGCAAATCGAATCACTCAGAGTCGAATTGGTCAAGCAGTCATCAGGTCTACAGCTACTAGGTCTCTGCACTCCGTATGCTCATCTCTAAGAGGTTCTGCTCCATGAGCTACTAGTCATTACTTCCAAGTGTCACAAATTCTCACGTAGAAGTATCTCAATGGACCACCCATCATAGGGGTCTCAACACAACAGACGAAATGTCAATCCGACTTCCGTTCTGTGAGTTATTAGCATTTCCGTTGAAGGGGTGCAGTTGGATTTCTGGTACAATCCAACCCGGCCATACCCCAATTGCGTCCAAACCTTAGGTGAAGTATTCCAAAAGAACTGTCACATCAAGAGTAATCCAACATAGTCGATGGCACGCCAATTGGACTTCTGGTCCTTAAGTTATAATAGTTTTATTACCGAGGGCCTGGTTGGATTCATGTTCGATCCAACCCGGTCGTACTTTAAATTAAAATAGTTAACCAAACCGGTCACAGCATTGCAATCCATATGAAAAAACGCACGAGATCGACTACCCATTGGTCCAAAATGGATAGCCAGTGAAAAAGTTGAATTTCACAGCAACATGCGCGAACCGGGCCTCATGGGACCTGTGCCTCGACCTCGACTTAAATTTCCAAAATTGGTCTTGAATCTTCTGTCTTAATTACTAGGTCTCAACTTCGCAGATGGTTCGTCATTCAGACACCGTTTTATAGAGATATGTCCAATACAAGATCTCGTAAAAATAATAATAATATTATTATTCGGTGTTTCATGGGCCCGAGCCACAAACTAGAACTTAGTATCCAACATTAGAATTGAATCAACTATCTTATAAATAGGGTCTCACTGCCACTGACGGTTCGTGAAACCGAGGCCGTACGAGGAAGATACAGTTAAAATACGGTTTTCCCAATGAAAATTATAATAACATTAATATATTATTATTATTTTATTTAATTTAACCGATTAAATTATCACACCCAAAGCTTCCACGTAGAAATCCTTGTGCGACCCACTCCACATTTGATTGATTTATTTTTATTTTGTTTTATTTTTTCTCCATCTTATTTCCATACTCTCTCCAATCTATTCTTATATCCCACCAATTAATCACGCTCCACCCCAATTACAACCGCCACACATCAATACTCATAACGTCATCCCGAAAAAAAGTAAATGCGTTGCCCCTTCACCGTATGGTCACTGCCCTCCAAATTTCCACTACACCCGCCTTCCACCGACCACCCTGTCGCCCCTTCTATGGGCTGCCACATCTCCATTCTATGTTTGGAAATTGTGACGACTGTAGACTCGCATTCCTCGGGTCATGGTCTCCACGTCCGTATGCCACGCTCAACTTGACATTGAGTATTTAATGCGCTTAATTATTTTGCGATGAGGAACACAAAATGAATGCGCATAGAATGAAATTGAAAAGGGCATGGTTTGTGTGCTGATCGATGGCCGTGTTTGGTTTGGCCATTGTTTTTGAGAATCAATAACATGTGGAATTGATAAAATGATATTCATCATACTTCAATGTTTTCAAGAAAAACAATAAGAAATTGATTCATCCCATGGTTTTTCGATCTGCAAATTAAATCATTTAATTCGCATTCATGATGAAAAATTCAATTGGGGAAGGGAATCCACAAAGATATGTCCTACATATAAATATACAAAAAATCCCCCTACCTCGAAAATGGTTCGTTTTTTGTACAAACAGAAAGTTTTGTCGCTCTGTCAATGCCGGGAAAGAACAGTCATCGTTGGAGAGTTCCCCGTGGTTGTATTTCTCCCTTGATGCAGAAAAAGAATAAGAGAAGACATGTCGTCGGTGACTTCGCGTCTTCGTCGGAGGAAGAATAACTCTTTTTCTAATCTTCTAGAGGTTCGCCACCGAAATATTTTCTATCACAAATATTACAAAAGACTTATCCCATTTAAAGAAGTGTCATGAAACAAAAAATAACTCAAATTGGGATGCACCAATTTAATTAATGAAACCATTAATTTAATTATGATGACAAACTTAATTAGAGGATGGTCGAGAGATCTCATTAATAGGGGAGTTGAGGATTTAACAAATTAATAAAAAAGGGGGTTTAAGGGGGGTTTAAGAGAGGTTATGGGGAGAATAAAGGTTGGGGATCATGTGGGCCCCACCTCTCATTTATCCACACATGGGTAGTTTGTGGTTATGGGTCTCACCCTTAACTCCCCTTTGCAGGGTATAACTACCATAGATATAAATAAAATTGTGTACCACCAATTTTATTTATTTAATTCTAAATCCCCAATTATTAATTCTCAACCCACTTAAAAACCTACTGCGGTAATGGTTCCCTTTAAGAAATTACTGGCATTGCGAGTTCATCGGTTCCCCCGAATTTCAATTCCGAGCATTGTTTGAAATTATAGAAAAACCCAGACATACGTTTATTGAACATACCCGAAAAAAAGTTTGGAAACTTATTATCAGTCAACCTCGACCCGTGCCGGTCGAGGATAGGCTCTGCCTAAGTAAAACACTCCCCAAGGAATCCATCGATACTCTCAGATTTTCAATTCTAGTTACCTTTTAGAAGTTATGAATTTTACAATAAAATAATTTTCAATTAATTATTTTATTTTCTGCCAAAAACTAACATTTTTTGGAGGCCCGTGCCGGCCAAAGATAGTATATGCATAATTAAAGAATTCCCTTACGAGTTCAACGGTGGTCTCGAAATTTTAATCTGATCTACCGTTTGTGAGTTATAACCATTTGAAAAATAAAATAATTTATTTAATTATTTTATTAATGGGTATTCCATTTTCGGAATTTCTCATAGGAGGCCTGCACTGACTAAACATAAGTCGCAACTAGGGTAAACCCACCATCCTGAGCGCAATGGTGCCCTTGGATTTCTGATCCGAGTAACCGTTTAAGAGTTATTATACTTTTTAAGTAAAACTGCTTACACACTTTAATTTAAGCTTAACAAAACTTCAGAAAATTATTCCCGGCACATTGGACCTCAAAATTAGGTGCAGTCAAAAACTGTAGACTCGTAAAATTACAAAGAATTTAAGAAAAAAATTTACTTTAAATTTATGGGTCATTACTTTACCCCCATCTCCGGGATTTACATCCCCTTAGAGCTACACCACACGCTGGGGAATCAAATGAGGGTACTGAAAAAGAATCTAAGTCTCCCGCACCCATGTGCTCTCCTGGAGGATCTCGTGCTGCCAACGAATACACACTAGAAAAATAGACCATCCACGTAGGACCCACACCTGTCGATCCTCGATATTCACCAGAACCTCCATGAATGCCTCCCTGTCATCGATGTCCATCTCCACATGGTCGATTATGAAGCATTGGTCATGCACGCATCTCCTCAGCTGAGATACATTGATGAAATTGTGAACCCAGTGCAACTAAGGAGTATGGGCTAGGCGGCAAGCCACCTCGCTTACTCTATTGATGAAGAAGAATGAGTGACTGTAAGAGACTGAAGTTAGGCTGTACCATCTCTATCCACAAAGGATATATGTAAGGTAGCCAGCTACTATGTCATCTCTTAAAGAATTTGAATACCAGTCCTCCTACAGAGCGCATTCGCAACAACGTTCCCATTCCCAGGAGTATAGACTATCTCAAAGTCATAGTCCTGGAAGAACTGAATACTCAAAAATCTTACAACCACGAGGGTAAAGATGGCCAACTCAAGAGTGATCGGCCACACCCTCCTAAGCATGATTTTATCCTGTGCTGCCTGAGATTCCCTTTTAGCCGACCAAGGAAGAACCCCATCCCAATGTTTTAGATAAACCTCAACATATTTTCCTAATACAGTCAATATGAGTATGAACTATGAATCCAGTCCATACCCAAACCAACGTCGTAAGGCCTCGACGCTGCCACCAAGAGGTTCCAACCGAAACTCTCGCCTCAAGGGTCAGATCACACTGTCGGCATAAGTGTGATTATAGAGTGTCCTTCCAAAGGTATCTCTAGACATGAGGGTTAAGTCAACGCTTTTATCTGGAAATTCTAGGTCTAGGACAAGATTAGTGAATGGAAGGAATTATTGGTACCTAATTCTATTGATATGATAGTTATTAGTGGACACAAAATGTACCTCAAATCATTCCCAGAGCCCTTGGGTCACTCTCCTTTACTGCAAGCAGCTACTCTCTTCCCCTGCCCTCCATCTCCCTTATCCTAGCGGGGACCACAAAGGCAGGTGGTTGTAACATGTCGAAATGTACACCACCTCATGCTGCTCTCTTAACTCTGCTTCCACGTCTGCTGCTCTACAGATTCATCTGTCCTTAACACATCCTATTCTTGAAACATTTTACACGCCCAAGTCTATGAGATGTGTGTTGGAACACTACCCGAAGGTACTATCTCAGGCATCGGTCCATGTACCGAAGCCTCATCACTATGCGGACCAACCTCATGGTCACTCACTAGAAAACACCAGTAGCTTCGATAACAATCTTCTCTACTGGTGTCTAAACTAGGTGTAGAACTCTATAAATCACCTCCATCCAGTCCACTGCTTCCTGGGAATCTACCTCGCCTCGTATCCTCGGAGGCCTCTACTGCTGGAACTCGTGCAATGTGCTCTGCCGGCGTGCACCATCCGCTAGTGTGGCTGGTGGAATCTACTGCCCAACGGGTGGTGGTGCTGTTGGTACACCACCCGAAGGTGCCAACATAGTAAGGGAGCCATGCACCAGAGCCTCATCGCACAGTGGGCCATCATCAGGTACTCTATCGGAACTCCAAATGACTGTCTGTGTGGAGGAATCCTCAACAGATGCGACACAATCAAACGATTTGAACTTGGTGAGCTGATCAGGTTGAGCTGACTTAAATAAAACTATTGAAAATAGACATGTAATAAGTATTTTTGTGCACTGAGTCGGAAATCAGAAATAAGGGTACTTTTTTATGGATACGTCGGCAGCCGCACCAACACTGGACTCCCTGAACTGATAACCACACTCAATACCCTTAACACTATTGCATCACAGAAAGAAAAATAAGAGTCATGAGATCTTGTGTAGAACCGACTCCTCTGATACCAATTTGTCAGGACCCGTCCCCCGGGGCACATGTCATAACTACCCCAAGACCGCCTTCCATAGGCCTGGGGCTGGAGACTAGCACCAAAGGCATAAATCAATATAACTGGGATGACATTGCGTTTATAAAACGTAAACACACACACACACAAAAATAGAGTAAAAGAAGAAGAAAACACTATGTAATGTAGTATAACAAGTGTGCTAAAAGTACAGAGGGGCTAGAATACAATCCCAACTGCACTACTATAAATATGGCTTTTATCAATGCTCAAAATGGCATTTATCAGCGCTAAAAAATAGATGATAAAGATGGAGAATATAAAGGGGGGGTCCCCTTTATTAGTGCTCCAAAAAGCACTAATAAAGACCGCTTTTATCAGTGCTAAAAAAAAGAGCTGATAAAAGGGGTCTTTTATCAGTGCTAAAAAAATCACTGATAAAAGGGTCCATTATCAACACTTTGTTTTACCACTGATAAAATACCCCAATATTAGTTGTTCCTTTATCAGTTCTTTCATTTTAGCACTGATAAAGGACCCCTTTTATCAGATCTATATTAAAATTGCTGATAAATGGAAACAAATAAAAAAATTAATAAAAAAAAATAAATAAATAAAAAATACTCACAATCGGGGGGGATTTAATAGCACTTGAGACCCCCCTTTTATAGCACTTTTCTTCCCTATATATCACCCCATCGACCCCCTTCACCCTTAAATAGCGCTTGCTCCCATATTCCCCCATTCACGTGCGCCCCTGCCTCCACCAAGATTGGAACTCGAGACCTCCCCCATGCGTGTCTAAGCCTTTTCCACTACTCTATTTCGATTTGTCTTCCAATTCATGATATCTCTATATATATAGATTTATATATTTAGTTATATTTATTCGTATAGTAATATATATTTATACTAATATATATATAGTTATAATATAATATATATATATATACAGTTATATTAATATTTATATATTTATATTAATATATGTATATATATATTTATATTAATATATATATATATATATAGTTATATTTATCTGTATATTAATATATATATATATATTAATATATATATAGTTATTAGATTAATATATATATATAGTTAGATTAAAATATATATATAGTTAGAATAATATATATATATATATATAGTTAGAATAATATATATATATATAGTTAGATAAATATATAGGTATATAAATATTCATATATTTGTATTTTAAATAAAATGGATTTTAGTTATTATTTAGATAAAGCTAATATATTTTATATGTAAATATATTTTATTATTTATATTTATAATTGAATTTTTATGTGTGAATATATAAACAATATGTATATATTGTTATATATTTGATTATAAATAGCAGTGCATTATAAAAAAGGATGAAATTTCAAAGTCATAATATCAATATGAATGGATTAGCTTGGAATAAATTCAGACCCCACTAAAAAAAATCCAATAATACCCCCTTAAACGATACTAAAAATCCACAAAATGTTAAAAAATCGGGGTACCCCGAATAAAAAATCAGTTTTGGAGGTCTTCTGGGCCTCTTTTCTCCTAGAAAAACACCTGAACGGGGAATTCCTTGGTTTTAGTGGTCTTGAGCTTGTCGCAGGCTTTGATTTGATATGTGGTAGAGCTCAAATAGGCACCCAGGTCAAAAGTTATGGCCGTTAGAAGTTTGAGTTTCTTTTTCAACATATTTTGGATCTTTTTTTTAATTTTTTTAGTCTTCAAATTGTTATTAAATTACTATTACTCCATAATAATTAGCAAATTATTAATTACAAATATTTCTTTTAATTTTTTAATAATCCATTTTCACTAAATATCTTATATATTTAGTGTATTAAGTGTAAATGTACATTTATACTTATCTAAAATATATTTAAAAATTATATATTATATTTATATGAATATAACTATATTTATATATTAATATATTAATATATATTTTTTAATTTTTTTTGAAGTCGACCATTTATCAGTGCTTTTAAAAAAAACGTTGATAAAGTCCCCCCCTTTATCAACGCATTTTTCATAGCTCTGATAAAGGGGGTGCTATGAAAAACTGTTTTTGTGTTAGTGCAGAAAGGTATAACTACAACTGAAAGAATGTACAACTGGAAGACAAACAGCTGGAAGATGGAAGCAGCCACTGGATCGTCCTCCGGGATCCTACCTGAAGGGGAGGTACGGATTTCTTCCTCAGCACTTCGTGTCAATCGGTCCACTCCGTGTGGCATCACTCCGAGTATCCACCACCGGGTACCGTCCAATCCTCGTACACTCTCCCTCGGTCAGTGCTATTGGTCGTCTACATCCAACACAACGAGGTGTGGGCATAGCCCGTGTAGGGGTGATTATAACGATACTCAGTAGGGACCCCAAGACACTCAAGGTCTCACTAAATACAACAAGGATAAACCACAATGAAATATATCAGTAGATAACCTTTTTCTTTGGTATATTCCCATACATATACCTATGTTTTCAAGTAACACATCTCAATCATGATGAAAACACAAAGGTCATTGACTCAGATCAAACCTGGATTTTTATTATTGAAACCAGAACTCCTTGTGAACTTCTCCTCTGTCGAGTACAGTGGCCCTGTCACGAATCCGAGGTGCTACTCACTAACTTTGGACTAATTAGATACTTCTCCTGTCGAGTACCGCGGGTCTGCTACCAAATATCGGGCGCTCTATCCGTCGTGGGTCTGCGACCAAATATCGGGAGCTCCCCCTAATATCCTACAGAGGTACACCTCCTATCGAGTACAGTGGGTATAATTCCAACTACCAGGCGCTCCATCTTCCATGGGTCTACCGCCAAATACCGGGCGCTCCGTCCACTGGGCTAATCGAATCACTCCGAGTCGAATTGGTCAAGAAGTCTTTTGGTCTACAGTTACTAGGTCTCTGCACTCCATATGCTCATCTCCGGGAGGGTCCGCTCCACGAGCTACTGGTTGTTACATCCAAGTGTGAAGAAGTCTCACATAGAAGTATCTCAAAGGACCACCTCATCATAGGGGTCTCAACACAACATACGGCACGTCAATCGGAAGCCCGGTCTGTGAGTATTCAGCATTTCTGTTTCAAGGGCCCAATTGGATTTCGGGTACAATCCAACACGTCCATACTCCAAAAGCGTCCAATCCTCAGGTGAAGCATTCCAAAATAACCGTCACATCAAGAGTAATCCAATATAGTTGACTACACATCAATCGGGCGTCCGGTCCTTAAGTTATAAGCTTTTTATTACCGAGGGCCCGGTTGGATTCATTTTCGATCCAACCTGGTCATACTTCAAATGACAACTGTTAACCAAACCGGTCACACCATTGCAATCCATATGAAAAAAAACATGAGATGAACTACCCATTGGTACAAAACGAATAGCCGGTGAAAAGTTTCATTTCACCGCAACATGCGTGAATCGGGCCTCATGGGGCTCATGCCTCGACCTCGACTTAAATATCCATAATTGGTCTTGAATCATCCGTCTTAATTCCAGGGTCGCAACATCGTAGATTGTTCATCATTCCGAAACTGTATGAGAGAGATATGTCTGATACAACATCCCGTAATAATAATAATAATATTATTATTATTATTATTATTATTCGGTGTTTCGTGGGCCCGAGCCACGAACAATAACTTAGTATCCAACATTAGACTTGAATCGGCCGTCCTAATGACATGGTCACACTACCACTGACGATTCATGAAAACGAGGTCGTACAAGGATGATACTGTTAAAATACGATTTTCCCGACAAAAATAATATTAAAATTATTATATTACTATTATTATTAATTTAATTTAACCTATTAACTTATCACACCCAAAAATTCCACGCATAAATCCTTGTGTTCCCCATTCAACATTTGATTGCTTTCTTTTTATTTGGTTTTTTTATTTCTCCATCTTATTTCCATTCTCTATATAATCTTTTCTATATGCCACAAATTACTCATGGGCCACCCTAATTGCAGCCGCCACACATGAATCCTCATAACGTCATCCCGGAAAAAAGTAAACGCACTGCCCCTTCACCGCAAGAACATCGCCCTCCGGGTTTCCACCACACCCGCCTTCCATCGGTCACCACATCGCCCCTTCTGAAGGATGCCGTATCTATGTTCTATGTTCGGAAATTGTGACGACCACAGACTCACATTCCTCGGGTTGAGATCTCCGCGTCCGTATGCCGCGCTCAACATGACATTGAGCGTTTAATGCACTTAATTATTTTCCGATGAAGAACATGCAATAAAAGCATGAAGAATGAAATTGAAAAGTGCATGGTTTGTGTGCTGATCGATGGTCGTGTTTGGTTTGGCCATCGTTTTTGAGAATCGATAACATGTGGAATTGACAATAGGATATTCATTATACTTCGACATTTTTATGAAAAACAATAAGAAATTGATTCAACCCATGGTTTTTTGATCTGATAATTAATTCATTTAATTTTTGTTCGTCATGAAAAATTTAATTGGGGTAAAGAATCCACAAAGATAAATCCTACATATAAATATGAAAAAAACCCCCCTACATTGAAAATGGTTCATTCGTTGTAGACGCAGAATGTGTTGTCACTCCGTCAATGCCAGGAAAGAACCGTCGTCGTTGGTGAGTTCCCCGCCATTGTATTTCATCCCTTGATGCGGAGGAAGTAGAAGAGAATGCACGTCGTCGGTGACTTCACATTCTTCGTCGGAAGAAGAACACCTCTCTTTCTAATCCTCTAGAGGTTCCCCACTAAAATATTTTCTATCCCAAATATTACAAAGCACTTCTCCCATTTAAATAATTGTCATGGAACACAAAATAATTCAAATTGTGATGCACCAATTTAATTAATAAAACCACTAATTTAATTATGTAGACAAACTTAATTAGAGGAAGGTGGAGAGATCTCATTAATAGGGGAGTTGAGGAGTTAACAAATTAATTAAAAAGGGGGGTTTAAGGGGGCTTTAAGAGAGGTTATGGGGAGATAAAAGGTTGGGGCTCATGTGGGACCCACCTCTCATTTATCCACACATGGGTAGTTGGTGGTTATGGGTCTCACCCTTAACTCCCCTTTGCAGGGTATAACTACCATAGATATAAATAAAAGGGTGTACCACCTATTTTATTTATTTAACTCTAAATCCCCAATTATTAATACTCAACCCTTTTAAAACGAAATTGTGCTAATGGTTCCCTGAAGCAATTACTTGTGCTACGAGTTAATCGGTGATACCAGATTTCAATTCCGAGCATCGATTCAAATGATAGGAAAACCCGCACATAAGTTTATTGAATGTACCCAAAAAAAAGTTCAGAAAATTATTATCAGTCACCCTCAACCCATGCCGGTCGAGGTTAGGCTATTCATAAGTAAAACACGCCCCAACGAACCCATCAATACTCTCATATTTTCAATCCGGTTTACTGTTTAGAAGTTATGAATTTTACAATATTAATATTGTCCCTTAATTATTTTATTTGCGGCCAAAAACTATCTTTTTTTGGTGGAATGTACCGGTCAATGTTAGTATCTACTTAAATAAATCATTACCTCATGAGTTCAATGGTGGTCTCATAATTTTATTCCAAGATACCATTTGTGAGTTATAAACATTTGGAAAATAAAATAATTTATTTAATTATTTTTTTTATGGTTATGCCATTTTACGAATTTCTCACAAGAGGCCCACACCGACTAAAATTAAGTCGCGCCTAGGGTAAACCCACCATCCTGAGCACAACGAAGTTCTCGGATTTCTGATCCAAGTAACCTTTTAAGAGTTATTCCACTTTTTCAGTAAAACTGCTTATGCGTGTTAATTTAATCTTAACAAAACTTCAGAAAATTATTCCGGGCACACTAGGCCATAGAATTAGGTGCCGTCAGAAACTGCGGAATCATAAAATTTCAAAGAATTTATGAAAAAAATTTCCTTGAAATTTACTGGTCATTACAGTATCTCGGAGGTGGAATTAAATGAGGAATACCACTAAGACAACCACACAAGAGCTGTACCTACCCTTTAGGTAGGATCCTTGGTGGGTGTTCACAGGAGTTGTTTCAGTTTACTTGTACGTTTTAGTTTCTAGTACATTCTAGTTGGGCTTGTATTCATGCCCCTTTTTACTTGCTGTACTCACTCTATTTACTGTTCAGTTTACGTTGTGTTCATATCCAGCCGTCTTCTTGGTTGTGTTTGTTTAATGGTTATAATGGAAATGCCTTCCTGGTTTTAGGGACGTACACCTTTGGTGCTAGTTTCTATCCCCTGTCCAATGGAAGGCGAGCTTGGGGTAGTCACACCATGGGCCCTGAGGGATGGGTTATGACACCAAAGTAGAATTAGTTTGTTTTTATACCTCTCTACTCAGTGGGAGATACATTATGCAGTACCAAATTTCTTAAAGAGGAATCATAACCCAATTACAAAGTCTTTTTATACAATATAGAGGGATAGGAATGATTCACTAAATTTTGTGTTGGGAGACAGAACCCAAATAAAACTCTGAATTTATACTATGAGAGCCACAACCCAAAGAAGAGAAGAAGAAATGATTTTTAATGTAGAATCATAAAAAAAATAGATTGTACCTGAATGTTATGGGAAATAATATATTAATATAAAAATAACAGGTATTAGTACTTGAGAAATTTTGATTTATTTTCAAGTCAGTAGTAGTCATAGATGTTTTCATTCAGCTTGAGAGGATATATAGTAGTAGAAAGTATGATCACACATGATGTCAATATTTAGCGAAAATATTTTTTTCTCAAAAGGCCTATGTACTCCTCATTCATATCGGTATCATACATTTAATTTCATCTCGAAGAATTTAAATATAATATATAAAACTAACAAACCAAACTCCAACTAGGTAATGAAATTCAAATTTAAAATAGATAATTATCAAGGAGAGAGAAATAATATCATCTAAATAATCATAGTAACAATTATTTTAATTTAAAATTTGAAACAAATTAATCCATTTTCAATTACTCATAAAACTGTAATAATAATAATTCAATAAAATCCTATAAAAATTGTAAGATAATTTTACTATTTTATATCAAATACGCAACACATTCAAATTTCATACAGCACATAAATATTTGAATATTAATTAAACTACATTAAATCCCATAATATAAGTTTGAATAATTTAAACACCATTAAAAAATAATTTCTAATATGATAATTAAAATAAATTATCTCCAAATATGATACATTATGCATTCTAAATAATTTCTATAAGTGTTACACAAGAAAAAGGAATATGTTTAAAATAAAATTTAGATATATTTAAAATATTTAGAAACAATTTGAAAAGATTATATAATAAATATATAAATTTTATAAATTACGAAAATTATTAATGTAATTAAAAATAAACATAATGTTAATGAAAGTATACAAAAATGATGAAAAATAGATCATGGTTAAAATTTAAATTATATAAAAAATCAACATAGTAAAGAACTAACTATGTTTCCATGTGGTCATGTAGTTGGTATTCTTAAAATTTTGTGTGGTCAGTTCAAATCATCATGTTGATAGTATGTTGACCAAGTAAACAATGTGAAACCACATAAAAAACACATGTTGTAGGTATATTTCACCTATGGTAACCTTCATAGTATTTTGATTATCACATACAGTACGTTGATATAACTATTTACAGTAAGGTTAATTGGCCCCATGGAAACATGGATCAACAAGAGGTCACTTGAGTTAGTATAAATTTTAATAATTAAGGTCATGGTAGGATGCACATAATCTAGCAGTATGGTGAACAAAAAATTCACTTTAGGTTATAATAAAGTGGGTTTCAAAATATGGAAAACTGGAAATTGCCAGATATCAAATACTTCAACTGAATTTTTGAAACATTAGAGAGATAAATAAGAAATATATATATAGGAATTTATTTTATATAATTTATATATATTTATAACGAATCAATGAAAACATAAATTAAAATTTTATATTGAGATATTGTAAAATTATAGTGAAAATAAGATTAGAAAACTAATGAATGAAATGATGAAACTGGTGCATAAAATTTAATTTTTTTTGAAAAATATAAATATAATTATTATACTTTTTCATAGTTTCAAGAAATGAATATAAATTTTTTAAATATACAATTAATAAAACATCATAAAAATACAATTATTATAAATTTTTTTCACATTGAAATAAAAAAGATTTTGAATTATGAAAAAATCCATAATTCTTGAAATGTTGCATAATCATATGAAAAATTTAAACAAATTAAAAAAAATCAATATTTAATTTTAGATTAATGTAATGTAGATGATTTTTTATATCCATCAGAACAATTTTAATGATAATCTTTTCTTAATAACCCCTATTATATTTAAATAACAGAATCAAAATTTAAACAATATAAAGAAAATATTTTAGTAGAAACAAAAAATAAGCTATATGTTTAGACAAAAATTCTAAAATATTAGATATTTAATTATATATTTTTAATAGTTTAATTAAAGTTAGATAATTTGTATATCTTTCATATGAATTTTTAATTATAAAAAATGTTTCAATATAACTCAATATGTAGTAAAAATAAATATAAGTAATACAAAATATTTTCACATGAAATAATGAGAGGGTTGTGTAATATTCCAAAACATAAAATAATAATAATAAATAAAAAACTCCCAACACCCCATAACCTTTACGGTAAAAATGTTAGATAGACTAGTTGGGAAGGGTCATTATCACATCATTGATGGATTTTATGGATATTTGCATGTTTTATATGCTCCTAAGGACCGTGAAAAGACCAATTTAACATGTACCTTCTATTAATTTTCATTATAAAGGATGAATTTTTATGTTTGAAATTTTACCAATCACTATTCAAAAATGGATGGTAAGCATTTTCTTAGACCATATTGTGAACTTCTTAGATGTATTTTTGGATTACTTAACTATCTATGATAATTGTTTTGAAAATGTTATTGATAGTCTGTAGAATGTTTTAAAAATATTTATTAAGATTTTTTTTAAAATATTTGAAAAGTGCCATTTTATGAAGAAAAAAGGAACTATTTCGGGACATTTAATTCTGAAATATAGAATTGTAGTAGATAAATAAAAGGTTTTTTTTCAGATACACTATGCCATACCCAACCACTATTAGATATATTAAATCATCTTTATGACATGTTGGAATTTATAGAATCATTATTAGGGACTTTTGAAAATTTTATTTTCTCCTAACAAACCATCTTAAGAAGTAAATTTATTTGATTTTTGATTATTCTTGAAAAAATATCATAATATAGAATGAATGAATTCTATATCACTATCCCATAATCTTTTCACCAAATTGGAGTTACCCAACTCATATTCCATGATATGAATCCAACAAATATTCATGGGATGTGCTTTCTTAAAATATTTTTGGACTTACACAAGGGATATATGACACTTAACATACCCCATAAGCTTCATTGATTAACTAGAAAATAATAGAAAATGTGATTATGTCTAATATTGTAGCTTAAAAAAATTCACTCTTATCTTTTAAGGAGTAAAGTATCAATTTTTTTTATGATGAACAATTGAGATATTTAACCAAGGAAACTTATGAAAATCATATACTAGAGAGGATGATGTTGATGTTTTAAGTGTTTAAATTGGATATTTAGGATAAGAATTGTTGTAAAAATATAGTGATAGACTAGATAAACAGATTTCTGCACACTGATGAGGTAGAACCAATCCTAAATAATAATATATATTATTCATTCCCTAATGTGAAATCGTAAAACCCCACCCATGATTAATGGTATGCTGGCATAGTGAGTTATTTTTTCCTAAAAAAGGTACCCCCATTATTTTCTAAACTTAAAAATTCTATGTTGAAATCTGAATCAATATATTTTGTCTGGGAGGATCCTTATTTATGGAATATTTACAATGAACATGTAATTAGAAGGAGATTCCATGAAGAATAAATGAAATATGTGATTTCTTTTTTTCCATAACATAGCATGTGGAGTCCATTTTAGACCTCATAAAACCACTATTTATTTAATAATATGTTTTTATTTGGACCATAATTTTTATAAATTCATATCATTTTTCAAAAAATACCCCAAAAACCGCTTCATAGTTGGAATTTACAAAATACATGATATTCCCCAAAAAATTTATTATTTTTTGATATATTAAATGTAGGAGAATATACTTCATGGGACCATTTTTGTTGTCATTTAGATTTTATTACATCAAATTAATAGTATACTTTGATTCTCAATATATTGAATCATAATCTACTCAAACTTATGATTCAAAAATTGCGATTGAGTCTTTAAAATCAAACTTTTTTTATATGTTTATAATACCTCAAGATATAATCAGAAACCAATGAACCCACTTCAATAACATGAACATGGATGTACTCATGAAAACTTTTTTTGTTGACCATGAAATATTTACTTCCTAGCACCAAAATAGAAATTTAATAGTTGAGGTTTCAAATAGAGATGTTAAAATATTTTTAGTGAAATCATTGAATCCCAACCATAAGGGTTAGAGTAATAAATCGAAGGAATCAATGTAGGGATATATATTGGACTGTGAAGCTCCCTTATGTATTTCTCCCTACAAAATTAATTTGGGTAAACATTTTAACTTTCCTATTTACCTGAAACAAAAAGCCAGCTAGGATATCAAAGGAGAAAACATGGAGTTTATAAATCCAGAGAACAAAGGAAGTCTCAAATGATGGATCTTGAGGTTCATATAGTGGAATAATATGATAAATAATTTTTTACAAGAATAAAATTAAATATTATCATGATAAGTTGAATCAAATAAGAGAATTCAAAATGGCGAAAATGTGTTATTATTTTCTTCATGGATGAAGCACTTCCCTTGTAAGTTTGTTTCCATGTGGACTAGGACATACAAAGTAACTAATATGTTTCCTTTTGATGAATTTGAGATTGAAGGAGAAGTCTAATGGAATCCATTCAAAGGGAAAACCAAAAATTTATGGACTCCAAATAATATTTCCAGAATGAACCTATTGAAAAATGTAAACTCTTCAATAATGTAGATAATTAGAGCATTATTATTGCGTATTTCTTCTACATATTCATATGAATACTTACTTTAATATGATGTTTTTTATTGTCAAAATTCATGAAATAATCTAATTGGATGTATGACTTAACCAAGTGTGGGGGATAAGGAAAAATTAGTTTTAGGATATAAATACCATGTTTTTATTTTACTGTTAACTGTTAAAAAAATACGAAAACAACATAAAATCCCTATTTTGTTCTAGAAAGTAGTACATTGTTTTATGGGTTAATATTTTTATAATTTGGAGTGTATATAAATAGAATAACATAGAAAAATTTTAAGAGAGAATTTGAACTTCAATGGTGCCCTTCTTAACTAAAATACCATGTAAGATCTAAGGATTTATTGATTTTTAGATTACAGAATGTCAATTATTTTTTAGTGAACACAACATATTATAAATAGAAATTCAATTTCAATAGTTCGTAAATATATTTAAAAATGAAAATAACATTATGGTATAGGAATAATAATATTTTTACATTATAATTTTGAAATCAATCTTGAGTGACCTTGTAACATTCTGGACACAAGTGCCACTCAATAGTACCCCAAGCCCAATTTTCCACATGGATTCAAGGGCATCTTACCAAATGCCAAAGGCTTCTGACTAGCAGTGATGGTCTAGTTGTTTACATGGGGATATTATTCCCTCTTTACCAGAGTATACTACAATAGATGATCAATCACATAAAATTAACAAAAGTAACAAATCATACAGACAATAGACACACAACAGGAATAGATTACAACATCTAAAAAATTCTCAGATAAATGATGATGATAATAAATTCCATTTTTCTCTAACAAAGCATCCAAAAACTGTATACTCGGAAGGAATAAAAGACATGGAAAATGTAAAAATAGTTTAAAAAGTATCCCATATAGTGACGTGGGCCTCATCTCAATCCCATGCTCCCCTGATCCTAAGCAGCAATCAAGATCCTATAGAAGTGATATTTCCCTTATCCATAACTACATTCACATAGTCTTTTTGGGTACCCAAATGTGGCCTAAATATGGTGTGAGATATAATCACAGTATGAAACCACCCATGATCAAGTTCGAATCAATCTGGGAATAAATGTGAGAAACAATGTGTTTGCAGTAGTACAATATGTAATGGAATAACTCAAAATTAAACATCCTATAAAATAAGGTTCTAAATTATTATTAAATTCATTTTAATCAATTTTAATTTAATATGGTAAATCTATAATTTAATAGTAAGTAATGTTCCATTTATAATATTATCATTTACTTAAATAGTTCATTTAATCAACAAGTCTTGGAACCTAGCTTAATGCCCAACGTCCCCCGTAAGAACATGCATCTAAGGATTCTGAAATAAGACATCCTTAATGTGTATGACAAGAAATAATCCAAGATCATACTTTGTCATTTAAAACACATCATAAATAATTTTATTCATTAATCCATATAGAACCTAATACCATACATGAAATAAATAATTTTGAATTCAGGTATCACTCCATGTTTAATTTTAACCATCACCCAACGATCCAATCCATAGAGAACCTCTAAAAAACTCAGGTATCTCTCTAGGTCTGATATAACATCACTACCATTAGAGTCTTTCATTAGTGGTCCACTAAGGGGTCCCAAGTATCACCCACGACATTTATGTTAAATTCCCATTGATTCTTTCCATGGAATTCTTATCTAAATCCATATATCACTCAGCATATAAAGGTTAACCCCATTGAATCTATCCTTGGTAGTCCATATCAAGAGTCCAAGTGTCACTTGGGCATAAGTAAGGTCAAGGCCATATGATTCCATCCATGTAAATTATCATGTAAATCCATGTGTCACCCGAGGCCTAGTAATTATCATTAAATAATATCATTTAATCAAACCATTTAATCTTGTCATGGTAAAACACAATAATATTTTAATTCAAACCCCACCCCAAGGGTGGTGAAGGAATGAACCATGCTTGGAAGGATTTCCTATCAAATTCTCACATGTAAAAAATAAATATGGCTATCATATAATAAATAAAAAACTATTACATGGAATAGACTCCACTTATCTTACATAGGAATATCAGTAAGAAAAGAAATTCTTGCTTACTCAAGCATTTACATAGCATGGGCCAAGGGCCATGGTCATATATCCCTACCCATTAATAAATTAAATTTGAAACTCACAATTATATTCATAATTAAATTCATCAATTTTATTTATAGTTTAATTTAAAAATCACATCCTAAGGAAAGGGGAAAAGTACACACCCAATGTTATCCATTTTCAAGAGCCACCCATGGTGGTCCATCTATACAACCAACACACCCATCAGGGTGGTTCATTTTAATTCATTATTCTAAACCTATAGAAAATTATTAACAGGACATATTAATTACATAGTCCATTCATATAAATTCAAGGAATCAATTTCATTTTAAATCGATGGAAATAAATTGGGAACATGACATAACAACACATATAAACACTTCGACATTAAGTGAATTTCATCAAATTAACTACCGTATGTTTGTAAAGGATAGCTAATCCAGTCATAACTCGTAATTCAACTCAGATTGAGAGAAACTTGAAGAACATACAATGAACTTATTAATAGGGAAAATTATCTTTCACCTGAATAATGTTGTTGATACCATGAATAATTATATAAGGTTAAAAATTAATTGAGATCTTACTAATGCATATACAATGACAAAAGCGATGCATGAATTGGATGTTAGATGGAAGACCATGATCAATTCATAGAATAGCCACCGAGGGAGCTAAAAAATCATGATTATTTTTTGTTCGTAAGAGGAAAACAAAAGGAGTTTCAGTATAATATAATTTTAATAAAAAATGTTCATTTTACCCAAAATATCTGGGTCACACAGTTTAGGGGAACAATTCAACAAACTATGTGCCAACCATGCACATTATGCTATAAGGAATGGAAACCCACATAGTTACCTAAATTAGTTTGAATAACCATGCAGAAACTGTGGATAAACCCACAGTCAAAATTTCTTACATAGCTACATGGTTGTACAACCCAACTCAGACAAGTTTTAGAAACCATGCACAATTTCTTTTCCCAAAAAACATCATTTTTTGGGATCCAAACGAGCCCTAAAAACTCTCGATACCCCAATATCCTGAAAGGGTATTCATATTATTACATATTTAAACATGTAAACCAATAATAGATTGAATATAAATGTTTTTTTACCTCAATGAATAATTGGGTTCTTACAATCTTCCACCTTAAAGAAAATCTTCCCTGAATTTCCCTTACAAGGGCGGTGAAGCTTGATCTAAGAATAACCCCATGCACTGTGATCATACATGTGCCTCCCACTCCCAGGTCTCATCATAAACTCATTCATTCTACAATATCACCCATAATAAAGGATGTAACAAACCTCAGAAGAAACTTCATGCTAGGATTCACAATAAATAAAATATTTTCCTCAATGTATGCATGTACATTAAACTAAACCTCCTTAGTCTGAAAGGAATGAGATAGATCTGAATAATAGTTTTGTATATGAGAAACATGGAATACAATGTGCATTTGTTAGTTCCTATGAGGTAAATGTAACTAATAGGCTACGGGCCTAACTCTATCCAGAATATCAAACTGAACAACATAACCCAATGAAATATTACCATATCCCATGATTTTCATGTGTCCTAGTCTCAATGAAACATGTTAGAAAATCTGATCCCTATCCGTGAAAACTAGAGAGCGTATACAGTAATCAGAGAATTATTTCTGATGAGACTATGTAGTAGAAATCCTCTTCCGAATCAACTTCATCTACTCTGTGGTCTCCTGGACAGGATGAGGTCCAAACATAGCTAACTCTCCCACCACTAACAAACATATGTATGATCATCATGGCCTATGATACAAATCCTCATAAGGTGCCATATCAAGATTATCTTTATATCTATTTTTTATAGGAGAACTCATCCTAGGGTATATTCCAAACCCATAAGAAACCAAAATCTAAGATGCAAGCTCACAACATGTCCTCAAGCACCTAAATCGTGCACTCTGAGAGGAAAACTATCTGGGGGTGGTAGATCATTCTCAGAAGCACTTCTGTACCTAACACCCTCTGTATCCTTTTCCAGAATAATGAAGTAAATCTCTCATCCCTATCTGAAATGATAGTATGCATGAACATGTGATGTCATAAAATATCGTGGATATACAACCACCTAAGCTCATCCACACTGAAGATTTCCATGGTTAGAAGGAAATGTGAAACCATCATGATCCTATCAAAAACAACCCATAAGGTATTATTACCTCAAGGATACCTCATTAAACATTACACAAAATCCATCGCAACATCATCCCATTTCCACAATGGAATAGGTAACTACTGTAAAAGTATAGATAGTGATTTGTGTTCCACATTCACCCACTGATAGGTGGAAAAACTCATGAAAAAACCATCTACATCCATTTTTACACATGAACACATGTACCAGAGAGTGTATTTATATTGATACTTGAGCACAAATTATTATCTTTAAACATCGATCTGATGGTTCACCCCACCATGGATTTTATAAAAAAGGGTCCAAATCTGAACCATGATATCTCCATCATCAAGATTGCATTACAAATCACACCACTAAGAGTTCTAGCCATGCTCTTATCATGAATTCTTTAGCTAGGAAAACCCGACTACATCTGAGGTCATATCAAGAACCTCACTATTAAATAATGGTTGAATCATGATCATCCAAATTGAAATTGTTCACAAAATATTTCTTGAAAGACACTGTAGTCCCTTACATCATAACCTCCTTAAACTAGTGACGTATTTTAAATAGGTTTTTTATTCAACATAATAACTATAAGGAAAAATAATTCAAGACACTCTGGATGACATTTCATGAAAACTCACATCTTAGACAGCAAGTGTACTATAATTTAAACCACAACGCCTTATCCCAAGAAACCACACGTTCATAATAATAACTTTCTAAGAAGTCCATACCTACTTTCTGGGGACGTTCATTGGTCAAACCACCACATAATCATTTAAAATATAGTTCCACATCATGAAGAAGGGTGCAGTCCAATTCCAGCTCACTAGAATCCTGAACCTTTTAAACATTTCCTCTGAACCTGAATAAATATTGGAGGAAACCAATAAATTGTTAAACTATTGACCATGGAACTCACCCAAGGTAGTAAATAATCTAATTATATAATTGATACTTTGGAACTATGCCACAAAATCCAAAATAGAACATCAACTAATCTGTGAGAAATATCCTCCTAGTGGTCATGTTTGAAGAAAAAGGTTGATGCCCTAGAGTATATCCAAGACGTTCTTATACGGTAACCCATGTATCACTAAGGACTATCCTAGAAATGATAAGAAGAACACATTCAGTTTGATACACTGATTAAAACCACATATCTATCCCAAAATATTTTAAAACATTACTGCAGTATAGAAGAGACGCTCTCTTAGTCCATCAAAGATATCATCATGATAGGGGACATACTCATCACTGAGAAGAGTACACTAAGAGTAATGAAAGTTTAACAAGATGTTCAGTCAAACCACTACTTTTCAACTTCTTGAAAAAATATCAGCTTCACATAGTGACACATCATGTAACGCCCAAACCCCAGAATCCTAATGCAGGTGTGTTATTTTATTACATTAGAATAATTGCATGTAATAAAATCCTGAAGGACCAACCAATTTACCATTCTTGGAAATCCATATTACATACATGATACCCAAGATACATTTATAAATAGGAAACAAAAACATGATACATAAAAATAAAATATGGATTTCCAAGAATGCTAAATTGGTTGGTCCTTAGGGAAAACTGCATCTCGTAAATATTATTCAATGATTTATTTCATAACCTGAGAAAAATAAACATAATTATCGTGACCTCAAATGTTCGGTAATGGTAAGTAAATTAGAAGAGATAATGAATCAATACAAACAAATTAACATGATAAGGTAAATAACTAATAACACATGCCATTGAAAAATATAGATAAGGCAAAATCAATATTTCACGGTAAGAAACTAAAAAACATTCCACTTAATCAATAATTTTATAATAGAATACATCCATGGTTATGCCAATTATAAATAACATTAATAAATAATAACTCAAGATATCTATGAAGGAAATGCATAATTATTGGATGTCATGTCTAAGGAACATGAAAACCTATACTGTGAAAACATTCACAAGACCGTTAAAATCATGGATAGAATCCTTTTTAATTTGTCCAACTTATTTTTCTTATGATAACCTATCGATGAATCAAAAGGATTTATAATGTATGAGGGACATTGTTTGTTACTGATACTAAGAATTAATAATATATATTAATAAAAAATAATACGCCTTGTGGAATATCCATATTAAATAAATAATATATATTTATCAATAATTCTCTAGTTAATCAAATAACTAACAAAGTTAACACCGTATGTGAAAATGACATATAGTTTAGGAATTAATAATATCCATTATAAGAGAATATAGATATTCAAGTAAATTTAGAAAAAAAAAATAATTAAAAAAAGTGGTTGTTTCAAGATAATGTAAATAATAAAAAATTAAGTGATATTAACATGATAACAATTATGAACATTCTTTAGGAGAACAGTCCTTTAACATTCATTGTGTCCCATACCACTTTGAAACATTTAAATATTAATCCACATGAAGGAATAATATTGAATGAAACATAGAATATCATTAGGGTATTTATATTTATGATATTATGTGTTAAAGGTAGTATATACACAAAATAATACTAAAATGGTGCAAAATAAAAAATTAGTCTCAATGTAATGTAAATTGATAAGAAATCCCCTTACCTCAAACATACTTTTGTTGTGTGGTATTCATACTCATGTATAGTGGTATAAAATATATTAATAACTTATAAAATAAAATAATAATGTTAATAATATAATATATCATCTTCTTATAATATCTTATAATGCATTTTTAACAATTTTTTATTATTTTTACTATTTTGGGTGTTAATTTCCTAGTTTTATCAAGTTTGTTTTGACTAGTTATTTGCTGCTCCTATTATATATAAAATGATTTCATAATATAAATAACATAAAAAATGAATTAATTGTATTATATATTCACTAAAAATGTTTTAAGAATAATCTATGAAGTTTTTAGATATGAAATGAATTGTACTGTTCACAGATATGGTATGCAGTATGTATGCATGAACACTACGTTCATTTTATTGTTGCATCAAATGATTGAAACGTAATTGATACATATGTATAATATAATTCCATTATCATATCTATGTCATATATGTTTCATAGGTATATTAAACCCATCCTTTATATGTTATATGTATATTTGTAATGAATCACATCACTTTGAGCAGGTGGTAGTCCACATTTCCACAAACGATGTTATCATTTTTTTAAATGGAAATTATAAAGATTTATGTATCAAAATAATTAATCAAGAATAAAGATATAATAAATATAAAATATATAAATATATAAATATATTATCAATCATAATTTCCACCATAAGACGTGGTAAAGGAAAATTGAGCAATTATTTTTTTGTGAGGCAGAAGTTCATCGTACATGTGAATAGTACATTAGTTAACCATTAGATGGAAGTGTGTGTGAGTTTATGACGAAAAAACCTCATAAAAGTCCATGTATATTTTGGATAAGGGTTTATATATTATTATGTAACAATAATATTTGAGGTGGTGGATAATGTAAATAAAATAAACAAACTTGATGAAGAATGACGCCACTTATTTGGGTAACTCCTTTTGGTTTGTACCAAAGGGATTCCTTGGATTGAATTATGATCAAGGGGATGATTATTGTAATATTTAATGGATATTGGAATGATATTTGGAAAGAGATTTACCTTTACAAATTATCTTTATAGGTGTTAGGAAATGGGGGGATAAGAGGCCTTTTTATAGTCGACGGGGAGTGACACTCTTGTAAATTTTGGGAAATAGAATCACACCCACGTTTTTTCAATTGAAATTGGATCCAATAATGGACAGAAATATATAAAATGGAGTATAGGGATGATATATTTCCATTAAATGTTATTTTTAAAAGTTTCTAGGTCATTTTTCTCTTATGATTATGGTTTAGTCCCTTATGAAGCTTAATCTTACATTAATCATTGTGATTACTTTTAATTAATTTCACTAATATATTTGGTAAAAAAATAATTTGACCTTATTTGAAATTATAAATTATTCCAATTAGAAATATTGAACCATTTTTACATATTATAATGTTATAAATAGAAAAAATTAACTTTAATTTAATCCCACAAATGGAACGAAAATGTCGGTTTTAATGTAAAAATGTTTGAATGTTTTCTATGTTTTTATAGTAAATTTAAAATTTCAATTTATTCCAATGGAATAAATTGGATTAATTGATATAAATATTTTATCATTAAACATAAAACAAATCCAAATCATAATTAAATCTTATATATAAATTAGATAAAAAAGTAGTTTTAAACTATAATTCAGTATTTTTCACTATTAATTAAAAAATGAATACTCACAGAAAAATATAAAAAATTCTCCAAATTTTTTTTTTCTTAAATTGATGAAGTGTATTTTTTCAGATTAAATATATTAAATGGAAAAAAATTAAATTTCAAATGTGTTCTTCACAAAATGGAGACAAAACTACTGTTATAAAAATATAGTATTTTATGTGTATATTGGGTTCATTCTTATCTTATGAATATATAATATATCATATTAGTGCCAAAGTATTTTTTTTGGATATAATATATATATATATATATATATATTTAATCAAAAAAAGTCAAAAAATTTAATTTAATTTATTTATTATGATAAAATAGTTTTTTTGCGCATAAAAATTGTATTTTATAAAAATATTCCCATTATATTCATTTGTTTACTATATTAATTTAAAATTAATTTATTACTAATGAATTAATTTTATAATTTATTTAAATCAATTTTTTATATGTTAATTAATCCTATTCATAACTTCTAATTTAACAGCTTTGTTAAGTCTTATTATATCAAATAATAATAATTTAATAATAAATTATTGTTCGGTTAAAATTTGGTCTTTTGTGTAGCATAATATTTCTAACAAGGTCATTATTACAAGTAAGGAATGATAAATTTTTGTTTTATTCCATTGAAGGATATAGAATATATCTAATATATTTAAAATAGTAATTATATTTTAAATTTTTCTGGTCTTATATTCCCCTATGAGTTTTGTGTCGCGTGCCATTTACACTATCCAATATATGGTTCTTACTTTAGAATTTGGGGGTGTTACATTCTAAACATCTCAATTAATTTTCATCCATTAAATTTAAACATGATCTCAGCAATCAAGGGATTGATATTTTAAAATATAACATCGTTGAAAACCCCACATTGTAAACTGGGATAATAACACATATTTTTAGTAATAGATAAAAGAAAGTACAAAGATCGCATAACTAGGTTCATAGTAGGATAACATAGCTATAAAATGGAATCATGGTTATGGAAGGAAAATATAACAACCAATTTTTTATAGATAGTTCTAGGGAACATGTTCAGATGAAATTTTTTGACCACAAAACCATAATCTAGAGGAGTGAATAGAGGTCTCAGATATCATAAAAAAGGTGCATAGTAGGAATTTTTTTTCATCAAAACCTTTTTTTGAGAGTTGTGTAATTCATTTAAACTCTAATAATATATGTTAATATAAAATTATATAAATTTAATCATTTTCTTTGATTACTCCAATGAATGATTCTTCTTAATCTCTTAGCACATGATGCATCATATGGTGATGTAATTAGTTAACCTCTAAAACATCATCCAAATATCAAATTAGACCATTTCATAAATTGTTACCTTTTATAAAAGAATACACTCTAATATTTTTAAAGGATAGTAATGGAATGTCCAAAAATAAACTTATCATTATCCTTTAATCAACATGAATAAACACTAAATCTTCACATTCATAACATGTGAATAACTTCATCATGTATCATATGTAAATATGGTAATAAATCAAATCACCATAAAAACTTATTTGAAAATTAAATTTTCCTTATTAGTTAAATAATAAACTTGTTATTGGATTTATTATTTAAATAAAAAAGTGTTGTAAACCCCATTAATTATAACATTGACCACTTTTGACATGTTATTAATGAGTTCTAAGGTAACCATCACTTGGACAAATAAATCATTTATTCATCATTATCTGAACATTAGGAATATATTAAGGGTTTTATTTTCCCCAATAATGTGTTTTAAAAAGACTTTTACTTTCTACTAAATAACTTTTCCTAGTACAATTAAATATATGATCTAAAATTATTAAAAAAATGGTCTACAACATAATCCCTATATATTCTATTATTTTCAAAACTAGTACATCGCTGATAAAATATTCAAATGAAATAATTACTGAATAGGAATATTAATCATTCCTCTTAATATGTTGTAGTAGAATAACTTGATCATTTTCCAATAGTATCATTAGGGTTATATTCCTTTAACACTAAAGACATTTCTTTTCATAGTGTCCCATCTTTTTTTAGTTGAATCATTCTACATTGAAACCTTTTTTACCCTTGAAATCCCAAGCATGATGTCCTGTATTTCTACATTTTTAGTAAACACCCATTCCTTTTACAAAAGTACCCGGGTGTTTCTTTCCAAAATTATAACATGTGGGATAATCCTAATATCCCTTCTTACCTTTATCTATATTTTTATCTGTTATCCTTTACTTATATTGCTTCCCTTAAAAGTCATAATACTTGGATAATTACTAACCTATAGAGTTATCACATGATAGTATTTCCCCATATGATTAGAATACTTGGTATACTATATCCATTTCTCGCATCGCATTGTAATGTTTTTCATCCCAATATTGAATAAAATTCTTGTGGAAATGAGTCTTCCAACTTCTATGACCCCTTTTGGAATTTCCCCCCCCCCAAGAAATCTCTTAAGATGAAATATGAAAGTGTTCTTTTTGTTATTTATGGGAATCATGGCAGGAAAGGAATGCTGATCTCTGTCAATATCCAGGAAGGAGACATTGTTTTGTTTCCTAATTATGGAGAAACTGAAGCTTATCTGGACAACATACCATGAATTCTCTATGTCTTATTGGAGAAGAAGCATTAAATGCCTTATGGTGAATTTTTTTGTTCTCTCAAATGAACTTTTTTGTGGTTGGATGGGAATAATTATATCATAAACTTGTTATCATAGAACTTCATACTCAATCATACTGTTCACATAATCTAATGAAGCAAGTGAAAATGTAAAATTTGGGCGAGAAATAGATTATTTTGGAGGTGAGGAAACATTTTGTATGTGAACAAATGTGAAATTTCTTTCATGATTTCCCTATTTTAATCTTTACTGTTGTTTGGATTCCTATATTTTACATTTCATCACTCATAGATAAAAACCTAATTCTAGTCATCATAAAAGTGATGAACCCCTTATATATAGTTACTTTTATACTAATATATTGGCCCCGATGAAAAAAACTTTTTACACATAAAAATTACTTGTTGCACAATGTCATTGATATTAAATAGGAGTAAGGGTACCATGGAGATGAATGGATTCATTATTGAAATCTAGACTGACAAAATCATTTTTAAGTCACATTATAGCTACTAATGCCATTTAAAATGAACTTTAATTGTTCCATTATATACATTGTAGTAAAACATACAATCCACATTGAAATTTTACACCATTAATTAGTGGATATTGAATGTTTAATATACGTGTGCATCCTAAATCATCTAATTATAAGGGGATCCATTCTTACTTTTGTAAATAATGTTTGTATATTTTGAATCTTAATACAATTAATTTATTGATTTGGTATGTGGAGTGGTACAATTTTTTTTCTTTTCATTATTAATAAATGATTCCCATTCCTTGTGTTTTGAAAATGCATTATATTCATTTTGTTTCATTAATTATTTAATGTAATATTTAATTTGATATTGAGATTCTATACATCAAAGAGTTTTTTACAATGCATGCCTTATGTTCAAAGATTAATTAGTCGGATTGTAGATAATAGTTGATATATATATTGAATTCCATATATATTTTGAACATCACAATGATATATTTATGTGTTCATAAACTAATAGTGTTTCTTGTTAATGAACCATAGTTTATTTTAGTATTTTGAATTAATTATTCTATATGTTATTTTAAGGTTAGTTTCTTTTTTAATATATAGTTACGAAATTATAGTAATTGATGAGAAATCTTATGTTATTAACATTTAATTTTCATATTAATTGAGAACTTTTTGTTAGTTATGAATTAAAGCTGGAATAAAATTCAAACATCTCATTGTTTTCCATACAATGTATTGTTGCATGCGACCCTCCAGGATCTGTACATAAAGAACCATTTTGGGTCGGAAAATCCCTCTTTAAATGGTTGAATATTCCACATCCTCTATTTGAAAATGAACAAAACCATGTCTAGATATCATGAAATCTCAGTAAATAAGGGATTCGTGTGATGGCATAATATTATTCTCTAATTATATTCTCAACATGTTCCTACTACATTGTTATGATAACAAGAAAACATTATTAGAAATTAGTCACTGTATAGAGGTATCTTATGACTTTAATATGATATCATAAAAATTTATTCCATTATTAACTAATATTAGTATTTATCTAATATCCTAATTTCATATCTTAATGCTTGGTTGGGTTCTGATCTGAGATGATTTTTTTCATTGTACTTTTTTTGGTTTAGCATTGCTTTTGGAACTAGTGTCATATGTTGTAGTTTCTTGGATAGTGGTTGTTGCACTTCTCTTCTTTTTCATTCTGGATCAAGTACTTGCACGATCTATTAGTAATTTACGCCATTTCACTTGGGTTTCAGGCTGATGATGTTATCTATATCACTTGGGTGATATTTTTGGTTAATAATGTTTGAATTGTGGCTAGATTCCAGAATGGTTTTTTCTTGTTCAAAAATCATTTCATTTTCTACTATTTAGACCCTGTCTGAAGTGTTTTTTTTAATTCCAACTGTTAATTTCTGTTGGAATGAGATTCCTCATCTGTATTTGTGGAATGAATGTTATGATTTAGGATAGTTTTATGTTCCACACTTTTGATTTGTTGTGGTAGTGCTGCAAATGCTTTGTGTTTTGGTTTTCTTTTTTTTATTTTGTTTATTTTCAGGTTTTTTCATTGGTTTATTGGTTCCAATGTAACCCCAATGGTGTTTCATTAACATTCTTGCAGATTTATGTTTTTTTTGTGTTTCTATTCAATTCCATTCTATCTTATTTTTTGAATTTGACCAATGTTCTAGTCACCAAACATACTAGCACTCTTCCAATCTAGGTATGACTTTGACTCTTTTTTTGAACATTGTAGATTGATACTGAATATTGTTTTATATTCCATTTGTGATTATAACACTATGGGTTTTTTTACATTACATATTGAAAACTGTTTACAACACTTATCAATTATATGATTTACTATGATAAAGTAATTTGTTTTTGTTCTGTTAATGAAAAAACACTAATGCTAAAGAAAATCACTTGAACAATTGGTAGGAAAAAACCTTTTCAATATGAAATCTGAAAGCATTTATATAGGAACATTTAAGTGATAAGTGTTATAATCAATTTTCAATAAGTGCTATCAAATGGTGCCTTATCACTTATGTTAAACAATTTTCATAAATAATTGGTGTTTTTATTTTTTGTGTTTTCATGATTCCTGGTAAAAATCATGTTTGGTTCCCATTTAACCTCAAAGGGTTTTGTTTTAAAGTAATAAAATAATGGATGGATGGCAGTCTTTACAGTACTTTTTTCACATGGACAACCGACTAGAAAAATATATCATCACTGTCAGTTTACAGAATAGTACATAATATATTATCCTCTATATGATAAACCTATATTTTGGAAACACATTTTCTGAATTTTGATTTCATCAATAAGTTTTGTAAATAATTCATTCCAAAAAGGAAAACAATATAAATCAGTTCAATTAGACATACTGTTTAATTATTATTTACATATAGTTTAAATAGTAAATATAGTTTAATATACATAATCATTTAATTATTTTTCCTTCATTATTCATTCTGTTTTATATTGTTATACTATTTTTTTTGGTTCCCCACTGACTGTATACACTGAAAGTTTTCCCCATCACCTTTTCCCCCTCGGTTCATAGCCATCGCCTGCTCCCACAGTTACGCCCCCCTCAATTTTGTTTCAATTTGAAATGGTGGTGTTGTTACAGTTGTCCCAGGAAAATGATGGATGTTTTATTTGATGATTTTATGAAACTGTTTTTGATATATTAGCCTCATCTTGACTTGAAAATTGACCAGTATTTGTGTTTTCTATGAATATAGATTCATTTTTTAAAAACCCTTGGTTTTCGTTTGTGACAGTATGATGTATTTATAGTGTTAGTGATTTTTATAAATATTAGTTGTATTTTGAGGGAATTTTATGGCATTGTTGTTACAACGCCTTATGAACTTAGGAAAAAAGAACATGGATTGAGAACATGACCGATAATGGAACATAGATGAGATTCTTTGTTGAGATGAAAACATAGACAGAGAATGGAAAATTCCAATTATATATAGATCATTATTTTATATAATCATTTTATTCTATTTTTTTAATTTCATATATATATTTTTCACTAATTTGTGGGTATATTCGGTTTTTATGTGGTGTAGATCATGGAGCTGAAGGGTGTGAAATTGTATCGAAATGGGGTTCATCAATGTTATTTGAGTTTACTAGATTTCTTGAGATGTCAATAGGGATGATGAATAAAAAATACTCGTTTTATGAAGATTATTATTTCATACTTTCATTTTTTTTGTTTCATTTACTGAAGATATTTTGCAATGATTTGTGAGTATACTTTTTGGTTGTTTGTTTTGTAGATCATGGAGCTGAAGGGCGTGACATTACGTGTTGAGGTTCCTCACTGACATTGCAGTTGACATGGTTTTTTTCTTCTAATGGGCTACTTTCGGGGTGTTGAAATCTTTTTCGGAACTATTCTTCTACCATGACGGGTGCTGGAGGATTGTACTCAACAGATGTCATGTCCTTTTTTCATTTTTTTGGTGAGAATAGATTCATCCTAGTTTTTTGTGTTTTTTATTATCATTTTAGGTATCAATCAACTTCATGTTTGTATTGATTCATTTTGAATTAAATTCCATTATTAATATAATTAATCTTTTTCTAATTTTGAACATGTGTGAAAATTGTGGCTGGTTTCATAATTATAATCGGTGCACTATATATGATAAATTAATAAATATAATATGAAATTTTACTAACAATAAAAATTTATAAATTTTATTTAAATTTAATTTAGAAATAGATGTTATATATTGATAATATTATTACCAAGAAATATATTTTTCTATGAATTTGTTGCTAAATTTTTTGACCAACACATATATTATCTGTCGGTATTATTATAATTGGAACTTAACTATTTTATCTGTCACAACAACATTTAGCGATAGAGTTTTTACCAACAGTTTAGTGACAGCGAAATTTTTATTAGTAAAAGGCTTTACCAACAAAAAATGCACTTTTACCAATAGATACACCTATGTTTGAATAAGATAATTATTTTTGTATTGTAAATTTAAATTCCCTCAACCAAACCAACCCACTACATTTCATGAATTATAAATCATTTATCCAATCACTACTCAAGATTTTAACAAAATGAAACAAACACATAGCCACCCCAAAATCATAGCTGAAAGAACCGCCTCACCACCCTAAAAGGACGGCCAAAAATACTGAATCACACACTCAAAATTATGGCACAAAAACTATCATCCCCACACTTCCCAAACAGATATCGTTGTTCCAAAATCATGACCAAAAATAAAAACACATTGAGATAATTTTATATCATTATAAAGGGGAATTTATCACATTTCACATTATGTTTGCGGTGTTATAAGAGAATCCATAATTCCAGGGGAACCATTTAATTAAAAAAATATAAGCCGTCAATCAATTTACATTTCAAGGTGATATCACAATTATCAGAACTAAAGTAAAATAAATGGACATATATCAAGTGAAAGAAAATCCCCCAACAACCAAAATTTTTAGAGGGGCCATGAGTTTGTTCAATTCAAAATATCAAAAATAATATCAAAGATGTTAAATCATGAAAATCAAACCACATTTTCCTCTTTCAAATAAATTAACCAATTATTTATCATTTATTAAGCTGGAACAACCATAAACCATAGTTAAAAAATGTAACCCATTCCTTCATGATACAAAATATGGGGAAATGAGGGAATCCATACCTCAAAGAAGATTTCCGACTCACGGCGCACCAGAGGGAAATGAAGAACACAATGAAACCACAACCTCACCATAAGGAACCATATATCAATATACACCACAGCCAAATACCTTGAAATAAAATCCAACACACAACCAATAATTAAACAACATCACCGAAGTGAATCCCTGGTAGAAGAATGAAAAAAACCACCAGGATGAGGGGAGAACCTACCTTGGATCAACCACAAAAATCCAACAAACAATGACCATGAATAATGGATCAAAGAGGGTGGGAGAGGGCATGGATAAATATTAGGGGAACTTATGGATCACCCAAATGATAGGAAGAAGAAACTATGACCTAATGAATGAAATTTATGATGTAAAATAATCTTAAAACTGTACTAGATCAGGGGTTTATATGAACCGCAATCCCCTTTCACATCACATAATTTGTGGGGTTCAGTTTTACTAAAAAATGCATCACATTTTTATTATTTAACCCCAGAAATCTACACATCATGATCCAGCCCAGGATAATCTATGATGCTGACATTCACATTTTTTAATAAGATTACATGGCTTGTATTTTTTGTAGTAGCTCTTATGCCCCTCTTATAAACCATTTAGTCCCCCAAAAACTCATAGAACCTCCCTCGAACACCTCCAAAAACAAAACTATTAATGTAACGGGTCGAGAGGAAATGAATAGTTACATATATGGTTATACCTACCATGACATAATAGGGTTATAGAGTAATGTTAGGAAGGTTGAGAATCACAATTCATATTAATAATATAATTACATATATTGAGTTTAGAAATAAATCCCATAAATTATAATTTCTTATTTTATAGACTTAGTCAATGAAATTTACTCAAATTGAATGGTTGAGATATCCACCACTAATTTCATATTATATTTCCTTGAAAGTTTTCCAATACATGTACTAAAAAAATTACTTGTAAGTGACTTCCTTGTATTAATATTTCTATTTTAATTGGAATCCAAAATTACAATCACTAATTCATCATAACAAAAATTATCACCATAGAAAATTGAATGTGATATGGTACTAGAAATATACCATAATAGCTATTTATGTTCTTGTTAATGTTTCCTACCAAATATTTTAATAAAACTGCTTATTGTATAAAAAAGATAAATATGATCTGATACAAATAATATCATACCTAATAATACACTCTATATTCTAATATGATATTCTACTCATTTATTAAATATAATTACGTGTGGTAGGATATCGAGAGAGTAAAATAATTTATGTGTTGGGAAAAAGGAACACTCAGTGGTTTCAAACTATAAAATAAGTATCTCTTTATCCCTCTATGTACATAAACATTGTTATATAGATAAAACAACATATGATTTTTATTTCTAATAATATCCATGCTGAAAATATTCTTGACATAGGCTATAAATTTCATTTAAAAAATTTAATTTAGTAATAATTTAATATTAGTGATTAAACTGATATCACAACACATGAGTGACATTCCATAAACATATACTAGAACATATAGCATGTAAATATTAATATTTTTAAAATAAACAGATAAATTATAATAAATCCTTTAAATAAATTTTTAACATGAATAAATCAAACTTTTTATAACATTTTCTATAGGCTGTGTCAAACCATAATGTGATATATTAAGAAAAAAAACATGATTAGTTTTAAAATCATATTTGAAGCCTACAATAGAAATTATTTATAATTTATTAAACAAATCAGCATATAATAAATTATTATTTACGTTTGTCTCTTCGATATGAAAATTATAATATGTTTTAAAATAAGTTACATTATATGAATTAGAAATTCTCAGAATAATCCAATTATTCTCATTGAAGGAATCCCTTGGATAGATTCTTGGATTTGTATTTACTTTTATTTCCTATAATATTATCTTACATTATTTTTTAGACCCATTTTTGTCCTATCACCATGGATGTAGGTGGTCTATATACTATGGACAAGGCATGGTTCTATTTAATGGATTCAAATTAATCCTCCACAATAGTTCTAATGATAAGAGTTTCTCTCATTACGTTATTAATTATATGTCTGTGAATCTTCCCTATCACGATATTAGGAAACAAGTATATAAAAAGAAACCATATGTGCATTAACGTACCAAAAATGATCTTTAAAGACTCTCCTTTATCTATCCCTAATGATATGATAGTTTATAAGGTCACTTGGGGCTTAAGTATATAAAGATTCCTTAAATTCTAATCCTATATTAGAATCTATGTAAGAAATATGTTGAAAGGTATATATATGAGACTCAAAAGAAGTGGAAGGATCAATAGTGGTAGAATAGTCAACCTCACAGTCCATATTCATGGAAGTGTTGTAAATAATATAACTATCCCTAAAAATTAATGTCTCATGAAACACCACATCTTGAATAATTATACATTTCTAAAATTTTGATTTACATACCTAATGATTATATCCCTTCACTATTTCATGATATTATATGAATGAAAAATGTGATAGTTATATGATCAAGCTTATAATTTTTGAGATGACTATAGAGTGTGAATCCAAAAACACGAATATTTTCATAGGATGAAGAATTACCAATAAAAGTTCTTCTAGTATTTTAAAATCATGGGAAGATAGGGGGAACATGTTTCTTTTGTTAACTACTATGGTGGAAGCCTCATCCTAAAATGACTTTGGTAGGCCTGACCACCCAATCATTCTATAAATCTACTCATGAATTATTATGTGTCATATGTAAATATAATATATTTTTCTAATGATTATGACATATATCTCATTGTCTTAAATTACATCATCATCATTGAATTTAACACAACTATTTATAATTTATTTGAAAAAAAATCATGAAGGCATTAAATTTATTCCAATATCATTTCTTTATATATGATTTTAGGGTTTTAAATTTCAAAAACATTATATTTATTTCCCAAGATATAAATCCAAATATTCATAGAGAATTCACCTATAAATGTTATAATATAAGAGATACCACCATTAGAGGAAATCCAAGCTAGTCCCTATAAATCAAAATAAACATACTCATTGGTTGACCAACTTTAATTCGAAATATGGGAAAACTAACTCCCATGTACTTACCTTGGATAAACCCCTCACAAAATACAAGGTTTCTTTGTGTGAACTCTAGGAGAAGCCCATATTTTCACAATTCCAAATGAACATTAAAACCTATATTCCCCAACCAACTATTCCAAAGAAAATTAAATTCATTATTATTGAAAATGTTGTACCCAACAACTTGGTGTATATTCTTCCATTTAAAACATATAACCCATTCACTAAATAATACATAATGATTATATGATAACCCTTAGAGATTTTGTGAATGAAAAAATAATATTTACCAATAAATCTTATTTGAATCATAATGTCTAGTGAGATAATATTCTTGCATATATCTCGAGCCCTTCTCACTTATATCTATGTGAATGGAGAATGGTTTTAGAGTTTTATTGTTATTGATCCTCCCAAAATTACACAAAATAACTTATTTTTTTATAATACAACATCCCAATATGGTCCCTTAGTCACATATAAATTGTATTTATTATTCAGTAACATGTGAAAATAGAAACCTAAGTCAAGGACCCACTTGGAATGAAGGACATCTCATGGATAAAATCCCACATTAGAATGGGTGCTCATAGTTTGAGGAATATTTTGAAATATTATTTCAGTGGACAAGATTTTTTATAAAAATATAAATTATTGTATAATTATAAGTGTTAAATTACATAATATGACCAAATTTGGACTAAGAATGAAGCCTCATAAAGGGATAAGATGTTTGGAGACTATCCTATGGGTTTGGGACACAAAGATTCATCGTTTGGGGGGGAGGTGTTGGTCAGGCTGCATGGTTATCTCATAGTTAGTGATAACTGTGAACCCTAATTATGTATCCCATACTACATAGGTGCATAGTTAGAGAATCCATGTGGTTTTTATTATGTGACCATTTGTGTTTTTTTAGTAATATAAATAAATTTCACACATTTGGTGTATGATCTATTATCCGTTCACCACAACTGTGCCATGTTTCTGGATTCAGATAGTACTAGACACATGGTTGGTACATAGTTTGGAAAATAATATGAACAAAAATTATTCCATTTAAAAAGTGGAAAATGATTTTACCCAAAATATATTATGTATTCAGTCTCTATTTATACCCATATCTTGTGTGTATGACCCCCAAAACTCCCTTCTTTTATCACCTTCATCCGATATAAATTTTAGTGTTTTTGGATTATTTCGTCGACATTTTGGGGTAATATCAAACCTCCAGTGGATTACCTTCATATTTTTATTCATCCACTCTAAATTTGGATTTCATAGGATTAGGTTTTAATTAGATATTCCAATAGATGATGGTGGTATTACCCATTTATTAGGGGGTTTTGGTTGTCTTGTAGAGAATAGATCCTGAGAATAATTTTTCATGCCATTTTTTGTATTTTTTAAGGAATGAGAACATAGTAAATATGTTGGGACCATGTTGGACGGATAAGGAAGTAAGAAAATTTTTCCATTACAGAGTGTTGTCTTTTGTTGTCAAAGAATCTAAATCAATTAACATTGTAAAGGACTTGGAAACTATAGAGATGATTTATTGATCTATATTTCAAAAATATCGTAAGCTTGGAGAACTTGTGATGCAAACCTTATGAAGGATATGAGGTTTAAAGAAAGTGGAATTCAAGTATTAGCGTGCAAGTTATATTTTATGATCATCACATCAAAATTTAACAAAGGAAATAAAATTGCACGCAAGTTAAAGATTGGAGTGCAAGTCAAAAAGTGGCGTGCAAGTATAATTTCCGCACAATTGTGGTGCCATGTTAAAATGGTGTGGAAGTGTATGGTGTGCGCAAGTCATATTTCAACATCATCATATCAAAATAATGCAATGGAAAGAATGTGTCGTGCAAGTGCTGGAGCGGCGCACAAGTGTATGTGGCGCGCAATTCACCAAAATGGCTATAAATAGATGAATAACATCATTATTTTTCAATTCTCGACACTTATGAGAAAATTTGAGCTCTGAGCGGGAAAGTTGTAGAGGGTTACCTGATCACACAAGTAGGCGGCGCACAAGCTGAACTGACAAGAAAGCTGAGGGTTATTTATAAGGCGCACAAGTAGGGTTTGGCGCATGTTTTTTTGTGCATGTTTGGTCACACATGTTGCTAGAGGCACGAAAGTGGGGAGGTACTATCAAGAATCTCATATGTATAATCCATAGTTGGCACTCATCTTGTGAGCTGTGCTCAATGGTGGAGTGCAAGTATTGAGTTGGCGCACAAGAAGTTGGCTCGCAAGCAATGAGGCGCCCAAGAAGATGGTGATCAAGTAGGGAGACGTGCAAGCAGGGAGTGGCACGCAAGCTGTATGCAACCGGAGGTTCTTAACAGGTGTTGGGTCGGAAATAGAAGAATTTTTTTGAAAGATTAAATTTGTGAAAGTTCATTAAGAAGTACAGAATCATTACATTACCCAATTTTTGCTAAGAGGGTGCACACACAATATTGGATTGTTTACAAAATGATACACGAGTTGAAGTGTATATACTAATGATTGTATTTCACATCAAATGATTGTTTTCTAGTGGATTTTGTGGTACTGGATTAGTTCCATACCATACCAAGGACGTAGCTACTCTTGTTGAGTAGTGAACTTTGTAAATCTTGTGTTCCTGTGGTTGTGTGTGGGCAGTAGGGACAAAACTATTTAACAGGAGGTGAAGGTTGTTACAAAAATAAGAAACATAAAAATAAAAAGATATCAGTGATTCACCCCTCCCTCTCTCAGTGATACTTGGATCCTAACTGGGAACTTCAATTGGTATCAGAGTGACAGGTTCCCTTTATTTAATCTTTGCTGAAGTGGTTGAAGATAAGTTGTGATGGAGAATCTAAATTGTGTGAACAGTAATGGGATTCCAATTTTTGATGGAATGAACTTTCACATCTGGAAGGGAATAAGGATTCTTTATCTTATGTTTCTTGGATATTATGTTCTTGAAACTACAACAGATTTATTTCCTGCTATTGATGACAAGGTTCCTCTTACTCATGTCGATAAGAAGAATCGTGAGGATGATGGAAGAGATAAAAATGTGTTACTCTCATCTCTTTCTTAGAGTGAATTTTTAATAGTGAAAGGTGTTACTACAGCCAAAGGAATCTAGGAAAAACTGATGAACATCTATGAAAGAAATACAAAAGTGAATAAGGATAAACTACAAATCTGGATACTTAAGAATGAAGACTCGAAAATGGGAGAACTTGAATCTTTTGGGGATTTCTTTACCAGGATAAATGATATTGTCGGTACAATCAGATTTCTTGGTGAAACGTTGGAAGATTCTACGGTTGTTAGAAAGATCTTAAGAATTATATCCAACAAATTTGATGCTAAAGTTTCATTACTAGAAGGCATAGAACCTGAAACATTATCTCTCGATGATTTGAAAAGAACTCTCATAACTTAAGAAATGAAAAGGTATAAGACTATGAAGAGAAAATCAAAAGCCGGTAGAGAAATATCTTTCAATGCTGTAAATATATAGAAGTCGAATAAAATTCTTATTGAAGATAAAGCTGGTGAATCAGAATATGAAAAAGTGGTATGTCAAAATTTTGATAAAATACATTCCTTGTTTTCTAAAAAGGTGAAAATAAAAACAAGGAAATCCAAAGGGAAACTCCCTTTGAAATGTTTTGAATGTGGAGATGTTGGCCACTTTGCAGCTAATTGTCCACAAAAAGGGATGAATAAAGATAGTAATGAAGAAGATAGAAGACCAATAATGTCATAGAAGAAATAGGGTGGAAAAGATAAATATTCAGGTAGAGGTAAATATAAAAAGTTCTTCAAATAAAAAAGAAGAATATTTTTTTTCAAAAAGTGAAGAACATGATGATAGTGAGACTAGATCTGAAAAATCTCTTTCTGAAAAAGCTAGAGAGATTACTTTTTTTTAAAATAGTGAATAATGATGATTATGCGATAAGTAGTACTGAAGAAGAAGAAACTCAACATGAACCATATATAAAAGAAGAGCTGAAGGAATGTTTGAGAATGATCAAAAGGCTTGAGAAGGAAAAAAAATAAGTTGATAGGAGAAAATAACACATTAAGCATTGATGAAATTTCTACTGATGAGAAAATCAATAAGGAAAAGCAGATTGAATATATGAACAATTCTCTTGAGAATTCAAAGAATCTCAATGATCATCTTGAAGTAAAGTTGATGGAAAAAGAAGAAGAGTTGTAACTTTTCCAACAGAATCTTTATCAAGCTAAAGAAATGAATGTCAGTTTCAAAAAATCTGTCTTTGAAGTTGGAGAATATTCTACTAATAATGATCCAAATGAGGATCTACAAAAGTGAGCTTCAAAGGATGAATGGATGTATGGAAGTAGTTCTGATAAGAACAAGTCTAGAAAGATCATGTATGTGGCCAAAGTAATCAATGCTGAAAAATCAGAAGTACATAAAAATCTTGAGTCAACGAATTATTTTAATACCTCTAGTACTAGTAAATATGAGCCAAATAAGATAGTTACAAATGTAAACCTAAAGGTTCATGGTCAACATAGTTCTATTAATAAGGTCATTGAGAAGCATGTTCACAACTCTGGTCAGGATAAAAGTTTCTGAGGTAAATATTCATTCTATGGATACTGCTAGTTTCGTGATGGATTTGGACATATGGAAAATATGGGTTGGTTAAACAAACAACATTACAACTATTCCACAAGTTTTGAAAGACAAGGATTTCGGGGGATTCAATAATTTCAAAATAGAAAGTCTCCAAATCAATTTGAGAAGATATCTGATAAGACTGGTGTGAATGTTGTGAATAGGATCCAACCACTGGAAACTGTTTGTGAAAGATGTGATCGACCTGGACATCTTTCCAAGGGCTTCTTTAGTGTGTTACCGGGACAACAAAATATTCTTAATAATTCTAAAAATCTAGTGTTTTTAAATGCTAAAAGGGATATGTATGATAAGTCTAAAAAGAAAGAATGGATGGTTTTCTGTCTAGAACACATTGAATTTGCTAAGAAATTAGAGGAAGCACAACATGAAGTGAAGGAAATGGAATAACAAAAAGGTATTTTTACGAATCTACTTTGAATTCTACAAAAGGAGAAAGTCCATGGATTCTTGATAGCGGATGTTCCACTCATATTAAATGAGACTTAAAGATAATGAAGAAATAAAAAGACTTCATAGAAGCAATAGTGACATTTGGAAATGATGAATCACTAATGATCAAAGGTATGGATCGGCCATCGTTGGAAAAGAAAAGATGAATTCATGGAAACCACTATATGTTGATGGGAAGAAACATAACCTACTTAGTGTGTCAGAAATCTGTGATGAGGGAAACAAAGTTATCTTCAGAATAGATAGATTTATTTTGAAAAGTAAAAATGATGGAAATATAGTTACTAGGGACCAACATATAAGAGGTAATTTGTTCCCAGTTGGTGAAGTGCAGAACTTTTGTTACATGGGTGTAATGGATGAAAATCAGTTATGGCATAAAAGTCTTGGACATATTTGTCAGAAAAATATGTGAAAGTTATCAACATGAGACAATTCCATAGATATTCATGGTTTATCAAGAAGATGAGATTGGTGATGCACTATTTGTGAAAAAATGGAATATTATAAACTCTTTTCATAAGTGAGTTGAAATTCGTTCAAAACAACCCTTGGAACATATATATTATGATATATGTGTCCAATGAGTGAGCAATCAACAAATTGAGAAAAGTACTTCATTACATTCATTGATGACATTAGTCACATTACTTGGGTTATGTACCTGAGACATAAGTCAGATGCTCTAAAAAAGTTTAAGAGTTTCAGGAGGAAAGCAGAAAAGTAATATGAGTATTCAGTGAAGAAGTTGGGAACTGATAATGGTGGTGAGTATTATAATGAAGAGTTTTAATGTTATCTTAAGAATCATATAATTCGGTATGAGTTCATTTCACCATACACACCTCAACAAAATGGGGTTTCTGAAAGAATGAATCGATGTTTGGTGGAAATAGGGAGAAATATGTTGTTTGAGCATAGTGTTTATCATTATTATTGTGGGCAATCCATGAGCACTACTATGTATATTTAGAACTGATTTCTTTAGACCAAACTCAGATATTAATCCTTTTGAAATGTTCTAGGAAAAAACTCTAGGTCTGAAACACTGGAGATTCTTTGGGAGTCCATGTATAATAATTAAGAAATGTGGAAACCTGGGATAGTTTGAGCAAAGAGGAGATGAAGGATTTTCTTTGTTATACTCCATAAAGAAGATGATATATATGCCTCAATAAATAAACAAGAATAATTATTGATTCATCATATGTAATAGTTGTTGAAAATGTCGATAAAGAATAGAAGTCATATGTTGATGTGTAATTCGAGCTGGATAGAGAATATTCAGTTAACAATTCTGATAATGTTGCAGACTGTGTTAATCCTACTAAAAAAAAGGAATCCAACTCAGAGATCTCAATTGATTAGGATGGAGATCAAACAACTCATCCTATGTTGAGGAAGCAAGTGGAGGCATATAACATTATTGGAGATAAAGATCAAAGGGTTAAAACAAGAAGAACACAAAATGTTATATCACATACATATCTTTACACGAAAGTTGAACCGAATGATGTAAATGAAGCATTTGAGCATCCAGAATGGGTTCAGGATATAAATGAAGAGCTTGATCAGATATAGAAGAATGATACTTGGGAACTTGTACCCATGTCGGACAACAAGAACATTATTGGTACAAAGTGGGATTTCCGAAACAAGCTGAATGAAGACGGTAAAGTAATAAGAAACAAAGAAATATTGGATTGCAATGGGTATTCACAAAATCAAGGCATTGATTTTGATGAAACCTTTTCTCTGGTGGAAATATTAGAAACAATCAGAATTTTTCTTGCTATTACTGCAAAATGATGTTACAAAATATTTCAAATGGATGTAAAATCCACATTCTTGAATAGTGACCTTGATGAGGAAGTATACATTCATCAACCTTGTGGATTTGTTATTGGAAAGGATGAATGTTTTGTGTGCAGGTTGAATAAGTGTTTGTATGGTATAAATAGGCTCTGAGAGCATGATATTATAAATTAGATACATTCTTAAAGAAGATGAACTTTATGAAAGGGGGAGTTAACAACGATCTCTACATCAAAGAATGTCAGGAGTTTTCACTGATCGTTATTATTTAGGTCGATGATATTATATTTTCTGAAAATTATGAAAGATCATGTGAAAAATTTTCTGAGGAGAAGAAGATGTTATTTGAGATTTCTATGCTGGGAGAAATGACGTACTTTCTTGGGCTACAAATTTCACAGAATAAGAATCACGTTTTTATGTCTCATGAAAAGTATGCTAAGGAACATCAGAAGATGCTTGGCATCGAAAATTAGAAACCAGTTTCCTCACAAATTTCGGCGGGAACCAAGTTGCCTAAAGATGGACAAGGCAAGGAAGATGATCAGAAAGACTTTCAGAAGCTAATTGAAAGTTTATTGTATTTGACTACCACAATACCCTACATCGTTTTGGCTGCCACTTTATGTGCAAGATTTCAGAGTGCTCCTAAATAATCACATTTGATTGAAGGAAAAATAATTCTAAGATATATCAAAGGAACAAAAAATTTTAGAATTAGGTATAATGGATCTGGAAACATTGATCTATTTGGGTATTCTAATGCTGATTGGGAAGGAAATATTGATGATTGAAGATCCACATTTGGTGGAGTTTTATTTATGGGGAAAATTGTGTTAGTTGGCATACCAAGAAACATAATTAAATAACTCTTAGCACATGTGAAGCTGAGTATGTGGCTGCTCCTCACGCTGTAACTCAACTAATGTGGATTAAGACTCAGCTGGAAGATCTATCTGTTGAAGTAAAGCTACTGTTTCTCTTGGGTAGTGATAATCAGAGTGCAATCAATCTTAAAAGAAATCTAGTACAACATTCTAATTCAAAACACATTGATATAAAGTACCAATTCATCAAATATCAGGTGGAGAATAATGAATTGAGGTTAGAGTATGTTCTTAAATCTGAAAAAGTTGCTAATATATTCACAAACCCATTACCGAAGGAACCATTAGCAAAATTGAGGTTGAAAATGGGTGTCCAACCTCCTTATAATCATGGTTAAGGTACGTGTTTCTGTCCCCTCTCAGATCTTACCTTTGGATAGTGTTGTCAAGAGGGATAATTGTAGTTGGGGATTGGCTTAGTGGTAATCACCCCATAATACGACATGAAAAATGGGGGTTCAACCCCCATTGGGCACAGGGTACTGTAGCAGTACTGTAGCGGTACTGTAGCAGCGGCGGTGCTGTTGATCGGCGGGTACTGTAGCGGTGCCGGTACTTTGCGGTACTGTAGCAGCCGGGTTACTATTCACAAAATATGAATTTGGAAAAAAATTGGTCCTACGGGCTATGTAATGGGCTACAAGCCCACTGGGCCTTCGGGCTATGTAATGGGTTTCCCACTACCCAGTTAAAAGAGGTCTTTGCTTTGCTTTATTAATAAAAAATGAGGCTTCGGCCCCAACCTTTAAAAAAAGGGGGATAATTGTTTAATAAATCCATCCTTATATAAGCATTCATAAAGGGGGGAGTTGTTTGTAAGATATGAATCCAGTATGTATGTGTGTGAAATATTCTAAATGTTTGTTGGAGGGGTTATAAGAAACAATGATGTTTTCCAGGAAAGATGAAGAAGTTATGAATTTTGAAGTATACACTTTAAAGATGTTAAACAATTCTGAATTAGAATTTTTAAAATTTTCTGAAGAAGGCTGAGGAGGTACGCTCATGAGATTTCATAGTCACTATTTTTGAACTGCATTGTTTTTGTAGACAATAATTCATGTTTCCTACAACGAGTTAGCTCACAGAGGTTTATAATTATTGATAAGTAATCCATTTCTTATGGTTATAAATTTAAGTGATATATGAATCATGTTTGACAACAAAATCCAAAGTGGGAGATTGTTGGGACCAAGTTGGACGGATAAGGAAGTAAGAAATGCTTGCTATTACAGAGTGTTGTATCTTATTTTCAAAGAAGATAAATCAATTCCCATTGTAAAGGACTTGGAAACTATGACGATCCATTATTGATTTGTATTTCACAAATATCATAAGTTTGGTGAACTTGTGATGAAATCCTTATGAAGTATTGGTGTAGTAAAGAAAGTGGCGTGCAAGTATTAGCACGCAACTCATATTTCAGGATCATCACAGAAAAATTTAACAAAGGAAATAAAATGGTGTGCAAGTTAAAGATTACTGTGCAAGTAAAAAAGTGGTGCGCTAGTATAATTGGCGTGCAAGTGTGGCACAATAGTACAAGTGGTGCACAAGTATATGTGGCCTGCAAGTTTATGTTTCGCGCAAGTCATATTTCTACATCATCATATCAAAATATGGAAAATGAAAGAAAGTGTCGTGAAAGTGCTGGAGCGGCGTGCAAGGGCTGTAGTGGTGTGAAAGTGTATGTGGCATGCCAATGTATGTGGTGCGCAAGTGTAAGTGGCGCGCAAGTCACCAAAATGCCTATAAATAGATGACTATCCTCTTCATTTTTCAATGCTCAACACTTATGAAAAAATTTGAGCTCTGAGCGTGCATGTAGTAGCGGTTGCTCTGATCGTGCAAGCAGGCAGCATGCAAACTGAAGTGGGGTTGAAGCTGAGGGATATTTATAAGGCACACGAGTAGGGTTCCGCACATGTTTTGTCATGCATGTTTTTTCGTGCAAGTTTCCAGAGGCGCACAAGTATGGAGGTTCTTTCAAGAAGTTTCCTTTGTATAAGACAAAGGTGGAATACAAGTTGTGAGATGTGCTCAATGGTGGCACACAACTATCGAGTAGGCGCCCATGCAGGTGGCGTGCAAGCAGTGAGGTACGCAAGCAGGTGGGGCGCAAGCAGGGAGGCATGCAAGCAGGGTGTGGCGCACAAGATTTTTGCTCCAAGACGTTCTTACCAGCTTCTGGGTAGGAAAGTTAAGAATTGTTTTGAAAGATTTAATTATTGAATGTTCATTAAGAAGCATAGAATCATTACATTACCCTATTTTTTCTAAGAGGGAGCACACACACTGTTGGATTTTTTTCAATGTGCTACTCTAGTGTAGGGGTATATTCTACTCATTTTATTTCACATAAATGGATTTTTTTTCTAGTGGATTGTGTGGTACTAGATTGTTTCTGTACCATGCCAAGGATGTAGCTACTATTGTTGAGTATTGAACCGTGTAAATCTTGTGTTCATGTGGTTGTGTGTGTTTATTAGGGAAGAAACTCTTTAACATGAGGTGAAGGTTGTTTCAAAAACTAGGAAACATAAAAAGAAAATGATATCACTAATTCACCCCCTCACCCTCTCAGTGATACTTGGATCCTGACTGGGAACTTCAAAATATTCATAGGTTTTATATAAAATTTATTTTCAATAAACCATTGATTTTTTGTTTTCACTTATAAATTTGGTTGGTATTATGGCTAGGGTTACATATATAGATGTTTGTGTGTGTTTCACTATGGTTTAGACATGAATGGATCAACCAGTGAAGATTTGCAAATTATATATTTTTTAATAAAATTTATTAAATAATTTTTTTCTATGAGATTAATTAATTTATTATAATTTATTTATAATTAATTAATTTTTTATGGTTTGGTTATGAGATATGATCTCAAATGTCATGGATATGGACAGATAGGCATGGAATGGCCTTAAAAATCTTTTGAACCTTTGAGAATCTAATCAGAAAGATTCATTTTTGGTTGTGGGTCCATGATATATTATCCATAGTATTGATAATTTATTTTCGTGTGAATGTTTTATTTTCCTTGATTCTATGATGTGGTGCATATTTTTCCTTTTTTTAAGAAAACAATTTTGGGATTTAAATTGATTCATTAAACCATCAAAAAATATTTTTGAGTCCATTGGTGGCTGTGAGACTGAACCTATGACCACCCATGGGGTGTAACATTTTATGAAAATGATAAAGTGGGGGTTTTATAGAAAAAATAGTTGGTTTATGAGATTAACCCAACTAGTATCATTGGTTGTCTTGATAAAATATTTAAGGGAGACTTGGTCGAGAATTTGAATAAATTTCTTATAGCGTGTTAAAAGTAAAAATTAAACTGTTTTTTTGTACTAAGATTTTGTGAAATTCCAGTGAGGATTTTTATAGGGAAATATAGGGGTACATAGTATTTCTAACTATTTTTAGGTTTTAAAGGTTGAAAAATATGTTTTCAAGTGTTTATTATTTTAAAATGTAGTTTTTTCCACTTACTTATTTAAAAAGTTATGTTTTAATGAATTAAAAATATAGATTTTAAATGAGTGTGTAGTTTCCCAATTTGTAAAAAATACTCAATGATCCTTTAATGGATTTGATGGAAAGGAAGTATTTAGACTTGATTTTGATATTAATGAAAAATCCCCATTTTTAATGGTGGGTTTTATATTTTTAATATAATATATAAGATATATTCATTTCCAACGAGTGTATGGTTTGAATTTTCTATTATGTGAAAATGGATCAAAATTATGGGCAATGATTCAGTGTTAATAGACTATAGGGACCATGGTAAATGGTAAAATATTAAAAATATTTTTTTTATTTTTTATTGTATTTAATGTTTAAGATGTTATACAATTCTATTTGAAAAATTTTGGAATGGTTTAGATATAAAAATCATGCTACAAAAACTAGTAGTATACTATATGCTTTAGGGACTGGACTGATACTCAAGTAAATGATATTACACATTTTTATTATGTTACAAACTGAAGCGTAGGGAATATCTAATATTGATAAATGATTTAGGAGTTGGAAAAGAAATATAAGAATGATGGAAATTGATACATTTCATAGATTTCAAACTAACACTCTGGGCATTAATAGTAAGAAAACATTATATTAGTATCAGGAATTGATACTTTTTAATTTTTAGAGTTAAATATAAACATAAATATAATTTATTTTTTCAAATTATTTATCACCCAATGATAAATGTCATAGATGATTGGATTTGGCTGAAAAGGTTTTTATTGGACACGATTTCACTTTAGATTACAAGGGCCAATAGTTTAATTAATATATTGTTGTTTTAAAAAATCATCATTTATGCATAGTAAGATTTCTAATATATATCATTATATGTTATTTCACTAACTAATTGTTTACATATAAAATTTTCATGGTGTCCTAATAGGTTTTACCAAGACGTTTATTAGGCTATCACTACACATGGTTACTTGATCATATCTCACATTTTTATTAAAGGAACAAGTCTAGAATGAGGCTAGGGTTCATTTTTTCATGATTTTACATGATAGATCTGATGGAATCATGAGACTTGATGAATTATAGCTTGAATATGTTGTGGGCCAGTTTAGATTAGTTTATTTTATTGTTGTATATTTATGTAACTTGACCAGTAGGTGGTCAATTCTATGGAAGGAATGTCAATTAAAAACATTACTTCATTTCATTAGATATTTATTCAGATTTATATTTATCAGCTTCAATATTCAATTTTTTCTCATGTTGGATATTTTTTATCTTGGGAACTCTGATGCTTATCTTCAGCATATGATACACGGTGGTTCAATTCATTATTATTCACTCTAATAAGGGGGTATAGTCTCTCTCTGTCAATACCATAGACCCCCACTACAATTTGAAATCCTCTGCTATATACAGAGGCATGTGTAAGGTCATGGGGTGAACTAGTCACGTTACAACTATATTTTTAACCTAGGAATTATGTTACAATGTGGTATTAGAGAATTTTTTATATATTACCTTATAATTTTGGGATTTTGTAGAATAAATATTTTAGAATTTATATGATCATATGAGGGATATCAATATAGTTCATCAAGAATACTTGATCTAGTAGTAATTCTTAGTTATAAGGAATGTGAGATTTTTGTTCTTGGAATTAGATGTAATAGTTTTAAATATTAGTCTAGTAGGATTCAAATGAAATGAATGCTAGCTAGAGTCCAAGTTCATTGAATACTAAGGTGTAGTTGTTTACAGCGTCAAAAACATCTCATACATTGTTTTTTAATATATCCAGATTGTGAAGTTTTACACAGCAAGGACAACATGTATATGTATTTCATTCTAATTTCAGGTCATGTGAATCTATTTTGAGAAAATCTACAATGAGTATAATGATGATGCTCTAAACTTGAAAAAGTTCAACTTGGAATATGTGCATAATCATTGGACCCATTATGGATGGTTATTTCTCATGTTTCATTGTGCAGCCTAGTAATCTAGGGATTGGTCTGATAAGTAAATTCCTATAGATGACGGGTTCCATAATTTTGGGTAGGTGGTTTTTCATTTTATTCCCTTAATACATGGTACTCTTGATGTTTGTGTTTGACATGTTGATTTTGGGTACTGTTTGGATGAGAATGTGCTTAATGCTCCTTGAGATGTGTCTTGCTAGGAGTTAGACTAGACATAGGTGATTGGACTGAATGACTTGTCATGAATGTTCACCAATTGGGAAAGATAGAAGTGCATAGTGGGCATTCATTTACATGAATCTAGATTTGGTAGTTGGTTCTGTGTGATTTCAAGGGCAACCAGTGGAAGGATCTGATGTGTTGTGAGTGACTTTATTAGTTTGAGGCACATCAGTATATTTTTTTCTTTGGAAAATGATGAATGAAAATTGATTCTTCATATGGGGTTTGGGCATGTAGAATTATTTTTTTAGAAGGACCACTATTGTGCATGTGTTTCAACCTTGTGTTTGGATTCCAAAGGGGTGTTCTCATTCGGGTGACTAGCCTATGTAACTACTATGTGGGTGGGGTGTTCCTTCTGGTGATGTGATGGATCTGGAGAAAAATGGTTTTTCATGTTTTTTTGTATAGGGCATGTGATTTTATTAAATAGTGATCATGCAAGTGAGGTATAAAAAGTGTGTTTGAGTAGGATCGATCAAGTGAACCAAGGGATAATGGCATCATTATAAAGGGTTTAATAGTGAGGTATTTGAGGCTCATGGATTAATGGTATGAAAATCACTTGAACTGTGTATTGTTTAGTGGAACATGTGGTTTTTATATTATTGTACTAGTTAGGTTCCATGCTCGGTTACCTTTAGACCCTGGTTATGGGATTTTGTGTGATATTTAATAAACCTAGTGTAACTTTTTGATGATGCCAAGGTATCCATTAGTCATTCAAGAGGTTTTAGCTTGATGAGTATTTTTTTTGAGAAGTTCCAAGATTTATCATTGTGGGATGAAACAATAATACAAGATAGGAATCGAAAAATTATTTAGGCTTGTGAGACAAATATTTATATCTTGTTATTGGGAATACAATTTATGACACATGTGGAAAAATGGTAAACAACACCAAATTACTTTTTATCATGCATTTATCACAATTTTTACCAACTACACTAGAAAATAATTTATATGACTTTCTAAATATGTGAAAAGACAAAAAGTAGAACATGGTCATTACATTAATTAATGAAAAAAATTAAATGGCTTGAAGAAAATGTAACAAACTCTTGTGGAAGAGAAAAATGCATGGGGAAGACACACCCACATGGGGTAGATGAACCCACATGGGCAATACACGTGGTCTTCATTTCCAACACTCCCCTTTAAACCAAAACCAACTCCATTATGAGTATCATTCTTATTTTTTTGAACACATATATTGGTAATGCCTTTATGATGATATTAGACACATGTTCCGTAGTAAAGAAATATTCAAATTTTATCATTTATTTCTTCACTTGATATCTTAAGAAATGATATCAGGTGTCAATGTGTTTGATTCTTCCATGATGCACCCATTTTTTGGCTAGTTATATTTCTAACTTATTACCCACATATATGACTATGGATCCATCATGTGGATGTTTTAACTCCATTAGATTGTTTTTAAACCAAATTCCATCACAAATAGTGAATGATACTACAATGTACTCTTCATCACATGTGGATTGGGGGACCAAACTCTTCCTCCTTGAATTCCATGTGAAATAAGTCGTTCCATGAAAAAATATATATCTAGTTGTGATTTTTTCCTTCATCTTGGTCACACCCCCAATCACTGTCTGTGTATCCATATAGCTTTTCATCATCATTGTATGGATAGAAAAGACCAAATTCCCGTATTCCTTTGATGTACATGAGAATTTTTTTATAGTTATCCAGTGCGATTATTTTTGAACATCCATATACCTTCATATAATCGCTACACAATAGATAACATCAAGATTGTGATTATGAGGTACCATAGGCTTCCAATTAGACTATATAACAAAGCTGAGTGAACGCTTCTTCCTTCTCCATCTTTTTTCACTTTTAAAACTGTTTCTACAAGATGTTTTATAGTATTTCAATTATCCATCATTAGGATTTCAAGAAATTCATTGGCATACTTATTATAAGATATATAGATGCCACCAACTTATTTCTTTACTTATATGCCGATGAAAAATGACATGAGACCTCCATAAACTATCTTGAACTCCATAAGCATGCCATTAATGATTTCATCAAACATTGGTCAACTATTCCTTATAAACAACAAATAATCAACATATAGGCATGGTATAAGCCTTTAACCATGATCATTCTTCTTGATGTGTGCTACCAGACCATATGAGCATTTGGTGAAGTCATTATCTTTATGATAGTAGTTGATGCGTGGATTCCATGAACAATTAGATTACTTCAACCCATTTACTTCTTTCTTTAGACGATAAAACTTCTATTCCTCCCCTAGAATAACAAATCCTTTAGGCTGGTCAAAATAGACAACATCTATTTAAATCCCATTCTAGAATGAAGATTTCACATCCAGTTAGTAGATCATCCAACTCTAAAAGAAAATAAGGGAGATAATCATCCTCATAGTGTCATGGTGAGAAATAACTGCAAAGAATTATTCATAGTACAACATGTACTTCAGTTTATACCCCTTTTATATGAACCTTTCCTCGTACTTATTGATCTTTCCATCATCATTTTGCATGTTCTTGTACACCATTTCACAAAAATTCTTTTATATATATTAGGAAGTGTAGTCAACTTTGATGTTTCATTTTTTATCTATGGAATTAATTTATTCTTTTTGAGATATTCTAAAACATTCTTCCCTTTAGATTACTGGAATTTCAATGTATCATGATCTTCAAACAGATTATAAATATTTTCCTCAAATTTTTTATCATATATGTATCTTATTTATTCAATTTTTATTGATTCCATGGGTAACGATGAGATGGATGAATTTTTATTTTATTGAGTGCTTTTTGGAGTGATGGAATATACTCATGTACCTCTCTCTAGTAATGATTAACATGAGGAATGTGTTGTGGGATTTTTATCATGATGATCATGCCTTTCGTTAGGATCTCATATTTTGATAGGAATATCATGGTTCAATTCTTCATCATTTTATTTCCAGGCTTCTTCTACACTAATGATCACAACCCTACACACCAATACTTTATTTGTCAATGGATAGTTGATATTTTAGTCCTTAGATACTTCAATATAGTCGATGGGGATGAAATTTTTCCATGATTGAAATTCTTATTTATTATTTCTTATGGAACATGAGTGTAGGTGACACACCCAAGGATTCTTAGGTGCGGCTGTATAAATTTTTAGCTACCCCATGCTTCTTATGGTTTCAAATTTTGAAAGCTCTTAGTTGGACAAAAATTGAGAACGCAGGCGGTACATTCCAATCTATGTCCTTAGAATCTCCTTCACAAGGCTTTCTCTTTCTGTATTATCCTCATAATATTGATGATGGATATATTATTTTATTCTAAAACTCAATACTACCACGACATGTAGGTTGTAGTGTATTGATAATTGGTGCCTTTTTTCATAAAAAATTATTGAAATGAATTTGAACTATATTCTCCACCTCTGTCATATCGGAGTTCATTGATTTTCTGACTAGTTTTTGCTTCAACATAGGCTATGAAAATTCAAAAGATATTAAAATAGAAACATTTTTCTTTGATGCAATACACCCAAGGTTTTCTGCTGAAATAGTCATTTAGGGTAACAAAGTACTTATTAACTCATTGTGAGGGTGTTTCAAGAGGACTGTAAATATCAATGTGAACCAACTAAAGTGGTTCCTTTTCCATTTTGGACCGTCCACTTGGGACACAATTAATTTTTTTCTTACTGATTGTACACCCCGCACACACATGATTTGAAACATAAATTTTTGGTAATCCATGCACCATGCATGATGAGGATAAGAGGTTATGGTCAAAAAAATGGTGATTCCCAAAGTGAAGATTCCATTTCCATGAAAAAATTTTCTTGAATCTGAAGAGACACCTTCAATCCTTTTTGATAATATTCAGTGGAAACATGTGATTATTCACCATTTAAATTTTATCAAAAAGTCTCCTATGAGAATCTATTCTAGAGAGAGAACAGTTTTTCATATGTAAAAGATAACCCTTATCAAGGATCTAGTTGATACTAAGGATATTATTTCTCATGTTTGGTAAGTGATACACATTAGATATATAATTAAAATTACCAGTTTTCTGAGAGATTTTAATTTTTTCCATTGACCATTATGAGTACCTTTGGGGAGTCTTCAATGATCACATCGCCATGAAATTTTTCTATGAGTTCCATGAATCGTTTGGTGTTACCTCTTATATGGTTTCTTGAACCTGTGTTGAGATATCACACATTTATCTATTCACATACCTTTTCATGTGTGAGGAGGAGTGTTGTGAATTTTTATTCATAGCGAAATGATTTAGCACAATTGGATCATTCATTTTGATCTATTTTTCTCCAACACATAGATGTATAATTGTTAAATATATTTAAATTGTAGCATTAAATGTTTTTTGTGTTTCCACAACCACCTGTGAATCAGCCTCAACCATTTCTTCTTCTATCAAAGATGGTAAAATTATATTGTTTTTCTTGTTAGAATATAAGATATCAATTCCCTCTTCCTCTTTCATGATTACTAGTTCCACGACCACCTTGTTGTGTTTGACCATTATTTTTTTTCTTTTAGAGTAATCGTTGTCGCTATATCATTCTCAAGTTTAAAAAAAAATTCTTTTTCATTCGATTATCACGCACTCGAAATGATCCTAGAAATTCATCAATACATAGTTTTTTCCAAGTCCATTGATTCCATGATTTCCATAATGATCTACTTAAATATGGTTGTTAGAGATTTAAGATCCTTTTCAATGTCATGAATGTTTTCTAATTTTTCACCATTTATTTTTAAATTGTTAATAATCACAATTAAATAAGAGAAGTAGTCAGAGATACTCTCAACTTCCTTCATGTGTGCAACATCAATATCAAGCTTTTTGTGTTTGAAAAAAAAAACTACTTCACTCTATCTACTCCCTTGCAGATGTTGATAAGGGTATCCAAAGCATTTATGATTGATGTTTCTTCAGAATTATTTTCAATGGTTGATTCATCTAACTATTGATTGAAGAGAAAAATGCCTATTGTATTTCCTCCTTCAATTTTGTGTGTAGTATCTTCTTTATTTTTGAAGGAATCTTGTTCCTCTATATTGGGTATTATATAACCATCAGTGATGATATCACATTGTTCATGTGATCTGAACAAAACCTTTATTTGGATGCACCATATTTCATATTTTTCCTTCGAGAACTTAAGAAAATGATGCTTGATTGTGGTGGCCATCTTAAAAAATTGGAGGACACCTTATTGATGGCTCTGATATATGTTTTTTAACTGTACGATCTAGGAAACAAGAGGTAAAATAGAAAAAAACACAACATTCTTTTAAATATTTCATTTCCAATAATTTTTGTGAAATAAAATTTCAAACAACTTCTAGGATTTTCTAAATAAATGAAAAGACACCAAATAACACCATGGGAGTTACATAAATTGAATAAAACATTACATGACTTGAAGTAAATGAAATACATTCTTGGGGATGATATTGAAATTCAAAGGGAAGACACACCAACATGGGGAAGATTCACCATCATGGGGAAGACACATCGACATGGGGAAGACGTATGGTTTTCATTTCTAACACACATGACTTGGTAGAGTCGGTAATAGAATTTTTATTTGGGTTATCCAAGAGAATATAACTGTTAAGTGTTATTGGGATATTGAAGGAGTGAAATTATGGTGACAAGATATATTGTTTGACATGTGTATTAGGATCTATTGAATCTTACAACCACAACTCTTAGATTATGATTGTAGTTGTTAGTGTGTATGGAATTTATGTGTGTGTGGTGAGAGAATCATGGTCATGGTGGCCCGAGGCTCTCTCTTGTGAATCATGATGATCTGGTAATGGGAATAAAAAAATTGATGAATTAGGTTTGTAGTATTGACCTATTAGTTTTGAACCTGATTTTGAAAATTAGAGCGTGATGTGTAAGTTAAGGAATAGTGGATTTGGAGGATCTAAATGCATCTGGTTCCGGTGAGATACATTAGGTTCAGTTCAGTGGAATGTTTTTATAGAAGAACTAAGTTGTGCGGAGTATTTCATAAGTTTTTTAAAAGTGTGAACCTTGATTTTGGAAGGTTTTAAAAAAGTATCATGAGTGATGTTACCATGATCCAAGAGTGGGAGTTGGTTTCCATTTTTGAGATACACTCAGGGGTGGGTGGTATCATCCTCGTTTGGAAATCTTGTCTGGTATAATAATATACATGGGGAATGGAGATGGGGAAATTGTATAGGGAAGTGAAGAAATGGATTCTCCTATAATGGGGAGTGAGATTTTAGTCACTGTGATGAGAAACCTGTGCAATAGAGATCAATAATGCATGAGATTGATATATATGGTTTGTGTGGCATTAAATTAGTGATGAATAAGTGGAGCTATGTAAATCACGATTCCTCGATGAATGTTAGATATGGACTCATACATGATAAGAGATGGGGTTCATGGGTCTATCTTAAACATTGATAGTTTGAGGTCTTGAGTGTGACCATGTAGATGGTGTATCATTGCTCGCAGAAGGGACAAACCACAATCGAGCCCCGTGAGATCATGGGCTTGGGAAACAACCCCATCAGGGAAACAAAATCAAACCCTCTTTTCCTAACCTATCCCTAACATTTCATGCCTCCCAGTTTCTCCACCCACTCATGATCCCTCTCTCTCATTATTCTTGACTCACCTCACTGCCTTTCCTAACCACCATGCCTTTCATCACCTCACCGCCTCACCTCGCCACCTCACCATGATGCCTGCATCACCCTGCCTCACCTTGCTATCATGAAATCACTTCTCCCCAAGGGTATGAAACCACACTATCCTCTTATGGTATTGTCTAATGGAGATGATGCAACAACCCCTCACTCACTACCCCCTACTCCTCCGTCCCTTCCCCACTCACTCACCACAGCTCATCACCCCTTATTTTAACAAAGGAAACCCCCCTCCCCTCCAATGCTACTGTCGGCTTGATGCTTCTAAGGTGAGCGTATTCTTTATATTTGATAATTTTGTCATCATTTTTATTTTTATTTATTATTTATTGTCTTATTTAATTTTCATGAATTTTGTGATTGAATTAAGGATTTAATGATGTGATGTATGTGTCAATTTAAATTTTTTCATGTCAATTTCAATTATATATTTAATTTATATAGTTAATTGCCATATTTTAATTATTATATTAAAATTTTATTTATATTAGTTGTTTTGTTTTATTTTCAGAAATTATTTAAATTAAAAATCCACCATTTTGTTTCCCATATGAATGGAAATTTGGATATTTCATTTTTATTTTGTGGGTTTTCCCTAGGTAATTGGTGTTTTTTATGATCATTTCTTATTATAATTATTTTTGTTTTTGAATAATTTTTCATTTTAATTTTCAGAAATTATCAAAATTATAGATTTTATGGAGTCTTGTCTATCTCAACTGTAATATTCCCATCTGAATTTCAATTTTTTAGTTTTCAATTGGTAAATAACTTTTTTATAATAATTTTTTTTTATTTTTTAAATTTATTTTTTATTAGATGTTTTCGTTAGTTTTTATAATTTATATATAACTGTATATTTATTGATGTCTTTCCCATCTCACTTTTCTTTCATGTATCATATTAATTGATTTTTTGATTAGTTTTATGAATAATAAATTTTGTTTTACACAATATTTTGTCCCCAATATTTCATGCTTTATTTCATTGTATTTTTTTATTTTCATTAAATTGGATTGTTTAATATGTTTGATTAAGAATATCTATAATAATTTTAGCATATGAATAAAATTTTATAATTGGAGGACATGTGTTAATCATATATTGGTCTCAATATATTCCCAAAAAAATCAATGATTAGTTTTTATATGAAGTTAGCTACCTTGGTTTACCAAATCTGGAAATGTTTTTAACTATTTAAAAGTGTTTTTTTGAATTTAGTTGTTTTGCTATTTTAATTTTTTTGGTTCTAAATTATATAGGTTTAGAAAAATAATAAGTGGGTGATAAAGATTAAATGAAGATTAGGAAGATTTATTATATTGTTCAAAATACATAACAAGTCAGTTTTTACAAATATTAATGTGTTTTTTGATTGGTTTGGAAGTGGTTGTTTAAAATTTTAAAAAGTCTACAAATTTTTTCTTTTATAAGGAAGGGTCTTTTCCTTGTTTACATACATAAAAGACTAATGTTTTTTAATTCCTTTTTTGAAATTCTTTTTTAGTAGTATTTTAATCAATAAAGATGTAATTTTAAATATATTTTTTATTTTATTTTTTTACTTTTTAATATTATGCAGGCCAATATATGAATTGGCCCGTACGTGGAATAAATTTTTTTTACGTCCTCATGTACTGTGGATTTAAATGGATTTAAACTTTTATGTCTGAAATGTGTGATCACAGATTTGGTTTTCTATGGTCTAATCATCTAACCACAAATATTTAAAGGGAAACATTTAATAATTTGTCTTGGGAAACAAGATTGTTCGGGCAAGTCCTGGCTCATAGTATGTTTGGATGGGGAAAATGGGTTTTCATGGTGGCATATAGAGGTGCATAAACATGTGAAATCAGGACTGATGGTGACTTGGAAGGTTGATTATATAAATGTGTAATCACATTAAGTGTTGGGTATGTTCTCTAATTAACATGTTTGGGTTATCACATTTGTCATTGGGCATGATGCAACAAGTTGGTGACATAGTGAAAGTGAGAGCTATGAATTTTCATGATGAGATAGTAACAGATGGAATGAATAGTTTTTATATATTAGATGGATTTAATATATTGAGGCAGACATTTGGTGTGTCATATTTCAATGTGATGGGTTCACCTTAGAAGTTAAACTATTATTTTGAAATAAACTCGATTTTTTCTTAGTTCATGCATTAATGGAAGGTATGAATCCATTCAAGTAAGTTTTAAATGATGAGGATGGTATTATATGTTTTATTTGAGTTCTCATGATTTTTTGGGTGTAATGATTTTCGAACCATGAGATGAACTTTGTGGGAGAACGTGTTCAAGTATACAATGTGCTTTCATGAGGGTGGAGGTGAAAATCATCTACAATTGGTTATTATGATCTAAAAATTATGGTTAAAGGCAACATAGCTTTGTTGGGTGATTGGGTGATGACCCAATCATTTTTTTGGTTGGATGGGCTCAGGTAAGCACCATTTTAGTGATCCTGTTTTTAAAATAGGGAATGACTTGGGTTTTGGCATTATGAGCACATTGAAATGCCATTCCTTGGATGTGATCAATATTTTGAGATTAGTATGATGTGGTTTTTCATTTAATTTGTAACCAATGTAGGTTGGGAAATGAAAATTGATGACCAATGAGTATTATATGATATGATATGTATTATGGCTGAGAGATCGTAAAACCCTTCATCCAAATGGTTGATCAGAATTAAAATAAGAGTGGGAAAATTTTATTTGGTGGATGGTTTAGTTTCTAAACTGGGATTTAGAGAAAAATTTCAAGAATTAAAACTCTTAAATTGAATATATTTGGTCTTATAATAATGTTTTGAAATGGTTTAAAGGTTTTAGAAGTGTTCAAAGGGTTTGAAATAGGAGAAATAATGTTTTTTGGAGGTAGGATATGAAAAATGAATAACACATTGTTAGTGCTAACCATTAAACCTATCAACATTGCTAGAAATTAAAAGGGACATGGTTGGAGAAAATATGAGGTACATATAAAGAGACTATGAATGTGTATATAATAATATTTGGACATGTCACATGGTTCTTTTATGCTCTATTAAACTAAACACCAAAAACATGAAGGCTTTCTATGTTCGGACAATTCTGGATGAATGGTTGGCAAAAAATATGGAAAACCATGTTGAAAAACTCTCATAGCTTTTAAAAGTGTAAAATAACCATTTTACCCTAGTAACCTAGGTTTATAGGCTCTATTTGACTTCTTTATTATGTGAAATACCCCCAACATCTCCCCCCCACTTTTATCCTTGAACAAACTTCAATTTAGGGTGGTTATGGATCATTTGTTCAATTGTTTGATGTATGATATAACCTCTGGTGGATTCCATTCATCTTCTTCTTTCTCATATAATTTTTTGATTTATTTTACTTTTATTTTTGTAGGATATGACACTAACTCAAGGGGAAATTACCCATTTCTCATAGATATTTTGGTTCATTTGTTTAGTGGAGATCCTAGGATGACTTCCACAAGTCATTACTTGGGGTTTCATTAAGGTATGATACAATTGTTAATTTTTATAGTTTTCTCTGTTTTTTATTTAAACAATTAATTGGTTTCACCTATTATGGGTTTTTCATAGAATGTGGTTGGAGTTTTGCCTTTTGTTTTTGGTGAGTGCTTGGTTGCAGTTCCTATATACCAGGATCGACTAGTAGAGATTTGTTCATTATGAATATTTTAATAAAATATTTTAATTAAATATTTTTTTATGAAATTATTTAATTATAAATTAATTATAATTAATATTTTCTAGAATATTTTTTTAGATTGGAAATCATATAGTTTAGATGAGTCCAGACAGGCATTGATGGGCCTCGAAAGTCTGCAATCCATTAGAGAATTTAATCGAATGTTTCCTTTGTAGTAGGTGGTCTAAGAGATCTTACAATAGTATTAATGATTTGTTTTCATTTGTATGAGGTATGTTATTTAACAACCATTTGTGCTACATTTATTTATTTGGTTTAAGATAGTTTCATTGGCCTTTATAATTATATGTTGGACCTTCAACAGACCACATCGAGTCCATTGGATATTGTGAGACCAAACATACTGCCACCCATAGGGTTTTCATTTTAATTAAAATGGTAATTTTACATTTTAAAGGGTCAAAGAAGTTTTTATTGAGATTTATGTTAGAAACGAATTTTGGGTGTAATATTGTATGGGTTTCTAGAGACTTGTTTGGACATTGGAATAATTATTTTTAATATGTTGAAAAGGTGAATTAGACTATTTATATTTACTAGGATTTTGTGAAATTAAAATAAGGATTTTGAAAATTTTATAAATATTTGAATTATAATTTCAACTAGTTTTTTGTTTGAATGGGTTAAAAATATAGTTTGAAGTGGAAATTGTTTTAAAATGAGGTGGTGACCTCCTAGTGATTTCAAAAGGGGTTTTGGGGGAATTTAAAATATTGGTTTAAAACACTGTGTAGTTGATCCTTTTTTTAATATTCGGAAATTTATTATTTAATATTTTCGATGGAATGGAAGTATATTTACTTATTTTTTATTTTAAAGTGGAAGTCCTAGGTTTTTATGTTTTCTTCAAAATTATTTAAATGAATTTTTGATCCATCATTTTATAATGAGTGTTTGGAATGAGGTTTTCGATATGTGAAGAGGGATTAGAATTTTGGGACATTTTTTGGTGATAAAGATCTACTGGGATCTTGAAAAATGATAAATAATTATAATGGTTTGTTTTTAGTTTTTTGAATGTATGGAATGGTCATGAAGCTGATCCTTGGTATTTGAGAAATGATATAATGGTTTAGTTGATTGATTGATGTTATGGGCACAAATAATATAATACATGTTGTAGAATTTGAATTGATTCTATTAGAACAGATAGTACACATTATGTATAGGTTCTTGGTTGAGGTTTTAGGCAAGGATGATATGGATGTAACGCCCAGACCCCAGTTACCCAGAGTTAGTGCATTATTACATAACATTGGCCTGATCACAAAAGATCAAGTCTCGAACTTCAGATTATTTTAGTAGCCTTGGAGTCACTCGATACATTCATAAAGGTTACATTACCTAATAAAGTGAAAACTACGACAACATCTTGTATCCACACTCATTTCCCCTTATACTATCGCTGCAGGTCATTCAAAAAATACTTCTTCACATCATGGGAAAAATAAATCATAGAAAGGGGTGAGCTGAGATGCCCTATAAGGATAACAATATAGTGGAAGCTTTCACAAATAGGCATAAACATTAAAAGAAATGTATAACTAAAACAAAAGCCTTTTAAACTTGAACATTAGCATAAAATGGAAGAAATAAAATGAAATAAAGCCATTTACTTATTCACATGGATATTCTACTAATCGAATAATCACATGCAAAATCAATAACCACTTTTATAATTATTGAATGCATAATGCCAGACTATCATAACCACATAGTCAAGGCCCTATGCCAATACTACAAATAAGTTTTTTTCAAGTCCTTGTGCCAAGACACTATTTTCTCTCATGAGACCTACTGATGCATCGAAGAGCAATAGTGGGCTCCACCCATCACTTATTAAGTCCAATGCATTCCTCATATGAACATGTTTAAACATAACATAAACATTCATATCAAAACTAGCATACAAAATGTAAATACTTTCTCTATAAGCCATGAATGGTATAGAAATAAATCATCGACATTCAAACATACCAAAAACCCTTCAATACAGTATGGATGTTTTGTATCATAATAAATAAACATCATATAATGTTAAAATCTATCAAAGGATGTTTATAAAGATGAAATCAAAACTATTTGAGAGAAATATGATTTTTTCAAATCATTTAAAAGTTACATAATTATAAAGAAAACATTCAATTTGAAAATATTCTTATAATATTTTAAGGGATGATTCGATAATTTTATAGCTACGGAAAATAGCCGCACCTGCCGTATAAGTTAAAAAAACATTCTTACCTTAATTATGTCAAAAAGGTTAAAAAGGACCTTGTTGTAAAATGACATGAAGATTACTTTATAAACTTCTTATAAAAATAAAAATAATGGTATAAATGACTTTAACCCATATTATTTAAAATAGTAAGAATGAATTTAAATTCATTTTTAAGAAACATGGATGTGGATGATAAAGAGGTCCCAGTAGATAATTACGTATACACAACCTCGGATAATGAAAAGATTGGGAAAATAAACCCTTACCTTGTTCTTTTCCGTGGTCGAGGGTAGGTTAAACTCCTATATAATGGTTAAATAATTGTTATCAAATTATACAAGAATCATATAAATTAATATGATTTCATATATGATCTTTGAACATTTCTTTGTTAATAATATCAAGGTATTATTGTCGATTCAGGTGTTAAATTAATAATTTTCAATTATATGGTTTGTTAAATAAGCCGTGATTTTTATGGATAGGTTGTATCTTATTCATATAAAGAATGATATCAAGTCCTTAAAAATTATTTTTAATCATCAAATTACAATTAGACTTGAATGGATATGATGATGAATGAATCTCTTCATGTTCGTGGAGATGGTAGTCCGTACGTACGCACGAGCGACAATATCATTATTTTGATATTAAAATAATATATAATTGGATGGTATATCATATATAATGAATTATAATACTATTATATTTATTATTTACATCAATTACACATCATTATCATACCCATCCAAATAATAATGTTTTGAATGGAAATTACACCACAACGTGGAGACAGTTAGTCGTATGTACGCACATATGGTGACATGTCATTCCTAGGATAGAGAGAATACTAAATACGATTGTACCATATTTATAATAACATCACTTTTTATAGAAGATACTGGAGTTATTATTTTAAATGGAAATAACAAAGAAAGAAGAAGTTGAAGAAGAAAGGAAGATGAAAGAGTGTGGTGAAAAATTTACCTCTTCTTTAGGTTCTTGCTTTTGATTTGATTAAAAGGGCTCAATAGGTTGGATTTATGATCAAACTAAGGCCTCTAGGTTGAAGTGAGGGAAGTTGAGAGAATATTTGAGCTGGTTTTGGCAGAGCCAAAAGTCTTTGACGTTGTAAATTAGAGGGAAGGGTGAGTGCCCTTTTATAAAAGGGTGAGGGGCACCTTTGGAAAAGCTAGAAATATTTTTTTATAATAAATTAATATTCAGTTTATAATGGATCCAAAGTGGATTATTTAAAGGATAAGGTGAGGATATGTTGGAAACCATTCATCCCATAGGTTTTAGACCGGTTTGAGTCACTATATTGACTTTATCTTTTTGATTTAACTCTTAATTAAATAGTTTGACATTTACTATGTCTCTTTGAATTTTTATATTATATAGTCAATAAACTTAATATATACCTCCAAGAGACCCCCAGGTGGTCCATTAATGATACACCTATAATTATTTTAGTCCTTTGGTAGATCTTTATATTTTTAGGAATAGAAAAAAAATTAATAATATAATGTTTGTATTAAAAACTCTTTAATGTCAATTTTGACACTATTGGGTATTTTGTTCTTGATAATTTCATAACAGCATTATTACATCGGAAAAACTTTATATAACCAATACTAATATGTCATATTAACATAGAAAATTAGTGGAATTCATAAAAAGTATCAAATTAAATTTATTTTTATATTTATAATATCAATAATATCAATATTTAATTAATTAGGTAATTACAACATCACTATTGTGTCATAATGAAATTAACTTATTTAATGTCTAAAAATTATAAATAAAATACCATTATGTAGAAAATATTTTTATCTTTCTAATGAATATTTATAATCGAATTTATCTTATGTATAACCCTATATTAAAAATTTTTTAGTTATTGATCTTTGATTTTATCTCTGTTAACTCTTCTTTGAATTAAATAATAATAAATGTCCTAATCTAATCCAAGTGGACGTAAATGATATTATTTTTTCCTAAGTTTGTTTTGGTTCGAGATACACTTTTACAATTGAATTAGGATATGGGTTAGGGTAATATTAATATCATTTTTACCCTTAATTACACTATTTACTTTTAATCGTGGTAAATAAAATTTAAAAGTTACTATTCACCAAAAAAATATTTTTATGTTATTGAACCAAATTTTACTCCATGATGTTAACTATGTCTCTCAGATTTTTGAAATTCCACTAACATAAATTGTAAAATCAAGTATTATGTGAATTTCTAAATTCTTCTATGAGGTGGGTAAAAGACGGTGAAAAGTTCAATAAACATTATATATATATAATTATTCTAAAATAAATCCAATGAATCACATTGAACATATATAGGTATTATGTACCTCTTTTGACCTTAATTAAATTTAAATAAAATAAATAATTATTTAAATAAAAATTCGGTTTTATACTATAACTTAGTGTTTTTTCAATATTCATCAATAATTGAATGTATTTAGAAAAATAACAAAAAATTCACCCTTAGTTAATTTTGATATTCCGAATCCAAAAATGAAGTCCATTTTCAAAGATAAAATTTAAAAAAGTGGATATTAATATTCATAATGGCTAGTTTGATTTGTTGTAGTGTGTGTTAGACCATGACATTGCGTACAACACACACTACTGTATTATTTAAAGATAAGCGTGCTGTGGAAGCATGGGGTGTTATATTCTCCCCTCCTTCAAGTAATTTCGTACTAAAAATTTATAGAATACTGTTGCATGAAAAGACTTGGGGGGTTCTTCATCATAAGTTCCTCACGATCCCAAGTTGCCTCTTCCATCTTATGGTTTCTCCATAGAACATTTACCAGACAAGTCGTCCGGTTTCCCATTACTTGTTCTCTTGTATCAAGAATCCTGATGGGCTCTTCGCAATAAGACAGATCAGCTTCCAGTTCTAATTCTCCATAATTGAGTACATGCATTGGTTCAAGCATTTATTTTCTCAACAGTGATATGTGGAACACATCGTGAACTTTGGAAAGACTTGGCAGCACTACCAAATGGTAAGCTACAGCCCCAATTCGTTCTAGATTTTCAAAGGGCTCGATGTACATGGGACTCAATTTACCCTTCTTACTGAAACATATAACTCCCTTCCATGGAGATACCTTCATAAAAACATGATATCCTACTAGAAATTAAAAAATCTTTCCTTCGGTTATCGGCATAGATCGTCTGCCTACTTTGAGCTGCTTTGATGTGGTTTTGGATTACCTTTACCTTTTCCATCATTTCCTCCACCAGTTCTAGGCCTACAAGTTTTCTTTCACCAACGTAATTCCAAGAGGTTGGTGTGAGACATCTCGTTCCGTATAATGTTTCATATGGTACCATCTGAATAGTTGAATGGGAGATATTATAATAGGAAACTTTTACCAGAGGTAAATATTGGTCCCACATACCCTGAATGTCAAGTGAGCAAGATCTCAACATGTCTTCTATTGTTTGAATAGTCTATTCTAATTGTCCATCTGTTTGAGGGTGGTAGGTAGTGCTCAAACTAATTTCAGTATCCATGTCCTTCTGAAGACTCTTCCAGAATCTTGAAGTAAAATAGTGATCACGATCAGAAAAAATTGATAGGGGTACTCCATGAAGTCTGACAACTTCATTAATATATAGCCTTTCTAGATGTTCAAGTGGTAAATCTTCCCTTATAGCACGAAAATGTGCTGACTTGGTAAGATGATCAACAATGAACCATACTGCATCATTCCTTCTAGGATTCCTTGATCGTCCCATGAAAAATTCCATCATGATATTATCCCATTACCAATAAGGTTTGGGAAGAGGTTTCATGACTCCTCTAGGATGTTGCCTTCTAGCTTTTAGTTGTTGACAAACCATACATTGTGACAGAAAATTAGCAATCTCCCTCTTCATTTTGTCCCACCAAAATGTTCCTTCAAATATCTATACATTTTGGGGCTCCTAGGGTGTATATATAAATTGGAACTATGAGCATCATCAATTATCTTTTTAGATCAGGTATATCGAGAACACAAAGTCTCTTTCCAAATTTCAAAATTCCATATTCATACACAATGTCACTCAATATCCCATCATTCACAGCTTTAATCTTATTTTGAAACTCTTCATCATCGGTCTGAGAACTCTTTATCATTTCTAGAAAAGATGGTTTGGAAACCATTTGAAAAATCATTGATGTTTCTCCTTCCATGGTTATTCCCATATCCAACATTACAAGATCCATGAAAATAGGATCCCTCTCAACTCCCTTCTTGTTCAAAACTCCACGATCTTTTCTACTCAAAGCATCTTCCACCTTATATGCCTTCCCCGGGTGGTAGTGTATCGTGCAATCATAATCCTTGAGTAGTTCATACCATCTCATTTTCCTCATGTAGAGTTCTTTCAATGAGAAGATATAATTCAAACTCTTGTGATTAGTATAAATCTCATATTTTTCACCATAAAGTTAATGTATCCATATCTTCAAAGAAAATATTACAGCAGCTAACTCAAGATCATTAGTTCAATATTTTGGCTCATGAATTTTCATCTGTCGTGATGCATAGGCAATAAATCTATCATTCTAAATAAGGACACAACTATGTCCTTTCAACGATACATCACTATAAACAACAAACCCATCATTCCTCGATGGTAGAGACAATAAAGGAGCATTGAGTTATCTTCACCTCAGTTCTTCAAAACATTCTTCAAAATATTTTGTCTAAAAATTTTTAACCCCTTTAAGTGTGACCTTCAATAATGGGTTATCCAATATGGAAAAATTTGGGATGAAATGCCGATAAAAACATGGTAAACCAATAAAACTATGTACCTTAGTTATACTCGTCATTGATGTCCATTTTTAGATTGCCTTGCTCTTAGAAGGATCAATAGAGATTCCATCCTTAGAAAAAATATGTCCTAGAAAAGAGATCTCCTGAAGCTAGAATTCACACTTGCTAAACTTCCCATATAATTCAAGTCTTCTAAGAGTCTTTAGGATAATGCACAAGTTATTTTCATGGAATTCGTAGCTTTTGAAATATACCAAGATATCATCAATAAATACCACCCTAAAATCATCAAGATATTTTTTGAAAACACTATTCATTAGATCTATGAATAAATAGTGTGAATTAGTCAATCCAAAAGGCATTACTGTAAACTCATAATGCCCCTAACTGTTTCGAAATGCTGTTTTCGGAATGCATTCCTTCTTCACACAAAACTAATGGTATCCAAATCGAAGGTCAATCTACGAAAAATATTGAGATCATTGCAGTTGGTCAAATAAATCATCCTTGTGAGGTAGGGGATACTTGTTCTTTATTGTTATAGCATTGATCTCCCTGTTGTCGATGCATAACCTCATAGATCCATCTTTCTACTTAACAAAAATGATAGGGGCTCCCCATGGAGAAACACCAGGGAGAGTAAATCTCTTATTACTCAATTACTCTAGTTGTTTCTTTAGTTACACAAATTCCATAGTGGCCGTTATATAAGGGGTCTTCGATCTGGGCCTTGATCCAGGAATTAAATCAACGGAAAACACAATTTCTCATTCTGGAGGATGTCTAGGTAAATCTTCTAGAAACACATCAACATATTCTCTCAAAATATGAACATCATATATTAGAAAATTCCTTTCCTCACCCAGAGTTATTTCATTATCTTCCTCCCCAAAAATTGAATTTAGTTGAGCTACATGGGGTAGATCTAAATAAGAATCAGGTGGAGAGGATTCTGCTCTATTGATAAGGTGTTCTTTATCATCATCATAAAAAATTGTAACCCCCTTCATCTTATAATAAATTTTCGTATCATGGTGCGAAATCCAATCCATACCGAGGTTTATATCAAATTCATTCATAGGTATGCCAGTGAGATTAGTAGATAAACAACATTTATATGACCTAATGGGAATGTATCCATAAAACATTGTAGCAATGATACTTCCCTTAGAAGTTTTAACTGGCAACTCCCATGTTAAATAAAATTGAAAATATCTAATTTTCTTAGCAAACTGGAAAGATATGAAACAAATGGATAATCCAGAATCAAGTAATTCATTTGCTAAACTTGAGGAAACCATTAAATTACCTGCCACCACATCTTTCAGTTCTTCTACCTCAACAGTAGTGATAGCATAAGCTTGGCCTTGATACCTTTCCCTTTTTTGTGGTATGTTCCCATGACGCTTTGGACATTCATTTGCATAATGTCCAATATCCCTGTAGATGTATCATTGAACATAAGTAGCTTCTATCTTCCCCTTTGCAATAATGAGCTTGGTGGCCTTTTTCACCACACTTGTAACATACTCTCATTCCTTTCAAGAACGTACCGGGGTGTTTCTTCCGAGATTTACTGCAGGATGGATAATTAAATCTTCCTTTATTCCCTATATTTCCATTTCTAGAGTGATCAACAGATCTATTCTTCTTTTTCTTTTCTTTAAAGTCGTGAGACATAGAGAATTATTTTTCTTATCTGGATATCACATGAGACAATATGTTCTTACGACGTGAAGGATTGTGACACTAATGCTCGATGAATAATTGGTTTTAACCCATAAAAGAAATGATCAATCTTATATCTTGGGTTACATATATAATCTCCAGAATACCTTGCTAACCTTGTAAAGTTAGCCTCACACATTGTGACATTCTCATCCTTTTTTTGTCACAGACTTAGAAATTGACTTTCCATATCTACTCGATGGTCAAGAGGAAAGTATTTTCCTAAGAAAAGCTCTTTGAACTCTGTAAATTCTAATTTTATACTTCATCATATTTCTTTTTGTTTTGTTTCAATGAACACCATTGATCAACATCTCCAGTGAGGCGATAAAATGCCATGATAACTTTTTCCTTTCACTACTTCCCAAAGCATGAAATATTTTCTCTAAGGAATTTATCCATTGCTCAGATACTAAGGGATTTGTACTCCCATTGATTGTTGGTGGTTGTTGCCTCATGAAGTGTTCTAACATTGATCCTCCATATTGCTGATCAGGGTGCTCCATAAGGGTAAGTTTATTATTCATAACCTGAGTGTTTTTCTCAGTATGGTGATTAGCTGATCAGCATCAGTTTCATCACCGGCTCTACTATAATTATCTTGAGCAGGAGGAAAATCCTAACATGGAGTGTGTGCATTGATACAGTTTCCATTTCTTCCACTAGGATCCATTTCTAAAAAATGGCATACACTATATTAGTTTATGAATCGCAATACATAAATACAAACATGTAAAACACTTAACATAAATTGAACAGTTTATAGATATAATCCATAACCATAAAAATTATTTCTTTAATGATGTATATACTCATAAAACCTTCATAATGGTTTGTAGAGAAAATGAGAATTATCCTAAGCATATCCCCTGAGAGTGTCATAACCAAGATTGCAACAAGGCCCATTGTCGTGCACCAGTTCCCGTTCGAGTCTAGCTTAAAGCGGTGTTTTTGGGTTTTACCCCTAAGTACATCTATGCCAGATCTGCCACTTCCTGCTCATATCTAGACAGGGATGTATTTCTCAGAAAACTCCCAAAATCTCTACAATAACAAAATTCTAGGCAGTTCTTCTATACTAGTCCTCAAAGTCTATCTTAGGTCTATGTGCTCTAATCAGAGTTTATCTAAATCCAGCTCCCAATGTTTGTACTAAACCTCCCTCTGATACCAACTATAACACCCCGACTCCAATTACCCAGAGTTGGTGCATTATTACATAATGTTTTCATGATCACAAAAGGTCATGTCTCGAAATACCAGTTAGTTTAGTAGCCTTGGAGTCACTGAATACATTCATAAAAGTTACATTACATCATAATGTGAAAACTACAACAACATATTGTCTCCACACTCATATCTCCTTATACTATCCCTATAGGTTATTCATAAAATACTTCTTCACATCATGGGAAAAATAAAACATAGAAAGGGGTGAGCTTAGATGCCCAGTAAGGATAACAATATAGATGAATCTTTCATAAATAGGCATAAAAATTTAAGGTAATGTGTAACTAAAATCAAAGCCTTTTATACTTGAACTTCAGCATAATATGGCATAAATAAAATGAAATAATTCCATTTAATTATTCACATGGATATTCTACTAATCGAATAATCACATTCAATATCCATAACCACTTTGATAATGATGGAATGCATAATGCCAGACTATCATAACCACTTAGTCAAGGCCTTGTTCCAAGACTACAAATAATATTTTTTCAAGGCCATGTGTCAAGACAATAGTTTGTCTCATGAGACCTACCAATTCTTCATGGAGCTATAGCGGGCTTCACCCATCACTTATTAAGTTCAATGCATTCCTCATATGAACAGGTTTAAACACACCATAAACATTCGTATTAATACTAGAATATGAAATGTCAAGACTTTCCTCATAAGCCATGAATGATATAAGAATAACTCATCCACAGTCAAACATATCACAAAACCTTCAATATAATATGGAAGTTTTGCATCATAATAAATAAACTTCAAATAATCTTAAAATCCATCAAAGGATGTTGACATAGATGAAATGAAAACTATTTGAGACAAATATCTATTTTTTTGAAATCATTTTAAAGACACATAATTATAAAAGGAAATATTTATATAGAAAATATTCTAATAATCTTGTAAGGGAAGCATCAGTGATTTTATAATGGCAGAAAATAGATACACCTGCTGTATAAGTTAAAAAACATTCTTACCTTAATTATGTCTAAATGGATAAAAAGGACCTTGTTGGAAAATGACAGAAAGATTCTATTATAAAACTCTTAAAAAAAGTCAAAAAATGGTATAAATGTCTTTAAAATATATTCATCAAAATAGTAAGAATGATGTGAAATACATTTTTATGAAACATGGATGTGGATGATAGAGTGGTCCCATTAGATAATTACATATAAACAACCTTGGATAATGAATAGATTATGAAATAAACCCTTACCTTGTAATTTTACATGGTTGAGGGTAGTTTAACCTCCTGTATAATGGTGAAATAATTTTTATTAAATTATCCAAGAATCATATACATTAATATGATATCATATATGATCTTTTAACATTGCTTTGTTAATAACATCTTAGTATTATCGTCGTTTCGGGTGTTAACTTACTCATTTTCTTTTAAATATTTTATTACATAAGTCGTGTTTGTTATGGATAGGTTTTATATTTTTAATATAAAAGATTATATCAAGTCTTTAAACATTATTTTTAATCATCAAATGACAATTATACTTGAATGGATACGATGGGGAATGAATTTCATCGCGTTCCTGGAGACGGTAGTCCGTACGTTCGCACGATCAACAATATCATTCTTTTGATATTAAAATAATATATAATTTGATGGTATATCATATATACAGAATCATTATAATTTTATATTTATAATTTCCATTAATTACACATCATTATCATATCCATACAAATAATAATGTTTTGAATAACAATTAGACCACAACGTGGAGACGATAAGTCGTACGTACGCACGTATAGGGACATGTCATTCAAATGATAGATAGAATACTGAATATGGTTTTACAATATTTATAATAACATCAAATTATATTTAAGATACTAGATTTAATATTTTAGAATGGAAATAACAAATTAATAAGAAGTTGAAGAAGAAAGGAACTTGAAAAAGGGTGGTGATAACATTACCTCTTTTTCGGGTTCTTCCTTTTGATTTGACAAAAGGGTTACATATGTTGGAATTATGATCAAAATAATTCCTCTAAGTTGATGTGAGGTAAGTTGAGAGAATATTTGAGCAGGGGTTGGCCGATCCAAAATGCATTGAAGGTGTGAATTGGAGGGAAGATGGAGTGCCCTTTAATAAGAGGTGTGAGGGGCACCTTTGGAAATGCTAGAAATATTATTTTATAATAAATTCATATTCGGTTTCTAACAGCTAAAAAGTGGATTATGTAAAGGATAATGTGGGTATAGGTCTAAAATCACTCAACCAATTTGTTTTAGATAGTTTTGGGTCACTATATTAACAATATATTTTTTATTTAACTCTAAGTTAAATAGTTTGATATTTACCACGTCTCTTTGTATTTTTATATTATATAGTCAATAATAATAATATATACCTCAAAGAAACCCCAAGTGGTCAATTAATAATTCAACTATTATTATATAACTCCTTTGGTCGATCCATATATTTTTAGGAATATAATATCAATTAATAATATTATATTTGTTTTAAAAACTCTTTTATGTCAATTTCGACACTATTGGGTATTTTGTTTTTGATAATTTCATAACAGCATTATTACTTCGAAAAAAATTATTATAATCATTCTTAATATGTTATATTAACCAATAAAATTAGTTTAATTCATAAAAAGTATCAAATTACATTTATTTGGATATTTATAATATCAATTATTTAAATATTTCCTTAATTAGGTATTTACTACATCACCATTGTGTCACAAGTAAATTAAATTATCTAATGTATAAAAATTATAAATAAAATACAATTATGTAGGAATGATTTTTATATTTATTTTGAATATTTATAATCAAATTTATATATGTATAACTCTATATTATAAATGTTTTAGTTATTGAACTTTGATTTTTTCTCTTTTAACACTTCATTGAATTAAATAATAATAAATGCCCTAATCTAATCCAAGTGGACCTAAATGATAATATTTTATTCCTAAGGTTGTTTTTTTGTCATGATACACTTGTCTAATAGAATTATGACATGTGTTAGGGTAATATTAATATCATTTTTACCCTTAATCAACATATTTACTTTTAACCGTTGTAAATAAAAGTAAAAAGATACTACTTACAAAAAATTATTTTTATCTTATTGAACCACATATTAATCCTAAATATTAACCTTGACTCATGGATTTTCAAAATTCCCCTAACAGAAGTGGTAAAATTATGTTTTATGTGAATTTCCAAATTCTTCTAGGAGGTGGGTAAAAGACGGTGAAATGTTCAATAAAATTTTTATATATCTAAAATTATTCTAAACTAACTCCAATGAATTAAATTGAACTTATACATGTATTATGTATCTCATTTGACCTTAATTAAATTTAAATGAAATAAATAATTATTTAAATAAAAATTCGGTTTTAAATTATAACTCAGTGTTTTTTCACTATTCATAAAAAATTCATTGATTTCAGAAAAATACCAAAAATTCACACTATGCTAATTTCAATATTCTGAATCCACATATGAAGTCCATTTTGAATGATAATATTTATAAAATTTCAAAAATTGGGTATTACTATTTGTAATGGCTAGATTGATTGGTTGTGGTGTGTGTTAGAACTCGAAGTTGCATACAACACACGCTACTGTATTATTCAAAGAGAAGCATACTGTGGAAGTTTGCGGTGTTAAAATGAAGATATGGTTTAGGAGATGGAATGGAACTCCTAGTTCTATTGATATTGTTACATATTTTGAATACTGCTATGAAACTCTGGGATCTATTAGTATAGATTAATGATATGGGTTCTATGCATCGATGTTTTCTACTTTTAAGAGTTAAATAATTAATGAGAATCCCATTATACTATTAAATGATTATAATGCCCTTTTATTTATGTCCAATTTGACTATGTTGGTAATAGAATGGTTTTTTATACCTAGTGTAACTTCAGAACCCATGGGTCAGAAGGTTAATAAATAAATTAATGTTTTAAAACATTTCATTAGTTATGAATTATTTGGATTCCCATTTTATATCTATCTACACTATTTCCCAAACTGGTTATTTCTTTCTGAATTCATTGTAGGTATCCTATTTAGTTATACTTACACCCTACATGGGCTAGCACTGCACATGGGTACCTGGGAAGAGATCACATTCTTATTGAATGAAAAACATTGATCTGTGGACTAAGTTATGTTTTGCATTATCAAGCATGATAGTCAAGATAGTACTAGGAGACTGGGTGAGTTTCTTCTTGGATATGAAAAAGATACCTTTATCATGGTTTATATATTTTTATATTTATGTAACCATTTTTGTGGGTGGTCAACTGTATAGATGACATGGTTGTTCAGGAACTTACTACTTTTCATTAGTTCTTTATTATTATTTATATTTATCAAATTGCATTTTTAGTTTATTTCTTTGATGTATGATGGTTATTTATCTTGGTTACTCTGATGTTTATCACCAATATAAAATACTAGGCAATTTTATTAATTATTCAGAATTCTGATTAGGGGGTGTAATCTCTTAGTAGAACTACCCAAGACCCATGCTACATGTTTTCAGCCTCTCGGGTTTGTGGATGCACACCTACTATATTATGGTGAAATGGTCTATTTATTGTTTTAGATCGAATTGGTGAAGGTTGTTTCATTAGGATACCATGAGAACTTAGGTAATCTCATAAATGTAGTGAAAAAAATAAATATTTTTTATCATGGTCTTTAGGGAGTTCACCAAATAATAAATTGTTACATTTGGGCCTAACATTCCTACGTATCTAGAAATGGTATAATGTAACCTCTTCAAAAATATATTTTGATTTTTATTACCTATATTTATTTCAGTTAATGATATTTTTTCACCCTTACCTTTATTCTTCATATGAGATAGAAGGTGACTATTAACACTCAATACCACAGTCTCAAGTTTGATATTGGCCTTTCTATTTATCCCATGAAATAAATAATGATTTTACTTCCTATAGTGTTGAAGAGTCTCTGTAATAAACCATATCATCTATTGGGTATCATAGATTAAAAGGATAAATTTTTGGTCCATTTCCTCAATATCAACATTAATATTAACCAGATCACATATAATATTGATGAACACATCAAGATATTCTTTGATTGGAGTTCTAAGACACAACATGAAGGTATAGAATTTGTCTTTCTTTAGAAGGCAGAATACCAGAGATGTTTTCATGTATTGTTTTCAATTTTGACAAAATACCATAGGTTGAGGTATCATAATATACCTCATAGTTAACCTTATCACTTAAGGATATGGTTAAATAATTACATTCATTAATAATAGTTCTAATAGGGAAATTATAATATTTTTACTGGTATGTATATCATTATATTGAGTCACATGAGGGATTTTAGGGCCATAAAGTGCTTCTTTCAGTCTTTGTTTGGCTACCAATGCTCTCATTTAAATACAATTTAAATTGTTGTCATTATTACAATCAAAATTGCCAATTTTATATTTACTAGAAGATATAATTGTTGGTTATTTTATATGATATCATACTTTTAGGGGAGAAAATCTGGAAATACCCCAATAAAAAATGAAATATCATACACATATTATGTAATTCAATGGAATCTAGATCATTAAATGTGGAATATAAAAAAATCAATGATAAAGGGAAATCACGAATGTGCATGAAAATAATAAATTAAAAAGATGATAATATTTAATATGAATCAATTCCAATTTGATCCTTCTCCATCGTAATAACACCACCCTTTTCAAACATTTATTAAAATGCTCAAAATATAGAGTACACCAATGTGAGAGTTCATCCTGCAAACAAAATAATATAAGGTTATTCTGAAATAAATAAAACATCCAAGAACAATAAGAGTTAAAGTATTGAACTTACTCTTTGACAGATTTATCAACCAACTAATGCATAGAGTATCTACAGGAATCTTAATATGCAATAATTAATTATTAGGATAATATATTCTAATCATACCCATTATCTCTATTATAATATAGTGGCATGGAAACTCAGATTCTCAATGGAAAGGTGAATGATGGAACTAGGAGTGCAAGACACATCCATATTATGTCAACATCCTATGGATTATCCTCTCTCAGTTAATAACACTCCCCACTCTCATTGAATCTTTTCATGTCAAATAAGTTATCTCATATTCTAAGGAATTCTTGGGAAGAAATACCCATGATGGTCAGGATTTTTTTCAACATACTTAACAAAAACTGAGGGATTGAATCACTGAGAAGATAAAATTGAAATTCATTGAGATAACTTGCACCCAACATATACTAAAATGATATAACATAATGATTTTTTATAATAAAATAATAAAAGAAAAAAGTGGGTTAATCAAATGAGTTTTATCAAGAAAGTGGATAGTCATGTGGATCGACCATGGTCTGATCAACTATATGGTAAAAGAGTCATCCACAGTGGGTCCATATTCTATGTGTTTTTTCAAGTGAACATGTGGTAGGTTGAGTGACTGCATTCTTTAATCAAGCATAGTATGTCAAGTGAACATGTGTTTGGTTTAGTGAACACATGTACTGATTAATCGTGGGATCCAATTGACCATGCCAGACATGAAAATAATAAATAAGGAAGAAACAACAGTGAAGATACAAAACAAGTATTTAGATAACATAAAACATAGAAAAACCCAATGAATAATTAATTTCACTTAGAGAACAATCAAGGACACCAAATCAGAATATAATATACTGTTATATATTATTTTATATTATTAACAAATACATAATCATTTTAAAAAATTATAATATTTTTAATTATAACTTTTAATTAATCATATATATTATATAAAGTAAATAATATATATATATATGAATTTAATTAATAATATATATATATATATATATATTAGAAATTAATAATATATTTAATACACATTGTGAGGGTGATAAGAAAAAGTTTAAAAATTCATTTGTGGCATGTAGAGATTAAATTCATGTCAATCTGACAAATTGTTTGGTCGCTACGATTGAATGTAAATTATTAATTTAGAAGATACATTTTAGTTAAAAACATAGATCAAAAAATCAAAACCGATAATATGAAATTTAATTTCCTTGGAATTTTATGAAAAATATTAATAATGATATATATATATATAGTAAATAATCTCAAATCAATTTGATACATGGTGTGAGATGAATGAATAAATTTTCACCACATTCACAAAATTAAAAAAACACCTTTTTTGTGTTTTATAAATATTTTATATGTATTATATATAAATTATGTCTTCCTTTTTATTAATTTATTATGTTTTATTATTTTTATCATATTTTAATATATATTTTTATTAATCTATTATTTTATAATCTTTATGATTTCTTTATTTAATTAATGGGAAAATAAAATAAGTGTTTTTTTTATTATAGGAAAAAAATTCATTATTTTAAATTAGGTTTATTGTGTTAGATAACTAGTAGAATGATCTGGTAAATTAGAAGGGGGTACCAAGATTCCAGGGGCATTCCTAAGTCGTAAAATTGTCTTCATAATCTGATATAAAACTTGAGTTCAGAGATGAAAATGGGAAAATTGATGTAGTACTGTAATAATATATTATATAAATGGAACTATTCATCTCAAATGGGATTTTGAGCCATAACATTGGGACATTGGTATACATGACCACCATATCAACAGATGGTCATTAGCCCACAAGGCCTTTAGTCTATGGTTATTGATTAAGTGGAGTTTTGGGAGTGGAGGTCTTGAGTATCTAAACATTGAGAGTCCATTGATGGTATTACATTGGTGTGACTAAAAACTTGCTATTTCAAATGACTATACGAAGAAACCATCTAGTAAGTGGATGAATTAGTAGGGTTTTATTCTTGTAAAGATAGAATGAATAAAGGAAAGACATAAAATATGGGTTGTTTCAGTTTAGGCCTCGGGTCGGTTGTCCATCATGATATATAATCTACTAAGCCTTTGTGCCTTTGGGAATTTAGGTTATATGAGGGTTCTCTCTCAACCCAGTGTAAAATAGGTTTTTTCATTATAATAAAAAAATTAAAATCCTTTGGTCCAGGTGAAAGGGGATCTCATTTATAGTGTAATAAAGGTCCCCCTTGTCTCCATTGAGTTTAGTTATTTTTTAGTTTGTTTATAATTTTAATATGTTTCTAATAAATTATACATATCAATTTAATTTTATCATATTGAAATAATAGAAATGTATTTTTTTAATTTGCATATAATGAAATGTAATTTTTTTGATTTCTTTCTTTTATGTGTATGGTTATTGCATTATGTAGTTCATGTATTATTTACATGATGTTTCCTATCCAAAAACTAAGAGGACATAAAATCTTGAAGGAACCCATCACAATGATTCCTTCCCACTTTAGTAAATGATGATCCACCTACAAAATATTACCAATAAGATCAGATTTTATTATATGTGATGATGATTGTATTTTTATATTAACATTTTACCCAATTTATTTTTTTGGATCTAAGATATCATATATAGAGTAATAATAATAATTACATGGATATTGAGATATATATTTTTCTTAAATGTTTCAATAAATAAAAAGGTCGCTGTCAATGTCACCCTGCTGAAATTTTATATCTTACCATTTTAGAAGTAACTGTGAATTTTTATTTTTCATCCTGTGTTTACAAATCAATTAAATGATTTTATTTAATTGTTAAAATTTGGTGATTTTTTTCTTTAATATTACATTCATGGGCTTAGAATTTGGGAATTTTATTAACTATTTATTCTAATAAATTTCTCTTATACAATATTAATGGATTAAATGATTTTCCTTAGCAAGTAGCTTGATCTCAACATATTTATAAGGGATTATAAGGGCCATTGATCATTTTTATCTAATAGTTACTACATTCCTCTCTTGTGTTTCACCAGTTTGATTCTTCTAACACTCATGTTTTGGACAGTCTTCCTTTCATTGGGGCTACCAATTGTTTTCCAACATGTTACCTTCCAATTATTATGCAGTTTTGATATTCAAATATTACCATGGATTAATTTTTCCCGTGTATATTGAATCATTAATTTATACCTTCCCCAATGATGACAGAATTATTTTAAAGAGTCCTTGGGTCTCTTAGGATTCTATTATTTAAATTAATTAAGTCACGAGTCTATCCTAGTATGTGAGTGAGATAAATCTGGATAGGCATCTTGTAATTGCAATGCTGTGAGATATTTAAATAAATTATAGATGGATACCTCATTTGATTGTATAATTCATTTCACTAATGTTTTCAATATCGAGTCCTTATATTCCTAGTGTATGGTTTCACTAGATAAATATGGATATCTTCAATATTTTAAGTTGGATGACCTTTTGTGTAGAAATCAATGTCATCAGAAGTTCCATCTATGCTCTATTTTAAGTTTGGGTTCTAGAAGATAGCACTATATGAAGTTTAATCACATTTCTTTTGGGTTCTTATATAATGTTTTTTATGTGTTTATGGATTTTCATATAATGAGTCTATCTTGGAAGGTGTGATGATATCTTATAATGACATGCTTCATCACTACAACGTAGTCTATCAAGGCTTACTTCTAGATTAGATCCCCTAGTCCATTTATTGCTTTCATAATCTTGTAATATTGAAACTTTATTTAAACAATAAATCTATTATACGGTGTTATCCATATAAAAATAGGCCTATAGTGGTCCAAAGCATGTTATATCATTATGTTCTTATTATTTTTATCTTTTTTCCATCGCATTCAACATGGATCATCTATATCATTTCTATTTTATTGTTAATAAAATTATTTGTTCAAACCCTAAACCAAACATATACATTATAGGATCATGGATGGCTTCATAAGGGCTTCACTAATAATAAAACCCCTAATAATTGGAATCAGAGGAATAATATATATATATATATATGTGATCTATGAGGATTGAAATATATAACTTTTATGGTGATTACAATCATAATTTATGGAAAATAAAGAAGAATATCTTAGTTGATTATAATGACCTATTTTACTCCATATTTGGTTCTATTGTTTTTCTACTATGTCATCTGATAAAAATATTTCCACTATCTATATTAACATCCTTATTGATGTCATTAGAAAACATTGTAGTATAAATCTTTTTTCCTTTAGGGGAAACACTACTTCGTGAAGTGGATTATGAGTCCACCATTACCCAAATATAAACTAAACATGACTACATATATATTAAGAAAGACCTTAGTAATTTGGATACATAAGTAAATATAGTAATATAATTTTAGTATGGGATATCAAACTATAATCTAGATATTGATCTTTAGATTTAATAAAATCATGTTTTACTTGTCAAAATATGAGTCAAATTCGAGGATAAATATTTAGATATTATAATGTTCATAAAATCTGATGAACCCTATTATTAAATTGAGGAATATAAGATGTATAGAAGGGAATATATATCCACTAAATATTTTATGTATTCCTTTATCTCTAAAGAGATTTAAAAAAGGGTTCATATAAATAGAATTATGAAATCCTTAATATGAGCGAAAGACCATAATAGTCTGGAATGATGATAGGTAAAAGTAAATCATTGAGTCATTCAAGGTCATGTGGTAAGAACATCATATGATTCCATTTCAAAAAATAAGTGTATTTTAGAAGTAATTCTCTCAAAAGGAACAATTGCGGGAATACTAAATATAATGACCATTCGTTGTAAGTTTATAATGACATTGATATAGTAGATTTTTTTAATTAATTACATAATAACATTAATGAAGAATCGTTTCTAGATTTAGGATGTTCATTTAATATGTTTCCTTAATGAAAATACATAACTAATATACGTGGAGTGGATATTAGTGAATTCTATTTAGAAAATAATAAACGATTCAACATCATGGTAAGAGGTTCTGTTTGACATGAGTTACATGATGGGTCAATGATATCTCTATGAATGGTAACATGGGTACCAGAATTAAATAGAAACATCATTTCTATTGTATTATTAGACCATAATGGATATGGTTTTAGTTTTCATTCTAAGATACTTAGGATATACAAAGGATCCATCTCTATTATAATGGGAACCCATATCAATGGGTTTTATATATTAGATATCAGGATGAACAAGAAATATCTTAATTCTACCCATTCCCCTATTTTCGAAAGCACCGTATTATAGATTATATTATTTGGTAATTTATGTGGAAAATAAATGAATGAACTTATGAAACAAGTGTATTTTAACGATATAAACCTAGATAGTGTTTCTTTTTTTTCTGAATATTGTGTTTTGGGAAAATATTAGTGTGTTTATTTCAGAAAGTCAACATATAGATCCACTCACCACCCAATAAGAACGTGTCTATTCAGATTTAACTGTTTCTTTTAAGGACTACCTCCTATGGTGGATGGAATTATTTCATAACTTTAATTGATAAAAAATCATGAAAATTATGTTTTATATAGTAAAAAAATATAAAACCATTGTAGCCATCAATATTTTTAATTATAGATTTCAATGTGACGTAGGTAGTTCGTTGAGATCTCTTAGAACTAATAATGGGGCTTAGTATTTGTCGATTGACTTCATCAACTGCTGTATTTAAGATGGAATCCTTATACATCAAAATGTTATTGAAACAGTAATAAAAATGGAACAATAGTGGGGATTAATAAGAAACTTTTAGATGGGTTGAGAAAGATGTGGTCACACTCTAATCTTCCTAAATATATCTATGTAGAAGTGGTAACCACTATGGTTTATTTGATCAATAGATTCCCTTACAGTTCCATTGATTTTAAAAATCTAGAGGTAAAATAGACTAAATTTTACTACAGTGTTTGAGATATCATATTTTTTGGATGAACCACTTAGTGTCATAGAAGATTATAAAATGTAATGAGCTAAGATTTTACAATTTATTTTTATTCCTTTATATAAATATTATGTCAGATACCATGTTATATATACAACAAAGATTTGAAATAGAAAGTGAAAAATAGATAAATGTTATTAATGAAACTATATGAACATTGAAACCCCTAGTAATAATAGAATTCACTATTCAATTAAAAATTCTCACATTTTGAGGTTAATTAATAAATATGATTTAAAGGTTATATTTGAAATAATTTCTAAATGTATCATATATTTTATTCTAATAAACTATGTTGACCAATTTTAAATGATAATATATAATATTTAAATGTATTAATTAATATATTATATTTCCATAAAATATAAATTTTAATGAAATAATACTAAGGAACGCTAATGTGAAAAACTAATTTTTCAATAAAAGTAGTATATCATAATAATTTTTTATATTCATTCAAAAGATTAATGTATAATTTATAGAATTAGAATAAGATAAAAAAATCTTTTTATGATTTTAGAATATAAAAACTATCATTGTGTTACTTTTAATGACTTTATGAGATAATTAATTTTTAAACGTATGGTGAAAATATAGTGTTTTCCAAAATTGTGACATTTATTACATTATCAAAATATAATAAAGATATAAAATTGTATTAATCCTTTTTAATTAATAAAATCTGTTTTTACGGAATAAATTTATTCATTTTGAAGATATTATTTTAAATTTATAAAACCTATGAGTAATCGTAAAAAACCAATGTAACAATTTTAATTATAATAAATAATATGTTTGGTGTTTACATTTAATACAATATTATTTTAGAAAAACTGGATTTTGGATTTATTATAAAGACACATAAAATTTATTTATTTTATAATAAACCAACTAATTCATTGAAAATAAAAAACATTCATAATTTTATCTAATACGTAAATTTTAATTGTAAAATAAATATTTAAAAACTATATTTATTAGTGTTATCTGTATTTATTTCAGAATTAGAATTTCATGATGTCAAAAAAAATTTTTGATAAAATAATTTTAAAATTTTAAATCAGAAGGATCAAAATATGTGAAAAATACCAATTTCACTTCTAGACAATAAAACTAATTACTGAGGATAATAATTAATTACAACAATAAAATAAAAAATGATAATAATTATCTTATAAATAGTAAAAGAATTAAAATATGTTAAAAACATGTTTAAAAAAGGATAGTTTTGTTTTGGATTGACCAAAATGAACATCCCACTCATCTATTTTCCATTTTCTATCCATTTAGGCTTGAATAGAAACATTATATAAATTAAAATGTGAATGGTGCTTCAAAAATTACCTTCTTCTTCACTTATAAAAGGGGATCATTCCACCACTTCATGTCACACCATTCCCATTGAATTTATTCCTAATGCTATATCATTTTAATCCATATATAAACATTTCCCACATTATTTTTTATCATTTTACCATTATTTAGGTTAATCATAACTTTATAAGGACATTTATAAGAGAAAACGCAAGCTCTTAATGTAAATGTTACCTCAATCATAAACTTTTACTTATTAATAATCTTCTTAAAAACCATTTATAATCACCATAATATAATTAATTAAATAAAATAAATATAAAAAATGTTTTTATATAATTACAGAGAACATAATTTATTCTTTTTCATCCACTAATATAAATAAAGGAACATCGATTGTGTGTGTGTGGACGACAGCCTCCATGAATTAATTTATTCCATTTTTTTGAAACCACAACACATGGATTTTGTTAATTATGGAATTTATGAATAAATATTGTATATAAAAATATTAATTATTAAAAAATGGTAAATTAATATTAACCATCAATCAGTAAATTTATTTGAAAAATAAAAATGTCCTTAGGTGTATGTGTAGACAACCGTCTCCATGAATGATGTTTCTTATTATTATTAACAAACTATAATGAATGGGCATGAATGTTTAATTTATAAACTTAAAAGATATTTAAAAACTGATAAGGGTATTAAATTATAAAACATTTCATACCTTCAACCCATTTAATGAAATAGCATAATGTCTTATGTTTGAACATGCAGACAAATGCCACAACTATAGTAAAGTATTATATTTATCATATAATGATTATTATTTATCAAAATATTTTCATTTCAAATTAAAAACCATAAAATAATAATAATAGTAACTTAATTATTATTCTATTCTTGTGATATTATTCCAAAATAAACACCCTTTTTACCATATCCACCTATTGGACTATAGTAACTTCTTCTCTGGCATGGTTTAATATTTTACATGAACAACACTATAAATCTATATGACATATGACTATGAGAATTTAATTTTTGGTAATATATAATATAAATAATTAAATAATAATTGTTTTTTATAATTTTATAATGAATAATTGCCTCATTATTTGAGAAAAAAATATGCTTTCGCTAAGAATCATTGAAACGTTCTCATCGCTGAATTCATCTTAAAGGATTGTAACAAAAACATCCATAGAATGAAATTATAAATTTATAAAATATTATAAATAATAAATTCTAGTACATTTTCTAATATAATAAAGATAAAATTTGGGAGAAGAATGAAGAACAACACCGCTGATACAATGTTAGTACTACACAAACAATTGAAGCTAATGACATGTAATGATGATAATAATATATAACAAACCCACAAATTTTTAATAAAATATTATCAATTAAGATCCTAAAAGTTTTATATTTTAATATTTTTTCAAAATGGAGTTTAATATATTTTTTTATCTAGGTGGTTAGTATAATGCCTCGAACCCTAGCTTATGTACTTTCTTTTTGAAATGATTTTTTTAGAGAAACTGAAACAATACACTTAATTTTATAAAATAGTAGACCATTTCTAGTATTGGTAATGAATTTTAAACTAGATATTATAATATATCAAAGTTGAAAAATAATAATACCATATGCTTACAACACTTTCGCATGCACTAAATCCAATATAGATGATCTCTAAATTATAACTTCTATGATACGTATGAAATCATTTTAAAATGCAGGATGAACATAAAATTTCCATATAGGGGGTTTTAAAATCAACGTGAAACCTTTCATGAAATCTCATTTGAAAATAGCTTTTAGAAATAAAATTTTATATTCCTTAGATAAAAATTTTGAAAGCACCTTTAGAAATACCATATGAAAGTATCATTGAAATTAATTACACCATGAAAATATTATAAGACATTGAAGATACTTATGTTCAAAAATTTATTCAATAATTATTTCTTTATTTTATGTAAAATTCAACAAAATCTTTTGCGAACAAAAATCTATGGTCACTTGAAACATTGGAGGTAATCCTAGGCCTACCCACTCGAGGGAGGAGTTCACTCCCCACTTCCGTATCTTATTTACAAAGTTCAAATATTAAATTTTATAGAATCATTTTAATCTCTCTTAAATATATATAAACTTTCACTAGAGTATTGACATTAAAAACATGACAAAATTATTCAATATAAGTATAATCCCAAACATATATATGAACGTTCACAAAAATTCTTGAATAAAATGAGCCTGACATCCTTTAGACATTAATTAAATACATGGATTGGTAATATAATTGACATCCATGGATTCATTAATCTCATAAATTCACTTTAAAGATAATATTATATAATGGATTAAATTTTCCAGTACATCATTATTGAAATTAAATATTTAAATTAAATTCATAGATAAATTGGGTCATGATGGAAATATCACAAATTTACATATAATATAAATATGTCTAAAATTTTGAGTGACAGTCATGAATGTAAAAATGATTTTCACAAAATTCTTTTTAATGATTATACTTTAAAAATATGTATAAAATGATATCATTAATAAATATTTTGATAAAAAAAATGTCTAATATAAAAATTCTTAAAAATATAAACCCAAAATAAGAACCCATTGGGAACAAAATTTGAAAACATAGTTTCTTAATAATTTTAAATAAACTAGAACACATATATTTATTTGAAAAATAAATATTCATATGATATTAAATAAAAATATTAGAATTGAGTAGTTTCCTTTGAAAATAAAATTTAAATGGAAATATTTGAAAATAAAATAAGCACTCTCTTACACAAAACCAAAAGATAAAAATAAAAAAAACTATCTATTACTAAATTTTCAAAGTAAAAAATTTAAAATTTAATAAACTAATTCGACATAACAAAACAAAAATAATTTCCATTACAATAATAAATGATACTAAAAATTCTATTAAATCAATCCAGATATTAATATGCTAATTTTTTATTACAAAATTATACCCATTATAATAATAAAACATTAAATAAATTAATACTTAAACAAAATAATCATTCCCCTTATATAGATAATTTAGAGATGTCTTTTCATCATGGTAGAAAATTTTCCCTCTTATAATCCCTTTATCATATAGTCCAAAATTAAAATAATGAAGAGAAAAATGATATGGGAATATATCCTTTCCAGAACAATGTACATGCGTATATAGACTAACAAAAACATACAAGAAGAAGTGAGAAAAAAAATTAAGCATTTCGAATTATAAATTTTTTGATGCTCAATGACCAAATTTCAACATTGAAATCAATTAATTCAAATAAAATAGACATAAAGGTGCATGCACATTTCTTTCAAGAGGTCAATAAAGTTGGAGTTTATAAATTTATGATGCTCAAAGTACTTGCTATAACTTTAGTCTAGAAGAAATTGGATAACAAAGTGATTAGTGTTTCTATACATTGTGTTTAATGATATATGATATTGAAAATTGTAATGATAAATATTTATTTATTTTAACAGTGAATCAAATTCATTGAATAAAAATGATGATGAAAAATTCATGATGATCTAAAGACAACTGAAAATGTTGTCAACATGATTTTAATTAAATATCAACATTAAATAGTAACTATTAAACAAGGAAATTTAGATCAATGATGAATATGTGTTTTAATATATTCAAAATGATCCATGTTCTGAACACCAAATAAATTAAAAACACACCTACCTTGTGCAGATATAGAAACAAAATCAAAAGGAGGAAGGAGACAAGGGATTCAAAATGAACAACTGATGCCCAATTACTCTATATGAGGTCAAACCACACTTAGATCTAGATTTCCAAATTGAAATCCCGAAATTGACTCTCCTTCATCCACTAAATATTCATCTGATAGTCGAAGACTCTCACCGCTGTTCTCACCCTTCATCACACACTCGAACCCTAGACAACACCCAGGCATGGTCCTTGATTCGATCTCTCTCACCGGTAGTCGGACTTCACACTCGAGTCCTGGCCTACATCCGAGCTCTCTGGAACGTTCTTGACTATTATCGGCTCGATCCTCAATTGATTTCTCCGAAAATACACCCCATCACATAAATGAATTTCTCAATTAAATATTTTCACATTTATTATTACTTTTATTTGTTTTATATTATTACTATTATTAATATAATTTACATAATATAATCTCAATTTATGTTCTTTTAATAACATCGAATTTTTATTTTCATTATATAAAATTATAAACGTAATTTATCAATGTAAAACAAATTCATTAATATATATGACATTGAGAATGATAATTTTTCAAAAATGACATTATTTTAATTATTATTATTTATGTAATTATATTTATCTTTAGTTTAATACATTATAAAACAAAATTTATAATAACATATTACATTTAAAAATTACCTCTAATTATAAAAAAAATAAATTACAATTTAATATTAACATAAATTAAATTTATTATTTCATCATGTATTAAAAAGTGACATTTTTGAAAAATAATACAAATAAAATTTAAAAATTTCATTTTGATTAAATGAAAACACTTAATTTTATAAAATATATTTCATAGCATTATTTATATAAAGTTTATTTCATTTAATAATCACTTATAAGTTTCCTTGATGTTACACTCCCCACCTAAATTAATTACACTCTTGCAATTCGTTTATCGAACTTATAAAAATTATAAATTTCATTCTTTAGAATTGAGAAAAACTAAGCCTTATAGAGGAACTTATTTATCTAATAAAATTTTATTGCATATTTTTCCCTCAAAAGAAAACATATAATCTCCAAATTTGTCATTATTTTTCCACTGATATCAATTATAACTCCTCAGACCCATAATTCATGATTTAGTGCTTAAAATGTGGTGTATTTTTTTATTTAAAGAACCCACAACAACACACAAAAATTTATATAATTGAGGACATTTTTCTATCTAGGTTCTAGAAAATTATACTATAACATTCCATTTATTAGAGTTGAAATTAAAATAATACAATATGCCTGCTATGTTTCCACATGCACTAACTGAAAAGAGAATACATCTGAATTAGAACATTTTAGATACTAGTGAAAATCATTTTAAAACATGGGATGAGCCTTAAATGGCTCACTATGGTGTTTTTAAATAAACGAAATGTATTTCATGAAATCTCCTTTGAAAATAACATTGAAAAATTATTTTTAACGTTTTTAGATAAATTTTCTAAAATAATATTGTAAATACCATTGGAAAATATTATTGAAATTTATTACACTATAAATATATTTTAGAACTTTGAAAACACTTACACTAAAAAATTTATTTAAAAAAAATATTGAGATTTTTCTAAATACTCTATGCAAGATTTCGAAAATAAATATCTAGGTCACCTTGAAACAAAGAAGTCTATCTTGGGCCTACCCACTAGAGGGGTGTGTTTACTCTAAACGTCCCTATCATATTTATAATGATGAAGTGTCAAATTTAATAAAATCTTTTTAAGATTACTTATATATATATATATATACTTTCACTGGAATTTTTACAATAAAAAAATGAGAAAATAATTACATTTTATTACAATAATATATATATATATATATTCTTTCAGAAGAATTTGTGAAGAAATTGAGCCGTATCTCCTTCAAACATAAATTAATAACATTAAATGTTAATATATTTGACATTAATGAATTCAATAAACTCATAAATCCACATTGAAAAACAAAATTATATAAAAGAATAAATTGTCAATTACATCTACACATATATTTTATACTTAATAGACATATACGAATAAATTAGTACATGCATGAAATATCAAAAATTTATATAAAATGGCCATATATTAAATTTTAAATGGAATTCATGAATATATAAATTATTTGCTGACATAAAATGTTAATGAATACACTATATAAAATACACATAAAATTATATCATTTTTAAATATTCTGATAAAATAAATTTCAAATATGTAAATTCATAAAAATATAAACTTAAAATAAGAACCCATATAGAACTAAATATGAAAACATACTTTATTTATAATTTTTAAAATCCTAGAACAAATATATTTATTTGAAAAATAAATATTTCTAAAATATTAAAAGAATATATTATAATTGATGAGTTTAAATTGAAAATTGAATTTTAATGGAAGTATTTGAAATAAAATAAGCACACTCTTACACAAAACCATACGAAAACAATTAATAACACTACCCCTTGATAAATTTAGAATAAAAATTTAAATGAAATTAACTATATTGAAATAACAAAGAAAAAGTAATTTCCCTTTCAATAATAACCTAAAAAATAAAATTTCATTTAAATAAAACTATATAATCGTCATATATATTTGTAAAAAAATTAAAAAACCTTATGATAATAAAACATTAAATAAAGAAATATTTAAACAAAATAATAATTCCCCTTACATAATTAATTTACAGAAGACTATTATTCATGGAAGAAAATTTATTCTCTCATACTCATTGTATATATTAGTATAAAATTGAAAAAAAAGAACAAGGAAAAGGAAATATTTCCTTTGTAGAAATCCTCACATGCTTATATATACTAAAAAAGTAAACTAATGTGAAAACAAGAAATAAGCCAACTAGAGATGAAAGTAGAATTATAAATTAGTTTCTGCTCAACAACCTGATTTCAACATTGAAATCAATTCGATGAAGAAAAATAAAAATGATGGTTCATACAAAAATTATTCATGATATTAATACTGTTGACAATTTATAAATTTATGTCGCTCAAATTAATTTTTGAAACCTTAGTCTCGATGGAATTGAATAAAAAATGATTGGTGTTTAAATACACCATGATGAATGAGATTTTAGATTTAAAACATAGATGATAAATATATATCTACTTTATCACTGATGAAAATTCATTTAAGATGAATAAAAATGCATGATGATCTAAATAAAACAATAAATGTTGACAAAACAATTTCAATTAAATATAAAAATTGGATAGAAAATATTAAACATGGTCATTTAGTTCGATGAAAAACATGTATTTTAATATATTGAAAATGAAAATTTTTTTGGAAAACAAAATATAAATAAAAAACATACCCACATTGAGCAGATTAGGAAACTGAATCAAAAGGAGGAAGGCGACGAGGCACCTTCAAGAACAACTGATCCTTGATTACACCATCTAAGGTCAAACCATCTTAATTCTAGCTTTATGATATTAAATCATAGAACTGACTCTTGTTCTTCCACTTGACCATCATCAGATAGTTGATGACTCTCACCACCGCACTTGACCTTCATCACACACTCGAACCCTTGAAGGCATTGGGAAAGGGTCATCTCTTCCATCTCGTTTGACATAGGATGGACCTTGTACTCATGCCTCAGCCAACAATTAAGCTCTATGGAATCTTCTCAAGTATCATTGGATCAATACCCAATTAATTTATCTAAAAATGAGGCCCCATCCCTTAGATGATTTTCGAAATTAATTTTTTTCTTTCATTTTTACTTTTATTCATTTTATGTTATTATTATTATTGTTATTATCATTTACATAATATATTTTTAATTATAATTATTTTATAAAATATGAATTTATATTTTAATTATATTAAATTATAAAGATAATTTATCATTATAAAACAAATTCATTAATATATATTATATTGAGAATAATAATATGTTTTTTTGAAAACTTCCTATATTTTAATTATTATCATTAGTTTTGTTATATTTATCTTTAGTTCAAAACATTATAAAACAAAATTTATAAAAATATATTATTTTTAATATTATAATTAATTATAAAAGTGAAACATTACAAAGTGTTATGAAAATAAATGTAATTTATTATTTCATCATGTATTAAAAAGTGACATTTTTGACAAATAATAAAAATAAAACTAATAATTTCAATGGGATTAAATGAAAACACATGGTTTAGTAAAATATATTTCATAACATTATTTATTTAAATTATAATTCATTTATTAATCACTTATAAATTAATGGGATGTTATAGTTAGAGTGCATTCGACTAAGTAGGAAGGCATGACAAAGTTCTCATTTATCAAATCTTTACGCATTGAGAAATATTTCTTATTATACACCATTTTTTCATTTTAATTGTGTAATTAATATTCCATTATTATTTATATCATGATTAAATTATATTTTTTTATATTCAATGTTATATTCCACTTTATTTCTCTCATGGGTTTTTAACATAATTTTTTTAGGTTGCAAGGGGTTATTTTTATGAATTTCATTTCATGGGACCTGATTGACATTACACATTATCACTTATTTTAAACAATTTATTAAATAAAATATTGATTTCATGTATGAAATATCTTAAAATTATTGATATTTTAATAACCATTTGATGATATTTCCTTTAAAATCCATTTATTTTTACATTTCCCATTCATCGAGGGATTCATCGCCAATATCATTTTAAAATAGATATTTCTTTTTAATGATAATCCATCTATGGAATTTGTATAGTTTTATCTCTAAAACCAGTATTATACTATTCTACTATGGTCCATCTTGGAGTTTTACCTATCTTCTCACTGTTTCACTTTCCCACTTGTAGCATTATTCACCCATTGTAAGGAAACTAACCAACCTTTTTTCTTTTTGGTCGAGAACTTCCTTTTTTTAATATCAATATTCATTGAATTATTTTTATAATGTCATTATGTATTCATACATAATTTATTAATGTCATTTTATATGACTTGAAATTATTGAAAATTTTTTCTAATTTTTTTTTGTTTTTCATATGGGATGTATTCATAAAAGTTTGAAAAGATACTATTTTTAAAATTTTCAATATAAATTATTTTGAACCCTTTGCAATATTTATGAACAATTATATATATATATTTAAGGATTATAAGATATATTTTTTTTAATTTTTTTATAAGATACTTCAATTAAAATTTTTCAAAAGTTCAAGGATATTTCTTAATTTCAAAATAATTTTCAAAAAACTCCATGAAAATTCATTTATCTATGTCACTGACATTTGTCATATCTTATTATTGATCAAAGAAATTATTAAAAATTAACCGACCATAATCATTATCTAGATGACCTATGAAATGATATTATCAATCAAATATATGACACATCAGTTCCTTTTTATTTCCTAACCATTCACCATAAATTAGAATACCTTTTTCTTCCAATGCATTTCCCTTGTGGGCACTATATATTCAGTTCCATTAATTTTAGGTTTTTCAACAAGATTATTTATGTCGATTTATTTTTAAAATTTATTATGTAATCATATACCCCAAATTTATACAATGTAAATACCATAGTAATTATTTTCATTAAAGGGAATTTTCCTTGAATGTTACTAAATATATATAGATATGAATTATTATTTCCATGGTATTATCATGTTAATGATTTCCTTATGTAAATCCATTTGAAATGGATATTAAAACCGTTTTATTCCACAACATCCTTATGATATGTTAAATTAAAAAACAATTTTTACAATGCTTATTTATGATATGATGAATAATTTATTTCTTAAGGCACATGTAAGTGTGTATGGATGATGGGTGGGTTCTTATATCACCCTCTAATGCACTAGTTAAAAGATTATATCCCATTAGGTAAATTAATCACAAGTACATTTTAATATCTGAAAATCATGGGTACTATTGTATAGATCATAAAAGTAATATTTTCATATATTAATTATTTTATTATATTTTGAAAAACTATTTTTTATGAAAAGGACACTGGTTATACTAGAAAAATATTTTTTTTAATTATCTAAAACTAATGACCTAAAATATTCATTTTTTTAAATGTTTAATTATATTGTAATTATAAATACATATAAAATCTAGTGTGTATTATATTATTTTAAGCATAATATTTAAAAGTGCGGGACTGGTGGTGAAATGTGTTTAGTCTCTAGATTTCATGTTTTTTCATGTATGTATTTTGTTTTAGTATATTTTTTATATTGTCTGGAATTTTTGGGGGATACATTGAATTATGATTCCAAATTTAAATCTGTGGACCACCAAATACCGAATTAGTTTCTTCTATGTATTTGAAAAAGAGTATGGATTTGAGATGATGAAGCTGATTGCCATAATAAAGGAACAATTAAAGTGAAACAAGACAATATGAAACTATAGACAAGGAAAGATAAATATATATAAATAATGAAATAAAAACCATAATAATAAATCAATAATTAAAGATCTTATTAACTTTTTGGTTCTATGTATGGGGAAATAACAACATAATTAAAACCTGTTTTATTTAGATTATTAAAATTGAGTACAAGTAAGTACAAAAAAATCAATAGTATAACTATATGAAACAAATTAAATGATGTGACTAGAACATAGAAAGGTGAATAATCAACCTGTCAACATATCATGAATGGTTCTAGCTTAGTTGGATATTTTATATGAAAAAAATCATTGGTTCTAAGACTTAAGGTACTCGTATTTTTTGTTATTCATATAAGTATACTACAATAATCATTTGGATATATTTATCAGGATCATCTCCATTTTATAAGATGCTGGGAAATATCACATCTCAACCACGGATAACACACCCCTAGTAGCATGACGAACAATGAGTTTCTTCTTCTATTTCTATAAATGGATATATTAAGGGAAAACCAAGTTTTTCATAGGACTAAATGTTTTACTACGTGAAGGAGGTAAAAATATTTAGTCTTGAATAGTCGCATGTATGGGTGATCAATTCCCGTGATAATAAAAATTAAATAATTCATCTCTAAAATGAATCCATAGAGTGAGAAAACACTACATAGAACCATTGAAAAACTTAAGAGAAAACGAACATATCAATTGAAAGACTTGATGACGTGAATGGTGGAATTAATTAAGGATTTAGGATATCCTCTAGAAGAAAATATGGATCAATTTAGCATAATCAAAAAACCTATTGTAGAAACAAAAATCCCAAATTTAAATACCTATTGTGGTGCATGGAGAAGAAAACTAGTCAAAAAAGATTATATATAGTATATAAGGACCATAATATATTTTTCATAATGTCATTAATGGGAATTGAAAAGTCAAATAGTAGAATAAATAGAGACATATATATAGAAATCACATAATCCAAATCTACAGAATTTTTATTTTTAATTGATGATGTTATTTCACCTATGGATATTGAAATGGAACTAAATTTAGTAAATCAAAATAGTGGATGAATTTAGAAAACATGATAGACTAAGTAACACATTCAGTCATTGAATTGTCAATATATATTTATGGACACATAATATTCCTAATTAAATAACGTCACTAATATAATTAAGTCAAATGTAATTTTTTATATCTACCATGGAAAACTATTTTTTTAGAAAGGTGAAATGTAGACTGCATATTAGAGTAAACAGTTATAACAAAACTACTCAAATAATGTTCTTAATGATATTAATTAAGATATATAGCCTCTTTAATAACCCCATTGATGGAAATTGAATCGTCATTTTTTTATAATAGAGACACTACTGACTACATATTTCACTTCAAAGAAATGGATTTTCCAAATTTAGTAAAAATATATAATGCGATTAATTTATGATTCTCTGTATATCCTATATAACCATAACTGATAAAAACATTTACCAGCTAATTATTATCAACATTTCTAGAAAATAATAATGACAATAGTAATTAATGGAAAATATATAGAAGGTTCTATTTGATGGAATGCTATTGTGTCCATTATGGGTTACTCATAAATATGATAAGGGTGCAGACTATGAGACAAATATTATCCCTATTGAAGATAATGGAATAAATGATACTTATAACTATACTAGAATACATTATTTTTGAAATATATTCAAAATTATAATTTGTAGAATATTCTAGAGAAATTCAATGATTGATGTGATTTAATAAAGGGAGATTGGTTGGATTTAGAGAATCAAGAAAATTGTACCTGAGGATTTTCAAAATAATTTTTTTGGGACAAGTAGAATATTTTTGTACTTATCCTTCTTATAATTTCCACTCTCAATATGTTAATATAATTTTCATAGTCTTCTATTTCAATGTTATTCATGAATTTCAACTAAAAAAATCATCTACATATAAAATTAGATAACGTATGAAATTTAGAGCAGTTTTAATTTAACATCCCCAGATCAGGAACTCTCTCATTGGACAAATTAGGTTGGTTATTGGACCTTAAGTGCACCTCTCCATATCCTAGAGGCTACTGAATAGCGACAAGGGTGTAGATATCATAGTTCAATGACAATACCCCCTAATACATAGTTATATGAAAGTAGAAATAGAGAAATATCAATGTATTGGAAAATAGAAGAATTTTTAAAGCATACAACAAGATGACAAACAGTGAACCAAGTAAAACAAAAAATAATGAATAGTGTAATGTGAGGGAAAAATGAAACTAGATATCATGCTAGAAATCATATAAAAAAAGACCAATATGACACATATAATCATAACAGAAACCTAGTCTTGTACCTGATGCAAATCCTTTCTCTAGGCTCCAACCCATTTTGAGAGAAATAATCAACAACTGGGACCATTTACCTTTTACAAATATTCATCCATGTAATATACTCAGGTACCAAATAGAGGATCAAATAGGGTTTGAGTAAAACTAACTAGGTAAACTCTATCATTTATAAACAAAACCAGAATGATAATATGTTCATGTAATTAAGTGATCATCATGAGTAATAATTAGTAAATTTATTTGATACAACAGACTAATCACATCAACACCATGCTAGAATATATCTGATCATGTATCACAAACATTCCAAACATAACCAAAAATCAATGAAAAAATGACATAACTTGGTCAATCCCTATAATGATTAAAAAATAATAGGTCAAATGCATTTATATAAGCATTTTGACATAACCAAGAAAATCAATTTTTATTAGAATTTCAACATAACAAGGAAAATCCCTTAATATAATAATTTCATCATCACTGGTGAAAATCATTTATATATGTATTTCAATACCATTAAGAAAATACCTTTATATAATCATTTCAATATAAATCAAAACACAATTCATAACATATAGAAGACCAAAACATAATATCATAAGTAAAATTGCTAAACTTATACAATTAATATTTTATTTCAAACATCCATTCATTCATTAAATTATATCTAAAGACGTTATCATGATAGTGTACACACCAATTTTTTTATCAAATTATCATCCATCATTCAATAATTAATGAATTCATCTTCTGAGGTGAATCTATCACAAGAAATAAAATTATATTTAATGTCTTACAAAATCGTATTTTAATCCATTAGCAAGTTGATTATTATTCTAGGGTGGGACCACCATATGGTTATCTGCTCTCCAGGTATCAAAACATTTATATATAAAAGTATACAAATAGTATCCCAAACACATTAATATCATCACACATTATTATATTTCTTATCATTCATATTGTGTATACACAATAACATAATATTGCACATACTTGAACAATTAGATATACACTAGAGAGAATTATTATAGACAACTTACATTTTTCCAATGTTAAAAGAAATGAATTCTACTAAGAATTAAAATGAGGATAAAATGAGAGAGAAATCATAAGGATAAACCTAGATCATAGAAAATAAAAACATGGTTCAACAATGGTCAATAGATTACCCCTAATAATATAGAAAAAGTGGAAGAGAGGGGATAACTAAAGAAAGGGAATTCATCAAAGATAAAATACTATATTGAGATGTCCTAAAGGGAATAAATCTTTCCAAAATCACTTGGATTATCCCTAATATTTAATAGATAAGGTTGTATGGTGGAATAGAAATAAATCATATGAAATGTGTGGTTTAAAACTATGGATCTCGATAGATTCTTAATGTGAAACTATTTCATGATGTGAATTTACTAATTTATGAGATTCTCTAAAAAACACATCAACTCGGGTTAAAATAACCCAAATCAACCATTTCGCAGCATGAACCAGTTTTGTGATATGTAAATTTTAATTCCTTAAAATAGTTCATATATTATTCAGAGTAATAGTTAGATGTTGTGTAAACTTTTTATTAAATAAAAGTGTGTAGTAAACATCTCTTAAACTACATTCTGATGCAAAATCTTGAATAACCTATTAAGCCTTAAAAATGATGGATAACCTTCATAATCCCTTGAAATAATAATAACCAGACTCAATTAATTCAAAAAAATATACATCCTCCTGAATTAAGTCATTTCCCCAAAAAAATTATCTACCCCGAAAAGAAACTTGACAACCAAGGTTTAAAGAATAAGGAATTCCCATATAAAATTGGTTTTGTCAAAACTCAAAGGGGGATTTACCTTGAAAAATATGGGTTCTTAAAACAACCCCACTATATTAAATATCATGATCAATCTTCTGTAATTCTCACTATGAGGTGTCAGTGATAAAATTTGACCACAATGAATGCATCTCTAATTCCCTCTTCCATGCCTTCCCTTGAACACTCCCATTTGACATCGACACTCAAACTACAGGTATTGCTTTTACTCAAAGATACATCACACTATGGACCACAATATGTATTAGACTCTACTAAAAGGAATCATCTACATAAAACTCAATTTCTTTGACATCTACCATATGTGAATGGATTAGATAATATATTTTAAGCTATGATATGTGAATCATTCCATGCATGTAATTATAACATTGTGGAAGGGTCAATCAGTACACTACTAAAAAAATCCTTTCCACTATCTCAAATGTATCATGGATTCCAACTAGTAGGGGGTGTAGTGAAAAATGTGGGGAGACTATACCCCATGATACAATGTTTCAATATATGGAAAATAGAAAAATATTAGCGTCAATAAAAATAGTAGAAAAAGGATAGAATACAATTAGAAGATAAAGGGTGAAATAAAGAAACTAAATAATAACAACCCATGTAATGTTAGGATGAAATATAACCAATTTTCATTATGGAAATAATATATATTATACCATGTTTACATTCATAAACTCAAAATAAACCATGGTCTCAAACCCAATTTTGGCCCTGAATCCAAGCTCTAAACAACCTGGTAAGAAATACTCAACAAAAAATCCCCTTTCCCTTATCCAAACATATATAAATATAATCTAGACTCTTACCAAATGAAACCCCAATTTGGGTGTGAGTGAAACTTAAAAGTTTGACCCCAACATTTCTAAAGAAAACCAATCAGATAATACGTGCATGCAATAAATGTATAATCCTTTGTGTTAGTTAGTAAATTAATACGATAAAACAATCAACATTCTTCGGAATCATGACATGATATCTATGGACAGGTAGAAAAACCATTCCAAATGAGGCCAAAATTCCATAGTAATATCATAGAATCTGGTCAAGCGCTATAAGCATTATAACATAACTGATCAAGGAAATTTATAAAATCATGTTAGAATAACTGGAAAATCCCTTTATATAATCATTTCACCATAACTAGGAAATGACCATTATATAATAATTTCAACATCAGTGGGTAATGTACTATATATAATTATTTCAACTCCACCATTTTAATAAATTTTTTATTATTCTGTCAAGATAAATCAAAATAGAAGTCATAATGGAAAAAATACACAACATAATGTCATAATCTAGAAAAGTCAATTCAACTAATTACTATTTTCCATTAAATTATCTATTCATCATTTAAATTATATCTTACGTAATTATCATTCCAGTGTTCACACACAGTATATATCATATTATCACCAATTATACAATAATTAGTGAATCAATTTTCCACACAAAATCTATCATTATCAATCACCTGAGATAGCTTGTCATGATAAATCATATTTTTAGCAATTAGCCTGTTCATTATTGTTCAAGGGTAGGATCACCCAATGGGTATATTCAAGGAAATTCTAAAAACATATTAATCTAAAGGGATCCAAAGAGTGTTCCAAACACATGATCATCAACACAAATTATTCTGTTTTTTAACACACATGATATATCAGCACAATCAAATAATATTGTATATACTTGAACAAATAGAAATAGGCAATAGGTCATTAATATAGAACACCTAATATTATAATATGATTAAAGAAATGAAATATATTAGTAATGATGATGAGGAACAATGGAGAAAGGGATCACAAAGAAATAACCTATATAACACAAGATCAAAACCTAGTTTAATAGTGGTCAAGAGGCTATACCATGATAATGGAAATAAAGTGAAGGAGAAGAGAAATCCAAAGAAAAGGAACTCACTAGAGATTAAATGCTTTATCAGGAAATCTAGAATATCAAGAATCATTCAAAAACATCATGGTGTCACCCTAGTGTGGAAGAGAGAAGTATTCATGGGAAATGAGAAACTAATTATCTTCACATCATGGTTTGAAACCACAGATGATGAGATATTCATAATGTGAAACCCTTTCATGATGTTTTTTTTTGATTTATTAGATATGCCAAAAATGCATCACCTTAGGATAAAATAACCACCACCATCCATCTCAAGACATATACAAGTTTCATGGGGCGTAATTTTTATTATATGAAGCAATTCACATCTTATTCCCTATAATAGTTTTATGTCATGTAAATTGGTTACAACAAGAATGTTTTTTGGAGATAACTATCAACCCATCTTCTATATGAAATGATTGAACCACCTTCAAATACATCCAAACCATATATTAACCTCATAATACCTTGAAATGCTTATAATTGTACTCCATTAATTCAAAATAATATACATCCCCAATAATTTAGTAATTTTCCTTTGAAAATTACATCCAAAACCAAAAGGGACCCAACCACCAAGGTTTAAAGAAGAAAAAAACCCCCACAAAAAGTGGTTCAGCAAAATATCAAAGAGTGACACACCTAGAAAATGATTTTATCTTAAAACTAATGTATACACATGTATCAAGTTTACTTATATTTAGATAATTATCAAGCATGAATAAATCAATTTGGGTATACCAATATTCAAATGATTTTATTCAACCTCACAAGACGTTTTTAAAAGCCATACCAGATTTTTTTAAGTCATTGAAAAATTTATTAGGAGTTTAATGTAAAATTTCACATCAATGTCAACATGAATAAAAATATTTCTTAACATAAATATACATAGTATAGAAGTCATGGTATATAGAAAAATCAAGTAGTGATCATATTAATGAATTATTATCTATAGGGGAAAAAATTTCATAGTAGTCAATTCCCTCTTAATTGAGGAAACCTTTTGGAAAATTTCAATCATAATATTTAAATTTATTGACTATAGTATTATATTCATTTTCTGTCAATATCAATGTATATATAATTACCTTAACATTCAATATATTGTTTAAAAAATACTAAGAATTATTATTTTTTAGGGAACTCATTTAATCATCCATGGTAGAGATCCAATTATTAGAGTCTCTATTCATAATATCATTTTTAGTGGTCTAGGGATCCATGGATTAATGATCCAAGGAAATAAGAATGTAAAATTAGTCAATATTATAATTTATAAACTAATCTGGTGGTCTGATGACCCTCAATGCTATGTTTCACATAAGTTCCTAGTTTTTGGGGGCATATAAAGGTTCACTATCCAAACAATGTATTTGAAGTAGAATGTAGTCGAGTTTTTTATTGTGGTTGATATGGAGAAGGATTTCCAGAATCCTCGAGTTATGATTCATTATCTATCTCAACACTCACTATTTTAGGTGTATAATCTTTATAATCAATTAAATTATTAGTTTTAGTAGAAATAAATTCATGGAAGATAAAATTTCAACTTATTTAACAATTTGGGTAAACTATCATATGAACTCATTGTTATACCCTTTAAATCCATCAAGATAACCAATTAAGATTAATTTAATGTCCATTTAATAAATTTTACTATTTTTAACATGTGTATAAATTATATTCACAAAACCTATCATGAAATTATAAGAGGTGTCTTGGTTACATAATAATATATACGGTACCTTATACTGATTTCATCTGAATTAAATATAATAACAATATTTACAATTGTAGTTGTTTTCTTGCACAAAATATATTTTGGATGGCCAAAAGACATAATCCCAGTAGGACCTGACAAGTTAGAATTATTGTATCCTAATGATTGACTAGACGAAATAGAGTACATATCTACAAGAACATTGGAAGGGATGTATTCAAAAGTGGTAGTGGTATGACCACCATTAGAATGGTAAATAATGAATTACTTAGTGCCAATAAAGGAATATATTATACCCTGATGAACTTGTAGGGATGTCATCGCGATTCTCCATATATGAAAGTCATTATCAACATCCAATTTTCCAATTTAATACATTGAAGAATCCATTTTTTATTTGTGAATCTCTGATACCGATTTGTTGGGGGATACATTGAATGGTTTGTCTCCAAGAAAAACCTAGGACCACCGAATATGAAATAAATTTCTGATAGGAATTTGAAATAGAAAAATAAAGTGAGGTGATGAACATGATAGTCCTAATAAAAGATAAATTTTAGTGAATAGATATGAGAAAAAATTGAAATAAGGAAAGATAAAAAGATTAATATAATGAAACTATACATAACCAAAGAATTTATAGACTTACATAATTTAGACCTTAATAGTTATATGCACAGGGTAAGAACACCACACTAAAAAAATATTATTATGATAATCCAAATAAGAAAAAAGTAACTACGAAAATATTCATATGATAAATATTTGAAAAAATGTATATGAAGAGATAATAACTCTTAAGGTGACCAATAAAGCTAGTAATATTACCCATACTGGTTCTACATTCTCCTGAATGTTTTTAGGAAAATCATCCTTTTGTTTTTTGTCTAAAATATATCATGATAAGTATCCCTCATAGAAGGGTACTATAAATATATATTAAATACCATGAATGAGATTTGTCACATTCTATAGGATGTTTGGGCGGTTTTATTGCTCCATGATGAACAACAGAACAATAGTTGCTCGAGGAAAGATGAGATTATTCTGTTATCTCTCTCAAAGGATATCATAGAGGAAAAAATAATTATTTATCTATATTCAATGAGATTGAGGGAGAGGGAAATGAAAGGATATATATCCTTGAAGATTCATCTGCATGGGTCAACAGTTCCCCTGATAGGTAATAATAAATGAGGCAATGATGAAATGAACTATGAGAGTGAGAAAAGTCAGATGACACTATTATACAACTGATGTGATGACGACCATCCACATGGATGATCAAGATGAAGAAACAGGAATATATAATCAATGGATAATGATATACTTAAGAAGAAAATAGGGATCAACCTACAATAATGGGACCAACACAACATTGCAGTACAATGTCTAGGTGTGAATACCAATAGGGGATCCCAATAAAGCATTCCAGTCCTATATAAATAAATAAATAATATAATTAATATAATTACTTTTAATAATTTAAATAAATTTTTATTTAGAATTTCAATGGAAGAAAAAGATAATTTTTTTTATAGAAATAATATTTAAAAGTTCGATTTATTGGTTTTTATTTTAAACTTATGTGAGGGCATGTTACCTTTATGTGAGGGTGGTTTACCTTCTTGCTTGGTAGGCCTACCCTTATGCAAGGTCTTTGTGTTACCTGTACATGATTAATTGTGATGCAGATTAGCATTACTTGAGGGATGATTGAACTTTATGTGAGGAAGTGTTGACCCATACATGAAATTTTCAATGGGGGACTCGCCCTTACATATTTAGAGCCCAGGAGGCCTAAATTTATATAGCAACCATTTATCATTTATGTAGCTGGGAAACAAGATTTGTTTTCTTTACATGTTATTTTGAGAGTTAACCTTTCAAATATTGAGTATTAATTTTTTTATATATCCATATAACTAGATGTTATGTTCATATTAGGGTTCATACTACAATTACAACGTATGTGAGTGACCCTAAAAGATCACTTGGGTGCACCTTGATGAGGGGTCAACTATATAGAGTTTTAAGATTTTCTTATTTGGAAATTTTTGTGGATGAATACTTTTCATTGTGTCATTAATGGTTTTTTTATTTTATATTTTAGGGTCTAATGTTCCTATACATTACATTATCAAACATGTAGTGCTTAAGGGAGAAAAAATAGAAATCAATAGAATGATTGAGATGTCTATGGAGGAGAGGGCTGATTTGAGGCCTTTTTGGTGATGTCGCTCATGGTTGATTTTGGAATGTCTGTTTCATTGGTGAGATAATACCTTGGGTGTTCTTTGGAGAATCAAACCAGAAACAAAAAATCATGGAGGGTATTTTTTAGGCATGATATATCTTTTGTATGAGGATCTCAATCATGTTTTATTCTTCTTATCAGATCATTTTACCTATTTTTTGTGTTTTTGTTCCTATTTTCCTGAGTATTTTTGTATTCTTCCTAAATCTATCTTATATTATTTTTTATTATTCTTTCTCAAAATTCTTATTGTATGTTTTATTATATTTTATTTTATAATAAATGATGTAGTAGTGTGTTCTTACTATATATTGGGACCAAAGTACTCCAAACCATGTAAATTAGTAGGCGTTCTATATTTTTGTCACATAAGTATTTTGTATTATGGATTTGATTTTGGTTTTGAGACTATTTCATTGCTTCTATGATTTTAATATATCCTTTAGAAAATCATCTATCATATATATCCCTCTTCATTGTTTTATCTTTTGGTTAGTTATTGACACACTACCTAATTATTTGGGTGTTTTTTGTGTATCTCAGATACCTTCACATAATAGGATACACATAACCTCACTTGGGAATCCCAAAATAATTTTCCTATTATTATCTTCAGATTCCCATTCAAAAAAAAATAATGTTAGTAGCCTCTACATGACTATAGAATATTTTTTTGGAAAAAATATATGTGAAAAGCATATATGATAATTTTGAAGATGAGAAATTATGATTTTTTATATTTTCTATTTTAAATTATTCCATGTTAAATATTCTGTTTGATCTATTTTTATTATTCCTTTAATGTGAATGAAATAAATAGTGGAATTAATTTTCCTCTTTTTATTATTATGCATAGTTTTATTTACTGGATCTTCTTTTGTAAACCGAGCTACTATTATTCCACATGGTCCATTATACTAGGATGTTGTTCTAGATTAACTATTTTCCCCCAACTTGTGTATTCTTGGTTATGATAAGTTATAGATCCAATGAAGGATCCCTCCTAGTTGTTGATCAGATTTCAACCCCTTTGATTATGTTCATCCACATACATGTGGTTTCCGTGCTCATATAATTTAGATGTTTGGATTCCTTCTAAGTGAATGTTTCTGGTTGGTTCATCTATTTTAAGGAACACCATTTATAAGAGGAATTAATCATCCACACCTATTCCATCCATTGAAATGCATCTTTTTCTTATTCCTTTCGATGAGTTTTCAGCTCTTATTTTCTATAGAGAATCCTTATGCACCCTATTTATTCAAAATTCACGTGAGATCAACTCATAAACTATCTTCATCATCATATACCCCTCATATTCCATTTAAGGTTGAGTTTTGAAAAAATAACCCTTCATGTAAAAGACATGTGGATGTTTTCTTGATCCAGAATATCCCATCAAAGTGTGAACTATTAGATCTAGATAATGAACACTCATATATGGATTCTATCTTCTTAGTTGCATTCTTTCCAACAGCAAGAAGAGATCATAATTTTCAGAGATCTACCAACTCTTCCATGTAAGTATTATATCTATTTTATTATTTATTTATGAATATATTACTTCTAATCACTTCTATTTTATTTTTGTTTATATTTTTGGATGGATTATTGTATATATTTACTTTTGATCTTAGTAAAATGTGTGTATGGGTGGAGTTATTACCATGCACATAAGTCCAAAATGTTCTATTCATGTTAAATATAATTTATCTTATACTAATTTCTTAAATATTTGTTCAAATTTTTTCTTCATGTCAATGATGGTTCTTGTTTTAATTTCACTTCTCAAACTCATCATAACTCATCACTCTTCTTGTTTTTTTCCTTTGAAATCATACTGACCATAAATTTCCTTTTGAGATCAGATAATTAATTGAATATAATTATATATCCATTGATATCGACTATTTCTTATTGGTGTATTCATATCATGGTATAAAAAATTGGTATCATATCCATCAGAAGAACATGACCCGAAATAAGTATGAAATCAAAAAGTTTTATAGTGATAATGATTTTAATTTTTGGAAACTTATACTGATAACCCTACTTATAAAAAATGGGTATGTTGATTTCTTACATGGACTAAAGAATTGATAAAATATTGGAATACCTCTCAATGGAAATTATTTAGTTCTTTCAATCTAGGGGTATTACAAGGAACCACTGACTGAAAATTTAATTTTTTTATTTCATGAATGGACTTTCAAGAGAAAGTGGAAAACCAAAAAAATCCATGATAACAAAATTCCCATAAAACCATATATTTGATTACCTATTCATTATTGAAAAAATTAATAATTTTAGAATGATTTACCCTTTATAATCACCATTGGATGTAGTTTACCTTGAATTTTTAATTATCCTTGATGATATCTTCATTGTAAATGTCAATATTTTCTAATGACTTTACATGATTCTATAAGCTTGAATTCCCATAAAAAAAGCCAAATATAAAAATATAATTCTATTTACAGATCAAGAAAATTATTCTTCATTAAAATAAACATGAATTGATCATTAGAACATCCTTTACAGATCCACCTATGAGTCTGTTGTCTTAAAATATTCCTCCAGAATATCTCTATTTGAATGAAGGAGGAGATACTCAAAAACTTCTATGTTATCTACCTCCTTGTATCCACCCTTAAGAATTCACACTATTCGTTCCAGATTTAGATATGACATTATTTCCCTTTCATCCTGAGTTCACATCATTGATTTAGATTCCATGATCATCCCGACTTAATCCTCAGCATCCCTATCAATAGATGTCATAACTTTCTTTCCCAATGTACCGAGATTCTAGATAACAAATTCTACACATTTTGATTCATCCAACCTTTCATGTTACCAATATTTTTTTATATTATCTTAGTATATGGTAAAAATCGTTTTTGATAAATTTTAGTGGTTATTTCATAGACTTTATTTTTCACCTTGCTGACTGGAAAATGTCACGACCCGTCCCTCGAGGCCCGTGTCGTGACTACCCGAAGCTTGCATTCTATAAGACAGGGGTTGGCGACTAGAACCAACGGTGTAATTCCATAAAAATGTAAATGTATTACCTTTAAAACATGTAAATTCACACAACAGAGAACACTGGTGGATAAAAAACATAATGTAAACTATATAACAAAAGGGTTCTAAAAAGTAAAAGGGGACAGAAATACAAGCCCAAATTTAAAGTACAAGGAACTGGAAGTACAAGTACAATTGATGAAAAGATGAATAGCTACAGGGTCATCCTCCGAGATTCCTACATAATGGGTAGGTACATATATCCTACTCAGAAATCCATGTCTGTTAGTCTCCTCCACGTACAAACTCTTAGTATGGTCCACCTCCGGGAACCTTCTAGTCCTTGTACTCTCAGCCTCAGTCAGCGTTGTTTTTCATCTCCAACCAACACAACATGGTACGGGCATAGCCTGTGCAAGGGTGAGTATAACGATAATCAGTAGGCATCCCGAGACCCTCAAGGTCTCACAAAATCCAACAAGGTGAAACCACTAAGTCTGAAATCAACAGATTATCTTACATATTTATATGCCGATAAATATACCTAATTTATCAAGTGATCAATCTCAGTCATGAGGAACACACAAAAGTACTGAATCAGCTCAACCCATATTTTTATTCACATTAACGAAACCAAGGCTTCTAGAGAACTCTTACAATGTCGAGTATAGTAGCCTTCCGCGACACCAAGAATGCTTTCCACTAACCTTGGATTGTTGAGGTACTCCTCCTGTTGAGTACCCTGGGTCAGGTGCCACAATTAGGTGCTCCCCACCACAGGTCTGCCGCCACACCCATGCACTCTCCCTCGTATCCTGCAAAGGTACTTCTCCTTTCAAGTATCGTGGTTCTACGGCATCACATAGATTGTGCTCCTCCACCATGGGTATGTTTCCGCAATTAGGTGATCCCCACTGGGCTAGTAGAGTCTCTCAGAGTCAAACAACCAGCAGTCATGAGGTCTCATCCATCTACTATGTCTCTGCACTATGCTCACTCATCCCTGGAAGGATCTTCTCCACAAGCTACTGATAGATACTCAACTATCACGATGTCCCACAATGAATTTTCTTGAAGGTCCTCCATTTCATAGGGGTATTAACCCAAAATACAATAAATCAGTCAGACACCAGATTTTTGAGTTATTAGCCTTTTAGTCCTGGGGGCGGTTGGATTCGTGCACGATCCAACCTAACCGTATCTCAACTATACCCAAAACACTAGTGTGGTATACTCAAAGGGTTCATAGTGTTCCATGATTACCAGCTCCACTGACGGTCTGTCAAATAGACGTATGGTGCCAAAGATATGTCCAAAAGAAAGTGAAGGGTTATAGTGGGCCTAGGTCTGGTCTGACCTGGCCCGACCCCGCCTGGCCCGACATGGTCTTGGTTGACCAAACCTGACCCATTGGTTCTGACCTGGCCCGTTTGGTAGGGCATCCTGTTAGGTTTGGCCCGACCCACAGAGTGCTGCCCAGCTCGCCGCAAGGGGTCGTGGAGGGCTGCAAGGGTGCAGACAAGCCCCGGGTCGGCGCAAGGGCAGTTCGGCCTAGAGGGTGCCATGAGGGAACGACTCAGCCTGGAGGGAGCTACGAGGGAACACAGAGGCCAGATTGGCTGGGGCGCCATGAGGGGCAGACGGAGGCCATCTCATCCGGGGCGTCACGAGGGTCTGATAGAGGCCATCTCTACCGGGGCACCTGATGGGTGCGCGGAAGCCGGCTCGATCGGGGCACCGCGAGGGGACAATGGAGGATGGATCGGCCAGGGTGCCACGAGGGGCGCACGAAGGCTAGATTGGAAGGGGCATCATGAGGGGCCAGTTGAGGCCGGCTCAATCGGGCAGATGGCTCATCCGGCGAGGCACGACCAGGGCTCTGTAGCTGGTAGGTGGTGCAGTTCGGCATGGGGCGGAAAAGATGATTCGGTCGGGGGCACTAGAGCATTGCGGGGGCGGTGCAAGTTGCGGAGGCATGGGGTAGCATGGTCGTTGCCTTACTCGCCTACTTTTCCTTCGTCACAGTTTTGAAGAACTCCACAAGGATGATCAGCAGGGGGTCGGGGCATGTTTTTTTGGCCCATGCCCTCTACATTTAGGGTAGTAGTAATAGGTTCATCAAGAACATAAACAAAGAACGAGCATGGAGGATATCTTAAAAACATAAATTCCCATAATCCCTCATTAACAATATATTCCCAACCCGTAAGGAAAAACATCCATGGATCTACTTGATAATAATTTGGTCCACATTCTTTGTTTAAGAAGGAAAAGAACAAGGGAATAATATCATACTTACATATAATCCCAACATTGTCCATTATTTTTCGACATTGGTTCTAGAAGGCAGACATCGATTCGTTGTAGACGAACAGATACTACATCGAAGGATGCTTCGAGAAAGTAATTCGAAGCCGATGTTGGCATTCTTCTTCGGTGGAGAATTCTTCATGGAGGAAGTGTTCTTCATTGGAGAGTCTTCTCGCAATAGCTCTAATCCCCCTTTTTCAACCATTTTCCAAGAAATTAATAAATGGCCCCTCCAAATAATAGAGTATCATTTATTTTGTTTGATGGGATTAAAATTCAAATTTTAGAATTTAATTAAATAATATTGATCAATTAATAAAAGTGGGAAGGTTGAAACCATTAAAAGAGGGGGGGGGGGGGTGGCACCATTATGTTAATTGAGTTCAAGACACCTCCCTCCTTTATGAGTGAGTTGAGAGGTTTTCTTCAATTAAATCGGGGGGTTTAGTCCCGGGTGGTCCCCACATGGTAACCTCTCGTGGGAGGTTAGATTCGGGAGGCCCCCACCACCATAACCTCTCATGGGAGGTATAGGTGTGGTGGTTCCCACCTCCAACTTCCACATTGGTGGTTATAATCGATAAAATACTATAAAACATGCATTTTTTTATGTTTTTATTTCAATGAAAAACCCAAAAATTAACATTCACCCTCGACCAACTGTCGTTGAGGTGAAAGTATTCTTAAGAGAATACTGGAACTATGAGTTCAATGGTGTCCTCCAATTTCTATTCCGAGCACCAGTTCAAAAGTTATAAAAACCCACTCGATCATTCACTGAACGTACCTGAACAAAACATCATATATTGATTTTAGACACACCTGGACTCAAAATCACACACCATCAATTTTCACAGACTCTTAAAATTACCATATATTTAAAAAATATTAAATGGATATTTTGGGTCTTTACATTCTCCCCAGCTCAGGGATCTACGTCCCTGTAAGCCACAACTCAAATTAAGTAAAAAAATTGGGGTACTGAGAACGCATCTGAACCTCCGGCTCCCATGTGCTCTCCTAGAGGTTCTTGTGCTTCCAGCGAATGTGTAGTAGAGGTTTGGACCATCCACAAAGGACTCTCTTATCTCTATCCTCAATCTCTACGGGAACCTCTGTAAAAGTTTCCCCATCGTCAACGTCCAACTCTCTATGGTCGATGATGTGGTAAGGGTCATGCACGTATCCACGAATCTCATCAGCTGGGATATGGGGATGACGTCATGCACCCGTTGCAACTATGGTGGAAGAGGTAAGTGGTGTGCCACCTCGCCAACTCTGCTGAGGACCGGAAAAGGTCCGATCAATCTCAGAGATAACTTGTCGCCCTGACGAAATCTCATTAAACCTCATCGGGGTGAGACCCGTAGAAAGACATAGTATCCATCCTTAAACTCCAGAGGTCTCCATATCCTGTCAGCATACAACTTCAGCCTGCTCTGTGTATTCATCATCCTCTCCTGGATGATCTGCACCTTCTCTATAGTAGCTCGTACCATCTCTGGTCCCACAAGTGCTAACTCCCCTATGTAAGTCCAGCACAAAGGTGATCTGCAAGTTTGCTCGTACAATGCCTCAAAAGGTTCTATCCATATGGTGGAGTGATAGTAGTTTTTGTATACAAACTCCACCAAAGGTAAGTGATCCTCCCAGCTGCGACCAAAGTCAAGGACACAACCACGCAAAATTTCCTTGAGGGTGTGAATGGTCCGCTTGGTTTGGCCATCTGTATGAGGATGGATGGAAGTTCTCAAAGAAAGTTGCGTCCTGAAAGCCTCCATCAACACCTTCCATAGTCGAGAAGTAAAACTCGCATCAATATTGAAGACAATTGTTGAAGGTACTCAATGTAGCCGCACAATATCCTGCACATAGAGGTGTCCCAAGATCTTTACTGAACCCTGCACTTTGATCGGTAGGAAGTGGGCGGACGTGGTGAGTCAATCGATGATCACCCTAATCAAGTCATGTCCCCTGGATGTATATGGAAGTCACGTCACAAATTCAATGGATATCCCATTCAACTTACACTGTGGGACCTCCAAAGATAGAACCCAGCCTGCTGGTACCTGATGCTCTGCCTTCACTTGCTGACATGTTATGCACCGAGAGGCAAACTTTTCTTCTTCCTTCTTCATTCCCAGCCACCCATGCTGTCGTCGGAGATCCTAGTACATCATCAGCACTCTTTGATGTACCACTCAAGGGGATGTGTGGAAATCCCTCAACACTTCCTCCTAAAGTGACACCAGTTCCATAGTACTTCCTCTAAATAGGATGACATGCTCCCCACCTTCATAAAATCCATCTGGTGAGTACCCTATGGATATTTGAGCACGTCGTGTCACGTACTTAGTGTCCCCATGTTGTGTCTCTCTAACTCACTGAAGAAGTGGGGGAGTGACTGTAAGAGACCGATGGAAGGCTGCATTATCACTATACTAAAAGGATATCTATAAATCATCCAACTACTCTGTCACCTTTTTTAACAGCTGTATACCAGACCTCATGCTGAGTGAATCTGCAAAAACTTTCCCCTTCCTAGGAGTATAGACTATCTTGAAATCGTAGCCCTGGAGGAACACACACCAATATTGTTGTCTCATGTTCATTTACTTCTGGGTGATGATATACTTGAGACTCTTGTGATCAGAGTACACTATAAAACGCTCACCAATCAGATAGTGTCACCACATCTTCATGGAAAAAAGCACTATTTCTAAATCTACGTCATGAGTAGCCTAGTTCTTCTCATAATGTCTCAGCTGATTAGTTCCATATGAGATCACTACTTGATCCTGCATCAGGACACATCTAAGCCTGGTTCCTGATGTCTCAAAGTAGACTATGTATCCTACACCTTCCTCTAGAAGCCTCAAGATGGGGGCACGAGTCTGCCTTTTCCTTAGCTCCTGAAAGCTCTGCTGGAATCTCTCCAAGCATACAAATGGTTTCCCCTTCTTCATCAAGGATGAAATTGGTGCTGCAACTCTGGAGAAATCTGGTACAAATCTTTGATAGTATGCAGGATGGCCCAGGAAACTCTATACCTATGTCACATTCCTGGGTAGCTCCCAAGAGTGTACTACCTCAATCATCACCATATCCACTACAACTACAACCTCTGAGATGGCATGGACTATAAGGTGAATCTCTCAGATCCAGAACTGGCACTTCGAGATATTACCATAATGCTGGTGCTCTCGGAGTGTGTCCAGTACTACCCGAAAATGATAGGCATGCTCCTCCTTAGTTGTTGAGAAGATCATAATGTCGTCGATGAAGACTATGAAAAAGAAATCAAGGTATGGTAGGAAGATCATGTTCATGTGTCCCGTGAACTATGTTGGAGCATTGGTTATTCCGAAAGGCATAACCGAAAACTCGTAGTGGTCATACCGACATATGAAAGCTGTCTTTTTCACATCCACATCTCGAACTCTGAGCTGTTGGTTTCCTGATCTGAGGCCTATCTTCGAGAACCACCGTGCTCCCTTCAAAAGATCAAAAAGATCATCAATCCTCGAAAGTGGGTACTTTTTCTTCCCGATCACCTGGTTCAGGCACCGATAGTCAACACAATGCCTCAAGATCTCATCCGCCTTCTTGGCGAATAGAATCAGGGTTTCCTAGGGAGAAACACTGTGCTAGATGAATCCCTTCTGCTGCAAGTCCTCTAGCTGTTCCTGCAACTCATGAAGCTCCACGAGATCCATCCGATATGCTGGTGTAGATATCGGTGCTTTTATGGGGTACAAGTCAATGTAATAGTATACCTATCTATGAGGGGGTAGACCTGGAACATCATTAGGGATGAAATCCGCGTACTGGTCCACCACTACAGAATAGATCAGACTCTCTACATCAACTACACTGATGGTATTGTTGGCCAACTGATGAGTGATCAGCTGCACTCTTCTCCATGTAAGTCCATCATATGTTTCAAAGGCTCCCTTATCACAGGTAAAGGTAAACCTGGCCCATTCTATGTGGACACACCACACATTGGGCCTAATATAGTCTATTTGAGAATGGACTATTGATAACATGTATATACTCAAGATGACGTCATAAGGCCTCGAGGCTGCGACTAGGAGATCCCAGTCGAAAATCTTGCTTTCTAGAGTAAGCTCACACTACCAGCACTAGTTTGTAATCATCAAATCCCCTCTTGTAGGAGTGTTTAGCCATAAGGATCAATCCAACGACTCTGTAGGAATCTCCATGCTCTAAATGAGGGTAGTGGTAATGAAAGAGTGACTGACACTTGTTTCTATAAGTACTGTAGTTATGGTGGAGTAGACACAGATCGTACCTCAAATCATCTCTGGAGCTCCATGATCGTATGCCTCAGCTACTTGGAGTTGAGCTCTACCCTGTCCACCTGCTCCCTACATTCGGGGTGGACCTCCTGGTGGTGGTGGTAGGAACACCTTAAATTTTCATCCCCTACTCGCTGCACGGCCAGCTCCTCTTCCACGTCCACCTGCTCCAAGCAGACCTCCTTGATTTAATCTTTGTCTCTACCTAGGTAGTCCTTCGACCATATTATGATCATCCTTATGGCGGGTCGGATAGTCACGAGCCATGTGACCATGCCCGCTGCATGAGTAACATTGCCCGCTCATGGAATGTCTGTGTCCACTTCGGGTAACCCGCACAACTGATCCCGATACATGCAGTCTTCCACCTATAGGTGTAACACCCCGAGATTTTATGAAAAATATTCTTTTTAATTTCATTAATGTCTTGTGTTGTACGCTACAAAAAAAGGATCTTTCACAACACACATCATTGACTTACCTTGCATTACACGCAATCACGACCTTCTTTGATAGCGTGTGTAGTACGCAATAATGAGTTTCACTAAACAATGATATGCTATTAAAATATTATTAAAATTAGCCATTATGAATAGTAATAACCACTTTTTGAATTTTTTGAGATTTTATTTTTTACTTCATTTTTGGATTTGGAATATCGAAATTAGCTTAGGGTGAAACTTTGGTACTTTTCGGATAACTTTCATTTTCTGATGAATAGTGAAAATTACAAAATTTTAATTAAAAACAACATTTTTAATTGAAATAATTAATAGTGATAAATTATTAATTTGAGTGGTTTTAAAGTATATTTAGAATATATTTTTACAATTTAATACAATATTGTTATTTGGATGTAATTTCAAATTTAAACCAGACATAAACAATTGTCAATCTTTTGATAGTTATTATCTCTTGAGAACACACTATATGTTTTGAGGACGGGAATTAATTTTTAAATTAATTAATGCAACTGATATGTTTTTAATTTATTAAAATAGACATCATTTTTGAATTCATAATATCAAATATAGCTTAGGCCTAATTTTTGGTATTTTTTCTGGAAACATTCATTTTTTTTATGAATAGTGAAACCACTAAGTGGTAGTTAAAAAAATGAATTTTCCATAAAACATAATTTTACAACTTCTTTGAGTGGAATTTCAAAAATCCGAGAGACACGGTTGATGTCAGTAAGTAAAATGTGGTTCAATGAGATGAAAATAATTTTTGGTGAATAGTAACTTTTTACTTTTATTTACCACGATTAAAAGTAATAGGGTAATTAAGGGTAAAAATGATATTATTATTACCCTAACACATGACCTAATTCTATTGGATAAGTGTACTTCGACCAAAAACAACCTTAGGAATAAAATATGACCATTTAGGCCCACTTGGATTAGATTAGGGCATTTATTATTAATTTATTAAAAGAAGGGTTAAAATAGTTAAAATCAAAGTTTAATAAGAAAATCATTTTTAATATAGGTTTATACATAAGATAAATTCGACTATAAATATTCATTAAAAATCTAAAAAGATTTCCTACATAATTATATTTTATTTTTAATTTTTAGACTTTAAATAACTTAATTTATTTATGACCAAAGATGATGCAGTAATTATCTTATTAATGAAATATTGACATAATTGATGTTATAAATACCCAAATAAAAGTAATTTGAGACTTTTTATGAATTCAACTAATTTTCTAGGTCAATATGACATGTTATTATGGATTTAATTAACTTTTTTTGAACTAATAATTCCGTTAGGATTTTCACAAAAATAAATTACTGAATCGTGTCAAAATGACATAAAATAGTTTTTAAAACAAATATTATATTATTAATTGTTATTTAATTTCTAAAAATCTAAGGTTCAGAAAAATGACTTAGATAAGGTTATATATATTAATAATAAACAACTTGGTGTTCGTTTGTCTTGTTATAGTTAGTTTATTAACCTTATAGTATAAGAACACAAGAAGACACAGTAAAAGTAAAATTATTTAACTTAATGATAAATATAATTGATGAGGTTAAAATAGGAACCTAATCTTGCCTAAATTCTATGGGATGAGAGGATTTGGACCCATCTCCACATTATCTTCCCAATAAATCAATTTGGATCTATTTAAAACCTAACATGACTTTATAATAATATAATATTTTTAGTTTTTCCAAAGGAGCCCCTCTCCTCCCTTATAAAAGGGAACCTCCTCCCCCTCTTCCTCACACCACTACGAGCCTTAATGCTCAGACAAACCCTGCCAATTTCTCCTCTAAAAATCCCTAGAGACATCCTAGAGGTCCTGGTCTTCTTCAGAGACCAATTTTAGTGCTCTAAAAGGAGGTCTCAAAGAAGAGTTTCAAAGAAGAGGTAATGTACGTTACCAATTCTTTCAACTTTATTTCTTCTTCCACTTCTTCTTCTTTAGTTGTTTCATTATGAAGTAATAAAATCATTATCACTAATATACTGATATGTTATTATAAGTATGAAAAAACCCTATTTCACCATCTATCCATCCTACAGAAAATGAAATCACCATGCGTGCGTACGTACAGAATACCGTCTCCACGCCGTGGTGTAATCTATTTTCTACCACCACCTTACTTGGATGGGTATAATGGGGTAAATAATAACTATATATGATTATTGTAAAGTGATATTGATTCTGATATAGTATACATACACTCAAATACAATTCCACGATCATGATAACGATATCATCGCTTGTGCGTACGTACGGACTATCATCTCCACGACGCGATGAGATTCATTCTCCACGTTAACCATTCAGGAATGATTATAAAGTTTATATAATAAGTAATAATGAAATATATTACATAATAATGATACTGGATTTATGTTTATGTATATGTATGTCATCTATTTAATTCCATTCCACTCAATAAGGAAACGAAAACAGCGTTCATGCGTACGTATGGCCTACCGTCTCCATGAACGGTGTATTTCTTTCCATTTACTGATCTATTATATATATGTATATTCTGAATATATATTATATATAAATCATATTCTATATTCTGGAATTAAGTAATCATGATCTATTTAATCATATGAATAAATACAATTAATAACATGGATGAAAAATAAAACGATTTTACCCAAAATGCCCTTTAACATGGAATTTACAAAAGAACGGGTAAAATAAAGTCATAAGTGAACAATATATGATATCATAACAATGAGTATGATTATGGAATAAGTCAATGACATTATTTAAATCATTATACAGGAGTTTCAAACACTTACGAAGAAAATCGGACCTAAGGTAAGGGAAAATATCACAATCTCATTTTTATCCGAGATTGTTTATACCTTGAAATTTACTGGGGTGTATTTTATCATCCAAATTCATGTTTCCTAAATATTTAATATTATTTCAATCCACCTAAAATTTTTTAAATCCAATTTTACCCTTCGGTCATTTTTTAGTAAAATATATGAAAGGAATCTTTTGTCGTTTTTTGTACGAGGTACTTTTTGACTTTTCCGACAAAAGTACGAAGAATGTTTTTTTAACTTTTACGACATGAATGGATTTTTAAAACATTATTTACAAGAATCTTCTTTTACAAGTTATCAAGTTTATTTTTAATCAACTTATTTTAGTTTATAATTGTGTGACATGTAAAGAAAGGAAAAGTTTTTTTGAAGTAGAAAGGATATTTTCCTCAAGAATGGAGTTCAAGTGTTTTATCAAAATTATTTTCCATCTATGATAATAAAGGGTTCTGTTTTCATCCCGATTATTAAATTTATTTGATTATGTTGTGATGGAATTATTTTTAGGAATTACTTTATCTTATATGAATTGTTTTATGATTTCATGATGTTTAAGAATCCCATTTTTATTACATGGATTATGCAATGATGTATGATTTATGATTTTCTGGCACACATAAGAATGGTATAATTATTAGATTGGTGGGACCTATATCTCCCTCCAATTCATTGGGTAATGATTTTATATCTCGTGAGATATACATGGCTGGAATGGAAGGTTAAACTTGTTCCGTGAAACAGGACTGAAACGAGGAGTGAACTCGGTTCAGAAATGGACTATGTCAACTAAGATAGTCTTGGCATTGAGTTTTGACTAACAAGAAATGATTCTTTATGATTATGTTTGTATGACACAAAGTTTCATGTTTTAAGTTATGATTATTGGGATTACATTTCACTACTATGATTTATCCCATGTTATGAAATTATGATTTCTTTTGCAGGTTAAAATTTTCTAAAAGTTATGTTCTTATGTATATGATGTGATTGATATTTCTTTTGTTTACCTTTACTGAGAATTTGAGCTCACCTTTTTATGTTTTCTTTTCCCCGGGATATAAAGAATGGTTTTAGGTAAAAAAAGGAAGATCTTTTTTTGGAGATTTTGAAGATCTTTCACCACGATTAGAAGTTTATATTCCATGTTTCCAAAGACACTCAACTATTACGGTCCTTGTGTGTGTGTTTTTGTTATTTACTAAGTATTCTGCAAATGTAATGTAATGTCCATGTACGTCAAGCTTCGGGTCTCTACAGTTGGTATCAGAGGACAGGTTTAGTCAACCTTTGGAAACTAGGATGTGATAACTTTAGTGAGATCCCTATAGATATTTCTAAGGTATGCATAGGGATGTCCCTAAGGTTATGTATAAGTATAGGTTATAGTAAAAGAAGTACGGTATACCTAGATGTTAGATATTGAAGTTACTCCCCCTTTATTATATTGTTTTCCCTAGCGTGTTTTTTGCCTCACACACTATTCTTCTTGGGTTTTAGACGATGGCTGGAACCTGATGGAACCATGTTGATCAATGTAATGGACAATGCAATGATTGTCCTCCTCAACAAACAAATGTTATGGGAGATGGAGTGAAAAATATTATTGCTATACTTACACAAGCTATGAATCATTCTAGACTTCCAAATTAGCAGAGAAGGAAACAATATTCTATTGAGTCCTTCATGAGGTAACGTCCACCTTATTTCAGTGGATATTTTGATACACTTGTCGCTGAACAATGGATCATTACCACTGGAAAGATATTTTCAGTTCTTCAATGTTCTGAACATGATAATGTCATCTTAGCAGTATATCGTTTGGAAGGTGCTGCTGATCAATGGTGGAATCCTATCAAGAATACGAGGAAAAGAGATGAAATTGAGTCCATGGAATGGGAAGAGCTCCAGAATATATTTTTCAGTAAGTACTTCCCTCATATTCTTTGAACAAATATGGAGAAGGAGTTTCTTGAACTAAATAAAAAGGATGATTAATCTTTTGGTATAAATGAAGAGAATTTTACAAGGCTTGCAAGGTATGTATATAGATTTATCATCCAACCTAAAAGTAAAGTTGATTGATTCTTCAGTGGCTTAAAACCAAATCTTCGAAGGGCATTAGATATAAGAGACTTCAGTAGCTATGAAGAAATTGTGCGTGGTGCTATCAAGGTAGAAATGGAAGTTGGTGTTACTTATCCATCTCTTAGTTTTGACAAGAAACGAAAGATGGAGTTCAAGGAGAAATCTTAGAATAATGGTGAAAAGAAGATGAATGTTTCCTTATGCTCAAAGTGTGGAAAGAATCATGGTAGAGATTGTCTTAAAGGGACTAGAAAATGTTTTATGTGTGTAAAAGAAGGTCATCGAGCAGCTGAGCGTCGAAGTAATAAAAAAGGGTTTCTAATGATGTGAATAAAGAAAAGACTGTAGAGAACACACCACCAACACTTCAATGCTTCAAGTTCAGGGAAATTGGGAATTTTGCTAATAAATTCCCTAATCCAAGGGTTAGTGATGATCGACATGAGCAACAATTTAAGGAAAAGGACAAATGGAATTCACATACAATCACTATTAGAGATGTTGAATATGACAACAATGTGGTGGAATGATTAAGTGTTTATGTAATGGGATTCCAAAATAATGTTGTATATAGTATCGTGGAATATTGGAAAATTTATGTATTGGTCTATTATGGTTTTCAATGGTACTGGTAACTGTAGAATGTGATTGAGATATTTTTGGAAAAAAAAGATGATATGCGCATAATGAAAGGAAAACAAGAAAATGAAATGATTGACCATATTCATGAGCTCATGGCTGATATAAGGAGAAGGTTATATCATGGATTGAGTATATAGAATTTTTGGATTTTGGTATGTTGAAAGAGTTAACTTTTGACTGCATTCATGTTTTCACTAAGGTTCAATGGGTATTCATTCTTCAAGAGAATACATGATTAAGGTATTCACATGTTTGTAATTTGACCAAAAAGATATATCTTATGATATATGGGGGATAAATGATGGCATTCACGTGATTGTTATGTGACATTTCAAGTAATCATTTTCTTTATACTATGAGCATGGACCGAAGTATTTTAGATAAGCATACAGATTGGAATGGATTATGTTGGACATAAGTTAGGATAGAAATTTTCAATATTATTAATGGGATGTTATAGTAATATAGCTTTAGAAAAAGGACAACCTGCAGGACGGGCAACAGCCCATCGCGTCGGACAAGGCTGTGGGAATCAAACCCACAACCGAAGTGCCACTGGCCTTTATCGCCTACCACTGGCCAATAGGAAGTCCCTGTTTATTAGAAACTAGTTTTATTATATTAAGTAGTATAATATAAGAAGTATATGTCCATTTTAGGAACCATATATGATTAATCTCACCATAGATGGACTTATGTATATTTGATAATTTTTGTTAACCTTTTATTTGAAACAGATGGAATGACCCATCATTCTATCACATGATCTGCTAACACATCACGAATGACAAATTCAACTTCAGTTCTTTAAGAGATGAAGTGGAAATTGTCCAACGAATGACCAACGTTTAGACTATACCAAAATCACGAAAGTATTTATTCTAATTACAATTTCATCAACTTTAGGGAAATGATCTTGAAAACCAAAGATGTTGTCCTAGTGCTCTTATATATGATGAATCAGATGGTACCATAGATCATCACAAATTTATGGATTTGTGATTGCTGGCTTTTCCATAGCCATGTTCTCTACCACTCTCTATCAGAACATGATGGTTATATTTCTCTTCCATATCCATATTTTCACCTATGTGGAAACCCAGTGATTAGTTTATTTGGGTAACCGTTACGTTTCATACTTTTTTTTTTTAAAGATTGGTTTTGGTATTCCTTTTTACGATGTGGGTTTCTATTAAAGAAACATTTGAGTAGTAAACCATTTATAACCCCGACGAATTTCGAGGGTGAAATTCATTTTAAGGGGGGTGGAATGTAACACCCCGAGATTTTATGAAAAATATTCTTTTTAATTTCATTAATGTCTTGTGTTGTATGCTACACCAAAAGGAGCTTTCACAACACGCACCCTTGACTTGCCTTGCATTACATGCAATCACGACCTTCTTCGATAGCGTGTGTAGTACGCAATAACGAGTTTCACTAAACAATGATATGCTATTAAAATATTCTTAAAACTTTCCGTTATGAATAGTAATATCCACTTTTTCAAATTTTTAAAATTTTATTTTTGACTTCATTTTTGGATTTGGAATATCAAAATTAGCTTAGGGTGAAATTTTGGAACTTTTCAAATAACTTTCATTTTCTGATGAATAGTGAAAATTACTAAATTTTAATTAAAAACGACCTTTTTAATCGAAATAATTAACAGTGATAAATTATTAATTTAAGTGGTTTTAAAGTATATTTAGAATATATTTTTAAAATTTAGTACAATGTTGGTCATTGGATGTAATTTCATATTTAAACCAGACATAAACAAGTGTCAATCTTTTGATAGTTATTATCTCTTAAGAATACGCTATATGTTTTGACGACAGGAATTAATTTTTAAATTAATTAATGGAACTGATATGTTTTGAATTTGTTAAAATATACATCATTTTTGAATTCATAATATCAAATATATCTTAGGCCTAATTTTTGATATTTTTCTAGAAACATTCAATTTTTTGATGAATAGTGAAACCACTAAGTGGTAGTTAAAAAAATGAATTTTTCATAAAACATAATTTTACCGATTCTTTGAGTGGAATTTCTAAAATCCAAGAGACACGGTTGATGTCAGTAAGTAAAATCTGGTTCAATGAGATGAAAATAATTTTTGGTGATAGTCACTTTTTACTTTTATTTACCACGGTTAAAAGTAAATAGGGTAATTAAGGGTAAAAATTATATTATTATTACCCTAACACATGTCCTTATTTTATTGGATATGTGTAATTCGACCAAAAAAACCTTAGGAATAAAATATTACCATTTAGGCCCACTTGGATTAGATTAGGACATTTATTATTAATTTATTTAAAGAAGGGTTAAAATAGTTAAAATCAATGTTTAATAAGAAAATAATTTTTAATATAGGGTTATAAATATGATAAATTCGACTATAAATATTCATTAGAAAGATAAAAATATTTCCTACATAATGATATTTTATCTGTAATTTTTATACTTTAAATAAGTAAATTTATTTATGACACAATGATGATGCAGTAATTATCTTATTAATAGAATATTGACATAATTGATGTTATAAATACCCAAATAAATGTAATTTGATACTTTTTATTAGTTCCAGAAATTTTATATATTAATATAACATGTTATTATTGATTTAATTAACTTTTGTAGAACTAATGATTCTGTTATGAGTTTTACAAAAATTAATTACTAAATAGTGTCAAAATTGACATAAAATAGTATTTAAAACAATCATTATATTATTAATTGATAGTTTATTCCTAAAAATATATGGTTTGACAATATTACTTAGATAAGGTAATATATATTAATAATAAACAACTTGGGGTTATTTTGGCTTGTTGTAGTGAGTTTATTAACCTTATATTATACGAACACAAGACGACACGGTAAATGTAAAATTATTTAACATAATGATAAATCTAAATGATAAGGTTAAAATAGGAACCTGAACTTGTCTAAATTATATTGTATGAGAAGCTTTCGACCCATCCCCACCTTATATTTGAAATATTTCAATTTGGAGCTATTTAAAACCGAACTTCACTTTATAATAAAATAATATTTGTAGTTTTTCCAAAGGAGCCCCTCTCCTCCCTTATAAAAGGGCACCTCCTCCCCCTCTTCCTCTCACCACATTGAGCCTTCATGCTCGTCCAAACCCTTCCAAATTCTCCTCTCCACTTCCCTAGAAACATCTTAGAAGTCCTAGTCTTCTTCAAAGACCAATTTTATTGCCCTAAAAGGAGGTCTCAAAGAGGCGTTTCAAAGAAGAGGTAATGTCCGTTACCAATTCATTCAACTTTATTTCTTCCTCCACTTCTTCTTATTTAGTTGTTTCATTATGAAGTAATAACATAAGTATAAATAATATACTGATATGTTATTATATGTATGAAACATCCCTATTTCACCATCTATCCATCCTACGGAATACGAAATCACCGTGCGTGCGTACGTACGGAATACCGTCTCCACGCCGTGGTGTAATCTATTTTCCACCCCCACCTTACTTGGATGGGTATAATGGTGTAAATAATAACTATATATGATTATTTTAAATTTATATTGATTCTGAAATAGTATACATACACTCAAATAAAATTCCACGATCATGAGAACGATATCATAGCTCGTGCGTACGAACGAACTACCGTCTCCACGACGCGATGAGATTCATTTTCCACGTTAACCATTCATGAATGATTATAAAGTATATATAATACGTAATAATGAAATATATGACATAATAATGATACTATATTTATGTGTATATATATTTATTTCATCTACTTAATTCCATTCAACTCAATAAGGAAACGAAAATAGTGTTCATGCATACGTACGACCTACTGTCTCCATGAACGGTGTATTTCATTCCATTTACTGATCTATTATGTATATGTATCTTCTGAATATCTATTATATATAAATCATGTTTCATATTCTGGAATTAAGTAATCATGATCTATGTAATCATATTAATAATTACAAGTCATAACACAGATGAAAAATAAAAAGATTTTACCCAAAACGCTCTTTAACATGGAATTTACAAAAGAACGGGTAAAATAAAGTCATAAGTGAACCATATATGATATCATAACAATGAGTATGATTCTGTAATAAGTAAATGACATTATTTAAATCATTATACTGGAGTTTCAGACACTTACGAAGCTAATCGGACCTAAGGTAAGGGAAAATATCACAATCTCATTTTTATCCAAGATTGTTTATACATTGAAATTTACTGGGGTGTATTTTATCATCCACATCCATGTTTCCTCAACATGTAATTTATTTCCATCCAAATAAAATTGTTTAAATCCAATTTTACACTTTGGTGAGTTTTTAGTAAAATATATGAAAGGAATCTTTTGTCGTTTTTCGTACGAGGAACTTTTTGACTTTTCCGACAAAAGTACGAAGAATGTTTTTTTAAACATATACGGCATGAATGGATTTTTAAAAAATTATTTCCAAGAAGCTTCCTTTACAAGTTATCAAGTTTATTTTTAATCAAATTCTTTTAGTTTATAATTGTATGACATGTTAATAAAGGAAATGTTTTTTTGAAGTAGAAAGGATATTTTCCTCAAGAATGGTGTTCAAGTGTTTTATCAAAATTATTTTCCATCTAAGATAATAAAGGGTTCTGTTTTCATCCATATTATTACATTTATTTGATTATGTTGTGATGGAATTATATTTATGAATTCCATTATCTTACATGAATTGTTTTATAATGTCATGATGTTTAAGAATACCATTTTTATTACATGGATTTTGCAATGATGTATGATTTATGATTTTGTGGCACACATAATAATAGTATCATTATGAGATGGGTGGGACCTATATATCCCTCCAATGCATTGGGTAATGATTTTATATCTCATGAGATAGACATGGCTGGAACGGCAGGTTAAACTGGTTCAGTGAAACATGACTGAAACGAGGAGTGAACTCGGTTCAGAAATGGACTTTGTACACTAATATAGTCTTGGCATTGACTCTTGACTAACAAGAAATGATTCTCTATGATTATGTGTGTATTCCACAATGTTTCATGTTTTATGTTATGATTATTGGGATTATATTTCACTACTATGATTTATCCCATGTTATGAAATTATGATTTCTTTTGCAGGTTAAGATTTCCAAAAGTTATGTTCTTATGTATATGATGTGATTTATATTTCTTTTGTTTACCCTTACTGAGCATTTGAGCTCACCCTTTTATGTTTTCATTTCCCCAGGATATAAATAAAGGTTTTAGGTAAAAAAAGGAAGATCTTTTTGGGAGATGTTGAAGATCATTCACCATGATTAGAAGATTATATTCCGAGTTTCCAAAGACACTAAACTATTACGGTCCTCGTGTGTGTGTTTTTGTTATGTACTAAGTATTCCGCAAAATTAATGTAATGTCTATGTACGTCAAGCTTTGGGACTCTATAGTAGGGATACTCCACACGGACCTCTGTGACATCAGTCTACTGGTAACTACAGAATACTCCTCTACATGTCGTCTAGTGGTGGATCTCGCTGTTGGAGACTGCTCAACAAGGAATCTCTCCACTATAAGGGCTCACTCTAACACCCCCTCCTACGTCGGGATGCTGAGTGAGATCACTGAAGCCCTAATCTCCCACCTTAATCCCTACTCGAAGGTCTGGGCCCTGAAGAATGGGTCATGCACAATATTGGTGGAGTAGCATGAGAGTTATGTGAACCTCACTGAGTATGGATCTACAGTCATTTTGCCCCTACTGTAGATGAAGTTGTGCCTGTATGAGCACTGTGCCAAGATTCGTTGGGACAAACTATGCCTGAAATAGGCTCTCGAAGTCTACCCAGAGAATTTCTATCTCATCGTGGACCTGGAGCATCATGCTCGACCATCTGCCCATTTCAACTTTTAAAAGGCTGGCAGCAAGAATCACCATGAGGTCAGCTTGCGTCCCTTCCAGTCTAAAGACTCTCACCACAGCCACCAGCCAATCCTCAGCTGTATGTGGGTTCATATCTTCCATGAACCTGGGTTGTCTTCGGCACTGGAACTCATGCAATTCCATTAGGTGGCATGCACCATCTACTTCTGGGGCTGGTGGCATCGGTGGCCCAATGGGGAGTGGTACTGCTGGTGCCTCTGATGGAAAAGGGCCATGCACTCAGGCCTCATTGCTCGGTGGGATGTCAGTGCGTATGACTCTCAGAACACTAGCCGACTATCTGGGTGGAGGATTCCATAAATAAACAGATGCAACACAATCAAAATATTATACATGGTGAGCTGACCTAGTAGAGATGACATAGATAAAATTTTGAAAAAACACACGCAATCAGTGTTTCTGTGCACTATGTCAGAAATCAAAAGTCAGTGTCCTGGTGTGTGGATATGTCTGCTATCACACCAACACTGGATTCCCTAAACTGAAAACCACACTCACTACACATAACACAATTTCTTCATAGAAAAGAAATATCAGAGTCTTATATTCTGTGGTAGAACTGACTACTCTGATACGAATTTTTTAGGACCCATCCCTCGGGGCCCATGTCGTAACTACCCCAAACCTTCCTTCTATATGAAATGGGCTAGAGGCTAGAACCAAAGGCGTATTACCTTAAAAATGGGAAGGCATTACCTTTATAACCTATAAACGCACACAACAAAGAACACTTCTAGATACAAAACACAAAGTAAACTGTATAAAAAATGAGTGCTGAAATGTAAAAGGGGTTGGAAATATAAGAAAAACTATAAAGTAGAAGGAACTGGAAGTACAATTACAACTGAATAAAGGAAGAACAGTTACTGGGTCATCATCCAACATTACTAAAAGAAGGGTAGGTATACATAGTCTCCTCAGAACACAACGTCTGTCATTTTCCTCCATGTACCGATTCATCATAAGGTCCACTTCCTAGTACCGTCTTGTCCTGGTACTATCAGCCTCATCCAGCGTTGTCCGCCACAATAAGGTGTGAGTATATCTCATGAAGGGGTGAGTATAATGATACTCAGTAGGGATCCTAAGACCCAAGGACTCACAAAATCCAAAAATGTTAAACCAAAATGTATGAAATCAACGGATAACCTCACTATGGTATATTCCTATACATATACCAAATTTATCAAGTGATCAATCTACATCATGAGAAAAACACAAAAGTACTAACAGAACTCTAACTGGGTTTTTTGTTGACATTAATGAAACAAAAACTACTAGAGAAATCCTCCTCTATCACATAATGTGGGAATTCCGTGACACCAAGCGCGCTTCCCACTAACCGTGTACTGCTGAGGTACTTCTCTTGTTGAGTAGCATGGGTCTGCTGCCAAACTAAGGCACCCCCCTCGTTTCCTGAAGAGGTACTCCTCCTATTGAGTACTGTGGGTTAGTCGCGTCACAAAAATCCCGCTCCTCCACCGTGGGTCTACCTCCACAATCAGGCGCTCCCCACAGGGCTATTAGAGTCTCCCCAAGTCAAACGGTCAGCAATCATAAGGTCTCATCCAACTACTAGGTCTCTACTTTCTACTCAATTGTCACTGGAAGGATCCGCTCCATGAGCTTTTGGTCAATACTCCAACTGTCACGAAGCCCCAAAAAGAAGTATCTCAAAGGTCTGCCACTTCATAGGGGTCCCAACGCAACAGACGACACATCAATTAGACGTTTGATATGTGAGTTATTATCCTTTTAGTCATGAGGGACCAGTTGGATTCATGCATAATCCAACCTGACCCTATCTCAACTATAACCAAAAATTCAGTGGGGTATAGTCAAAGGGACTATCATGTTACAAGATTAATAGAGCTGCTAACTGTTCCTCAAATAGATGCCCAGTGCCAAAGATATGACCAAAAGAAAGTAAAGGGTTGTAGTGGGCCCAGATCCGGTCTAACTCGGTCAGTCGGACCCAGCCTCACCCGTTCTGGGCCGACCCGGTCTGGGTCGACCCGACCTGACCCGTTGGGTCTGGCTATGCACGATGGGTGGGCTGGCCCACTAGGTTCTACGTGGCGTGCATGACCATGCCAAGCAGGCCGCAAGGGGTTGCAGAGGGCTAGGAGGGCACATACCGGCCGCGGGTTGGCGCAAGGGCGGTTCGGCCCGGAGGGTTCCACGGGGGTGCATCTTGGCCTGAAGGGCGCCGTAATGGTGCACGGGGTCCGACTCGGCCATGGTGTCGTGAGGGGCATGCAGAGGCGGGCTCGGTTGGGGACCAGTGATGGGTTCTTGGAGGCCTACTCGTCCAGGGCACAGAAAGGGCCGTACATATGTCAGCTCGACCGGGGCGACGAGAGGAGCAAGCGGAGGCCAGCTCGGCCAGGGCACTGCAAGGGGCGCGTGGAGGCCGACTCAGATGGGTCCTCGCGAGGGAATCATGGAAGCCAGCTCGTCCAGGGAGCGGCGGAGGGCCGACGGAGGCTTGCGAGGCTAGGAGGGTGGCTTGGCCAGCGGGGTGCGGCCGGTGGCTCAGAAGGCGACGGGCGGCCCGGTTCGGCCAGGGATGATGGAGCTGATTGGTCCGAGGCGCTGGAGCATCATGGGGGTAGTGCAGTTTGCAGAGGTCATGTATAGCGACTCAGCCCTTTCATACATTACTATTAAATCATTTTAGAGATAAAAATATAATTTTATTACACACTTAGAATCCAACGATTTAGTATCTTGGGAAAACTAGGAATATATATAACAATTACAACAATGAGCATAATTGTTTTTGTTCATTTCTTCTTCAATACCTTCTTATTGGCACTTGACCTCTCATTAGTACATGTACCCACCTAAGGGTATACATAAAAAGTGGTGAGATATAAACCTAGTAAGAAGATATATAAGAAAAATAAAGCATGGGGTGAGCATATTCATAACATAGGAAATGAATCATGAACATGAGATGAAGCATTAATAAGAGAATTGAAATATGGAAATGCATAAAAATGAAACATTTTGTCTAAGTGGTTGACTACTACACATGATTGTGAAAAAAGCTAGAATCTTTTTCACAAATCATTTCAAATTTACTCATGAGATTCATCACTTTACCCAATGCATTAAAGCACTGTATAATTATGGACGCACCCATCACATTTAAACATTCATATTGCGCTATATAATTCTAGGTGCACCCGTAACATCATAACAATATCATTTATCATGCATGCCACAATAAAAATAGAACATAAATTAACATAACAAACCAATGAAAATGAATGGTTTTAATCTCATAAGAACACATTCATAAACATTGGCTTCCCAAAATAATGAGGGAATAACATACATGTTACAAGAACCATAAATCTTGAATGAGATGTAAAAGATGTGTTCTTGAAACAAGAGTTCTTTTGGAAAACATTTGATTTTTCATAAATACCAGTGAAAAACATTTATATCCCAGAAAATGAAAGACAATGATGAAAAAAAGATTTTTATGGACTTACCATATCAGAATGGCGTGAAAGAGGGAGAACCCGAAGGATGAAAGTTGGGTTTGAGATTTTCCCCTTACCTTGTATCTGAATGCTTCATTCTCTTTAATGACATGTATAATGAAATTATATTCATTAATTAGAAATTAAATAACCTTTTATACCTTAATATGGGTCATTATGATTTCATTATGTTATTTTATGGGCCTTTTGATGAGTTATAGAGTTTAAAAACATTTTTCGGGAATGTTCGTTTGTATGGTTTCCTTCAGCGTTTGACATGTATTCAGGAATTGAAGTTTGTGTCGAACATGGGTAAATACCTAGAACATAAATTACTTGTTATTAATGATATTAAATAAGTAATACTGATATTTGAATGAATTACATTGTATACCCTGTGGATGAATCAGTATATAGGAATTTAATGATGATCGTTTGTGTTAATTTTGGCTATTTTTCGACCACAATGAACTTATTTTGTTTACTAATCTAGTTATATGTACATAAGTTAGTTACAGAACATAAAATAGGAAATAATACATATATAATATTCTTGTTCGACCATAAAAATGTTTTCATGACCATATTAGTATGTAGAAATGGAGAAATAAAACATGTCGTTCTTCAAGGTGATAGATAAACACCTTACGAACAACTTTTTATTTTATAAATTAAAAAGAAGAGGTGAAGGTGTTTGGATGGTATAATATCACATTAGTATAATAAAATTATAGTATATGTGTGATAATAGAGTCACCATGCCATTTGTACAAATATAGGTTGGGAGAGAATAATAAAATGCCTTGAAATTGAAAAGGAATTAAAGGAAAGAGGAAGATAAATTAGCTCTTGAATCTTGCTCTTGAGATCCTCCTTAAGGGGCCTAATCTTGGTCTTTTGATGAGCCCAGAATATCTTGAACATGAAAGAGGGGATAGGGATGATTTTTGGGCAGATATTAGACATTTCTTGATGCTTGAGAGGTGTGGTTTGGAAAGGGGAGGGGGAGAGGTTATTTATACAGGAGGAGGGAGGTGTTTTAAGTATAAAATATTAAATAAAATAATATATCATATTTTAGACTTGTAATAGTAGTTTTTTGGAATCCTATATCATATATTAATATAATATAACTCGTTTTAGGATTTAAATCATATTTATAATTTGAATGCATAAATTTATTAAACGGAAAGTGAACGAAAGAGAAAACGACACTTTAAGAAATCACCTTTTGACTTTAGACTTTGGAATGTTCTTTTTAGGTTTGAAAATTGAGTTTATTGTATTTTAGGGAACCATTTATGAGATTGAATATAATTTTTCCGAAAAAATTTCTAGAATATTTTTGTCATCATTACATCATTAATGATGAAATTTAGGATACACCGTTTATGCAAAAAACTCTATCTTTACTATTCACCTGAAAATTGAAGTATTTTAGAAAAATAGCAAAATTTCACCCTAACCAATTTTCGATAAGTATACTATAAAAACAAAATATATTTTTCAAAATAATTTTATAAATATGATTAATTTAATATTTATTTAAAATCAAAATTTACAATAAAAATATTGTTTTTTAATAATAAAAATGATTTTATAATGCTTTCAAAAATTACATAGGGGCTTATAAAATTATCAAAAAAATAGGTGACATAGATTTTATAGTTTATGAAAACATTTTAATAAAATAAATTTTCTTTTCAAATTAATTCATTAATTATCATTAATTATTTATAACTCACTAAAATACCAAAATTTTTACTATGGTAAAATGGTCACTTTCTAAGATTCCTAAATTTTATTAAATTATTTAGGGGTGTGGTTACTCTTATATTGATTATGTTGTATTCATAACAGTCGTACTACTATTCATAATGGTAGGTTACTCTCCACCGAATATTAGATTTTTTATATTGGACCCCAAAAATCATCTTGAACACAACTGTGTATGTGGGATTTTCTGAAATTCCAGACACAGAAGGGATAAAATTATGTTTAAAGTTCACTTAGAACTTATTAGTTCATTATCTTGTGTTTTCATGTGATTTTTTGACATATATTTTAAGAAGGGAATTTTCATTGAAATACATTGGGTCGTTACATTCTTCCCCTCTTATGAAATTTCTCCCTCAAAATTTTACTTTACACAAACAGGTGAGGGTTCTTCTTCTTCATCGCCTCCTATAGTTCCCAAGTAGCTTCTTCAAACTTATCGTTCCTCCACAAAACTTTGACAAGGTGAGTTTTCTTGTTGTGTAGAACCTTTTCTCTCCAGTCCAAAATCTCTACTGGATGCTCCCCATAAGAGAGATCATCTTCCAGCTATACCCCCTCTGAGTTTAGTACATGTGAGGGATCATGTATGTACTTCCTCAGGAGTGATACATGAAAAACATCATGAACATAAGCCATATTCAGTGGAAGTGCAATCTGATAGACTACGGCTCCTATACGGTCAAGGATTTCAAAGGGGCCAATGTTCCTTAGGATTAACATTCCTTTCTTCCCAAATCACATGATTCTCTTCCATGATGATATTTGAAGGATGAATTTATCTCCAACTTTGTACTCCAAATCACTTCGATGGTTTTTAGAATAGATCTTTTTCAGACTTTGAGAAGCTTTGATGTGTTTCTAGATGACTTTAACCTTCTCTAACTTCACTTCCAGAAGATCGAGTCCATGTAGCTTTCTTTCTCCAACTTCACCCCTATAGGTTGGAGTTTTACATTGCCTTCCATATAGAGCTTCATATGGAGCCATATGAATCCTCGAGTGGAAGATATTGATGTATGAGAACTCATCCAATGGGAGATACTAGTCCCATCCACCTTTTAATTCTAGTGAGCTGGCTCTTAGCTTATATTCAAGCGTCTGAATAGTCCTTTTAGATTGGCCATCAGTTTGGGGGTTATAGGCAGTGATGAAATTTAATTCAGCACTCAATGAATGTTGAAGGCTCCACCAGAATTTAGATGATAACCTTGGATCACGATCAGAGATAGTTTAGAGTGGAACACCATGCAGTCTCACCACTTCCTTTAAATATATCTTTGCAAGTTGTTCAAGAGAGATATCATCCCGAATAGCGATAAAATGGGCAGTCTTGGTGAGTCGATCAACCACAACCCATATCGCATTATTTCCCTTCAACGTCTTCAGGATACCCATGACAAAGTCCATAGTAAGAGTTCCCCATTTCCACATGGGTAAATTCAATGGATGCTTTGTCCCTTTGTACTTTTTTCACACTGCTTTAACTTGCTGACATACCAAACACCTTGATATATTTTATGCAATATCCTTCTTCATGTTATCCAACCAGAATTGTTCTCAGAGATCACGGTACATCTTGGTGCTACAAGAATGGATAGAGAATGTTGAGCTATGTGTATTGTCCAATTGATAATTCTGTATCCCTAGATATGAAGGCACACAAAGTCGTATTCCAAACCAAATCACCCCATCATCGTTGATATGGAACTCATGAACCTTTCATTCCTTTACCGCATTCACCCTCTTTTTTATCTCCACATCATCCCTTTGTGCTTCTTTAATCATCCCTTGGATATATTATAGCACAATCACTTGGGAAAGGTAGGATATATCCCCTGCCCTTCTGATTTCTAAATCCATGCTTTGGATATCCAAGAAGATATGGTCTTTCTCAATCCATATCTTGGATAGAGTAGCAGGTTCTTTTCTTCTTAGAGCATTATCTACTTTGTTTACCTTTCCAGGAGAGTAGTGAATTGAGAAATCATAATCCTTGAATAGCTCTAACCATATCATTTGATTCATGTTGAGCTTCTTTTGTGTGAATATATACTTTAGGATCTTATGGTCATTGTATATGTCACACTTCTCACCATAAAGGTAGTGCCTCCAGATTTTCAAGGAAAAAATCATGGCTGCCAGCTCTAGATCATGCGTCAGGTAGTTCTTCTCATGGATCATCAAATTTCATGAGGAATAGGCTATCACATTTTCATTTTTCATGAGTAGGCAACCCAATCCCTTCTTTGAAGGATCACATTCTATCCAAAACATTATCCACTTTTTAGTAGTGTGTGTACAGGTGTAGTGATCAACCTTCTCTTTAGCTTGTTGATGCTTCCCTCACATTATTCCTTCCCAACATACTTTACCTTATTTTTTTTAACTTAGTTAGAGGGCTTGAAAATTGTGATAATTTTCTCACAAAACGTCAGTATTACCCAGCTAATACAAGAAAAGTATGGATTTTTGTGAGACTAGAGGGCCTGGGCCACTCCTCAATTGCCTCTGTTTTTTATGGATCCACAAAAATTCCCTTACTTGTGATCACAGGTCCCAAAAATGTGACTTTCATCATCCAAAAGTCAAACTTACTGAACTTGGTGTACAACTTCTCATTTCTCAATGTCACCAACACAAGTATTATATGTTCTTCATGTTCCTACCTTCTCTTGGAGTAGATGAGAATATCATCGATAAACACAACAAAAAAATTTCGATGTAATGTCCAAAGACTCTATTCATCAAATCTATGAAGATTGTAGGGGAATTAGTATGTCTGAAGGGAATCAATAGAAACTCATAGTGCCCATACCCTGTTTGGATGGCGGTATTCTGAATATCCTCTTACTTCACATTTAGCTGATGATATCCAGAATGAAGACCGACCTTTGAGAATTATTAAGGTCTTCTTAATTGATCGAACAAGTCATCAATCATTGGAAGAGGATAATTTTTCTTTATGGTGATATTGTCGAGTTCCTGATATTCAATACATAGCTGCATTGTTCCATCCTTCTTCATAAAGATCACTGGCGCACCCCAAGGTGATGCACTAGGGTGTATGAACCCTTTGTCCAGATTCTCTTGTAGCTGCTTCTTTAACTCCTCCAGTTTGATAGGATCCATCCTACAGAGACACTTTGATATAGGATTAGCTCCATGTATGAGTTCTATTGAGAACTGTACCTCATGATCTGGGGGAATTCTGGGAAACTATTTGTGAATTACATCACCGTATTCCATCATGATGGGTATTTCGGCAAGGTTGGCACCTTCCTTTTACTCAACCATTTGGGAAAGGTTTGCTTCTTCATAGGTAATCAACACCCACAACATGGAAGGATTTATCAAAGGAGATTCACTATCTCCCTTGAATTTGTATAGGAGCATGGGATGGTTTGGAATACGAAAAAATATTTCCTTTTCACGACAGTTGATATGTTCCATATATAACGAGAGCCAGTCCATTCCCATTATAGCGTCAAATTCTACCTAGGGAAGTATTACAAGATTCGATGGAAGATTCTTCCCACATATGCCAAGAAGAGAAGATTCAAACACTTGGGTGGTAATGATTTTCACCACTTGGTGTTTTTATAGATATCTCTACTTCATGGTTTTGGGGATTCGATTCTATAGTTCTAGAAAACATGCAAGATATAATGGAATGCGTAGAACCAAAATCAAATAAGAGTTATTTCATTCATGAGTGAATAGGAAGTGAACCTTCGACGACTTCGTTATCTTGATCCACTTATGGTGTAGTGATGGAATAATCCTTCACTTGTTCCTTTGGATATGGTGGCTACTGACGCTGATTACCATCAAGAAAATGAGGTTTAGTGCACTAGCTTGCATAGTGCCCTAGCTCACTAAAGTTGTAGCATTGAACCATGAATGGTTCTCTCTTTTCTTCTGCCACATTATTTTTCATTTTTATTTCTTTCTGACACTCTTGATCTAGGTTTCCTTCTTTCCCACACTTGAAGAACTTCCATGTCCCTTGAGGTAGTTCCCATGTTGCAACATCCCACATTTGCGGCATGTGGGTCGTTGATTTTTCTTCCCACCTTTGTCATTAGATCCACTTTCTTGAAAATCTATCATTCGTTTCTTACAACCATATGCATGGGACTATTCTCCAAACTCCATCTCCACATTCAGAGCACACTGAACCACTTCTTCATATCTCCCAAAATCTGGAATTGCAAGAGCCTTTCGATGTTGTGGTTTTAATCCACTAAAGAATCTATCAATTTTGCTATCATTTTTTATAAAAAAACACTAAGCATAACTCGCAAGCCTTGTGAAATTTTATTTGTAGGTTTTGATAGGCTCTCATTATTATTTCTTGAGCTCTATGAGTTCTTTCTCCATCTTCATATAATGAGTTCTTGGGAAATACTTTTTAAGAAACATAATATAAATGTCTTCCCATTCCATCTCTTCAATTTCCTCCCTTGGCTTGGTGTTCTTAATCCAATCCCACCATTGATTAGCCTCTCTATATAGATGATAATTGGATAGTGTCACCTTCTCCATCATAGAACAGTGAGGAATAGAAATGCTCTTCTCCATGGAGTTTACCCACGGTTCCACAACTAGAGGATCAGAAGTTCCACTAAACATCAGTGGTCGTTGCCGCATAAAACATTCGATAGCCAGTTTCTCTATCTTTGGTGAAGGAGTATGTTCTCCATTATTATGGTTATTGTTCATAATCTGAGATAATTGGGTAAGAATCTCCATTATGTTTTTAACTCCACCTTTTAAATTATTGGGGATGTTGTTCGGGGAATCGTTGCATTGGCCCTCGCACGAGTTGTTAGTCTGGTTTCTCCTAGTTCCAACAATTTTCTAAAATAGAAAAGGAGTGAATAAAACATAATTCAACAAGTCATGAATAACATATTCATTTAAACATAGAATAAAAAATTGGATCGATATGTAAAGATTCTTTTTTTCATATTTGTACTTAGACTCATGATAGAGGTTTTCTCTATGGTTCACAAATCCTAATTCCCAAATTAACTAATCCTTTTATCTGATAAAAAAAATAGAGACCCAACCTTTTCATACATTATTATTAGATCATTTGAAATATAAATAAAATAGTATTGAACATTTAGGATCAAATGGTTTAGTGTCTTGGGAAAACTAGAACCATACATATCAATTAAAACATCAAGCATAATTCTTTTTGTTTATTTTTTCTTCTCTATCTTCTTATTAGCACTTGACCTCTCCATAGTAAATGTAGGCACATGAGGATATAAATAAAAAGGGGTGATCTATAATCCTAGTAAGAGGATATATAATATCAATATAGCATAGAGTGAGCATATTCATAACATAGGCAAAGAATCATGAACATGAGAGGAAGCATTAATAAGTGACTTGAATTGTGGCAACGCATAAAAATGAAACATCATGTCTTAGTGGTTAACTACAAAACATGCTTGTGAACAAAGCTATAATGATTTTCAAACATCATTTCACATTTAATAATGATATTACTCTCTTTACCCAATGCATTGGATCACTGTATAATCCAGGTGCACCCGTCACATTTAAACATTCATATTACTCTATATAATTCCGGGCGCACCCGTCATATCATAAAATTATCATTTATCATGCATTCCACTATAAAAATATAACATTAATTAACATAATGAACCCATGAAAAGTAATGGTTTTCATCTCATAAGAACACATTCAGAGACACTGGGTTCAAAAAATAATGAGGGAATAAAAAACATGTTACAAGAATCATAAATCACGAATTAGAAGTAAAAGGTTTGTTCTTGAAACAAGAGTTCTTTTTGAAAGTAGTTGATTTTTCATAAATACCAGTGAAAAAATATTATATCCAAGAAAAATAATGACAATGATTAAGAAAATATTTTTATGTAGTAACCATATCAAAAAAGATTGAAAGCGAGAGAACCCGAATGATGAATGTTGGGTTCGAGAATTTCCCCTTTCCTTGTATCTAAACGCCTCCTTCTCTTTAATGTCCTCTATAATGAAATTATATTCATTAATTATACATTAAATAACCTTTTATACATTAATTGGTGTCAATTTAGTTTCATTATGTTATTTTATGGTCCTTTTGATGAGTTATAGAGTTTAAAAACACTGTTCGGGCATGTTTGTTTTTATGGCTTCCTTGAGCGTTTCACATGTATTCATGAATTGAAGTTTGTGTTGAACATGCGTAAACATTAAGAAAATAAATTACATGTTAATAATGATATTACAGAAGTTAAAATGATCTTATAATGAATTAAATTGTATACCATGTGGATGAATCATTAGATAGGAATTTAATGATGATCGTTTGGGTTAATTTGGGCGGTTTTTCAACCACAACGAACTTGTATTGTTTACTCATATAGTAATATGTACATAAGTTAGTTACAGAACATAAAATAGGAAATAATACATATATAATATTCCGTTTCAAACATAAAAATTGTTTCATGACCAGATCTGTCGGTAGAAATGGAAAAATAAAACATGCCATTCTTGAAGGTGATAGATTAACACCTTACGAACAACGTTTTCTTTTATAAAATAAAAGGAATAGGGGAAGGGGGTAGGATAGTATAATATCCCATTAGTATCATAACATTCCATTATATGTTTGATACTGGATTCATAATACCATTTGGAAAAAGATAGTTTGGGAGAGAATAAGAAAGGGACTTGAAATTGAAAGGGAAAAGGAAAGCAGAGATAGATTACCTCTTGAATCCTATTCTTGAGATCCTCCTTAAGGGGCCTAAGCTTGGAATTTTGATGAAACAAGAAGGTCTTCGATGTGGGGGATTGTATTGGGGAGATTCTTGGGTTGAATTTAGACAATTCTTGATGCTTGAGAGGGTTGGTTTAGCAGGGGTTATTTATACACGAGGAGGGAGGTGTTTTTAGTATAAAATATTAAATAAAATAATATATGAGAGGATATACTAGTAATAGTAGTTTTCTGACATCCTAAATCATATATTAATATAATATAATTCGGTTTAGGCTTTAAATCATATTTATAATTTGAATTCATTAATTTATTAAAATCCAAGTGAAAGAAAGGAAAAAGACACTTTAAGAAACCACCTATTGACTTTAGACCTTGGAAAGTTATTTTTTAGGTTTGAAATTTGATTTTATTGTATTTCAAGGATCTTTTTATGAAATTTAATATAATTGGGATGAAAATAATGTTTTAGAATTTTTGTGTCATAATTAAATCATTAATGATGAAATTTAGGATACGCTGATCATGCGAAAAACTGTATTTTTACTATTCACATGAAAATTGAAATATTTCAGAAAAATCCCATAATTTTACCCTAATAAATTTTCAACGTGTAGAATATAAAATTGATTTTAATTTTTCAAAAATAATTTCCCAAATATTGTAAATTTAATAATTAATTTAAATCATATTTTACATGAAAAATACAGTTTAAAAATAAACCTGATTTTATAATGCTCTCAAAAATTACTTAGGGTCTTATAATATTATATAAAAATTAGGAGACATAGAATTGATAATTTATGAACAAATTTTAAGAAAATAAATTTTATATTAAATTAATTAATTAATTATAATTAATTATTTATAACATACAAAAATACTAAAACGTTTACTATGGTAAAATTGTCACTTTCTATGATGCCTTGATTTTATTTAATTATTCATGGGTGAGGTTACTATTATTTGGACAATGTACTATTCATAAGGTTTTTACTAATATTCATAAGGGTAGTTTAATATTTATATGGGTAGGTTACTATTCACCAAAAATTATGTTTTTCTTATTGGACCCCAAAAATCATCTTGAACATAACCGTGTACGACAGATTTTTTGAAATTCCAAACACATCAGAGAAAAAATTATGTTTAAAGTTTACTTAGAACTTAGTAGTTCATTATGTTGTGTTTTCATGTGATTTTATGTCAAATTTTTAAGAATGTAATTTTAGTTGAAGAACATTGGGTTGTTACATCGCGGGTAGCGCGACCGTTTCCTTCGTCGCCTAAGTCACCTTCATCGCTATTTCGAAGAACACCATAAGGAAGACCAGATAGGGTTCGGGCCATGTATGTTTGGCCTGCACCCTCCTCATTTAGGGTGGTCGCATTCTCTTTATCAAGAACATAAAAAAATAATGAGAATGGAAGATATCTTTAAACCATAAATTTCCATAATCCCTCATTAAAAATATATTCCAAACTTGCAAGGAAAAACATCCACAAATCAACTTGATAATAATTTGGTCAACTTTCTCAGTTTCATAAGGAACGAAACAAAATAATACTACCATACTTAAATAAAATCCCTTCCTTGTTTGTTGTATGTCGACGTTGGCACGAGAAGGAGGACGTTAATTCATTTTAGATGAACATGTCCAATGTTGAAGGAAGCTCAGAGAAATGTAGTCAAAGTTAGGGTCAACGTTATTTTTCGGTGGAGCATTGTTCATGGAAGAAGAATTATTCTTTGGGGAGTTTTCTCCAAAAATCTATAATCCTCCTTTTCCAACCTTTTTCCAACAAATGAATAGATAGTCCCTCGAAATAATAGATTATATATTATTATGTTTTATGGGTTTAAAATTCAAATTGTAGAATTTAATTAAATGAGATGGCTCAATTATTTAAAGGGGGAGGGTTGACACCATTAAAATAGGGGTAGTGGTGGCACCATTAAGTTATGGGAGGTCAAGAGACTCTCCCCCATTTATGAGGAGGTTGAGAGGTTTTCTCCAATTAAATGGTGGGTTTAGTCCAAGGTGGTCCCCACACTGTAACATCTCATGGGAGGTTAGGTTCGGGTGGGATCCACCACAATAACCTCCAAAAAGAGGTTAAGGTGGGGTGGTACCCACGTATGTGACACCCCATGCTTCCATAGTACACTTCTCTTTGAATAATAGAGCAGCGTGTGTTGTATGCAACCTCGAGTACTAACACACCGCGACCAATCAATGTAGCCATTATTAATAGTAATACCCACTTTTTAAAATTATATAAATCTTATATTCCAAAATGGACTTCATTTTGGTATTCGGAATATCGAAATTATCCTAAGTGGATTTTTTTTTATTTTTGGGGAACTTCCAATTTTCTATGAATAGAAAAATAATTAAAAACATATTTTTTAAACAAAATAATTAATAGTGATATATTATACTATCGAGTGGTTTTAAGGTTTAATTATAGTATAATTTTATCATTTTATCTGTTGGTGGTCATTATAATTAATTTCACTTTGAAATTGGACATAAACAATTGTCAATCTTTTGATTGATATTGTTTCTTAAAAACACGCTAATTGTTTTGACTACAAGAATTAATTATAAAATTAATTAATGCAACATATATGTTTTGAATTTTTTAAACTATAAATCATATTTTAATTCATAATATCAATTATAGCTTAGGGAGAATTTTTGGTATTCTTCTGAAAAACTACAATTTTTGATGAATAGTGAAACCACTAAGTGGTAGTTAAAAAACAAATTTTTCGTTTAAATGAAACATTACCACCTCTGTGATTTTAATTTCAAAAATACGACATACATCATTGTAATTATGAAGTAAAATGTGGTTCAACGGTATTAAAATAATTTTGGTGAATAGTAACATTTAAGTTCAATTATCACGATTAAAGGTAATTAGTGTAATTTAAGGTAAATATAAGGATATAATAATATGAAATTACCTTTAAACTTGTCCTACCCTTATTAGATGAGTCATGGACGACCAAGAAAATCCATGGGTCTTCTTGGGGACCCCATGGAGCAAATTGGGTAAGAAAATGACATTAATAACTTTTTATTTAAAGTAAAAAATACAAATGTCACTAACATGTATTGTTTTACTAAGACAATTATTACATGGGGTTATACAAGTCATATTTTTTACAATAAATATTCTTTAGAAATCTAAATATATTTCTTATAACATTTTATTTTTTTAAATTTTTATACATTTAAATAAAAATTATTTTTGACACCATGATGATGCAGCAATTACCTCATTAATTAACGATTTAAATAAAATGAAAAGATAATGTAAAATCTAAAACCTAGACTTGTGAAAAACCTATTGGATGAGTATATATAGAAAACTTATCACCTTATCCTAGAAATATATAATTGTAGGACCTTTGAAATCCGATAATCACTTCATAATATTGTAACATTTCATGACATTCAAAGAGTGCCTCTCCTCTACTCTTATAAAAGGCTCTCACCTCTACTACCTTATTCAGACCATTAAAGCCATTTGGATCGGCCAAAATATGACCAAATACTCTATCAACTTCCCTATATTACTCTTAGAAGCCTAAATTTGTGATGAAGTCTTCCCAAGGAATCCTTTGGCTAAAATCAAAAAGAGTTACCCGATTTTATGGTAATGTCTTCTCTTACGTTCTTTTGTTTTATTTTTCTTCTCTAGCCCCTTAAAATCTTATTATTCCTTAAATTTATAACAAAAAAAATATCTTAAATATACTAGGATGTATTTATGAGAATTATTTTATTTAAACTTACACATACCTTCGTCTAATGGTTAAAGAAAATACTTATTTTGTGGGTGGCGAATTACTGCCTCATGAAACGATGATTGTTCAATCTTCTTTTAACACCTCTCATGGTGGCCATTAATATATCACTATATTTATTTATGATATATATTATGTTTATGTCTTCATTATACTTCTGTTATTTTCATTAATGGCATACCTTTATGATTTCCATTATGGTTAAACGCGATAATTTCATTTTAGGATGTGCGGACTACCGCCCCTCAAAGTGATTTGAATCATTAATCACATATGTGGGACGTGTAAAGGATAGAGTAAATGATATTATATATGATATTATAATGGAATTATAATACAACTTTATATAATTATGATCTCATTACATTAAATATGTAATATAAATGAATGTAGCATTCATGTGTACGTACGGCTTACCATCTCCATGAATAGTGAATTTCATTTATTATCTCTAAATTTTATGTAATATTATAAACGAATATATATACTGGATATATATGATATATAGGATATATAAATAATGAATATAATTCTTGATATAATGGAATTTTACCACATGAAGAACTTGTAATTATAAGAGGTTTATTTTTGACTCAAGTACCAATGATCGACAAACTGACCGTTATTAACATAAATAATTACATAAGGTTCATAACATTGTAATAAGTGATATAAAAGGAATGATGAAATAGAAAAAGGTTCTTAAAAAATTATAAATTAACTCTAGTTAATTATTCATGAGGTTAAGTAACGGTCGAGTCAAGTCAGACACAAGGTAAGGGACTTCATCTCAATCTCCTTTCATTGAGGCATATTTTGTTTTATACACAACTTTCTTTTATACGGTGTATAAACCTCTTTGAGTTTTAAATTTATTCAAAAGGAATATTTTTATACGAAGCGTTTTTACTAAATGACAAAAGGAATGTTTTGTCTTACATATGCGGCGACAATGACTTCTCCGCCACCATGACCATTATTTGAGTTTCGACTTCCTCTACAAGCCATAACTTTTTTAAATGAAAAATAAATACCATGTTTTAATTTTCTTTTATTTTGGTATTGAAAATGGTTTTTATAGTGTTTTTATTATATTAATGTGTTGTATTAATATATTGTGATTAAAATGTGGAAATGTTTTGTTTCCTTTATGCATGTTTTATGTGATATGATTATGTTATGGTTTATGATATGTTTAAACCTGTTCATATGAGGAATGCATTGGACTTAATAAGTGATGGGTGGATCCCACTATAGCTCCTTGATGAATCGGTATGTCTCATGAGACAAACTAGTTTCTTGGTACGAGGCTTTGACAGAATCTTATTTTTAGTCTTGGCACGAGGCCTTGGCTATATGGTTATGACATTCTGGCATTATGCATTCCATCATTATGAAAGTGGTTATTGATATTTCATTTGATTATTCGACTAGTAGAATATCAACGTGAATAAGTAAATGGAATTATTTCATTTTATTTGACCATATTATGATGAAGTTCAAGTTTAAATGTCTTTTTTTTCAGTTATACATTGCCTTAATTTTTTATGTTTATTTATGAAAGTTTCCGCTATATTTTTATCCTTACTGAGCATCTAAGATCACCCCATTCAATGATTTAATTTTTCCATAATTTGAAGAAGTATTTTATGAATGAACTATAGGGATAGTCGGAAGGGGATTTGAGTGTGGACAATGGAGACCATGTTATTTTAGTTTTCCACATTATGATGTAATGTAATGTTTATGTATGTATCTAGTGTTTCCAAGGCTATTAAAATAATCGGTCTTTAGAGACTTGACCTTTTGTGATCATGTCAATGTCATGTAATAATCCACCGACTCTAGGTAAATGGGGTTAGGGCATTACAGTTGGTATCAGAGGTAGTTTACTACTAGCCTTGGAAGGTAGATTTAGATAAACTCTAATTAGAGCACATAGACATATGATAGACTTTGAGGATTAGTATAGATGAACATTCTAGAGTTTTGGTATTATAGAGATTTTTGTGAGTTTTATGATAAATACATCCCTGTCTGGATACGCGTAGGTAGATGCTGCTCTTGCACAGATGTACCTAGTGGTAGAACCCGAAAACACTAGTTTGAGCTAGACTCGAACGGGAACTGGTTCAAGACAGCGGGCCTTGCTTAACTCTTGGTTACGACACTCCCGGGGTATATGCTAAGGATAATTCTCCATTTCTTTACAAAACATTATGAAAGGATTATGAGTATACATTTCCTCAATGAAAACATTTTTATGATTATGGATTATGTCCATACATAGTTCAATTTATGATAATTGTTTTACATATTTTTTATTATGTATTTCGATTCTTAAACAAATTTAGTTTATGACATTGTTTAGAAATGGTGCCTAGTGGAAGGAATGGAAAATGTATCAATTCACACACTCCATATATGGATTTCCCTCCTACTAAAAATAATTATAGTGGGGCAGGTGATACAACTGGTGCTGATCATCTTATCAACATACTGGAACAACTCAATCAGGATGTGAATAATAACCTTACTCGTATAGAGCACCCTGATTCTCAACGTGGAGGATCAATGTTAGACCACTTCATGAGGAAACAACCACCAACATTCAATGGGAGAAAAAATCCCTTTGTAGCTGAGCAATGGATAAATTCCATAGAGAAAATATTCCATGCCTTGGGGAGTAGTGAAAGGGAAATGTTTATCATGGAAGTTGACCACCTCACTAAAGATGATTATCAATGGTGTTCATTGATTCAAAAAAAGGAATATGAAGAAGTACCAAGTATGAAATAGAGAGAGTTCAAATATATTTTCTTAGAAAAATACTTTCCTCTTCACCATTGAGCAGATATGGAAAGGCAATTTCTTAGTCTGAAATAAAAGGAGGATGAGATTGTCGCAAAGTATGAGGTTTACTTTACAAGGTTAGCGAGCCATGCAGCAGATTATATACATAACCCAATAAGTAAGATTGATCATTTATTTGATGGTTTAAAACTATTTCTCCATCGAGCCTTAGTCTCACATTCTTTCTCTTCATATGAAGATATAGTCTCGTGTGCTATCAAGACAGAAAAGGAATTCTCTAAATCTTATGAAAATAAAGTAAATCAAGAGAAGAAGAGAACGGTGGAATAAGAGATAGATAAATGGAAAAAGGGAACAAAGGATTTTCCATTATTCAATAATTGTGGTAAGAATCACCCCGATAATTGCCTAAAAGGAATAAGAGTTTTTTATAAATGTGGATAAAAAGGTCACCAAGCTCATGATTGTAATGGAAAGAAAGAGGGAAAAAATGTTGAATGCTACAATTGTAGTTAAATGGGTCATTATGCAAATGAATGTCCCAAGCGTCAGGGAAACATGCCTCAGAAAAGGCCAATGGATCAAGGCCATTCTTATTCTGTTAGTACAGTTGAAGTGGAATAATTAATGTATTGGTTCTTTTGGAAAGAATGATTATATTTTGGTTATAAAAAAATGTCATATATATAAGTATTGTACTACAATACTTGTTGTTTTAATTATGGTTTTAATATGATGAAGGTAATCATATTTTTAGTTTGTGACATTAAGAGAAACTTTACTCTGTTTGGGAAATCTGATGTTACAATTGATTTTGGAATTTAGAGACCTTTTAGAAAATGTCTGGAACAAGGTGTTTTGGATAACTATAAAGGTTGGAATGGATTAAGATGAACATTGGATTATTATGTTTAAGGTTAAAAAATTTATGAAGATTATTTTTGGATTATTATAATACTATAGTTTTAGGAAAAGGACAACCTGCAGGTTGGGGGATAACTCGTCGCGTCAGACAAAGCTGTAGGAATCGAACCCATAACCATAGTGTGAAATGCCTTTATTACCTACCACATGACTACATGAAGTCCCTGGTTATTAAAAAATAGTTTTCCTAATCTAAATGGTATGTGTTTATATTTTGAACCTTCTACGATTAGGATAAATATAATACTTTTGAGTTATATTAACTTTTGAGTGAAAGAAGAGTTTGTGGTAGAAATTATTTGAAGGTTGAAACTCTACTTTTCAAGCATATATATACCTATCTATTATTCTATGAATAAATTAATTCTTAAACATTAGGAAGAGGATATTAAAACAAAAAATGTGTTATCCTAATACCTTATGTTTTGTTGAACTGATGATACTTTAAATCAACTTAGAATGAAGGTATTGAGGCCCTCAATTTTAAACTTGTTTGTGATTGATGACCCCAATCACTCCATAAAAATATTTACGTTTATCCTCCAATTATGTGTCTCTAATTTCCACCAATGTTCCCGTAATCAAGATCATAATTTGGTGGTGACTTTTTCATTTCCCTTTCCCTCTTATTAAAGCTGAATTTTATTAACCTTATTTCTGTTATGGGTTTTCCACAATGATATTTTCTATTTTTACCCTTTTATTTAGGAAGAATACTTTCAGATTGCGAGGACGCAATTTATTAACGGATGGTAGAATGTAACACCCCAAGCTTCCATGGTACGCTTCTCTTTGAATAATGGAGTAGCGTGTGTTATACGCAACCTCGAGTTCTAACACACCACGACCAATCAAATTATCCATTATGAATATTAATACCCACTTTTTGAAATTATATAAATTTTATATTTCAAAATGGACTTCATTTTTGTATTGGAAATTTCTAAATTATCCTAAGTTGAATTTTTTGTAATTTTCTGAGACCTTCCAGTTTTCTATGAATAGATAAATAATTAAAAACAACTTTTTTTAATCAAACTAATTAATAGTGATAACTTATACTATTGATTTTTTTTAAGGTATAATTAGAATATAATTTTTCCATTTTATCCAATGGTGTTCATTAGAATATATTTGACTTTGAAATTAGACATAAACAATTGTCAATATTTTGATTGATATTGTTTCTTAAAAACTCACTATTTTTTTGAAAACGGGAAGTAATTATAAAATTAATTAATGCAACTTATATGTTTGGAATTTTGTAAAATAGACATCATTTTTTAATTCAGAATATCAATTATTTCTTAGGGTGAATTTTTTGTATTGTTCTAAAAAACTTCGATTTTTTATGAATAGTGAAACCACTAAGTGGTAGTTAAAACACTGATTTTTCGTTTAAATGACATTTTACCACCTATGTGATTTGAATTTAAAAAAATCCGACATAAATCATTGTCATTAAAATGTAATATGTGGTTCAATGGTATTAAATTAATTTTTGGTGAATAGTAACCTTTAAGTTATATTAATTTTTTTAGACCGAAACACCATTTATTAATTAAAGAAACAAAAGTTTACATGAGACGAAAGGATGGGATTTTATTACAATCTCATTCAAATAGGTGATGAAAATCAGCTAGCAGCGCATCCAGCCAAGTCATGTTCTGGTGGACACCTTTGTTGGCAAGGGCATCAGCAACAACATTTTCTTCACAGAAGACATGTGTAGCAATGTAGTCGATCTCGAGAAGCGAATTCAAGCAGTTCATCCAGCACGTAGTAAGCGGCCAGGCGAGATGAATAACACCGTTCCAAATGGCTTGAACAATGGTGGTAGAATCACTTTCAATCGACAGTTTACGCCAACCTCTTTGCAGCTCAAAATCAACAGCATGTATGACTCCAAGCATCTCCGCTTCAATGGAAGAGGCAATCCCACACCCACCATAAAAGCAACCATGGAAATGGTCATTAGAATCTCGGAAAATGGCCCCACAACTGGCTGGTCCATGATTTCCTTTTGAGGCACCGTCGACATTCACTTTAATCCAACCCGGCATCAGATGTTGCCAGAAAACTTCAAAGGGTTGCTTGATCTTCGGGAAAATACCTGGGACACAGATACGTCTGAGGATCTCAATGTCTCCAATATGATTGCTGCAAAAATCTTTTTGAATTGATGCAGCTTCATGTATCTCAATGAGAATTCGAGATTTTCTTGCATTGAGACTGAAAGAGTGATTATTATAGATAAGATCGTTTCTTACATACCAGATTTCATGTAGGAGTTCATCCACTGCCGCAAGAAAAATGTTTTTGACTTGCTGAGAGGCTTCGTATTTAGTACATTTCTTCAAAAGTAAACAAATTGGGTCAGATAAGGACCATGAACAATTAAAAAGCTAAAAAATGTAGTTCCATAAAGTCGTGGCCATAGCACAAGACACGAAATGATGATCATAATCCTCTCTGTGATGATTACATAAACGACATTTTGAGCAAAGTTGAATGCCAAAGGCTTGAAGTTGATTTTCAGTGGGTAATCTATTTTGAGAAATACTCCAAATAAGTGTGAACCTGGAGGGTTTGATCGAAGTCTTATTGAAGTTACTCACCCATTTATAATTAGGTTCATTGTCAGAGAAGTTGTGCATGTAGAAGTTTTTTGAGTCAAGTATCCCATTGGGAGCAGGTTCCCAAACAAGGAAGTCCCCAGAAATGGAGAAGGTATAATTTTCAATTATTTGAGGAATTCCATTGGGGAGATCATACCTATAAAGTTGCATATCATCTTTAATTGTGTGGGTGGTGTTTGTAGGAGTGTTATTAGGAGGCAGCATATAAATTAAAGGATTACCTATCCAGTTGTCACACTAGAATTTAATGTTGGATTCAGCGCTGACCATCCATCTAGAGTTAGTCAAAATTTTCTGATAAGAGTTTCTAATAGTGGGCCAGATTGAGGAGTTGATGAAATTAAGATTTCATTTTAAAAGTATATTTATGAATCTATGTTTTAAAAATTCAGAGGCTTTAGAGTTACTATTAATAAATCGCCAAGTGAATCTCGCTTTCATTGCATCATTGAACAAATTTAAATTTTTGATACCAATGCCTCAATTATCAAGAGGTTTACAACAGGTCTTCCATGGGATGATGACAAGTATCCTTTTAGAGATATTTCTCGTACAGATGAAATTTTTTACAAAGGTATTTATTTTCTTGAAAGTTCCTTTGGGCCATTTATAAATCATGAGTGAGTAGACCATCTTAGAGACAACGGTAGATTTGACAAGACAAATTCTACCAGCCATGAAAATGGATTTCCCCTTCCAAGTGGAGAGTTGATTAATGATTTTATCAGTGATATTAGAGAAATAAGATGATTTAGGACGTCCCTAGAAAATCGGGACGCCCATGTACGTGAAGGGAAAAAAAACCTTCTTTAATTCCAGGGTTACTGGTGATAATGGATTTCCTTCTAACAGGGAAATTATTTCCAAAGAAAATATGAGATTTATTCCATGAAAATGCTTGTCCAGAAATGTTTTTGTAATGAGAGATAGTTTGTTTAAGACATTGAATATTTCTTTGATCTCCCTTTATAAACAAAATAATATCATCAGCATAGAGGAGGTGAGTGGGGACAATAAGATTTCTTGCATCTTGAATGGGTTTAAGTTTATTTTGATCAACCAGATTATGAATGGGTCTACTAAATTAGACTTCAGCAATAAAAAATAGAATGGAAGAAAGAGGATCTCCCTGTCGAACACCTTTAGAACATTTGAAAAAACCACCAGGGGTGACATTTATTAATATGTAAATGATAGCAGATTGAAATAAGGTCCGGATTCTCTTGATAAAAGTCTCATGAAAACCAAAAATTTTCAAGACTATAAATATAAAGCCCCAATCAATGGTATCAAAGGCTTTTTTAATATCATGCTTTATGGCCACACAACCCCCTCTATTATTTTTATTTAGGATGTTGGTACATTCTGAGGCAAGACAAATGCAGTCTTGGATGGATCTGTTATTGATGAAGCCAAACAAATTCCATGAAACAATTTTGTTGCAAATCAGATGCAATCTGTGGGCAATGATTTTAGTAATGATCTTGCATAGGGTATTTATAAGAGAAATTTGTCTAAAATGATGAATTTCAGAAGCATTTTCAACCTTGGGAATTAAGGTGAGGAATTGAGCATTGATACCCTGGGGGAGGGATCCGTGAGTGAAAAAAGACCTAATCAGCTTACAAACATCTGAACGAAGAGTGTACCAGTGATTTGTATAGAAACCATTGTTAAATCAATCCGGTCCAGGAGCACTATCAGGTTTTAAACTAAAGACAATGTCTTTAATTTCATGCTCCAAAGGAATAGCTAAGAGAGAGTCATTGTCTTTCTCATCCACCATTAAGGGAATAATATTGGGATAGAGAACAATGTTTCTCTCAGGGCTACTGAAAATTTCATTAAAGTATGAGACAACAAGATCCGAGATGGACTCTTCAGATTCAATGATCAAATCATTTTGAATCAGTTTAGTGAGAGGATGATTGGATTTTCTGGTTCTTTGATGAGAGTTATAGAACTTAGTATTTCTATCTCCATCAGCCAGACATTTTTTCTTAATAATTTGTTTCCGGATTTTATCTTTAAAGGTGATTAAGGTGTTAAGCTTAAGAGCTGTATTGACATCCAGTTGAGACTCGAGGGTAAAATCAGAGTTGGAACTATGAGTTTGGATTTGATTGAGTTCGTCTTCAAGAGAGGTGATGTCTGAATCCAATTGTAAGGTCTTGGTTTTACACTAACCTTTGAGAGCTTGTTTTAAAATTTTCAATTTGAAGATATAGGAAAAAGAGTCATGAAGATGGATCATAGAGTTCCAAGTTTTATTAATCAAGTTGACACAGTCAAGGTCTAGAGACCAAGAATTATTGAATTTAAAAGGAAGGGGAGTTCTACATTCATTAGAAAGGGAGATGAGTAATATGGGATGATGGTCAGAGTTAAGTCTGGGAAGAGTTATACAAGAGACATTATCCCAGGTGTCTAGGGCCTTCATGTTAACAAAGGCCCTGTCAAGATTACTGACAATAGTTTTGTTATAATGCCTTCTATACCAAGTGTATTTCGCCAAAGTAAGGTTAACTTTAGAGAGATTACAGTCATCAATAGTAGATCTAAATTCTATTGTGGATATAGAAAGATGTGAGGGTCCAATTTTTTCAGTGGGACTAAGAATAGCATTGAAGTCACCACTAATCACCCACAGATCTTGAATTGTGTTAGCCATGTCAAGAAGGTCTTTCCAAAGATTTATTCTTTGTTGATACCTATTATTTGCATAGACCATTGTGCAATAGAAGTTCTGATCATTCAAGATAAAATCACAAGTAAAATGTTGATCAGCAATTTTGAAAACATTGATGTTTTGAAAGGAGGAGTGATAGAAGATCCACATAGAGTCCGTCAAAGGACCATTTTTGCAGGATCCTAAAAAGTTGTAATGAAGAGAGAAAATTCTCATAAAATTAGAATTGAAGATGACCTTGGGTTCAAATATGGAAAATAGCTGACGTTTATGAGTGTTTAAATGCCTCCTAAGTGTCATGGAGGTGTCATTGTTGGAAATTCCTTGGCAGTTCCAAAATAGGAGATTCATTGTTACCTATGTTTTGGGTTAGAGCCCCTTTTTTGGACTTCTCAGAATTCTTCTTCCTCTTAGATCTTCTAATAAGAGGGGGGAAATAGATTCTGATTTGTTATCAGTTGATTTGATATCGGAAATTGATGAGTTAATCTTAGAAGGATCAGTCAAATGAACTGAAACAGTAGCAATAGGAGTTACAGGTTAAGAAGAACAAATATGAGAGTGTTCTGGATCTGATTTTCCAGCAGGATCAACATGAGGTTTTAGAGCTTCAGTAGAGTCCAGAGCATATTTGTGTTTAGGGGAGAGCTTAGATTTATCAGAAGAGAGGGATTCAGGAGTATTCAAATTAGAGCTTAAAAAAATAGAAGTAGAGTTGACATTTGTCCCAATCAGCATGCTTGAAAAAGGATTTACATCCTATTCAATCATATTAGATTTTCCAGGGACAAAGGTAAGAGTTTTAGTAGTAGAATCATTAACATCAGTGAGAGTTTCAGTAGGGACATTGTTGTGGTTCTATTTGATGTGAATGTCAGCAACATAGTTTGTGATTATTGAAGACATATTAGAGTTCAAACACGTAGTAATAATACTATTATCAGCATAATCAGGAGGATGAAAATCAGAGTTTAAAACCGTAGAAGCAGTGTTGATATTTGTCCCAATCTGCATGCTTGAAATATGATTTACAACATGATCAATCATACTAGATTTTTCAAGGACAGTGATAAGAGTTTTAGCTGTAGAGTCATTAACATCAATGAGAGTTTCAGTAAGTACATTGTTGTTTTTCTCCTTGATGTGTATGTCAGAAATAGAGTTTGTGATCTTAACAGTCATATTAGAGTTCACACAGTCAGTAATATTACTATTATAAAAAATTCATGCGGAAATTTAACTTAGTTACCTCATTGTGGTGATTTTTGCATGTTACCAGGAGAACCAGGGGGGTCATCACTAGAGGAGGGCTCCTCTTGCCGTCTTCCTAGAACATTCAGATTATTGAGATCTGTCCCAGTCCCATCCAGGATAGATGCAGATCCAGAGATATCAATGTTCCTGCAAGAGGTCATCTTCGAAATAGGGGAAATATGTGCAGGGTAATTAGAAATCAAGGGGGGGGGGGGGAAGTGGAGGGCATATAGCTGTCAAGAGTAGTTCCATTTACCTGCAATGTGTTAAAAGATCCAGCCAGCATATTTTCTTCTTCTTCCACAAATTTTCCCCATGATTTCACCTCAAGGGAGGAAAAGTTATTATATTTCATGACACATACTTCATGTTTCTTATTCGGTGGGTTAGTTTTCACCAACATATCTTTACCTTTCTTATTCTGTTTGATTTATTTCCAATCATTTGCAATAGGGGGGTCAACATTATTTCTAACGACTCTACAGATAGCAACATTGTGACCTATCAATTTGAAAACCTCACAAAAAGGAGGTTTCCTTTCATATTCTACCCTGATATTAGTTCTATAATTGGGATCATTGAAGTATATGACCAAAGGCAGTTCAGAAGCTAGATTAACTTCAACCATGATTCTAGCAAAAAGTCCAAGGTCTCCATTCAACGTTCTATGGTCAATTTTAATGGGAGAACCTATACAGGAAGCTATGTCATTTAATATCTTAGGGTGGCAAAAGAACCAGTTAAGACCATGAATTCAAATCTAGACTTGTGCCAAAGATTTCCTATGTGTGTGAGGGTTAAAAGAGACATCCCAATCTGAAATTCTAAGGAGACTTGGTTTAAGATGAATATTACATAGTCTCCAAACCTGTTCAAGTTGCTCCTGAGAGTTGAGAAGAATGTGATAATACCCTTATTGGATGAGTCATGGCCAACCAATACAATCCATGGGTCAACATGGGGACCCCATGGAGCCACATGGGTAAGAAAATGACATTAATAACTTTTTATTTAAAGTAAAAATAAAAATGTCACAAACATGTATTGTTTTACTAAATAAATTATTTCATGAGGTTATACAAGTCATATCTTTCACTATAAATATTCTTTATAAGGATAAAAATAATTCCTACAACATGATATTTTTTTATAATATTTAGACATTAAAAAAATAAATTTATTTATGACACTATGATGATGCAGCGATTACCTTATTAATTAATGTTTTAAATAAAATGAAACGATAAGGTAAAATATAAGTCTTAAACTTTTCAAAAAACTATTGGATGAGTATATTTATAAACCTTATCACTTTATCTTAGAAATATATAATTGCGGGACCTTTGAAATCCGAAAAGCTCCTCATAATAATGTAACATTTCATGACATTCCAAGAGTGCCCCTCCTCTCCTCTTATAAAAGGCCCCCACCTCTACCACCTTATTCACACCTTCATAGACATTTGCCTCGGCCATACTATGCAAAATTATTGTCTCAACTTCCCTCTATTACTCCTAGAAGCCTCACTTTTGGCAGAAGTCTTCCCAAGAAAGCCTTTGGCTCAAATAAAAAAGAGTTACCCGATTTTAAGGTAATGTCTTCTCTTATGTTCTTTTGTTTTATTTTGATTCTACAAACCCTTAAACACTTTTTATTACATTCTTTTGTAACAACAACAGAATCTTAAATATTCTAGGATGTTGTTATGAGAAGGATTTTATTTACACTTACACATACCTTCGTCTAATGGTTAATGAACATACTGTTTCTGTGGGTGGCGAATTACTGCCTCACGAAATGATGATTGTTCAATTTTTTTTAACACCTCTCATGGTGGCCATAATGATCTCACTATATTTATTTATGATATATATTATGTCTATTTTTTTCCTAATTCTTCTGTATTTTTCATTTATGGCATACCTTTCTGATTTCCAATATGGGTAAACGCGATAATTTCATTTTAGGAAGTGCAGACTACTGCCCCCTCAAAGTGATTTGAATCGTTAATTCCATATGTGGGATGTGTAATGAATGGAGTAAATGATTTTATATATTATATTATACTGGATTTATAATACACCTTTATATCATTATGATATCACTCAATTAAATATGAAATAGAAATGAAATTAGCGTTCATTCGTATGTACAGCTTACTGTCTCCTTGATCAGTGCATTTCATTTCTTACCTCTAAATGTTATTTAATATTTTAAATGAATATAAATACTGGATATATATGATATATAGGATATCTACATCATTAATATAATTCTGGATATAATGGAATTTTATGACATGAACAACTTGTTATTATAAGAATTTTATTTTTGACTCAATTACCAAAGATCGACAAAACGACCGTTATTAACTTAAATAATTAAATAATGTTTATAAAATTGTAATAAGTGATATAAAAGGAATAATGAACCTGAAAAAGGTTCTTAATAAATTAGAAAATAACTCTAGGTTATTATTCATTAGGTTAAATAATGGTCGAGTCAAGTCAGACACGGGTTAAGGGACTTCGTCGCAATCTCCTTTCATTGAGACATATTTTGTTTTATACACAAATTTCTTCTATACGGTATATAAAACCCTTTGAATTTTACTTTTATTCAAAAAAAATATTTTTATACGAAGCATTTTTACTAAACGACGAATGGAATGTTTTGTCTTACGTATGCGGCGACAACGACTTCTCCGCCGCCGTGACCATTATTTGAGTTTTGACTTCCTCTACAAGCCATAACATTTTTAAATGAAAAATAAATACCAAGTTTCAATTTTATTTTATTTTGTTATTGAAAATGGTTTTGACAATGTTTTTATTATATCAATGTGTTGTATTGATATATTGTGATTGAAATGTGGAATTGTTATGTTTTCATTATGCATGTTTTATGTGATATGATTTTGTTATGGTTTATGATATGGTTAAACTTGTTCATATGAGGAATGCATTGGACTTAATAAGTGACTGGTGGAGCCCGATATATCTCCTCAATGCATCGGTAGGTCTAATGAGACAAACTAGTGTCTTGGAAAGATACCTTGACAAAATCTTATTTGTAGTCATGGAAAGAGGCCTTGGCTACGTGGTTATGATAGTCTGGCATTATGAATTCCATCATTATGAAAGTGGTTATTGACATTGCATGTGATTATTTGACTAGTATAATATACATGTCAATATGTAAATGGAATTATTTCATTTTATTTTTCCATATTATGTTGAAGATAATGTTTAAAAGGATTTTGTTTCAGTTATACATTGCCTTAAATGTTTATGTTTATTTTTGAATGTTTCCGCTATATTATTATCCTTACTGAGAATCTGAGATCACTCCATTCAATGTTTTAAGTTTTCCAAGATGTGAAGATGTATTTTATGAATGACCTGCAGGGATAGTCAGAAGGGGATATTGTGTAGCCTACGAAGACCACGTTATTGTAGTTTTTCACTTTATGATGTAATGTAACGTTTATGAATGTATCAAGTATTTCCAAGGATACTAAACTAATCGATCTTTCGAGACTTGATATTTTGTGATCATGCCAATGTTACAAAATAAGGCACCGACTCTAGGTAAATGGGGTCGGGGCGTTAAAACGTCCAACTAAAACATGGGTGGTTATAATGGATAAAATAAAAATAAAACATGCATTTATTTTATTTTATTATTTCCACGAAAAACCCAAAAACTAACTTTCACCCTCGACCAACTGCCATCGAGGTGAAAGTCTTATTATGAGAATACTGGCATAGCTAGTTCAATGGTGTTCTTAGATTTCAATTCTGAGAACTAGTTCAAAAGTTATAAAAACCCACTTGAAATTTCACTGAATTTAACTAAAAAAACATCAGAAATGGATTCCTGATACACTAGGCCTCGGAATACTATGCCGTCTATTTTCACAGACTCGAAAAATTCCCATATATATATAAAAAAATATATGGAAATTATGAGACTTTACAGAAAATTACCCAAATTGTGTTTACATTTTTTTTCCATTTTTTGATACAAATGCAATGCTCATAATCGTTTGGGGGGCCTGTTTAATGTCCTTATTTTTTACAAGTATAATTTTTTTATTACTCAATTCAATATCATTATGGGACTTTATTCTATAACATTTCCTTTTCCATCTTGGAATATATGTTTGAAATTATTTAGGATAAGATTTCTGCTTCTCATGCCCATTTAGAGAAGATAATTAATTTATAATATTTATTTAACATGATGGGACTTATCGACCAAGTGACCTTCACCTAAGATAAGTTGATACATTCAGACCTAGAAAAAACTATATCAAAGATTGTGGGATTAGATCAGATTGGGTTTTTTTTCAATCTACCCTCATACCAGTTTCTTGAATAATATCCTTCCCATTTCCTAAACCACATACATTCACTATATCTATAAAGGAGGGATAAACCTATGGATGTATCAGTACCGCATCTCCTAGGATCAAGGCTAACAAATTGGAATCACTCAAATCATGTATCTAGCTGGAATAATATTTTCTACCTTTAGTTCAAAGTACACAGTACCAAATTATTTTAAAATAGGATTAGTGTGGAAGGATTCTCTATTATCCAAATGAACTATAGAGAGGCTATCATAACAATTATTCTTAATTAGATAATGGAAATAGATAACCCCACCTTTTAGTCCATACTGCCATATTGGCATGGTGAGGACAAATGACCTTGGAATTTACATGATAAAGTGAAATCCATGCAAGACTCAAAGACCACAGATTTGTTTTGTAGAAAAAATCTTACCAACCCATGATCCACACTCACTACACTGGGGTATTTTGAGACATCGACTTCAACACATACACCTAGGGAAATCATGAAACAAACTATATTTTTTCTAATGTCCGAATTGACAAAAGTCCCGACCATATCACCAAGAATGCGGATAATCCAAGGGTTTTGGAAAGGTAGTGGAATTTCAAAAAATCATTTGCAAAACGCCATTATTGGGGAATCACATTTCATATGGAAGTCATATGACCATAAAAATAGTTAGAAATGAGTTATATTATGTATAATCAATGAGATCTTGACCATGAAATTGTCAAGTCATTCACCTACGAGAGATGAACCATGATACAATGCCTGTTGAGATGGACACATATTTCTTACTCATGTAACTCCCAAGATCTGAACACATTTTTTTGGAAAGTGTTGGATGAAATATGATGGAAACTAAATCTTTTATCTAATTTCAGCATTATGAGAGTGAAGGCTTCTATGAAAATTGAGGATAAGAGAAAGAGTTAATGAAATCCATAAATATGATTATTCAATTTATCAATAAGCATGATAAAAAATAATGGTGGGAGAAAATTAGGGTTATAGAATATATCAATGTAGGGATTCTATCCCTTATGGAGCTCCCCCCAATGGGGGACGGGGATGGAAGCTACAACCATCACTACCAATGTCATATTCAGGGACAATGGAAATTTGAGAAATGAACTTGTTTATATATTTATATGCCACCGGACTGCCATAATATAATGGACTTGTAGATCACATGAATAGAACTATCCTCGAGTGAGTTAAATGGATGAATTCATCTTGGGCCTACCAAATCATTTTAGGATGAATACAAAATAATGTCAGTGTACATAATTAATAGGTTTCATTTTTATTATAATCAATTTATATTCCTAGAAGAACTGTTTAATAACAAACCGACTTCTTACAACCACTTAAATGTTTTTGGGAATACATTATAATACCATGTTAAAATAGATAACCCAGAACATCAAGCTATTAAGTTTGTATTTTTTACGTACCTCTAATGAATAAAGGTTTATAAAATTTGGGTTTAATAACCCAAATTACAGAATTGTATAATCATTAAAAATATGGGTTTTCAATAATCATGTTCTCATATGTCCAAATATGTCACAAAATAGAATGATGATACATCCATTGATGAGGATATTAATTCTCAACCATCGACCCAATTTGAGGCTTCTCATCAGTCTCCTCCACCTAATCCTCAACCTATGACCTAAATTTAATCCAATTATAGTTTTTAGACTCTGATAAAGATAATCCTAATAATAATATTGATTACCAGTTGAGCCACTATTGATCATGTAGGGTGACCACACATCCTGCTTGCTTTAATCAATATGAAATGGATTATTTTGTCCTTTTATATAGGTTGGTATATAATTTATTATTATCCCAAATCATATAAACAATCCATAAATGATATATATTCCAATCAGTGGATCTCTTCCCTATATAAATAGTTTAAACCCTTGAATAAGAACCGCACATGTTCAATTGGTAATAAACCTGTTAATTCTAGGTTCACTGGGTGTATGTGGATATATAAAATAAAGTAAGAGAATATAGTGGAAAATGAAATAATGTTTAAGGTTGGGATATTTGGAAAGAGAATAATTAAAAGGGATGTAATTAATAATGCTAAAATCAGTTTATATTTTGTTAATAACTATTCAATTTATATGTTTTTTTCTAAGATATTAACATTGAGAAATTGGATGTAAAAACCACATTTATGAACAATGAAAATTTTTAGAAATTTAATATGAAACCAATGAAGGGTTAATAAAAAAATTTAAAACCTAATAAAGCATTCCTTTTAAATAAATGATAATATAATTTAAATAAAGCCTCAAAGAAATGGAATAACAAATATTATTATTTTATGTTTGGAAACTATTTTTGAATAAGTCAACATGATCCAAGTGTATATTTTAAATCTGTTAAAACTAAAATGATTTTCTTACTACTATATTTAGAGGATATTTTGATTATATGAAAAAAATTTATGCTCATTAATTATATTAAATCCTAATATATAAATGAATTATATATAAAACTCTTAGGGGGATCAATAAAAATTCAAGGTATGATAATTGTGAGGTATATAACTCATAAATTATTATACCTTTCCAAAAATGATTAAATTATATGAGTCCATGAATGGTACTTAATTAATTATTTATATAATTTATATGTTCTTTTTTCTCAATATTTCAAAATATCTCAAACTCAAGCCCCAAATGCTACTGTTGATGTTGAATACATTTCTATAGTTACTTATGACAATATTATTGGTAATATTATGTAATCCATAATATGTACCTCTCCTAACATAGCCTTTTAAATCTATAATCTTAGTTGATTGATGTATGGTCTAGGAAAACCAAATTGGAAATATCTGAAACATATCCTTAGATACTTATCACATTCAGTCACTTGGTCGTCATGTTTTGGTTAAAAACTTTAAACTTATGATCTTGTTTCTAGATGTGTATAATATAAATATGAAGTTAATATTGATAAAATTAAACTTTTTCCTGATATGTGTTCACTACTTATGGAGGTCCCATATATGGGAAGTGTAATATGAAATAAGTTGTTTCTTCGTTATCCAACGAGTCTGAATATATATCTTTAACTGAAGCTATAGAAGAGGTTTTATAGTTGAAGTGTAATATTTCTGAACTCAACCTATATATTTAAATTAATTTATTTTATCATAATAGTGATTCATATTAAATTTTTCCAAAAAAATTGTTATTCCATGCTATATCAAAGCACAAAGATATTTGACTTCATTTTATTAGATATTGAATTGAATTGGGTATCATATGTGTCAATAAGGTACATATTTGTAATAAACAATATGATTGTTAGAGAAAGGCTATGTTATTATAAAAAATTGGTTATTTCTTATATATTATGAATTTGATTCAAATTCAATGATCATTGTTGATAGAACATCACCAACTTCAAATAAAAATGGTGAACATTTGTGAATTTTGGTGTTTTATTTTTCAAATTATTCAATGTTGACTTTTTAATTTAAAATATTTTTATTTTTTTTAAAATAAATATTCAATAAAAGAAGTAATTATATTACCTTTTATTATTCATATGATAAATTTTATTTAATGAATAATGTTTTTTGCACTCATTCATTAGGCCTCCATATGGGAATCATTTCTAGATCATTTAGATCAGTATACTAGTTTTTCCCTCATCCATGGCTATCCTAGTTATGCATTTTCAGTGATCCTACATGGGATCTATCCTATCCATTGGTCATCTATCCTCTCTTTTGATCATACACTTATATGTGCTTAGGGTTTGGGAACACGTTTTATTAGGTTGTTTAGATATTTTATGTGTGGAAGCTTATGGTCAGATCATCCATTTTAAGGTGCAAAGCAATGTTAGGGTAATTGATCACCCTTTCCCATTACATCACACAACATTAAACTTTAGATCACTCCTTTTTCCTAGTTTTCGGATCTCATTTTCTATTGTGATACCCATATTCACCTTACTTATTTATTCATTGTGCGAGATTACCTCCTGTCCATTCACCCCCCTCGACAACTTCTCATACCCCATTTTTGATGGAGTGTTTACAATGCCCCATCAAGTGGAATATGTGTGGAAATTATCTTGATCATAAATATTATAATGTATAACGAACCATTAGATTTAGATGTTGAGAAATAGTATATTATTTAAACCATCTAAACAAAATTCTTTCTAGTAGCATGGAGAGACAAGGACCACCAGAGAACCACCCTCTATGACATGTTAGTAATCTCTCTCTTTAATTTTTTAGTTTATAATATTTGAGATCCAGATCACTTTTATATTATTGATGTTCATATTGGTGGATTGTTTCTTATATAGATTTAATTTTTAGATTAGTAAAATGTGTGTGTGAGTGGTGATTTTTATGTTCATGTTGTTCTAAAACGGGCCGAAGCATGTTGAATCACTGTTATTTGAAATTTTCATTCATAATCATTGTAACGAGACATTTATAATATTTATACATAATTGAATAGAAGTGTATGTATATCGATATTGGATATTTCATGGGGCATACACATCTATTTATCCTACTGATGATTAGAAGTGTCTTATGTACAATAACAAAAGGGTTTGGGTAAAGAACGATTGTTTAGAAAGTATGTTTATTTATTTTAGAAACACACAATATAAAAATTAATATATAATTATATATATATATATACAAGAAATATAAAATGTTCCTATACAGTACACTTCCTTCCAAAGGATTTATCCTGGAAAAAATATAACAAAAACCAACTTGACATTTTTTAATGACTGTGGGTGTGGTTATAATAATAAAAAAATACCCATGTAATAAAAATGGTGTATTCTTGGAACCCAAAAACACATACTATAACATTTGGAAATCCATAAAATAAAAAAACACAAGTAGTAATAGAATTTAATTAATCCATACATACTAATCGTTATTCCACAATTTATATAAGCTCTACATCTTGTGATACAATTCAATGGTGGCAATATAAAGATAACAATAATATTTATTTCCATATCAATTAGTCAACAATGTTGATAACATAAGTTTCCAGGTAGAGAACCTAGATCAAATATTTGTGCATGAATATAATAAAAATTCCAATAGTGTTTGACCAACCCCCACATGATGGTATATGGTTTTTAGTGGAATTTTATTTTGAGGATCTGACCAAGATTTAGGAAATCCAAACCCTAATTTTTTAAAATCCCGACAACACCGATTTTTTAAAAATTATATGGTTACTTTTTTTGTATGAAAAAATAATTAATCAATATGTGATCTAATCATCACTTATTTATAAATCCCAATCATTGTGGATGTCACATATTTTATATCACCGTTTCGACAAAAATTTACATTAGGTTGATTGATATACATCTCTTAGTAGGTGGAACCTCATCAGATTTCAAAAACTCAAAATCCAACAATTAGGTCTAATAACATTATTATTTGTTTTTATAAAATAATTATTTTTGTCTATTATATATATTATATATATATATAAACATTTTATGAAAAATACATATTTATTTAAAACACTATTTTTTTTGGAAAATATATTTATAAGTGAAAATCCCAATTACAAAATACACTTTTAAAATGGAGGATTTTTGGTAATTATAACCTCATTTACAATTTGGTGTCCCCATACTATTGTCCACATCATCCATACAAACCACCAAATGGGCCCCAAAAAACATCTCTTTATTTAATTAATGTTTAAATTTTTTTAAAAAAAACACATTAATTCATGAAATTAACTCTCAAGATCACAAGCGAATAATTATAAATAATAAAGGTATCTTTATATTTGAACCATTACTTAGTACTAATGTATCAAAGTATTATTATTTTTAGAATTTTTCAAAACATTAATCTTGTTAATATTTAAGATAAACTTGAGATATCAAACCGACAATTATCATTCCTTCCAATATCTCATTTTGTAGCAAATTTTTACCCATGTGATTATATCCTTTTAATGAACTCTATAAGCAGTAAACCCATTAACTCTTATAAAAATTGGCACCCTCTCTATGTCTACAAAAGAAAATATTATAATGTTCTAGAATTATTAGAACACATAACTCATCGATTCTTAATATTATTTTAAGAGTTTATAACTCAACCTAAAGTCTTAATTTACGATATTGGATCTAAGTAGTAGGGGTTATAATTTTTAATATAAATAATCATCTTCGTAACTTATTTTTAACCAATATACACTTTAATTGGGATTTAAAAAAATATATTTTTTCACTTCCATTAAAATATAATTAATTCTATGGGGGTTTACCCCCATTTATTTATTAGTTATATGAATAATCACTCTTGGAAGATATTTTAAAAATAGATTCACATGGTTTTTACATGAAATAAAAGAGAAAATTGATATGGTACAATCATGTAAAAATTGTATCACATAATTATGTCTTAAACTTATATGATTATAATTTCGATTATACGTTAAACATTATTTCCTTAATAATATTTCTTCACTATCACAACTAATAAATATATTTAGAATCTTACTTGGAAACAATATAATATCAGATAATATATTCCAAATATATTAAAGTTCCTTTACATATACTACTAAGGTAATAAACCCTAACTACATAGTATAATGATAAATACATGTATGTTTCATTCTCACCCAAGAAATAATACAACTTAAAAGAGTTAAAAAGAATCCATATATGGATTGGTTGTCACCAATACTGGTAATCCAACTCACATTTATGTATCCATATAATAATGTTGAATAATCATTGTTGTATAATCTTAAATATATGATATTTATTAAGGATCCAAATATTCTATTTATACATCTCAAATGGTACACACCGAGATTAATAGTATATATTCTCATTTTACATTGTGTAAGAGAAATGTTTGGTTCATTGAAAATCATTTCATATTGTAACTAACTAATTACACTAGAATACTCAGGTTGTGCAATGGATTTTCATGTATTCATAAACACTTTAACACTAGAATGAGATACTATATTAGCTTCCTTAAAACCAAGACGATAAAATATATATAAATTTTTTCCTTTGTAATGAGACTAAAATAAAGAAAATCACCCCACAATTTTTTTAAACATTAATACCAAGAATAGTATATACTATTCCAAGATCCTTCATTTTAGACATATAACATAAATAATTCTTTGTCCCATTCACAATAGTCACATTGGTTCCAAAAAAAATATAATCAACATATAAACACACTATAGCTATATATTCTTTTGTAAAATTTCAATAAACACAATTATAAATATATTTATGAGTAAATCCATGAGATAAAATAATATAATCAAATTTATCAATCTATTTGGTCAGATATTTTTTAAGGACAAAAAGGGATTTAGCTGGTTTACAAAATTACTTTTCCCTAAACATAAAATCAATCCCTTTTTGTTGTTTCATGTATATATATTAATTTAAGATTAAATATAATAAAAATTATGTTTTAACATCCACTTTGTGGATATACAATTGATTAATTGGTGAAAAAGAAAATAAATTACTTATTTAAGTAATTATAGATTCATAAGCATAAGTATAAAAATAATAAATCACTTATTTTTGTTTAAAACTTTTGGCAACAAATATATCTTTAAAATATTTAATTTTACCAATAGAATCATGATTATTCCTAAAAACAGATTTATAGAATATAGGTTTTGATCCCCCAGGAAAATATTTAATGACCGAAGTATGATTCCGGATAATGGAATCCATTTCATCATTAATTGATTTTTTTCATAATGTAAAATCTCAAGAAGATAATGCATATTTATATGAATTATTGTAATCAATTATAGTATATAACCGGAGGTACTTATTCATAAGATGATGGTAAGATTGTTACCTTTTATAGAGATATCTCAAAAACGTTTCAGGTACTCATTTTTGTTGTTTTGAGTTTACATTTTTTGGGTCTTATCATGGAAGAATTTCTGTGAAATTTGGATATTTTGGATGAATTTTAGTTAGTACAGTGTTGGATAATGGTTTCGAAAATCGCATACCCTCTTAGTAGTAACCGTATAACCCTCTTGGAGGTGGCACATAGTTGGGATCACAGTAAGGGGTGGCGATGTACATTATGAATGATACAATGCATTTAAAAATTAAAACTCCTAAAAATTAGATTAAAATTTCATTAACCCCATGTACTTCACCCAATGCGGACCCAAATAGATCCTAATATATTCCTCTCATATATAAAGGTTTTCAAACGAATTCCTAGGGTTCTAAAAAATTATTCTTGACAAATCAAAGGCCAAATTTTCAGATCAACACCTCTTAGGGTATATGGTTTCTTCCAAATTAGGTTTCTAACATGAATGTATCTTTTTCATGATGAAAAGGAAATTATTTTCCTAAATATGAATGGGATTGGATCTTGGTTTTCATGGATCAAATTATTTTGATCATATATATAGTTTTTGGATCAGGATATTGTTTTTTAAATTATTCTTGATCATTTAACTTCAACAGGGGATTCACGTCAGTGATTGTTCATCATCATTTTTGAGGTAGGTGGGATAAGATCAATTATAATAGTATTGAATTATAGTTACATGTAAATATTGTGAAATTTCAATTCACATGTTTTTAATTCAAACCATGAGTTCAATAAATTAATTGATTAATTAATTTATTAAATCACAGAATTGATTAATTTTTTCCTTGTTATTTCAAAATGATTTAAACTTGGAAAAATTGATTTGAGTAATTATGATTATGAAATTTGTGTTTTTGGATTAATTAATTTGTTAATTAATTATGAAATGTTTTTAGTGTGTAATTTAAGTGAAATTTGGATTGCGTAATTTTTCAATTAATGAGATTGTGAATTAATTTAAAATGGGGTTTATGAGATGGTTGACTTGACCGTAATGGGTTAATGGGTTATACGAATTGAATATTAAAAAATGGTTTTATGGTGATTTTCACATATTATTCCATGTCATTAATGTATTGAACCATGATTTATTTGGATATTTTAAATGGAATATTTTAATTTATGAGAAATGTGATAAGAGGGTTAATGTTAATTGACTATGATTGATGTTATATATGTGATATATGTGTGATAGAATGATATAAAAGTGTTGGGAATGGAATAAGGATCCAAATAGCCATATGTGATAAATGAGTTTGGGATAGGGACTGAGGCTCCAAATACCCATATATAAAATTGAGGTTTTGGACATGGATTGAGGATTCAAATACTTATGGGGGTTTATACACTATGTTCGACGATGATGACTTTCTCATTGAAATATGGTTTCAAATGATCATGATGTGAAACATAATAAAATTTATAATTAAATCCCATGTGTTATAATGAATTTTATATTTCATATGTGATATGGTTCAAATGATTTCTCATTCCAAAATAGGTATTGAGGGTTCAGGTGTCATCAGGAACCTGTGTAAAAAATAATGAAATGTAATAACTGTTTGCATTATGAACTGTGAACCATTATTTGTACAAAATCATACGATGTTATGGATTTGATATTTTCTTAGACATAATTGGTTGTTTCCTACTAATTTTCTCTCAAAGAATACTTGAGAATCCTAATCGGTACCCGAACTAACTTCGTTTCTTTAGTAAATGATAATGGAAAGGGCCATATGTTAGATGAATGAGTCGGGAAGGATCATAAATGAGGGAACTAAACATGGTGTTGGGACTCAATTGAGAGTGTTAGTGTGTCTTTCTTTTTGTTTTTCATGTGAAACATGACACATAATTGGAATATCATAACATATATTTGGGTTTGGATATTGTGTTTATGTTTTTGTCATTAAGTGAGATTTGTTTGTCTGGTTCTTGGTTTTATCATTTGGCCATTGTTTATTTATTTATATTATTGTTGATATTTTATAAAGTGGGAATATTCTCACCATAATTGATATTATACCCTTTCTTTTAGTCAGGATCCTCTTCAATATATGATCGAACAATTGAGGACATATTATTGACTAGCTTGGGGCACCAGTATGTGGCCTCGTGGTAAGAACATTTTAAAGATGTATTAGAGTAGGTTTTATTATATTTTCTTTTTTATCAATTTTTGGAAATGGTGGACATGATTCTAGGATGATTCTGGCATTGGTTAAGTGTCCATTAATGGGAGTACATATCCCATGTACGAGGGTAAAAGCCAATTACCTTGAGTTGGATTGTTATTATAGACATTTGTTGTTATAGTTGAATCTATTTCAACTAGAGTGATAACATGTTATGTGATGTGATTATTTTTTCTATGATTTGTTGGATTTGAATCATTGCCTGGTCAAGAATTAAATATGAGTATGAATGCATCATTCTTGGAAATTAGGAATTGCTTTTACATTAATTATATTTAGGCACCCCGGGGAAAATAGATTTTGAGTAAGTGTATAAGTTGGAATGTTTTCTTTGCATATGTATTAAAATTTAAAATAATGCCTTATAATGAGTTGAATGTTTTTAAATGATTCATGATTTTATTATATGTGTAAGGAACCAACCTTAAAAATTTCATAATCATAACTAACATAAATAATTCAAATTGAGAATATTTTTTGGTTTAGAGTTTTAAAGAATTAGTCTATAACTATTACTCAATAACTACAAAATTACAAAGCAGTCACTTAAATTCAATATCCATTTTTTACAAAATTACAAAATTTTGAATAAAACAAGACATATTTTGTTAATAAAAATATTCATAACATTCATCTTGATTTATTCATTCCTTGTACCCATCCTTATACCCAGTGGAAATCATTTCAAAAACAAGGGATGATCACAACATTCTCAACAAGTTATATAAAATAAGGAAAAAACAATATCCCATGAATATTTTAAACTCACTAAATGCATTTTCAGAAATTCATACTTTTCATTCATAGAAAATAAAATCTTAAACATAACTTATGAAATTATAAGATTGTTAAAAACTTTCTTATTAATCATTAATCATAAAACATAAATCATAATGGTAACTTGTGGAATCCCTATAATACTCACATTTTCGCTTTCACAACTATATAGGGAGTAAACATCATTGTTACATTTAAAATACACATAAATTTATATTACCTTAATATCATAGGGAGAACCTTATCGTTTACCTCTGTTACACTACACAATGCATTGGATTGCTATCACAGGATCACCCTACCTCAATTTATCATGGAACCACCCATTTAAATATGCAATTCCTAAGAACCATTATATAATTAGAACACATAAAAGTTGAATAAAGGGAAAAAATTACATTCCCACATTGTAATCAAAATCTATTATTTCATGATATTGACATAATCAATCCTTTATCAATTTCATTTTCAACACCAAAATACCTTGAAGGGGTATATGGTATTTATATTTATTTTAAAAACATTATGACATGTAGAGGAATCCAAATATCAAATAATTCTCGCGATGCTAGAAAGGTCATTGTCGTCACGTTCGGTAAAAAGAATCATTCCTTTTGACATTTAGAAAAACTATTCTAAAAAAATATTCATTTCCAAAACTGTTGAATGAAATTAAAACTCAAAATGGTTTATTTTATATCATATAAAATAAAGTCATTTATAAATCAAAATTTTCCTTAATAAAAGTAGATTGAGATGAAGTCCCTTACAAATATTGTATCATTAGGTTATGGATAAATTAATGACATTATTATGCGTGAAAATATAAATTCCCCCAATATAATTGGATATTTATAGTAAAATAATTAGAGGTTAGTCACACATAATATTTGAAAACAAATCAATGACATGGATATTTAACTTAATGAATGGATATTGAGTTAATATTTCCTTTACCTCAAGTCTGACTTTTCTTGTTTGTTATTTTCATTAATAAATAATAAACATAGGTTAATTTCTACTGTCTTCAGAACCTTTTTCGAGTTTATTATTTTATTTATATCATTTATTACCATGTTATTGAAATTATATAACTATTTATATTAATATCTGATATTTTGTCGATATTGGGTACTTGGGTCGAAAATGATCTTCTTCTGATGTTAATTGTCCATGTGGTCAAAATTCCACCATCTCCAGAATATTAATCATGATTTAAATATCATACATAAAATTTATATATTTACTTTTAATAGTCTATAAAATTTGGATATAAGGAATGAAATGCACCATTCATAGAAATGGAAGGCCGTACGTATGCATGTATGATATTTTCATTTCTCTGTCATGTTAAAGGAATGAAAACAAAATGATACATAGGTATATAATAATTATAGTATAATATAAATGTTATATATTTTACATTATTTCATTAACACCATCAATTATATGTTCCATGTTTTAAATATAAGAGTCATATAACTTTGGGGGGGGGGGCAGTAGTCCACACTTTCTCAAATTAAATAATTGTAGTTACACATTACAGAAAGCATAAAGGTAAATTGTAAATAAAAATTAAATAATCATAGAGGTAATATAAATATAATATATATCTTATATAAATATAGTTCCATCATAATGTACACCATGAGAGTTGGTATGAAAAAATTAAATAACCATATTTTTGTGAGGCAGTGGTTCACCCTACACAGAAACAATATGTTCAATATCGATTAAATGGAGTTATGTGAAAGTGTAGGTATAAAACTTACCATCAAAATATCCTAGTAAATTTAGGATACTGTTTATTGTTAAAATAATGTAATAAGAAGATGTAAGTGGTTTGAAGATGGAAAAAATAAATGAAAGGAGCTTGAGAGAAGATATTACCTCTAAATAAGGTAACTCCTTTTGATTTGAGCCAAAAGGCTTTCTTGAATTTTATTCATCCCATGATAAGTATTCATGAAGAATGGAGGGATGTTGGGAGCATATATGATAATATTTTTTAAAAGACATGTTACTTTAGAGGTGTGAGTATGTGGGTAGTGGTGGAAGCCTTTTATAAGAGGGAGGAGGGGCACTTTAGGAAATTCTTGAAATATTATTTTATAATAAATTTATTTTAGAATTATAATAGTTCTAAATTGATATAGTTCTAGGATAATATGAATATGGTTTTGGACCATCTCAAAAAATAGGTTTTAAAAAAGTTTAGGTCACAATTTTGTCCTTATCTTTTGGATTTAACCCTTAGATAAATAAATTAACCCTTACTATGTCTTCTTGTATATTCAAAAAACATGGTTAATATATTTTCTATAAGATTCCTAGAGAACCTAAAGTGGATAGTTAATGAAAATTTGAACATTATAAAAGTTATTTGGATGAATAATGGATTTTTATTACAATTATATCATTTAATAATATAGTATTTGTTTTATGAACTCATTTATGTCAATTTTGACACAATTTAGTAATTGATTTTTGTAAATTTCATAAATTCCTGATTCGTTAGAACAAACTAAATTAACCCAATGAAAAAAATGACATAATCATCTAGGGTGTTCGTAGATGGCATCAAAAATTTCAAATTTCATTTATTTTAATATTTATAAAATCAATTATTTTATTCTTCAGATAATAAGGTAACCATAGCATCAAAATTAAAATAGATCAGTTGTGTAACCCTATATTAATTTTTTTTACTAAAAAGATATATATTAATGTTATATTTCACTTTACTTTACTTTAATTTTTATAACATGTCATTGGCACACCCAAGTTGCTCTAAAATGCCTAAAGTACATCCTAAGGTTCTTTTTGGTCACCCATGATTCATCCAATAATATAATTACAAATGTAGGGTAGTTTTTTATTACTATAATATAATTTTTACCGTTATTCACTTAATTTACCCTTTAACCGCGGTAAAGAAAAATAATTCTTAAAGTTACAATTCATAATTTTCAAAAATAAAAGTTACTTATTTACATTATTTCAATCATTTCATTCCAAATATGTAATAAATTTTCCAAATTCAAACATTTAAATTTTAATAATTAATTGAAATTTAATTCTTGTTGTCAAAATAAAAAAAAGGTTTTATGAAGTAAAAACTATCTAATGATTGGCATGTGTTTATGTTTAATTTAAATTTAAAATTACTTCAAATGAGAGATAATTTATTAAATGATAAAAACATCTTATTAAACTTTAAATCCATATAAAATTATAATGTATCTATATAAATAAATGAGATGAAAAAATAGTTTTGAATTAAAAGGCAATATTTTCCACTATTCATTAAGAAAATTAATATTATCATAAAAATACAAAAAAATAATCTAAAGAAATTTTGGATTTTCTTATTCTAAAAAATAAATTTGTTTCTAAAATATAACATATAAAATTTACAAAAACTATATTTGAAAAGGGTTCTCCATCAAAAGGCTGTAAACATGTAATTTTTTGAAAAATAATTCTTTTATTCGAAAAGATGAATTTCTTCTTATATAATATCTGTAAAACATATAAGAATAATTTTAGAGATTACATTGAATATATGAAATTAATTTTTTATTAAATAAAAATCCATAAATAGTGATATGATTTTATAAATAAAATTTTTATCTTTTTATTAAGTTTTTCATAAAATCAAATCATTTATATTAAATTGAATTTCATTTCCATTTTCTAATAATTTTTTCAACCTATGAATAATTATATAAACATTTTAAAACATATTTTAATATTTCAATTGATACTATTCATTACCTTTATTTTAATGACTATGATATAATGGAAACATTTAAATAATAATATTTAATTTTTTTTTATTTTAGATCGATGTAGCATATCCTGTATTTCATTGAACATATTGTTTCCTCATTAACAATAGGGGAGTTCATTACTACCCCATTTAATAAATTGCATCCTCATAATATGAATTTGGGGTCAGAAACTGGGGTATGACTTTTCAAGATACCATTATTGCAAAGGCATATTGAAAAAAGGGTCAATAACAATTTCAATTTAAAAGATAGAATGTGATGTACAAATGGAACCTGAGATAACATATACTAGCGTTCAATGTAGGAAAACATGTATATGGAAGAAAATAAGCATCAAATTCTTAGGTTGGGTGATAGAAAACAAGACCAAGAGAATGTTAATAACCAAAAAATCACAGAACTGTGATGGGTAAGACTGATATTGATTTCATAGAAGGAAATGTAAATAGTTTTATTATGTAAAGACAATTTTCATAAATTTGACGAATTGGTTGACTTCATATAATAATAACATAATTAAATATACATACTTGATAATATTGTTTCATTAATTAATTAAATTCCATCAAAAACTCATCATTTTCCCCAATTGATAATTATTTGAGATGAAATATTTTCACCTAACTCACAGTAATGAACTTATAAAAACTTATATAATCCAAAAAAAGTTTAAATATCTCTTTATAATACCTTTATACAATAACCAAAACAAAAGGTTTAGTACGAGATTAGCCAATCCCCCAAAAATAATAATCCTTTATAAGTAGAAGGATTAATTTAAATTTCCAAAATTCAATAGTAATAACCAGGTTATACATAGACAATTCAACATAAAAAATTTCAATAAAATTCCTCAAAATTTTCCAAACTAAGATTGAATGAAAAATTTAAAAGGATTTTATCACATAGTCTTCCATGATAAATTTTGACATTTATCCCCAAATAACATCGACTTCTCTTAAAGTCTCATACTGGAAGGAAAATAAACTAATCAAATATTCTCCATGATTGGATAATCATTTAAATATATAAACCAAATCCCCATATCTTCATAATAAAAACATATATTTATCTAAAAAAACCATAAACCACTATTCCTCACATAAAATCCCACAGTAGTCTACTTTTCTTAGGCATATAGTCTTCCAAAAATATCGAATGTCTTCCAAAATATCATTTATCACTCAATCACCAAATTATTTTTTGATACTAAAAACATACATTTAATATATCATAATTTTAAAAAATCAACTTATTCTTAATCTATTAATTAATATAACTAAAAATAATTATTCATACTGACCAAGGATTAGTTGTAGGAGATAAATCTCAGCTACACTTTGGTTGTGGGTTTGATTCCCATATCTTTTTCTGACACGATGAGTTGTCACACATTCTGCATAGAGACATTTTTCAAAAAAATTATAATTTTATAAATTTAAAAAAAAAGTGAGATAAAATCTTAAAAAATACCCATAACTTATATTAATCTCAAATATTATCTCATGTCCTTAATTTTTCATCCAAAAAATTAATATCCCAAAGAAACGTCAAAATAAATGATCATATAAACCCTAATGATTATTTATAACTATATCCACAAAAGAAATGATAATTATTTCTCAATTAAAATTTTTACATAAAAAGGGTTACTCATTCTAGAAGACTTATAGAGTAATTCCATCATTAATACATTTGACCATATCATTATCCATAGATCCAACATAATTATTCAATTCCAAAATTTTAGACATCCTAGTCATTGAAAATTCTTCAGGATCACTTATCCATGTCTTACCATCATATTTTTTTAAACATATTTCCTAAAAATAAAATCTTTTATAATTTCCTTAGAATCAATAATGTCAAAACATGACCAATGAAATAATTCAAACCTTTCATAGGTCATTTTCAGTTTCTTCATCTTCAATTGGAATGTCATTAGTTATTGGTAAACATATATTTGTATGTTGATGTATTTCCTATTCATTAACCTTATATGTAGGACATATATTTTTGTAATGAACATGCACACCATATATAAAACATTTAATTTATCCCTCAGAAAAAACATCTTTCCCTTTCTTGGAGTCAATAGAATGCTTCCTTTAAACTTGAAAGGTTATTACTATATGACCATCATTACCACAAATATAACATCTTTTATTGACTTTGAAACATTTTCCTAGGAATTTACTTCCACATCCTTAACACATATGTTGTTGAATATACTTACCTTTATAATTATTACCTGAACCTCTATCGGGATTCATTCCTCACATATATGATGCCTTAGAAAAACCAGTATGGTTCTGGTGGTCAATCATGACTCCAGAAAGTTGGTTGAGAATAACCACAAGAGTTATAATTGTAGCTCCCATTTGGCTTTGTTTCTTATTCATGAAGCCAACATAGTTTCCTTCACAACCATTTTTTATTTGGCACCCGCTAGATCCATCCATTTACTAAAAACAAAAAGGTCAGTGTGAGTATATATTAGTACAATCATCATATAATATTTTTTGAGGATGGTAAAAACTATGATATACAAACTCATGATATCATAAAATCATTGAAATTATCTAAAATAACTATGACCCTTTCTAAAATTCTAACCATTATGATTATATATAACTTGTCTCCTATGATTAAATAACACCCCTACCACTAAATTTTATCTAGGTAGTCCTCTGATTCCAAATATATGTCCCCAATAATAAATATTACATAATCATTAGTTAATTCAAGAATTAACATTGATGATATATTTAGGTCTATGTTTTTAAATAATTAGCCTATAACTATTACACATTAACTCCAAAATTACACATTAGTCACTTCTACTCAATATACATTTTTTTCAAAATTAAACTATTTAAAATAAAAAATGATTTCTTTTTTTTTTGATAAAAATATTCAAAAAATTCATATTGATTTCTTCATTCCTCTTACCCATCCTTATAACCTATATAAAACAATTCAAAAACATAGGATTATCCCTACAATATGTGTAAGGGATATAAAATAAGAATAGGAAACGTTATCCCATGAATTTTTTAAACTCATTGAAAAGATTTTCAGAAAATTATAATTTTCAAACATAGAACATAAACTCTTAAACACACATCATGATATCAAAATATTCATAAAAACATTTTACTGATCATAAATAATAAAAAAGAAATAATACTGGTAACTTGTGGAATACATATCCCACTCACATTTAATCTGTTACATCTACATAGGGAGTAACATTCATGGTTATGTTTTGAATACCCATAACACTATGTTACCTAAATCACTTAGGACATACCTTATCATTTAACTCTTCCTAGTTACCTATGGCATTATAGATCTATTAGGAGCTCACCCATCCTCATTTTATCACATAACCACTCATATACATAATAAATTCCCAAGATCCATGACATAATCATAACACATAAAACATGCATAAAGGAAAAAACAAAATTTATACTTGGAAATAACAATAAGTTATTTCATGATATTCAAATAACATATCCTTCATCAAAACCATTTTAAATAACATAATTAAAATAAGGGGTATATTATTTTTATTTTTCTTTTAAAATTATTATGACTTGTAGAGGAATCTAAAGATCAAATAATGTTTACGGTGACAAAAATGTCATTGTCTCCACATACGTTAAAAAGAAACATTCCTTTTGTCATTTAGTAAATTGATTCATAAAAAAGGATCCCCTTTTAAAAAAATTGAATGAGATTAAAAGACAAATGTGTTGATTATATATCATATAAAATAATGTCCTATATAAATCAAAATGTCCCTTAATGGATGGATATTGGGATGAAGTCCCTTACAAAAATCATACCATTATATTACGAATAAATCAATTAAATTATAATGTTTGAAAATAAAATTAAACCCAATATATGTGGATATTCATTATATAACAATCATAGGGAATTAGAAAATATTGTTTTAATAACAAAACCAATGACTTGGATATTTAACTCAATGAATAGAGACTGAGTTAAGATTTCCCTTACTTGGAAGTCCGACATGGCTCATTCGTTATTTATATTCCTAAATAATAAACTTATGATAATTTTTATGTTCTTTATAATATTTTTAAATTTTATTATTTATTTAATATTACTTAATTCCATGTTATGAAAATTATATAACTATTTATGTTCATATCAATTGTTTTGTCGAGATTGGGTACTTGAGTAAAAGATGAACATGTTTTGATATAAATTGTGGATGTTGTAAAAAATCCATCATCTCCATAATATTATTCACTATTAAAATATCATCTATATATAGTAAATAGGTATTTATAAGTGTTCATTACATTCCTATATAAGAAATTAAATGCACCATTCATGGAGACGGTAGACCGAACATACACAGGAATGATACATTCATTTCATTCTCATATTAAAGGAATGAAAAATAAATGATACATAGTTATATTATAATTGTAGTATAATATATATGTTATATTTGTTACATTATTTAATTAAATCCACCCTTTATACAGTCCATGTATGGCATGACTGAGTCATATAACTTTGAGTGGGTGGTAATACACACTTCCTGAAATGAAATTATCTTATTTACAAATTATGTAAACCATAAAAATATGTTAAATAAAATTATAGAATCAAATTTAAAATAAAACTATAATAAATATAATATATCAATATATATCAATAATAATCTCCACCATGAATGGTGGCAGGAGGAAATTGAACAATCATCGTTTCATGAGGCAGTAGTTCGTTGTACACAGAAACAATATGTTCTATATCAATTAAATGATTTTTTGTGTAATTTTAGGTTAAAATATCGGAATAAAAACATCCTAGTATATTTAGGATACATTTTATGTTATAAAATAATGTAATTAAAAGAGGTTAGGGGGTTGTAGAAGGATAAAATAAATGAATGGTGCTTGAGAGAAGACGCTACCTCTAAATCGGGTAAATCCTTTTGAGTTTAGCCAAAAGGATTTCATGAATTTCATCATGCCAAATATAAGGATTATATGAAAACTGTATGGATGTTGGGAGCTTATTTAATAATAATTTTTATTATTCAAGGTGCTTTAGATGTGTGAATAAGTGGGTGAGTTGTATTCCTTTTATAATAGGAAGGAGGGGCACATTATAGAAGTCTTGAAATATTATTTTATTATAAATTTATATTTGAATTATAATATATCCAATGTAAAATATTTATATAATAAGAGGTATATGGGTCGAAATAATCTCAAACAATATGTTTTATACATGTTTGGTCACAAATGTAACCTTATAAGTTCGATTTGACACTTAAATAAATTATCTCTTACCATGTCTTCTTGTATATTCACACTATATGGTTAATATAATTACAATAAGATTCCAGGATAACCTAAAGAGGATCATTAATTATATTTTTAGCATTATATATGCTAGTTTGAAAAATATTTTATTTCTATAACAATTCTATCATTTAATAAAATATAATTTTTTAAAAAACGCATTTATATCAATTTTGATACAATTTAGTAATTGATTTTCGATAAAGTCCTAAAAACCTGATTCCTTGGAAAAAACTACATAAAATAAATTAAAAAACATAATAATACATAAAATATGAGGATGGAAACCAAAATTTTCAAAATGCATTTATTTGAATTTATGTAATATCATTTATAGGAATCTTTCATTAATAAGGTAATCACTGCATCATCATTGTGTCATAAATAAATCTAGTTATTACATGTCATAAAATAATAAATAAAACACCATGATGTATGAAATATTTTTATCTTATTAAATAATATTTATAGTAAAATTGATAAGTTATATAACCTAATATTAATGTTTTTTAGTAAAATGATACTTGTTTTTGTTTTATTTCTCATTACATTAAATTAATTATTATAACATGTAATTATCATGACCAAGTAGCTCAAAAATGTCTAAACATTGGCCTAAGGATTATTTTAGTCACCCATGAATCTTCCAATAATTTTAGTGCAAGTTTTAGGATAGTTTTTTATTATTATAAAATTATTTTCACCCTTATTTACATAATTTACCCTTTAACCTTGGTAAATAAAAATAATAATTGATGTAACAATGCCTAATGTCAAAAAATAAAAGGTAAATATTTACATAATTGGTAAATTATGATTGATAATATGTAATAATTTTTTTCAATTTCAAAAAATAGAAATATTAGTAATTCATTTAAACTAAATTTTTGTTGTCAAAATCAAAATGCGTGTTTTTTTAGAAGTAAAAACTATCAAAATATTGACTTGTGTTTATAACCAACTGAAATTTGAATTTACTTATAATGACAAGAATTTGAATTATATTATAAAAACATAATACAAATACACTTTAATAAAAATTAAAAATATATTCTAACTATATAAATAAATGAGAAGAAAAGGCTATTTTGAATTAAAATGCAGTATATTTAACTATTAATTATTAAAATGAATTTCATCATAAAAATAACAAAATAAAACATAAATTTTGATTTACCAATTCAAAATAATAAGTTCGTTTTGTCAATTATATCATATTAATGTGACAATAACTATATTTAAAAAGGTTTCACCATCAAAAGGTGGTAAAACTATAGTTTTTTAGAAATAATTCTTTTATAAAAAAAACTGAATTTTTTTTATATCATATATATATAACATATAAGATGAATTTTATAGATTACATTGAATATATAAAATATATTTTTCATTAAATAAAAATCCATAATGATTGATATTATTTTATAAACACAATTATTCTCTTTTAAATAGGATTTCATAAAAACACCTCCTTTATATTCAATTGGTTTTTATTTCCATTTACATTAATTTTGGTAAATAATAAATCATTATTTAAAAATGTGTAAACCAAAATTTCATAATTCAGTTGACACTATTCATTCCATCCATTCAAATGGCTAGGTTATAATGGTGACATTTAAATAATAATATTTAGTCATTTGGGTATGCTTGATGTAGCGTATCATGTATTCTATTGAACCGGTTTTTCAATATAGAATATAGGGATGTTAAAAAGTGGTTTTCTTCTGATAATTCAATAATGAGAATGAGTTTACCCGTTTTTTAAAAAGACATAGATGTATGATGGTTATGGGTAGTGGTAATGCCTTGGTTTTATTTGTGTGGTGAGAAATGGGGGGATGAACTATTATGGATTTACATGAATTCATCATGTTAAATATGTTATTGTTGTGTTATGCGTCATGAGATATATTATTTTCATTATAGATATATGCCTCCCTGAATATGGTTACTGATAGAATGATAAAAGGATGTGGATGGAAATGATTCTCTATTAGAGGAACTTGAGGAACTGATAATTCCAGTTGAAGGAGATGAAGAGTAGTTCAATGACAACGTTTTCACATCACGCAGTTTATGGAGATACAGCTAGAGTAAGATGTAAATAGTATCGATAATTAAACATGAGTGTTTTATTTATATCACAGTCCAACCATCTCTAGAGAGGGTGGACATGAGGTAGTAGAGTTATAGATTAACTACTTCCAGATTATACTTGAAAATTGTAGAATCCTTCTGAGAATATGATAAATTTGGATAGTTATATTTTATGAGGATCAGCAGAGCACTAGTAGGATTTTTAGGCTCACACTGGGTAGGAAGATGGTACGGTATTGTAGGAATTTTTATAGAAGATCCTAGAGGACTTTTTTCCAGAGACTGAGATAGGAGAGGGAAGATGGGTTAATGTTGTTGAATCAAGGGAGTGTTCCCATAAGGTAATATGATGGTCCCTTTATTGACTTTGAAATCATTTATAAAGAGATGATAAGGGATGAGATATCCATGTAATGAAATTTATAGAACAAGATTAAATGTGAGACTATGTCCAATGTTAATATCTTTCAGAAAAAAAGTTTTAATAAGTGGTGGATCAACCTCTAATTCCTAAGGGGATCCAAAAATATCATTATATTAGAGGATAGGTGGACTATGATAAATGGTCATGGCGTATGCTTTCCATGGGTAGAAATCATCATTATGATAATTTTACCTTATTAAGGGAAATAATAGTGGTCATGGAGAAGGATTATTTACTAATGATCTTACTCAAGTGATTTTCCACTAGTGTGGTAGGATAGGTAACTCTCGTAGACAGATCCCTAGAAAACTAGTTGAGTATTGATCTTGTGTCTTGATGGGAAATCTATAGAGGTTATGTAGTAACATGTGATATATGGGTAATGATTGAGTAGATGGGAATAATTAGAGTGTTGGTAGGGGGTCGTCATCCCCTTATTAGTATGGAATATCGAGTTCTAAAGGCTATGGTGGCAATGGAAGTGGATTTGGTGATTCTGGGAATGTGAACCCACATGAGGAGTGTTGTGTAGCTCAGGGGATTTAGGGTGCAATATAGGAAATAGGGGTAGGATAGCTACAAGAAATTCATCTGACACTTGTGTTTAGAGAGGGTGGACCATAAACAGTTAGAGGCACTCTTCTTGTTGCTTCTATGATTTCTATTTCATTATCTATACTCATACTTCTAATTTCTTTATATTTCACCAAAAACTGAGTAATTTTGTCATATTGAAGGAGTTTTTGAGTGGGGTTATGAAGATTAATACATCATTGGGAGTATGACTAATATAAATATGTTTGTACAAGGTCGAGGTTGAAGAGTATCAGTTTATATGGGATATTTATATCCTTGAAATTTCAGGGCTTAACCAAATTATTGGCATGGACTGGTTAATATCATTACTAGAAAAAATATATTGTTACTAAAGGAGAGTTAATTTTACATCTCATTATGGTAAAAATTATATTCATCATGGTGAGTGGGATATCCAAGAAGGTCACCCAATTCATGTTCATGAACAACCAGGGGATCTCACTGCTTTTGTTTCTAGTTTATTTCTATATGATAGAGGTGTAAAGGAATATTTATTTCCACCCATAGTGTATATGTTTTTGAATTTGTTTCATAAGGACATTTTAGAGATTCCACAAAAGAGATATGTGGAGTTTACAATTGATATCATGTTAGAGATTGATTTGGTTTATATTTCACAATATATAATGGATCCAAAAGAGACCCAAGAAGATAATAAATGATTTTAAGATTTTATGGTCAAGGGGTTTATCAACTTGAGTACATTGCAATGGGGTTTACCTAATTTCTGTTCAAAAAAGTTTTATGGGACTCTATGATTATGTGTTGATTTCTAGAAGTTGGGCCATTTGACTACGAAGAACTAGTTTCCTCTTTTGTGTATCAGTGTAATTTTTCACTAGTTGAAAAGAGGCTGTCTATTCTACAAAATTTAATTGAGATAATGCTATCATCAATTAGGATTTAAATATTTTGATATACCATGGATTAATTTTAGATGTAGTTATGGCCTATATGAGTTCACTTTAATGTAGTTTGGGCTGATGAAAAAACCAAATATGTTTATGGAATTGAAGAAATAAACTTCCATCCATACCTGGTTTAGATTGTAATTGTTTTTGCTGATGACATCTTGGTGTACTCCAAGAATCATGATGATCATGAATAACATCTTGACATAATATTGAGTACACTAAGAGAGTATCAGATATATGCCAAGATATCTAAGTGTCAATTCTAGATTGATCATGTACACATCATGAAACACATCATCGTATAGTAAATTGTGTTAGAGGACCTAGATTAGGTGCATGTAGTTTTTTCTTTGGATCAGTCGAGGAATATTTTTGATATATGTAGTTTTCTTGGATTATTTGGTTATTATTGGTGGTTCATATAGGACTTCTCTAGTTTGGAATCACCACATTTAGGCTTGACCAATAAGGGGATAATGTTTTAATTTTCTATAGAATGTGAGAATGTCATCTAGGTGTTGATGGAGTTCTTGACAAAGAAAGCAATCATGATACTACCTAAGACGGGTTTGGAGTATACACTGTTTTGTGATGATTCTAGGATAATACTTAGAGTAGTTTTGATATATGGAGATCGATAATTGTAATATGGGTCTTGGAAGGTGAGGAAATATGAATGGAATTACCTTATGAAAGAATTCAAGTTAACAGTAGTGGTTTTTGATTTGATGTGTTGGAGGATTGATCTGTAGGGTGAAAATTTTACTATGTATACTCACCACAAGAGATTATAATATATATTTTCACATAGATATTTTAATATTGGATATTATATATGGGTTGATTATATATAGAAATTTGATTTTGAGAAAACATATATGCATAATTAGGGGAACAGTTTTGTTGATGATGTATAAAAGAAAAATCGAACTCAGGCAGTTTGGGAGTCTAGTTCTGAGTGGAAGATGATGAAAATGATTGATGAAATGAATGTTGTAGTATAGGAGTGTTGGGAGTATATTACTCATGTATCACCTTCAATTGACACTACACATTTGATATAGATTAGAGACATTATATACGAGGATATGGAGTTTTTTTCTTTGAGGGAAATTGATATAGGCGAGGATTTACCATCGGATTGGACCATAGATGATGACGGGATTATCATTATTGGGAATTGGGTTTTTGTGCCTACAAGAATGCATTATGAGTTGATGTGTGAATTTCATTCCTTGAAGTGGGTGTTTCATCCATGTGTGACCAAAATGTACAATTACCTACAATGACAATTTTGGTGGTTAGGCATGAAAAAAGAGAAAATAGGGTTCTTGAAACAATTCTATACATGTAAATAGATGATGGTGGAGAATCAATGAACTAGTGGTTTACTATAGTCGTTTACCAATTCATAATGGAAGTGGGATGAATTTAATATAGACTTCATGGTGGTTATCCTGAGGATACCTTAGAATAATGAATCTATTTGGGTGGCTTTTGATTTACATATGAAGGTAGCACATTTCATGCCTATACGAGAGACTTTATAAATGGATCAATTGATTTAAATTTATATTTGGGAGATATTCCATCTTCACAAGGTGCCATACTGTATAATTTTCGGCCATGACTTTTGTTTTACATCATTCTTCTGGGAGGTCTTTTAAAATTTTCTTGGTACACATGCATTATTGAGTACAACATTCTACCCACATACATATGGGAATCCGAAACATATTGTACATGTTATTAAGGGTATGCTATGAGAGTGAGTTCTTGAATTTAGTGGGTCCTGGTAGCAGCACTTAGAACTCATCATTTTTCACTATAACTATAGTTATTAAACAATAGTACAGACGGAACCATATGAGGATCTTTATGGTAGGCCATGTAGATCACCTCTATGTTCGATGGACGTAGTGAGTATGAGTTATTGAGGTATAGTCTCATGCGTGAGACTTCATATAAGGTCTAGTTGATTCAAAATTATATGTACAAGGATTAGATTAGATAAAATTCATATAATGATATTCATCAATGAAGCCTATAGTTTATAGTGGATGATCATGTGTTACATAGGGTTTCTCCCTAGTTGGGTTATTGTAGAATTCAGAGATATGTCAAGTTTGTGCCTTGGTTTGTTGGACTATTTTAGGCTGTGGAGACAGACGGGCTAGTGAAATACTAATTAGAACTTCCAAATAGTCACAGGGTTATACTCGATGTGTTTCAAGTGTCAAATCGTCATTGATATCACCCAAACCCTTACCATGGGTTTGATGTGGGTGATGTTTAGCATGAGACCAATACGTCCTTTGAGGAGAAACTAATACATGTGTTGTATCATAATGACAAAGTGTTTTGGGGAATGACCATGGTGATTTTCCAGGTGTTGTGGTGACATGGACTTGTTCAGAAGGAACCATGGGAGAGATAAGAAGTTATATGGCCTCAGTGGCCTAATATTTTTAACTTTTAATCTTATATATGCTTGGAAGTACTGATTGAGGATGAGTTTTTATAAATTGGTGAGATTGTAAGATCCCAAACGTTCCTAGAGATCTATATATCTAGTTTTTTGGTAATATTTTTCATTATCTTGACGATACTTTTTTGGATTTTTTTCTTCTGTTTATTTGGGTAGAATTGGGAAATTTCTAGACTAGTTATGGGTAGTATATGGTTGGTTCATGATTTTCCAAAAGAATGTTCCATTCCCAAAAAAACTATTCAATCCTAGTAATAGGTGGATTTTATGGTTGATGCATGGTTTGGAAAATTATATTCCCTCTTAGTAGTATTTTTGAAACCCCCTGGGAGGAGACACATAGTTATGTGCACGGTTAGGGAAAACTGTGTACCCCAAGAAGGAAACCATGAAAAAATAGATTTAAACCCACTAAAATAATATTAAAAATTCACAATCCCCCCGTACTTCAGCCAAAGTTAATCAAACTCAACCCTAACTCATTAATAGCATTTTTTAAGGATTTCAAATGAATTTATAGTGCCCTCAAACACCATTCTTGACAAATCAAATACCAAATAATCAGATATGTACATCTTAGAGCAAATGGTTTCAAAAATATTAGGTTTCTATCTCCCTCTATATCTTTTTGAATGAAAAGGGAATGGTTTTACACTATTGTAATGGGACTAGATATTTCTTTTCTTAAATCTAATACATTTAATCTGGGATCTAGATTTGGGATCAAGATATCGATCTTCATGCTGTTATTGATTATTCCACATCAATTGGGGATTTACAATAGAGATAATTGATCATAAAGTTTGAGGTAGGTTGTATAAGTTATATTACCATAGTCTTTAATTACAATTGATAAATATATTTTGTGAGATTTCAATTGGTTGTTTTTTAAATTTATCCTTGAGTGGAATAAATTCATTGATTAAATATTTTATGAAATCATGGATTAGATAAATTTTATTCCCATGTGATTATGAAATGAGTTGAACATGGGAAAATTAATTTTGGTAATAGAGTTTAAGAATTTGGTGGTTTTTGATTAATTAATTGTTTAATTAGTTAATGTAATGGTTAGATTGTGGAATTGAATGGAAATTGGGATTGTGTAATATTCCAATTAATGGTATTATGAAATAATTGAAAATGAAGATTATGAGAAGGCCCACATGACCTAAGGGGTTTATGGGTTATATGTATTGAATATTAAAAAATTGTTTGGTGGTGAATTGATCATATTTTTCAATGTGCTTAAATTATTAAACCATGATTTTCTTTAATAGTTAAAATAGAATATTTTAATTGATGTGAAATTTGATAAGAGGGATAATATAGATTAACCATGATTGATGTGATATATGTGACCAGTCTATGATTTATTGATATATGAGTGTGGGACACAAACTAAGGCTCCAAATACTCATGTTTGAATAATGTGTTTGGGACAGTGAGTGTGGATCCAACTGACCATATATGGAATTGAGGTTTGGGATAGATACTAAGGTTCCAAATACCCACAGGGTATTAGACACGATGTTATATTCCCATGATTTGGGAATTGGACTATAGTTTGCAGGAATGTGTTTTGAAATTGACTAACATGGATAATGAAATCCTATGTGTTATAATAAATTGTGAATTCCTTTTGAGATATAGTAAAAACTATGGCATGGTTTGAAATGAGTATTGAGAGTCAGGTTCCCATGAGAACCTAGGGTTTATATGTGGCTAATTATAGAATAATTAAATATGATAAATATTTAATTTATGCATTGTGACTTATTCTATATAATACTACATACACTTTTTTTAGAATAGAAATTGTTTTAGAAACTGTTGGTGTTGGTCTACTGAGTTATACTCTCATCCTACTAAGGTTTCTTGATCAATAACGAATATACTTCATGGTTTTAGGATTGGATAAGGGATATGTCTGTATGATAGATGGTTGAGTTAGGAAGGAGTATGGATGAGGGAAACATATATCGTTTCAGGACCCACTTTGGACAGTTAGTTTGTCTTTATTTTATTTTTTCAAGTTACACTTGAAATGTACATGGTAGGATATAAGTTCATTTTGGGTTTCGATGTTGTATTATTGTTTCAGTCATATTATGAAGCTGGTTTGTTTGGTTATTGTTTATATTATATGGCCATTTCTTCTTAACTTCTGCTGTTGTCCTAAATTGATAAAGATTGTGTAGTTCCCCTATGATTTATGTAATAACCTCTCTACTGGTTGACAACCTCTGGAATATGGGGAGCTGTGCCTATGGTTACGTGACCTACCAACATAGGGATTCCATATGTGGCACATGGGATGGTATTCCACAAATATTATTTTTGTTTTCATCAACATGGAATCATAAGGAATATGGTGAAATAAAATCATGATATCAATGTTTCTCCATCCTAATTTTTTGAACCATGTTTATGTTCAACTCAATAATAATAATTACTCTTTTATAATTAGTTTGATATTGACTGAGTATAAGATATGGGGTATAAAGAATAACCTCCTTGACACTAGTTTTATAAAATTTATTTTCTAAAAAACTCTACTTCCCTTGATTCAACAATTACATTATCTTGTAAATACATATTTATATATGTTTTTATATTTTGTACATATCTGAAAATAAATGCATTTAATTAATCTTGGACAAATTTTAATTCTTTTAAGACTAGGAATGTTATAATAAAAAAACACCGCCATGATTTAAAATATGAAATATTTTGTATACTTCCATTCCAAATTTAATAAGGTGATAACATGGTTTTCCTAGAGGGAATACTATTATGAATATGAAATGAATCCAAAAAATACTCACCCTATATATTTAATAGTAATTTAGATTTTTTAATCATTCAGATTACCAATTCTACTATAGTACGATTTTACATTTCTATTAAGACAATTTTATGAGCTATGTATGGAGCATTAATTTGATAAATTATATTATCTTCTTTGAAGAACTCATTAAACTCATTCAAAAAGTATCAACCACATCTATCCGAGAATACTACATTAATTTTTTTGTTTAATTGGATTTAAAATTTAGCTTTATAATTTTTAAACATATAAAAGTATTCAACCCCTATTTTATGAGGATATATATATATATGTGTACAAAATAAATCAAAAAAAGTAATAAAATATATTTTTTCCTTCATCAATTAATAAACCATTTAATTCAAAAATATTGAAATGTACTAATTCTTAAATTAATAATTTCATTCAATAATTTTAAATGGTTTATAACTATTTTAGATTTTACACATGTTTCAAACTAATTAAATTAATTTCTAAAGATAATTATTATTATGTTCTTCATAAATTAAAATGATTTATAAATAATTTTTTTTTAAATGACATGGAAATAAATTAGAGTACATAATCATGTAATAACAATATTGGATCATATTAATAAGGTATAGTCGATAATTTCCATCATTTGATTACCCCTTACCCACAAACAAGCCTCCCTTATACCAGAAAAACCTGTTAGATTTGAATAAAACATGGAATCAATTATTATATTGAAGATCAACACATATATTTTTTCAAATTTTGGGTACATATAATATATTAATAAGAGTCTGATTCTTCTTATAAGTAATGTAAATTTCCAAACATTCTTTCCTTTTTACATTCATTCATAAATTTTTTCCAAGGTTTTCTAGAATTATGATAGTATAATCATAAAATGTTCGGAACACCAAATGATCCTCGAACACTTTCACCAAAGATCTAGAATCCAGAAACCATACCATCTTCATCAAATTCACATTGACTTTAGATATCAGTGTATTTATATTCGATTGAGTTAGTATATTTAAAGTAGTTTTATCAACATTCGTTAAATAATGACATTCCCTTAAAAATTAATCTTGTTTTACATAGAAAAAATAGTATCCTTTCTTTTAAAAATGATTTTCCTTCTTCATGAATTGTTTACTTATCTTCTTGAAATATAAGGAAGAGTTCAATTTTTTCATTTACATTAATGATATTAATCTTAGTATCAAATTGTGAATCCTTACCCACATCTATCAACATGGTTTCTTCTTCAATGAGAAGAAACATTTTCAATTGTTCTAAATTAATATTCTCAACAATTTAAATGAGTGATTTACAAAATTATTTCTACATAAGTGGTAATTTATATATAAATTTTCTTACGTGGAAGGTTTCTGGAATATTAATTTTAATGGAGAGAAGTTATTTTGTAAAAACATAGACCTCATTAATAATCTCCCACATCATATTGTTATATACCATATTAAAATTAGGATACTTTGCAATAAGAAATTTATTTATACCTTATTAATTGGATTTGTACTTGAGATCGAGTGTTCACCATATCTCACAAGTGGAATTTATATAGATAAAATAGTCATTAATATGATTTGATAATTTTATGAGAATACTTCCTCGAAAAAAATAGACCATCATCAAATTGATTCTTTATTTCCAAAATGTTATAGGCATGAGTTTCTTCAATGTGTGTTCTGCTGGGATCTAGAATAATCTCTTTAGGAATTCAAGGAAAGTACAATTCTAGGATATAAAAAATCATGAGAATTATAATAACAAACATTATCTTCTCTTTCCATCAAGTGATGTTGTTTCTGTAATAACTCAAAAGATTGACCAAGACATAGTTTATAAATTTAAGGGACACATAATCCATGTTATAGGTTCTTAATTTTCTCAAAACATTTTAAAAAAACATAAGTAGTTATGATGAGAATATAGACATAATCTTGATACATGAATTTAATTCACTTCCCACAAGGGTTTGGTCTTCCCCCACTTGATGGTGTGGGGTTCTTGATGGAAATTTCTCTTGAGGGTCTTGTAACACCTAATGGTTTTACAAATTAATTTAATATAGAATGTAATACATGTAACAATGAGTCTCTATGAAAAACAATTTTATACTATAACCTAGCCATTAAAAATAAATTTTCCACATCTGAGAATTGAAATTCGAAAAAAGGACATACAAGGTTTTGATCAGTAAGATATTTAAATGCTGATAGGATTAAGGTACATTTTTTGGTGAATAGAAACATGACCCTTATGAATAGTAACTTAACCCATGTATGTATAAATAAATTTTAAACACCTTATAAATGAGAGTGAATATTTAAAAAACTAAAAATTAAGTTCTGGTATATTTGTGAGTAATATATATTTAATTACAATTTTAAATAAAAAAATATGTTTAAAATAAAATTTATTTTCATAAAATGAATTCATAAATTTTTTTTTTCCATATTATTTTAGTATAATTTTATGAGTCCTGAGTTAATTTTGGAATGCATTATAAAATCACTTTTAAATATAAAATATGTATTTTCTAGTAAATAATGATTTTATTTAGAAATAAAATATATCTTATTTAGAAAATTATTTTGATAAAATGGTGTTAATTTTTGAGTTCTAATCATTTAAAAATTGTAATGGGAATTTTTGTGATTTTTCTGAAATACATGAATATTTAGTGAATAGTAAATTTGATAGTTTACAAAACAAGCTAAATTAATGAATATATACATCATGCTTCAGTAATGGAGGATGAAAATGGATATTTTTTCAAACTGAAATTCACTTATTAATATTTTTAGTGATATGAATCAACACTATTTCTTATCATCGAAAAAATGATAAAATAATGAATAATATATTCAAGAATCACTACACACCTCCACTATAAAACCCACTCCTCACCCCTCTTCTCTTCAATACTCTATGCCTTGATACTTTTAAATGTTATACCTAAATTATATTCCTTAGTCCCTTCCCACATCCATTATACATTGGTATTTCTAAATGACCAAAACCCTTTCTATTATGGAGGTTCTCAAGGAGGTTATTTTAAGATGTAAATCCCCTTCCATTTTCATTTAATTTCAATTCAATTTATCTTCTTTTATTATTCTATCATAACCTAATCTATCTAATTTATCATGAAAACTCCAATATCATCTATAGAATAGAATTATATTATGTTAATTTAATAACAATTATCAATACCCCTACCCTTTGACTTTTACATTATAAAAAAAATCATCGTCTGGGTGGTGCCAATATACAACCTTTTGTAAAGGATGAAGTTTCATTATTCAAATAATTCATAAAATATATCCATGAAATTATTTTAATGGTTAATAGTGATTATATAATGTATTATATATCCTTTTATATTCTGGAATTAACATATTTACGTAATTCGAAATGATAAAATAAAATCTGTTCGTTATGATCAATAACTGCTATAATAATCTAAATGATTATCATTAAATTTAGTATCTAATAATTCATGATCATAATGTATAAAAAAATGATATATATAAACATATATACTTAAATATTATCATTAAAAATATGAAATTTCAATTCTGTATAATTATACCAATTTTGAATGAATTCCATTACATATAATCAAGCGAACCAATCTTGAAATCAAGGAAATGAACACTCCAGAAGGACATAATTCAATCATATAACTAATAAAAAAGGACTTAAATGAAAATAATAAAATTATAATAAATAAATATATGTGTATAGGTTATTAATTAATTAATTAATTAATTTTATTTGTTTATCTTGGATGTTAAGGTCAAGTGTAGAACTCATTCAGACATAAGGTAATGGTTTTAGACCCGAACCTCCATTTTTTGGGTTGCACTTTATCACCATTAATCCAAATTGGATTCTTAATTATTGTTATGTAATCCTCATAAATTATTTTCATTATTTTTTATATGAGTACCAGTTAGTTTCCTTATTTATTTTTTGGGGATTTAAATGTTTTATAGAGATCATTCTCAAGTGTTTCTAATAAATAAGCCTGATTCAAGGGAACTTCTCAAATAATAACATTTTATAATTACACACATTGTCATATTTTAGGCCACCAATATTTTTCTAATAGCACTCATTTAATCATGGAAAAAATAACATAGAAAATTTATCGTTTTATGAAACGATTTTTTCAAAAGAACTCATCATTTTAAATTGAATGTGTATTTCTCTCAAAAATTCATTGATGATTTTATTTGATTAATTTTTTTCTATTTAAACACCTTTGATGAATTATATGTATAATAAAGTTAATATTTTTTATCATATACTATATTGTAGTATATATCTTATGATCAGTTTGACTATGGATATTCTTTTTTGATACCATTCAATTCATTACTAAGAATGGCTAGGGATTGTATTTATATATTCTGAAATGTTATATATAATGCATATGTATATGATGTTTATGTTTAACCTAATTAATATAAGGAATCAATTGGACTTGTAATGTCATGGGTGGGTCCCAATATATTTCCTTGATTCATTTTTAGGTCTCATGAGACAAAACATAATTTGGTTTTCACAGAGGTCTTACCATAGTATTTTCATATGTATTGGCTGAGGCCTTGAAAATATGTTCCAGATGTCCTGAATTATTCATTCTTTAATTATGGTATTAGTAACTGATAAACCATGTGATTAGTTTACTAGTATAATATCAATTGTTATGTTTCATTCTTTTATGATCATCTATATAGACATATTTATCCAGCTTTCATTCCTTAAATATTATGCTCATGTATATTTTTAAATTCATTGGTTTTTAATCGATCACTGTGCTTATTGTTTATTTTTCGGATATCATATGTTTTATTACATACCCTCCTTGAGAATTTCATCTCACCCCTTTTCATATGTTTTATTTTACTCATGTTGTAAAGATGAAAATTATGAATGAAATTCAGAGATAACCAAGGAGTCATAGATGTTTCAAATTTAATTGCTATTATGTATTTCATTTAAAGTAGTAATTTTGAACATTGGTTTGTATCTCATTTTCTAGAACTAATAAAATAAATGTTACTTCAGGATAAAATTTTATTATAATAATTACAATTTATTAATATAATGAACCCACATTGGAAAATTGGGGAATGGGTATTTACAGTCAGCATTAGGGGTTGTTTAGTAGAAAACATCGAAACAATACATAGAAAATGTTGATTTGGGAATAAAACCCTAAGTTATATTTTGAGGATAAACATACAAGAACGTCATATATTTTGGTAAGGAGTTATTATATCTATATTCCAAAAAAATAAATTATTTTCCAGATACTACAAGTGTATGTGGTAAGGGAAAAAATGTACCTAGGAGTAACAACTCTGAAAAGGGGTTTCAGGCTAGACCCAGGGTAACTTGGTACATGAAAACGGGTCTTACTGCACACCTGGATTAAAACTCCAATGAGATATGATTATGATACTTCTTATCTTATTTACAAGTAATTATGAAGTGTTTAAATGTAAATTTCTACTCAAATAAACCATGTTTATGATTATGGTATTAGCTATGCATATGATTTCAATTTATCTTTTGTATTATAAATATTGAGATTCGGAAATGATATTCATAACCTATTATTGTGTAATCCATCATTTAGAAATGGTTCTTAGTGGAATGAATTGAAAATACATGAATGAATTTATTCCATATAGGTATTTCCCTCCAATTTAAGATAATGACACTGGTATTAGAGCTGTCACTAGTGCTAACCAACTTTTAACTATATTCAGACAACTGACTCAGGTTATTAACAATAACATTACTTATATATAGCACCCTGAACTAGAAAATAGGGAATAAATGTTATGCCACTTTATTATAAAAATTCCTACATCATTCAATGGGACTAGAAACCCATTCATATAGGAGTAGGGGACAAGTTTATTTGGGACTATTTTTCTCTCTTTGAGATGAAACAAAATGGATAACGTGTTTATGGCTATTTATCTTCTATCAAGAGATGTGGATTAGTGGTGGTCGTTAATTCAAAAAAAAAGAGGAGGAAAAAATAGATGATGACGAATAGATGGAATTTAAGGAAATATTATTATAAAATATTTTCATCCAGAATAGCAAGCAGATATCAAGAGAAAATTCTTGAGTTTGAAACGAAAATAGGATGAAAAAATTGAAAAGTATGAATCCAACTTCACAAGTGAAGAAATGCATGACACAAAATACTTATGTAATCCTAGAAGTAATATCAATCAATTATTTTTTTGGAATAAACCATCATTGTGAAGGGCACTAGTTTCTCAAACATTCTCATCATACGAATATATTGTCTCATGTGAAATAAAGTCTGATAAATAATTCTCTAGGTCTTATTACATTAAAGGAATGAATGAAAATAATTGGATGGTGGTCTAAATAATGAATAAGTGGAAGAATAAAAAGTGGTGTTTTCCAACATGTGATTATTTTGGAAATAAACACCTCAGAGAATTCTTAAAAGGAAAAGGAGTATGTTACAAAATTGGAGAAAGAGGCCACCAAACTAATGATTGGATGGGAATGAAAGAAGATACCAATGTTAAATGATGTAGTTTTAATGATAAGGGAAATTAAAATAATGATTATCCTATGTGTGAAGGAAGAATTCCCCTGATATGGCCAATGGAGAAAGGCCAAGCTCTTGAGATCACAAATGTTGAAGTATAAATTTTTAATGATGTGGTAGAATGTACTATAATAATTTCTTCAAACGTGAAGAATGATTCATTGGATTATGGGTTATTTCATTCCTTTATATATTAATTGTTTTATTTAAAAACCAGATATTTCAAATTCTCCTTAATAAGGGAATTGTTAGTCAAAACCCCTATGGGAAGTCTCATTTCATAAAAGAGGTGCCATGCAGTCCCAATAACATTATATAAATATTATTTATTGGTTGATTTTATTGTCAGACCTATGTTCAACATTGACATAATCCTTATGATGGGATGGATTTCAAAATATGGTGTAAAAATATATTACAAGAAGAAGGAAATTGCTATTTCTGAGGAATTTGTACTATAAATTATCTTTAGAGAAGAAACATCATAATCAAATTCTAATATAGATATAAACCTATTATCTATAATGAATTCAATTCATGGGGAAGAAGACTACTCAATATCTATAGGCAAGGGATGTAATATTAAAATTCAGGATATACATATTGTGAAAGAATATGTTGATGTATTTCTAGAGGATTTACCTTGACAAAATCTAGAGTAAGAAGATGAGTTCTCAATTGATTTAATTCCAATATTCAGACATATATCAAAGACTCCTTACAGAATGGCCATGGTGGAAATAGCAGAACTGAAGAAAAACCTAAAGGAACTAATTACTAAAGGATTTATCCAACCTAGAGTTTCCCTATGGGGATCCCATATTATCTTTCTTCACGAAAAAATATAGGTCCATCATGCTGCACATTGACTATATAGAAATCAATGCTATTATGATAAAGAAAAAATAACCCTTGCCATGTATTGATTAATTATTTGATCAAATTCATGGAGCCCAATAATTTTCAAGGATTTAACATGGATATGGATATCATTATTTTCAATAGAGGAAGGAAGATAATATAAAGACAATATTACAAAATAGGTTTGGGAATTACATGTTTAGAACAATCCCATTTAGACAGTCTAATTCACCCTATGTTTTTATGGATAAAATGAATAGATTTTTCATGGAATATGTTGATGAATTATTTGTTGTATTTAATGATGATATATTGGTATAGTCAAAAAGATATGATGATCATTATAATCACTTGAATTATTACGAAGACTCTTAGATAAAATGTGTTGTATTGGATGTTTAGCAAGTGTGAATTTTAGACTCAAAAAGTTTATTTTCTTGTCAATTTTATCTTTAAGGATAGAATTTTATTGGATACTACGAATAAAACGTATTTCAAGAATGGAATACACCAAATACATAAATAAGTTACATAATTTAATAGGTTTAGAATGTTATTATCAGTTTTTCCTTCATAAGTTCACCCGACTACCTAAATAGTGATCCAATTTTACTTGTAATGGAAATAAGTTGTGAAAAAAATGTGAAGACTGCTTTGAATAATTGTACAATAGGTTAGTAGATGCTAAAATATTGACTCTAACTTTGAGAAATGCTGGATTTATGATTTATAGTCATGCATAAATGAATGGGCTTGGTTATGTCCTTATAAAAAATGATAAAGTTATTGGCTATGCATCAAGGTAGTTAAAAATTCATGAGCTGAACAATCTAACGTCTGATCTTGAGTTAGCAGCTGTAATATTTTCTTTGAAGATATGAAGAAATCATCTCAATGATGATAGAATTGAGATATATATCAATCAAAATTTCTTGAAATATATATTATCACAGAATGAAATCAACATGAGGAAAAGGAAATGTCTTTGTCTACTCAAGGATTATGATTTCTCCATACACTACCATATAGGGAAGTAAAATAAGGTGGAATATTCATTTAGTAGGAAAGATCATGGTGTTCTAATAAAATGAATATAGAAAAGGATCTTATGTACATGGGTATACTATATTTGGATATGATAATAATCGAAGAAGGGGAAGTATTTTTTACTTTTTCAATTGATTTCCCATCCATCTTTATTAGAATGAATTAAATATTCCCAATCTAACTATAATAATCTTAAGAGGAAAATTAATGGTTTTAATGATGTGATTTTGGTTGACATGATTCGTGACGATGGAAATCTAAAATTTGGATAAGGTTATGTTTTCCCTCTATAACCTAGATAAAAATGGAGTTATTGGATGATTCACATAGTTCTACTTTCTTTATACACCCTGGTTGAACTAAGATATATAAAAATCTCAAAGAACATTTCTTGTGGGATAACATGAAGTGTGAAATTTCTGATTATGTGTCACGATATTTAGTCTTTCAACAAGTGAAGGCTGAGAGATAAAATCTTATAGGTTTCATGCAACCTCTACCTATTCTTACATAGAAATGGGATGACATCAGGATGGATTTTTTCACAAGATTACCTAAAACTCCATGAAGGAATGATGCAATTTTTTTAATTGTGTATTGACTTACCAAATATGAAAATTTTCTTGCTATAAGTGATGATTATACACTGGAGCATCTTGGAAGAATGAATATAAATGTATTTTTATGAATTCATAGAGAAAATACCTCAAATGTGTATTATCATGATTTATGATTTGCATAATTTTTTTGGAAAAGTCTCTACAATATTTAGGATACTGAGCTTCATTTGATTAATGTTTATCATCCTCAATCTGAAGGGATATAGGAATGTATGATCCAAAAATTAAATGACATGTTGAGATCATGTTTTCCTGATTTAAAAGGCATTTGGGATCAATATTTACCATTTGCAGAGTTTCCCTACAACTATAGGTTCCATTCTAGAATTCAAATGACACTATATGAATCATTATAAGGAAATATATGGCGTACACCAACATGTTGATATGATGTTGGTGAGAGGAAGATTGTTGGACCTGAGCTTGTGGAGAAAACAACAACAAAGGAAATATTTTTTCAAACCCACATCAAAGATTATCAAAGCATAGAAAATAACTATGCTGATAATTAGAGGAATGATTTTGAATTTCAAGTGTGATATAACATTTTCAAGAATGTATCCCCACGGAAGGGTGTTATAAGATTTGGAACATAAGGGAAGTTGACCACCAGTTACATTGTAAATTATAAAATTCATGAGAGAATTGGAGTTTTGGATTACAGTTTGGCAATGCTGCCATGACCTTATAAATTACACAATGTGTTCTATGTCTCATTTTTGGGATATTACATGTCATACCCATCACATATACTCACGTATGAAGGTAGAGAATTGGAACCTGACTTATCATTCAATAAAGAGACTCTCCTGATTCTGGAAACTAAATAAGTTGTCTTGAGGAAATGGGAGACTAATCTGGTAATGGTACATTGGAAAAATCAAAATCTTTAAGAGGAAATGTGGGATCCTAAGGAAGTTATGATGAAGACCAACCCAAATCATTTTTGAGGTAACATTTATGAAATTTTGATGATGAATGTTTTGTATGGGGGGTATAATATTATATAAAAAGGTCTTGAAAATACATTTTATATAAAATTTAATGAATGAAACACTATGTCCTTGTGAAAAAAACATTCTTATTATAAAATATCCATTAAACATAATCATTTCACTTATGAGAATTTAATTTTGAAAAACAGACATTCATGGTTGCAATAATTAAGATATTTAAAGACTGGTAGAACAAACATACATTTTTGTGAATAGTAACCTAGCCCTTATGAATATTAATGTACTCTTATGAATCGTAACCTCACCCATATAAGTATAAATAAAAATTACACACCATAAAAATTTGAGTGAATATTTCAAAAATTAATAATTATGTGTCGTTATTTTTGTGAGTCAGAAATATTTAATTAAAATTTTAATTTAATAAATTGATTTAAAATAAAATTCATTATCATAAAATTAATTCCCAATAAATATTTTTCTATCCTATAATTTTAGGATAATTTTATGATAACATAATTAATTTTTTAAAGTTTTATAAAATCCGTTTTAAATTTGGAATTTCTATTTTTCACGTAAAAATTAATTTTATCTAAAAATTAAATTTATCTTATATATAAAACTATTTTGTTAAAATGGAGTTCATTTTTTATTTCTCGATGTCGAAAAAAATTTAAAATTTAATTTTTGGTATTTTTTTTGAAATACTAGAATATTAGGGGAATAGTGAACTTCGATAATTTATGAAACATTCTAACTAAATGAGTTTCTGCATCATTCTTGAGTCATGGATGATGTTAATAGCCATTATTTTTAACTCAAATGAACCTATTACTATTTTTTTCCTCAATAAAAAACATTATTTCTTGTATTGAGTAAAATAATAAAATAATGAATAAGATATACAAAAATCACTCATATCCTCCACTATAAGAATCACCCCTCACCCCCTCTTATCTTCACTTTTCTAAGCTATGAAGCTTCCCAAAATGTTTACCAAATACACTTCCCTAGTCCCACCCATGTCCAAAATCTATTTCCCTTCCAAAAATACTAAAACCCTTTCCCATTAGATGGTTCTCAAGGAGGTTATTTCAGAAGTAAATCCCCTTATTTTTTCAATTAGTTCCATTTCAATTTATCTTCTTTTATTATTCTCTACTAACCTCCTTTATCCAATTTATCAAGATAACACTAGTATCTTCTATATACTTGAATTATATCATGTTAATGTAATAAAAATGATCAATCTATTTACTCTCGCTCTTTAATTTTTTAAAAAATATCATCGTCTGGGTGGTACCAATATAGAACCTTCATGGATAATAAAGTTTCATTCCTAAATTTCTTATTCAAATATATTTACGAAACTATTTTAGATTTTCACATAAATTTTAAATTTTATAATTTAATAATTTTTATGTTCTATAAGTAACATATTTACAAAATAGTAAGAAATAAAATAAAATGATTTCGTTATGATCAATAACCACCGTAATAATCGTAACGATTATCATTAAATGTATGATCTAATAATTTATCCTCACAATATGTAACCAAATGATATATATAACCATTTAAAATTAGTTATTCTCATTAATAACATTAAATTACAATTATGGAGAATTATTCCAATTTTCAATGGACTCCATTAATTATAATCAAGTGAACCAATCATGAAATTAATGAAACAAACACTATTGAACGACATAACTCAATAATATAACTAATCAAAAAATCTATAAATAAACATAAAAAAATTATAACAATTAAAATAAATGTTTATAAGGTTATTAATTAGTTAAATTATGGATTCAGTTTTACTATCCCGGATGTTAAGGTCAATTGCATAACTCATTCGGACATGTGGTAAGGGTTTTCTACCCGAACCTCCATTTTATTCTGTATTGCAATTTGGGTCTCTTAATACAATTTTAATGATTAATTATTCTTATTTACTCCTAATAAATTATTTATTATTGATCTATATATGGTTACCAATCAGATTACTTCTTTACATTACACAAAATTAAATGTTTTATAAATATATTTCTCAATTATTTCTAATAAACAATCATGGTTCCAAGGAACTTCTCAAATTCATACATATTTTCAAGTGCGCTCAATAATCTATTTTAAGACACCATTATTTTTATAAAACAACTAATTTCATCATGGAAAAAATATCTTCGTACATTTCTTTTTTATATAATTATTTTTCCAAAATAACTCTTATTTTCAATGTTAATGTGTATTTCTCTCAAAAATTCCTCGATGATTTTTATGGTAATTTTGTCTATTTCAACACCTTTGCTGAATTTAATGTCTAATTGTGGTTGATATATTGTTTTTATCCTTAAAAATGTTTAATTAAATGGATAATTATCATTCTGAATATGGATGTATTTTTTTGATACCAATCAATTCATAACTCATAATAGTTAGTGATTATGTTTACAGATTGGGTATAGTTACTTACATTACATACTTATATGATGTTAGTGTTTAACCAAATTAATATATGGAATTAATAGTACATATAAAGTGAGGGTTGTTTCCCTCTATATCACCTAGATTCATTGGTTGGTCTCATTAGACAAAACAAAAACGAGTTTTCACTAAGGCCTTACCCCAGTATTTTTAGACGTCTTGGTCGAGGCCTTGACAACATGTTTCAGATGTCCCGCATTATTCATTCCCTCATTATGGTATTATTAATTGATAAACCATGTGATTATTTGACTAGTAGAATATTAATGGTTAAGATTCACTATCTTATGATAATTTATATGGCCACAATTAATCATCTTTCATTCCTACCATATTATCCACAAGTAAATTTTTAAAGGCATGTGTTTTTTAGTAGTTCACTATGCCCAGTGTTTATTTTTTGATAAATTCAGATTTATTACATAACCTTATTTATCATGTGATCTCACCCATTTTCTTATGTCTTATTTACATTAGGTTTTTATGATAAATATTTTAAATGACTTGTAGGGATAACCTTGGAGTCATAGATGTTTCCAATGGAAATTCTATTATGTATTTCATTTCAATTTGTAATATTGAAATTATGCTTTTATGTTGTTTTCCAAAACAACTAAACTATTACTTCATTCGTGATATAAATTTATTATAATCATTCCAATTTAATAATATAAGTAACCAAATATTGGAAACTAAGGTGTAGGTCTTTGTACGTTTCACTAATATTTATGTAAATCCAAACACAAATTTTTAATATTCCTTCAACACCAATGTTAGGAAAATTATTTAGATATTTTTTGGATTGAAGGATAATTGGTTAATAAGTGATCTTACCATAATTTATTTATATATCAATGATCTTTGTGAATTTCAGGGATTTTAAATCATTGTTTCGATCAATAGATACATTGGTTTGACTAAATAAATACAACTATTTGGGGGGGAGAATTTCATATTTTTAATACGACTCGTCTTAGTATTAGTCAATTTTTAAAATATTGTACTTTTTTTATATATAGTACACATACATTCATTTAAAAAAAATATTTCTCAGAACACAATAAAATAATTATTGAATATACTTTTTATTTGGAAAACCTATTTCAAAATATTCTTTTATAAGGGAGTTGCTTTGGAAAGTCTATCCATATTCGTAATTTGGGATTCCCAAATGGGTTTCCACCTAATCAGTCCAAACCACCATATGGATCCCACAAAAACTAAATTAATTTTATGATTAAAAAATATAACTAATGAAACCTAAATATGAGTTTATGACAACATAATATAGGGAAAGGAATTTACTATATTCCTCATTGGGAGTTCGTCTCTTATAAATACGGGTTCCATAAATATGGCGCGCCTACCTTTTAATGTGATTAGGTATGGGGATGTCGAGGGTGGATCCACTAATTCTTTTTGGGTAAAAATATTTTACATATATTATGATAGACAATATCTTAGATATATGGAGACTATAATTTTATGGATCTTCAACTAATAAGACATGGGAGGGAGCTTGTGCGGAAACTGAATGTTGCCCTATAATTGAAGTTCTGTGAGGGAGGTTTTTAGTGTATCATGTTATTTCCAAGGGTCTATAGAAGTCTTCAATCACCTTCTGGGTACTTGGAAACACATTAATACTTATCCTAGTAAAATCAAATCATAAAACGTTCTAAAATTCTTAACCGATGTGTATATTACAATAATAAAACCCAAAGGGGGAAACCATTATAACCACAGAACCTAGTATTTGGAAGGGACTAAAATAGGTCCAATGGATGGAATTCCCTACATTTTCTTCAAGGATATATTTCACTGGAAGCAACATTATCATTGGTAGTGTAAAGGGATGGTGGTATCAGAAATTCTTTGGAAATAAAAGATTATTATATATGCACCTTTTATTTACATATATCACTTAATCATTATATATATATATATATATCTTATTTTCATTTTCATCTGGTTGTGTTTCAATTTTCCAGGTGACATATACAATATTACCACTAATATTATGTGACTTTGAATGATTTTTCTGTTTTGGGTCATATATTAACCATCCAATATTGAGAGGTTACAGAAATAAACATGCTTATATTGGATGATATTTGTGGATCAACTGTATAAACTCATGTTTTAATTGTATAATCATTCATAATGTCACCATCACTAATTCCCAATTTTCATGTGTCATGTCACCTCTACCCCCACCACACTCCTTGATAATACATCCAAAAAAACTAACATTTACAATCTTCGATGAATTATTTTATCTAGTCTATTTATATGCTACCAGGAAATGACTCAATAATATTCCAGGAGATTATTATGTATTTATGGGTGGTTTCACTTCAAATGTGATTATCAAGATTAAATAATGTGTTCCATCATATTTAATTAAGTAAATATTTTTTTACATTAATCACTTATAAATAAATTCTAATATTAAAAATTTGTATAAATAATGTATCAGGAGTATCATTAAGGATGGGAATGTTTTGAATTTTCATTATATAATTCTGAATGACGTTACCTGCACTGATACTACCAATAATGCTTGTATAAATACATGGAATGTATGTAGACTATCCTTTATCCCTTATATCAAATTAATTTACAAAATCAATGCACATTCATTTTAAATAGATTTTTATGGGTATTTCTATGTTGGAATGGGAATGGTCTAAGGTGTTATTTTTTAAAATCTCAGATTCAATTATGTCCTAGTCCTAATAATCATCGATCAAAGTTACCTTTATATAAGTGCTTGTTATGAAATGGTAAATTGTCTTCTTTTGATTCTTTCAAAAAAAAACCATCCTTTAAAATTTTTCATACTAAAGAAACTTCTAAGAACAATTAAATTGGACGAACATGTGACGTTATAAACAAACCGGAACCAAAATTTCCTTAGTAATATATATATATATAAATAAATATATATATACTCTCTTTGGAAAAAATTCCACATCATGAATTGTTACTAACATTTTTTTTATATCAATTTATTTTTAGAAAACAAATTTTCATATCCATGATGTATCCATCAAGTGTATACTGTGTACATCAGGAACTCAGGAAGAAATTACATTGAATTCTAGTAGTTCAATACCTTGCATTGGGATAATGTTTGACTCAATCCATCACACTACAAACATCACCAGAAAAAGACTTACGATTGATTGCAGTAGTGCTCATAGAATCACCACTATTTATGTTCAATAAATCCAAAGTTATCTTGGAAATTGATTTAATGTATTCATATTTACTTTTTTGGATATAGATTAATCCATTATAAAGGAAAGAAACAGATAAATAATAATATTTTAGGAATTATGTATATTAATTTCATATTTATCCATTACATTTAATGACTAATGAAAAGCTAGTGAATGGATGTCCATACTAGTTATGTTACAAAAATTGATATACTAAATATGAAAATTTTAACATACAATTTCAAAAAAAAAATCCATGTGTGCGACTAAAAGTATGGAAAAGTAAATGATTTTATTATTATATTCAATGTTTTGAAAATTTATATATCATGTGAATTTTAATTTTTGAAGGTTTTTATGGAAAAATTTAAATAAAGGTGGAAACTTATTTCAAAAATTAATATAATAAGTGATTTTTAATTTTTGGTGGTATCTAGAGTTGTAGTGTTGGGATATTTGATACTATATTTATACATAGCATAATGTTATCAAAATTATTGTCATTCAATTAAATTAACATTAAAAAAATGGAATGAAAAAATATAACTAAAAAGTAATTTTTTTAAAAACCCATAATATTAAATGTGTAAAAACCTAGATTCAATGACTAAATAATGTCACTATGAAGTTCTATGGACTCCAAAATCAATCCTGTGTATAAGAATAAAACCTATCAAAATATATCTCATTAAATCTGTAGAAAATAACTTGTAAAAACCTAAGTATTGCATCAAAAAACCTATTGAGATGTTACAAAAAATATCTCAAGACTATTTATTCAATAACTAATTTTTTATACAACCCATTCTTGAAACACATCCATGGAATGATATTAATTTTTATTTTAAAATGTAGAAATTTTATGTTTATGAAACAACACTTTTTATATTTATAATTTTATAAATTAATATTTTCATGGGAAATATGAAAAAATTAGATGGAAAATTTTTCTTTTATTGTGAGGGGATGATGTAAATTGATGGAAATATATTCATCTTATAACAGATTGATTAAATGCTGTGTTGGCCACCTTGAAGAGTAATTTTTTCTTAACGGGGATCACATTATCTTTTTTTAATTAATAAGTTTCCTTGGCATTTCCGAGAAACTACATGTCACGTTCTTAATCCAAAAGACCTTATAATTATTATAGAATTATTTATCCATTATAATGTTGACATAAATATATGAATGTGAAATCAACTTATGACATCACATATACACATTTATGGAATGCTATTATTCTCACGTCACTTCTAAATGTTATAATTTCAATAACCATTTAGTTATTAAAATTTTTCCCCAATTTAAAATTATCAAATATGGGATATTTAGTGTTATGAGATGTTTTTAATAATTCAAAATGACAAAAAAATTGGAATAAATTGAAATAATGTATATGTAACATGAGAATAAGGCCAAGTAGGTTCATGACTAATGCGATTTACTAATTGATGTAGTTACTATGAAAATAGAACCCTTACAATGAATAATTTAGTGAGAAAATGAGAAAAAGTCTAAAAAATATCATGGTATTGAATTCATTAACATTCAATAAAAATAAAAAATCAAGCTTTTTGGGTATAAATACGAAAAAACCTTCAATACTGAAGGAAATAATAATAAAATAATTGGTTGAAATTAAAATGGAAATGAAAACTCGATCAAAAATAAATAAAATTATAAAGGAAAAACGTGACATAATAAAAAATAAATATTACTAAAAAATAAGAAAAACAAATAAAAAATAGACAATTGTAAGAGTGGATAACTATAAAAAAAAGATTTGTACCAACATAAAATTATTAACATATGATATATTTGCATCAAAAAAAATAATTCCAATAGAGATGACATTTTTTTCATGTTAATCATATGTACCAACAATTGTTTCATCAAAATATATTATAATAACAGTCAAATATTTCATAGCATTAAAATTATACCAACTGTTGTTTTATCAAAAAAATATTTTATTAGAAATCATCATTTATAATAAATTTTTTTCAATACAAAAATCTAATGTAATAAATCATTCAATAATATAAAATATTTTTCCAATCATATCAAACAATATAATTTTTATTACATGAATATATAATTTGACGATTAATTGAAATATTTATAATTTAAATTATTCATTAATATCTAATAATAAAATTTTCAATTATTAGATATTATAAATATATAATTTTTTCAATGTTACTAAATTATTATATGAATAATTATAATATTTATAGCTTGATAATATTTATTGTAATTAATAGACACAAACACAAGTTTTTTATATACATATAATTTATTTCATATATAAATTTAAACTATTATTAATTATATATATATAGAAATATAATATGAATTTCATAAATATCATGATACATTATTTTTGACATAGGAATTATCATATAAAATATCTCTTGATAATAATTTTCCAACTAATTAACCATGTTTGAAAATACCCATTCCTTCCTCTATCTATTCTCGCACCCTCCATGGTACCCTGAATACATCAAATTCCAACCTTGTTCATTAAAATGAATTTTTCACGTACTCAACAATTGTCACCTATTTTTTTGATAAAAATTACGTTATCATTATTTCACCCATTTGGATCTACTTGCCCACCCAATATTTTTATTAGGTTCATCCATCTCCATGTTCTCTGTATCCCTTGATCATATCTACCAACTACTTGTCCCCAAATTTGGGATCTATTGTGTGTTCCAACACACTAGGTTCATTGATATCATCATTTTCATCAACAAAACCTAGAACCTTGAATAAATATCTTCACCTATAATACCTCCCCAATCCCCATGCATCGTCATTCCTCGCTGCTCTAATTATCTCATTTCCATTATTATGTGAGATGAAGGTAACTACTCCCTCCTACCCATATTATCTTTCTCAACACCAAATGAAACTGTATATCTACTATGATTCCATTTGTTATATTCATTTTTAATATTATTTTTTTATTTCATAAGGGTATTTAACAACTCTATATATTTGAATATGGATAAAATTTTTAGAGATATTTTTAATCATGGATAGGATATTGGTCTAGATGTAGTTAATATAAGGTCTATAATTTTTTATATAGACCATGGAAAAAAGTAATATTGTAATTTAAATAGAGAAAGGGTAAGAATACATGTTGGAATCCCATTTCAAGTGATTGTCGATACGATTCAAGTAGTATTATTTTTCATATACAAAATAGTGTATATATATATATATATATTTAACTAAGAGTTCTATAAAAATAGTTTCTTTTCCAGAATTTTTCTGTGTAATTATTTGTACAGGTTTGTGTAAGTAGATATGATGGTACTCAAAAGGGACCGTTTATCATATTTGGAGTTGGATTTTATCTTGTAATATGAAAATTAAATGAAACACTGAAAATTAAAATACAATTTTATATGATGCAAGAATCAATTGAACTTATATCAATATAAAATATATAAATTCATCCAATATGGACATAAATATTTGTAGAAGAAAATTATTTTAGTAATGAAATTTACTAATATATAAATATATATCCATAACACAATTTTTTTTGTAAAAACACTATCCCTAAATGTTTTATTATTCATAAAATAGTTCTCTTAAAATTAAAATAATTTTAACATCTAATATATCTATTAGTCAAAAAGTTTAACAACAGATTCATATGACTTTTTTGTCAATTGATAATGTTATTACCAATATTTATCTTTGTATTGATAATATTATTATAAATGTTGGTTTATATGTTATTATTGAAAATATCAATAATTAAAATGTATTTTTAAATAATTTAATGCTATTTTATTATTTCATGATAAATTTTATATAATATTTATTAATCTATTCATATATAATATATTTATCACAAAATAATTAAAACAATTATCTAATATGAAACTCTAATAAAGTATTTATTTATTTAAAAAAATATGGTCAACAAAACATTCCAAAACATAATTTAAAAACATGTTCAAACACTACCAAGAAACATTAAAAACCTATAATATTTTAAAAATATTTTCATGCTCCATGAATCTAAGTAAAACTCCATAAAATTAAAATGAAAAATGTTTACTACATAAACTATCATTTCCATTCTCTTGGTTCACACTAGTGATAAAGACCATGTATGCAGTTCACACAATAATTATTGGCATTTCCATAATGGTGGTGACCACATTTGGTAGCCTCACATCTTCCTCTCATCACCATTGTTGAATTCCACGCCTATTGAGAGCCTTGTTTTTGTTATAGATGATAGGTTATGAGACCCTTTCTATGAAATTTGTTTGATTCCACCATGAAAAATTGGATAAGAACATATATAGGGATAATAAATTAGTTTCCCATGGAAATGTGGTTTCTGTGACAATAACCATACTAAATATTAATTTGATGGGATGTAAGACCATTGAATTTATTATGCAATCCTAATATTTTTTTTGTACAAGTTTGTTCTTATTATGGTCACCTTGTGTAATGTGGTATTTTGAATAGAAATGAGGGTGAATAAGTGCGATATGAGATGTGCGGGACAATAATTTGATGGAGTTGGAATGCAATGTGATGTCAAAGACTATGTGATTATTATGATGTGTTTGGTTTAGATGGGAAATTGTGTGGAATTTATGTTTGGTTGTGGTTTTGGTATGGTTATTGTGATGTATAGTTTTTGTGGTGATATGGTTTTCCTAAGGTGGCATTGTGGTGATAGGTCACATGAGATGGGAGAGCTGTTTTGTTATGTGGTTGTGTTTTCTTCTCGATTATCCAAGGAATAATTATAGTACAAAAAAAATGTCATGTATTAGTAAATGAACAAATAATGGGATGAAATTTAAATGTGGTAAATGGAATAAGTGGATTGAATAAATGAATGAGTTTTTCAAATATGAATATAATGTCTTAGTAAATGGGAGTTAGTGAGAATATATTGTATCTTGTAAATGGTAGAACCTAAATTGGAATATAGAGTGTGTGAACATATGTTTTTTTAGTTTCTTGGTGGTTGTTTTTCTTATCTTATGATTATATATTTTTCTAGAGTTTATGCCTCATGGATGTAAGATTCATAAACTATTGATGCTATTTTTTTAACATTTGACCTATTGGGGGTGAGACTCATGGATTTATTATCTATTTACCATCATTATTGGCCCAGCAGGGGAACCTCTGGGAAGATGGGGTTATGATATAGTGTTATCAAATGCATGGGTTGACAGATATGATGAATTTTAGAGACAAACATAATGAGTATTTCATGTCTTGGTAAGGAAAAGGTTCCAGTCGATCTATGTGCCTTTCATTGACTAAGGGGACCAGCTCTGACACAATATCTTAGGTCCTCACATGGAAACAGATCATAATAAATGACCAAGTGAGGAAGACATATTTATAGGGTAGATACCTAGGAAAGGTCTATGCATCATTATTCATTGTGTTTGTTTTTGAATTTTGTAATTTTGGGAAGTAAGTTGAATAAATTATTTAATTAAATAAACCTTGTTAACATTCCATGTTTCTGGGATTATGAATTGTCGATTATCTTTAGGAATGGATCCTAGATTTTATCCATGATTGGATCCATATTTCGAGTTTCAGTAGGATAATTTGGTTTATTGTCAATGGATTAACCTGACAGAGGAGGTTGAGGTATAGTAAAGGTATTTGAATTCCTTTTAGTATATGATATCGGGGGAGTATGGGCGATCATCTCAAATCTGGAGGCCTAGAATTGGGTATATGAGATATAGATCACTTTCAGTTTATTTTATGATAAGATAAGTTTTTTATACCACTAGGAAGTAGTAAATTTTGGGGAGTTATCTATTAGTGGTGGATGTTATATCTTATTGACTGAATGGAGGTTTATGTGTTGTGTCCATACATAATCACATGAGAATGGTTTTAGTACCAATGGTCTTCATCTAGAATGAATTTAGAATGACACTGTCACTAATTAACAATTTTCATGTGGTATATCACCTCTACCCCCTCCCCACACCTCAATATCACTTCAAAAAAACAATCAGTTACATTCTTTGAAGATGTTCTTTTTTGAGATCCAAGTATATCTATCAAGAAAAAGACTCAACAATATTCCACATGATGATTGTGCCTCTATTAGTAATTTTACATTAGATGTGATTATCAAGATCATAGAATGTGGTATAGGCCTTGGAATAAGGTAATTAGATTTATTTATGTTGATTATTTCAAAATAAATTTTAATATTCAACATGTGTAAAAATTTAGTATGACGAGATTATGTAAGGATTGGAATATTAGGAATGTTCATGACATAATTTTGAATGATGCTAGATTCATTGATACTACCAATTGTTCTCAAATCATGAAATGGTAGGTACATATTCTATCCACCATCACTAATGTATACTTAATCAACAGAATAAATGAGCCACCATTTTAATTTTTTTTGATATTTTCATTTTGGAAAGGGAACGGTCTAAGGTTTCACATTTGAGCATCTAAAATTGAACACTGCCAAAAACCTAACAATCATCAATAACAATTAATGTGACATAACTTCTTGCATTGATATTGTATAATATTTTCTTCCTTCAATAAAAAATACTCATCTATTAATTTAAATCGTTATAAATAATCATCTAATAAAAATTACATTTGTAAACAAGTGATTACCTTCACAAACATGTTCAAAAAATAGCATAATATAAAAATATGTACTCCCATTCATAATATGTCTACATCATATAATGATAATAACATCATTTCAATGATAAATTTTTTAGGAAATTGGTTTTCACTTCCATAATGTAACATTAAAGGGTATGGTTTAGACATAAAAAACATAGTATAAAATTAAATTGAATTTTAGTAATGTAATATTATGAACTTGTATGATGTAGAAATTAATTGTGTTGACTCTAAAAGTCACAAAATAAATATTCACCACCAGGTTTAGTAGTACTCTTGGTATCACTACCTGTTGTGTCCAATGAAGCCTTAGTTGTCATGGAAATTAATTTAAACTCTTATTATTTCCTTATTTTTGATGGAGATAAATTGAACCTCAAATAAATAAAAAAATAAATAATTAAATTTTTATAATTACGCATATTTGTTTCACCTTGATCTATGTTATTTTTTAACTACCAATAATCTTGTGAGTGGATGTCTATTATAGTTTTGTTACAAAAATCCAGAGACTAAAGATGATAATTTTTATAAAAAAATCAAACAACATTGGTGTGTGTATGTATAGAAGTAAAAAAAGTTATTGATTTTTTATTCTATCCAATTCTTGGAAAATATATATCTTATGAGATTTTTTACACCTAACGGTCATGAATGAAATATTAAAATAAAAGTACAAAAATATTTCAAAAATTGATGTTTCATTTCATTTTTTATTTTTTTGACTATTTAGTGATGTGGTGAAAGGATCTTTGATAACGAAATTATGGTTAGGATAGTTTCATAAAGATCATTATCATTAAATTTAATTCACTCGAAAAAATATAGCAAAAAAACATGGAAAAGAAAAGTAAATTTTTTCATTGAAAACCACATAATAATATATTGTATAAAGAAGAGGTAATGATTGAATAATATCAATATAATTTTCCTTTGAATTAAAACTCAATCTCATATACAATAAAAAATCTATCAAAATACATCATATGAAAACTAGAAAAAATATCTAGCAAACACTGGATTATTGGATCCAACACTCTAGTTATATTTCATAAAAAAACTAAAGAATGATTATTCAAAACATGATTTTTTTATACAAGTCATTCTTAACACACCTTATTATAATTACCTTAACCAAAATTTTATAAAATAACACATAGTACATGATACTCATCTTTTAGTGATTAAAAATTAGGGATAAAATTGATATAAAATCAAATATATAATTCAAATCCCCCCCTTAGTCAAAAATTTGAATTTTCTATTATTTCCCAAACAATATATAGTACACCCAACCCCATCTTTGATACACACTTCACTTATCATAATTAATCCAATATCTTATTATTCTATCCTAAGGCATGAAATAAATATTTTCAATTTTTTTTAAAATATATTGGGTTAAAGTAAATATATTATTATAGTATATATCAAGTTTAGTTTAATTTATTTTTTTGATATTACTTGTGGTAAAATTTTATTGTATAAAAAATTACCAATTTATTATAATATTTTTGTAAATAATTATAGAAAACGTTAAACTATAAAAGTGGTATATTTTGTATATTTATAATAATAATGATGTAATAAAAATAAAATCATATAGCTAAAATAATTAAAATATTAAATAAATATATTTATCAAAAATATAAAAAGAAACAAATAAAATATATTTATCCAATGAAAAAAAAAACAATGTGTAATATAATTGAATACATTTAAATAAATAATATTCATATGAAAATTTAATGTAGACTACATCCTCGACCATAGAACAAGTCACTAATAAAGAACATTTAAATTAGTAGAATTAAATTAAAATTAACCAAATATACGATAATAATTTATTATGTAACATATTAAATATTTATAAGAAAAATATAATTTAAAACATTTAATATATATATATATATATAAATATTATTTTTTATAATATATTTAATTTTTTTAAATTATAGAAAATTATATTTATATTATTTATAAAATAAGATTTTTAAAATAAAAATTAAATATCTGTACAGTAATAATTTTTTTATAAAACAATTATTTTTATATTTATATTATTTTAAATAAAAAATTTTATATGAAATATGTAATAAATAAAAGAATACATGCTTATATTATTATGAAGGTGATGATGAAAATGGATGAAAATATATCATTCACATCATAAATTGATGAAATGATGTTTTCTACCATGTAGAGTAATTATGGGTTAGAGGAGGATCACATTATGTTTTTTATTAATTAGTCATCTTGACTCTAATGAGAAACTACATGTCATGTTATTAGTCCACTAGACCTTACTTTGATGCTAAAAGTCCTCATCAATTAATAACATTAAGTAACCCTATGAATGTGAAATGAACATGAGATATCACATATACTCATTTATGGAAGCATATTAGGCATAATCCACTTCCCAAAGTTTTAATTTGAATCATCATTTAGTTGGTAGAAAGTAGTGTCGAAATGTACAATTTTACAATAAGTGATAATTTGTCTCATAAGATGTTTTTAATTTTTTAAAAGGATAAAATAGAAAATTGAATAAAATGTGATGACATAAAAGTAACAAGGGAATATGATTGTAAATTCTTGAATAATTTTATTCACTAATTGATGTAGCGCCTATGAAAAAAAAATCATCCCATTAGGAATTCGAGGACAAAATGAGAATGTGGCCAAATCATATAAAGGGAATGGATTAATTAATATTCTATAACCATCTATAATAAAATTATATTTTCTATAAATAATAAAAAAATATTTTATTATAAATGGAAAAATAATAAAATATTTGGTCTATAGTAAAATGGAATGAAAATAATTGAAAAAAAAAATAAAAGTTTTAAAATTACAAATTGAAATAATAAAACATAATAACTAATAAATATAACAGCAAAAATAATTTACTAACACTCAACTATTTGTTTTCTCATTATAATATCCGCATTTGTTTTTCCAATAAATGAATATATTATAATAAATCACCATCACCAAAAAAATTTACCACTACAAAAATATAATAAAATAAATTATTCATCTTTCACTATTGTTGTTGACATGATAATATAAACAATCACCTCTATTAAGATACCAATGACAACATCGAGCAGGTCATCCCCAATTTCTGATGTCAGTGGATGGAAGTAGATGATCCTTTCTTGTGCTTTTTTATAGAAGTTATTTTATCCCAAATATCACATTGGTAGAAATATCAATATTCCTATAAAATAAAATAGCTACTGACTAGATCCCATAAAATACAATAGGACATCAAATAAAAAAACAGATTATTTGAGTAAAACTTGTCTAATAAACTCATTAAATTTTTACATCTTTTATAAAAAATATAACATACAAAACAATTTATCAACAATTTCTCAAGTAAAAGTTCACTTTCATATATATTTCACTAATCAGTTAACATGTCCAACTATAATTTTCATCCTTAATACCATAAAATTAAACCATGAATTCGTCACACACTATTTAATTTCAAGCATTAATTATATAAATTTTAAATGGGTTCTATAAATTTACTATACCTTTAGTAATGACTCATTGAAATCATAAAAAATTCACAACTTGAAATATTCTATTATTCAATTTTTTTAAATTTCATTGGACTCTAAACATCAATGTTGATTAGTCAAATCTTTTTTAATGGAAATAATTGATAAAAATAATATTATAAGTTAGAAAAACAAGATGGTAAATATGATACATGTCACGACCAGTCCTCGGGGCCCGTGTCGTGACTACCCCAAGCCTGCATCCCCTAGGCCAGGGGTTGGTGACTAGCACCAAAGCGTAATTCTCGATAAAAAGGGAAGGCATTGCCTTGGTAATGTAAACAAATAGTACAGAGAAAGCAAGCAGAAGTAAACACTAAGTAGAACTTGTTACAATAGTAAATGAGGAAAAGAAAGTGGGCCCGAATACAAACCCAAAATGAAAGTAAAGTACAACTAAAAAAGGAAGTACAACAACTGAAAAGTAAGGCCGCAATGTCAAGCTGTCCACTAGAAGTCCCACCTGAAGGGTGGGTACAGATAGCCTCCACAGCTCCTTGGTCTAGTCGTCCACTCCGAGTACGTCCCGCCCAGTGGTCCACCTCCAGGTACCGACCTGCTCCACAAGCCTCAACGACGATCAGCACTGTCCGTCCTCTGTAACCAACACAACATAGTGCGGGCATAGCCCGTTCATGGGTGAGTATAAGCTACTCAGTAAGGACCCTGATACCCCCGATGGTCTCCCAGAATTCAAAAAGGATAATCCACAATGAAAAGATACAATCACGAAGTAACATCCAACACTACTTCGGTATATACCCAAACATATACGTAAGTCATCAATTCCAGTTCGGCTCCAACATCCGAGCCCATGTTCGATCATGTCCACACATTATAGCACAACACAATCAACATAGGAAAGCAATTCAATCATATCTAAGATAATGATTGAAAGTCAAGATTCAACTAACACATGTATACTTCTTCGTAGGACGATAGAGATGATCAGATGTAGCCACTAATTCATCTAATCTGTTGGACCCACACAGGATCGATAGGTATTAACCCCCGCAATGACCAACAAAGGATCGATAGATAACTAACCCCCGCAATGACCCACACAGAATCTGACCCACATAGGATCGGTAGGCACTGGCCTACACATTACCGCTGAGCGCTGACCCACACAGGATCTGACCCACACAAGATTGGTAGCACTGATCCACATAGGATCGCTGAGTGATGTAGTCACTGCCATCGAATACATGGTGGATTTCTGTATAGTCGTCATCGTCATCGCAGTCGCAGCCAGCTCTAGGGTTCCCGCACACATCAAACTCGTTCAGGAGGGTCCGCTCCATGAGCCGAGGTGCTGATACATCAACTAAAACGTAGTCCGACGTTTATGTATCCAAATGTTCTGTATCGTCAACAGGAACTCAATGTCACAGACGACGCGTCAATCGAACGCCTAGTCAGAGTGTTATTGGCTTTTTCATCTCAGGGGCCCGGTTGTTTTTTTAAGTCAATACCAACCCAACCATACTCCAACTGCGTCTAATCCTCTAGAAAAGTAATCCAAAAGGTTCGTCTCTCTAAGAGGAATCCATCAAAGTCGACGTCACGTCAATTGGACGTCCGAAGCTCAAGTTATAAGTGTTTCCGCTCCAAGGGCCCTGTTGGTTACGTGTATGAACCATCACGGCCAAACCCAAAGTTCTCTGAAACCTTTAGTTTAATATACTGAAACAACCGTCTCGATCTAAGGATCACATTGCAGCTTACGGTGCATCGATCGGAGGTCTGCAGCCCATGTTATGGGTAAAAGACCGAAAGAGGTCCGGGAATAGGGGGTTCGGGCCCGGTCCGACCCGTCCCGATACCCTCTAGGTTGGCCTGAACCAGGTTGACACAACCCGGGTCTAGGTCCAGCCCATTAAGGTGCGGCCCGGCCTGGCCAGTGTGGCCAGGCGGCTCGGCCGTTATGGGCGAGTGAGGGGGGGGGGGCTGCCCCCCGCATTGTGAAACCACGGACCCCATGTGGGGGGATGCGCCTGCTGGCCAGTCGGGGGTTATGACCCTCGTAACTTCCCCGTGACCGGTTGGCCCGCACCGGCCGACCGACTATTGCACCACGGGACCGGGGCGGTCCCTTCCCCCTTCTCCGACACCGGCTGCTAGAAACCGGTCGTCGTTCCCTGCTCTGCTACAACCTATGGTCACGGCCTTGGTCTGTCCAGCGCGGCGCGACGGCGCCGCGCCCCTCTGCAACGACCCCGCTCCGGCTGAGGTTCCTCTGTCCTTCTCCGGCGCGGCGTGACGGCACTGCGCTTCTCCTCCCTTCCTTTAATATTTCCCACGCTGTGCTTCGACACAGCGTTGTCGTGCTCCTGCCGCAAACAATATCAAACAACCAAGGGGAGAGGGGGGTCGGCCGTGTTCATGCGGTCCGACCTCCTCCCGTTATTGCGATAACAGGCGGACCAATTTGAAATGAAGAAAGGTGGTGAAGGTAATCATGAACAAACAATTATAATAATCTCCTACCTCAAGCGTAGTTGAACGATGGCTCATCGTAGGATTGCACATCGCGGAAGGAGGCATCGCGGAAGGAGGATCGTTGCATCGCTGAGACAAAATTTGCCGGCATCACTCGTTGATCTCCGAGGATCCGGCGATCTTGTCAACCTTCGTCGGAGGTCGGCGTTCTTCGCGTTTTTCGTCAAGGAAGGAGAACTTCAAGACCATGAGCAAATTCTCCCAAGCCTTCACGCACAGTGAAACCCTTAATAAAATAAGGCCTGTATTATTTTATTAACACACAACCAAACATCTTTGAAAATTCAAAATTGAATCCACCAATTAATTGAATTAATTGCAATGTTTAAACCGCCCACTTAATAGAGGCCTTTAATATTTAATTAAATGCACGAGTTGACTGTATTTAAAAAGGGGGTTGCGGGTGCATTACCTTATTAAAGGAGGGGGTGAAGAAAGGAAACGGTGGGGATCGTGTGGGCCCCACCTCCCAAATATCCTACCTAGTGAGTAGGATATTGTGGGTCCCACTCCAACCACTTAGCTTAGGTTGACACTTCCTTGAATAAAAATAAAATCTGATGCACAGTATTTTATTTGATTCTTTAGTTAACCCAATTAAGTAAAACTCTATCCAAGCAAACACAACTCTGGAAAAGGAGTTCTTAAGAAATTACCGGCGCGACGATTCCATAGGTTTCCTCGTATTTTGATTCTGAGCACCGGTTCAAAATATAGGAAAACCCGCTCATTCATTCACTGAACGTACCCGAGCAAAACTTCGAAAATTGATTCCGGGCACACCAGACCTCAGAATTAGGTGCAATCAGAAACTGTGTACTTGTAAAATCCAAAAGAAATTTAAGAAAAAAAACAAAATTTCCCTTGAATTTTAAAGGTCTTTACATTACTCCCACCTCAGGGATTTACATCCTCGTAAATATACATTGACAACTAGGGGAACAAATGTGAGTACTGTGCACACATATGAGCCTCCCGCTCCCAAGTGCTCTCCTGGAGGGTCACGTGCTACCATATGATGCGCCCTAGAGGAATGGACCGTCCACGTAAGACCCGCTCCTGTCGATCCTCAATCTCCACCAGGACATCCGAAAAAGTCTCCCCATTAGCAGTTTCCAACTCCCCATAGTCAATGATAGGCATCGGGTCGTGCACGTATCTCCTCAACTGAGATACGTGAAAGACGTCATGCACCCGGTGCAACTGAGAAGGTAGATCTAGGCGATAAGCCACATCGCCAATCCTGCTGAGGACCCGGAATGGTCCGATGAAGCGTGGAGAAAGCTTGCCGCCTCGGACAAATATCTGTAATCCACATTGAGGTGAGAGCCACAAGAAGACATGGTCACCATCCTCGAACTCCAGTGGCCTCCGCCTCCTATCAGCATAAGACTTCTGTCGTCTCTGAGCTATCCTCGTCCACTCCAGTATGACCTGGACCTTCTCTATCATGGCATGGACCATCTTCGGTCCCACAAGTGCTGACTCCCCAGGGTTTGTCCAGCACAACAGTGATCCGCAAGGTCGGTCGTACAACGCCTCGTATGGTGCCATCCCGATGGTGGAGTGGTAGCTGTTGTTGTATGCGAACTCCACCAAGGGTAGGTGGTCCTCCCAGCCGTGACCAAAGTCGATGAAACATGTGTGGAACATGTCCAAGAGATTCTGAATGGTCCTCTCCGTCTGAACATCTCTCTGGGAGTGAATAGTGGTTCTCAGACGTAGCTGCGTCTCGAATGCCTCCTACAACCCCTTCCAAAGTCGAGAAGTTAAGAGAGCATCTCGATCGGAGGCGATAGATGATGGCACACCATGAAGCCATACAATCTCTTAAACGTAGAGACATCCCAAGCTCTCCACTGAGCCCTACTCTCTAATGGGTATGAAGTGAGCCGACATGGTGAGTCCGTCGACAATCACCCAAATGGAATCATGACCTCTGGAAGTGCGTGGATGTCCAGTCACGAAGACCATATATATGTCATCTCACTCCCACTCTGGAACATCCACGGGCTGTACCAAGCCTGCTGGTACCTGGTGCTCTGCCTTCACTTGCTGGCAGGTGAGGCATCGAGAAACAAACACTGCCACAACCTTCTTCATGCCTGGCCACCAGTGCTATCGTCTGAGATCCTGGTACATCTTTGCCACTCCAGGATGTACCGCCAATGGGGAAGTGTGAAACTCTCTCAGCACCTCCTCTCATAAATAATCTGGTACTATGGTACATCCTCTAAAAAGGATGTCGTGCTCTCCTCCTCAAGAGAAACTATCAGGTGTCAGTCTTTAGGATATCTGTGTATGCCGCGTCTCATAGTCGGCGTCCCCACATTTTGCCTCTCTGACCTGCTGTAGTAGTGGAGGAGTGAATGTGAGTGACTGAAGAAAGGCTTCTCCATCTCTATCCATGATGGATATCTGCAAATCAGCCAGCTTCTCAGTCACCTCCCCATGTAGCTGAATGCCCGTCCTCCTACTGAAATAATTGGCTACTATGTTCCCCATTCCATAAGTATAGACTTTCTCAAATTCATAGTCCTAGAGGAACTCGATCCATCACCGCTATCTCAGGTTCAGGTCCTTCTGTGAGAATATGTACCTGAGACATTAATGGTTATAATGGACTGTAAAGCGCTCGCCCATCAGATAGTGTTGCAACATCTTCAGAGCGTAGACCACTGCTTCTAACTCCAGGTCATGGGTAGCGTAGTTCTACTAATGATGCCTCAACTGTTGTTACCCATAGGCAATCACAACCCACTCCTGCATCAGGACACATCTGAGTCCTGTCCCCGATGCATCATAGTAAACTACATACCCAACTCCCTCCTCCGGTAGCATAAAGATAGGTGTGCTGGTCAATCTCTGTCTCAGATTCTGGAAGCTCTGCCGACATTTTTCTGACCACACATAGGGTTTCCCCTTCTTCAATAATGATGAGAGTGTTGCCGCAACTCTGGAGAAGTCTAGAACAAATCTCTGGTAGTATCCATCTAGTCCCAAGAAATTCCGCACCTCCGTCATGGTCCTGGGTGGCTCTCAAGCTAGCACTGCCTTGATCTTCGCAGGATCCTCCACTACTCCCACCTCAGAGATGAAGTGTCCCAAGAAGTGGACCTTGCGTATCCATAACTGACACTTCGAGAGAATACCATAAAGATGGTGCTCTCGGAGTGTGTCTAGTACAACCCGAAAGTGGTAGGCGTGCTCCTCCTCATTCGGCGAGTATGTCAAAATGTTTTTGATGAAGACCATGACAAATCGATCGAGGTAAGGATGAAAGATCCTATTAATGAGGCCCCTGAACAATGATGGAGCATTGGTTATGCCGAATGGAATATCCAAGAACTCATAGTGGCCATACTGATATCTGAAGGTCATATTTTTCACATCCTCATCCCAAACTCTGAGGTCATGATAGCCTGACCTTTGTTCTATCATCGAGAACCACCATGCTCCCTTGAGCTGGTCGAAGAGGTCATCAATCCTCAGTAGTGGATACTTGTTCCTCATAGTAACTTTTTTCAGGCGACGATAGTCGACACAAAGTCGCAAGCTCCCGTCCGCCTTCTTGGCGAACAATATCGGGGACGCCCAGGGTGAAACACTAGGTCAGATGAATCTCTTTCCCTACAAGTCCTCCAACTGTACCCGTAGCTCTCGATGCTCGGCGGGATCCATCCGATACGCTGGGGTGGATATCGGGGATGTCCTGGGGTACATATCAATATAATAGTCTACCTCTCTGCGAGGAGTTAGTCCGGGATAGTCGTCGGGGAAAACGTCCTCATACTAATCCAACAATGGAGGAAAACCAGGACTCCGCACGTCAACTGCTCCTAGGATGAGTATAGACAACTGATGAGTGATGGGTTGTCCTCTCCTCTATGAGAGTCCATCCTGTGTTGCGAAGGCTCCATTCTCGCCGGTGAAGGTGAACCTGCTCCCGTCGGTGCGTACACACCGCACCATGCGCCTAATGAAGTCAATTTGAGCATGAACTGTACATAAACAATACATTCCCAAGATGACGTCGTAAGGCCTCAACACTGCTATAAGAAGATCCAAGCCAAAGCTCTCACCTCCTAGAGTAAGATCACACTGCCGGCACCAGTGCGTAATCATCGAGTCTGCTCCCGTCGGATTCTCTAGCCGTAAGGATCGAGCCAATGGCTCTATCGGAATCTCCGAGCTCCGAACAAGGGAAGTGGGTATGAAAGAATGACTCCCTCCTGTTTCTATAAGAACTGCAGAAAGGGTGGAATAGACACAGATAGTACCTCGAATCATCTCTGGTGCACCGTGGTCGTAGGCCTCCGTTGCCTGAAGTTGTGCATGTCTCTTCCCACCAGCTCCCTGTGGTCGGGGTGTACCTCCTAGTGGTGGTGGTGGTAGAGCCTGAAAGCGTCGCCCACCACCTACTGCTCAGCCAACTCATATGCCTCATCCTCCTACTCCCTCCAGACCGCCACGGTCGACCCTCTGCCTCTACCTGGGTGGCCCCTCAACCGTCTTCTGCTCCTTGGAACAACGGGTTGGGCAGTCACGAGCCATGTGGCCCTGCTCGCTGCATGCGTAGCACTGTCTGCCTCTTGAAAGACTGGCTTTGCACTGTTTGTTCCACACCTCTGAGCCAGTGTCCTGAGGTCGTCCGCTTGAGGGTCTGGTCCACCTGGACCCATGTGTCATCCATCGACGTCCAGCTGTAGAAGACTCTGCTACGTGCCGCCTGGAGGTAGGTCTCACTGCTGGTGTAGACTCAGCAAGAAAGATGTCGATGAGAATGGCTCGCTCCAGTACCCCTGCCTGTGTCGGAATGATGAGGGAGATCAGTGATGCCCTGATCTCAAGCCTCAATCCCTGCTCGAAGGTCTGGGGCCGGAAGAATGGGTCCCGTACCATGTCTGTCGAATAGCTTGAGAGATCAGTAAATCTCTTCGAGTACTGGGCGACCGTCAGGATGCCCTACCGCAGCTATAGAAGCTCCTGGATGTGCACCACATGGAGGGTGGCTGGGACGAACTCTGAGCGGAAGAGGCTCTCAAAGTCCGTCCAGAGGAGAGATTCCTCGTTGTGCACCTGGAGCATCAAGATCCACCATCTGCCTACTGCCGCGTGCAGGAGACTCGCTGCAAGGATTACCATGAGGTCTTTTGGTGTCCCTACTAATTTGAAAACTCGTACAACTGCCTCCAGAAAATCCTCAGATGCATGAGGGTCCATGTCCCCACAGAACCTGGGTGGTCACTGATGCTGAAACTCGTGTAGTGCAGTAAGGCGACATACACTGTCAGGGGCTGGGGCTGGTTGCATCGGTGGCTCGACGGGTAGAGGTACCACCGGTGCCTCTGCTGTCAAAGGGCCCTGTACCCAGGCCTCGTCGCTCGGTGAGCTGTTGTCCCGCACAACGCTCGTAACCCTACCTGGCTACTATCATGGGTCCATATTGAAAGAAACAGGTGCGCCACGGTCAAACAGTATACCTGGTGAGCTGACACAAAGTAATCATAAATAAAACATGAAACACACATGCAATCAATGATTTGGTGCATTATGTAGGAAATCATATGTCAGGGTCCTGGTGTACAGATACGTCGGCCGCCGCACCAATACTGGACTCCCTGGACTGATAACCACACTCAATACCCCTAACATTATTGCTTCACATAGAAGAAATATCAGAGTCCAATGTTCTGCTGTAGAAACGAACTCCTCTGATACCAATTTGTAACGACCCATCCTCGGGGCCCGTGCCGTGACTACCCCAACCCTGCCTCCCATAGGCCAGGGTCTGGTGACTAGCACCAAGGCATTATTCCCGATAAAAAGGGAAGGCATTGACTTTGTAAGGTAAACAAACACCACATTGCAAGCAAGTAGAAGTAAACACTAAGTAAAACTGGGTACAATAGAAATTGCAGAAAAGAAAGTAGGCCAGAATATGAACCCAAACTGAAAGTAAAGTACAACTGAAAAAAAAAGTACATAAACTAAAAAGTAATGCCGCAACGTCGAGCTGTCCACTAGAAGTCCCACCTGAAGGGTGGGAATAGATAGCCTCCATAGCTCCATGGTCCAACCGTCCGCTCTGTGTAAGTCCCGCCCAGTTGTCCACCTCCAGGTACCGACCTGCTCTGCAAGCCTCAACCATGATCAGCGCTATCCGTCGTCTGCAACCAACACAACGTAGTGTGGAAATAGCCCGTGTAGGGGTGAGTATAAGCTACTATGTAGGGACCCCGAGAACCCCGAAGGTCTCCAAGAATCCACAAAGGATAATCCAAAAAGGAAATATCCACTCACGAAGTAACATCAGACACTACTTAGGTATATGCCCATACTTATACCTAAGTCATCAATTCCAGTTCGGCTCCAACATCTGAGCCCAAGTTCGATCACATCCACACCGGATAGCACAACACAATCCACATAGGAAATCAAGTCAATCATATTGAAGATAATGATTGAAAGTCAAGAATCAGCTCACACAGGTATACTTCTTTGTAGGATGATAGAGATGATCAGATGTAGCCACTGATTTATCTAATCCTTCAGACCCACACTGAATCGATACGTACTAACCCCCGCAATGATCCACAAAGGATCGATAGGTAACTAACCCCCGCAATGACCCACACAAGATCTGACCCACACAGGATCGGTAGGCGCTGGCCCACAGAAGACCGCTGAGCGCTGACCCCCACAGGAACTTACCCACAAAGGATCGGTAGCACTGATCCACGTAGGATCGCTGAGTGTTGTAGTCATCGTCGTCGAATCCACGGAGGATTTCCGTACAGTCGTCATCGTCGTCGTAGTCGCAGCCAGGACTAGGGTTCCCGCACATAGCAAACTCGTTCGAGAGGGTCCGCTCCACGAGCTGAGGGGCTGATACATCAACTGACACGTAGTCCGAAGTTGATGTATCCAAAAGTTCCATATCATCAACAAAAACTCAATGTCACAGACATCACGTCAATCAGACACCAGGTCTGAGAGTTATTGGCTTTTTCGTCCCAGGTGCCCGGTTGGTTTTTAAGTCAAAACTAACCTGCCCATACTCCAACTGCGTCCAAACCTTGAGCAGAGTAAGCCAAAAGGTCCATATCACTAAGAGAAATCCATCAAAGTTGATGGAACATCATTCAGACGTCCGGAGCTCAAGTTATAAGTGTTTCCGTTCCGAGGGCCTGGTTGGTTTCCTATACGAACCAACCCGCCCAAATACAAAGTTCTACGAAACCTTTAGTGTAATATACCAAAATGACCATCTTGATCGAAGGATCGCATCGAAGCTTACAGTGCATCGATCTGAGGTTTGCAACCCATGTTACGGGCAAAAGACCAAAAGAGGTCCATGAATACAGGGTTAGGGCCCGGTCCGCCCCGAGCCAACACCCCCATGGGCAGCCCGAACCGGGTCAACCCGACCCGGGTGCGGGTCCAGCCCATTGGGGTGTGGCCCAACCCGGTGGGCATGGCCCGGCCCCGCCGGCGCGGTCCGGCCTGGAGGCCCCGCCTAGAAGATCAGCCTGGCCAGCGTGGCCTGGCGGCTCGGCCGTAATGGCCTAGCGATGATGGGGGGGGCTGCCCCCCACGTTGTGAAACTGTGGGCCCCATGTGGGGGCCGCTCCTGGTGGCCACCTGGGGGTTACGACCCCCAACACTTCCCCCTGATTGGCCAGCCCGCACCGGCCCGCCCCCTGACCGGTCGCCCCTGACCGGCTGGCCCTACTCCGCCGCGGCCTTGGTCCATCTCGCGCGGCGCGACGACGCCGTGCCCTTCCATCGTGGCCCCGCTCCAGCCGCGGTGCCTTTGTGGTTCTCCGACGCGGCGCGAATGTGCCCCGCTTCTCCTCCCTTCCTTTAATATTTCCCAAGGCGGTGCTTAGGAACTACGTTTCCTTGCTCGTGCCACAAACAATATCAAACAACCAAGAGGAGAGGGGGGTCGGCCGTGTTCGTGCGGTCTGACCTCCTCCCGTTATTGCGATAACAGGCGGCCCAATTTGAAATGATAAAAGGCAGTGGAAGTAATCATGAAAAAACAATTATAATAATCCCCTACCTCGAGCGTAGTTGAATGAAGGCTCGTCGCAGGATTGCACATCGCGGAAGGAGGAATCGCGGGAGGAGGATCGTCGCGTTGTGGAGAAAAGATTCGTCAGCGTCGCATCGTCGATATCCGAGGATATGGAGTTCTTGTCGACCTTCGTCGAAGGTCGACGTTCTTCGCATTCTTCGAGTTCTTTGTTGAGGAAGGAGAACTTCAAGACCTTGAGAAAATCCTCTCAATCCTTCACGCACAACGAACCCCTTAATAAAATAATTCTTGTCTTATTTTATTAAAACACAACCAAATGTCTTTGAAAATTCAAAATTGAATCAAACAATTAATTGAATTAATTGCAACGTTTAAACCGCCCAATTAATAGAGGCGTTTAATATTTAATTAAATGCATGAGTTGACTTTATTTAAAAAGGGGGGTGCGTGTGCGTTACCTTATTAAATGAGAGGGGTGAAGAAAAGAAACGGTGTGGCTCATGTGGGCCCCACCTCACAAATATCCTACCTAGTGGGTAGGATATTGTGGGTCCCACTCCAACCACTTAGCTTTGGTTAACACATTCTTTAATAAAAATAAAATTTGTTGCACAGTATTTTATTTTATTCATTAGTTAACCCAATTATGTAAAACTCCACCCGAGAAAATGAAACTCCGTAAAAGGTGTTCTTAAGTAATTACTGACACTGCGATTCCATCGGTGTCCTCAGATTTCTATTCCGAGCACCGGTTCAAATGTTAGGAAAACCCGATCGTTCGTTCACTGAATGTACCCAAGCTAAACTTTGGAAATTGATTCCGGGCACATCGGGCCTCAGAATTAGGTTCCATCAGAAATTCCATTCTTCTAAAATCAAAAAGAAATTTTACAAAAAAAATCCCTTGAATTTTATGGGTCTTTACAATATAATTAAATTTCACGTGAGTATTTCTCTCTTCCGAGATGTTCTAATATCAACAAGAAAAAAATAGAATTTATTGTATGAAAAAAAATGATCAGATTGATTGACATCAAATGAAAATCATTTTTAAAAGAAGCTTTAAAAGGATATTCACTAATAAATTATTCCTTGAAAATAATTGTTTCCCAGGATGGATCAAAAAAAAGGAAAAAACTCGTTGAATTACATGAACATTAAACCCCCACATTATAAGATATATTCCAACTTCTACTACAAAAGGAATATCTATTTTATTCCTACACCACATAAAATACACATAAGTATAATTAAATTCAAATTAGTATTTATTGCAAAAAAAAATTACATACTAATTCAATTGATTAGTTCAAACAAACATGCATAACAGAAAGAAAGAGGAACCACTCCCTCCAAACTAATTGGATTATTTACTCCATGAAATTAAAGATCCACTTCATGATTCAAATTGAAAAACATCAAAATTTGGGGACATAAATTAGGGAACCAACAACAGAGAGACCTTACGAGTCCAACAACACACATATAACTCTGATGAACTAGAGAAAAAATAGAATTGAAGTAAAACCAATGGATGAGACTGAGAACCAGACTAGGATAAGATGCGAAATCAATGATCCAAGCCCCATCATCTCGACTGATAATCGAAAGATTTTCAAACTGCATGAGACACCTTGTATGATCTGAGATCCATCATCGACCTGAGTACCACCATAAAAAATTATTTACTTTCTATGCAGCCTCTATAAGTACCTGAACACTAACCAAGTAGATAAGATACATTATCCATTTAGTGGTAAACATTAGAAGACTTGAATAAAAAGCCTCCTCTGGGATCAAAAACTAATTTCTAGTAGCTTTGTGGCACCAGGAATGTGGGATCTTCTTTTAAAGTTTCCCTATATTTCATGATTGGTCATGAAATTGATAAAAATAAAAAATCAAGGTACACTACCAATATAATGTTATAAACATAGAATACAATCATGTTTTACCGGATAAATCCATTCGTACATTTCATTGTCATCCAATGATCTTCCTAAGATTCTTATCATCTTCTGATCTTCCCTATCTTCTTTCAACACATGCATTGTTATATGTTGAGTATGTTTAATAATTGAATTCTCTTTGACCATAAACTACACCAAAACAAAAAAATATATCTTACCAAGCTTCACCAACTTTTCTCTTTATAATTCATCTTCTTATGAATCTTATTTTATTCTGAATACATTGAGGAGTCACAGAGTTTCAAATTAATTGTATTTTAGAGTATAAATCGAGAATCAGAAACTATATGCATGGGCCTCATGTAACCTAATTAGATTTTACATGCAATATCACCAGATATAGTAAGAAAAAACACCCTACATCAATGTACCATCCACACCACCCTGACCATGAAAGGATCCGTCATCCCTGATATCATCATGATTATGTGTAGTGTATCTGGTGAAATATCAACCCATGCCACTTCTAAATATACATACCTTTATCTCCTTATAGCTAGATCAAATCATGGATCACTAGATAAGTCAATTAAATCAACAATTTTAGGTAGACAAAAACGGGAAACTAGTACCCTACTACATCACCATCATTCTATATCAATCATCATATTGTTGATATCAAACTGTCCTGGAAACATGATATATGAATCATTTTACCTCATGCATTGTATGTTTGGATTTAAACTTGTACTAGAAAATCAAATCATGACCAATTTATAAATTAAATCACCGAAGTTAAAATATTTCTAAATGAAAAATTATCAATGGAATTCAATTTTGGATTTCTATGTTACAGAGTGTTCAAATATAGTGCATCAAAACATTATCATCCCAATAAAATCATCTTTTTCAACCAACAATGATTTATTATTTTATTTTTGGAAAATAACATGCCTCTTTCTTATGGGAGGTTCATTTACAAAAATAGAAATTTGGTTTTAACATTTTGAATAAGAAATCATGGGCATTCCACAATCGATGAGTTCTATAAGTGGAAATTGATTAGTAGAATACTAAAAACTTTTCTATGTTATATTAGAATATAGATCATTTAGTATTTTAACTATATTAGAGAACCCATTTTAAATCATCCCAAACCCACTTTTACAAATCCAAGACCCACTCAGATTATGAAATTCTAAATATGGTAATCTTGAATCGCTGGATGAAATAGATGAATCAATGAATTTTTATCCAAGCCCCAGTGAAAGAATCCACATACCACTAAATTTAGTGTCCAATAATGAAACAATTTAAACACAATGGGAGTGTTGAACATGACCAATAAACTTGATTAACTCCTACATAGACTAATAACTAAAGTATTAGAAATGCAATGTAAGGAAAATAAAAATAAATTTCTATATCAAAATTCTATTAAAAGATAATTACTTATAATTAAAATTGTAGAAGAAACATGTGAAACATAATAAATATGGAAATAATTGGATTAAAAATATCAAATAATTACATCAATATTGGAATTTGAGTAATGATTCAAATAAGTCCTCAATACTTTAGAATCATAATTCTTATACCCATAAAATCAAACATGATTTTTCAGAATATTTCAAAAATAATATAATTCATTTCCCAGTTGGTTATGTTTTGTAGAACATCTTTTCCAAATATATTATAATAATTTACCCTCTATACATTTTATCAATATGATATAATATTTTTAAGTACATTTAATATAAATATTTACTATTCATGTCATTAAATGGTTGTGAAGTAATGTTGCAGTAGTTGAACAAGCATGATATAGTATTGCTAATCAAGGATAAAATATGTTCAATTATGTACATGAGAGTGTGATGTTATATGAAAAGATATTAGTATTTCATAACAATCCAAACCATATTCATTGTTTAGTTAAAACACTTAGAATTTTCCATGATTTAAGTGAATCCAATTTATAATTTGAATTACCCGTGAAATCATCTCTTTAGATGGATAATATAATCATGGCCCAAATATTTTTATGATTCATATTTCACTTGGATAATCATGAAAAAATTTATAATTAGTTTAAATGGTTTGGATAAAACATATTGAAAAAATTATTACATAGAACATAAGCCAATGATAGAATTCCTTCTACTTCCTTGTCTGAAATTGGTTGTCCCCAAACATTTAAAAGATTACTACGAGCATATTTTAAACTCCATTTAGCACCAATTAATATGTCTATGCCTATAAAAGGGTGACCACTCTATTCTCTATGCCAATACTCCTCCCTGTGGTATTAATGTCATTCATTGTTAGAGACAACCTTCCCTCCTTTTATCTGTGAGAAATATACATCCTGGGTTTCTCCATAAATTTAAATATTTAGATAGAATTTAATGGATTATTTTTTCAGTCAAAATCTCTTGGTGGATTTTCATATTATTTACAAGGAGAAAGTGAAAAAACAACAAGATCATTATATTTAGAAACTATAAAAACATATATAATATATACTCACTATTCATTACTACAACATATATTTAGGTGATGATGAAGTTAAACCAATGTAGGAATCCTAAAATCACTTTTATAGTACTTTTATGGAGTTCATGTCTATTGAGGATATAGAAGAATCCCTAACACCCATGATACAATGGTTTGTCCCATCAGAGATATGCAACATAAGTGGAAGATGTGAAGTAGGTTAGTGAATGAGGAATCCTAGTATCGAAGAGGTGGGGTTGTTAGGAGTGATAATGAATATCATTTGGATCACCTAAAACTGTGTAAGATTCATGGATGTAGGGATTTACCATTAACCTTTTTTGAGTTTCATAGAGAGAGGTAGAAGAGGGGGAAGGAAACAAACCCACTTTTTTTTGGGAAAAATATTTTTTTCATGAACAAATGAATCATTTATAGATGTCATCATCCCCATTATACTTATTATCAAACTAATTAATATTTAATACCTTGAAATTAATGGTGGGATAATAAAAATAATTGTTATTTTACATTGAATCCATGGAACAGATGAGCCTAAGGATGTTGATGGTGTAATGATATTGATAGAAAAAACCTAGAGGGAATTATATCTATACCCAAATTAATAACTCACTCAAACCCTTTCTAATCCAATGACCATATGAATTTACACTTTAGGACACTTGAAATAGTTTATTATTAGTAATAAGAGTTATAAACAACTTTCAATATGGTTTTTCATAAACCTGTTTGAAAACTTAAATGATTATTTCTATAATTTTTAAAAAAATTAATTTTTAATTAAAAATAATATCAATTAAAAAGTCATATAAAATCAATTTTTAATAAATAATTATGATACAAGACATTTTTTCATTTATAACAACCCCATATCTGATCTGAAACAAGAAGGGTAATATTACAAATAACAACACAAAATATTTGGAAGAGGCCAGATAATTTTTTCTATTATAGGGATATACTGACTCAATGATACTAACAAAAGTTACAGTATACAATAAAATTAAAATTCTCATCTACACATAATTTAAGAAAGTATTAGATGATAGAAAATGTTTTTATATATAATTACTTTCTGAAAATATTGGTGGTGATTAAAATGAATGGTTGGAATCCATCATCAATACCTCACATATAATTTTCTACAAATTCATCCTATATGACCAATGAATATACCAATAGGATAGTTATTTCTAGTTTTGGAGAAATCTCTTTTATTTTTCCATTAATAAGCTCATGAAATGAATCACTATACAAAAAAATAGTACAAATTTGACCGATGATTAAAACTAATACATGGGAATGGAAAACATCTTTAAAAACATTAATAGATAAGTGAATGTAAGACCATAAAACATAATCCCACTATTATTGGTCCCTATTATATGATGAATTATATTTTAAAATTTAAAGAATCATTACTTATATATTCTACATTAAACATTGCAAAACCCATTTTAGGTATTGATTTTACGTTGGAACCCCTAATTCAAGGTTACGATATAAAGCTGTATGTTTCTAATATAACATCCCATTTAGAGTATATTTATATTATTTTTCTATTGGGATAATAAGAAAAAGGTTCCATTTATGTAGAAAAATTTAAATGACTTAGAAAGTGGAACAAAAATTTTGACCTAATAAATTTCAATTTTGCAGGTGAAGCTGGATTACTAAATTCATTTCATTTATGGAACCCAAAAATAAGTGAAAAACGTAATAAGAGTAAGTATAAATGAAAATTCCAAACACTATGATGTTGTTCAAATAATAAAAAGAATTAAGATAAAATTGAAATTCCAATGGATTGAATAACAACATAGAAGGGGGGGGGGAATCAGTTGTTCACTTTATATAAGTTTCAATACATTTCAAAACATAACCCCTGAAACATATTAAGATTTATTTCCATATAAACTTTTAGTAAATAATAATGCATGTAAAATAGTAATGCATGTAAAACACACAAGATTAACAAGGTTCTGCCCTAGTGTGAGAACCTATATCCTTTTCATAACCACTCATGTTGGTGTTTGAAAATATTCTATTACGAAGAAGTGAATAAAACCTATGAAAACCCCTATTAGACGCCTTTTATCTCTTGATATGAATGATTATACTTCCTCCCATGAGTTTATAACGTTTTCATATAAATATAATTTAAAATAATAATAAATACTTTTTTAAACATCTCTACAATTTATTATTTCGAATCTTCTGTCTGATTTGGATATATTTTATTTTCTGAATCTAGAGAGTCTGGATCAAACCCACTCAATATGACGAGTCTTGATCTGTTTATCCTAATTCTATTAGTTTATATCTGATTATCTCAATAAAGTGGACTCAATATAATAAACTCATTATCAATCTAAAAAACTCAAACTCTTTTCAAATTCTTAATAGGATCATTCTTAGCCCGATCGACTCAATACGATCTTCTCAATCCAAACGAATCAATATGTTCCTCTCAATACAATCTTTCTCAATCTAGTTAAAAAAAATTATGCTATCTAATCCACTTCATGATATCTATGGCTTGAAATGACTTTCACTTGAAATCTTGATGGCTACTCATTTTTTAATTATGCTAAAGTTGATTTGATGAATGAATAATTTAATAAAGTACTTATAGTATACTCAGTAAACAATGGAGGGAAACATGAAAACGTTTCTCAATTCCTCAAATTTAAAAATATTTGAAGATATATCGCATTTAATCTTCAACATTGGATTCTTAAATCCTCCATTGATTTCTATATGATATAAAACAAATTTAAATTAATGTTTGACCTATTCAACTCTTTATAAAAATTCAAGAATTTTACTTTTGATTATTATTTGTAATCAGCACAATACAATTTATATTTCGCTCTTAGTAAATCGAATTTATATTTCTTTATATGAAAATTAGAATTCTATTTCTTTTCTAGAAAATCTTATTTCTATTTATTTCTTGCTGAATCTAAATTCATTACCCTTATCAATGAATCTAAATTCTTTATCCTTCTTTGTGAATCTGAATTTGGTAACCTTCTCAGTGAATCCTAATTCTGTATCTTTCTCAATGAATCAAAATTTTGTATCCTTTTTATTGTCTCCAAATTTTTTATCCTTCTTAGTGAATATGACTGAATTATCACTATGATAGAATTATTATTAAGATGGATTCACCATAATGTAACTTTGAAATTCTTCAAACCTCTCCACAATTTCTTCAAAATATAATATCACTATTGATTTCATGATTTGTGATAAATTTATGATTGTAATGGAATCATATGAATTAATTTAGAAAGTATTAAAACTATATAACTCCTATATTCACAATATTATTTCAAAAACTATTCAGAAACAATATGAATTATTCACTCAAAAACTTCTTTCTTCCTATAATTACAAAAAAGGAAAACTTCTTGCAAACCAAAATTTCTACCTTTGATTATTTTGGATCCAAAGATCAGAATATGATTCTTATGAATATGATAATTTAAAATCGATACTGGTCAATGTGATTATCTTATTATGATATACTATGTCAAATTAATCAAAACGAAAAAAATTATTGTATGAAATATTAGTTCTCAAAAAATAAATAAAAATTTTAAAACATTTCATCATAGAGGTTCTTTAATCACCCCCTTTTAGTTTATTAATAAAACTCATTAACAACATTTCCAAATCATATAATTTTTTCACAACTCAGGTTTCTTAATTTTATCAAAACAGAACCTTTCTGGATAGAGATTGAACTAACACCAAACTACTGGATAAAGTTATGTGTTTTAGGGAGTTTAATCACATAGTAGAATCAAATTTTTATGGGCATGTAAAGTTAAACCCCTATCACTTTTATCTTTTCCTATCTCACTTCTATTTTTCTCCCACCTTTCATTTTAACTCCCCGATTATGTGATAACCATAGATTCGTATTCTTAAACAAATCATAAGTATAAAATTAATAAAAACAAAACAGATATTACTTTCTCTCCCCCTATGTCATCATAGTCCAAAACACAGTGTGGTTTCTTCATCATGAGATATATGAAGATGTAGGACAAGGATAAACATAAATTTTTGGAATCAATTCAAAAACCCTTTTAATAGGAATTTGTTTTGTGATGATTTACAAAATCTGATACTCTGTTGAAACGTATTCCAGCATGACTCCTCCATCACAACTTTTTCTTTTATAATGTGAAGCTTTTTATCAATGTATTTTGATCTTGAATGTTGGAAATAATTATTATAAAGGTTAATTTCACTCAAATTATCACAAAGTATATTCAATGGTTTAGAAACCATTACATTAAATTCTTCTAGCTGAACTATCATCTATAAAATATGACTATAATTTTGTGTAGTTGAAACATATATGGATTTTTCTATTCTCAATGTCACTGAACAATGTTTCTTACAATTCCGACTCACAGAACATTCACCCAAGGGAATTTCACCCCGTGAGTTTGATTCTCTATCATTATAATATCCAACCCAATCAACATCAATATAACCATAAAACACTATCTCAATATTTATTTTGTATAACAATCCATGTGAAGTTGTTACTTTGACATATCTATGAACCCTCTTTACTACCAACGTATGTTATTCTTTTGTATTACTTTAATACCTGCCACACAAACTCATAACATAAACAGTATTAGGCCTTGAGGTTTTATGATAAAGAAGTCTTACCATCATATTCAAAAAGTATTGTTGATTCACACTTATTCCAGATTCACCTTTACTCACCTTTGATCTCACTATAATAGTAGTTGAAACTTAATTGGATTGTACCATCCAAAACTTATTTAACAATTCCCTGTCATTATTTTATTGAGATAATTAAATGCATTTTTCCTTTTTCTAAACTTGTAACCCAAGGAGGAATTTTTATTTTCATAACATAGTCATGTCAAAAATATACTACCTTTCCTTAGAAAATGTATTAAAAACATATTCTCTAAACCCAAAAAAATTTTATCATGCACATAAAAAATTAAAATGAGATCTTCAGAGTCAAAAAATTTCACATAAAAGTTTCTATCATGTTTTCTTTTAGAAACGTTTAACATTATCAAACCATTGATAAATTTTGAATACCAAGCATGAAAATCATTTTTCAACGCATAGAAAGATTTATTCAGTTGACATTATTTTTTTTCTCATCAAGTAGAAACCCACAAGGTTGTTCAATGTAAACTTCTTTCTCAATCTCATCTTTTATGAAATATTACATTACATCCATCTGATAAATATTGTATTATGGATGTGTGGATACTGAAGGAAACATTCAAATAGATTGTAATTTTACAATTGGGGAATGTGTTTCCTCAAAATCCAAAACATGAACCTACATATCCTTTAAAATCAACCCTTTATTTCTTTCATAAATCATCTTCATGTTCATTTATCTCTTTTCTGTCAACCCACATGGTTGCATTGTGTTTTTTTGTCTATGAAATTAGATCTCATGTTTCATTATTCATAACTCTATCTAACTCCTCATTCATTGCATCCACGAAATATTTGTTATGAATAGATTTTGTAATTGATTCCAGTTCAACTTTTGAGATAATTCAATTTTGATTTTCTAATCTCAACTTCCTTCTACTCTAAACTAGAGTCTTCTGATTCCCAATACTGTTTTCAGAATCAAAATATTTTTTAAGGTTGGAAATTTCAAATTTTATTTCCCAGATAAAATTTTATCACCAAAAAATTCATATGAATCCTGATAATGATATCACCATTGTTGGAATTCTCTAGTTTCTCCTCCTTATAAGTCTAAATTTATATTGTTAACGTACTTTGATTTTCAATTTCCATGACATCATATGAGTCCAAAAACCTTTATAAAATTTTTTACAACATTTGTAACTTCTTTTATTTGGTTAATACTCCAAAAAAGTTCATTACTAAACTTTGTCATGAATAATTCCCAAATCCATATTTTTTATTTTTAGAAAATATGGAGTTAAAAAAATTGATATATTTTGATGACGGTGTTTTGTTATACTATATTCTATAAGGATTCATGTTGGTTTTTGGTATCAACAAGAATCAATATTGAACATGTACAACAATACTAATAGCTTCTCTCCAATAAAATTTTGAAAGATTGTATTCTGCTAAAACCCTTCTTCCAATTTCCACAGAACTTCTATTCGTTATTTTAAATACTCAACTTTGTTGAAGTGTATAGGGAGCACTATACTGATGTTTCATATCATGATTTCTCTGATAATTTTCATATGTATTGTTGGTGAATTCATTAACATTATTTATTCTCAACATCATTTTGGGAACCACAATTTATTTGGTAATATCTTATCTAAACAATGTGAAAATTTCAATAGATTTGGACTTGTTCTTCACAAACATGATTTTTATCACCTGTGTTGAATAATATTTAAAAGTGATAAAGTCTAAATATCATTATTTTTTTGATGTATCATCAGCCATCAAAAATTATAATGAATAAGATCAAGTGTTCTAGTAGATTGAATCTAAAATCTTTTTTGACTTCTGTTATTCATCTTCCATTTTTGAAAAGTTACTAAAACATATTCTTGTATTATATGAAATTATTTAATTTTTCAAATGATGTAAACTTTAAAAATTTTGTTCATATTTTAATATCCATTGTTCTCAATTCTTCTTGGCCATAATTTGTTATCATGTTCTGCACTCAAGTAACAAGAGTTATTGAATTCTCTTGTTTGGAAGAGATTACCACTGGTTCTTTCTAATTTTCAAATAAATTTTCCATCTTTCATACTTTAGATGATAACAAATAATTTATGATAACAATTAATTTTTCATCATAAAAACTTTGAATTACACTATGTATGATTTTATTTATCCTATCAAAAAATAAAACTTCCTTAGATTTCAACTTTTTAACTTCAATATCATCCATTCCAATTCCACAAATGTTTAAGGAACTATCATTAAAAAATTTATCTAATACTCCATCATTAACTTCAACTCCTTTAATGTTTTTTGTATTCCTTATAATATATGAAGAAAAACCCATAAAAATTATCCATGGTTTTTTCATTTGTCTTTATTTCAAAGATATATCAACAACAGATGCACTTTCCTCACCATTCGTCTTTTCAGTGTTCATTTCTTTTCAATCATAAGAAACTCATTCTGGAAGAAGTGTCATACATTTTTTGGCATGATTACTAGATGAATCACATCTTCCAAAAACTTATTCTAGAAATTCAAATTCATTTCTTTCCATAATTTTTGTAACATATTGAGAATTCTATTTTTTAACTTTCAATAAGTTTGGATAGGTTCTCATTTTACTTTCAGTATTTCTTCTAATTTTCTCAAACCTTCTTCTAGATACAGATATTTTGATCCAAAAATTATAATCCCATTTTTATTTATTCCAATATATCAATAATAACAACGAAATCATTATATTATTTTGAAAAATTATCTTTCTCTTTTGAAACATTTTTCTGGTTGGATAGTTTTTTCCACTCTAACATTATCAGGATGTGGACCATCTTTTCTATTGAGCAGGTTATATATACATGTATATTTGATAGGTTTCTCAGATCCTTTATCCACCCATATTTTTCCAATACTATTTTCAAGACCCAAAATGTCAAAATAATTAGATGAAGCATTATTTTTATTGAGATAATATTTCAGCAGATTCTTATATTGAGCCTTCTCAACACATTTAGAAGTTTCAAATTTTACTTCCAAAGCTCTGTTTAAGTATTGATTCTTCTTCCTCAAGGTACTGCCAAATGCAATATTTTTTTATTGAAACCTCTTAACCTCTTATTCCTTATCTTCCAGCTTTTTAATATGATCTTTAATCATCTTTCCCCATTCAGAAATTTGATGTGTGTAACATAAAATCTCTTGAATTTATTCATCACCATACATGATGGCATATTTTCTTCCATTATCAACTTGTTCACACTTTTTATTAATTACTCTTATTTCAATATTGAATGTCTTATTTTTATCAATACATGAAACAATTTCTCTTTTGAGGTGATACTCTCTATAAGATTATTTACAACCTTCTTCACTATTTGATGAATCTTTTTCTCTCTCAACATTTTCAATGAAGGTTCTGAATTTTTATGAACATTCAGCATCAGATGAATTGTTATTAGTTGATTATGATTCAACATTTTTCTTCAACATACTTCTATATTTTAGTAAACATATTTTATGTTTATTTTGGAATAATTTTCTTCATTATCCTTTTTGGTCCACTTCTTCTATTGAGGTTTTTCATTAGAATTATCTTGATATTACCCAATATTCTTCTTGGAGAAATTAATACGAATGTTTTCAATTCTACCACCATCAAAAAAATTTATTGTAAATTTATCTTTATACATTAATCTTCCACTTCTATAGTTCATTGATATAAGGGACATGATTTTTTCATTCAATTCATCATCCTATTTATCTTAGGACTCAAAAGGATCATCTTCTTCAATATATTTGATTTTCATCACTCTCATAGCTTAAAGATACATTTCACATTTCATCTTATTTTTATGTGTTATATCTTTCTCATTTGATAAGAAACATGAATTTCATGAAATTAATCATGGGATAAATCATCCTTATATTATTAAGACGATATTCTGGAATCAATCCTATATAGAAGGTTTATCATAAAACTCATAAAAAGTGTAGAATCTTCCATGACATGTCTAAATCCTCGGACATTGCAAAAAATTTCATTTAGACTGGTGAAGTATTAATCAATATTTTATTAACATCTCATTCTAATTTCTTCATACTTAATATGCCAAAAATTGAAGAATTGTTTCCCTAATATTTGTATTCCATCAAAAACACATTCCATATTATCCTTCATGATTTTTTATGTATTGAGACCCATTACATTTTGATAAAAATTCTCTGATTGGGCCATAAAGATTTCATTTCTAGAAATTCCATATTCTTCAATATTTAACTTTTTTTAAAATGTCATATGAGAATATTACTCAATAGGTGGGAAACCAATATTAGTATTATCAGTAGCTTGCAGTATAAGTTTTAGGAGATAAGGAATCATCCTTTTTTCATCCATGATAATATTTCCATGAAATGTTTTAATTCCCTTACTATTGAGTGAATTGATAATATCCATGATAAGGATTCAAAAAGGTATCCTCGCTATGATACCAATTGATGGTCTAAAGGTTCCAATAACAAATGATAAGGGGAGGGGAGAATTAGTTATTCACTTTTAATTTGTTTTAATACCATTCAAAAAAATACCCCTAAAACATGATAAGATTTATTTACATATCATCTATTAGTAAAAACTAATACAAGAAATATTTGTAAAGAAAGTAAAGAACACTAGATTTACAAGGTTTGGCCTCAGTGTGAGAACCAAAATCCTTTCCATATCCACTCATATAGGATTATAGAAATCCACTATTATGATGTAGTGAATTAGTCTCTCTCCAGCTCCCATTATACACCTTACATCTTCTAAATGGTATGATTATTCTCAATACCACTAGTTTAAAATGTTTTCTGATAAAACAGTTGATCCAAAAAAAGAATAAAATCTTTTTTGAAATTGATCCACAATTTATCCACAAAAATCCATTGTCCGTGGATCTAATTTTCTAAACCAAATGAGTCGGGATCTGATTCAAATAGTATGATAAGTCTAGATCTGACTCACTCATTGTGATAAGTCTTGATCCAATTCATTCAATAAAATAAAATCAATATGATAAACTAATTATTAAACTGAAAAACTCAAACAGTACACATATTCAGAAAATGATCATTCTCAGTCTGATCAAATACGATCTTCTAAATATGATTGACTCAATATGATCTTCTCAATTAGATTTTCTCAATACAATATTATCAATACAATCTTTCCCAATACATCAAAAAAAATAATTGTCTAATCATCATCATGAAATCTCTAGCCAATAATGACTTTCACTTTATTTCTACAGTTCAATGCATTTTCCACTTATGTGAGCGTTGATTTGATGAATGACTAATTTGTATAAATATTAATAGGTGGGTTAGAAAACAAAGTTAGAAATCATGAAATTGTTACCCACTTTCTCAAATATCAAAATATATAAAGATATCTCACATTTAATCTTCAACTTTGACATCATCAATACTCCGTGAATTTATCAGATATTTATATAGAATTTAAATTCAATTTTGACTTCTTCATCTATTCATAAAACTTACTGAATTTTATTATTTAGTGTTCATCGTAATTAACTTAATAAACATTATATTTCTTTATCATTCAATATGATATATTTTTATTTATATGTGAATCCAAATTATATTTATTTCATAGTTATTCTAATTTCTATTTATTTATCATTGAATTGGAATTATTTTTCCTTTATCATTGAATGTGAAATATGTAATCTTCTTAATCAATACAAATTTTGTATCCATCTCCGTGAAACTAAATTTTTGGTCCTTCTCGATGATTCTAAATTTTGTATCCTTCTCAACAAATCTGAATTCTTTATCATTCATAGTGAATCAGAATTATATATCATTCACAATGAATATAATTTAATTCTCATTATGATGGAATTCCCATTACAAAAGAATATCCATAATACCACTTTGAAATTCTTCAAACCACTCCACCATTTCTTCAAAAGACATTATCATGAAATTATTCGTAATGTGTGAGATCAACACGAACAGTAAAGATTTATCTGACTATGTTTAAAATTAATTAATACAATAAAACTCCTAAATTCAAAATATTATTTTAAAAATCTTCACAAGAAATATGATTTCATCCGTAAGAATTTTATTTCTTTCTCTAAATACTACAAAGGAAAACTTCTCGTAAACATCAATTTATGCCTCTGATTATTTTGGATCCAATGTTCTAAATCTGATGAAGATGAATCTAATGATCTGTAATAAGTTTAGAATAGTCCAATTATCTCATGGTGATGGATTGAGAACGATTCATGAAGAAAACATTCTTATACAAAAAGTTTAGTTTTCAACCAATACAAAAACATCATTAAAAAAATTCAACACAACGGTTCTTAAAAATTGATAGATAATTCACAAGATAATTATGTATAACAATTCGACATAAAAAACCATGATAAAATTATAATTAAATCATCTTAAAGAGAACATAGAACATACAAAAACAATTTTTCCTAAAATTCATACCATGTGAAATCTCCACCCTTCCAATGTAATATTTAGAATAACTACCTTCCATGAATTATATTCTTTGTTCAAAACTAGAGTTGATGTGATATAGTTAGGACCTAATAAGACAATATCAAGATCCCTATTATATAACATATAAATTGAATAAGGGTTCAAAAACATTGTTTTATAAACTATTTTTAATATGTTATAATAAAATTATGAGGTTTAATGTAGATGTTGTTACAATAGTATTGAATAATATATTGTCCAACACTTTAACATTTAATAATATAAATTGATATAAATAAATTTATGACAAAGAGTTAACTATTATAACTACTATTTACACCATTTGAAAATTACTATAGGAATAATGAATGACAGAATAAAATATAAGAATAAACAAAGAAGAAGTCTCCTCCAGAGGTGCTGCCCTCAGAGGCCTCGAAGAAACCCTATTCATATCAGCATAATCCTTCTAAAATCATCTTTAATTACTCCACACATCCCAAAAAGACTCTTTTTAATTAATCTACTGAAGTCTTTAATAATTTCCTCTTATAGTTGGTATTGATAGTTTTAGATACATAATTGTCTAATAGCTAATGCATCTAAAAACAACCCCACTAAAACATTTATAGTATTCACAATAAAAACCATAACAGATTATTAATACTCCCTATCTACTTTAGTTCACATGAGATTCCATATCTCCCATCTCATCACACAACCTAGCTCTCAACACCCATTCGTAGCCCCTAGTGACTATCCTTTTAACACTCTTTAAAATCACCATGTCCACAAGTGGGAAATGAAATTATCTATTGGATTGGAAGGTTTTGGTAGGAATCTTATTCCACTCCAAACATATTATTTTAATTCCCAACATGCTTGTGTAGCTTCCTAACATGAGGAGTGAAAGTAGCCAATAAACTCTAGTTTGTATAGTTGGATTATGGAAACACTAACAATTTTTCACTATACCAATTGGATTTGACCATGGTGGAGGATCTGATGGTGGTCTCAATACTTCTGTGAAATAGCCATCACAACATCCACTCTTAAAAAATGATTACTGCTCTAATTGGTTCTCTTATGTGATGCTCGTTTTTTGAAGCACTCTTCCTTAACATTAATATCTAATGTCTTAAAATCCACAATAAATGTGATTGAAATCATAGAACTTAACCCTTTATGTTGTTGTGGAAATTTATTCTGCCCTGATATTTTAGAAAATTACATTGTTAGAACCAGCAGCCCATGTGGTGACCTATATAGCTACTTCAAACTAGAATTAGTTAGTTCCATATCACTTTTCTTCCAATAATTCTAGAAAACTTCCAAAACATTTACAACAGTGTCTAATCCGTGGAGTTCAAATAGTGGTTGTCGCAATTCAAAATGTGATTGTATTGGAAAATCAATATAATCATTCACTTTTTTTGCCACAAGTATGGGAGTTTCTTATTGTGATTTATTAAGTCTGAAAATTTCATGGTCCTCAACACATGATAGCAGATCGGTACACACATGAATCTCAGAAAAACTATCCTCAACTTGAGTAATCGTATCTTTCATCGTTTTTACTTCAGTGCTTCCTAATCTCTTGAAAAAAACATCTTTGAATTTCATCTAGGTTATTATTTTCTTATTTGATTCCAATAAAAAATTCACAACCCAAGATTCTCCTTGCATAATCATTTTGACTTTTGGTACCATCATTTGTTTTGGAATCTAGCGGTATGAAATGTATGATTCCTCATCAATGATCCAATCTCATGGATTCTTACCGGAAAATTCTGGTATCTTCTCCATCACATTGCACTCCCTCTGAAATATTTCCAACCCCACAAAATTCATCCAGATCACTCTCATTTGTTCCTCTATATGTGTGGTTGTTCAGTTTCAATGTCGATTCTCTTATGTGTCCAATGAAATTGTGCCGCCTTCTTGGTTTTCATCTTCTCAGTTTCCTTGATCAAGATCAAGAATAATTTTATTCCAGTTCATCTCTCTAGGAATCTCTCAATGAAATCACCAATTTATGGGAATAAATTTTTTTGGGAGAGAAAAACAGTATGAACTTCCAATAAAACCATTAGAAAATTATATTAGGAATATGTCATAGAAGAAGAAAATAGACGAAAAAGGAAAAAATAAGACTCCTCCAGAGGCCCTTCTCTCCCAGGACTAGCTGCAACCATATTCTACTCAGCATAATTCTTTGAAAATCATCTTCAATCTCTCCACACTACAAAAAAATCCTCTTATTTAAATACACTACTAGGGACTTCTCTAAAGTCCTCTTAAAACTGGTATTTATTTCTACGTATAATTAATAGTCTAATTTCTAGAACATCCACTAACCTCCCCACAAAAAATCCTTTATGGTATTTATAATACTACCCTTTTCAGATTATTAATACTCTATAACTACTTCAATTCATAGATGCTTTCTCATCCCCCATCCCTTCATAGAACCAAGCTCCTAGAACTCCATTTCAACCCATTATACCTATAAAATATGATTCAACAAAGAATAAAATGGATGGTTTATGTGTTATTACTTGTTAATTAAAGAATAATTTATAACGAAACTATCTATTGTTGGTGTATGAATACTTATAATATTTACAATAACATTGATGCCATTATATCATGGTAATGAAATAATAAAAGGTTATCTGACCAAAGATAATCCCAAATTAGCCAACTATAAAATCAATATGCCTAAAACTAATTTTAAAATCTTGTACTATTGTCCATGGATAAAAATTTGTCTTTCCGTGGAATATTTTTATGTTATATTATTATTGATGATGTTAATAATATTAGTATCAATTAAATTAACTATTTTAGTTTTAACTTATAAATGGAAAAATAGAAATTTGTTCACCTAAATTAAAAGAAATATAAAAAAAAAGAAAAAAAAATAAAGATTAAAAATTAGTGGATAGAAATAGGAAGGGTGACAAAGGGGAAAAATATTCTATACCATATATCATGTAATAATATTGAACCCTTAATGATTTTATGTTAAACAACTACATTATTATAGTTATTTATAATAGAAATATTATGATTAAAAATTAATTGATTATATATGATCATCATAACAATTGTGACTTCTAGAAAATATATACATAATAAATTTATCAAAATATTAGAAATAGAAAGACGCAAATTATTAAAGAAAAACATAAAATAAAATATCATGTATTGAATCCATAAAAAGGAGAAGATATTAAAAAATAAACCATCTATTTTAGACAACAATATTCTTTGATACAACATAGAGTATAATTAAAAAATCCCAAACCAGAAAGTGTTTAGGAAAGACGATGGATAAAATATAATTTATTTTTCAGAAAATTATTCAATGTAAAATTGTTCAAATAAAATAATTGAACCGTGTTTTTTCATTGGATAATATAATTTTTATTCAATTTAGGGATTTTCATAAGGACCAAATATGGTCATGATCTTGAAAACCATTCTTATGGAAAATTTCATTAGAATGTTTTCATAAAAGAGTACCCTAGTTAATGAGGTATTTTCAAAGATAGGAGAATATTAATTAAAAATTAATATATGAAAAATAATTATACAATGGTAAGTGAATATAATGAATAGTTTTTAAATAATAATATTTTGTTAATCATTTATACTATATTAATTAACATGCAAAGGTTGTTATTTAGAATTAAAAATTTTACTAAATATTAAACACATCATATCATGTAGAGGTAAGAAAAAATAACAAAAAAGTCACATTCAAAATCAATTTTGTCAATATAAAGAGAAGAAATCACAAAATAAATTACCGGATTGGCTTTTGGTATGTATAAAATATCATCCTAAAAATAACTGTAAAATTTACCAAAACAAATACAAGAAAACTATTTTCATTTTAATTTTTTAGAAACACTAACAAAAAATCAACTCAACTTTTGGATACCCATGATTTGATGATTATAAAATATAAAGATAATAAATAAATACAATTATTCTAACCCTTGGAACAATATAATAATAAATGGTTTTATCACTATAATATTCCAAAAAAATCATCTTTAATGTTTAAGGAGGGAAAAATAAATCAAACATTGGTGGATGGGGTTATATGAAACATCAGAGAATTGTTGGTGTGATCATGGGTGGGGGTGATGATGATAGATATGAACATCAATGTGAGTGAAAGAGAAGAATCTTAGTGTAGAGGTGATAAAATATGTGGATATGTGTATAGGGAAAGCACGAGGACTCAACTAATTGGGGATAGATTATGATATCTCTTTTTAGGATGTTTTTTGGGGTTAAAAGTGAATAAATAATTTTAATAAATTTATTTGTTGAAAAACATGTGGTTTTTAAAAATAAAAATAATATATTTAATTTTTATGGTTAAAAAATATTGGTTTTAATATAATAACTTAAAAAATTTAGTTGTTGGTAAATTATTTTTTAGAATAAAATAATTAATATCAACATATAAATATTTGGTTAAAATAAATGTTGGTAGCTAAATATTACACCAAGAAAAAATTATATTTGTTGAAATTCATCATTTTTACGAATAAATATATTATCCGTCCCAAAATTTATATCCATAGAAGCCAAAGATTTTGTAGTGAGTTTTCTATTTGAACTATTTTAATTGTGAATATAAAATTGACGCATGAAAAAGTGTAATTAATTTTCCTTTTATTTTTTATTCAAAGTTATATTTTCTTGATGTTATTTTATGTGGTGGGATGTTGGGATTTTGCATGGGCCTCTATTCGTGGTAAGTGTGTTTGGATTACCATATTTTCTATTGTCTTATTCCATATCAGTTATTCCTGGTCAGCGATCCTCTATGGGAAAACATTTAGTCATTAATCATATCACTATAATTTTGATCATTTCCACCCACATTCAGGGGGTTTTGGTGCCCCTTAATTTTTGTGGATTATTTACATTGTGCCTGGAAGCTTGTTTTTGGATTTTCCATTTTAAGGTGAAACACTATGCCAGGGGAATTGATCACCAATACATGATCCATCCTTTTACATTTGACTTTTTATTGATCCATTCACCTGGTTTTCAGCTATTTCATTCCATTATAAAATGCTTATTTTCCCCATAAATTTCTGTTTCAAGTGATATCACCCCCATATTATCATTATCCTTATCCTGTTTCTATATTCCATTTATTGAATAGTGTTAAAAATAACAATTCACATACTAATCATGTGGTCATTTTCTTGATCCTCATGCTCCTGGAGAAGTGTGAACCATCAAATCTAGACAACGAGCACTCATCTATTTCTTCTGTCATATTAGAGGCATTTTTCCAGTAGTTCAAAGAGACCATGACCACCAAAGAAAAAACCTCTCTAGCTATTAAGAATTATATTTTATTAATGATCATATTAGTGGCCTATTTCATGAATATATTATATTTTTATATTAATAAAAAGTGTGTGTCGGTAGTGTTTTTATCAACAACATTTGTCTAAAATGGACTGAATTATATTAAAGAACTCTTAATTTTCTAATTGAATTTTAAATCATTTTAACCAAGAATTAACATCATAATTCATATACATAGTTTAATATAAGTGTCTAGAATTTCAACTTGGATATTTATTGGGGGCGTATACCTATTATTTTCCTTAGAAAAAACAGCAGTGTCTTACTCATAATAACATAAGTGTTGGGGTGATGAAAGATTATTTGGAAAATAAATAGATTTATTGTTGAAATATAAATTACAAAAATTATATATATATATATATATTTATATGTAAAATAAAAAAATTTCATTGAACTTCTCTTCCCACCATTTTATATAGTATAAAATGAAGAAAAAAACCAGCATGATATTGGAAAAAAAATAGGTTGTGGTCTAATAACTGAAAACAAAATCTATGAAACAATTGGTGTATGCCTAGAATCCAAAACCACATGCCATTAAATTTTTTCAATCCATCCATATAACTAAAAATAAAAGTAATCATAGAATTAATATACCACCTATTTAATCACAATCATTCCTCATTTCATACACATTCATCCTCTTGGGATAACCTTATTTGGTGAAAATATGGTGAGAACATTTATATAAATTTCAATATTAAGATGTCAATAATCCTAGACAAGAGTTTGTGATATCATAATAATGAAAAGTTTTTATCTAAGTTCATAATTGTGATTTTGTCTCTTATATGTTTGTCTTCTATAAACATGGTCCTTCCATATTTCAATGTGCACCTGTATGGGTCTGTTTGGGGTGGAACCACTGATGCATCTAGGGTTACAATCTTGTCTATATATTGTGATAGAAAATATAGTTGATAAATTGGTATTTTACTTTAAATGTATGAATTTAATATGAAATGGGAGGCATCATGTGGTGAAACCTAAAGTAACCCTACTATTTTTGTTTCATGAGAGTGATTTTTTAGGATCCTATTATATTTAGAGGACTATGAAAATATTCCATCACCTTCCGGATACTTGGAAATACTGAATTTGATAAATAATATAACTTTCCTTAAAATTGGTGATGGAGTGGGTGGATGTCAGAAGAATACTATAGAGGTTGGTGTTTCTAAATAAGTCCTTTATATTTAGGATACCGCTAGAGGAGACCGATTTTAGGGGTTTTTTCCTCCTAAAAAATGATCCAGTAGCCATTTGAGTCCTCTCCACCACTTCGGCTAAAAATCTTGAGGATGTATTGGGGGGCGGGAAATAAACATAATTTATAATCTATTTTAATGAAATTTGAATAATAAAATATTATGCCTTCTATATTGATATGGGTTACCAAGACCAAACCACATAATGTTTTTTGTCCAATTTTCATTTTCTTTGATTTTGTGTGATATTATTATGAGAGTCAGTATTCCACAAAAAAAAACCATATAATACGTGAGTTCAAATACAAGGGGAATAAATCACAATAGCATACCAGGTCTTCCTTCCAAGTTGTGTCTAATATCCATGACCCATGGTCCTAGTGAAAAACCACTATCTTGATATCTATGAATTTTAAAATATCCGAAACACCTCAGCTGTTATTATCTACACTTCCCTCCCGAAGCGGGTCTATGCATATCTGAACTTGCCTCATAGTGCTTCTATCCACATCTGAATTCCTCTAATTTATTTTCTCATTTTTTAAGTCCATTTTTTTCATACGAAAATATGTGATCTGGAAAACTTGAATGGGGTGGTGGTGATGTGAATAAGTTTAGAGGGTGTGAGTGGGTAGTCTTCATGGGAGACAGCAAAAACATGAAAAATAGTTTTGAAAATAAAGTGGGGAACATAAAATGTCGATTTAATAACTATGTGTAAGTGACCATTTTTTCATATTTTCTGGAATGTCAAACTAAATAGATTACTTTTTTTTAAATAGGTTTTACAAATTTAGAAGAAAACAATTTTGACATTCATTTTTTGGTATATTTTTAAAAAAATTGGGAAGAGATTTTTGCTTTCTTTTGGTATTAGATTGAATAAATGAAATAGTATATTTTTCCATTATTAAATATTTTGGATTAATTTATTCTATTTATTTTGGGAAATTCGGATCTTTTTTTATAGTGAATCCCCATGATGAATGAAATATCATTCCACCTCAGGAGTCTATTCAAGATATAGATAATTGTATTTTATGTACTTTAGAACATAGCAGTATAGTGTCCACCACCAAATTTGTGGTGAATAAATTCAATGGGATGTTTCAATTCTCCCTCCCTAACCAAATATGGTGTCTTAATATCAAAATCTTCCCCTTGACACTTATTTCATTACATAACGTCCTATGGTTTGTTATCTCTCTCTAAAACTCCTTTTTCGTATATAAATATAAAATCTATAAAACCTGAAGGGGGAGGTGGTGCATGTGGAAAATGATAGAGGGTGTAAGTGTGTGATGTATGTGGATGAAGATATAAATAGGAGAGAAAAACATAGAAATGAAATTGCGGAATGAGGCAGTACTATTGGATAATTAAGGGTAAGAAATAATTTTTTATCATTTTGTTTTTAGAATGTAAAAAAATAATTTATTTTTTAGTTACAAAAAGTGGTTCCACATTTTAATGAATTTTTTTTTTCAGTCATTGCTTACTATATTTTTAAAAATATTCATTGGAAGAAATTTTGGCATTCATTTGGGATCTGATTGAAGTAACAAAAAAGTATATTTTATCTTTTTCAACTATTATAGATTCATCAGTGCTGTTGTTTTTTAAAAATCTGCACTTTTTTGGGATAATCCCCATATGGAATAAAATTCCATTCCACCATAGGAGTCTGTTCTAGATACACATATCAATATATCATGTACATCCAAACATATATGTTTGGTTTATAGCACCAAATTTGATGTAGTGAAATTTCATGGGATTAATATCTTAAGCGTGTCACACTGTCATGTTTTAGATTCTCTTAAACATTATTTTGTGAATGATCAGAAATACATTGTAATGCAAGAGACCTCTACAAAATAATTTTGGTGAACAAGTAAATGTCCAAAATCAACAAAAAATGGCTCTACCTAATATATAAAATAATCAAATTTTAATATAATGAATGTATTTCTATTATTAAACACATATATTATTTTAATAAAATGGTTTTATATATTGAAATATTGGATATAATGATTGATGATGAAGATAATGCTCTTATTTTACTAAACACACTACTTGAGAGTTATGATCACCATAATTAAGAATTTATATATGGTAAGTATGAGGTAAAAGTTATTGATATATCAAAGTATGTAGTTAATAATTATTATTCGTGGAAGGATATGTACAACCATTGATATTATGTATATGAGATATTATTGAAACTAATGAAATATAATCTAGTAATAAATCTATAGGATTCAGAAGAGATGAGTCACAATCAATGTCACGTGGGGAGTCCAGCTATAAACATCCCAACAAAGATGAGTTTTCCAACTGTCATAAACAAAGGAACAAGAAGAAGTATTTTATGAAAATTTGGAAACTGAAGGAGAATGTTTTATAGAAAATGAAGGATATTAATTATCCCTTTTCCTCAATTCATCAATGATCAAACATTCATAAGGTCGGTTTCTTGATTCAGGTTGTTCATTACATATATTCAGGAATTTAGATTTGTTTTCAAACCACTTTGAGTAATATTAAGGTATGGTACTCATGATAAACAACCACCCCAGTCGTATAAGAGGTATTGGAATGATACGATTGAGGATGAATGATAGTACAACTCGATTCCTTACATATGTATGATATATATCAGAATTAGAGAAGAACCTACCATCGATTAGATTCTTGGATAAGCATGGTTTCCAAATAACCATTGATGATGGTGTTAGGAATGTAATTCACGATGCTCTCCTTATGATGAAATGAATTCAAAAATCTGTTTTTTATTATTTTAATATTGAAACTATTAGAAGTGGTGTAGTGTTATTAGATAAGAGTATCGCGACTTTTAAAACATGAAGGTCTATATATATACCATCCATGTATGATGGTATGGTCAGATATGCTCTTTCAATAGTTGAAGATTATTTTCTAGGATACTATTGAGAGTTTTTAGCAAATAATGAAAGTAACCAATGGATGTCAGATAAGGAAGAAGAAAAAATTTTACTAACTCAAAATAAGACATGGGATCTTCTTCCCCCTACAAAGGACGAGAAGGTAGTGAAATGAGTCATGTTCTAATATAATTTTGAAATTATCAATAGCTCTCATACTTGAGATTTATACAGAATTTTGGAAGGTACTAAGAGAATGAATTTTGGTGACCAAAAACTTTGGGCATTTTGGTCAAGGTGGAGATTATTTAATGTTGTCAAATAATATCACAACCCATTGAATTAGTGATGAACTGGGAGGCCTACAGAAGAATATTGTAGGGGTTTCAAAATAAAACACTATTTTGGTAGGTGACCGGTAGAGGAGATCTGCATCAGGGGTTTGGTGCCACCCAAAAAAATATTGAAGTTGTAATTTGAATTCACTCCACGTGTATGGGTGCCTTGGTGTGTTTCTAGTTGAAAACCATGGAATTTAGGTAGGCTTCTCATAATGCAACTATGAAATAGTCCTAGAGGGTCACACACTAAGTGTATCCAAGTATCTCAGTTAAATATTAATTTAATAAGTTGAATAATGATTATTACTGATGGTGGTTTAATAATTATTCAAGCATGCCTGATTACATTTATTTCGACACTAGTTATTTGAGAGAATATATTGTGGGTAGAATAATATATTTTTAAGCGAGTAATGCAGTGATATTTATTTGAGAGATAAATAGTCATTATTTAATGCCTAATAAATGTGGTGGAAAAAATATGGAAAAAATGAAAAAAAAGTACAGACCATGTATATTAATATATAAACGTAGTGTAGTTTTTCTGGGAATTTATATGAAATAATATCGTTTATATAGTTAAATAATATTAGGTGTAATTCTCTAGGAACATGTCAATTAATAATAATTGACATCTTTTATTATTATACATTGGGTATTACTAAGAATTAAATTAAATGAATAAATTATTTCAGGTAATTAATTAATTTTATTATTCTATGTAATTAAAAATACCAATTATATATTTCTCATTATCCTAGCCATTATTTTGTGGTTATGAAAAGAGGATTTGGAAAAGCACTCTAGCCAAGAGAGAATTCACATTCCCCCAAGAATTCTCTCATGTTACGAGAGAGAGAGAGAGAGATCCACCTCCACCAGATCAAGGCGATCGATGGAAAACATCGCAAGTGAAGGCTCTTATGTGGTAGCACCTGGAGATACCTTTTGTGACATCCATAGGTAATTAGAGCTTTTGTGGATCACCTCTAGATGAATCCTATACCTGGATTCTATGACACGATGATGGATCATGTCAGATCGTGCCCAAAAACATCAACGAAGAAGGAATTCCTTCAAGGTAATTCATGTTAATTAATTAATGTAATTATAACCAACATATGAAGATTTTATTTATGGTTCGAAGACTCTCCTATTTTTTTCTGTATTCTATTTCAATGATCCGACATTTTATTATCATGCATGATCTTGGATTGATCATTGTTAATGCTATAATTAATGTTGGGTACACCCACCAACATGCTACTCCTGCACAAGGAACATAAAAGTGGAATCGAAGGGGTCATATCATTGATTATAATTATTTAGTATTTTTTGATGATTTACGCATTTAAAAATTTAGTTGTTTCAATTCAAGTTAATAGTTCTTTAAATCTGAATCTCGAGATTGGCTCCTCCTCTCTCATTTCACGTCCACATTAAAAAAAATATTTTTTTCTTTTAATTTATTTTAAAATAAAATATAGGATCTAATCCGGAGGTGCAAGACATTTCTGAATGTACAAAAATAGAATACATGGCGTCCATTCGATAGTACACGTGTTTTATTCTAGGTTCAATGCATTGGACTGGTCCTCAAAATCAGTCCGTGTAAATAGATCCTATATTATTCTTTAAGACATTGTGTGTTGACTAGGAATAGGTACCACATAGTTTTCGGATTGCACATCATGCGGTCTAATGAACACGGTGTGTAGTCCCTTCGGGATAGTGTTGGACCATGCACCCTGTACACGGCTTGCCCAGTTGGGAACTATGTAACACATAAAATACACAGCGTGTGTCCCACTGAACACATTGTGTACGTTAAAGATTTCAGATGTACATCTACGTGCCATGTCCCCAGGCGTGTACTTCTGATGGATGATGAACAGAAGTACAAATTGTGTAGTCAGAACTTTAGGCCGTGTAATCATCCAAGTTACACATATTTATTAAAATTTATTATTATATAATACAAACCCTTGAGATGTGTACCATAGTGTAGGAGTAAATCTGAGTCACAACACGTGATAAGTGTTTAATAAATATGTTTTTACTTTAACATATGCGTAATGTTCATTTCTAATCATTGGGTAATTATGAACTGGAATTCACCGGGTTGCCTCCAAGTTACATGTTAGATACAAAGATAATTTTAAATGAATTTATTTGAATAAAATTATGATTGAGGCGAATCTTATTGAAAGTCGGAAAAGGGGGTTAATATAAAAGGATTTATTAATTAATGATAATTAATTGATTCGAACGTGATTCATCTTAAAAAAGAACAATTAAATAATTGAATGATAGTTTTATTTATGCATTAATATCGCTTCATTTATGGATGATCATGAGATAAACCAATACCTATGGTTGTGAATGTTTTCTTTTAATTTATTTATTTAAAATAAATTTCCTGGCCTGCGAGCCTTCTCTTAATTAATATTTAGTGAATACGAGCCCAAGGATTCTTTTATATAAAACCTCTTTTACCCCTCAACTACATGTGAGATAAATGCATACATAATTGATGGAGCTCCCAACCTATTGGAGGTTACTCAAGTCTGTACCCATGGTGAAACTAATCCTTGGAGAAACAAAGGTGAATAGGTGGAACACTATATATAGAGAACTGAATGGTTCAAGGTGTTTATCCCCTAGGTCTTGGGCTAGTTTATCAACCGCTAGATAAACTAACCAATTAAACATGCTCATGATCATACCATTTATTTTATTTCAATCAGTTTCATGGTTTATTTATTGTTGGTGTGTTTTCACGATCACACAATTAATTAATTAAACAAGAATGCAAGATGGAACAAAAATTAGAACGAGTTATGAGTAAATATTAACTTAAACAGGGTTAATCACTTAATTATATCCCACATATTATTGACAAGAATTCAGTCAAAGATAATAAATTGGAAATATGTGTATAAGGATAAAATTCATCAAATAAATATTAAATCGGTATAAACATCCATAATCAAAAATTTAATCAAACCATAATTCAATGTGCTTGACCAACCCTAGTTTGGGTGCTTCAATTATCAGGGAATTATAATTCAAGGTTTTTGGTTGACATGACATGGTTTGCATCAAGGGTTGACTATCACAGCAGGACTTGGTGTGACTACGAGGCAAATGTCGAGGAAATCCAAAATAAAAGGATTTCCAGATTGGAGAGTCCACTCAGCGGATCAAGGAGCTACGAGTTAATGCAATGGGAATTTGGAATGCCTACCTAATACCCTTCACGTTTCTTGAACAACCATAGTTGGGGTAATGTGAATGGAACTATGGGTCCTTTCCACTATAATATTCAAGAAACATAATATTTCAATGTCTATGAAGAGGGCTATTGGATTTAGATAAAATAGTGGTAGACTAAAAAGTATTAAATTATTTACATTTCACCTTTTTATAATGATAATGTACAAAACCATTTCTCATCTGAATTTGTAGAAACAACAAAAAAATGACATAAAACATATCAATGCGAACCATACCTGAGAAAGAAAACCTTCTCATCAACACCAATTTCTAGGTATGGTAGAGTTGTTTGTGCATCATCCTTCGCCACAAGAGGAAATTGTATGTGTTGGAAGAGCCTATTCCAGTTCCGTCGTTGAAAGAGGCTAGTGATGAGGAAATATCTCTCTATAAAAAACATATGGATGATACCATAGATTCCAAATGTTTCATGCTATCAGATATGTCGAATGAGATCTTAAAGGAACATGAGAACATGGACATGTATAACACGATTTCTCACCTTAAAAATCTATATCAAGAGAAGGAGAGACTTGAGAGATATGATATCTCCAACACTATGTTTACAACTAATCTTGGAGATTCAGTGCCATCTGGGCCTCTTAGAGTCAAGAATATTGGATACATTGAATGCTTGGACATCTTAGGGATTAAGTTCCCAGATGAGTTGGATACATATCTCTTCCTATCATTACTTCCCAAGACCGTCTCTAGCTCTATTGTCAATTATGAAATGAGAAACAATGAGAAGAGTCTATCATAACTCCATACCTTAATTCTCATGGTAGAAAAGGTCATGGGGTGTTTCAAACCTGCAGTCCTTGTGGTGAATAATAAAATGAATGAAAAGACAAAGGGGCCAAAGAATTATAAATGGTCTGAAGCCCTCGAGCGTCGTCCCTCAAAGAAGGGGAAGATCCAGATGTTGGGAAAGGAATGGGAGGCGATATGTTTTGCAGTTGGCAAGCAAGGCCACTAAAAGTGTAATTTCATACAAAAACGTGAGGATGCTAAAGTTGAGTTCATTAACGAGTGTAATCTTTCAATTTGTACACTTTGGGTAGTAGATATAGCTTTTGGTGCTCACATATGTATTCAAATGTCAGAACAAAGTAGATTTAGAAAGATTCCTAGAGGTGAGGTGGATCTTTTAGCATCCAATGGTGCATGTATGGCTTCATTGGTTATTGGTGATTACCATCTCTCATTGCCAACAGGGATGATTTTTGTTTTACAGAACTGTTATTATGTGCTTAGTGTTACCATGAACAGAATTTCTGTATCATGTTTGTATATGGATGGATTTATTTTCATGTTTGGGAATAAGGGTTGCTTGTTTTACAAGAACAATGTATGTTATAGTATAGAGAATTTAAATAATGGTTTGTATATATTAATTTACAAAAACTAGGTGTTGGAAATCGCTAAAAAACAAACTCACACGACTCATACATCACCTTGTTATGGAATGTTTTTCTTGGTCATGTAAATGAGAAGTGCATGAAAAATCACATCCTAGATTTATATTTAGACTCTACTAACCTAAAACCACTTGACAGATGTCAGACTTTATTACAAGGTAAAATGATCAAGCTACCTTTCAGTGGACAGTGTGAAAGGGCCACAGACCTTCAAGGATTATGGCAGATGGATGTGTGTGGACCATTCCCAGTAGAATCTAGAGGTGGATATTCTTACTTCATTACATTTACTGATTATTTGAGTAGATATTTCTATGTATAATTAATGAGGTATAAGTCAAAGTCCTTATATAAATTTATGGAATTCAAGAAAGAAGTAGAAAATCATCATGGTAGGAAGATAAAAAAGCTTCGATCAAATCGAGGTAGAGAATATCTGAACCAAGAATCTATCGATCTTCTACAGAAGTCTAGGATTCTATATCATCTCACTCATTCTTATAAACCATAGTGGATTTGTGTTAGTTAATGTAATAACCACACCTTGTTCGACAAGGTTAGGTCGATGATGATTCAAGTAGATCTTCCATTATCCTTTTTGGGATATGCAATACAAACTACAAAATATACATTAAACAGAGTGCAAACTAAGGTGGAAAATGGAAATCCCTCCATGTTTTGGAATGGAAGGAAACCCAATTTATTGGAAACACCTATATGGGGATGCAAGGAATTTGTTAAGTCTTTTTCAGTAAACAAACTAGAACCCTGGGGAATGAGATGTATCTTTATAATATATCCCAAGTAAACGAAAGGATATTACCTATATAACCCATCAGACAAGAAAGTGATTGTTGTCGGCAAGCTATATTTCATTAGAGGGGGGAAAATCCTCAAAAAGGACAGTGCGATAAAAATTGACCTCGAAAAAGTTGATGCTCAAAATACAAAAAATTGGTACCGGAAAAAGATCCAAAGTTCCCCATTGAATATGTTCCAGAAACACATCTACTGTGTAGAAGCTCAAGATAGGTAAGAGAACCATGGATTTTTGGTTTCTTAGTCATTTAGGATGGAGAATCATTATAGTTGGAAAATTATTAACCTCTCTCTTACAAGGAAGTAGTAGAAAGATCAGAAGATATAGGATGGCCAAAAGCTATGAATTCTGAGATGCATTCCATTTATCCGAACCAAGTATGGGTTGTGTTAAATGAGAAAATTTATGTAAATCCAATTGGATGAAAATGGGTATTGAAGTGAATGTTGTACATGGATGTTCAAGTTAGGTTCCCTAAAGAATAGATGGGCACTAAAGTATTCATAAAACATCAAGGATTTGTCTATGATGAAACATTATCATTAGTTTCTATGTTTCAATCCACAAGAATCTTACTTTCCATAATAGCTTATTATGTCTATGATATTTGTTAGTTGGATGAAAAAATGGAATTTCCTAATGGACACCTTCAGGAAGATGTCAATATGAAACAACTAGAAGGGTTTGTGATACCAGGTGAAGACAAACGAGTTTATAAGTTGCAAAAATCAATTTATAGATTAAAGAAATCATTCGGGTCATGGAACATTCGACTTGATAAAGCCATAAAAGAATTTGGTTTCATTAATAATGAATGTGAGCCATGTGGTTATAAGAGTTTTAATGAGAATGCGATTTTTATCCTAGTAGTATATACTGACGACGTATTTCTAATTAGAAAAGATGTACCAGTTTTACAGCCAGTTAAGGAGTGGTTGAAAAACTATTTATCCATGAAGGACTTGGGTGAAGCAGCCTACATTCTAGGGATCATGATCATTCATGATAGGTCCAAGAGGATTCTTGGACTAACTCATGGTACATACATTAACTGAATACTAAAGAGATTTAGTATGGAACAATCCAAGAGGGGATTCGTTCCAGTGTCACATGGCACCCATCTTTTTATGAAAATGTGTCCTCAGACACAAAAAAATAAAGATATAATGAGTAAGATCACATTCTCTTCGGCTATAGGATCCATCATGTATGCCATGTTATATACTAGGCTTGATGATTCCTATGCACTGAGCATGGTAGGCATATATCAAGCAGATCTAGCACAACAACATTAGATAGTTGTTTTGAATATCCTTAAGTATATGAGAAGAACTAAGGATATGATCTTGGGGTATGGAGGAGATGAGGAGCTTGTTACCAGAGGGTATGATGATGCTGGTTTTCAGATAGATCATATGGATTTGATGTTGCAATCTGGATATGTTTTCTATCTCAATGGAGGAGCTGAAAGCTGGAAGAGTTGAAAGTATCCAAGTGTCGTCAATTCTACAGCAGAGTCCAAATATATAGCATCTTCTGATACATCAAAGGAAGTCATCTAGATTCGTTACATTATCCAAGAGCATTATGTGGTTCCTAGTAGTAAAGATCCTATAACATTGTATTGTATGGTGATAATACTGGAGTGGAGGATCTTTCAAAATAACTAAGGTCACATCAATGGACAATCCACATATTCTAGAAGTATCACCTCTTGAGGGGTTTCTATCAAAGGGGTGAAGTTTCTATTATCAGAGTGTCCATGGAAGAGAACGTGTTAGACCCCATGACAAAAGGCCTATCTCAGCAGAAGCATGAATATCATGTGAGAGCTTGTGGACTAAAAGTTGTTAATAGTTGGCTCTAGTCCAAGTGGTTGTCTATTGGTGTTGGTGGCCTAGAACAAACTACACTGTACCTTATTCATTAATAAATACCTTATAATATATTGTTCATTCTTCTACATGACATTTCATGTGATAATGTCCTAAGGATAGATGTTTCATTAAAGGATCATTGCGGATCCCTGCTATGATGAGAACCCATAAATTCCCTTACAATGTTCTAAAATATATGTTTTATGGTCAGATGATGTTATGTGTGGGACATAAATAATACAAGCCATTAGGGATGGGGACTCATAATACATTGGGGCAACTTCTCATGGTCTTCTACCTTTGTAATATCCAATTGGATATTATGTGAACAAGACACGCCACTTGGAAATCCACATTTCATAGTGTCATTGGATGTTTCAATCTGTGAACATGTGTATTGGTGCCTAGACTTTATGATTATTATTAATTGGTATTACAACTTGCACAATTATATGTATTGATAAAAACTGTGACGACACACTATTCGATGTGAGTTAGGATACGTTGGGTGTGTCACGAGTGATACTACATTAATAGATAATGCGAGAATGGATTTGTCCCTTCAATTTAATAATGGAAGTAGATATCTTAGGCCCTTTTATGAAATTCATATAGCCTAAATAAATCCATTTCCATGGTGAGTAATGGGCATGTTCAATTCTGGAAAGTCAAAGAAAATAAATCAAGAACATGGGTTGATGGAACTATCATGTAACCCTCTTGATTTGAGATATCGTGACAAAATGATTACATTACACAGTAAGCATTCATAGGAATTGACACATAGTTGCGGTGTTAAATTCATTATCTATGGATTACTTGGAATGTTTCTAGATGCTAACTTTGGAATTTTGGTGGGATCTCCCAAATTTCACTAAGAATGAGGACTAGAGGGTCATACACTAAGTGTGCCTATGTATCTCAGTAAATTATTAATTCAACAAGTAGAATAAATATTATTCATGAAGGTGGTTTAATAATTATTCAAGGATGCATGATCTCATTTATTTTGACCCTAGTTATTCTAGATAATATATTGTGGGTAGAATAACATATTTATTATTGAGTAATTTAGTGATATTTATTTGAGAAATAAATAATCATTATTGAAGGTATAATAAATATTGTGGTGGAAATAATGAAAATGGAAAAATAAAAGTACACACTTTGTATATTAATATATACATTCCATGTAGTTTTTCTACGAATTTCTGAGAAATAAGTTTATTTAATTAATTAAATAATATTAAGTGTAATTAGCTGGGAATATGTCAAGTAATAATAATAGTCAACTATTATTATTAGACAAGAGGTATTCCTATGAATAAATAAATTGAATAAATACATTCAAGTAATTAATTAATTTTCTTATTCAATGTAATTAAAAATCAAAATTATAAATTTATCATTAGCTTAGATAGTTTTTGTGGTTGTGCACAATGGATTCGTAAAATCTCTCAAGCCAAGAGATAATTCATTTTCCACAAAGAATTCTCTCAAGCTACGAGAGTGAGACAACATCCTCCACTGGATCAAGGTGATTCAAGGCGGACATCGCAAGCGAAGGCTCTTCGACACTATCATGCAGAGATCCCTTTGGCAACATCTAGAGATACATAGAGCACATGTGGATCACCACTAGAGAAATCCTACTCTTGGATTCTACAAAGTGACAATGGATCACATCAGATTGTGACCGGAAACATCAATGGGGAGATAATTTTTTCAAGATAATTCTTCTCAATTAATTAAATTAATTCTAACCAACATATGATGATCCTATTTATGGTTCTGGTAATCCCCTCTTTCATTTTCATTCTTCATTATATTCCGATGATCCGGAATTTTATTATCGTGATGATTCTCAGATTGATCATTGTTAATGCAAAAATTAATAATGGGTTCACCCACCATCGCGCTTCCACTCCACTCGGAACCTACAAGCACTCCCACAAAATAGAAAATGATTCATACAACACCCCATTAAATTCAAATTGTAAAATGTTCTAATATTATTTATCTCTATGAACATGAAACAATAGAAACTAAAAGGGAAAATCATTTCATTGGCATAACCTAGAACCTATAAGAGAATGTACTAGGGCCAATGGATTGAATTCACTATATTTTCTTTGGGGAAGCCCTTCATCGACACCAACATCATTAATGGATGTATAAAAGGGATGGTGGTATCAGAATTAGCTTGACTATCCCAAATTGGTATATATGCACTGTCTATCTAAATATATCAATTAATCATTATATCTAAATTATTTTTATTTTATTTTATTTTTGTTTCCATTTTTTATGTGGGATACACCACATTATCACAGACCATATGTGACTAGGATTTGTTTTCCTATTTTTAAGAAAATATCATCTTCTAGTAATGAGACGGTATAAAAATATACATTCTTATGTTGGATGAGATACTAGGATCAATTTGAGGCACTCATGTTTAGTTCCATCAATGGTTAAACCATTAAGCATGTATGTGTTGTGTGTTCACCAAAATCCCATGTTCTATTGATGATGCATAATTTGGTAATTTCATATAATTTAAAGGCACCGTTACCTAGGAATATACACATCATTGATGTTATTCATTTACAAAGGGTTCAGACTATCACCATCACTAATTCCCAATTTTCTGGTTGTATATCACCACTACCCCAAACCCACACCTTGATAACACTTCAAAAGAACTGACATTTCATCAAAGATTTTATTTCAAATCCACATATGTAACAAGAAAATGAATCAAAATTATTCTACGAGAGGAGTATGTCTCGATCTGTGATTTCAAATCATATGTTACTATTAATAACATATAATGTGGTCCATGATATAGAATAAGGAATGTATATTTATGGAAATTGATCATTTCAAAATAAATGTAAATATTCTACATGTGAAAAAATGGATTATCGAGTGATTATGTATGGATGTGAATGTTATGAATGTGTATGACATAATTTTGAATGATTTTACCTTCACTAGTACTACCAATAGAGCTGAAATCATGAACTTATAGGTACATAGTATATCCTTTATCTATAATATAAAATGAATCAATGTAATCAAAACACATTAATTTTAATTAAATTTATATGAATATTTGATGGATGGAAATGGAATGGTCAAATGTCTCATATTTGAAAATAAAAAATTAAACTCTATCCAAAACCTAATAATCATTTTTCAAAATTATTACGATTGAAGTGCTTGTTATGAAATGGTAAACTATTTTCTTTATATTATTTCAAAAAATAATAATCTTTTCAATATAAAGAATCTTAAAAGAACTATAATATTGGATGAACATGTGATTACATTAAAAGTTTCTCACAAAAATTACCATAATAAAAAAATATACTCTCTCTGAAAAATTTTCCACTTCATATAATTTTACTAATATCATTCATTTTAATCATTTTATAGTAAACTAGGATTCATATCCATGATTTATCATTCAAGGTTATGGTGGGGAAATCCAGCACTACGGTATAAGATACATTAAATTTTAGTAATTATGTACCATGCATTGGGATAGTATTAGACTCAATCTGACTCACTCCCAACATCACTGTATAAAGAATAACCATTGATTGATGTAGTTATTATGGATTCACCAATTGTTATGTTCAAAAATGATTTAATTTTCATTTAATTTTATTTAATGTATTCTTGTTTCCTTGTTTTTGATATATATAAATCCATCCTCTTGGAAAGAAAGAATTAAATAATAATAAATGATTAATTAGGGATATTAATTTAATCTTAGTACTTGTAAATTTTTAAACTATAATTATTCTAGTGAATGGCTGTCCATGATAGTTATGTTAATAAAATATATAGATTAAAGATAATAATTTTTTATGAAATTTCAAATAAAATTGTAATGTGTAGGATAAAAGTAAGTAAAAGTAATTTCTTTTTTATTATATTAAATGTTTTACATATATTTCAAATTTTATAATTAACGTTGGAAGGTTGTGAAATAAAATGACAAATAAATATTTAATCATATTTAAAAGCATAATATCTTATGACATTTTTATCCTTGGGGAGTATTCATATATGTAGTGTTAGGATATTTGATTCTAAAATTATGGTTATGATAGTTTCAACAAGATAACGATCATATTATTAAATTATAAAAACAAAAAATAATAAGAGATACATTGAATATGAATAGAATTATCATTTAAAAAAATATTATTTATTCAAAACCAGATGCGGTGATTGAATAATTTCTCTATAACGTTTATTGAAAAAAAAACATCCTCAATTATACTATAAGAAAACCGATAAATATATATCTTTTGAAAAGGGAAACAATAACACATAAACACTTTAGTAGTTGATCTAATACTCTGGTTATTTATTACAAACAATCTCACATGACACTATATTCAAAAATTATTTTTTTTTACAACTCATTCTTGATGCACCTTTTTAGAATGTCATTAATGTATATTTTATAAATAAAAATACATATATGGAACTAATATTTCAGAGATGAAACATTAGAGTTAAAATAAAAATCATAAACTAATATAGAAGTCCCAACTATCCATTTCAATCAACAATTTGTGTCCTTTCTTATAAAAATCTCTCATTTCTCAAATAATCTATAGTCCATTATCCACATATTTTGTTCACACTTCACCAATAACAATTAATTTAATGTATCATTATTATCTCATGAGTTAATCCATATTTCTTTTAAAATTAATGTTTACGTATTTTAGTTTATGTTAAATATATTATTATAATACATATCATATTTAGTTTAATTTATTTTTTTGATATTTTTTATCTCTTAATTTTAGTAGATGAAAGATCTTTTAGAAAATGTTCTTATAATATTTATATAATTAATTATGATTAATTGAAAAATATAAAATTTGTATATAGAAATAAATTATAATAATATGTAAGTAAAATAAAATAAAATAATATAGAGCTTTACAATTTAAAATAGTAAATAAAAATATTATTAAAAATAATAAAAAATAATAAAAATATATTTATAAAAATTATATTTATTATAATTAAATATGTTTAAATACACATATATTTTTACTAATATATAATTAAAACATGAAAACTATATTTATGTGATAAAAAAATCATTAAATAAAACTTAATTTAATAATTTATTTTGTATCATATTAAATATGTATAATACAAATAAAATTTCAATAATATTTACAATTTTAATAGAGTAATTTTTTATTAATATAATGATATTTTTTAAATAGTATTTATATTATCTATAAAATAATATTTTTTAAAGTTAATTAAATAATTTAATAATTTTAATTTTTATATTTACAAAACAATAGTTTTTATATTTATATTTTTTAAAATAAATATTTTCATGGAAAATAAGTGACTGACTAAAAATTAACTAGTTTATTATAAAATCACATTTGTGGAGAAAATGAGAAACCACATAACCAGCTTTACAATAAAAAGACTATAATAATGAAAATCCCAGAACTAAACTATAGGATATGTCCCTCCCCATCAACTATATTGCATAGACCAACCATCACTATTGTGTGACCACTTAACAGACTGTCCCATGAACGAATGAATAGACAAGGAACCAATGGCATAGTCATACCCTCTCAAGATAACAAATATAAACAGCATGCACTAGTGAGGGCATAATACTCTGAACCTCAACTTGGGAAGACCCATGTAGAATATAGGATGTGTATCACCAAAGAGTCACATCAAATCCAATGAAAAAAAACTGACCAAAAACAAACTCAAACCATACTAGTATACCTCCCCAACCAATCAATAGGTTCCACCATTTTAACATCATTGAAAAATAATTTATGATTCACAGAATGAGATTCCCAACACAATTTCCATGATATTAACGATACCTGAATGTTTGGTATACTCAACACCAGACATTCAAACATGAAAGCCAGCTGATCCCATGACCGAATGTAATCCTCAAGTCAGATCCTACCTTTATTGATACCCACTACTAGTATTTGTTCATGCTTATTAATCTAAAAGTATTTCACATCATTGAGGTATACCCTTAATGACCTCCCCATCATCTTAGATGCCTTCTCTTTAGTCGTATTAAGAATTAAAACCAAATCGAACACTTCTTTATTGGAACTGTGCAGTATTTCTAATGGTTGGTCGTCCACATCCTCTAAATCTACATTCTTGAAATTTAGCATTTTAGCAGATCGGGTCTCCATGGGAGGAGTTAAAGAGGAGTATTCTTTCTTACTATCCTTCCAATATTACTCCTATTAAAATTTTCCCAATGGTATTCACCTACTGAATGAACAGCCTCAATCCCATTGAGTCCATTCACATAGACCTCATCTGCATCCATCAACCCAGATAGACCATAACTCAAACCAAATTCATCAAGGCCTTAAAAATATTTTCTTACTTGTAAAGGGGTCTGATACATCGAATCTGAACCTCATGTACTCTCCTCTCTATTTGGAAAGTCCATCTCCATAACTAGAACCTTTATCCACTTAAAATATTCACTCTTACCCACGTTCAACACCTGAATATAAGAATCAGTGGTTTCCCCTGCCTCACCACATACCCGTTGCTCCAGACCAGTTGGAACCCCTATTTCAAGGCCAAATCAACACTCAACCTTACACTCTCTACAAGAATCTGCTCATTGCACGTGGGAGGGCAACCCATGGCCTGCTTCCGCCTGTTGAAAAATTCAGAAACATTTAGACTAACCAAATCCACCAATTATTTTTTCTCCAGAGGAGCACTAGATCCATCCTTTGATGACACCAAGAGATCCACTAGAGCAATGGGATGTAAAATATCATCTGTAGGTATCGAGGGTTGTAGCACATCCAAACCAGTCTGGGAACGACGAACACTGCCACCCCCACTATCACACTCCATCCCCTTAGCCTCCTGATTTTAATTTCCCACATCCAAACGGACCTCCTATGTATTTCCACTAACTCTACCCACCATCCATGAAGAATAAAAAACACCCAAATGATATATAACCAAAGAGTGCCCCAACTATTTGCAGGTAGATCATAATTCCATCCCATTATCTGACACTACACATTGTTTTCACATTATTCCTCAATGATTGTTACAAAAATGTACTCTAAATGAATCCTCAACACATCCATCTCCACACATGCCCACTGGTTGACATGGTGATAGAAAAAATTAGTTTAGATATCAGCACAATGGAATCTTCCATCAAGATTTCCATGTATCCTAATAACAGAGGGATTTTGAAATGGAAATGGTATATTAGGAAAGAATACACATACCATTGAAGAAGTATAATCATGTGCCATATGGAATTTGAAAGACCACCGAGCATGACTAGGGAGTGATGAGGTCATCTTTCGATGCGAATCGAACCACAATGTGATTACTATCAAGAAAACCAAATGTCACCCACTCCTAAAAATTCCATGAACTGAAGATGACCCTGTCGAAAGATTGGACCAATGGTTCCTTCTACTTAAATCGAGAAAATAGAGTGAGGATTAGAAGAGTCAATGTTTCTAAAAACTCCATAGTCAACAGCTGAAGGTTGGGAAATCCAACAACAAAATCGGAAACTCCGGGGCCAAGGAATGTTTTAAGGAAGGGAGGAAGGATATCAAAGTTTGAGAAGGGCTAGAAAGTATACCTTGATTTATTGTAGAACGTCAAAGATCCCTCCCCCACCAAGGGGGGAGGGATCAGCTCAAAGGCCACCATAGTCACTACTCGGGCCTCGACACCTAGGGTTCCCACCGCAGTAGTCACTCCAAATGGAAATGGATGGAAATATATTGATCTAGTTAAGGATTTATTAAATGTTGTGTTTTCTACTATGGATAGTTATTATGGTTTATTAGGGAAATAACTTAATCTTGGTTTATTTATAAGAAGTCTTGACTTATCTAGGAAAATACTTTTCATTTTTTAATCCACTAAATATCACATTGATAATATAACTCGTCATCCATTAAGATGTTTAACTAAACCAATGATTGTGAAATATATTTAAGGCATCATATATACAAATTTATAGAATGATATGATGCTGATGTAACTCCTAAAATTTTGAATTTGAACCATCATTTAGTTAGTGGAATGAATTACCCAAATTTTTTTAAATATTTTATAATTAGTGTTATAAGAATTTATAATAATTTGAAATAAAAAATGGAATAAACTAACATTAAAAATAACTAAGAGGAGAAAAATATTGTTTAAAAGGATGAAAAATGTGATTCACTAATTGATGTAGTTCCTAGGAAAATATATTCCCAACCACAGGGAGGTAAGGGATGAAATGGGAATGAGCCTAAAAATATCAAAGAATCATATGAATTAAAATTTAACAAAAATATATAATTAAACCTTAATTGGTATCAATACCCCAAAATCTAAATTCATAAAGGGAAAAATAATAAAATATTTGGTTAAAGTTAAAATAGAAAATAAAACGTGATAAAAAAGAAATTAATGTTTTAATAGTATAAAGGGAAATAATATAACATAACAACTAATAATTATAACATAAAAAAATAAGTAAACAATGAAAAATAGAAAATTGTAAGAGTAGTTCACTCTAAATAATAAATTATGAAAATATAAAATGACCAACCTATAATGTATATGTTTATAAAAATGTTTAATTCCAACTTATATTTTTTTTCATATTTTAAATATGTACTAATAATATTTTTAGCAAAAATTATTTTTTAAATACTAAAATCAATTTCATTGTCATAATAATATCAAAAAAATGTTTTACTAATAATATAAAATATTATTATTAATCATAATTACCAACAAATATTTTCCATTATTAAAATCTATGTACCGAATTATTCAATAGTATCAAATATTTTAACATACATTTCATATAATTGAATATTTTATGATAATATTTTAAAATTATACATGTAATTAGAATATTTATAATTTAAATTATCCAATAATATATAATGAATAAATGTTCAATTTTTAACTACTAAAAAAATTTCATTCTATCTCTGTATGAATATGATTATATAGTTAACTAAAATATTTAAAGTTAAAAAAAATAAATGGAAAGAATACACACACACACATTTATAATAGGCATAAAATATGATTTTTTATATGAATTTAAACCATTTTTCATTATATATATATTCATACAATATAAATTTTATAAAAATCAACATAAATTATTTTCCCTAATATGTTTTTATATAAATTATTTCATGATAATTCTTTCCATTATCAATTTCACCATTCTTGTAAAACCTCATGTTTTCCTCTACCCATTCCCACATCCTCTATGGTACCCTGAAAAACCTAAATTAACCCCTTATTATCTGCATCAATATTTCATCTACTCAATCATCCACACTCATTTGAAACTAAATTGTTTGTTATTTTTGTTTCACTCATTCAGTTCATCTTGATCTCCTCTTATTCATATTATATTCATCAATTTTCATGATTTGTGCATCCCTCACTCACATCTCCCCAATGCTCATTACCACCTTATAAATTTAAATCATATCCTTTCATGTCATGTTTTTCACTATAATACTTTTCATACCTATTTCCAATACCCTTGAATCTCCATCATTTCCCATATTACCTCTCTATTCCTCACTTGTCAAAATGCCTCCCCCCTTAGTGTGTCTCTCTTCCAACATTTAGTGAATGGAAGGTAGCTAAATTTCTCTAACCATATTCTCATTCTATATACTATAATGAAGATAATACCCAATATGATTCCATTTTTAAATTATTTATGTTATTGTTTCTAAATTTAACATTCATTAGGGTATTTAATAACTCTATATATTTTTAGATGCATAAAATTTTCCTGGATATTATTCATCATGGATAGGGTTTTGTAAGAACTAAAACAATATTCCACTAAGACAGTTCTCTAATATTGTTTCCCATAAGGCCTCATGAATTCTTCTCCACACACAATAGGATTCCCAATAGTGTCAAGGGCTTAAGGTGTGTCTGTGGAGAGACTATGCACTCATATCAGAGTAAAAAACAAAAGAAATTAGTAGATATCATCTAAATAAATAAATAATTTGATAATAGAAGTAGTAAATAAAGTGAAATAGAATAATGTTTTAATAATAAATGAAATGATATAATAACCCAAATAGATATTTCATACATACAACACTGATCCCCCACTAGGAAAACCATATATACTATACTATATATAGTAAATGGGAAATAAAATTACAGGGGACTCCTACTAAATCCCTGACATAACACATACCTAGTCTCTAAGACATTATCAAGTCCCTTAATATTGATAATAATAATTCCCATGAGTAGATCTAGTTGATCTTGCAACCCTGGGCCTCATCCCTATCCATCATACAATCTGTGTCAAACCTTAAACGTAGGCTTAAGGTCTGCACATACACCAAGGTGCACATACGGTGGTGAGAACTAATATTTGTAGGTAACCCAATGATTAAAAATTATGTTTTCTATCATAAGTTCATGATCATGAAATATTCTCTGCATAGATATGACAAAACTAAAAAAGAGAAATAATATAAATATATTAAATCCATAGACTATCCGTGTGTTCGAGTTCCCAATCAATTAGAAAATTTTCCATCATATATATATATATATATATATCTCTGTGTGTGTGTGTGTGTGTGTATTACCATATATATATATGTATATATATATTATTATATCTATATATATGTATGTACGTGAGTATGGTGAAAATCAACATAAATCAATAATAATAAATCCTTGGGTTTGTAATCCCGATCAACAATACCTGCTTCAGCCAATGCTAGAAATATATTTGATCAAGAAACTTTTCTATAGGTGGATACATTTCCTATCCCAAGGATGACATGAATCACTATAATGAAGGTTTTCGTATACCGATGGACAATATTGTAAAGATTGCATTACATCAACTATGTCCCTCATCATGTGTATCAAGTAACAAACATATGAGATCCAAAACCCAATTAAATTGACCAAGGCATCTAATTATAGTCCATGGAGATGATACACAACATACTCAATATAATCCCAACCTACTAGGTCTACGACCTAAGGTAATTGATCAAGTCATCCTTCTTGGGTGCACATAGTGCATCAATATAAAAGACAGTATAATACAGACATACTAGGAGAAGTACCAAATGATAAAGTCCAAGGAATCCTCATTTAGTCTAAAAAGTGAATACATAGAAAAAATAGTTTGGAATATACTTACTATGTGTAGGACTGATTGCTATTTATGAAGGCATCGTCATAGAGTCCATTGAGTGAATACATAATAAAATCGGTAAATGGTTCCATTTCGTTATACACTATTTATGATCTACCAAAATCCCCATCATTGGTGTTATACCGTGATTCCCATAATCCATTAGGTTAGATCAATATATGGGTCCTAGGAATACCTATTTTCATACCTGTCACATAAGACATAACATTAGGATAACTGGTCCAACACCAGGAAGTACCTATGGTAATCATAGATGCATGAATAATAATTATGTGAATGCATAAATAAATGTGTGAGGGTGTCCAGACTCATAAACCCACCACTATTATCACAACCTCACAAGGCTTACATGTTTGGTATGGGTTCTAAGGTGACACCAGCCTCCATGTCTACACATACCCAACATACTAGAATCAGGTCAACCAAACACTTGGTCACCCATTAAGTCCCTCATGTCAAAACACCATAGATACATCCTAATTGGGATACTTGAAGTACATACATGTAATTCAATGACCCCAAAATCCTATAGATGGTGCATTACTTTATTAAATTGGAATATATACAAAATTTGAATCACAAAGGACCGAACAAATTATCAATTTTGGAAAACCATGTAACATACATGATACCTATAATATATTGGGATATAAATGAAAACATAACATAAGTAAAATCATTGGATCCTTGGAACTCATTCAGAGTATTCATATTCATTACCTAAGGAAAGAAAACATAATAAGGGTGAGCTCAAATACTCAGAAACGGTGGGTAAAATAGAAGAAACAATGAATCAATATGCATAATGTCTTGGTAAATAACTGAGAACACATGACCATCAAATAATGGATAAGGAATAGTCAATATTAAATGGTAGAAAACTGAAATACATTCAATTTAATTAAAAAAATGAAAAGGGAATACAAGCATATATTTTATCATATGGATATCTCATGAATAGTAATGATAATAACTATTCTATCTATAAAAGAAATGATTAATTATTGGATGGAATGTTTAAGGCACATGAAAACTGTCACTGTCAATACCACTCACAAGATGGTATAAAATGTTGTGCAGAGCCTTTTTTAATTTGGAAAACTTATGTATCCTATGAGAACATTTCGATACATTGACGTGATATCTAATGTCCAGGCCCTACCAATCATTGCCTATCCAAACTATTCCTCATATCGAGTAATTGATTTAATTTATAAAAAATATTCCTTATCAAATATCCATATTGAATAAAAGATATTGATTTACAAATAATTACACTATGTAGTATAAATAACATGAAGGTTTGTTGATGATAATTAATGAAAATACTAGTGAAAGATCATTGAAATATTCTTGAGTTTTTTTCATTAAACACTTCAATGTGTCCCCTAAAACATTGAAACATTTGAATCATAATTGGCATGAAGGAATAAAATGAAAAGTAACTTGTAATATAATGAGTATAAAGATATTAATTATTTAAATTTTCAATTGGTTTTATATATCCCATTTTAAATTCAATTGGTTCATAACAACCAATAAGTCTCAATCGAATGTAAATTGACAGGGAATCCGTTATCTTGAGTATGACTTGTCCCGTGTGTCATTATCATCCTGAATAAAAACATTATGTTAATTATTAAATTTTTAAGAGAATTATTCATGTTTATTAGTAATATTACTTCACTTATTATAATTATGTATATAATTACATAAAAAATTCAGTATACATCCAGTGTTTTGAGAAAATTTGGTTCATATGTCCAAAATGACATTAATATATCAACAATGGTCGAATGGGTTATTATATAAAAATATCTAGAATAATATGAATGAAATAATTATCATATATGAATATATATATATACATTACATATACTTTTAAGAATAATTATGAAATATTTTTATGAAAAATTAACCAATGATACAATCCTGGAGACTGTAGGTTATACGTACTCATGAGAAACGTTCCCAATTATCAATGATTGTTAGGGAAATAAGGTAAGTAAATTTATAATAATATATAAAGATAATTATATCATAAATATTATTATTTTTAATTATATATACTTATATATAAAATTCAATTTATTTAAAATGAATCACATTATGTTGAGCAGGAAGTAGTCCACACATCCAAAGAAGACATTATCACTTATTATTTTGTGAAAAGGGTAATAATGAAAATGATATGATATACTTTAAGAAAGGAAATTGTGTCATGAATATAATATATATTTAATTTCGTTCGTATATGTTTAATAAAAGTCATCCATTATAAATTCTATGTCTCGTGTGATTGAATCAAATCGCAATGAGGATGTGGTCTCCCACACTTCCCCAAACGATGTTATTATATTTATTCAAAATGAAAATAATAAGGGTATGTGTTATATAAAAATTATAGAAGAATAAAAAAATTATAAATATAATATATATCACATATATGCAACTTTTATATCATAATTTCCAATGATGAATGGTGGTAAAGGAAAAATGAATGACATCGTTTTTTAAGGTGGTAGTTTTCTGTACACATAAACGGTAATATCATGACACATTTGATGGAAGTGTGTATAATTATAGGTAAAAATATTATAATTACATTATATATTTATATTTAGGATACATATGATATTATATAATCTTGTAATATGAATATTATAGGTGGTTGAGAAGAAAAATAAAACAAAGGATCTTATTGAAGGACGTTACATGATCTTCAGGTAGCTCCCTTTGGGTTTCACCAAAGGCATTACTTGGATTAATTTTTCACCAAGGTGAGGATTATATGTTAAGGTTATAGGTTTAAGAATACTATTTCTATAGAGTTAAGATGATCCAAAGTGTCTTGAAATGTGTTAGTAAGTGGAATAGTTAATGCATTTTTATATTGGAGGAGGAGTGGGATTCTGGTAAGTACTAAAAGGTATACATTGTTGGGAGGTATCCATTTCTTAATTTTACTCAAGAATGGAAAAATTACGGATTAATGTTGAATCATGGTAGTTAAAAATATCCACTATAAAAAAAATAAGTATATTTTTATATTTTTTTCCTTAACCTCTTTGTTTCCCCATATATTAACATTTTGTCTATATTAATGTAACTAGCTTTCCAACCTTTGTAATTTATCCATTTAGACTATATTAAGGAAAGATTTATTAGAAAATATATAAAAACTGAAATATAAACAATATATATATTTAAAAAAATTAAAAGATCATATTTTTTCAAAATTAATTTTAAACCAAGCGTATGTAGAATGAAAAAAGAATACATTAACCAGAACCGTGCTACTAATGTTTTCACTATCAATGGGTCAAAATATTTATTATAAAAAATAAAATGATCTATTAGTGGAAAATATTTTTTATTTATTAACACTTAAAAATAACTTGGCCAAATATAGTATTTTTATTAATTTTAAATCATTTAAAAAATATCATTTTTTGTAAAATAACATGAATATCAATGTTGATATTATTTTATTAATTTTAATTTTATAAATTTAAAAAAAATAATGGAATTGAAATATATTAAATAGAAATATGTTTAACATGATATAATAATCTAAAAAATAATTATATACAATAATTATATCAATTTAATTCACATTTAATGTTTATAGTGTCATTTATTTTAGTTAATTACTATATAAAAACTCCATGCGGTAGCATTTGACAATATTTTAATGTGAGAAATCATTCTCTAAAAATAAATGATAAATAATAATGAGAAAAATTATTTAATTTTATTTCAAAATATTTTTTATAACTTAATCTATGTATTATTATACACACTCTAAATCTTTATAAATTTTAAAGGTAAAGATGGTTATTTTCTGTCCCTTTTCTTACATAACTTATTATATTGGTCACTTTCATGGAATAATTTCCCAATCAGTCATAAAATTAAAACAAAGAGGGTATATAGTAGAAAATTATCATCCATTGTCCATTGGATAAGTTTATGGTTTATTTTTTTCCTTAAGGATAACGTTTAGTCCCTTTTTATGGTTAATTTTTCTCTTAATCGTAGTAATTAAATTTAAATAATTCCACTAAACTTATTTGGTAAAAAATTAAGTTGAAAATTTTATAAATTATAAATTATTATCATTAAAAATATTGAATCAATTTTTCTAAATTAAAATAATAGAAGTGGAATAAAATTAAATAACATTAATTTTGTATATGGGACAATAATGGAGGTTTTTATTGTAAAAATGTTCAAATGTTATCAAAGTTTTTATTTAAAATATCAATTTTAAATTGAATTAAATTACCAGAAATAGATTAATTTATTTTATATTTATCTAATAAACCTCAAAAATATTATAAAGTATAATTTACCCTTAAAATTATTTTGATGAATAAGCAGTTTTCTATTAAAATTCAATATTTTCACTATTAATAAAAAATGAAACCACAAAGGAAAATACAAAACAATCACCCTAAAAATATTTTTTATATATTCAAAATTAATATTATTTTGAAATATTTTACTTATAAATTTTCCAAAAATGGGATATAAAATACGCTCTTTATCAAATGGTGGAAAAATTCCCTTTTTTGGGAAAAAATATTTTTAAGCATAAAACTAGATTTAGTCACATATTATGCCTTCCAAATCTAATTGTTGAAAATAAAATTTATTTTATTGAATATATAATATATATAATTTATTAATATCAAACAATAATAGTCATTAATTTAATTTATTATGACAAAATGCCTTTGGAAGTAGAAAAATAGGTTTTTATAAAAACATTTCAAATATATTATATTGGTTTTGAAATTAATTTATATTTAGTTTCTAACAAATTAATTAAACAATATATTTCAAAGTGTTATTTAATCCTTTTCTTATATGTAAATTCAACAATTAGGTTATGTCATATTATTTGAAATGAATAATATCTTAATAATATATTATTATTCAGTAAAACTCAGTCTTGTATGTAATGAAAACTATGGAATAATATATTTCTTGCATGTAATGAATGATAAATCAGTGTTTTATTAATTAAAATCTATAGAATGTATTTATTCATAATATTTAATATATATTAATGTCTTAGGATGTTATATTCCTTTCAAAACTTGTTGTTTTTTGTCCTACATGCTATTGAATAAAATGTTATTACTTTTGAATTTGGTAGTGTTAAAATACATAAGAGAAAGAATACCTCATGGTATCTGTAGAAAAAGTAATCTAATCAAGGAATCATACATGGTATCCTTAAAATAAGTATTTAAACAGAGGCATCCTACACAGGATATTCTTTGTCAATCATTAGCGAAGGCATCATATACAGGATACAAAAAATAGTATATGTTGACATTTCAATACTACATGTGATCTTATAGAAGATTAAATTTTTAGAGGGATCCTACAAGGAATTCAGTATATTAACATGTAAGTAAAGGAATCCCACTAGGGACACATGGAAATAGTAGTTTGGTAGAAGCATCCTACACAAGATCCATAATGTCACAAGATAATATGGATCCTTGGCCTAAAAGGATGAGTCTTTAAAATTTGTAAAAGAGTGATGGATAATATCCCATCTCAGATATAGGTTCTCACTATCATGGTATAAGTAAATTTGTTTACCAGAGGAATAAGAACATCATTTACTGAAAGTCATGAAATTATCTACGGAGTCCTCAAATAACTTCATGGGTAGTACCATCGGGATCTAAGTAGAAAAACTCAAGAACTAGATTATTCATATGTTAAAAATTAATATGGGGTTTATATATATGAAAAAACCCTCAAAATGGAAATAATGGAGGTGTAGACAATGTGTATACCCTAGTACACGATGTGTACCCTTAAAGCCAATCATTTTCATGTATTTTAGATTAAAATTGAATTTAAAACCCATTTTAATGGCATGTATAACATGTTAATGATGTGTACCATACATTGGGTAGCCTCTAATGTAAACCAAATAACCTATCCATGTATTCTTTCAGGTTGTGTACTTCAACATGGCTTCATCACACCTATGGTATGTCTATGTGCTCTTACATGACTATGTACCCCTATTCAGGTTTTCTGGGAAAGTAATTAAATACATGTCTAAGTACCTATAAATTTTATGTATACCATACACATATAGTGTACTTATAAAGGTATTGAATTCCCTGAACTAGAATAACACACATCATTTTCTCCCGAACTACAAACCATGTGATTGGGATTTCTAAATGGGAAACCCCTCAAATCAACCTGAAATCCCATTTTCTCCCCAAAGAATATAGATTGGTCCTAAAGGGGTCACAAAAATTGATAATAGGGAATTAATACTATAAATTTATAAATCTATACTTATTTATGGGAAAATATAAAATTTATAAATTTGTAGTGGAATCTACTGATGTTTCGCTCGTTTTCATGATCTGCAACTGTTATATGATGATCTATCTCGCCCCAAGCTATATGACGACACATATCAATATATTTTAATCCCTAAATCTCCCTATAATATATATTTTGTTAAATTGAGGGAATACTCAAGGGGTTTATTTGTTAATCTATGGTATAAAGGAGAAAGTGTGATGGAAAAAGAAAATGAAGAAATAAAAGGAAAAAAGGGGTTGTCCCGTCCCAAATATTCGACAGGATTTTATGCCTCCACTAGGAAAAACCCCCCACTAGAGAATCAATAATGAAGAAAAAATATCAATATAATGCACCATTAAAATTATATATCTGAACAAACACGTGATAATAAATTAATATTCAAGTAAATATATATTAAATATAATATGATGCCACAAAAATCTAAAGAATGAACCATGTATTACATAGTGGGTATGACATGTGAAACCAAGAATGTAAGGAAATATAATATAAAGATACATTATAATATATTTTATTTTTATAATAATTTATATATATTTAAATTCATGCAACACCTAGTAGGTATGTGTAACATGAAAGAGGGACATTCGGCGATGGCTTGTGTTATATACAAGTCTGAGTTTTTTCGAACAATAATATATTATAAAAATATAATGGGTTATAAAATATCAGTTAAATTAGTAGTTATGAAGAGAAAAAATAACTTTTGAAAAATTTTATTTAAAAAAATATATAATTAAATAATTGGATACAAATAAAGTAGAAATTAATATAAGAAGAAATTGAATATATATTAAATAGTTTTTTAGAAAACTATTTTTATGAAAAAATAGTTTTTTTACATTAATATATTAAATTAATAACATTTTTTAGTGATATTAAGGTAATATATATATATAACATATTTATTGAAATTTATTTATATTAATTCATTAGGTATGATATACATAATAAATGAATAAACTCGATTTGACACGTAAAAACCTATATTTTTATAAAGGAAATTTTTTTATCCTTTTAATGGTGTGCCCATTTTAAATATGAATTTTGAAACCTTAAATAAATTAATATTTGAAATACCCATAATCATAGAATGTAATACATAATAATTTTGTCAAGGTGAATTTTTGATATTATTTTGAAACATTTTAGTTTTTAGTGAATATTTAACAATAAAGAATTTTATTTCAAAACATTTATTTCATCTCATTTATTTATAATGTTAAATAACATTTTTTACGGTTTTAAAATTTTCACTAGATAATTTTTTAAAAATTAATTAAATTTATGTCATCAGATTCTATTATACTAAAAAATTGACTAAAAAATATAGGAAACATTTGGACTTTTTTTCATTAAAAACTCTATTGTCGTCCCACCTGTAGGATTGAATTTAAATCAAATTATTGACTTATATGATTAGAATTAAGAAAAATAGTTTATAAATTTTTAACTATAAGAACTTATAATTTATAATAATACGAACTTTTTTTAGAAAATATGATTGGTGAAAGTGATTAAAATTATTTGAAATGATTAAGGTTAAATGAAGCTTATTAAGGGACAAAACCTTATCCTTGCAGCTCAAAACAAGCTTTAAACCTGTACAAGATATATTGGATAAAAATATTTTGACCGTATACTCTCTTGGATATAAATTTGACAATTATTAGATCCACTTTCAACATTAATAACATCCATGGAATTCCTTTGTTAAAATACAACAATAATGTCACTCCTCCTCCACTATATAAGGACCTCCTCTACTACCACTTTCAGACACCTCTTTGGCCACTTTTTCATAAGTATTATATACCCAAATATCACATAAAAATAACTAACCTAATCCTACAATCCTTCACTTGAGAAAAATAAATCCTAGTTATATTTCAGTATAATCCAAAAGAAGTTTCTTATTAAGAGGTAACATCTTACCTTAAGATTTATAGTTTTATATCCATTATCGAACCCCAAAATCCTTATTATTATATTATTTTATAAAAAAACAATATCTTAAATATAGTAAAATATCTATATTATTATATTTCAACCTACACATACACACATTTAAATGTAATTAACATATTTTTTTGTGTACGATGAACTACTGCTTCACCAAACAATGATTGTTCATTTTTCCTTTACCACATCTCATGGTGTTTATTATGATATAAATTATATTTATATATATGATATATATGAGGTTTATTATATATTTATAATTATTTTTTTCCTTTTATTACATATACCACTATACTTTCTATTTTAGGTCAATACGATATTATCATTTGAGGAAGTGCAGACTACAGCCCCCTCAATACGATGTGATTCGTTCACACTACATGGAATTTATAAAGGATGGTTTTAATTAAACATTTTAGAAATAAAAATTATATATTTTATATTGATTAAATAATTACCTTTATGGAAGTAATATATATATATATATCCTTTTCATTATTATAATTTCACATAATTTAAAAGTGATAACGACATTCGTGGATTTGTGGACTACTTCCTCCTCAACGCGATGTGATTCATTTTACATGAAAAGAAATATATACATAAATATAAATGATTAATAAAATTTTATTTATGATATAATGATAATTATGTAATTATATGGTGTTACTTACCTTCTTTTATTAATGATCATTGAAAAATGGGAATGTTACTCATGTGTACCTACAACCTACCATCTCAATGATTGTATCATTCATTATTTTTTCATAAACCTATTTGATAATTTACAATAAAATTATAATTTATGTATAAAAATAATAGTTATTTCGTGTTTATTTCTTTTAGATGTCATATATTATCCTCTTTGACAATATTTTACCTACCAATGTTGTTTTTGACACATAAACTGAATTTACTCAAAACACCTGATTTATATTTATGTTTTTATGTAGTTGTATTCAACATAGTAATTAGTGAAATAAAAGTAATTATAAAGATGAATAGGTTTATAAAGAAAGTTTATAACTAACATATTTTTGTTATAAAAGATGATAAAGTATGTTCACCAGAAAAAAAACTCGAGGTAAGTGATTTTGTCACCATTTACATTCTATTGAGACTTATTTGTTATTTTGAACCTAATTTCTTATAAATGGTGTATATATTACCCAATTACATCATATATAATGAATATAATTACTCAAATTATATTATAACATTAATTTAATTTTATTCCTTCTTGATGTTTATGATTTAAAATGTATCAAATTTGTTTGGGACATTTTGGATTTTTTAATGTTTAGTTTCCTAAAAAATAATTCTAAGGAGAATTAAATCATATTTCCATTTTAGGAAATTAAAGTAAGATTTTTTAATAAATCTTTTATTCTCTTATGTCTATTTATGATTATTTTCTGGTATTTATACAACTCTCCTACTCTTTGGTGCTCCAAATGTTTTAAAAATATTTTTAAGAAAATATTACTTCATTTATATCATTACTTAGAGAATCTGTTTTATTTTAAAACCCAATTTTAATTAAAAAAATTAAAATGATTTGGTAAATACATATAACACATTTTTTTTCTTTTACCTATGTTTTGAAAATAATATTCTTATCTCCTTCAAAATAAGTCATTTTCTTAACCTTTTTACCTCAAAAAATTAATGTTTCTATTTTACCTCATATGACATGTACATATTTACCTGCATAAATTACATTATAGATTCCATTTTTCATATAAATGGAAAAAATTTAAATAATTTTTTGAATTTTATTTCTCCAATTTTTTTCCAAAAAATGATATTTTCTACAAGAGTGTTTTTAAAAGACAATTTTGTAATATTTCCATTAATCAATGACAACATGAATTTATTTGGTTCCACTAGGTGTATGTTGTATTAATACTGTCCACATTATTACTCTACTTGGTTTATGATTTATTTTTATAAGTACAGTATTCACATTCACTCGCTTGATTCCTTTTGTTCCCTTGAAATATTTAATTTCCTATGATTTCTAAACATTTATCTTCCCCCATTTTACCATATCATTTATCATGGATATGTTTATTTCCTAAATAATATATCATTTTTATATGGTGTTGAATTTGATTTTAATTTGATTATTTGTGTAAATATTGATAAATTAATATCTCTTACTCCATATGGATTTTTAAAAGGCACATTGTTAATTAGATAATTTGAAATATAAGGAATTGTTTATACTAGTATGAAAAGTGTTGGTTCAGGGTATATATATATCCCCAATATGCATCATTAGCCTCATGGGATGAGTCAATTTTATAACTTCCTTAGATGGGATTTTTCCTGATATCTTATAAAACATCTTGTGAACGGACATGATACTAAAGGTACCATGCACATGGAGAACATGGATTCCAATAATCAAGAATTTACCTCATATTAGTTTTATTTATTATTCAACCATGGGTTTTTTTAATATCCATGGATACATTTCATTTTTAATTCATTAATTAAATGGAATGTGTATTAGTTTCTTACCTTGACATATTTATTTTTCAATTTTTAGTTATTTGAATGGAAAATATTTTTAGTTATTACAATTACATATTTTTTATGCACATACCTCTCAGTTTATGGATTATATGACATGTGAGTTTAGATATTTACCATGTAAAAATTACTATTCTCATTGACTTATTATTTATTCCACAATATTTTTCCATTACTAATAATTTTAGATCACACTTATTATGTTTCTTTCCCCAGGAATCCAAAAAGTGTACTATTAAATATATTCATGGATTTACTAGATTGATTATAGTATCCTTGAAGTTATTTATTTACAAATAATGACAAAATTATTTTCTAGTTTGTGTTCTCATTTGTAATAGAAGAATCAAGTATTTATCCAGTTTATTGAGACTACTAATCTCTAAGTCATTCGGGATTTAATTCCTCATAATCATGCCAATATAATTGATACCACACACCAACTCTAGGTTATCTGAGGTTGGGCCACTAGAGTAGGTATCAAAGGAAGTTTTATAGAAACCCTTGGATCTATATATAATAAAATATAGATTAGAAAAAATATCCCTAAGGTAAAACATGGGGAAAAGAATAAAAGTACATTCTATAATTTCGTGTATATATATATAGATTATGTTGTTTTCCAAATAATACATTACTGTCTGGATACAAGAAGTGGAGTGGTTCTAGAACATATGATCCTAGGAGTAACATCTCTGAAAAGGCATGTCGATCATTACTCTGTGTAACCTAGTACACAACAACAAACCTTACTGTGCACCTGATTTGACACTCATGAGGGATAAGATTAGGATAATTCTCATTTTTTACAAACCACTATGATGGATATTGATAAAGAATAGACTTGGTTAAACCAATGGTGTTTAAGATTGATGATATGGTTTCATGGTTTATAAACCCAAGAAATGATATTGTGGATAATAATTAGTATATGGAAGGACCTAAGTCAAAATAATAATGATGAATTATTTTTGTATTGAGGTTGCATGGAAAAGAATATTTAGAAGGATATTTATTGATTAACCTAATTCCAAGGATGTCCATCATAGTAATTTTTTGAAATTATATTAATATGGTTTTATAAAAGGAAAACATATAATACATGTGAAAACCAGTCAAATCTAACCAGTCCCCAGGTCTTGAACCCAAGATTGAAGGACGATAAGGGTTTCATGCCAACGAATGACCTACACAATGTCGTGGTTAATTTTTAATTTTTTTAGTTATGAAATTTAACGAATAAATGTTTATGATAAACCATTAATATCAGTTTTTTGGATTTTATAATAATATATTATTAATTTTTGTTTTTTATGATATTTGAAGACAAATATTTATACTTATCACTCTTTTATAGGACTTCGTATCCTTTAAATGTTTCTTTTTGTGTTTCAAGCATAAAAAATTCAATATTTGTAATTAAATTTTATTAGTAATTGAATGAATTATAATTTGATAAAATAAATAATAAATGTTATGATTGTTCATATGATATTGTATCCTATCATGTAGTAATATTTCCTTATATTCTTAGGTATTGAAATAATTACACAACATTAGGAAAATTTCATAGAAATATAATGTTGTCCTAAAAACATAATTTATAATGAACCAATGCTATTCTAAATAAAACATTATTTACGGATTTGAGCCCTAAAATTTATATTTATCAATCAATTTTTTTAGATTGATGACCTCATCCACTCAATATAAATATTTACGCTTTTCCTCAAACATTACATCTATACTTTCCACTGGTCCGACATAGAGACCTAGTTACATGGTAGTCCATGTGACCTTTTTTAATTTCCATTATATATTTTATAGATGAAGAATTATGAACCTTTATCACGATGTGGTATTTAAAACATATAAATTATCAAAAAAATCTTTGATCGTGTTAAAATTGTGAGTATGCAATTTAAATAAGGTCGGGAGAATGCGATTCCTCAAAAATCCAACGTAAGAGCTATGTATTTGATAGCATGTATGACTTGAGACAGCATGTATATAAGGTAATATAATATCTAGATACTTTATACCATAATTATTATTTAAAATATATTCTATATATTTTAATGAATGTAACACTGAGTTAACGTGCGTTACACACAAGAGAGACCTTCCTCGATGGCATATGTTACAAGCTAGACCATGTTTTGTCGAACGATAATAAATTATTAAAATATAATGAGATATAATATAGCTATTAAAATAGTTGATATGATAGAAATAACTAAAATTTTAAAATTATGGTTTATATTAATATATAATGAATTAATTGGGAACAAATTAATTATAAATTTATATATGATGTTATTGAATATAAAGTGAGTATTTTTTATAGGAAACTATTTGTTTTCTAAAAAAGTGGTTTTTTGAAAATAGATTAAATTAATTAATATTAGTAAGTGATATTAATGTAATTTATAATTTATATATTCAATAAAATATTTTTTATATTCATATATTAGGTCTCATATACATAAGATAAGAACAAACACTATTTTACACATAAGAACACATATTTTTCTAATGGCAATTTTACCATCATTTAATGCATAACCAAATATAAATATTCATTTTGATAATTTAATTGATTTAATATGTTAAAATAAACATCTTATTTTAAATTTAAACCAAATAATTTTTTTTGCTGATGTTTTGGTATTTTTCAAAATCAATTCATTTTTTAATGAATGGTTAAAAATACTGAATTTTAGTTTAAAACAAAATTTTCATCTAATTTAGTAATATGGTTAAATTATATATTTAATTGTTTTAAATTTATAATTTGTTAATTTTTTATCAATTAATAAAATTTATTTCATTGGAATCAATTTCACTATGATATTTATTACAAAAACATATAGAACATTTGGATGTTTTTAATTTAAAAACACATATTTTCTTCCTGCTTTCGGGATTAAATTCAAATCAATTTGTGACACTTATATGGTTGGAATTTGGTAAAATTTATTCAATATTTTGATTAATTTTTATTTATAATAGCTCATATGACTAAATTTGTTTTTTAAAATAAATATTAGTATATGCGATTTAAATTTATTACAATTATTAGGGTTACATTAAGCTTTTTAAGGGAAATAACCTTAACCATATGGCCTATAACGACCTATACCCTAGTAAAATTCTTATTTTATGTCCATATTTTTATCATATACACTATTTTATCTAAATTGGACTATTATTATTTCCACATAGAACATGAAAAACGTGCATTTAGTTCCATTGTAATGTTTTTACATGGGCGTCACTCCTCCTCAACTATAAAAGATCCTCTCCTCCCGCTTCCTCACACTTATAAAGCCAATTTTTCTCAACCATGATTTTCCAAAATAGATACTAATGATTTATACCATCATCCACGAATCCTCCCCTTTGGAATATTCTATCCAATGATGATTTTGGTTCAAAACCAAAGGAGTTACCTGATTAAGAGGTAACATCTTTCCTTAAGCTGTTTAGTTTTAATTCCATTCTCCAGCCTCATAACCCTTATAATTATATAATTCTAGAAAATATAATATCCTAAATATTCTAGTATTTATTTATTTTATTTTCTCAACCTACACTTACACAAAACTCCATCTAATGGGTAATAGACATAATGTTTCATTGTACGGCAAACTACAGCCTCACGAAACGATGATTGTTAATTTTTTCCATAACCACATATCATGATGGCTAATAGGATGGAAATTGTGTTTATATATGATATATATTATATATATTATTTATTTATTTTATCTACAACTTTTATTACACATACTATTAAAAATATCCATTTTATATTAGTACAATATCATAGTTTGAGGAAATGGTTACTACCGACCCTCGAAGTGATGTGATTCATTCACCAAGTATGTGGAACAAATAAATAATGGATTTAATTAACAACTTGAGACATAAAATGAATATATTTTATATTAAGGAGATATTTACATTTTTTAAATGATATATATATACATATATATATCATTTTAATTATTACCCTTTCACACACTTAAAAAGTGATAATGTCATTCGTGGACGTGTGGACAACCACCTCCTCGACACCCTTTGCATACAAATGTTATGCCCCATCTAGGGTAAACCCCAAATCCTCTACCTAATGGTGGATTTAGATTTCTCTTCTAAAACAATATTTGAGAGATATTGAATTATTTATTATTTGAAATATGAATAATAATATGATTAAATATTTAAAAGGTATTGCCTGGTTAGAAATTTACAAACACTCAAAATGCATAAAATTTATGTCTCGACTAGGGTAAACCACACATCCTATACCTAGTTGTGGTCTCATATTTCTCATATGATTCACCATTTTTGATATATTAAATTATTTTTAGAAGATAATTTTATAAAAATATTAAATAACATATCTTATTTTGAGATCTTACCAAAAACCCAATGCACACAAATGGAATTCTCTGCATAGTAAAAAACTCCACAACTCTAACCTAGAGATGTTCATAAAGGTCTCAAACAATGCACAATTTTAGATTTATTCATATATTTTGGTGAAATGATGCACACATAATGTAATCTATGTAATATTTTTATTTTTCCTACACTAAGACTCTATGAGGATAAAATTTTCACACTAACTAAGTACGTAACTTAGAAAATATCTCCCCAAATATTATAATATCAAAACTAGGCTTTTACCCTTACACAACTCCTTTAAAACATTTTTTATGTTATTTTTATTGATAAATTACATTTCTATATAAAAATACTTATAAATTATTAACATATGGTTTTTATTATCTATAAAAAATAATGTTATTACAATTAATTTATATTAATTAGTGTGGTGGTGGATTTAGGGGATTCCCATGGAGTTTGGAGGGTAAGAACAAGTGATGTATATAATATTTCAATTGGAGTGTGTCATGCAGCATGGATCCTGGGGATGCATCATAAGGGATGGAGGTTGTGGCATAGGTAACTATGATAGGGTTTTTCGATGAAAATATCATTTGAGGTTTATTTTCAATGTAGAGAGATCTTTGTTGTTTTATGGTGAGTCTGCATCTATGTTGTTATGGTGTGGGTTTTTAGGTTATGTCAGAGAGTACTAGCACATGGGCCTTAAACCAGTTGGTGAGGTATCCTTAAGTGAATCCAGAAAACCCAGGTTTAAAAAAAGGTAGAGGCTTATTTCCGGGGTACTGTAGCAGTACTGTAGCAAGCACTGTAGATGTACAGTACACTGTGCGATACTGTTGCAGAACTGTACACTGGGAGGTATTGTAGTAGGCATTTTAGTAATTACTGTAGCAGGTATTGTTCGGTGCTGCAATAGATGGAACTATTCATCTTGGGCCACCGATTTGGGCTTGGAGACCTTAAGACATTCGGGACACCCTGGCCTTCGGGTCAGTCGGGATTTCGGGCCACCATTAAGGTCCTCGGGCCACCTCAAGGCCTTCGGGCCACATGCAGTTTCCCCAGACACACTACAATAAAGGATCATTCCCAGATGAGGATTCAGAGCAGGTGCACTCACCAGAGCAGAACCAATTGGATTTTCAGAATGAGAGGGTATGGCTATGCCCTCGATAACAGTCTGTGCTTGAACGAGATTCCTAACCAGATATCCATGAAAAGGTGGAGAGATACTATCATGATGCAGATGCTGGGGAGGGCTAGTGCCTTGTAGATAGTCTGGTTGAATTCCTTAAGACCTTCAGGCCATGTAATATCCTAATCCTACGGGCCTTGTAATCTCTGTCCCTACGGGCCTTTATAAAAAGAAAAGAAGAAAAGTAAGGATAGCGTACAAGGTGGTGTTTGGAGGTTATACTTTCTTAGGACCAAATACTCCATCGAGTAGGGGCTATAGAAAACCCCCATCGTATTTTATATGTATATAGAGTGAATATAACTACACACATGGGAGGGTATTTGACAATTAAGGTTGTAGTATGGTGAGTGGGTATAAAATGTAGTATCTTTATTTTTTAGAAGTGTTGTGCTGTGGTCCAATGAGTTGTGATGGGGTAATATTGTTTCTAATATGGGTATAAAAACAAAAAATACCACCATAATTGATCACTTTCCCAGTATTCCTATCATTTATTTTTCAACCTAAGTGATTTACAAGGATATTTTTCATCTCCATTTGAGTGGATTTTAACCTCAACTTTGTAGGATCGATCTATGGTGTTTTTATTGAGTCCATATCTACTTTTTTTCCTTGTTTCATGTCTAGGAAGGTTTTTTCTAGGGGAAATTATCGATTTTTATTCTATTTTCAAAATATGATTTTCTGGGGTGTTGTGTTTAGGGCGATCAAGTATCTCTTCTTCATTGTGGTACTCTATGGTTCTTCCAACCTACTCCAACTTGTGTAGTAGATTGGAAATCACTTATTAAGGAATGAGATCAATTGTGTCTCACCTAGTGCTTCATGTTGTAGGTGTTATAGTGTTGTTATTGTTTTTTAATAGAGTCTAGATCATCTTATTATAAATAAAAAAATGATTTAAATTTTACATGAATTGGGCGGGGAAGAAAATAACATGATTTTGAAAATTTTTAAATTTACAGATTTGGTGATTGATCTTGATTAATGCTTCACTGAATATATTAGTCATTAGGGGTTTTTAATGCATTGGGATTTTTTTGACTAGGTTAAAATTGTTTTCTGATCTTTTCCATCACAAAAAATTGAAAATGGATATCCAATTATACTTAGATAATAATTTTTTTGCAATGAAATTATTTCATTCATGTGGATTCCCCTTAAATAAAAAAGTGAAATATGATGGAATCCCCTCAATAAATATGAAAAATATTATGTGAATGTGTGAATGTGTGTAGTATCCATGTGATGAGAAGTCTTGTTGTGGGGATATGATGTGAGGAGTAGTGGATGTGGTACAAGGCGTTTATGATGTGTGGTTGTGTTTTGGGGTGGAAATAATGAGTTTTGTGGTTGTGATATGTTGTAGTTATAATGGAACTGTGGTAGTGATGTCAAGGAGGTGGTTATTATTTTTTAATGGTGATGATGTGAGCTTCTTGAAATAGGGTTGTAATTTTTTATGTATTTTTGTGTTGTGGTAGTTTAATGGGAATAATTTGCATTAAATTACTAAATAAAAATTGAAATGGTTTGGGATGAATGTTAAATGAAAGAATGTATAACAATGGGTAGTATGGTTCAATGTGGTAAATATTTATTGTTAAATAAATCTGATAGATAATGGAATTTGGGTTGTAATGTGAAATATCAAAAGTGTTTCAAATTTATAAATAAGGTTGAATGAAAAATATGCAATGTCAAATTTGAAAGGTGGATTGTGGTTTGTTGTTTTTTCTTTAAGTAGTGGCAGCAAAAGTGTTTGAGTTTTGATGTTGTGGTGATGTTGTGTGATGGGTGCTGATCTTGTTGTGAACCCATATGTTGGGCCTATATGTGGATATATATATATATATATACAGTATGTTATTTTTTGTTTCTATATCTACCCCACCCACATAGGGAACCTTGTGATGACACCAATATATGTAAGGGTTTGGGGGGTCCCAACATCCCACTGATGGGGATGGATGGCTAGTTGCCCCCTTTTTATGGATCTATCTTCTAAGAGATGTTGGCATGCCTAGGATGCGATGTACAGAATTTAAAATGTTAAATATGTTGATGTATTATTAGATAATTAGATAAAACATGGTGGGGTTTCCATGGAAGAAGGTTATAATAAACATGGTGTCCTTCATGTTCACAATAGCCAACCATTCTTGTTAGAGCTGTGATGTGATGGGTCATGTGTCATTGGGTGAGATTTGGTTTGATGAAACATTTGTATTTATGTGGATTTTTTATGAAGTGTAGTTTCATATGGGGTGTAACAACCTAATATTTTTTAATTTTTATTCTCTTAAATAAATTCATTTTCATCGATTACTTACATTACACAAAACATTGAGCTTATACAAATGATTATGTATTATTATTTAATTGCTATAGTTATCACATAACCATTGTAATAGAGTTAATGAGTGAAATTAAATAAATTATGAGAATATATTTTAATAATTTTTATAATGTTAATCAATTTTTTACCAATTATTCATAAATCAAAAAAATGAACATAAATCATGTGTTTTAACAAAAAAACTAATTTTTATGCTCACAATGGTTTTTTAAATTAATAAATAAAATTAATATATATCAGTGAATATATATATTTAATTTATATTATAAATATTGAATAAAATGTTTTTTAAATTAATACAATATGTTTTATAGACTTAATATAAGAATAATTCCAATTTATAGCATAAAAAGATCTATTTTTCTAAAGGTAGTTTTGTCGTCTTTTAATAGGATTCATTATATAAAACTGAATTGTTATAAATTGATAAATTTTATTTGAAAAGTAATGATCATTTTTATAAATTTTATATCAAAATTATATCAGGGTGAAGTTTGAGTATTTTTATGATAAGTTTCATTTTTGATGAATAATGAAAAATACTGAAATATTTATGAAAACAAAATTTTTATAATTTATTTGTATATTAAAATTATATTTTAAATTTGTTTTAAATTATAAATATATAAATTATACATAAATAAACTAAAATTAGGCCATTGAATAAAATTTGACAATTATATTCAGGTTAAAAAAAATCAATCTTTTGAAACATTTCACTTTAAAAACATGCTTTTTCATTGTGTATGTGGGATTTATTTTAGATATAATTTTTACAACTCATCGAATTGAATTTGTTTAAGATGTATTCCAAATTTTTTAAATATATGTTTAAGAATAGGTTCTATGTTTAACATTATTTTTTGGGAAACAAATATACCATCGAAAAAAGTTATTTACCGTTGTATAAGTAAAATAGTAACATGGGTCAAAATTAAAAGGTAAAAGCTTAACATAACTATAAATTAAAACATTTAATGGTTTATTGAGGCATATATAAAACATAAAAATCCTAGAAACATTATTTAAAAATATAATTCATGCAAACTAATTCTACCTCATTGTGGTCAACATTAAATATAAAATTATCATTATAAACCCACCCCTCTTGAAGTATAAATACCACACATGACCACCCCATAAAAAAATGACATGAAGATCCTATAATCTCTAACAAACATCATCCTACATACTCCCCCCATATACAATTTCTGCTTCTCTCAACCAAAGAAAAATTCCAATGTCTTTATGTGATCCTTCAAGGAGGTGTTATTCCACAAGTACTTTTCTCAAAACACCTCTCTTAATTTCTTTTATTTTGCTACTTTATCTTCACCTCCTTCACCCATCAAGGAATGATAAATCCAAAATAATTTGTAAAAATATTTTTTATTATATTATATGAATATATTATATATAAATCATTTATTACCTCCTTCTTTTCAATTAAATATAACTATTTTCAAAGTTATGCAGGTTAATGTCCCCCATGAATAATGATTGTATTTATTTTCAATCGTTTCCTTCATAGATGGTCATAAAAATATTATTATTGTTAAATAAGTTATTAATAATTAAATTAAAACTTAGTTTTGGTTTTATAAATACCATATAGACATAATTTAATGTAAAACAAAACATGATTGTGATGATTAAAAAGCAACCAAAATAAATGAAACATTTATCCTTAATGTTCTATCAAATTAATAATCCTCATGAAAATGATATATGAAACCATTTAAACTTATATAAGTTAATTAATACTATTAAATATCACATATGGAGTTCTATTTTAATCTAAATGTAATTCGAAACATATACAGAAGTTAACCAATCGTGAATCTATGAAATTAAGTCTCTAGTAATGATGAAATTGATCTTCATAACTCATAAAAATGGTCCTAAATGAACTGAATAAAATTATATTAAATCAAATAAATGTTTAATTTGTTCTGAATTATGTAATTAATTAATCTTATTTGATTATATATGATATTAAGTTAAATTGTAGAAATATTTTATATGTATGAACATGTACATAAATCTTTCATATGTAAGGTAAGGGATCACTTAGAAACTCTATATTACCATCGGGCTACGTTTTTTCTCCCTTTTCCTCAAATATTCAATCATATACCATATATAATTCTCATATTTTCTATATTTATTTACCAAACATATGTATGTATATTGATTTAACTTTATTTTATTAATAATTACAAGACGTAAAAGGTTTCCTTCCCAATTCTCCCTGATAAAAAATAACGATTAAAGGGAAATTGTCCGTTTCCTTCAGATTCTCTCGTACAAAACACAAAATATTTTAAGATCAAAATAGTTGTTCTAAAAAAATAATTTTATCATTAATAAAATATTTTTGATAATTTCTAGTTTTATGAAAACAGTTATGAATTTTTCCTCTATAAATAATCTTTTTCCTTTCCATAAAAACACAATTAAGTGGCATATTATAACTAGTATTTTTTTTATGTTTTCAATTGATTTTGAAATAATTTTTTTATCCATTATTTTTCCCCATTAATTTTTTTGATTCATTTAACTTATACATCCATGGATAACATTATTATATTCCCTCCAGTTATGCGTTGTGATGATAATACCATACCCATTTCATTACATGGATAACACTTATAATTATTCATTATATTTGATTCTTCATGTGGAACAAATATTCCTGATATTTTTTTAATGGGTTAACCTATATAGTTATTCGATTCATTAGGTAATGTTCTAGTATCATCAGATGTCATGTTGGGAGAGGGAGTAACCCAAATGTTGTTATGGGTCCATGTACACCAAGTTATATAGACTTGGAATTTAACCTTGATTCATGTTTGTATCATGTTATATTTTACTTCCTATTTTTTATATTTCAATGATTATTAGATTCCATGTTGTAAATATCATTAATACCTATTTTTATTCACAATCCATTCTTTTATGTAATCATGTTATTCCTTAAAACACAAGTTCAATGAATAATTCCCATGTTTATTCCCTTACTGGGATTTTTAGATCATCCATTTTGATTATGTATTCCCAATTTTATCCTATGTAGATGTAGGATCAGAATGGAAGTTAGGAGTAAATTATGGAAGTTTAATATAGGGTTGTTTTATTTTGTCTCATTTTTTCTAATTATGAACCATGTCTCCAAAAGACAATGTTATTTTCAGTCCTTGGTTTTTATTCCAAGGGTAACTATGATTAAAAAAGCTATAATAATATTTTTAAAAATTTTGGGTTGATATTTCTTATATTAGATCATGATAAATCTATTTTAAGTTATTATGACTATAAAATAACATTAATAATAACCATATGGATAATCCTATCACCATATATAACCTAAATTGATTCTATAGGGATGCCATGTTAGAATATACTATTCATTTATAAGTTTATCCAAATATGTTTGAAGTTTCATTTTCATATTCTTATTTTATATGTAGTAATTCCCCCAATTTTTATTTTTCTATTATTTTTAATGGTTTCAAAATAGAGAAATGGTTCGAAAAACTAATCTGATAATTTTTTTGATGATTTCCCAAATCATATAAAAAATGTGGATGGAACTAGATCTCAGGAATTCATGAAATACTGGCTTAATTAAATCATATTATAAATAATAACATGAATCATGTGGAACTCCTTGTTTTTATAAAAAAGTGAAGGATTCAATCAAATAATTTATTTAAAAAATCCTTCAATATATAGTGGGTATTTTGGTCTCCTAATCATGGAATAATGGTTAAACTTCATTGATAATATACTCTATATCCTCCATTGCTCATTAGAGGAGAATGTAATGCTAATGGTATATCATTTGGAATGAGAAGCTTATCATTAGTGGGAAATAATAAAGACCCTAATGAATAAATAGGAATTTGATTCCAAGAAATGTTAACCATTCAAGAAAATATTCATCAATAAATATTTTCCCAAAAATCATCATCTTAGGATGGAGAGGGAGTTACTCCTCCTAGGGAAAAAAAGATGAGTCTATAGAAGTAAATGAGGCCAACATCCCATGAAATTCACTGTATGCTTCGGGTTTTTTCATCAACACTAAAATTAATGTTGAAAAATTATTTACTGTTTTGAAAACAACTCTCTAAAAAACCTTATCAATTCACGACTTTCATAGTTTTGATGTTATTTTAGTTTGTTCCCTTAATGTTGGGATAGATACCAGCGATTCTAAGTTGTCTAATGGGACTTGAGAAATTGAAAATAAGATATAATTATATTTAAAAAGGCATATAGATAAATATCCTATAGGAAAGGAACCCCAGTGTCCCAATTTTCAAATGTGCGGGAAGATGAATCTTGAAAAATACATATAGGGGAACAAAATGTGTTTCAAATTTGTAAAAGAGGGGCACCAAGATAATAAATGTATTGGTGAAATATAGAAAATCACTAATGAGGAATAGAAAAAGAAGGATCATGTGAACACTAAGTCTACTATATAATATTTTAACCATAATGAAGACATGAACTATTAGAGCCAATGCTCTAATACATGGGTTTTTGGGGAATTTGTTTTATATAAAACACCAAGGAAAATTAAAAATCACATTCTATCACTATATATAGATTGGATCCTAAAAGTGATGTCGTGATAATTACATTGGTAATTCATTAATGAATAGAAAAATTACTATTTGATTGTAGTTATATGAATTCGTTTATATTTTGAAAATTTCATCGAATTATTCAAAAACCACCTCAAAATATGGATGTTGAAATTTTTTTGTGAATATAAAATAGAGAAATTATTACATCTGCAATATATAACTCCTCCATAATCAATTTTTGTGGATTGATCCTACAAAGAACCTCATATTACATTCTTTGTTGGAGATCGATTCAATATTATGCATAGTCTTCATATCTTTATAGAAAACTAACATAAATTTTCATGAGAGGTAGATCACTCTTCACATCCCAGGTTATTCTCCAATTATGTAGAGGTTTAAGGAAGAGAACGGTTTACCTTTATAATGACCAACATAAGTGTGGATATTATTTTATTATGGGAAATCATATCTTGCCCAAATAATTGATGAAAATGATAGGGTCATGGTTGAATACATGCTAATTGTGACAGAATACATTGATGAATTCCCTAATCATTTTCTAGATATTATTCCTGAGTGATAGGTGGTGTTCCCAATTGAAATGACACATAAATATCAACCAATATCAAATAAACTTTATATAATGGCCACCATTAACTTATAATAATTGAATAAGCAGTTTCATGAAAATATGGAAAATAGTTTCATAAACCTGAGTCCTTCACTATGTGATGCTAATTTCATATTTATCAAAAGGAATTATGTATAAATGAGTCTATTCATTGATTATGCTGATCTAAATAAAATTTTGGTAAATAATAAGTATACCCTTCCATGGATAGATTTATTGTTTGACCAACTATGTAAGGATAAGTATTTAACTATGGTTGGCCCTCAGTCAAGATATCACCAATTAAGGGTGAAGAAAAAATATATTCCCAATATTTACTTTTGAATGAGGAATGGACACTATGATTTCATAGTGGTTCCATTATAACTTAACAATGATCCAATAATATTCCTGGACTTAATGAATATAGTCATTAGAGATTATGTAGAAAAATATGTTGTAGTCTTTGATGATGATATTTGGATCTACACCAAGGGAATGGATAAGAATGAAGAGCATTTAAATACTGTGCTAAAGACTTTATGAATTCAGATACTATATGCAAGTTATAGTATATGTGAGTTATGGATGGAGTATGCATCATTCATGGGGATGTTATCACGAGAAACGGGATATTTGTGGACCCTTCTATGCCAAAGGAAATCAAGGATTCTTCTAGACCAACATATGTAACATAGATTCATAGTTTCTCATGGTCAAGATGGTTATTACTGATGATTTGTGATGAATTTTTGATGATTTTCAAACCCATTATAAAAGATAACATAAATGGTTGTAAATTTTATCATGACTATTCAATGTGAAGACTGATTCAATGAGTTAAAAAAGAGGCTTACAACTACAACAATACTCATAGTACCACAAATGGAGAACAATTTATGGTATATAGTTATGTATCATATAAGGTATTATGATATATAGTAATGGAAAATTAAAGCCTACACCTTAATGGACAAAATTCAATGAGAAAAACATTCCCACAAATGATCTAGAGTTAGCGGTTGTAATCATCACTATGAAAATCTGGCGGCATTATCTCTTTAAGGAGAAGTTTAAGATATATACTGATCACAAGATAATCAAATATGTATTAATAGATAATTTTCATAACAGTCATCTACAATGAATACTAGTGATAATCAAGGGCATTGATTTCATTATTCACTACCATCCTCTAAAGGTAACCAAGTTAACTGATGCTCATAGAAGAAAAAAACCTACTACTCTATCCATGATTCTAATTGAGCAAGACCCTCTCCTTAGAGATAACAAAAGGAAGGATTTTTATGTCATAACTATGGGTAATAAATCATATATTTACCAAATGACTTCCAAAACATATATCCAATAGATGATTAAGGAGGCATAGAGGTATGATATGGAGATACAAAATAAGTTGAAAGAATTAAAGGAAGATAATCTATGTAAGTTCCACATCGAAGATGATGGTGTGATTAATTTAGGAACAATTATCTGCGTGCCTTAATCAACTGACATATTGATGGATCTTTTGGAAAATTCACATATCTGACCTTTCGCTATCCATCTTGGAAGTACCAAAATGCATCGTGATATTAGAGATCATTTATGGTGGTAATATATGAAGAAGTATATTGTGGAGTACATATCATGATGTTTAATATGTCAAAATGTTAAATTAGAGTGATAAAATCCCAAAGGGATGATACAATAATTTCCAAAACCCTTGTGGAAATCGGATAATATCACTATGGAATTTTCTACTAGTCTCCGAAAGAAATCCAAAGGAAATAATGATATATGGGTTTAGGTGGATTGACTCACCAATATGTCTCAATTATTAGTATTGAGGAATATTTATCTCTTACGAAACATTCAAAAATACATGTGAAGAAAGTGATGTAGATACATGGGGTTCCACTTTTGATTGTCTCTAATCATGACTGATGGTTCACATCTAAATTCTAGAGATTTATTCAATATGCATTTAGTGATAGGTTGAATTTATGCAAGGCCTATCACTCATAAACCTATGGATGATCTAAAAGGGATATCTAAAAACATGAAAACATTATAAGATACTTCTTGATTAATTTCAATGGTGGATTTTTTTAACATATCTTATTTGTTGGTTTCTTATATAATAATAGATTCTACTCGTGTATTCAATTGTCTCCATAATAATCTCTATATGGGAAGCATTGTAGAAATCGAATTTATTGGGATGAATTGGGGTCATGAAAGAATCATGGACCTGATATCATGAAAGGTATGATAGGGAAGGTTCAAGCCATCCAATAACATATAATATATGGTCAATGTTATAAAATTAGTTATGCTGACATCCATTGAAGGGACTTAGAGTACATTTTGGGAAATAATTTTTCACTTTGAATATCTCTATCTAAGAGACTAATGTTATTTCAAAATAATGGAAAGATAATCCTCTTTAACATTATCCCCTTTTAAATTATTGACAACATTGGATCTATGGTTTATCGACTAGAACATCCTCCAACCATGTCTTATGTACATGTTGTACACCACATATCCCTCTTAATGAAGTGTGTACCAGATCCCTCACTTGTACTGAAATCATAGGTGGTATTATTTGAAGATGATCTCTTCTATGAGGAATTGAAAATTAAGATCTTGTACCATTGAGATAATTTTTTACGCAATAATACCACTAACATTGTTGAAGTAATATGGAGGAACGAAAAATATTAAAAGGATACATGGGAACCAGAGGAAGTGATGAAGGAGAATTACCCTCATCTGTTTCCACCTATATATGTATAATGAATTTTTTATGGTGAAATTTTATAAGGGGGTGGGGGAGAAAATGTTACAATCTAATATTGTATGGTATGCTTCTTCTTAAATAAATTAAATTTATTCGATATCTTACATTTCAGAAAACACTGATCTTAAAAAAATAATTAAATATTATTATTTAATTATGATATCATATAGTAATTAGAATGGAGGGATTTAATGAGATTAAAAATATGTGAAAATTTATTTTACACATTTTTATAAAATTATTTCATCAGTTACTGATTAATTATAAATTTAAATTTAAAATTCAATTTAACGTAAGGAATTTTGTTTTTTAAAACTAATTTTTATACTCGTAATAAAATTTTATTTTAATAAATTAAAAATTTATCATTGTTGTTTAATCTGGTGAATCATTAAGATAAAATAGGATATATAGAAAAATATAAAATGTATTTAAATATATTAATAATATTTAATTTAACTTATATAGTTTTACTCCCATTCTACAAGAACTTACATAATTATAATGAAGCTAACCAATCAAGAAATCGGGAAATGAAGACTCCTGGAATGGAAAACTTTATATTTGTAACTCATAAAAGTTTTCAATAAAAATGTTAATAAAATCATAATAAATAAAAATAAACGTGTAATGGGTTCCCAATTAATTAATTAATTAACATAATTTGATTATTTTGGAAAGTATGGAAAAGTGCATAACGCTTTTGGACGTAAGCTAAAGGATCTCTGAAAACCTCTATATTACCTTGGGGCTATATTTTCTCTCTATTTATCACTATTTATCAATTCGATTATCTTATATAATTCTCATATGTTCCATATTTATGTACAACAATTATGTATTTTTATTTATTCACGATTCATTGATGGGTAATTACATGATATATAATGATTCATTCTCAATTATCACTGATAAGTATGTTTGATTAAAGAGAAATTCTATTTTTCCTTCTCATATTCATGTACACTCAATAAAATATTTTAAGGTACCAAAATTGATCTCAAATAAATCATCATATCATGAAAATCTACATTATTTTTTTATGGTTTAATGAAAGAACTTATTCCTTTATCCTCTTTGAATACTCTTTTTTCTTTTCTCTAAAACCACTCGTATGTCCTGCAGTTATTACCAATTTTTATCTTGTTTTTAATTATATTGGAAATACTTTTATTTCATCTATTATTTACATTATGTTTTACCAAGATTTACTTAACAAATTTATTCTTGGATACCATAGTTATATTCAGTTTATTGATGCTTCATGATGATATTACCA